>LR990155.1:5177197-6515423 GCA_905147285.1 Hypena proboscidalis
ACATAATACAATATTTTATACTTCGATAACGAAACATTGCTTAAATTATACAAAATTTCAAACATTTCTAACGCCTGCAAAATTAGACTCTTTCACATGTCCAATACAACGAACTCGCAATGTACTAACCTAACCTAACAGACTGCAGCCATAGAAAATGGTTGCTACGAACGAATTTAAATATATATTTTTTTTTTCAGATTTATTATACTCGGTTGAAAACCGGTGAATTTAAATATTGAATTTAAGTTGTTTCGATTCGATCGGATTTAATAGTGTTTCGGTCGCTCTGCATAAACTTTCGGACTATACGGAAAGTAATTAGGATAGCTGCTCTGCTTTACGGATGTTAATAAAATTGAATCCATGGTGTATTCTTTTATTTTTCTTATCGACAGATTGTTCGTGTTGTGTGAATCGTGAACTGAACTGGACACTATGTTAATGATCTACGACTACCAAGTTCTACAAGCGTGCGAGCGGTAAGAGTGCGTAATATAACTATAATATATAAATTTATTTATTTATTTTTTTCGAATCTCGCTACATGTCGTAAAAGACTTGTAATGCTCTGTATTATCGATAGAAACATAAACTTTTATTTATAAGAATCATATGCGGCCCTGAAAAGGGCCTTTTTTCAAGAACACTCCTGCCGAAACACTAAGTGCAACGGACGAGGAGGTCTGCCTCGGTGGTTGGTGATAATTAACCTCCGAAACCGTACAGAGTACGGCCTTGACGCTTCAGAGCGTAGACGACGTCCATGGCGGTGACGGTCTTCCTCTTGGCGTGTTCGGTGTACGTTACGGCGTCCCGGATGACGTTCTCTAGGAACACCTTGAGCACACCACGAGTCTCCTCATAGATAAGACCAGAGATACGCTTGACGCCACCTCTGCGCGCGAGACGACGGATAGCGGGTTTCGTGATACCCTGGATGTTATCACGAAGAACCTTCCTGTGGCGCTTGGCTCCTCCTTTCCCCAGACCTTTTCCTCCCTTTCCGCGACCGGTCATCTTCTTCGAAGAGTTTCCTCGTTGATAATTTCAATCAAAAGAACAAGCGACGCGCGCACGTTGTTCAACGGCGAGCGGTTGACTGCAGACTGGGCGCTCTCAACTCGTTTGAGCTCCCTTATATACGTTTTTGAGATCGCGTTGCCGCGCAATACCGCTCGCTTGATGCGACCTCACAACATTACAACTGTTTAGCTATAATAATTTTTTTTTTTTTATTGATATAATATATTTATTTAATAATAAAATTGAGTAGTAAAAAGAAAAGAAAAGTTACACAAAATTATTGTATTGTATTTAACACACACGCTTGAATCTACGTATAATAATAATTATAATCAAATCCAACGTAATAGAGCTCTCCTGCATTTATTTATTTATTTCTAACATTTTGATATTACTTATTACATTCTCTCGATTTAATATATATATTTATGTTGCGTGTGTGCATACATACATACATACATACATACATAACATCTCGATCGATCTCTCTCAAAAAAAAAAAAATCGAATAGAAAGATGACGTATGGTGTCATAGAGTTACTAACGTAGCGAGTGTCTAATTATATCAGTTATTTAAAATGCTATTATGATTAATACTGTTAATATAACGAAAAAATTTCAATATTAGAATCATATGTGGCCCTGAAAAGGGCCTTTTAGTATGCATCAGCGTAGCTAGCCGTACAGTACAGATGCGTTCACGCATTAAGCGCGTTCGCCTCTGATCCTGCGCGCCAACTGTATGTCCTTTGGCATGATGGTGACGCGTTTGGCATGAATGGCGCAAAGGTTGGTGTCTTCGAAGAGACCGACGAGGTAAGCCTCGCTAGCCTCCTGCAGGGCCATCACGGCGGAACTCTGGAAACGGAGATCGGTCTTGAAGTCCTGAGCGATCTCACGAACGAGACGCTGGAACGGCAGCTTGCGGATCAACAGCTCCGTGCTCTTTTGATAGCGACGGATCTCACGAAGAGCCACGGTACCGGGCCTGTAACGATGGGGCTTCTTGACACCTCCGGTCGCCGGTGCGCTCTTGCGGGCAGCCTTAGTGGCCAGCTGCTTCCTCGGTGCCTTGCCACCGGTGGACTTGCGGGCAGTCTGCTTGGTACGTGCCATTGTTGAAAATTCGTATCGAGCGGCGAGCGCGACGTCAATTCAGGTCGAGCGTGCGAGAAAGAATGATTCGACGCGCCGATAGGCCCCTCCCTTTTATATGTTTCCGAAGCGAGGCAGTGAACGAGTCGTGTGACTTTTCTTTTTTTTTTTTGTATTTAATTATTAATTGTGTAATGTTTACATCGATTTGATTATTTTTACCATACATCATCAAACGGTATAATAATTAACGGTATATATATATTTATTTATATTTATATATATATTTATTTTGTCACACGTACGTAGTTACTTACATTGTGATAAAACTATATAAACGGTAAAATATTAATTATGAATAATTTTGACATAAATATTTTTTACACTTTTAATTTAGGTTAGATTGATTCGATTCGATTCTCTCTCCCTTATTTTTTTTTTTTTTTTTTTTTTTTGTATGTATTGTTTAGACACAAATTGGTTTACATTCGTTATGTATTTCGTTTCAACCTAACCATTATCTTACGCGTATTATTGAAACCTAACCAATTTGGAGTACACAACTGAATATGTGTATATTTTTATTTTCTCCCTTAAAATTTATTTAGCATTTAGACTTTTTTTTTTTTTTTCTCATACGCGTTGGTATTTAAAAGTCTTGTCTTAATCATTAATATAATTATTATATTTTTTTTACTAAGACTTGTCGTTAATATAGAAACGTACAAAAAGGGAACGTATTTGTGGCCCTGAAAAGGGCCTTTTGGTGTATGCTTATATATATAGCATGTATATGTTGTACACATCTATCCAATATGCTCATCACTTGGAGCTAGTGTACTTGGTGACGGCCTTGGTCCCCTCACTGACGGCGTGCTTAGCGAGCTCACCGGGCAGCAGGAGTCTGACAGAGGTCTGCACCTCCCTCGATGTGATGGTGGATCTCTTGTTGTAATGGGCGAGGCGGGAAGCTTCGGCGGCGATCCGTTCGAAGATGTCGTTCACGAACGAGTTCATGATAGACATTGCCTTACTGGAGATACCGGTGTCAGGGTGGACCTGCTTAAGCACCTTGTAGATGTAGATGGCGTAGCTCTCCTTCCTCTTGTGCTTCTTCTTTTTCTTGTCGGTCTTGGAGATGTTCTTCTGGGCCTTGCCAGACTTTTTGGCGGCCTTACCACTCGTCTTGGGTGGCATGTTGAATACGGAGAATAATTTTTCTACACACGTGCGCTACCGAACTGTGTGGTGAGCGAGCGTAGAATGAATTTTTGAAACGGACGACCCTCATATTTATGGAGGCGCATGCAGCGCGGTGCCGCCGCTATCGGCGAGCGCCTTTTCACCGACGGACCAATAGGAACGCAGGGATCAGTCACCGCGCACAACGCTGACGTATACACACGCTAGAATGAGAAGCGCGGCGGAGAGCTCGAATATTACCCCGAGTTAAACGTCTCTCACGATAATAAGATAATAAAAAATATCATTATATTTGTTGTGCCGCTATGACAGTCACGATAGTAGCAAATTTGGTACCTACTAATAAATTTAAATTTCTCACAAAGAGACAATTTATGAAATCTACAATACACAATAAGTTTTTTTTTTTTGATTTATATAATTATGTTGTTGTTTTTTTTTTTTTTTTTTTTTTTAAATTCTGTGCGAAAATATATATCGCACAGAATTTTATTAAATAAGTAACGATCGTAAGACATCTTTAGCTGTTGACACAAACTAACGCTCATCTCTTCTTCGTTTGATTACATTAATAAATTATTATTATAATATTTTTTTTTCGATATACTTACAATAATTGCGTGACAATCGTACAGTCTGTTGCTTAGACGTAGTATATATATATATATATATATATATATATATATATATTATATATGTGTCTATCTATCTATAGTTACTTATTTAGTAACAATTATTTGGATACGATCATGGCGTGACTTTTGTCTTGTTAAAAATTTATATAGAAACAGTCTTCAATTATAATAATATTAGACTAAGATTCATATTGTGGCCCTGAAAAGGGCCTTTTTATCACGACATGGTAGCCGCGATTGAACATGAAGTCATACTCGACGCACGCCTTATGCTTTCTTCTCGGTCTTCTTCGGCAAGAGCACGGCCTGAATGTTAGGCAGTACACCGCCCTGGGCGATGGTCACACCGGAGAGCAATTTGTTTAATTCCTCGTCATTGCGGATGGCCAATTGGAGATGACGAGGAATGATCCTGGTCTTCTTGTTGTCCCTCGCGGCGTTACCGGCCAACTCGAGAACTTCAGCGGCCAAGTACTCCATGACGGCGGCTAAGTACACTGGGGCACCGGCACCGACTCGCTCTGCGTAGTTTCCGTTACGGAGCAGCCTGTGAATACGACCGACAGGGAACTGAAGACCAGCACGGTTGGAGCGAGACTTTGCCTTCCCCTTGACTTTGCCACCTTTGCCGCGACCAGACATATTGATGTGTTTGAAAGAGCACGAACGAATATAATAAATTTACGCGAGCAGCTAGCGTGCGCGCGCAACGAGCGTTAGCGGTTATAATAAAAAACTACACCGCGCGTCGTTTTATATATATACAACGGCGCGGTCACAGAACCGTCGGGTGGGGTGAAGAGCTTACGAAACTGTGCATACGGAGAGCGCAGACGCGAATAGACATCATTGTATTGTATTTGTACATGACATTTATGAAAAAAAAAATAAATAAGGAATCATAGGAAAAAAGGGTTTTGAAGAGGTAATATTAAAATTAAAATTAATAAAAAGGTAAAATTAGGTCAGTCTCGGGCAGTCGGGCGGTGTGTTAATGCGCGCGAATTTTCGGTCGCGAAATGATGCCTTATTTTTGCTTGTTTTATGAATTTTAGTATTAAATATATTTTTTTAGTTCGATCGATAGTGGACCGCTTGGAATGTGATTGATTGATTGATTAATTAATAATAATAAATAAGTAAGTGTAAGTAGAAAGCAGATTGTTGAATTTACGTGTTTTTTGTTGGACATTTTCTTTTTTTTTTTTTGTTTGGTGAGTATTTAGATATTATTATATTTATGTAAGTGCCTATTGTTATATTGTATGTATATATATATATAAATTTTATATTTGACACTACTTAAGTGCGTTGTACTATACTTTTGATTGTTGTTGTTCGTTCATTGACTCGATCTGTTTATATAGTTTATAGAAACGAATTGTAATAAATTCGTGAACACATTGTTAGCCCTGAAAAGGGCTTTTTGGTGTGTGTGTGTGTGTGCGCGCCGCTCTCGCTCGGCACGACTCGCCTATGTACATACAATGTGTGTACATACGCGGGGGTGTAGCGCGACCATGCACTGCACCGCTAGCTGAGAATTTACTTCTTCGCTGCTCCTCCCTTCTTGGCGGCGGCCTTCGACTTGGGCGTCGCGGCGGCTTTCTTCGGTTTGGGCGCCTTGGGCTTCTTTGTTGGAGGCTTGGCGGTCTTCTTTGCCTTGGGCGCTTTCGCCTTAACGGGGACGGCGGCCTTCTTCGGTGCGGGCTTCTTCTTAGCGGCGGCGGCGGCGGCGGCGGCGGCCTTCTTGTCCTTAGCGGCGGACGACGCCTTCGATTTCGAGGGCGACGCGGGCGTCGCGGCGGCGGCCTTCTTAGTCCTAGCGCCGGCGGCGGATGCGGTTGCCTTCTTGCCACCCTTAGAGGCGGCGGCGGAGGCTTTCGGCTTCACAGCCGGGCTGGGCTTCTTGGAGGCGGCCGACTTGGACTCGAGCTTGAACGATCCCGACGCGCCTTTGCCCTTGGTCTGGATGAGGGCGCCGGATTCGACAGCGCTCTTCAGGTACTTCCTGATGAAAGGCGCGAGTTTCTCGGCGTCGACTTTGTACTGGGCTGCGATGTACTTCTTGATCGCCTGCAAGGAGGATCCGCTTCGTTCCTTCATCTCTTTGATAGCGCTGTTCACCATTTCGGACGTTTTCGGGTGGGTGGGCTTCGCCTTCGGTTTTTTAGCACCGGCGGCCTGGCGCGCTTGTTTCTTCGCTGGTGTAGCGGGAGCCGGAGATTCAGCGGCAACTGCGGTGTCGGCCATTGTAGATAGTTATGTAGAGTAGATGATTACAAAACACACGAACAAGACGTGTAGTGTTGTTTAGTATGTAAGAGACTTCGTCGTTCGACTTTCGTAGATGTCGCTTAAATCGCACGCCCCTAAGGTGCTGTGGATCTTTACCGTAACGAGGGCCGTTCTGTCGCGGGACGTTTTCTCGTATGAACACTTCGCACTTTTCACTTACACGTATCTAATTAAATAAGAATTTATAAAACTTATGGTACGATAAAGCGTTTACACTTTGTGTTTTCGCATAAATAATGAACGTCACTATGTTTGTGCACAAATTTTACAGTTCTCGGGCGTTCGATTGAGCCGCAACGATGTTTTATTTTGACGACTGTCTACCGTGCACACCTAGTGTTCAGTTCAAAATGTATTTTTCTCTATAAAACACAACGTTTTCGTTGTAAACGTTCATCAGATCAACGACGAAGATATCGAGCTTGTAACAAAACAACATTTCATTTGAATCAACACTTTACAGGAACCAATGACACACATAAAAGTGAACGTTCGTAAAACACGTACGGCTTGCACGAGCTAACGACGCTCGACTATGGCCGGGAGGCACGGCGTTTATTAGCATAATATAAAAAAAAATAAAAAAAAAATAAACATAATACAATATTTTATACTTCGATAACGAAACATTGCTTAAATTATACAAAATTTCAAACATTTCTAACGCCTGCAAAATTAGACTCTTTCACATGTCCAATACAACGAACTCGCAATGTACTAACCTAACCTAACAGACTGCAGCCATAGAAAATGGTTGCTACGAACGAATTTAAATATATATTTTTTTTTTCAGATTTATTATACTCGGTTGAAAACCGGTGAATTTAAATATTGAATTTAAGTTGTTTCGATTCGATCGGATTTAATAGTGTTTCGGTCGCTCTGCATAAACTTTCGGACTATACGGAAAGTAATTAGGATAGCTGCTCTGCTTTACGGATGTTAATAAAATTGAATCCATGGTGTATTCTTTTATTTTTCTTATCGACAGATTGTTCGTGTTGTGTGAATCGTGAACTGAACTGGACACTATGTTAATGATCTACGACTACCAAGTTCTACAAGCGTGCGAGCGGTAAGAGTGCGTAATATAACTATAATATATAAATTTATTTATTTATTTTTTTCGAATCTCGCTACATGTCGTAAAAGACTTGTAATGCTCTGTATTATCGATAGAAACATAAACTTTTATTTATAAGAATCATATGCGGCCCTGAAAAGGGCCTTTTTTCAAGAACACTCCTGCCGAAACACTAAGTGCAACGGACGAGGAGGTCTGCCTCGGTGGTTGGTGATAATTAACCTCCGAAACCGTACAGAGTACGGCCTTGACGCTTCAGAGCGTAGACGACGTCCATGGCGGTGACGGTCTTCCTCTTGGCGTGTTCGGTGTACGTTACGGCGTCCCGGATGACGTTCTCTAGGAACACCTTGAGCACACCACGAGTCTCCTCATAGATAAGACCAGAGATACGCTTGACGCCACCTCTGCGCGCGAGACGACGGATAGCGGGTTTCGTGATACCCTGGATGTTATCACGAAGAACCTTCCTGTGGCGCTTGGCTCCTCCTTTCCCCAGACCTTTTCCTCCCTTTCCGCGACCGGTCATCTTCTTCGAAGAGTTTCCTCGTTGATAATTTCAATCAAAAGAACAAGCGACGCGCGCACGTTGTTCAACGGCGAGCGGTTGACTGCAGACTGGGCGCTCTCAACTTTTTTTTTTTTTTTTTTTTTTTTTTTGTGACTGAGTTGTTGGCCTCAGATGGCCTTGACAACTGTACCCGGACTTGTGGTGAGCGCATAGGGCTCTCAACCTAAAACATTTAAGCAACGTTATCCAAGGGCTCCCCCTGCGGGGAACGGACCTCGACTTGGGCGTTGCTGACTATTTGGGCCGACCTTTTAACCCAATTTAATAATCTATCGCGATACGAATTCCATCTCCGGCGGCGGGGACGGAACCGTGGCCGTTGTGTGGTTGCTTCGCGAGCTGTGTATGCTCTTATTTGAGCGAGTGTCGTGAGATCATCCGGCTCTCCGAGAGCATGTTTAGGTCTTCTGACTTTTGATATATTACTTGGTGTGTAATTTACAGCCGTAACCACAAGAGGGTTAGGGTGAGTCGGGGCAGAGTCAAAGTAGCTACGAGAGCACTCTTTCATGAACTGCTTTATCGTAGGCAGTTCGAGGTCTATGTGAAGTTCCTCGTTACGCATGAACCAGGGTGCCCCCGTAGCTCGCCGCATGAATCTATTCTGAAGTGTTTGTAGCCTATGGATCCTGTGTTCCCTAACGTGCGCAAATACTACACTAGCGTACGTCATAATCGGTCTAACACATGCTGTATAAAGTCTGACTTTATTCCTAAGCGATAGCCTAGAACGAGAGTTCAGCAAACAATGAAGGCGACCTAACACGAATGCAGCGCGCTTACGAACTGCATTAATGTGTTGTCGGAAGGTGCGCTCTCAACTCGTTTGAGCTCCCTTATATACGTTTTTGAGATCGCGTTGCCGCGCAATACCGCTCGCTTGATGCGACCTCACAACATTACAACTGTTTAGCTATAATAATTTTTTTTTTTTTATTGATATAATATATTTATTTAATAATAAAATTGAGTAGTAAAAAGAAAAGAAAAGTTACACAAAATTATTGTATTGTATTTAACACACACGCTTGAATCTACGTATAATAATAATTATAATCAAATCCAACGTAATAGAGCTCTCCTGCATTTATTTATTTATTTCTAACATTTTGATATTACTTATTACATTCTCTCGATTTAATATATATATTTATGTTGCGTGTGTGCATACATACATACATACATACATACATAACATCTCGATCGATCTCTCTCAAAAAAAAAAAAATCGAATAGAAAGATGACGTATGGTGTCATAGAGTTACTAACGTAGCGAGTGTCTAATTATATCAGTTATTTAAAATGCTATTATGATTAATACTGTTAATATAACGAAAAAATTTCAATATTAGAATCATATGTGGCCCTGAAAAGGGCCTTTTAGTATGCATCAGCGTAGCTAGCCGTACAGTACAGATGCGTTCACGCATTAAGCGCGTTCGCCTCTGATCCTGCGCGCCAACTGTATGTCCTTTGGCATGATGGTGACGCGTTTGGCATGAATGGCGCAAAGGTTGGTGTCTTCGAAGAGACCGACGAGGTAAGCCTCGCTAGCCTCCTGCAGGGCCATCACGGCGGAACTCTGGAAACGGAGATCGGTCTTGAAGTCCTGAGCGATCTCACGAACGAGACGCTGGAACGGCAGCTTGCGGATCAACAGCTCCGTGCTCTTTTGATAGCGACGGATCTCACGAAGAGCCACGGTACCGGGCCTGTAACGATGGGGCTTCTTGACACCTCCGGTCGCCGGTGCGCTCTTGCGGGCAGCCTTAGTGGCCAGCTGCTTCCTCGGTGCCTTGCCACCGGTGGACTTGCGGGCAGTCTGCTTGGTACGTGCCATTGTTGAAAATTCGTATCGAGCGGCGAGCGCGACGTCAATTCAGGTCGAGCGTGCGAGAAAGAATGATTCGACGCGCCGATAGGCCCCTCCCTTTTATATGTTTCCGAAGCGAGGCAGTGAACGAGTCGTGTGACTTTTCTTTTTTTTTTTTGTATTTAATTATTAATTGTGTAATGTTTACATCGATTTGATTATTTTTACCATACATCATCAAACGGTATAATAATTAACGGTATATATATATTTATTTATATTTATATATATATTTATTTTGTCACACGTACGTAGTTACTTACATTGTGATAAAACTATATAAACGGTAAAATATTAATTATGAATAATTTTGACATAAATATTTTTTACACTTTTAATTTAGGTTAGATTGATTCGATTCGATTCTCTCTCCCTTATTTTTTTTTTTTTTTTTTTTTTTTGTATGTATTGTTTAGACACAAATTGGTTTACATTCGTTATGTATTTCGTTTCAACCTAACCATTATCTTACGCGTATTATTGAAACCTAACCAATTTGGAGTACACAACTGAATATGTGTATATTTTTATTTTCTCCCTTAAAATTTATTTAGCATTTAGACTTTTTTTTTTTTTTTTTCATACGCGTTGGTATTTAAAAGTCTTGTCTTAATCATTAATATAATTATTATATTTTTTTTACTAAGACTTGTCGTTAATATAGAAACGTACAAAAAGGGAACGTATTTGTGGCCCTGAAAAGGGCCTTTTGGTGTATGCTTATATATATAGCATGTATATGTTGTACACATCTATCCAATATGCTCATCACTTGGAGCTAGTGTACTTGGTGACGGCCTTGGTCCCCTCACTGACGGCGTGCTTAGCGAGCTCACCGGGCAGCAGGAGTCTGACAGAGGTCTGCACCTCCCTCGATGTGATGGTGGATCTCTTGTTGTAATGGGCGAGGCGGGAAGCTTCGGCGGCGATCCGTTCGAAGATGTCGTTCACGAACGAGTTCATGATAGACATTGCCTTACTGGAGATACCGGTGTCAGGGTGGACCTGCTTAAGCACCTTGTAGATGTAGATGGCGTAGCTCTCCTTCCTCTTGTGCTTCTTCTTTTTCTTGTCGGTCTTGGAGATGTTCTTCTGGGCCTTGCCAGACTTTTTGGCGGCCTTACCACTCGTCTTGGGTGGCATGTTGAATACGGAGAATAATTTTTCTACACACGTGCGCTACCGAACTGTGTGGTGAGCGAGCGTAGAATGAATTTTTGAAATTTTTTTTTTTTTTTTTTTTTTTTGTGTGACTGAGTTGTTGGCCTCAGATGGCCTTGACAACTGTACCCGGACTTGTGGTGAGCGCATAGGGCTCTCAACCTAAAACATTTAAGCAACGTTATCCAAGGGCTCCCCCTGCGGGGAACGGACCTCGACTTGGGCGTTGCTGACTATTTGGGCCGACCTTTTAACCCAATTTAATAATCTATCGCGATACGAATTCCATCTCCGGCGGCGGGGACGGAACCGTGGCCGTTGTGTGGTTGCTTCGCGAGCTGTGTATGCTCTTATTTGAGCGAGTGTCGTGAGATCATCCGGCTCTCCGAGAGCATGTTTAGGTCTTCTGACTTTTGATATATTACTTGGTGTGTAATTTACAGCCGTAACCACAAGAGGGTTAGGGTGAGTCGGGGCAGAGTCAAAGTAGCTACGAGAGCACTCTTTCATGAACTGCTTTATCGTAGGCAGTTCGAGGTCTATGTGAAGTTCCTCGTTACGCATGAACCAGGGTGCCCCCGTAGCTCGCCGCATGAATCTATTCTGAAGTGTTTGTAGCCTATGGATCCTGTGTTCCCTAACGTGCGCAAATACTACACTAGCGTACGTCATAATCGGTCTAACACATGCTGTATAAAGTCTGACTTTATTCCTAAGCGATAGCCTAGAACGAGAGTTCAGCAAACAATGAAGGCGACCTAACACGAATGCAGCGCGCTTACGAACTGCATTAATGTGTTGTCGGAAGGTTAGATGATCGTCAAGGATCACACCCAGGTATTTGGCTTGCCTAGCCCAAGGGATAGGCACGTCAAACATCCGGACTTTGGGGATCTCCTCCAAGGGATACAGGTGGGCTGCCCGTCTATGGAACAACACCGCCTGACTCTTATCGGGATTGACCTCTATTCTCCATTCCTTAAACCAATCCCCTAGGGTCTCGGCCGCGGTTTGGAGGTGCCTAACTACACTGGTCGGGTTGTGAGAAGAATAATATATGGCTGTATCGTCTGCGAAAAGTGCTGTTTGCACCCTCTGGAGATTTGGGATGTCACTGGTGTACAGTGAGAAAAGGAGGGGTGAGAGGACCGACCCTTGCGGGACACCGGCGTGGATAGGGTGGGGGGTGGAGAGCGTTCCCTCTACTCTGTAGCGAAAACTGCGTTCGGACAGATAGTCTTTGATGATCAAGACTAGTTTCTGGGGGAAGCCCATTTCAAATAGCTTAAAAATTAAGCCATTGTGCCAGACTTTGTCGAACGCCTTCGCCACATCGAAGAAAAGAGCGCCCGTGAACTGGTTTCGTTGGAGCCGATCGCTGGTGTATTCAACAATACGGTGGATTTGTTGGACGCACGAGTGTTTAGCTCGAAAACCGAACTGCTCGTGTGGGATTAATAGGTTATCGTCCGAGAATGCCAACAACCTACTGTAGATAATGCGCTCATAGATTTTACCTAAACCTTTAAGCAGACTAATCGGTCTATAACTACTGGGCTCGGACCTTGGTTTGCCGGGTTTCGGTA
Source organism: Hypena proboscidalis (assembly GCA_905147285.1). Taxonomy (NCBI): domain Eukaryota; kingdom Metazoa; phylum Arthropoda; class Insecta; order Lepidoptera; family Erebidae; genus Hypena; species Hypena proboscidalis. The sequence goes on from LR990155.1 coordinate 5,189,730, forward strand.
TTCCGATAACCACGGCTTCTTTCCATTGCTGGGGAAAGATATTGTTCTTTATAGCTGCATTAAAAATACAAGCCAGAAGGACTAGAAGAGCGTCTGGGAATAACTTTATGACCCTGTTTGAAATACCGTCCGAGCCGGGAGCTTTTCTAGCGTGTAAACCCTTGACGATCGTTTTTACCTCCTGAGGCGTGACTGCAGGAATGAGGCTTTCCTCGATTTCCTCTGGAACGGGGAGTGAAGCCCGCCGTTCCACTTCGCTATCTATGGTTGAGATGTGGTCCAGATCCACATGTATCGAGCTAGGTGTGCACTGCTGCTCCAGGCTGTCAGCTAGGCACTCTGTTTTTTCAGCATCATCGAAGGCTGGCGGCTGATTATTAGGTCGTGTCAGGGCCGGCATTGAACTAACTATGTCCCTAGTCAATGACCGGGATAACTGCCAGTACGCGAGGTGGGATGGCTCCAACTCGCTTAGTGTGTTATCCCAGCGGTCTTCACGCATCTCTTTCATACGAGCTTTTACGGCACGTTGAAGAGTGCGTAGGTTTATGCGATTCGGTTCACTAGGGAACCGGTCATAGGCACGTGTGGCGGCGTTCTTCTCTCTCAACAAGTCACGCACGTCCTCGGGTAAGCTCCAACGGCGGTCATCCGTCATTGGTGCCCTCCGGGAGCAATCATTAACTAATGATTGAACGTGGTTTGTAAGGGAGTCGATTGCGACCGTTGTGTCCTCTACCGTTTCGATGTGATCCGGTATGTTGTTTAGATGCACGGATTCCGTCGACTCGAGTTTCTCCCCAAGCCGGCGCCAATCCGTGATCGTCCTAGTGGGGATCTGGCCTGAATCTGGTGGGCCTATACGCGGTGCGAATTCTAAGATTACAGGTCGGTGATCAGAACTTAACTCATGTAGCACTTCTACCGAACATAGACGTAAGTTTATGTTCTTTAGGAGGGCTATGTCTAATATATCTGGCCTATGTCCGACATTATGTGGATAGTGGGTCGGCTCTAAAGGGGCTATTATGTCATAGCCTATAGGCAGTGAGAATGATTCCAAGTCTCTGCCTCTGACGTTGGTGAGGTGGCAGTTCCAAAGGGTGTTTTTAGCGTTAAGGTCGCCCGCTATAATAACGGCACTTCCTAGGTTCGCTAATGCTTGGATATCATTCCTAACCAGTTTCCGGTTGTGGACTGGTGATAGGTAAGCTGAAACTAGAGTGATTGGCTGGTGGCCAGTTAGCCCTAGCCGACAGACCGAGGCCTCTATGAACTCTAGCGCAGGCGGATCCATAGGTATGCAGTGCAGGGATCTCTTGTAATATATGAGAGTACCACCTAGTGGGGAGTCTAGCCGATCGTTACGTACTACGTCATAATTAGCGATTCTGGGTGTGCGATTCGCGGGTTTTAGAAAAGATTCCTGCACTAACAGGATGTCAAGTTGGTGTTCCCTAAGAAAAGAGCCTAACTCGTCTCTTTGTGTAGTGATGCCATTGGCATTGAAAAAACCTAACTGGAGTGATCGTGGTTTGACTCTACCTGTGTTCCTTCCTAAATCCATAATGGAGATTAATTGCTGGAGAGAGTGCTTAACTTCTCGAGGACGCTCGAGAACCTAAAACAGATGTCGAGCAGAGCAATAGGATCGCCTATGTTCTGCCTAACTTGGGAGGCTATTTCGCTAATCTCTGCGAAGTCGATGGTTTTAGCTAAGCTAGCCACTAGAGCAAAGTCCTGAGCTCTGCTCTGAGGGTTTTGAGTGGGCGATAACGGGACATGCGGGGTTAGTACGGCTTTAGGTTGGCCCCAAGCGGGCTTCGTTTGCCCAACGGTTGGCTTTAGGCGTGTTGCCTCAGGCAGGGACGACCCTCATATTTATGGAGGCGCATGCAGCGCGGTGCCGCCGCTATCGGCGAGCGCCTTTTCACCGACGGACCAATAGGAACGCAGGGATCAGTCACCGCGCACAACGCTGACGTATACACACGCTAGAATGAGAAGCGCGGCGGAGAGCTCGAATATTACCCCGAGTTAAACGTCTCTCACGATAATAAGATAATAAAAAATATCATTATATTTGTTGTGCCGCTATGACAGTCACGATAGTAGCAAATTTGGTACCTACTAATAAATTTAAATTTCTCACAAAGAGACAATTTATGAAATCTACAATACACAATAAGTTTTTTTTTTTTGATTTATATAATTATGTTGTTGTTTTTTTTTTTTTTTTTTTTTTTAAATTCTGTGCGAAAATATATATTGCACAGAATTTTATTAAATAAGTAACGATCGTAAGACATCTTTAGCTGTTGACACAAACTAACGCTCATCTCTTCTTCGTTTGATTACATTAATAAATTATTATTATAATATTTTTTTTTCGATATACTTACAATAATTGCGTGACAATCGTACAGTCTGTTGCTTAGACGTAGTATATATATATATATATATATATATATATATTATATATGTGTCTATCTATCTATAGTTACTTATTTAGTAACAATTATTTGGATACGATCATGGCGTGACTTTTGTCTTGTTAAAAATTTATATAGAAACAGTCTTCAATTATAATAATATTAGACTAAGATTCATATTGTGGCCCTGAAAAGGGCCTTTTTATCACGACATGGTAGCCGCGATTGAACATGAAGTCATACTCGACGCACGCCTTATGCTTTCTTCTCGGTCTTCTTCGGCAAGAGCACGGCCTGAATGTTAGGCAGTACACCGCCCTGGGCGATGGTCACACCGGAGAGCAATTTGTTTAATTCCTCGTCATTGCGGATGGCCAATTGGAGATGACGAGGAATGATCCTGGTCTTCTTGTTGTCCCTCGCGGCGTTACCGGCCAACTCGAGAACTTCAGCGGCCAAGTACTCCATGACGGCGGCTAAGTACACTGGGGCACCGGCACCGACTCGCTCTGCGTAGTTTCCGTTACGGAGCAGCCTGTGAATACGACCGACAGGGAACTGAAGACCAGCACGGTTGGAGCGAGACTTTGCCTTCCCCTTGACTTTGCCACCTTTGCCGCGACCAGACATATTGATGTGTTTGAAAGAGCACGAACGAATATAATAAATTTACGCGAGCAGCTAGCGTGCGCGCGCAACGAGCGTTAGCGGTTATAATAAAAAACTACACCGCGCGTCGTTTTATATATATACAACGGCGCGGTCACAGAACCGTCGGGTGGGGTGAAGAGCTTACGAAACTGTGCATACGGAGAGCGCAGACGCGAATAGACATCATTGTATTGTATTTGTACATGACATTTATGAAAAAAGAAATAAATAAGGAATCATAGGAAAAAAGGGTTTTGAAGAGGTAATATTAAAATTAAAATTAATAAAAAGGTAAAATTAGGTCAGTCTCGGGCAGTCGGGCGGTGTGTTAATGCGCGCGAATTTTCGGTCGCGAAATGATGCCTTATTTTTGCTTGTTTTATGAATTTTAGTATTAAATATATTTTTTTAGTTCGATCGATAGTGGACCGCTTGGAATGTGATTGATTGATTGATTAATTAATAATAATAAATAAGTAAGTGTAAGTAGAAAGCAGATTGTTGAATTTACGTGTTTTTTGTTGGACATTTTCTTTTTTTTTTTTTGTTTGGTGAGTATTTAGATATTATTATATTTATGTAAGTGCCTATTGTTATATTGTATGTATATATATATATAAATTTTATATTTGACACTACTTAAGTGCGTTGTACTATACTTTTGATTGTTGTTGTTCGTTCATTGACTCGATCTGTTTATATAGTTTATAGAAACGAATTGTAATAAATTCGTGAACACATTGTTAGCCCTGAAAAGGGCTTTTTGGTGTGTGTGTGTGTGTGCGCGCCGCTCTCGCTCGGCACGACTCGCCTATGTACATACAATGTGTGTACATACGCGGGGGTGTAGCGCGACCATGCACTGCACCGCTAGCTGAGAATTTACTTCTTCGCTGCTCCTCCCTTCTTGGCGGCGGCCTTCGACTTGGGCGTCGCGGCGGCTTTCTTCGGTTTGGGCGCCTTGGGCTTCTTTGTTGGAGGCTTGGCGGTCTTCTTTGCCTTGGGCGCTTTCGCCTTAACGGGGACGGCGGCCTTCTTCGGTGCGGGCTTCTTCTTAGCGGCGGCGGCGGCGGCGGCGGCGGCCTTCTTGTCCTTAGCGGCGGACGACGCCTTCGATTTCGAGGGCGACGCGGGCGTCGCGGCGGCGGCCTTCTTAGTCCTAGCGCCGGCGGCGGATGCGGTTGCCTTCTTGCCACCCTTAGAGGCGGCGGCGGAGGCTTTCGGCTTCACAGCCGGGCTGGGCTTCTTGGAGGCGGCCGACTTGGACTCGAGCTTGAACGATCCCGACGCGCCTTTGCCCTTGGTCTGGATGAGGGCGCCGGATTCGACAGCGCTCTTCAGGTACTTCCTGATGAAAGGCGCGAGTTTCTCGGCGTCGACTTTGTACTGGGCTGCGATGTACTTCTTGATCGCCTGCAAGGAGGATCCGCTTCGTTCCTTCATCTCTTTGATAGCGCTGTTCACCATTTCGGACGTTTTCGGGTGGGTGGGCTTCGCCTTCGGTTTTTTAGCACCGGCGGCCTGGCGCGCTTGTTTCTTCGCTGGTGTAGCGGGAGCCGGAGATTCAGCGGCAACTGCGGTGTCGGCCATTGTAGATAGTTATGTAGAGTAGATGATTACAAAACACACGAACAAGACGTGTAGTGTTGTTTAGTATGTAAGAGACTTCGTCGTTCGACTTTCGTAGATGTCGCTTAAATCGCACGCCCCTAAGGTGCTGTGGATCTTTACCGTAACGAGGGCCGTTCTGTCGCGGGACGTTTTCTCGTATGAACACTTCGCACTTTTCACTTACACGTATCTAATTAAATAAGAATTTATAAAACTTATGGTACGATAAAGCGTTTACACTTTGTGTTTTCGCATAAATAATGAACGTCACTATGTTTGTGCACAAATTTTACAGTTCTCGGGCGTTCGATTGAGCCGCAACGATGTTTTATTTTGACGACTGTCTACCGTGCACACCTAGTGTTCAGTTCAAAATGTATTTTTCTCTATAAAACACAACGTTTTCGTTGTAAACGTTCATCAGATCAACGACGAAGATATCGAGCTTGTAACAAAACAACATTTCATTTGAATCAACACTTTACAGGAACCAATGACACACATAAAAGTGAACGTTCGTAAAACACGTACGGCTTGCACGAGCTAACGACGCTCGACTATGGCCGGGAGGCACGGCGTTTATTAGCATAATATAAAAAAAAATAAAAAAAAAATAAACATAATACAATATTTTATACTTCGATAACGAAACATTGCTTAAATTATACAAAATTTCAAACATTTCTAACGCCTGCAAAATTAGACTCTTTCACATGTCCAATACAACGAACTCGCAATGTACTAACCTAACCTAACAGACTGCAGCCATAGAAAATGGTTGCTACGAACGAATTTAAATATATATTTTTTTTTTCAGATTTATTATACTCGGTTGAAAACCGGTGAATTTAAATATTGAATTTAAGTTGTTTCGATTCGATCGGATTTAATAGTGTTTCGGTCGCTCTGCATAAACTTTCGGACTATACGGAAAGTAATTAGGATAGCTGCTCTGCTTTACGGATGTTAATAAAATTGAATCCATGGTGTATTCTTTTATTTTTCTTATCGACAGATTGTTCGTGTTGTGTGAATCGTGAACTGAACTGGACACTATGTTAATGATCTACGACTACCAAGTTCTACAAGCGTGCGAGCGGTAAGAGTGCGTAATATAACTATAATATATAAATTTATTTATTTATTTTTTTCGAATCTCGCTACATGTCGTAAAAGACTTGTAATGCTCTGTATTATCGATAGAAACATAAACTTTTATTTATAAGAATCATATGCGGCCCTGAAAAGGGCCTTTTTTCAAGAACACTCCTGCCGAAACACTAAGTGCAACGGACGAGGAGGTCTGCCTCGGTGGTTGGTGATAATTAACCTCCGAAACCGTACAGAGTACGGCCTTGACGCTTCAGAGCGTAGACGACGTCCATGGCGGTGACGGTCTTCCTCTTGGCGTGTTCGGTGTACGTTACGGCGTCCCGGATGACGTTCTCTAGGAACACCTTGAGCACACCACGAGTCTCCTCATAGATAAGACCAGAGATACGCTTGACGCCACCTCTGCGCGCGAGACGACGGATAGCGGGTTTCGTGATACCCTGGATGTTATCACGAAGAACCTTCCTGTGGCGCTTGGCTCCTCCTTTCCCCAGACCTTTTCCTCCCTTTCCGCGACCGGTCATCTTCTTCGAAGAGTTTCCTCGTTGATAATTTCAATCAAAAGAACAAGCGACGCGCGCACGTTGTTCAACGGCGAGCGGTTGACTGCAGACTGGGCGCTCTCAACTCGTTTGAGCTCCCTTATATACGTTTTTGAGATCGCGTTGCCGCGCAATACCGCTCGCTTGATGCGACCTCACAACATTACAACTGTTTAGCTATAATAATTTTTTTTTTTTTATTGATATAATATATTTATTTAATAATAAAATTGAGTAGTAAAAAGAAAAGAAAAGTTACACAAAATTATTGTATTGTATTTAACACACACGCTTGAATCTACGTATAATAATAATTATAATCAAATCCAACGTAATAGAGCTCTCCTGCATTTATTTATTTATTTCTAACATTTTGATATTACTTATTACATTCTCTCGATTTAATATATATATTTATGTTGCGTGTGTGCATACATACATACATACATACATACATAACATCTCGATCGATCTCTCTCAAAAAAAAAAAAATCGAATAGAAAGATGACGTATGGTGTCATAGAGTTACTAACGTAGCGAGTGTCTAATTATATCAGTTATTTAAAATGCTATTATGATTAATACTGTTAATATAACGAAAAAATTTCAATATTAGAATCATATGTGGCCCTGAAAAGGGCCTTTTAGTATGCATCAGCGTAGCTAGCCGTACAGTACAGATGCGTTCACGCATTAAGCGCGTTCGCCTCTGATCCTGCGCGCCAACTGTATGTCCTTTGGCATGATGGTGACGCGTTTGGCATGAATGGCGCAAAGGTTGGTGTCTTCGAAGAGACCGACGAGGTAAGCCTCGCTAGCCTCCTGCAGGGCCATCACGGCGGAACTCTGGAAACGGAGATCGGTCTTGAAGTCCTGAGCGATCTCACGAACGAGACGCTGGAACGGCAGCTTGCGGATCAACAGCTCCGTGCTCTTTTGATAGCGACGGATCTCACGAAGAGCCACGGTACCGGGCCTGTAACGATGGGGCTTCTTGACACCTCCGGTCGCCGGTGCGCTCTTGCGGGCAGCCTTAGTGGCCAGCTGCTTCCTCGGTGCCTTGCCACCGGTGGACTTGCGGGCAGTCTGCTTGGTACGTGCCATTGTTGAAAATTCGTATCGAGCGGCGAGCGCGACGTCAATTCAGGTCGAGCGTGCGAGAAAGAATGATTCGACGCGCCGATAGGCCCCTCCCTTTTATATGTTTCCGAAGCGAGGCAGTGAACGAGTCGTGTGACTTTTCTTTTTTTTTTTTGTATTTAATTATTAATTGTGTAATGTTTACATCGATTTGATTATTTTTACCATACATCATCAAACGGTATAATAATTAACGGTATATATATATTTATTTATATTTATATATATATTTATTTTGTCACACGTACGTAGTTACTTACATTGTGATAAAACTATATAAACGGTAAAATATTAATTATGAATAATTTTGACATAAATATTTTTTACACTTTTAATTTAGGTTAGATTGATTCGATTCGATTCTCTCTCCCTTATTTTTTTTTTTTTTTTTTTTTTTTTGTATGTATTGTTTAGACACAAATTGGTTTACATTCGTTATGTATTTCGTTTCAACCTAACCATTATCTTACGCGTATTATTGAAACCTAACCAATTTGGAGTACACAACTGAATATGTGTATATTTTTATTTTCTCCCTTAAAATTTATTTAGCATTTAGACTTTTTTTTTTTTTTTCTCATACGCGTTGGTATTTAAAAGTCTTGTCTTAATCATTAATATAATTATTATATTTTTTTTACTAAGACTTGTCGTTAATATAAAAACGTACAAAAAGGGAACGTATTTGTGGCCCTGAAAAGGGCCTTTTGGTGTATGCTTATATATATAGCATGTATATGTTGTACACATCTATCCAATATGCTCATCACTTGGAGCTAGTGTACTTGGTGACGGCCTTGGTCCCCTCACTGACGGCGTGCTTAGCGAGCTCACCGGGCAGCAGGAGTCTGACAGAGGTCTGCACCTCCCTCGATGTGATGGTGGATCTCTTGTTGTAATGGGCGAGGCGGGAAGCTTCGGCGGCGATCCGTTCGAAGATGTCGTTCACGAACGAGTTCATGATAGACATTGCCTTACTGGAGATACCGGTGTCAGGGTGGACCTGCTTAAGCACCTTGTAGATGTAGATGGCGTAGCTCTCCTTCCTCTTGTGCTTCTTCTTTTTCTTGTCGGTCTTGGAGATGTTCTTCTGGGCCTTGCCAGACTTTTTGGCGGCCTTACCACTCGTCTTGGGTGGCATGTTGAATACGGAGAATAATTTTTCTACACACGTGCGCTACCGAACTGTGTGGTGAGCGAGCGTAGAATGAATTTTTGAAACGGACGACCCTCATATTTATGGAGGCGCATGCAGCGCGGTGCCGCCGCTATCGGCGAGCGCCTTTTCACCGACGGACCAATAGGAACGCAGGGATCAGTCACCGCGCACAACGCTGACGTATACACACGCTAGAATGAGAAGCGCGGCGGAGAGCTCGAATATTACCCCGAGTTAAACGTCTCTCACGATAATAAGATAATAAAAAATATCATTATATTTGTTGTGCCGCTATGACAGTCACGATAGTAGCAAATTTGGTACCTACTAATAAATTTAAATTTCTCACAAAGAGACAATTTATGAAATCTACAATACACAATAAGTTTTTTTTTTTTGATTTATATACATTTGTTGTTGTTTTTTTTTTTTTTTTTTTTTTAAATTCTGTGCGAAAATATATATCGCACAGAATTTTATTAAATAAGTAACGATCGTAAGACATCTTTAGCTGTTGACACAAACTAACGCTCATCTCTTCTTCGTTTGATTACATTAATAAATTATTATTATAATATTTTTTTTTCGATATACTTACAATAATTGCGTGACAATCGTACAGTCTGTTGCTTAGACGTAGTATATATATATATATATATATATATATATATATATTATATATGTGTCTATCTATCTATAGTTACTTATTTAGTAACAATTATTTGGATACGATCATGGCGTGACTTTTGTCTTGTTAAAAATTTATATAGAAACAGTCTTCAATTATAATAATATTAGACTAAGATTCATATTGTGGCCCTGAAAAGGGCCTTTTTATCACGACATGGTAGCCGCGATTGAACATGAAGTCATACTCGACGCACGCCTTATGCTTTCTTCTCGGTCTTCTTCGGCAAGAGCACGGCCTGAATGTTAGGCAGTACACCGCCCTGGGCGATGGTCACACCGGAGAGCAATTTGTTTAATTCCTCGTCATTGCGGATGGCCAATTGGAGATGACGAGGAATGATCCTGGTCTTCTTGTTGTCCCTCGCGGCGTTACCGGCCAACTCGAGAACTTCAGCGGCCAAGTACTCCATGACGGCGGCTAAGTACACTGGGGCACCGGCACCGACTCGCTCTGCGTAGTTTCCGTTACGGAGCAGCCTGTGAATACGACCGACAGGGAACTGAAGACCAGCACGGTTGGAGCGAGACTTTGCCTTCCCCTTGACTTTGCCACCTTTGCCGCGACCAGACATATTGATGTGTTTGAAAGAGCACGAACGAATATAATAAATTTACGCGAGCAGCTAGCGTGCGCGCGCAACGAGCGTTAGCGGTTATAATAAAAAACTACACCGCGCGTCGTTTTATATATATACAACGGCGCGGTCACAGAACCGTCGGGTGGGGTGAAGAGCTTACGAAACTGTGCATACGGAGAGCGCAGACGCGAATAGACATCATTGTATTGTATTTGTACATGACATTTATGAAAAAAAAAATAAATAAGGAATCATAGGAAAAAAGGGTTTTGAAGAGGTAATATTAAAATTAAAATTAATAAAAAGGTAAAATTAGGTCAGTCTCGGGCAGTCGGGCGGTGTGTTAATGCGCGCGAATTTTCGGTCGCGAAATGATGCCTTATTTTTGCTTGTTTTATGAATTTTAGTATTAAATATATTTTTTTAGTTCGATCGATAGTGGACCGCTTGGAATGTGATTGATTGATTGATTAATTAATAATAATAAATAAGTAAGTGTAAGTAGAAAGCAGATTGTTGAATTTACGTGTTTTTTGTTGGACATTTTCTTTTTTTTTTTTTGTTTGGTGAGTATTTAGATATTATTATATTTATGTAAGTGCCTATTGTTATATTGTATGTATATATATATATAAATTTTATATTTGACACTACTTAAGTGCGTTGTACTATACTTTTGATTGTTGTTGTTCGTTCATTGACTCGATCTGTTTATATAGTTTATAGAAACGAATTGTAATAAATTCGTGAACACATTGTTAGCCCTGAAAAGGGCTTTTTGGTGTGTGTGTGTGTGTGCGCGCCGCTCTCGCTCGGCACGACTCGCCTATGTACATACAATGTGTGTACATACGCGGGGGTGTAGCGCGACCATGCACTGCACCGCTAGCTGAGAATTTACTTCTTCGCTGCTCCTCCCTTCTTGGCGGCGGCCTTCGACTTGGGCGTCGCGGCGGCTTTCTTCGGTTTGGGCGCCTTGGGCTTCTTTGTTGGAGGCTTGGCGGTCTTCTTTGCCTTGGGCGCTTTCGCCTTAACGGGGACGGCGGCCTTCTTCGGTGCGGGCTTCTTCTTAGCGGCGGCGGCGGCGGCGGCGGCGGCCTTCTTGTCCTTAGCGGCGGACGACGCCTTCGATTTCGAGGGCGACGCGGGCGTCGCGGCGGCGGCCTTCTTAGTCCTAGCGCCGGCGGCGGATGCGGTTGCCTTCTTGCCACCCTTAGAGGCGGCGGCGGAGGCTTTCGGCTTCACAGCCGGGCTGGGCTTCTTGGAGGCGGCCGACTTGGACTCGAGCTTGAACGATCCCGACGCGCCTTTGCCCTTGGTCTGGATGAGGGCGCCGGATTCGACAGCGCTCTTCAGGTACTTCCTGATGAAAGGCGCGAGTTTCTCGGCGTCGACTTTGTACTGGGCTGCGATGTACTTCTTGATCGCCTGCAAGGAGGATCCGCTTCGTTCCTTCATCTCTTTGATAGCGCTGTTCACCATTTCGGACGTTTTCGGGTGGGTGGGCTTCGCCTTCGGTTTTTTAGCACCGGCGGCCTGGCGCGCTTGTTTCTTCGCTGGTGTAGCGGGAGCCGGAGATTCAGCGGCAACTGCGGTGTCGGCCATTGTAGATAGTTATGTAGAGTAGATGATTACAAAACACACGAACAAGACGTGTAGTGTTGTTTAGTATGTAAGAGACTTCGTCGTTCGACTTTCGTAGATGTCGCTTAAATCGCACGCCCCTAAGGTGCTGTGGATCTTTACCGTAACGAGGGCCGTTCTGTCGCGGGACGTTTTCTCGTATGAACACTTCGCACTTTTCACTTACACGTATCTAATTAAATAAGAATTTATAAAACTTATGGTACGATAAAGCGTTTACACTTTGTGTTTTCGCATAAATAATGAACGTCACTATGTTTGTGCACAAATTTTACAGTTCTCGGGCGTTCGATTGAGCCGCAACGATGTTTTATTTTGACGACTGTCTACCGTGCACACCTAGTGTTCAGTTCAAAATGTATTTTTCTCTATAAAACACAACGTTTTCGTTGTAAACGTTCATCAGATCAACGACGAAGATATCGAGCTTGTAACAAAACAACATTTCATTTGAATCAACACTTTACAGGAACCAATGACACACATAAAAGTGAACGTTCGTAAAACACGTACGGCTTGCACGAGCTAACGACGCTCGACTATGGCCGGGAGGCACGGCGTTTATTAGCATAATATAAAAAAAAATAAAAAAAAAATAAACATAATACAATATTTTATACTTCGATAACGAAACATTGCTTAAATTATACAAAATTTCAAACATTTCTAACGCCTGCAAAATTAGACTCTTTCACATGTCCAATACAACGAACTCGCAATGTACTAACCTAACCTAACAGACTGCAGCCATAGAAAATGGTTGCTACGAACGAATTTAAATATATATTTTTTTTTTCAGATTTATTATACTCGGTTGAAAACCGGTGAATTTAAATATTGAATTTAAGTTGTTTCGATTCGATCGGATTTAATAGTGTTTCGGTCGCTCTGCATAAACTTTCGGACTATACGGAAAGTAATTAGGATAGCTGCTCTGCTTTACGGATGTTAATAAAATTGAATCCATGGTGTATTCTTTTATTTTTCTTATCGACAGATTGTTCGTGTTGTGTGAATCGTGAACTGAACTGGACACTATGTTAATGATCTACGACTACCAAGTTCTACAAGCGTGCGAGCGGTAAGAGTGCGTAATATAACTATAATATATAAATTTATTTATTTATTTTTTTCGAATCTCGCTACATGTCGTAAAAGACTTGTAATGCTCTGTATTATCGATAGAAACATAAACTTTTATTTATAAGAATCATATGCGGCCCTGAAAAGGGCCTTTTTTCAAGAACACTCCTGCCGAAACACTAAGTGCAACGGACGAGGAGGTCTGCCTCGGTGGTTGGTGATAATTAACCTCCGAAACCGTACAGAGTACGGCCTTGACGCTTCAGAGCGTAGACGACGTCCATGGCGGTGACGGTCTTCCTCTTGGCGTGTTCGGTGTACGTTACGGCGTCCCGGATGACGTTCTCTAGGAACACCTTGAGCACACCACGAGTCTCCTCATAGATAAGACCAGAGATACGCTTGACGCCACCTCTGCGCGCGAGACGACGGATAGCGGGTTTCGTGATACCCTGGATGTTATCACGAAGAACCTTCCTGTGGCGCTTGGCTCCTCCTTTCCCCAGACCTTTTCCTCCCTTTCCGCGACCGGTCATCTTCTTCGAAGAGTTTCCTCGTTGATAATTTCAATCAAAAGAACAAGCGACGCGCGCACGTTGTTCAACGGCGAGCGGTTGACTGCAGACTGGGCGCTCTCAACTCGTTTGAGCTCCCTTATATACGTTTTTGAGATCGCGTTGCCGCGCAATACCGCTCGCTTGATGCGACCTCACAACATTACAACTGTTTAGCTATAATAATTTTTTTTTTTTTATTGATATAATATATTTATTTAATAATAAAATTGAGTAGTAAAAAGAAAAGAAAAGTTACACAAAATTATTGTATTGTATTTAACACACACGCTTGAATCTACGTATAATAATAATTATAATCAAATCCAACGTAATAGAGCTCTCCTGCATTTATTTATTTATTTCTAACATTTTGATATTACTTATTACATTCTCTCGATTTAATATATATATTTATGTTGCGTGTGTGCATACATACATACATACATACATACATAACATCTCGATCGATCTCTCTCAAAAAAAAAAAAATCGAATAGAAAGATGACGTATGGTGTCATAGAGTTACTAACGTAGCGAGTGTCTAATTATATCAGTTATTTAAAATGCTATTATGATTAATACTGTTAATATAACGAAAAAATTTCAATATTAGAATCATATGTGGCCCTGAAAAGGGCCTTTTAGTATGCATCAGCGTAGCTAGCCGTACAGTACAGATGCGTTCACGCATTAAGCGCGTTCGCCTCTGATCCTGCGCGCCAACTGTATGTCCTTTGGCATGATGGTGACGCGTTTGGCATGAATGGCGCAAAGGTTGGTGTCTTCGAAGAGACCGACGAGGTAAGCCTCGCTAGCCTCCTGCAGGGCCATCACGGCGGAACTCTGGAAACGGAGATCGGTCTTGAAGTCCTGAGCGATCTCACGAACGAGACGCTGGAACGGCAGCTTGCGGATCAACAGCTCCGTGCTCTTTTGATAGCGACGGATCTCACGAAGAGCCACGGTACCGGGCCTGTAACGATGGGGCTTCTTGACACCTCCGGTCGCCGGTGCGCTCTTGCGGGCAGCCTTAGTGGCCAGCTGCTTCCTCGGTGCCTTGCCACCGGTGGACTTGCGGGCAGTCTGCTTGGTACGTGCCATTGTTGAAAATTCGTATCGAGCGGCGAGCGCGACGTCAATTCAGGTCGAGCGTGCGAGAAAGAATGATTCGACGCGCCGATAGGCCCCTCCCTTTTATATGTTTCCGAAGCGAGGCAGTGAACGAGTCGTGTGACTTTTCTTTTTTTTTTTTGTATTTAATTATTAATTGTGTAATGTTTACATCGATTTGATTATTTTTACCATACATCATCAAACGGTATAATAATTAACGGTATATATATATTTATTTATATTTATATATATATTTATTTTGTCACACGTACGTAGTTACTTACATTGTGATAAAACTATATAAACGGTAAAATATTAATTATGAATAATTTTGACATAAATATTTTTTACACTTTTAATTTAGGTTAGATTGATTCGATTCGATTCTCTCTCCCTTATTTTTTTTTTTTTTTTTTTTTTTTGTATGTTTTGTTTAGACACAAATTGGTTTACATTCGTTATGTATTTCGTTTCAACCTAACCATTATCTTACGCGTATTATTGAAACCTAACCAATTTGGAGTACACAACTGAATATGTGTATATTTTTATTTTCTCCCTTAAAATTTATTTAGCATTTAGACTTTTTTTTTTTTTTTCTCATACGCGTTGGTATTTAAAAGTCTTGTCTTAATCATTAATATAATTATTATATTTTTTTTACTAAGACTTGTCGTTAATATAAAAACGTACAAAAAGGGAACGTATTTGTGGCCCTGAAAAGGGCCTTTTGGTGTATGCTTATATATATAGCATGTATATGTTGTACACATCTATCCAATATGCTCATCACTTGGAGCTAGTGTACTTGGTGACGGCCTTGGTCCCCTCACTGACGGCGTGCTTAGCGAGCTCACCGGGCAGCAGGAGTCTGACAGAGGTCTGCACCTCCCTCGATGTGATGGTGGATCTCTTGTTGTAATGGGCGAGGCGGGAAGCTTCGGCGGCGATCCGTTCGAAGATGTCGTTCACGAACGAGTTCATGATAGACATTGCCTTACTGGAGATACCGGTGTCAGGGTGGACCTGCTTAAGCACCTTGTAGATGTAGATGGCGTAGCTCTCCTTCCTCTTGTGCTTCTTCTTTTTCTTGTCGGTCTTGGAGATGTTCTTCTGGGCCTTGCCAGACTTTTTGGCGGCCTTACCACTCGTCTTGGGTGGCATGTTGAATACGGAGAATAATTTTTCTACACACGTGCGCTACCGAACTGTGTGGTGAGCGAGCGTAGAATGAATTTTTGAAACGGACGACCCTCATATTTATGGAGGCGCATGCAGCGCGGTGCCGCCGCTATCGGCGAGCGCCTTTTCACCGACGGACCAATAGGAACGCAGGGATCAGTCACCGCGCACAACGCTGACGTATACACACGCTAGAATGAGAAGCGCGGCGGAGAGCTCGAATATTACCCCGAGTTAAACGTCTCTCACGATAATAAGATAATAAAAAATATCATTATATTTGTTGTGCCGCTATGACAGTCACGATAGTAGCAAATTTGGTACCTACTAATAAATTTAAATTTCTCACAAAGAGACAATTTATGAAATCTACAATACACAATAAGTTTTTTTTTTTTGATTTATATAATTATGTTGTTGTTTTTTTTTTTTTTTTTTTTTTTAAATTCTGTGCGAAAATATATATCGCACAGAATTTTATTAAATAAGTAACGATCGTAAGACATCTTTAGCTGTTGACACAAACTAACGCTCATCTCTTCTTCGTTTGATTACATTAATAAATTATTATTATAATATTTTTTTTTCGATATACTTACAATAATTGCGTGACAATCGTACAGTCTGTTGCTTAGACGTAGTATATATATATATATATATATATATATATATATATTATATATGTGTCTATCTATCTATAGTTACTTATTTAGTAACAATTATTTGGATACGATCATGGCGTGACTTTTGTCTTGTTAAAAATTTATATAGAAACAGTCTTCAATTATAATAATATTAGACTAAGATTCATATTGTGGCCCTGAAAAGGGCCTTTTTATCACGACATGGTAGCCGCGATTGAACATGAAGTCATACTCGACGCACGCCTTATGCTTTCTTCTCGGTCTTCTTCGGCAAGAGCACGGCCTGAATGTTAGGCAGTACACCGCCCTGGGCGATGGTCACACCGGAGAGCAATTTGTTTAATTCCTCGTCATTGCGGATGGCCAATTGGAGATGACGAGGAATGATCCTGGTCTTCTTGTTGTCCCTCGCGGCGTTACCGGCCAACTCGAGAACTTCAGCGGCCAAGTACTCCATGACGGCGGCTAAGTACACTGGGGCACCGGCACCGACTCGCTCTGCGTAGTTTCCGTTACGGAGCAGCCTGTGAATACGACCGACAGGGAACTGAAGACCAGCACGGTTGGAGCGAGACTTTGCCTTCCCCTTGACTTTGCCACCTTTGCCGCGACCAGACATATTGATGTGTTTGAAAGAGCACGAACGAATATAATAAATTTACGCGAGCAGCTAGCGTGCGCGCGCAACGAGCGTTAGCGGTTATAATAAAAAACTACACCTTTTTTTTTTTTTTTTTTTTTTTGTGTGACTGAGTTGTTGGCCTCAGATGGCCTTGACAACTGTACCCGGACTTGTGGTGAGCGCATAGGGCTCTCAACCTAAAACATTTAAGCAACGTTATCCAAGGGCTCCCCCTGCGGGGAACGGACCTCGACTTGGGCGTTGCTGACTATTTGGGCCGACCTTTTAACCCAATTTAATAATCTATCGCGATACGAATTCCATCTCCGGCGGCGGGGACGGAACCGTGGCCGTTGTGTGGTTGCTTCGCGAGCTGTGTATGCTCTTATTTGAGCGAGTGTCGTGAGATCATCCGGCTCTCCGAGAGCATGTTTAGGTCTTCTGACTTTTGATATATTACTTGGTGTGTAATTTACAGCCGTAACCACAAGAGGGTTAGGGTGAGTCGGGGCAGAGTCAAAGTAGCTACGAGAGCACTCTTTCATGAACTGCTTTATCGTAGGCAGTTCGAGGTCTATGTGAAGTTCCTCGTTACGCATGAACCAGGGTGCCCCCGCAGCTCGCCGCATGAATCTATTCTGAAGTGTTTGTAGCCTATGGATCCTGTGTTCCCTAACGTGCGCAAATACTACACTAGCGTACGTCATAATCGGTCTAACACATGCTGTATAAAGTCTGACTTTATTCCTAAGCGATAGCCTAGAACGAGAGTTCAGCAAACAATGAAGGCGACCTAACACGAATGCAGCGCGCTTACGAACTGCATTAATGTGTTGTCGGAAGGTTAGATGATCGTCAAGGATCACACCCAGGTATTTGGCTTGCCTAGCCCAAGGGATAGGCACGTCAAACATCCGGACTTTGGGGATCTCCTCCAAGGGATACAGGTGGGCTGCCCGTCTATGGAACAACACCGCCTGACTCTTATCGGGATTGACCTCTATTCTCCATTCCTTAAACCAATCCCCTAGGGTCTCGGCCGCGGTTTGGAGGTGCCTAACTACACTGGTCGGGTTGTGAGAAGAATAATATATGGCTGTATCGTCTGCGAAAAGTGCTGTTTGCACCCTCTGGAGATTTGGGATGTCACTGGTGTACAGTGAGAAAAGGAGGGGTGAGAGGACCGACCCTTGCGGGACACCGGCGTGGATAGGGTGGGGGGTGGAGAGCGTTCCCTCTACTCTGTAGCGAAAACTGCGTTCGGACAGATAGTCTTTGATGATCAAGACTAGTTTCTGGGGGAAGCCCATTTCAAATAGCTTAAAAATTAAGCCATTGTGCCAGACTTTGTCGAACGCCTTCGCCACATCGAAGAAAAGAGCGCCCGTGAACTGGTTTCGTTGGAGCCGATCGCTGGTGTATTCAACAATACGGTGGATTTGTTGGACGCACGAGTGTTTAGCTCGAAAACCGAACTGCTCGTGTGGGATTAATAGGTTATCGTCCGAGAATGCCAACAACCTACTGTAGATAATGCGCTCATAGATTTTACCTAAACCTTTAAGCAGACTAATCGGTCTATAACTACTGGGCTCGGACCTTGGTTTGCCGGGTTTCGGTATTCCGATAACCACGGCTTCTTTCCATTGCTGGGGAAAGATATTGTTCTTTATAGCTGCATTAAAAATACAAGCCAGAAGGACTAGAAGAGCGTCTGGGAATAACTTTATGACCCTGTTTGAAATACCGTCCGAGCCGGGAGCTTTTCTAGCGTGTAAACCCTTGACGATCGTTTTTACCTCCTGAGGCGTGACTGCAGGAATGAGGCTTTCCTCGATTTCCTCTGGAACGGGGAGTGAAGCCCGCCGTTCCACTTCGCTATCTATGGTTGAGATGTGGTCCAGATCCACATGTATCGAGCTAGGTGTGCACTGCTGCTCCAGGCTGTCAGCTAGGCACTCTGTTTTTTCAGCATCATCGAAGGCTGGCGGCTGATTATTAGGTCGTGTCAGGGCCGGCATTGAACTAACTATGTCCCTAGTCAATGACCGGGATAACTGCCAGTACGCGAGGTGGGATGGCTCCAACTCGCTTAGTGTGTTATCCCAGCGGTCTTCACGCATCTCTTTCATACGAGCTTTTACGGCACGTTGAAGAGTGCGTAGGTTTATGCGATTCGGTTCACTAGGGAACCGGTCATAGGCACGTGTGGCGGCGTTCTTCTCTCTCAACAAGTCACGCACGTCCTCGGGTAAGCTCCAACGGCGGTCATCCGTCATTGGTGCCCTCCGGGAGCAATCATTAACTAATGATTGAACGTGGTTTGTAAGGGAGTCGATTGCGACCGTTGTGTCCTCTACCGTTTCGATGTGATCCGGTATGTTGTTTAGATGCACGGATTCCGTCGACTCGAGTTTCTCCCCAAGCCGGCGCCAATCCGTGATCGTCCTAGTGGGGATCTGGCCTGAATCTGGTGGGCCTATACGCGGTGCGAATTCTAAGATTACAGGTCGGTGATCAGAACTTAACTCATGTAGCACTTCTACCGAACATAGACGTAAGTTTATGTTCTTTAGGAGGGCTATGTCTAATATATCTGGCCTATGTCCGACATTATGTGGATAGTGGGTCGGCTCTAAAGGGGCTATTATGTCATAGCCTATAGGCAGTGAGAATGATTCCAAGTCTCTGCCTCTGACGTTGGTGAGGTGGCAGTTCCAAAGGGTGTTTTTAGCGTTAAGGTCGCCCGCTATAATAACGGCACTTCCTAGGTTCGCTAATGCTTGGATATCATTCCTAACCAGTTTCCGGTTGTGGACTGGTGATAGGTAAGCTGAAACTAGAGTGATTGGCTGGTGGCCAGTTAGCCCTAGCCGACAGACCGAGGCCTCTATGAACTCTAGCGCAGGCGGATCCATAGGTATGCAGTGCAGGGATCTCTTGTAATATATGAGAGTACCACCTAGTGGGGAGTCTAGCCGATCGTTACGTACTACGTCATAATTAGCGATTCTGGGTGTGCGATTCGCGGGTTTAAGAAAAGATTCCTGCACTAACAGGATGTCGAGTTGGTGTTCCCTAAGAAAAGAGCCTAACTCGTCTCTTTGTGTAGTGATGCCATTGGCATTGAAAAAACCTAACTGGAGTGATCGTGGTTTGACTCTACCTGTGTTCCTTCCTAAATCCATAATGGAGATTAATTGCTGGAGAGAGTGCTTAACTTCTCGAGGACGCTCGAGAACCTAAAACAGATGTCGAGCAGAGCAATAGGATCGCCTATGTTCTGCCTAACTTGGGAGGCTATTTCGCTAATCTCTGCGAAGTCGATGGTTTTAGCTAAGCTAGCCACTAGAGCAAAGTCCTGAGCTCTGCTCTGAGGGTTTTGAGTGGGCGATAACGGGACATGCGGGGTTAGTACGGCTTTAGGTTGGCCCCAAGCGGGCTTCGTTTGCCCAACGGTTGGCTTTAGGCGTGTTGCCTCAGGCAGACTCCGAACTGCTTCCGGTGTCGGCAGTGAAGGAAACGCCCTCGCAGAGCTCAAGGGAGCTACCGGTACCTGAGATGAGGGGGGTACTGGCGGGCCGGTGGTTTTGGTAGTGTGTGTTTTGGAGTACCTATTTTTGGAGATGGTGGTGGTTTTGGGGGCTTTCGGGCAACCGCGATAGTTCGCAGGGTGGCCCTGTTCGCAGCATAGAACGCACGCCGGTGGCTCCGTGCATTGGGACCTATCTCTAGGTCTCAAGCACTCGGCTGTGGCGTGGTCTCCCAGGCACTTAACGCACCTAGGGCGCGCGAAGCAGTTCCTGGCGCTGTGACCGTACAATTGACAACGGTGGCATTGCGATATGCCCTCTTTGCGTCGGGGGGGTTCGACATTAATGCCTTTAAGGCCACAAATGCTGTTGATCTTGAATATGGCTTTCCCTGCCACCGTTCTCTCAAGTACGACCAACACCATGTCGTATATAATGTTCGAGCGCCCGCGAACCATGCGGTGCACTTCTACAATTGGGAGACCCTGCTCTATGAGCGAGTCTTTTATGTCTGCCGTAGAGAGTTCTTTCGGCACGTGACGGACGACTACCCTAAGTAGGCGATCCTCAGGAAGGGTGTAGGTATGGAACGCTACGTTCCTATCCTTTAACAATTTTGTTAAAGATCTATGGTCATTGGACGAGGCGACCGAGATTTTAATTCCCTGCTGGGTAGACTTCGCTGATGTGAAGTTGATGTGGTGTTCATTGCACCAGGAAGAGACAGATAGCCACTTACTCTTGTCTTGTAAGTACAGAGGAGGTGGGGCTTTGACTTTACGCTCTGAGGCGTTTGGAGAAGCTTCCATGGGGATCGGAGAGGATCGCCCTTGCGTGGAGTTATTGAAAGCCCTAACTACCTCGGGCGGAGTAATTTTGTGGGTGCTCGCTTGCGGTTGTGTGTTACCACCGGTTACCGCCTGCACCTTTGGGCCTTTTGAGGGGCCGCCCTTATGCGATTTACGGTTGCGCTTCCTCCCCGCCACCGTCTTGTATTCAGAGCTGTCGGAGACCGACGAGCTCGAACCCGCTTCTGATGTTGTGGAGGCGCAGTCCTCCTCTACATCCGAGTAATTTTGGGTGCCAGAGATTGTGTCCATCGCGCTCGATGGACGACTAACTAGATGCCCCTCCCTACTGGGGGTTTCCACTCCTGCTACCGAGTGCGGGGAACTAGGTCTAGATGGAGAAGATTTACGCGATTCTTGGTCTTGCGCGATCGCGGGGTTTGACGCGTATTGATTAACGGAGTCCGTAGTGAACTCCTGGTCGCTACGCTTTCTAATTGCGTTGCCGAAGCGCCGCTTTAAGATGAGATAGAGGCCCTTATCACTAAGGACCTCTTCTAACGATATTCTATCTATGGCCGGAGCCATGATTTTATGTGCCTAGTGCACTGTTACTTTTTTATACCTATCCACCGGGTGGGATGCCCGGGGATGAGTTTTGTGTCCCTCCCAACCGGGTTAGGTTGGGAGGATGGTACTTAAAATAGGTGAGCCCTAAGCTTGTATCCTTTCGCCTATCTTAATGTGCGAAAGGTTCCTAACTGCTCCGGTGCCGGGGCGGTATAGGTCTAACAGACCGCACACCCAATCTAACAGCGGAGAATAGGATCGGGAAGGTGGAAGGGTGGGAGGGGGTGATGGCTAGGTCCGACTAGGAGATCCCCCAAGGCCGGATGGCTAGCCCCGTCCGACTGTTTGCCTTGCCCTGAAGGGGCGCGGCGAGCAAGTCGGGTCCTTGCTCCGCCCGGTTTCGTTGACACCGCAAGGTTTCAGCCGGGTATTTGCCTGAAGGGCCAATTTATTGAATTTAAACGACTTAATTCAGTTAAAAGAAACCAAGCTGTACGCTAGCCCGAGGGCCGCGAGCTTACTTACCGGAGTGTCTCACCCGCGCAAGCACTAATAGTCCGCCGCTACCGAGTTACAACGCCGCGGGCGCCGCCGCCAAACTAGTGCTCTTTCGGGAGCACTAAATTCACGGCGGCACAAACACAGACACTGCACTCGATAACAACGCACTAAAAACACTGCACTAGTAACACACCCCGAAAGTGGATTGCGATAACGTCACAAAAAGTAAGCACTGAAAAGTACCTACTATTCTATGACGCCACGCCTTAACGGCCAAATTTCAAAAAGCGGCAATCCGAGAATTACCGCTCTTCAAAATCTAGCTATTATCGGCTCAGATATCAGACTATTATTTGTTCTAAAAAGAACTAAATAATAACCAGATATCCGACGAATAACACGAAACTTACTTGGATTGTAGGGCGCGACGGGATGGCGCGACGGGTTGGCGCGAGAGCGGAAGAAGCGACTGCTCGCGGAGAATGCCGAACGCGGAATCGAAACGTCGCAACGTTTGGCCCCTCCTATTTATATGTTTCCGAAGCGGCGCAGTGAGCTAGTCGTACTCACGAGTTGTGTGACTTTTTGGCTGCTTTTATTTTTTATAAACTTAGTTAAAAATCGCATTTGATATGCACTTTATATGCCAATATTGAAAAAAAAAAAAAAAAAAAAAAACACAAATATATATAGTACATAATTATATTATGTATGTACTTTACACATTATATTGTTTATAAAAATAATAAAAAAAATGTTTGAACCTAACCTAATCTAACCATTGCTTGTTAACGAATAGTATTAAAACCCTATTATTATTAGGATTATTTATTTATATTTAACTTAAAAAGAGTCATCTTGTTTGAACCTAAACATTGTTAGAGCATAGGATCGAAAACTAGTAATCTTATTATAAACTGAGCGTAGAGTAGATCGAACCAATATGTTCATAGTGTAAATTTTTTTTAATGATGTTATATACTGTTATTATTATAATATCACCTCACACCACTGTTTCACAACTTATTTGATTGTGTTAGAATAGAAACGAACAACAATGAACGTATTTGTGGCCCTGAAAAGGGCCTTTTGGCATACATGCTTATAGCATGGTGATGTACACACGCAATGTGCTGCTCACTTGGAGCTGGTGTACTTGGTGACGGCCTTGGTCCCCTCACTGACGGCGTGCTTAGCGAGCTCACCGGGCAGCAGGAGCCTGACAGAGGTCTGCACCTCCCTCGAAGTGATGGTGGATCTCTTGTTGTAGTGGGCGAGGCGGGAAGCTTCGGCGGCGATGCGTTCGAATATGTCGTTCACGAACGAGTTCATGATAGACATAGCCTTACTGGAGATACCGGTGTCGGGGTGGACCTGCTTCAGCACCTTGTAGATGTAGATGGCGTAGCTCTCCTTCCTCTTGTGCTTCTTCTTTTTCTTGTCGGTCTTGGAGATATTCTTCTGAGCTTTGCCAGATTTCTTAGCGGCTTTACCACTTGTCTTGGGCGGCATGATGTATACGGAAAATGTTAAGTTAAGTTACACGAGCGCTAACGTACCGCACGGACGGAGGGCGAGCGTTGAGTGTGCCCGTATTAAAAACGATTTTTTTATTTAAAGAGACGCGAGCAGCGCGGTGCCGCCGCTATCGGCGAGCGCCTATTCAACAACGGACCAATAGGAGGGCAGCACAAACAGTCACCGCTCTCAAAGAGTACGCGGGACGCGCGGCGGGGCGAGGCGGGGCGGGGCGCTCGCTAATATTTTGACTTTAGAACACACACGGGTAAGATGTTATATTTATTTATTTATTTTTTTTAATACACGCACTTTTTTTTTTTTTTTTTTTTTTTTTTTTTCAGCTATCTATGTATGGCGTATAATAATCATCTCATGATCCGTACACATCTACACACTTAAATATTTATGTGTCTATTATAAAAGGGAATAACATTATTATAATGTATTATTTCAAACAAAAGCTAATTATGTTACAACATATAAATAATATATGTATGTATATTTACATTATTATCATAATTATAATCTGAAGCGTAAAGGTAAGGTACATTACTTTACGTGTAATAATTATTTATGTAATTTTAACGTACGACTCGCTTGTCTGACTTTCATCTTGTTTAACATAAATAGAAATAGTCTTTTATGTATAAATATTAGACTAAGATTCATATTGTGGCCCTGAAAAGGGCCTTTTTATCACGACATGGCACGCCGCGATTGAACATGAAGGCATTGTAGGTGCTAGACATACGCCTTATGCTTTCTTCTCGGTCTTCTTGGGCAAGAGCACGGCCTGAATGTTAGGCAGTACACCGCCCTGGGCGATGGTCACACCGGAGAGCAGTTTATTCAACTCCTCGTCGTTGCGGATGGCCAATTGGAGATGACGGGGGATGATCCTAGTCTTCTTGTTGTCCCTCGCGGCGTTGCCAGCCAACTCGAGAACCTCAGCGGCCAGGTACTCCATGACTGCGGCTAGGTACACAGGGGCACCGGCACCGACGCGCTCTGCGTAGTTTCCGTTACGAAGCAGCCTGTGAATACGACCGACAGGGAACTGAAGACCAGCGCGGTTGGAGCGAGACTTTGCCTTTCCCTTGACTTTGCCACCTTTGCCGCGACCGGACATCTTGATTGGAGCGAGCGAAAAATTTAACAAAACACGAACAGCAAGGGTGCGCGCGCAACGTGTGTCTGCGGTTGTAATGTAGAAAATTTTCGTCTCACTTTTATTATATACGCTGGCGCGGTCACAGAACCGTCGGGTGGGGAGGCGAGCGTACGAAACGACGCTTTCAGAGAGCGCAGACGCGGACTTTTCGCGCGTTTTCGAATGCACTATATTTTTTTTTTTATTATTATTATTATTATATACTAATAATGAAAATTTAGGGATTTCCTATAATTTAGGTTATAATGTCAGTATGTCTGCGTATCGCGGCTGCATCGATCGAGTCGGGCAGTCGGGCGGTGTGCTAATGCTCGCGAATTTGTCGCGATTTATGGATTTTAGTTACCGATGGGAAATGTTTTTTAATTATTATACCTATATATATTTATTTATATATATGATATAATAATTATGTTTTAATGTGATTGTTGTGTGATGTGTTGTTCTAATATGTGTAGGTGAATAATAACAAAAAAATAACTGGATATTTGTTTCGCGTTGAATTGACGTGTCGCGTGCAGTGTTTGCGTTTGTTTGTTTGTTGTGCTTTTCGTTTAGGGCTATGCACCCGACTTTGGTGAGTAATTACTAATGAATGACATAGTTAGATAACATACACCTCCTTAGTAGGGTGGGAGGTGGTTGAGAAAGATAGATAGATAGATAGATAGATAGATAGATAGATAGTGTTTTAGTCGTTCGTTCGTACGTACTATGTATGACTCGATCTGTTTATATAGTTTATAGAAACGAATTGTGATACAATTCGTGAACACATTGTTAGCCCTGAAAAGGGCTTTTTGGTGTGTGTGCGCCGCTCTCGCTCGGCACGACTCGCCTATGTATGTATGTATGTATGTATGTGTACATACGCGAGCTTGCGCGCGGACGATTGCATAGGGGGTGTAGCGCGACCATGCACTGCGCTGCACCGCTAGCTGGGAATTTACTTCTTGGCTGCTCCTCCCTTCTTGGCGGCGGCCTTCGTCTTGGGCGTCGCGGCGGCCTTCTTCGGTTTGGGCGCCTTCGGCTTCTTAGTTGGAGGCTTGGCGGTCTTCTTTGCCTTGGGGGCTTTCGCCTTAACGGGGGCGGCGGCCTTCTTCGGTGCGGGCTTCTTCTTGGCGGCGGCTGCGGCCTTCTTGTCCTTAGCGGCGGACGACGCCTTCGATTTCGTGGGCGACGCGGGCGTCGCGGCGGCGGCCTTCTTCGTCCTAGCGCCGGCGGCGGATGCGGTTGCCTTCTTGCCACCCTTAGAGGCGGCGGCGGCGGCGGCGGCGGCGGAGGCTTTCGGCTTCACAGCAGGGCTGGGCTTCTTGGAGGCGGCAGACTTGGACTCGAGCTTGAACGATCCCGACGCGCCCTTTCCCTTGGTCTGGATCAGGGCGCCCGATTCGACAGCACTCTTCAGGTACTTCCTGATGAAAGGCGCGAGCTTCTCGGCGTCGACCTTGTACTGGGCGGCGATGTACTTCTTGATCGCCTGCAAGGAGGATCCGCTTCGTTCCTTCATCTCTTTGATAGCGCTGTTCACCATCTCAGAGGTTTTAGGGTGAGTGGGCTTCGCCTTCGGTTTTTTAGCACCGGCGGCCTGGCGCGCTTGTTTCTTCGCTGGTGTAGCGGGAGCCGGAGATTCAGCGGCAACTGCGGTGTCGGCCATTGTAGATAGTTATGTAGAATAGATGATTACAAAACACACGAACAAGACGTGTAGTGTTGTTTAGTACGTAAGAGACTTCGACTTTCGTAGATGTCGCCACCGGTTCAAAAATTTACGCACGCACGCTTAGGTACCGTGAAACTTTACCGTAACGAGGGCCGTTCTGTCGCGAGACGTTTTCTCGTATGAACACTTCGCACTTTTCACTAACACGTATCTAATTAAATAAGAATTTATAAAACTTATGGTTCGATAAAGCGTTTACACTTTGTGTTTTCGCATAAATAATGAACGTCACTATGTTTGTGCACAAATTTTACAGGCCTTAGTGGCCAGCTGCTTCCTCGGTGCCTTGCCACCGGTGGACTTGCGGGCAGTCTGCTTGGTACGTGCCATTGTTGAAAATTCGTATCGAGCGGCGAGCGCGACGTCAATTCAGGTCGAGCGTGCGAGAAAGAATGATTCGACGCGCCGATAGGCCCCTCCCTTTTATATGTTTCCGAAGCGAGGCAGTGAACGAGTCGTGTGACTTTTCTTTTTTTTTTTTGTATTTAATTATTAATTGTGTAATGTTTACATCGATTTGATTATTTTTACCATACATCATCAAACGGTATAATAATTAACGGTATATATATATTTATTTATATTTATATATATATTTATTTTGTCACACGTACGTAGTTACTTACATTGTGATAAAACTATATAAACGGTAAAATATTAATTATGAATAATTTTGACATAAATATTTTTTACACTTTTAATTTAGGTTAGATTGATTCGATTCGATTCTCTCTCCCTTATTTTTTTTTTTTTTTTTTTTTTTTGTATGTATTGTTTAGACACAAATTGGTTTACATTCGTTATGTATTTCGTTTCAACCTAACCATTATCTTACGCGTATTATTGAAACCTAACCAATTTGGAGTACACAACTGAATATGTGTATATTTTTATTTTCTCCCTTAAAATTTATTTAGCATTTAGACTTTTTTTTTTTTTTTCTCATACGCGTTGGTATTTAAAAGTCTTGTCTTAATCATTAATATAATTATTATATTTTTTTTACTAAGACTTGTCGTTAATATAGAAACGTACAAAAAGGGAACGTATTTGTGGCCCTGAAAAGGGCCTTTTGGTGTATGCTTATATATATAGCATGTATATGTTGTACACATCTATCCAATATGCTCATCACTTGGAGCTAGTGTACTTGGTGACGGCCTTGGTCCCCTCACTGACGGCGTGCTTAGCGAGCTCACCGGGCAGCAGGAGTCTGACAGAGGTCTGCACCTCCCTCGATGTGATGGTGGATCTCTTGTTGTAATGGGCGAGGCGGGAAGCTTCGGCGGCGATCCGTTCGAAGATGTCGTTCACGAACGAGTTCATGATAGACATTGCCTTACTGGAGATACCGGTGTCAGGGTGGACCTGCTTAAGCACCTTGTAGATGTAGATGGCGTAGCTCTCCTTCCTCTTGTGCTTCTTCTTTTTCTTGTCGGTCTTGGAGATGTTCTTCTGGGCCTTGCCAGACTTTTTGGCGGCCTTACCACTCGTCTTGGGTGGCATGTTGAATACGGAGAATAATTTTTCTACACACGTGCGCTACCGAACTGTGTGGTGAGCGAGCGTAGAATGAATTTTTGAAATTTTTTTTTTTTTTTTTTTTTTTGTGTGACTGAGTTGTTGGCCTCAGATGGCCTTGACAACTGTACCCGGACTTGTGGTGAGCGCATAGGGCTCTCAACCTAAAACATTTAAGCAACGTTATCCAAGGGCTCCCCCTGCGGGGAACGGACCTCGACTTGGGCGTTGCTGACTATTTGGGCCGACCTTTTAACCCAATTTAATAATCTATCGCGATACGAATTCCATCTCCGGCGGCGGGGACGGAACCGTGGCCGTTGTGTGGTTGCTTCGCGAGCTGTGTATGCTCTTATTTGAGCGAGTGTCGTGAGATCATCCGGCTCTCCGAGAGCATGTTTAGGTCTTCTGACTTTTGATATATTACTTGGTGTGTAATTTACAGCCGTAACCACAAGAGGGTTAGGGTGAGTCGGGGCAGAGTCAAAGTAGCTACGAGAGCACTCTTTCATGAACTGCTTTATCGTAGGCAGTTCGAGGTCTATGTGAAGTTCCTCGTTACGCATGAACCAGGGTGCCCCCGTAGCTCGCCGCATGAATCTATTCTGAAGTGTTTGTAGCCTATGGATCCTGTGTTCCCTAACGTGCGCAAATACTACACTAGCGTACGTCATAATCGGTCTAACACATGCTGTATAAAGTCTGACTTTATTCCTAAGCGATAGCCTAGAACGAGAGTTCAGCAAACAATGAAGGCGACCTAACACGAATGCAGCGCGCTTACGAACTGCATTAATGTGTTGTCGGAAGGTTAGATGATCGTCAAGGATCACACCCAGGTATTTGGCTTGCCTAGCCCAAGGGATAGGCACGTCAAACATCCGGACTTTGGGGATCTCCTCCAAGGGATACAGGTGGGCTGCCCGTCTATGGAACAACACCGCCTGACTCTTATCGGGATTGACCTCTATTCTCCATTCCTTAAACCAATCCCCTAGGGTCTCGGCCGCGGTTTGGAGGTGCCTAACTACACTGGTCGGGTTGTGAGAAGAATAATATATGGCTGTATCGTCTGCGAAAAGTGCTGTTTGCACCCTCTGGAGATTTGGGATGTCACTGGTGTACAGTGAGAAAAGGAGGGGTGAGAGGACCGACCCTTGCGGGACACCGGCGTGGATAGGGTGGGGGGTGGAGAGCGTTCCCTCTACTCTGTAGCGAAAACTGCGTTCGGACAGATAGTCTTTGATGATCAAGACTAGTTTCTGGGGGAAGCCCATTTCAAATAGCTTAAAAATTAAGCCATTGTGCCAGACTTTGTCGAACGCCTTCGCCACATCGAAGAAAAGAGCGCCCGTGAACTGGTTTCGTTGGAGCCGATCGCTGGTGTATTCAACAATACGGTGGATTTGTTGGACGCACGAGTGTTTAGCTCGAAAACCGAACTGCTCGTGTGGGATTAATAGGTTATCGTCCGAGAATGCCAACAACCTACTGTAGATAATGCGCTCATAGATTTTACCTAAACCTTTAAGCAGACTAATCGGTCTATAACTACTGGGCTCGGACCTTGGTTTGCCGGGTTTCGGTATTCCGATAACCACGGCTTCTTTCCATTGCTGGGGAAAGATATTGTTCTTTATAGCTGCATTAAAAATACAAGCCAGAAGGACTAGAAGAGCGTCTGGGAATAACTTTATGACCCTGTTTGAAATACCGTCCGAGCCGGGAGCTTTTCTAGCGTGTAAACCCTTGACGATCGTTTTTACCTCCTGAGGCGTGACTGCAGGAATGAGGCTTTCCTCGATTTCCTCTGGAACGGGGAGTGAAGCCCGCCGTTCCACTTCGCTATCTATGGTTGAGATGTGGTCCAGATCCACATGTATCGAGCTAGGTGTGCACTGCTGCTCCAGGCTGTCAGCTAGGCACTCTGTTTTTTCAGCATCATCGAAGGCTGGCGGCTGATTATTAGGTCGTGTCAGGGCCGGCATTGAACTAACTATGTCCCTAGTCAATGACCGGGATAACTGCCAGTACGCGAGGTGGGATGGCTCCAACTCGCTTAGTGTGTTATCCCAGCGGTCTTCACGCATCTCTTTCATACGAGCTTTTACGGCACGTTGAAGAGTGCGTAGGTTTATGCGATTCGGTTCACTAGGGAACCGGTCATAGGCACGTGTGGCGGCGTTCTTCTCTCTCAACAAGTCACGCACGTCCTCGGGTAAGCTCCAACGGCGGTCATCCGTCATTGGTGCCCTCCGGGAGCAATCATTAACTAATGATTGAACGTGGTTTGTAAGGGAGTCGATTGCGACCGTTGTGTCCTCTACCGTTTCGATGTGATCCGGTATGTTGTTTAGATGCACGGATTCCGTCGACTCGAGTTTCTCCCCAAGCCGGCGCCAATCCGTGATCGTCCTAGTGGGGATCTGGCCTGAATCTGGTGGGCCTATACGCGGTGCGAATTCTAAGATTACAGGTCGGTGATCAGAACTTAACTCATGTAGCACTTCTACCGAACATAGACGTAAGTTTATGTTCTTTAGGAGGGCTATGTCTAATATATCTGGCCTATGTCCGACATTATGTGGATAGTGGGTCGGCTCTAAAGGGGCTATTATGTCATAGCCTATAGGCAGTGAGAATGATTCCAAGTCTCTGCCTCTGACGTTGGTGAGGTGGCAGTTCCAAAGGGTGTTTTTAGCGTTAAGGTCGCCCGCTATAATAACGGCACTTCCTAGGTTCGCTAATGCTTGGATATCATTCCTAACCAGTTTCCGGTTGTGGACTGGTGATAGGTAAGCTGAAACTAGAGTGATTGGCTGGTGGCCAGTTAGCCCTAGCCGACAGACCGAGGCCTCTATGAACTCTAGCGCAGGCGGATCCATAGGTATGCAGTGCAGGGATCTCTTGTAATATATGAGAGTACCACCTAGTGGGGAGTCTAGCCGATCGTTACGTACTACGTCATAATTAGCGATTCTGGGTGTGCGATTCGCGGGTTTTAGAAAAGATTCCTGCACTAACAGGATGTCAAGTTGGTGTTCCCTAAGAAAAGAGCCTAACTCGTCTCTTTGTGTAGTGATGCCATTGGCATTGAAAAAACCTAACTGGAGTGATCGTGGTTTGACTCTACCTGTGTTCCTTCCTAAATCCATAATGGAGATTAATTGCTGGAGAGAGTGCTTAACTTCTCGAGGACGCTCGAGAACCTAAAACAGATGTCGAGCAGAGCAATAGGATCGCCTATGTTCTGCCTAACTTGGGAGGCTATTTCGCTAATCTCTGCGAAGTCGATGGTTTTAGCTAAGCTAGCCACTAGAGCAAAGTCCTGAGCTCTGCTCTGAGGGTTTTGAGTGGGCGATAACGGGACATGCGGGGTTAGTACGGCTTTAGGTTGGCCCCAAGCGGGCTTCGTTTGCCCAACGGTTGGCTTTAGGCGTGTTGCCTCAGGCAGGGACGACCCTCATATTTATGGAGGCGCATGCAGCGCGGTGCCGCCGCTATCGGCGAGCGCCTTTTCACCGACGGACCAATAGGAACGCAGGGATCAGTCACCGCGCACAACGCTGACGTATACACACGCTAGAATGAGAAGCGCGGCGGAGAGCTCGAATATTACCCCGAGTTAAACGTCTCTCACGATAATAAGATAATAAAAAATATCATTATATTTGTTGTGCCGCTATGACAGTCACGATAGTAGCAAATTTGGTACCTACTAATAAATTTAAATTTCTCACAAAGAGACAATTTATGAAATCTACAATACACAATAAGTTTTTTTTTTTTGATTTATATAATTATGTTGTTGTTTTTTTTTTTTTTTTTTTTTTTAAATTCTGTGCGAAAATATATATCGCACAGAATTTTATTAAATAAGTAACGATCGTAAGACATCTTTAGCTGTTGACACAAACTAACGCTCATCTCTTCTTCGTTTGATTACATTAATAAATTATTATTATAATATTTTTTTTTCGATATACTTACAATAATTGCGTGACAATCGTACAGTCTGTTGCTTAGACGTAGTATATATATATATATATATATATATATATATATATATTATATATGTGTCTATCTATCTATAGTTACTTATTTAGTAACAATTATTTGGATACGATCATGGCGTGACTTTTGTCTTGTTAAAAATTTATATAGAAACAGTCTTCAATTATAATAATATTAGACTAAGATTCATATTGTGGCCCTGAAAAGGGCCTTTTTATCACGACATGGTAGCCGCGATTGAACATGAAGTCATACTCGACGCACGCCTTATGCTTTCTTCTCGGTCTTCTTCGGCAAGAGCACGGCCTGAATGTTAGGCAGTACACCGCCCTGGGCGATGGTCACACCGGAGAGCAATTTGTTTAATTCCTCGTCATTGCGGATGGCCAATTGGAGATGACGAGGAATGATCCTGGTCTTCTTGTTGTCCCTCGCGGCGTTACCGGCCAACTCGAGAACTTCAGCGGCCAAGTACTCCATGACGGCGGCTAAGTACACTGGGGCACCGGCACCGACTCGCTCTGCGTAGTTTCCGTTACGGAGCAGCCTGTGAATACGACCGACAGGGAACTGAAGACCAGCACGGTTGGAGCGAGACTTTGCCTTCCCCTTGACTTTGCCACCTTTGCCGCGACCAGACATATTGATGTGTTTGAAAGAGCACGAACGAATATAATAAATTTACGCGAGCAGCTAGCGTGCGCGCGCAACGAGCGTTAGCGGTTATAATAAAAAACTACACCGCGCGTCGTTTTATATATATACAACGGCGCGGTCACAGAACCGTCGGGTGGGGTGAAGAGCTTACGAAACTGTGCATACGGAGAGCGCAGACGCGAATAGACATCATTGTATTGTATTTGTACATGACATTTATGAAAAAAGAAATAAATAAGGAATCATAGGAAAAAAGGGTTTTGAAGAGGTAATATTAAAATTAAAATTAATAAAAAGGTAAAATTAGGTCAGTCTCGGGCAGTCGGGCGGTGTGTTAATGCGCGCGAATTTTCGGTCGCGAAATGATGCCTTATTTTTGCTTGTTTTATGAATTTTAGTATTAAATATATTTTTTTAGTTCGATCGATAGTGGACCGCTTGGAATGTGATTGATTGATTGATTAATTAATAATAATAAATAAGTAAGTGTAAGTAGAAAGCAGATTGTTGAATTTACGTGTTTTTTGTTGGACATTTTCTTTTTTTTTTTTTGTTTGGTGAGTATTTAGATATTATTATATTTATGTAAGTGCCTATTGTTATATTGTATGTATATATATATATAAATTTTATATTTGACACTACTTAAGTGCGTTGTACTATACTTTTGATTGTTGTTGTTCGTTCATTGACTCGATCTGTTTATATAGTTTATAGAAACGAATTGTAATAAATTCGTGAACACATTGTTAGCCCTGAAAAGGGCTTTTTGGTGTGTGTGTGTGTGTGCGCGCCGCTCTCGCTCGGCACGACTCGCCTATGTACATACAATGTGTGTACATACGCGGGGGTGTAGCGCGACCATGCACTGCACCGCTAGCTGAGAATTTACTTCTTCGCTGCTCCTCCCTTCTTGGCGGCGGCCTTCGACTTGGGCGTCGCGGCGGCTTTCTTCGGTTTGGGCGCCTTGGGCTTCTTTGTTGGAGGCTTGGCGGTCTTCTTTGCCTTGGGCGCTTTCGCCTTAACGGGGACGGCGGCCTTCTTCGGTGCGGGCTTCTTCTTAGCGGCGGCGGCGGCGGCGGCGGCGGCCTTCTTGTCCTTAGCGGCGGACGACGCCTTCGATTTCGAGGGCGACGCGGGCGTCGCGGCGGCGGCCTTCTTAGTCCTAGCGCCGGCGGCGGATGCGGTTGCCTTCTTGCCACCCTTAGAGGCGGCGGCGGAGGCTTTCGGCTTCACAGCCGGGCTGGGCTTCTTGGAGGCGGCCGACTTGGACTCGAGCTTGAACGATCCCGACGCGCCTTTGCCCTTGGTCTGGATGAGGGCGCCGGATTCGACAGCGCTCTTCAGGTACTTCCTGATGAAAGGCGCGAGTTTCTCGGCGTCGACTTTGTACTGGGCTGCGATGTACTTCTTGATCGCCTGCAAGGAGGATCCGCTTCGTTCCTTCATCTCTTTGATAGCGCTGTTCACCATTTCGGACGTTTTCGGGTGGGTGGGCTTCGCCTTCGGTTTTTTAGCACCGGCGGCCTGGCGCGCTTGTTTCTTCGCTGGTGTAGCGGGAGCCGGAGATTCAGCGGCAACTGCGGTGTCGGCCATTGTAGATAGTTATGTAGAG
Source organism: Hypena proboscidalis (assembly GCA_905147285.1). Taxonomy (NCBI): domain Eukaryota; kingdom Metazoa; phylum Arthropoda; class Insecta; order Lepidoptera; family Erebidae; genus Hypena; species Hypena proboscidalis. The sequence continues at coordinate 5,224,105 of LR990155.1, forward strand.
TAGATGATTACAAAACACACGAACAAGACGTGTAGTGTTGTTTAGTATGTAAGAGACTTCGTCGTTCGACTTTCGTAGATGTCGCTTAAATCGCACGCCCCTAAGGTGCTGTGGATCTTTACCGTAACGAGGGCCGTTCTGTCGCGGGACGTTTTCTCGTATGAACACTTCGCACTTTTCACTTACACGTATCTAATTAAATAAGAATTTATAAAACTTATGGTACGATAAAGCGTTTACACTTTGTGTTTTCGCATAAATAATGAACGTCACTATGTTTGTGCACAAATTTTACAGTTCTCGGGCGTTCGATTGAGCCGCAACGATGTTTTATTTTGACGACTGTCTACCGTGCACACCTAGTGTTCAGTTCAAAATGTATTTTTCTCTATAAAACACAACGTTTTCGTTGTAAACGTTCATCAGATCAACGACGAAGATATCGAGCTTGTAACAAAACAACATTTCATTTGAATCAACACTTTACAGGAACCAATGACACACATAAAAGTGAACGTTCGTAAAACACGTACGGCTTGCACGAGCTAACGACGCTCGACTATGGCCGGGAGGCACGGCGTTTATTAGCATAATATAAAAAAAAATAAAAAAAAAATAAACATAATACAATATTTTATACTTCGATAACGAAACATTGCTTAAATTATACAAAATTTCAAACATTTCTAACGCCTGCAAAATTAGACTCTTTCACATGTCCAATACAACGAACTCGCAATGTACTAACCTAACCTAACAGACTGCAGCCATAGAAAATGGTTGCTACGAACGAATTTAAATATATATTTTTTTTTTCAGATTTATTATACTCGGTTGAAAACCGGTGAATTTAAATATTGAATTTAAGTTGTTTCGATTCGATCGGATTTAATAGTGTTTCGGTCGCTCTGCATAAACTTTCGGACTATACGGAAAGTAATTAGGATAGCTGCTCTGCTTTACGGATGTTAATAAAATTGAATCCATGGTGTATTCTTTTATTTTTCTTATCGACAGATTGTTCGTGTTGTGTGAATCGTGAACTGAACTGGACACTATGTTAATGATCTACGACTACCAAGTTCTACAAGCGTGCGAGCGGTAAGAGTGCGTAATATAACTATAATATATAAATTTATTTATTTATTTTTTTCGAATCTCGCTACATGTCGTAAAAGACTTGTAATGCTCTGTATTATCGATAGAAACATAAACTTTTATTTATAAGAATCATATGCGGCCCTGAAAAGGGCCTTTTTTCAAGAACACTCCTGCCGAAACACTAAGTGCAACGGACGAGGAGGTCTGCCTCGGTGGTTGGTGATAATTAACCTCCGAAACCGTACAGAGTACGGCCTTGACGCTTCAGAGCGTAGACGACGTCCATGGCGGTGACGGTCTTCCTCTTGGCGTGTTCGGTGTACGTTACGGCGTCCCGGATGACGTTCTCTAGGAACACCTTGAGCACACCACGAGTCTCCTCATAGATAAGACCAGAGATACGCTTGACGCCACCTCTGCGCGCGAGACGACGGATAGCGGGTTTCGTGATACCCTGGATGTTATCACGAAGAACCTTCCTGTGGCGCTTGGCTCCTCCTTTCCCCAGACCTTTTCCTCCCTTTCCGCGACCGGTCATCTTCTTCGAAGAGTTTCCTCGTTGATAATTTCAATCAAAAGAACAAGCGACGCGCGCACGTTGTTCAACGGCGAGCGGTTGACTGCAGACTGGGCGCTCTCAACTCGTTTGAGCTCCCTTATATACGTTTTTGAGATCGCGTTGCCGCGCAATACCGCTCGCTTGATGCGACCTCACAACATTACAACTGTTTAGCTATAATAATTTTTTTTTTTTTATTGATATAATATATTTATTTAATAATAAAATTGAGTAGTAAAAAGAAAAGAAAAGTTACACAAAATTATTGTATTGTATTTAACACACACGCTTGAATCTACGTATAATAATAATTATAATCAAATCCAACGTAATAGAGCTCTCCTGCATTTATTTATTTATTTCTAACATTTTGATATTACTTATTACATTCTCTCGATTTAATATATATATTTATGTTGCGTGTGTGCATACATACATACATACATACATACATAACATCTCGATCGATCTCTCTCAAAAAAAAAAAAATCGAATAGAAAGATGACGTATGGTGTCATAGAGTTACTAACGTAGCGAGTGTCTAATTATATCAGTTATTTAAAATGCTATTATGATTAATACTGTTAATATAACGAAAAAATTTCAATATTAGAATCATATGTGGCCCTGAAAAGGGCCTTTTAGTATGCATCAGCGTAGCTAGCCGTACAGTACAGATGCGTTCACGCATTAAGCGCGTTCGCCTCTGATCCTGCGCGCCAACTGTATGTCCTTTGGCATGATGGTGACGCGTTTGGCATGAATGGCGCAAAGGTTGGTGTCTTCGAAGAGACCGACGAGGTAAGCCTCGCTAGCCTCCTGCAGGGCCATCACGGCGGAACTCTGGAAACGGAGATCGGTCTTGAAGTCCTGAGCGATCTCACGAACGAGACGCTGGAACGGCAGCTTGCGGATCAACAGCTCCGTGCTCTTTTGATAGCGACGGATCTCACGAAGAGCCACGGTACCGGGCCTGTAACGATGGGGCTTCTTGACACCTCCGGTCGCCGGTGCGCTCTTGCGGGCAGCCTTAGTGGCCAGCTGCTTCCTCGGTGCCTTGCCACCGGTGGACTTGCGGGCAGTCTGCTTGGTACGTGCCATTGTTGAAAATTCGTATCGAGCGGCGAGCGCGACGTCAATTCAGGTCGAGCGTGCGAGAAAGAATGATTCGACGCGCCGATAGGCCCCTCCCTTTTATATGTTTCCGAAGCGAGGCAGTGAACGAGTCGTGTGACTTTTCTTTTTTTTTTTTGTATTTAATTATTAATTGTGTAATGTTTACATCGATTTGATTATTTTTACCATACATCATCAAACGGTATAATAATTAACGGTATATATATATTTATTTATATTTATATATATATTTATTTTGTCACACGTACGTAGTTACTTACATTGTGATAAAACTATATAAACGGTAAAATATTAATTATGAATAATTTTGACATAAATATTTTTTACACTTTTAATTTAGGTTAGATTGATTCGATTCGATTCTCTCTCCCTTATTTTTTTTTTTTTTTTTTTTTTTTGTTTGTATTGTTTAGACACAAATTGGTTTACATTCGTTATTTATTTCGTTTCAACCTAACCATTATCTTACGCGTATTATTGAAACCTAACCAATTTGGAGTACACAACTGAATATGTGTATATTTTTATTTTCTCCCTTAAAATTTATTTAGCATTTAGACTTTTTTTTTTTTTTTCTCATACGCGTTGGTATTTAAAAGTCTTGTCTTAATCATTAATATAATTATTATATTTTTTTTACTAAGACTTGTCGTTAATATAGAAACGTACAAAAAGGGAACGTATTTGTGGCCCTGAAAAGGGCCTTTTGGTGTATGCTTATATATATAGCATGTATATGTTGTACACATCTATCCAATATGCTCATCACTTGGAGCTAGTGTACTTGGTGACGGCCTTGGTCCCCTCACTGACGGCGTGCTTAGCGAGCTCACCGGGCAGCAGGAGTCTGACAGAGGTCTGCACCTCCCTCGATGTGATGGTGGATCTCTTGTTGTAATGGGCGAGGCGGGAAGCTTCGGCGGCGATCCGTTCGAAGATGTCGTTCACGAACGAGTTCATGATAGACATTGCCTTACTGGAGATACCGGTGTCAGGGTGGACCTGCTTAAGCACCTTGTAGATGTAGATGGCGTAGCTCTCCTTCCTCTTGTGCTTCTTCTTTTTCTTGTCGGTCTTGGAGATGTTCTTCTGGGCCTTGCCAGACTTTTTGGCGGCCTTACCACTCGTCTTGGGTGGCATGTTGAATACGGAGAATAATTTTTCTACACACGTGCGCTACCGAACTGTGTGGTGAGCGAGCGTAGAATGAATTTTTGAAATCGGACGACCCTCATATTTATGGAGGCGCATGCAGCGCGGTGCCGCCGCTATCGGCGAGCGCCTTTTCACCGACGGACCAATAGGAACGCAGGGATCAGTCACCGCGCACAACGCTGACGTATACACACGCTAGAATGAGAAGCGCGGCGGAGAGCTCGAATATTACCCCGAGTTAAACGTCTCTCACGATAATAAGATAATAAAAAATATCATTATATTTGTTGTGCCGCTATGACAGTCACGATAGTAGCAAATTTGGTACCTACTAATAAATTTAAATTTCTCACAAAGAGACAATTTATGAAATCTACAATACACAATAAGTTTTTTTTTTTTGATTTATATAATTATGTTGTTGTTTTTTTTTTTTTTTTTTTTTTTAAATTCTGTGCGAAAATATATATCGCACAGAATTTTATTAAATAAGTAACGATCGTAAGACATCTTTAGCTGTTGACACAAACTAACGCTCATCTCTTCTTCGTTTGATTACATTAATAAATTATTATTATAATATTTTTTTTTCGATATACTTACAATAATTGCGTGACAATCGTACAGTCTGTTGCTTAGACGTAGTATATATATATATATATATATATATATATATATATTATATATGTGTCTATCTATCTATAGTTACTTATTTAGTAACAATTATTTGGATACGATCATGGCGTGACTTTTGTCTTGTTAAAAATTTATATAGAAACAGTCTTCAATTATAATAATATTAGACTAAGATTCATATTGTGGCCCTGAAAAGGGCCTTTTTATCACGACATGGTAGCCGCGATTGAACATGAAGTCATACTCGACGCACGCCTTATGCTTTCTTCTCGGTCTTCTTCGGCAAGAGCACGGCCTGAATGTTAGGCAGTACACCGCCCTGGGCGATGGTCACACCGGAGAGCAATTTGTTTAATTCCTCGTCATTGCGGATGGCCAATTGGAGATGACGAGGAATGATCCTGGTCTTCTTGTTGTCCCTCGCGGCGTTACCGGCCAACTCGAGAACTTCAGCGGCCAAGTACTCCATGACGGCGGCTAAGTACACTGGGGCACCGGCACCGACTCGCTCTGCGTAGTTTCCGTTACGGAGCAGCCTGTGAATACGACCGACAGGGAACTGAAGACCAGCACGGTTGGAGCGAGACTTTGCCTTCCCCTTGACTTTGCCACCTTTGCCGCGACCAGACATATTGATGTGTTTGAAAGAGCACGAACGAATATAATAAATTTACGCGAGCAGCTAGCGTGCGCGCGCAACGAGCGTTAGCGGTTATAATAAAAAACGTCGTTTTATATATATACAACGGCGCGGTCACAGAACCGTCGGGTGGGGTGAAGAGCTTACGAAACTGTGCATACGGAGAGCGCAGACGCGAATAGACATCATTGTATTGTATTTGTACATGACATTTATGAAAAAAAAAATAAATAAGGAATCATAGGAAAAAAGGGTTTTGAAGAGGTAATATTAAAATTAAAATTAATAAAAAGGTAAAATTAGGTCAGTCTCGGGCAGTCGGGCGGTGTGTTAATGCGCGCGAATTTTCGGTCGCGAAATGATGCCTTATTTTTGCTTGTTTTATGAATTTTAGTATTAAATATATTTTTTTAGTTCGATCGATAGTGGACCGCTTGGAATGTGATTGATTGATTGATTAATTAATAATAATAAATAAGTAAGTGTAAGTAGAAAGCAGATTGTTGAATTTACGTGTTTTTTGTTGGACATTTTCTTTTTTTTTTTTTGTTTGGTGAGTATTTAGATATTATTATATTTATGTAAGTGCCTATTGTTATATTGTATGTATATATATATATAAATTTTATATTTGACACTACTTAAGTGCGTTGTACTATACTTTTGATTGTTGTTGTTCGTTCATTGACTCGATCTGTTTATATAGTTTATAGAAACGAATTGTAATAAATTCGTGAACACATTGTTAGCCCTGAAAAGGGCTTTTTGGTGTGTGTGTGTGTGTGCGCGCCGCTCTCGCTCGGCACGACTCGCCTATGTACATACAATGTGTGTACATACGCGGGGGTGTAGCGCGACCATGCACTGCACCGCTAGCTGAGAATTTACTTCTTCGCTGCTCCTCCCTTCTTGGCGGCGGCCTTCGACTTGGGCGTCGCGGCGGCTTTCTTCGGTTTGGGCGCCTTGGGCTTCTTTGTTGGAGGCTTGGCGGTCTTCTTTGCCTTGGGCGCTTTCGCCTTAACGGGGACGGCGGCCTTCTTCGGTGCGGGCTTCTTCTTAGCGGCGGCGGCGGCGGCGGCGGCGGCCTTCTTGTCCTTAGCGGCGGACGACGCCTTCGATTTCGAGGGCGACGCGGGCGTCGCGGCGGCGGCCTTCTTAGTCCTAGCGCCGGCGGCGGATGCGGTTGCCTTCTTGCCACCCTTAGAGGCGGCGGCGGAGGCTTTCGGCTTCACAGCCGGGCTGGGCTTCTTGGAGGCGGCCGACTTGGACTCGAGCTTGAACGATCCCGACGCGCCTTTGCCCTTGGTCTGGATGAGGGCGCCGGATTCGACAGCGCTCTTCAGGTACTTCCTGATGAAAGGCGCGAGTTTCTCGGCGTCGACTTTGTACTGGGCTGCGATGTACTTCTTGATCGCCTGCAAGGAGGATCCGCTTCGTTCCTTCATCTCTTTGATAGCGCTGTTCACCATTTCGGACGTTTTCGGGTGGGTGGGCTTCGCCTTCGGTTTTTTAGCACCGGCGGCCTGGCGCGCTTGTTTCTTCGCTGGTGTAGCGGGAGCCGGAGATTCAGCGGCAACTGCGGTGTCGGCCATTGTAGATAGTTATGTAGAGTAGATGATTACAAAACACACGAACAAGACGTGTAGTGTTGTTTAGTATGTAAGAGACTTCGTCGTTCGACTTTCGTAGATGTCGCTTAAATCGCACGCCCCTAAGGTGCTGTGGATCTTTACCGTAACGAGGGCCGTTCTGTCGCGGGACGTTTTCTCGTATGAACACTTCGCACTTTTCACTTACACGTATCTAATTAAATAAGAATTTATAAAACTTATGGTACGATAAAGCGTTTACACTTTGTGTTTTCGCATAAATAATGAACGTCACTATGTTTGTGCACAAATTTTACAGTTCTCGGGCGTTCGATTGAGCCGCAACGATGTTTTATTTTGACGACTGTCTACCGTGCACACCTAGTGTTCAGTTCAAAATGTATTTTTCTCTATAAAACACAACGTTTTCGTTGTAAACGTTCATCAGATCAACGACGAAGATATCGAGCTTGTAACAAAACAACATTTCATTTGAATCAACACTTTACAGGAACCAATGACACACATAAAAGTGAACGTTCGTAAAACACGTACGGCTTGCACGAGCTAACGACGCTCGACTATGGCCGGGAGGCACGGCGTTTATTAGCATAATATAAAAAAAAATAAAAAAAAAATAAACATAATACAATATTTTATACTTCGATAACGAAACATTGCTTAAATTATACAAAATTTCAAACATTTCTAACGCCTGCAAAATTAGACTCTTTCACATGTCCAATACAACGAACTCGCAATGTACTAACCTAACCTAACAGACTGCAGCCATAGAAAATGGTTGCTACGAACGAATTTAAATATATATTTTTTTTTTCAGATTTATTATACTCGGTTGAAAACCGGTGAATTTAAATATTGAATTTAAGTTGTTTCGATTCGATCGGATTTAATAGTGTTTCGGTCGCTCTGCATAAACTTTCGGACTATACGGAAAGTAATTAGGATAGCTGCTCTGCTTTACGGATGTTAATAAAATTGAATCCATGGTGTATTCTTTTATTTTTCTTATCGACAGATTGTTCGTGTTGTGTGAATCGTGAACTGAACTGGACACTATGTTAATGATCTACGACTACCAAGTTCTACAAGCGTGCGAGCGGTAAGAGTGCGTAATATAACTATAATATATAAATTTATTTATTTATTTTTTTCGAATCTCGCTACATGTCGTAAAAGACTTGTAATGCTCTGTATTATCGATAGAAACATAAACTTTTATTTATAAGAATCATATGCGGCCCTGAAAAGGGCCTTTTTTCAAGAACACTCCTGCCGAAACACTAAGTGCAACGGACGAGGAGGTCTGCCTCGGTGGTTGGTGATAATTAACCTCCGAAACCGTACAGAGTACGGCCTTGACGCTTCAGAGCGTAGACGACGTCCATGGCGGTGACGGTCTTCCTCTTGGCGTGTTCGGTGTACGTTACGGCGTCCCGGATGACGTTCTCTAGGAACACCTTGAGCACACCACGAGTCTCCTCATAGATAAGACCAGAGATACGCTTGACGCCACCTCTGCGCGCGAGACGACGGATAGCGGGTTTCGTGATACCCTGGATGTTATCACGAAGAACCTTCCTGTGGCGCTTGGCTCCTCCTTTCCCCAGACCTTTTCCTCCCTTTCCGCGACCGGTCATCTTCTTCGAAGAGTTTCCTCGTTGATAATTTCAATCAAAAGAACAAGCGACGCGCGCACGTTGTTCAACGGCGAGCGGTTGACTGCAGACTGGGCGCTCTCAACTCGTTTGAGCTCCCTTATATACGTTTTTGAGATCGCGTTGCCGCGCAATACCGCTCGCTTGATGCGACCTCACAACATTACAACTGTTTAGCTATAATAATTTTTTTTTTTTTATTGATATAATATATTTATTTAATAATAAAATTGAGTAGTAAAAAGAAAAGAAAAGTTACACAAAATTATTGTATTGTATTTAACACACACGCTTGAATCTACGTATAATAATAATTATAATCAAATCCAACGTAATAGAGCTCTCCTGCATTTATTTATTTATTTCTAACATTTTGATATTACTTATTACATTCTCTCGATTTAATATATATATTTATGTTGCGTGTGTGCATACATACATACATACATACATACATAACATCTCGATCGATCTCTCTCAAAAAAAAAAAAATCGAATAGAAAGATGACGTATGGTGTCATAGAGTTACTAACGTAGCGAGTGTCTAATTATATCAGTTATTTAAAATGCTATTATGATTAATACTGTTAATATAACGAAAAAATTTCAATATTAGAATCATATGTGGCCCTGAAAAGGGCCTTTTAGTATGCATCAGCGTAGCTAGCCGTACAGTACAGATGCGTTCACGCATTAAGCGCGTTCGCCTCTGATCCTGCGCGCCAACTGTATGTCCTTTGGCATGATGGTGACGCGTTTGGCATGAATGGCGCAAAGGTTGGTGTCTTCGAAGAGACCGACGAGGTAAGCCTCGCTAGCCTCCTGCAGGGCCATCACGGCGGAACTCTGGAAACGGAGATCGGTCTTGAAGTCCTGAGCGATCTCACGAACGAGACGCTGGAACGGCAGCTTGCGGATCAACAGCTCCGTGCTCTTTTGATAGCGACGGATCTCACGAAGAGCCACGGTACCGGGCCTGTAACGATGGGGCTTCTTGACACCTCCGGTCGCCGGTGCGCTCTTGCGGGCAGCCTTAGTGGCCAGCTGCTTCCTCGGTGCCTTGCCACCGGTGGACTTGCGGGCAGTCTGCTTGGTACGTGCCATTGTTGAAAATTCGTATCGAGCGGCGAGCGCGACGTCAATTCAGGTCGAGCGTGCGAGAAAGAATGATTCGACGCGCCTTTTTTTTTTTTTTTTTTTTTTTTTTTTTTTTTTTTTTTTTTTTTTTTTTTTTGTGTGACTGAGTTGTTGGCCTCAGATGGCCTTGACAACTGTACCCGGACTTGTGGTGAGCGCATAGGGCTCTCAACCTAAAACATTTAAGCAACGTTATCCAAGGGCTCCCCCTGCGGGGAACGGACCTCGACTTGGGCGTTGCTGACTATTTGGGCCGACCTTTTAACCCAATTTAATAATCTATCGCGATACGAATTCCATCTCCGGCGGCGGGGACGGAACCGTGGCCGTTGTGTGGTTGCTTCGCGAGCTGTGTATGCTCTTATTTGAGCGAGTGTCGTGAGATCATCCGGCTCTCCGAGAGCATGTTTAGGTCTTCTGACTTTTGATATATTACTTGGTGTGTAATTTACAGCCGTAACCACAAGAGGGTTAGGGTGAGTCGGGGCAGAGTCAAAGTAGCTACGAGAGCACTCTTTCATGAACTGCTTTATCGTAGGCAGTTCGAGGTCTATGTGAAGTTCCTCGTTACGCATGAACCAGGGTGCCCCCGTAGCTCGCCGCATGAATCTATTCTGAAGTGTTTGTAGCCTATGGATCCTGTGTTCCCTAACGTGCGCAAATACTACACTAGCGTACGTCATAATCGGTCTAACACATGCTGTATAAAGTCTGACTTTATTCCTAAGCGATAGCCTAGAACGAGAGTTCAGCAAACAATGAAGGCGACCTAACACGAATGCAGCGCGCTTACGAACTGCATTAATGTGTTGTCGGAAGGTTAGGCGATCGTCAAGGATCACACCCAGGTATTTGGCTTGCCTAGCCCAAGGGATAGGCACGTCAAACATCCGGACTTTGGGGATCTCCTCCAAGGGATACAGGTGGGCTGCCCGTCTATGGAACAACACCGCCTGACTCTTATCGGGATTGACCTCTATTCTCCATTCCTTAAACCAATCCCCTAGGGTCTCGGCCGCGGTTTGGAGGTGCCTAACTACACTGGTCGGGTTGTGAGAAGAATAATATATGGCTGTATCGTCTGCGAAAAGTGCTGTTTGCACCCTCTGGAGATTTGGGATGTCACTGGTGTACAGTGAGAAAAGGAGGGGTGAGAGGACCGACCCTTGCGGGACACCGGCGTGGATAGGGTGGGGGGTGGAGAGCGTTCCCTCTACTCTGTAGCGAAAACTGCGTTCGGACAGATAGTCTTTGATGATCAAGACTAGTTTCTGGGGGAAGCCCATTTCAAATAGCTTAAAAATTAAGCCATTGTGCCAGACTTTGTCGAACGCCTTCGCCACATCGAAGAAAAGAGCGCCCGTGAACTGGTTTCGTTGGAGCCGATCGCTGGTGTATTCAACAATACGGTGGATTTGTTGGACGCACGAGTGTTTAGCTCGAAAACCGAACTGCTCGTGTGGGATTAATAGGTTATCGTCCGAGAATGCCAACAACCTACTGTAGATAATGCGCTCATAGATTTTACCTAAACCTTTAAGCAGACTAATCGGTCTATAACTACTGGGCTCGGACCTTGGTTTGCCGGGTTTCGGTATTCCGATAACCACGGCTTCTTTCCATTGCTGGGGAAAGATATTGTTCTTTATAGCTGCATTAAAAATACAAGCCAGAAGGACTAGAAGAGCGTCTGGGAATAACTTTATGACCCTGTTTGAAATACCGTCCGAGCCGGGAGCTTTTCTAGCGTGTAAACCCTTGACGATCGTTTTTACCTCCTGAGGCGTGACTGCAGGAATGAGGCTTTCCTCGATTTCCTCTGGAACGGGGAGTGAAGCCCGCCGTTCCACTTCGCTATCTATGGTTGAGATGTGGTCCAGATCCACATGTATCGAGCTAGGTGTGCACTGCTGCTCCAGGCTGTCAGCTAGGCACTCTGTTTTTTCAGCATCATCGAAGGCTGGCGGCTGATTATTAGGTCGTGTCAGGGCCGGCATTGAACTAACTATGTCCCTAGTCAATGACCGGGATAACTGCCAGTACGCGAGGTGGGATGGCTCCAACTCGCTTAGTGTGTTATCCCAGCGGTCTTCACGCATCTCTTTCATACGAGCTTTTACGGCACGTTGAAGAGTGCGTAGGTTTATGCGATTCGGTTCACTAGGGAACCGGTCATAGGCACGTGTGGCGGCGTTCTTCTCTCTCAACAAGTCACGCACGTCCTCGGGTAAGCTCCAACGGCGGTCATCCGTCATTGGTGCCCTCCGGGAGCAATCATTAACTAATGATTGAACGTGGTTTGTAAGGGAGTCGATTGCGACCGTTGTGTCCTCTACCGTTTCGATGTGATCCGGTATGTTGTTTAGATGCACGGATTCCGTCGACTCGAGTTTCTCCCCAAGCCGGCGCCAATCCGTGATCGTCCTAGTGGGGATCTGGCCTGAATCTGGTGGGCCTATACGCGGTGCGAATTCTAAGATTACAGGTCGGTGATCAGAACTTAACTCATGTAGCACTTCTACCGAACATAGACGTAAGTTTATGTTCTTTAGGAGGGCTATGTCTAATATATCTGGCCTATGTCCGACATTATGTGGATAGTGGGTCGGCTCTAAAGGGGCTATTATGGCATAGCCTATAGGCAGTGAGAATGATTCCAAGTCTCTGCCTCTGACGTTGGTGAGGTGGCAGTTCCAAAGGGTGTTTTTAGCGTTAAGGTCGCCCGCTATAATAACGGCACTTCCTAGGTTCGCTAATGCTTGGATATCATTCCTAACCAGTTTCCGGTTGTGGACTGGTGATAGGTAAGCTGAAACTAGAGTGATTGGCTGGTGGCCAGTTAGCCCTAGCCGACAGACCGAGGCCTCTATGAACTCTAGCGCAGGCGGATCCATAGGTATGCAGTGCAGGGATCTCTTGTAATATATGAGAGTACCACCTAGTGGGGAGTCTAGCCGATCGTTACGTACTACGTCATAATTAGCGATTCTGGGTGTGCGATTCGCGGGTTTAAGAAAAGATTCCTGCACTAACAGGATGTCGAGTTGGTGTTCCCTAAGAAAAGAGCCTAACTCGTCTCTTTGTGTAGTGATGCCATTGGCATTGAAAAAACCTAACTGGAGTGATCGTGGTTTGACTCTACCTGTGTTCCTTCCTAAATCCATAATGGAGATTAATTGCTGGAGAGAGTGCTTAACTTCTCGAGGACGCTCGAGAACCTAAAACAGATGTCGAGCAGAGCAATAGGATCGCCTATGTTCTGCCTAACTTGGGAGGCTATTTCGCTAATCTCTGCGAAGTCGATGGTTTTAGCTAAGCTAGCCACTAGAGCAAAGTCCTGAGCTCTGCTCTGAGGGTTTTGAGTGGGCGATAACGGGACATGCGGGGTTAGTACGGCTTTAGGTTGGCCCCAAGCGGGCTTCGTTTGCCCAACGGTTGGCTTTAGGCGTGTTGCCTCAGGCAGACTCCGAACTGCTTCCGGTGTCGGCAGTGAAGGAAACGCCCTCGCAGAGCTCAAGGGAGCTACCGGTACCTGAGATGAGGGGGGTACTGGCGGGCCGGTGGTTTTGGTAGTGTGTGTTTTGGAGTACCTATTTTTGGAGATGGTGGTGGTTTTGGGGGCTTTCGGGCAACCGCGATAGTTCGCAGGGTGGCCCTGTTCGCCGCATAGAACGCACGCCGGTGGCTCCGTGCATTGGGACCTATCTCTAGGTCTCAAGCACTCGGCTGTGGCGTGGTCTCCCAGGCACTTAACGCACCTAGGGCGCGCGAAGCAGTTCCTGGCGCTGTGACCGTACAATTGACAACGGTGGCATTGCGATATGCCCTCTTTGCGTCGGGGGGGTTCGACATTAATGCCTTTAAGGCCACAAATGCTGTTGATCTTGAATATGGCTTTCCCTGCCACCGTTCTCTCAAGTACGACCAACACCATGTCGTATATAATGTTCGAGCGCCCGCGAACCATGCGGTGCACTTCTACAATTGGGAGACCCTGCTCTATGAGCGAGTCTTTTATGTCTGCCGTAGAGAGTTCTTTCGGCACGTGACGGACGACTACCCTAAGTAGGCGATCCTCAGGAAGGGTGTAGGTATGGAACGCTACGTTCCTATCCTTTAACAATTTTGTTAAAGATCTATGGTCACGGACGACCCTCATATTTATGGAGGCGCATGCAGCGCGGTGCCGCCGCTATCGGCGAGCGCCTTTTCACCGACGGACCAATAGGAACGCAGGGATCAGTCACCGCGCACAACGCTGACGTATACACACGCTAGAATGAGAAGCGCGGCGGAGAGCTCGAATATTACCCCGAGTTAAACGTCTCTCACGATAATAAGATAATAAAAAATATCATTATATTTGTTGTGCCGCTATGACAGTCACGATAGTAGCAAATTTGGTACCTACTAATAAATTTAAATTTCTCACAAAGAGACAATTTATGAAATCTACAATACACAATAAGTTTTTTTTTTTTGATTTATATAATTATGTTGTTGTTTTTTTTTTTTTTTTTTTTTTTTAAATTCTGTGCGAAAATATATATCGCACAGAATTTTATTAAATAAGTAACGATCGTAAGACATCTTTAGCTGTTGACACAAACTAACGCTCATCTCTTCTTCGTTTGATTACATTAATAAATTATTATTATAATATTTTTTTTTCGATATACTTACAATAATTGCGTGACAATCGTACAGTCTGTTGCTTAGACGTAGTATATATATATATATATATATATATATATATATATTATATATGTGTCTATCTATCTATAGTTACTTATTTAGTAACAATTATTTGGATACGATCATGGCGTGACTTTTGTCTTGTTAAAAATTTATATAGAAACAGTCTTCAATTATAATAATATTAGACTAAGATTCATATTGTGGCCCTGAAAAGGGCCTTTTTATCACGACATGGTAGCCGCGATTGAACATGAAGTCATACTCGACGCACGCCTTATGCTTTCTTCTCGGTCTTCTTCGGCAAGAGCACGGCCTGAATGTTAGGCAGTACACCGCCCTGGGCGATGGTCACACCGGAGAGCAATTTGTTTAATTCCTCGTCATTGCGGATGGCCAATTGGAGATGACGAGGAATGATCCTGGTCTTCTTGTTGTCCCTCGCGGCGTTACCGGCCAACTCGAGAACTTCAGCGGCCAAGTACTCCATGACGGCGGCTAAGTACACTGGGGCACCGGCACCGACTCGCTCTGCGTAGTTTCCGTTACGGAGCAGCCTGTGAATACGACCGACAGGGAACTGAAGACCAGCACGGTTGGAGCGAGACTTTGCCTTCCCCTTGACTTTGCCACCTTTGCCGCGACCAGACATATTGATGTGTTTGAAAGAGCACGAACGAATATAATAAATTTACGCGAGCAGCTAGCGTGCGCGCGCAACGAGCGTTAGCGGTTATAATAAAAAACTACACCGCGCGTCGTTTTATATATATACAACGGCGCGGTCACAGAACCGTCGGGTGGGGTGAAGAGCTTACGAAACTGTGCATACGGAGAGCGCAGACGCGAATAGACATCATTGTATTGTATTTGTACATGACATTTATGAAAAAAAAAATAAATAAGGAATCATAGGAAAAAAGGGTTTTGAAGAGGTAATATTAAAATTAAAATTAATAAAAAGGTAAAATTAGGTCAGTCTCGGGCAGTCGGGCGGTGTGTTAATGCGCGCGAATTTTCGGTCGCGAAATGATGCCTTATTTTTGCTTGTTTTATGAATTTTAGTATTAAATATATTTTTTTAGTTCGATCGATAGTGGACCGCTTGGAATGTGATTGATTGATTGATTAATTAATAATAATAAATAAGTAAGTGTAAGTAGAAAGCAGATTGTTGAATTTACGTGTTTTTTGTTGGACATTTTCTTTTTTTTTTTTTGTTTGGTGAGTATTTAGATATTATTATATTTATGTAAGTGCCTATTGTTATATTGTATGTATATATATATATAAATTTTATATTTGACACTACTTAAGTGCGTTGTACTATACTTTTGATTGTTGTTGTTCGTTCATTGACTCGATCTGTTTATATAGTTTATAGAAACGAATTGTAATAAATTCGTGAACACATTGTTAGCCCTGAAAAGGGCTTTTTGGTGTGTGTGTGTGTGTGCGCGCCGCTCTCGCTCGGCACGACTCGCCTATGTACATACAATGTGTGTACATACGCGGGGGTGTAGCGCGACCATGCACTGCACCGCTAGCTGAGAATTTACTTCTTCGCTGCTCCTCCCTTCTTGGCGGCGGCCTTCGACTTGGGCGTCGCGGCGGCTTTCTTCGGTTTGGGCGCCTTGGGCTTCTTTGTTGGAGGCTTGGCGGTCTTCTTTGCCTTGGGCGCTTTCGCCTTAACGGGGACGGCGGCCTTCTTCGGTGCGGGCTTCTTCTTAGCGGCGGCGGCGGCGGCGGCGGCGGCCTTCTTGTCCTTAGCGGCGGACGACGCCTTCGATTTCGAGGGCGACGCGGGCGTCGCGGCGGCGGCCTTCTTAGTCCTAGCGCCGGCGGCGGATGCGGTTGCCTTCTTGCCACCCTTAGAGGCGGCGGCGGAGGCTTTCGGCTTCACAGCCGGGCTGGGCTTCTTGGAGGCGGCCGACTTGGACTCGAGCTTGAACGATCCCGACGCGCCTTTGCCCTTGGTCTGGATGAGGGCGCCGGATTCGACAGCGCTCTTCAGGTACTTCCTGATGAAAGGCGCGAGTTTCTCGGCGTCGACTTTGTACTGGGCTGCGATGTACTTCTTGATCGCCTGCAAGGAGGATCCGCTTCGTTCCTTCATCTCTTTGATAGCGCTGTTCACCATTTCGGACGTTTTCGGGTGGGTGGGCTTCGCCTTCGGTTTTTTAGCACCGGCGGCCTGGCGCGCTTGTTTCTTCGCTGGTGTAGCGGGAGCCGGAGATTCAGCGGCAACTGCGGTGTCGGCCATTGTAGATAGTTATGTAGAGTAGATGATTACAAAACACACGAACAAGACGTGTAGTGTTGTTTAGTATGTAAGAGACTTCGTCGTTCGACTTTCGTAGATGTCGCTTAAATCGCACGCCCCTAAGGTGCTGTGGATCTTTACCGTAACGAGGGCCGTTCTGTCGCGGGACGTTTTCTCGTATGAACACTTCGCACTTTTCACTTACACGTATCTAATTAAATAAGAATTTATAAAACTTATGGTACGATAAAGCGTTTACACTTTGTGTTTTCGCATAAATAATGAACGTCACTATGTTTGTGCACAAATTTTACAGTTCTCGGGCGTTCGATTGAGCCGCAACGATGTTTTATTTTGACGACTGTCTACCGTGCACACCTAGTGTTCAGTTCAAAATGTATTTTTCTCTATAAAACACAACGTTTTCGTTGTAAACGTTCATCAGATCAACGACGAAGATATCGAGCTTGTAACAAAACAACATTTCATTTGAATCAACACTTTACAGGAACCAATGACACACATAAAAGTGAACGTTCGTAAAACACGTACGGCTTGCACGAGCTAACGACGCTCGACTATGGCCGGGAGGCACGGCGTTTATTAGCATAATATAAAAAAAAATAAAAAAAAAATAAACATAATACAATATTTTATACTTCGATAACGAAACATTGCTTAAATTATACAAAATTTCAAACATTTCTAACGCCTGCAAAATTAGACTCTTTCACATGTCCAATACAACGAACTCGCAATGTACTAACCTAACCTAACAGACTGCAGCCATAGAAAATGGTTGCTACGAACGAATTTAAATATATATTTTTTTTTTCAGATTTATTATACTCGGTTGAAAACCGGTGAATTTAAATATTGAATTTAAGTTGTTTCGATTCGATCGGATTTAATAGTGTTTCGGTCGCTCTGCATAAACTTTCGGACTATACGGAAAGTAATTAGGATAGCTGCTCTGCTTTACGGATGTTAATAAAATTGAATCCATGGTGTATTCTTTTATTTTTCTTATCGACAGATTGTTCGTGTTGTGTGAATCGTGAACTGAACTGGACACTATGTTAATGATCTACGACTACCAAGTTCTACAAGCGTGCGAGCGGTAAGAGTGCGTAATATAACTATAATATATAAATTTATTTATTTATTTTTTTCGAATCTCGCTACATGTCGTAAAAGACTTGTAATGCTCTGTATTATCGATAGAAACATAAACTTTTATTTATAAGAATCATATGCGGCCCTGAAAAGGGCCTTTTTTCAAGAACACTCCTGCCGAAACACTAAGTGCAACGGACGAGGAGGTCTGCCTCGGTGGTTGGTGATAATTAACCTCCGAAACCGTACAGAGTACGGCCTTGACGCTTCAGAGCGTAGACGACGTCCATGGCGGTGACGGTCTTCCTCTTGGCGTGTTCGGTGTACGTTACGGCGTCCCGGATGACGTTCTCTAGGAACACCTTGAGCACACCACGAGTCTCCTCATAGATAAGACCAGAGATACGCTTGACGCCACCTCTGCGCGCGAGACGACGGATAGCGGGTTTCGTGATACCCTGGATGTTATCACGAAGAACCTTCCTGTGGCGCTTGGCTCCTCCTTTCCCCAGACCTTTTCCTCCCTTTCCGCGACCGGTCATCTTCTTCGAAGAGTTTCCTCGTTGATAATTTCAATCAAAAGAACAAGCGACGCGCGCACGTTGTTCAACGGCGAGCGGTTGACTGCAGACTGGGCGCTCTCAACTTTTTTTTTTTTTTTTTTTTTTTTTTTGTGACTGAGTTGTTGGCCTCAGATGGCCTTGACAACTGTACCCGGACTTGTGGTGAGCGCATAGGGCTCTCAACCTAAAACATTTAAGCAACGTTATCCAAGGGCTCCCCCTGCGGGGAACGGACCTCGACTTGGGCGTTGCTGACTATTTGGGCCGACCTTTTAACCCAATTTAATAATCTATCGCGATACGAATTCCATCTCCGGCGGCGGGGACGGAACCGTGGCCGTTGTGTGGTTGCTTCGCGAGCTGTGTATGCTCTTATTTGAGCGAGTGTCGTGAGATCATCCGGCTCTCCGAGAGCATGTTTAGGTCTTCTGACTTTTGATATATTACTTGGTGTGTAATTTACAGCCGTAACCACAAGAGGGTTAGGGTGAGTCGGGGCAGAGTCAAAGTAGCTACGAGAGCACTCTTTCATGAACTGCTTTATCGTAGGCAGTTCGAGGTCTATGTGAAGTTCCTCGTTACGCATGAACCAGGGTGCCCCCGTAGCTCGCCGCATGAATCTATTCTGAAGTGTTTGTAGCCTATGGATCCTGTGTTCCCTAACGTGCGCAAATACTACACTAGCGTACGTCATAATCGGTCTAACACATGCTGTATAAAGTCTGACTTTATTCCTAAGCGATAGCCTAGAACGAGAGTTCAGCAAACAATGAAGGCGACCTAACACGAATGCAGCGCGCTTACGAACTGCATTAATGTGTTGTCGGAAGGTGCGCTCTCAACTCGTTTGAGCTCCCTTATATACGTTTTTGAGATCGCGTTGCCGCGCAATACCGCTCGCTTGATGCGACCTCACAACATTACAACTGTTTAGCTATAATAATTTTTTTTTTTTTATTGATATAATATATTTATTTAATAATAAAATTGAGTAGTAAAAAGAAAAGAAAAGTTACACAAAATTATTGTATTGTATTTAACACACACGCTTGAATCTACGTATAATAATAATTATAATCAAATCCAACGTAATAGAGCTCTCCTGCATTTATTTATTTATTTCTAACATTTTGATATTACTTATTACATTCTCTCGATTTAATATATATATTTATGTTGCGTGTGTGCATACATACATACATACATACATACATAACATCTCGATCGATCTCTCTCAAAAAAAAAAAAATCGAATAGAAAGATGACGTATGGTGTCATAGAGTTACTAACGTAGCGAGTGTCTAATTATATCAGTTATTTAAAATGCTATTATGATTAATACTGTTAATATAACGAAAAAATTTCAATATTAGAATCATATGTGGCCCTGAAAAGGGCCTTTTAGTATGCATCAGCGTAGCTAGCCGTACAGTACAGATGCGTTCACGCATTAAGCGCGTTCGCCTCTGATCCTGCGCGCCAACTGTATGTCCTTTGGCATGATGGTGACGCGTTTGGCATGAATGGCGCAAAGGTTGGTGTCTTCGAAGAGACCGACGAGGTAAGCCTCGCTAGCCTCCTGCAGGGCCATCACGGCGGAACTCTGGAAACGGAGATCGGTCTTGAAGTCCTGAGCGATCTCACGAACGAGACGCTGGAACGGCAGCTTGCGGATCAACAGCTCCGTGCTCTTTTGATAGCGACGGATCTCACGAAGAGCCACGGTACCGGGCCTGTAACGATGGGGCTTCTTGACACCTCCGGTCGCCGGTGCGCTCTTGCGGGCAGCCTTAGTGGCCAGCTGCTTCCTCGGTGCCTTGCCACCGGTGGACTTGCGGGCAGTCTGCTTGGTACGTGCCATTGTTGAAAATTCGTATCGAGCGGCGAGCGCGACGTCAATTCAGGTCGAGCGTGCGAGAAAGAATGATTCGACGCGCCGATAGGCCCCTCCCTTTTATATGTTTCCGAAGCGAGGCAGTGAACGAGTCGTGTGACTTTTCTTTTTTTTTTTTGTATTTAATTATTAATTGTGTAATGTTTACATCGATTTGATTATTTTTACCATACATCATCAAACGGTATAATAATTAACGGTATATATATATTTATTTATATTTATATATATATTTATTTTGTCACACGTACGTAGTTACTTACATTGTGATAAAACTATATAAACGGTAAAATATTAATTATGAATAATTTTGACATAAATATTTTTTACACTTTTAATTTAGGTTAGATTGATTCGATTCGATTCTCTCTCCCTTATTTTTTTTTTTTTTTTTTTTTTTTGTATGTATTGTTTAGACACAAATTGGTTTACATTCGTTATGTATTTCGTTTCAACCTAACCATTATCTTACGCGTATTATTGAAACCTAACCAATTTGGAGTACACAACTGAATATGTGTATATTTTTATTTTCTCCCTTAAAATTTATTTAGCATTTAGACTTTTTTTTTTTTTTTTCTCATACGCGTTGGTATTTAAAAGTCTTGTCTTAATCATTAATATAATTATTATATTTTTTTTACTAAGACTTGTCGTTAATATAGAAACGTACAAAAAGGGAACGTATTTGTGGCCCTGAAAAGGGCCTTTTGGTGTATGCTTATATATATAGCATGTATATGTTGTACACATCTATCCAATATGCTCATCACTTGGAGCTAGTGTACTTGGTGACGGCCTTGGTCCCCTCACTGACGGCGTGCTTAGCGAGCTCACCGGGCAGCAGGAGTCTGACAGAGGTCTGCACCTCCCTCGATGTGATGGTGGATCTCTTGTTGTAATGGGCGAGGCGGGAAGCTTCGGCGGCGATCCGTTCGAAGATGTCGTTCACGAACGAGTTCATGATAGACATTGCCTTACTGGAGATACCGGTGTCAGGGTGGACCTGCTTAAGCACCTTGTAGATGTAGATGGCGTAGCTCTCCTTCCTCTTGTGCTTCTTCTTTTTCTTGTCGGTCTTGGAGATGTTCTTCTGGGCCTTGCCAGACTTTTTGGCGGCCTTACCACTCGTCTTGGGTGGCATGTTGAATACGGAGAATAATTTTTCTACACACGTGCGCTACCGAACTGTGTGGTGAGCGAGCGTAGAATGAATTTTTGAAACGGACGACCCTCATATTTATGGAGGCGCATGCAGCGCGGTGCCGCCGCTATCGGCGAGCGCCTTTTCACCGACGGACCAATAGGAACGCAGGGATCAGTCACCGCGCACAACGCTGACGTATACACACGCTAGAATGAGAAGCGCGGCGGAGAGCTCGAATATTACCCCGAGTTAAACGTCTCTCACGATAATAAGATAATAAAAAATATCATTATATTTGTTGTGCCGCTATGACAGTCACGATAGTAGCAAATTTGGTACCTACTAATAAATTTAAATTTCTCACAAAGAGACAATTTATGAAATCTACAATACACAATAAGTTTTTTTTTTTTGATTTATATAATTATGTTGTTGTTTTTTTTTTTTTTTTTTTTTTTTAAATTCTGTGCGAAAATATATATCGCACAGAATTTTATTAAATAAGTAACGATCGTAAGACATCTTTAGCTGTTGACACAAACTAACGCTCATCTCTTCTTCGTTTGATTACATTAATAAATTATTATTATAATATTTTTTTTTCGATATACTTACAATAATTGCGTGACAATCGTACAGTCTGTTGCTTAGACGTAGTATATATATATATATATATATATATATATATATATTATATATGTGTCTATCTATCTATAGTTACTTATTTAGTAACAATTATTTGGATACGATCATGGCGTGACTTTTGTCTTGTTAAAAATTTATATAGAAACAGTCTTCAATTATAATAATATTAGACTAAGATTCATATTGTGGCCCTGAAAAGGGCCTTTTTATCACGACATGGTAGCCGCGATTGAACATGAAGTCATACTCGACGCACGCCTTATGCTTTCTTCTCGGTCTTCTTCGGCAAGAGCACGGCCTGAATGTTAGGCAGTACACCGCCCTGGGCGATGGTCACACCGGAGAGCAATTTGTTTAATTCCTCGTCATTGCGGATGGCCAATTGGAGATGACGAGGAATGATCCTGGTCTTCTTGTTGTCCCTCGCGGCGTTACCGGCCAACTCGAGAACTTCAGCGGCCAAGTACTCCATGACGGCGGCTAAGTACACTGGGGCACCGGCACCGACTCGCTCTGCGTAGTTTCCGTTACGGAGCAGCCTGTGAATACGACCGACAGGGAACTGAAGACCAGCACGGTTGGAGCGAGACTTTGCCTTCCCCTTGACTTTGCCACCTTTGCCGCGACCAGACATATTGATGTGTTTGAAAGAGCACGAACGAATATAATAAATTTACGCGAGCAGCTAGCGTGCGCGCGCAACGAGCGTTAGCGGTTATAATAAAAAACTCCCCCCTTTTTTTTTTTTTTTTTTTTTTTTTTTTTTTTTTTTTGTGACTGAGTTGTTGGCCTCAGATGGCCTTGACAACTGTACCCGGACTTGTGGTGAGCGCATAGGGCTCTCAACCTAAAACATTTAAGCAACGTTATCCAAGGGCTCCCCCTGCGGGGAACGGACCTCGACTTGGGCGTTGCTGACTATTTGGGCCGACCTTTTAACCCAATTTAATAATCTATCGCGATACGAATTCCATCTCCGGCGGCGGGGACGGAACCGTGGCCGTTGTGTGGTTGCTTCGCGAGCTGTGTATGCTCTTATTTGAGCGAGTGTCGTGAGATCATCCGGCTCTCCGAGAGCATGTTTAGGTCTTCTGACTTTTGATATATTACTTGGTGTGTAATTTACAGCCGTAACCACAAGAGGGTTAGGGTGAGTCGGGGCAGAGTCAAAGTAGCTACGAGAGCACTCTTTCATGAACTGCTTTATCGTAGGCAGTTCGAGGTCTATGTGAAGTTCCTCGTTACGCATGAACCAGGGTGCCCCCGTAGCTCGCCGCATGAATCTATTCTGAAGTGTTTGTAGCCTATGGATCCTGTGTTCCCTAACGTGCGCAAATACTACACTAGCGTACGTCATAATCGGTCTAACACATGCTGTATAAAGTCTGACTTTATTCCTAAGCGATAGCCTAGAACGAGAGTTCAGCAAACAATGAAGGCGACCTAACACGAATGCAGCGCGCTTACGAACTGCATTAATGTGTTGTCGGAAGGTTAGATGATCGTCAAGGATCACACCCAGGTATTTGGCTTGCCTAGCCCAAGGGATAGGCACGTCAAACATCCGGACTTTGGGGATCTCCTCCAAGGGATACAGGTGGGCTGCCCGTCTATGGAACAACACCGCCTGACTCTTATCGGGATTGACCTCTATTCTCCATTCCTTAAACCAATCCCCTAGGGTCTCGGCCGCGGTTTGGAGGTGCCTAACTACACTGGTCGGGTTGTGAGAAGAATAATATATGGCTGTATCGTCTGCGAAAAGTGCTGTTTGCACCCTCTGGAGATTTGGGATGTCACTGGTGTACAGTGAGAAAAGGAGGGGTGAGAGGACCGACCCTTGCGGGACACCGGCGTGGATAGGGTGGGGGGTGGAGAGCGTTCCCTCTACTCTGTAGCGAAAACTGCGTTCGGACAGATAGTCTTTGATGATCAAGACTAGTTTCTGGGGGAAGCCCATTTCAAATAGCTTAAAAATTAAGCCATTGTGCCAGACTTTGTCGAACGCCTTCGCCACATCGAAGAAAAGAGCGCCCGTGAACTGGTTTCGTTGGAGCCGATCGCTGGTGTATTCAACAATACGGTGGATTTGTTGGACGCACGAGTGTTTAGCTCGAAAACCGAACTGCTCGTGTGGGATTAATAGGTTATCGTCCGAGAATGCCAACAACCTACTGTAGATAATGCGCTCATAGATTTTACCTAAACCTTTAAGCAGACTAATCGGTCTATAACTACTGGGCTCGGACCTTGGTTTGCCGGGTTTCGGTATTCCGATAACCACGGCTTCTTTCCATTGCTGGGGAAAGATATTGTTCTTTATAGCTGCATTAAAAATACAAGCCAGAAGGACTAGAAGAGCGTCTGGGAATAACTTTATGACCCTGTTTGAAATACCGTCCGAGCCGGGAGCTTTTCTAGCGTGTAAACCCTTGACGATCGTTTTTACCTCCTGAGGCGTGACTGCAGGAATGAGGCTTTCCTCGATTTCCTCTGGAACGGGGAGTGAAGCCCGCCGTTCCACTTCGCTATCTATGGTTGAGATGTGGTCCAGATCCACATGTATCGAGCTAGGTGTGCACTGCTGCTCCAGGCTGTCAGCTAGGCACTCTGTTTTTTCAGCATCATCGAAGGCTGGCGGCTGATTATTAGGTCGTGTCAGGGCCGGCATTGAACTAACTATGTCCCTAGTCAATGACCGGGATAACTGCCAGTACGCGAGGTGGGATGGCTCCAACTCGCTTAGTGTGTTATCCCAGCGGTCTTCACGCATCTCTTTCATACGAGCTTTTACGGCACGTTGAAGAGTGCGTAGGTTTATGCGATTCGGTTCACTAGGGAACCGGTCATAGGCACGTGTGGCGGCGTTCTTCTCTCTCAACAAGTCACGCACGTCCTCGGGTAAGCTCCAACGGCGGTCATCCGTCATTGGTGCCCTCCGGGAGCAATCATTAACTAATGATTGAACGTGGTTTGTAAGGGAGTCGATTGCGACCGTTGTGTCCTCTACCGTTTCGATGTGATCCGGTATGTTGTTTAGATGCACGGATTCCGTCGACTCGAGTTTCTCCCCAAGCCGGCGCCAATCCGTGATCGTCCTAGTGGGGATCTGGCCTGAATCTGGTGGGCCTATACGCGGTGCGAATTCTAAGATTACAGGTCGGTGATCAGAACTTAACTCATGTAGCACTTCTACCGAACATAGACGTAAGTTTATGTTCTTTAGGAGGGCTATGTCTAATATATCTGGCCTATGTCCGACATTATGTGGATAGTGGGTCGGCTCTAAAGGGGCTATTATGTCATAGCCTATAGGCAGTGAGAATGATTCCAAGTCTCTGCCTCTGACGTTGGTGAGGTGGCAGTTCCAAAGGGTGTTTTTAGCGTTAAGGTCGCCCGCTATAATAACGGCACTTCCTAGGTTCGCTAATGCTTGGATATCATTCCTAACCAGTTTCCGGTTGTGGACTGGTGATAGGTAAGCTGAAACTAGAGTGATTGGCTGGTGGCCAGTTAGCCCTAGCCGACAGACCGAGGCCTCTATGAACTCTAGCGCAGGCGGATCCATAGGTATGCAGTGCAGGGATCTCTTGTAATATATGAGAGTACCACCTAGTGGGGAGTCTAGCCGATCGTTACGTACTACGTCATAATTAGCGATTCTGGGTGTGCGATTCGCGGGTTTAAGAAAAGATTCCTGCACTAACAGGATGTCGAGTTGGTGTTCCCTAAGAAAAGAGCCTAACTCGTCTCTTTGTGTAGTGATGCCATTGGCATTGAAAAAACCTAACTGGAGTGATCGTGGTTTGACTCTACCTGTGTTCCTTCCTAAATCCATAATGGAGATTAATTGCTGGAGAGAGTGCTTAACTTCTCGAGGACGCTCGAGAACCTAAAACAGATGTCGAGCAGAGCAATAGGATCGCCTATGTTCTGCCTAACTTGGGAGGCTATTTCGCTAATCTCTGCGAAGTCGATGGTTTTAGCTAAGCTAGCCACTAGAGCAAAGTCCTGAGCTCTGCTCTGAGGGTTTTGAGTGGGCGATAACGGGACATGCGGGGTTAGTACGGCTTTAGGTTGGCCCCAAGCGGGCTTCGTTTGCCCAACGGTTGGCTTTAGGCGTGTTGCCTCAGGCAGACTCCGAACTGCTTCCGGTGTCGGCAGTGAAGGAAACGCCCTCGCAGAGCTCAAGGGAGCTACCGGTACCTGAGATGAGGGGGGTACTGGCGGGCCGGTGGTTTTGGTAGTGTGTGTTTTGGAGTACCTATTTTTGGAGATGGTGGTGGTTTTGGGGGCTTTCGGGCAACCGCGATAGTTCGCAGGGTGGCCCTGTTCGCCGCATAGAACGCACGCCGGTGGCTCCGTG
Source organism: Hypena proboscidalis (assembly GCA_905147285.1). Lineage (NCBI taxonomy): Eukaryota > Metazoa > Arthropoda > Insecta > Lepidoptera > Erebidae > Hypena > Hypena proboscidalis. The sequence continues at coordinate 5,250,427 of LR990155.1, forward strand.
CATTGGGACCTATCTCTAGGTCTCAAGCACTCGGCTGTGGCGTGGTCTCCCAGGCACTTAACGCACCTAGGGCGCGCGAAGCAGTTCCTGGCGCTGTGACCGTACAATTGACAACGGTGGCATTGCGATATGCCCTCTTTGCGTCGGGGGGGTTCGACATTAATGCCTTTAAGGCCACAAATGCTGTTGATCTTGAATATGGCTTTCCCTGCCACCGTTCTCTCAAGTACGACCAACACCATGTCGTATATAATGTTCGAGCGCCCGCGAACCATGCGGTGCACTTCTACAATTGGGAGACCCTGCTCTATGAGCGAGTCTTTTATGTCTGCCGTAGAGAGTTCTTTCGGCACGTGACGGACGACTACCCTAAGTAGGCGATCCTCAGGAAGGGTGTAGGTATGGAACGCTACGTTCCTATCCTTTAACAATTTTGTTAAAGATCTATGGTCATTGGACGAGGCGACCGAGATTTTAATTCCCTGCTGGGTAGACTTCGCTGATGTGAAGTTGATGTAGTCTGCAGTCAACCGCTCGCCGTTTATCAACGTGCGCGCGTCGCTTGCTCGTGGATTGACATTTTCAACAAAGAAACTCTTCGAAGATGACCGGTCGCGGAAAGGGAGGAAAAGGTCTGGGGAAAGGAGGAGCCAAGCGTCACAGGAAAGTTCTTCGTGATAACATCCAGGGTATCACGAAGCCCGCCATCCGTCGTCTCGCGCGCAGAGGTGGCGTCAAGCGTATCTCTGGTCTAATCTACGAAGAGACCCGTGGTGTGCTCAAGGTGTTCCTAGAGAACGTCATCCGGGACGCCGTAACGTACACGGAGCACGCCAAGAGGAAGACCGTCACCGCCATGGACGTCGTTTACGCTCTGAAGCGTCAGGGCCGTACCCTGTACGGTTTCGGAGGTTAATCTTCGCCACAGGCAGCCGAACCTCGTCCGTCGACAACGACACGAGTGTTAAGGCAGAAGATTTATAAAAAAAAGGCCCTTTTCAGGGCCGCATATGATTCGTATAAACAAGACCAATGTTTATGTTTCTTTTGACAATACAGAATTATTAAGTCGCTACTTTCAATTGCACACTTTTACTCGTCTGAAATAAATATTATATATTATATTTACTTATGTACTTAATAAATACGGCAAGCTTGTGCAGATATAGCTTCGTATATCACCGCACACAACCCGTCGAATGAAAATAGAAACACGTTAAGTTCAGTATTAGTTGGTTAGTACGGTTCGTAGAAATTAAAAGTAAATAAATGAGAGCATAGGTACTTACACAATATGGAAATAATTTTTTTTTTTCTTTTTTCCATAAGTTAATAATTACAAGTATATAAGTTTATATAATATTTATTTCGCTTATTTTTTTTTTTTTTTTTTCCTAACAAATTGTACCATTCTATGCGGACGTAATCAGCGTGTACGTACGACTGGCGCACTTAGTGCTTTCGTTATATTCAACGCAGTCGCAGAAATGTCTCTTATTGTGCAGCATTTAAAAATAATGTTGAAAAAAAAAAAAAAAAGCAATTGCTATCGACGTGCACACAAAGTTTTGTATTTTAATTTTTTTTTATTTTTCTATATAACTCTTTTAAACGATATGCCTCCCCTTCAGAGTAGATCGTCCTTAGCTCGTGTACGGCGTAAGTGTTTTACGAACGTTCACTTTTATGTGTGTATTTAGTTCGTATAAAGTGTGGATTCAAATGAAATGTTGTTATGTTACAAACTCGATATCTTCGTCGTTGATCTGATGAACGTTTACAACGAAAACGTTGTGTTTTATAGAGAAAAATACATTTTGAACTGAACACTAGGTGCGCACGGTAGACAGTCGTCAAAATAAAACATCGTTGCGGCTCAATCGAACGCCCGAGACCTGTAAAATTTGTGCACAAACATAGTGACGTTCATTATTTATGCGAAAACACAAAGTGTAAACGCTTTATCGAACCATAAGTTTTATAAATTCTTATTTAATTAGATACGTGTTAGTGAAAAGTGCGAAGTGTTCATACGAGAAAACGTCTCGCGACAGAACGGCCCTCGTTACGGTAAAGTTTCACGGTACCTAAGCGTGCGTGCGTAAATTTTTGAACCGGTGGCGACATCTACGAAAGTCGAAGTCTCTTACGTACTAAACAACACTACACGTCTTGTTCGTGTGTTTTGTAATCATCTATTCTACATAACTATCTACAATGGCCGACACCGCAGTTGCCGCTGAATCTCCGGCTCCCGCTACACCAGCGAAGAAACAAGCGCGCCAGGCCGCCGGTGCTAAAAAACCGAAGGCGAAGCCCACTCACCCTAAAACCTCTGAGATGGTGAACAGCGCTATCAAAGAGATGAAGGAACGAAGCGGATCCTCCTTGCAGGCGATCAAGAAGTACATCGCCGCCCAGTACAAGGTCGACGCCGAGAAGCTCGCGCCTTTCATCAGGAAGTACCTGAAGAGTGCTGTCGAATCGGGCGCCCTGATCCAGACCAAGGGAAAGGGCGCGTCGGGATCGTTCAAGCTCGAGTCCAAGTCTGCCGCCTCCAAGAAGCCCAGCCCTGCTGTGAAGCCGAAAGCCTCCGCCGCCGCCGCCGCCGCCGCCGCCTCTAAGGGTGGCAAGAAGGCAACCGCATCCGCCGCCGGCGCTAGGACGAAGAAGGCCGCCGCCGCGACGCCCGCGTCGCCCACGAAATCGAAGGCGTCGTCCGCCGCTAAGGACAAGAAGGCCGCAGCCGCCGCCAAGAAGAAGCCCGCACCGAAGAAGGCCGCCGCCCCCGTTAAGGCGAAAGCCCCCAAGGCAAAGAAGACCGCCAAGCCTCCAACTAAGAAGCCGAAGGCGCCCAAACCGAAGAAGGCCGCCGCGACGCCCAAGACGAAGGCCGCCGCCAAGAAGGGAGGAGCAGCCAAGAAGTAAATTCCCAGCTAGCGGTGCAGTGCAGTGCATGGTCGCGCTACACCCCCTATGCAATCGTCCGCGCGCAAGCTCGCGTATGTACACATACATACATACATACATACATAGGCGAGTCGTGCCGAGCGAGAGCGGCGCACACACACCAAAAAGCCCTTTTCAGGGCTAACAATGTGTTCACGAATTGTATCACAATTCGTTTCTATAAACTATATAAACAGATCGAGTCATACATAGTACGTACGAACGAACGACTAAAACACTATCTATCTATCTATCTATCTATCTATCTATCTATCTATCTTTCTCAACCACCTCCCACCCTACTAAGGAGGTGTATGTTATCTAACTATGTCATTCATTAGTAATTACTCACCAAAGTCGGGTGCATAGCCCTAAACGAAAAGCACAACAAACAAACAAACGCAAACACTGCACGCGACACGTCAATTCAACGCGAAACAAATATCCAGTTATTTTTTTGTTATTATTCACCTACACATATTAGAACAACACATCACACAACAATCACATTAAAACATAATTATTATATCATATATATAAATAAATATATATAGGTATAATAATTAAAAAACATTTCCCATCGGTAACTAAAATCCATAAATCGCGACAAATTCGCGAGCATTAGCACACCGCCCGACTGCCCGACTCGATCGATGCAGCCGCGATACGCAGACATACTGACATTATAACCTAAATTATAGGAAATCCCTAAATTTTCATTATTAGTATATAATAATAATAATAATAAAAAAAAAAATATAGTGCATTCGAAAACGCGCGAAAAGTCCGCGTCTGCGCTCTCTGAAAGCGTCGTTTCGTACGCTCGCCTCCCCACCCGACGGTTCTGTGACCGCGCCAGCGTATATAATAAAAGTGAGACGAAAATTTTCTACATTACAACCGCAGACACACGTTGCGCGCGCACCCTTGCTGTTCGTGTTTTGTTAAATTTTTCGCTCGCTCCAATCAAGATGTCCGGTCGCGGCAAAGGTGGCAAAGTCAAGGGAAAGGCAAAGTCTCGCTCCAACCGCGCTGGTCTTCAGTTCCCTGTCGGTCGTATTCACAGGCTGCTTCGTAACGGAAACTACGCAGAGCGCGTCGGTGCCGGTGCCCCTGTGTACCTAGCCGCAGTCATGGAGTACCTGGCCGCTGAGGTTCTCGAGTTGGCTGGCAACGCCGCGAGGGACAACAAGAAGACTAGGATCATCCCCCGTCATCTCCAATTGGCCATCCGCAACGACGAGGAGTTGAATAAACTGCTCTCCGGTGTGACCATCGCCCAGGGCGGTGTACTGCCTAACATTCAGGCCGTGCTCTTGCCCAAGAAGACCGAGAAGAAAGCATAAGGCGTATGTCTAGCACCTACAATGCCTTCATGTTCAATCGCGGCGTGCCATGTCGTGATAAAAAGGCCCTTTTCAGGGCCACAATATGAATCTTAGTCTAATATTTATACATAAAAGACTATTTCTATTTATGTTAAACAAGATGAAAGTCAGACAAGCGAGTCGTACGTTAAAATTACATAAATAATTATTACACGTAAAGTAATGTACCTTACCTTTACGCTTCAGATTATAATTATGATAATAATGTAAATATACATACATATATTATTTATATGTTGTAACATAATTAGCTTTTGTTTGAAATAATACATTATAATAATGTTATTCCCTTTTATAATAGACACATAAATATTTAAGTGTGTAGATGTGTACGGATCATGAGATGATTATTATACGCCATACATAGATAGCTGAAAAAAAAAAAAAAAAAAAAAAAAAAAAAAGTGCGTGTATTAAAAAAAATAAATAAATAAATATAACATCTTACCCGTGTGTGTTCTAAAGTCAAAATATTAGCGAGCGCCCCGCCCCGCCTCGCCCCGCCGCGCGTCCCGCGTACTCTTTGAGAGCGGTGACTGTTTGTGCTGCCCTCCTATTGGTCCGTTGTTGAATAGGCGCTCGCCGATAGCGGCGGCACCGCGCTGCTCGCGTCTCTTTAAATAAAAAAATCGTTTTTAATACGGGCACACTCAACGCTCGCCCTCCGTCCGTGCGGTACGTTAGCGCTCGTGTAACTTAACTTAACATTTTCCGTATACATCATGCCGCCCAAGACAAGTGGTAAAGCCGCTAAGAAATCTGGCAAAGCTCAGAAGAATATCTCCAAGACCGACAAGAAAAAGAAGAAGCACAAGAGGAAGGAGAGCTACGCCATCTACATCTACAAGGTGCTGAAGCAGGTCCACCCCGACACCGGTATCTCCAGTAAGGCTATGTCTATCATGAACTCGTTCGTGAACGACATATTCGAACGCATCGCCGCCGAAGCTTCCCGCCTCGCCCACTACAACAAGAGATCCACCATCACTTCGAGGGAGGTGCAGACCTCTGTCAGGCTCCTGCTGCCCGGTGAGCTCGCTAAGCACGCCGTCAGTGAGGGGACCAAGGCCGTCACCAAGTACACCAGCTCCAAGTGAGCAGCACATTGCGTGTGTACATCACCATGCTATAAGCATGTATGCCAAAAGGCCCTTTTCAGGGCCACAAATACGTTCATTGTTGTTCGTTTCTATTCTAACACAATCAAATAAGTTGTGAAACAGTGGTGTGAGGTGATATTATAATAATAACAGTATATAACATCATTAAAAAAAATTTACACTATGAACATATTGGTTCGATCTACTCTACGCTCAGTTTATAATAAGATTACTAGTTTTCGATCCTATGCTCTAACAATGTTTAGGTTCAAACAAGATGACTCTTTTTAAGTTAAATATAAATAAATAATCCTAATAATAATAGGGTTTTAATACTATTCGTTAACAAGCAATGGTTAGATTAGGTTAGGTTCAAACATTTTTTTTATTATTTTTATAAACAATATAATGTGTAAAGTACATACATAATATAATTATGTACTATATATATTTGTGTTTTTTTTTTTTTTTTTTTTTTCAATATTGGCATATAAAGTGCATATCAAATGCGATTTTTAACTAAGTTTATAAAAAATAAAAGCAGCCAAAAAGTCACACAACTCGTGAGTACGACTAGCTCACTGCGCCGCTTCGGAAACATATAAATAGGAGGGGCCAAACGTTGCGACGTTTCATTCTCTCTCGCACGCTCGACGTGATTAGACGTCGCGCTCGCCCGATACGAATTTTCAACAATGGCACGTACCAAGCAGACTGCCCGCAAGTCCACCGGAGGCAAGGCTCCGAGGAAGCAGCTCGCCACTAAGGCTGCTCGCAAGAGCGCACCGGCGACCGGAGGTGTCAAGAAGCCACATCGTTACAGGCCCGGTACCGTGGCTCTTCGTGAGATCCGTCGCTACCAAAAGAGCACGGAGCTATTGATCCGCAAGCTGCCGTTCCAGCGTCTAGTTCGTGAGATCGCTCAGGACTTCAAGACCGATCTCCGTTTCCAGAGTTCCGCCGTGATGGCTCTGCAGGAGGCTAGCGAGGCTTACCTCGTCGGTCTCTTCGAAGACACCAACCTTTGCGCCATTCACGCCAAACGCGTCACCATCATGCCAAAGGACATACAGTTGGCGCGCAGGATCAGAGGCGAACGCGCTTAATGCGTGAACGCATCTGTACTGTACGGCTAGCTACGCTGATGCATACTAAAAGGCCCTTTTCAGGGCCACATATGATTCTAATATTGAAATTATGTTTCGTTATTTAATTAACAGTATATAAAAAGTCATAATATAGGTAGCAATACTCGTACCTTACGTACTACCTATTCTATATTTTGAAGCAAAAACGTATAGGTAGTTACACATTTACAACGTGGCAATAATTGTATTATATAATAATTATATATATACATACATATAATACATTTTTTTTTTTTTTTTTTTTCCTTAATATAATTGTGTTTATTCGAGATATAGAATTGAAAAGAATAACAAAACCGTGTGTTTTATTTATATTAATTTGTGTGTCAAACGTGTATCCATGTGTGAGGTGAAATTTAAATTCATTTATTTCAAAAGTTATGGTTATAATTAATGCTTATACATAATTATTATGCTTTATATAAATATATATATATATTTTTTTATTTTTTTTTTTTTACAACATAAGTAAGTACATAATATATATATATATATATATATATATATATTAATGTTTACTATATACATAATAATAATATATTATAATTTTGATAACAACGCGGTGGTGTTTGCGCATCGAGCCGAGCGCGGAGCAACGCGCTCGCACTAGCCCGCCATCAAAAACGTATATAAGGGAGCTCAAATATGTTGCGAGCGCCCAGTCTGCAGTCAACCGCTCGCCGTTTATCAACGTGCGCGCGTCGCTTGCTCGTGGATTGACATTTTCAACAAAGAAACTCTTCGAAGATGACCGGTCGCGGAAAGGGAGGAAAAGGTCTGGGGAAAGGAGGAGCCAAGCGTCACAGGAAAGTTCTTCGTGATAACATCCAGGGTATCACGAAGCCCGCCATCCGTCGTCTCGCGCGCAGAGGTGGCGTCAAGCGTATCTCTGGTCTAATCTACGAAGAGACCCGTGGTGTGCTCAAGGTGTTCCTAGAGAACGTCATCCGGGACGCCGTAACGTACACGGAGCACGCCAAGAGGAAGACCGTCACCGCCATGGACGTCGTTTACGCTCTGAAGCGTCAGGGCCGTACCCTGTACGGTTTCGGAGGTTAATCTTCGCCACAGGCAGCCGAACCTCGTCCGTCGACAACGACACGAGTGTTAAGGCAGAAGATTTATAAAAAAAAGGCCCTTTTCAGGGCCGCATATGATTCGTATAAACAAGACCAATGTTTATGTTTCTTTTGACAATACAGAATTATTAAGTCGCTACTTTCAATTGCACACTTTTACTCGTCTGAAATAAATATTATATATTATATTTACTTATGTACTTAATAAATACGGCAAGCTTGTGCAGATATAGCTTCGTATATCACCGCACACAACCCGTCGAATGAAAATAGAAACACGTTAAGTTCAGTATTAGTTGGTTAGTACGGTTCGTAGAAATTAAAAGTAAATAAATGAGAGCATAGGTACTTACACAATATGGAAATAATTTTTTTTTTTCTTTTTTCCATAAGTTAATAATTACAAGTATATAAGTTTATATAATATTTATTTCGCTTATTTTTTTTTTTTTTTTTTCCTAACAAATTGTACCATTCTATGCGGACGTAATCAGCGTGTACGTACGACTGGCGCACTTAGTGCTTTCGTTATATTCAACGCAGTCGCAGAAATGTCTCTTATTGTGCAGCATTTAAAAATAATGTTGAAAAAAAAAAAAAAAAGCAATTGCTATCGACGTGCACACAAAGTTTTGTATTTTAATTTTTTTTTATTTTTCTATATAACTCTTTTAAACGATATGCCTCCCCTTCAGAGTAGATCGTCCTTAGCTCGTGTACGGCGTAAGTGTTTTACGAACGTTCACTTTTATGTGTGTATTTAGTTCGTATAAAGTGTGGATTCAAATGAAATGTTGTTATGTTACAAACTCGATATCTTCGTCGTTGATCTGATGAACGTTTACAACGAAAACGTTGTGTTTTATAGAGAAAAATACATTTTGAACTGAACACTAGGTGCGCACGGTAGACAGTCGTCAAAATAAAACATCGTTGCGGCTCAATCGAACGCCCGAGACCTGTAAAATTTGTGCACAAACATAGTGACGTTCATTATTTATGCGAAAACACAAAGTGTAAACGCTTTATCGAACCATAAGTTTTATAAATTCTTATTTAATTAGATACGTGTTAGTGAAAAGTGCGAAGTGTTCATACGAGAAAACGTCTCGCGACAGAACGGCCCTCGTTACGGTAAAGTTTCACGGTACCTAAGCGTGCGTGCGTAAATTTTTGAACCGGTGGCGACATCTACGAAAGTCGAAGTCTCTTACGTACTAAACAACACTACACGTCTTGTTCGTGTGTTTTGTAATCATCTATTCTACATAACTATCTACAATGGCCGACACCGCAGTTGCCGCTGAATCTCCGGCTCCCGCTACACCAGCGAAGAAACAAGCGCGCCAGGCCGCCGGTGCTAAAAAACCGAAGGCGAAGCCCACTCACCCTAAAACCTCTGAGATGGTGAACAGCGCTATCAAAGAGATGAAGGAACGAAGCGGATCCTCCTTGCAGGCGATCAAGAAGTACATCGCCGCCCAGTACAAGGTCGACGCCGAGAAGCTCGCGCCTTTCATCAGGAAGTACCTGAAGAGTGCTGTCGAATCGGGCGCCCTGATCCAGACCAAGGGAAAGGGCGCGTCGGGATCGTTCAAGCTCGAGTCCAAGTCTGCCGCCTCCAAGAAGCCCAGCCCTGCTGTGAAGCCGAAAGCCTCCGCCGCCGCCGCCGCCGCCGCCGCCTCTAAGGGTGGCAAGAAGGCAACCGCATCCGCCGCCGGCGCTAGGACGAAGAAGGCCGCCGCCGCGACGCCCGCGTCGCCCACGAAATCGAAGGCGTCGTCCGCCGCTAAGGACAAGAAGGCCGCAGCCGCCGCCAAGAAGAAGCCCGCACCGAAGAAGGCCGCCGCCCCCGTTAAGGCGAAAGCCCCCAAGGCAAAGAAGACCGCCAAGCCTCCAACTAAGAAGCCGAAGGCGCCCAAACCGAAGAAGGCCGCCGCGACGCCCAAGACGAAGGCCGCCGCCAAGAAGGGAGGAGCAGCCAAGAAGTAAATTCCCAGCTAGCGGTGCAGTGCAGTGCATGGTCGCGCTACACCCCCTATGCAATCGTCCGCGCGCAAGCTCGCGTATGTACACATACATACATACATACATACATAGGCGAGTCGTGCCGAGCGAGAGCGGCGCACACACACCAAAAAGCCCTTTTCAGGGCTAACAATGTGTTCACGAATTGTATCACAATTCGTTTCTATAAACTATATAAACAGATCGAGTCATACATAGTACGTACGAACGAACGACTAAAACACTATCTATCTATCTATCTATCTATCTATCTATCTATCTTTCTCAACCACCTCCCACCCTACTAAGGAGGTGTATGTTATCTAACTATGTCATTCATTAGTAATTACTCACCAAAGTCGGGTGCATAGCCCTAAACGAAAAGCACAACAAACAAACAAACGCAAACACTGCACGCGACACGTCAATTCAACGCGAAACAAATATCCAGTTATTTTTTTGTTATTATTCACCTACACATATTAGAACAACACATCACACAACAATCACATTAAAACATAATTATTATATCATATATATAAATAAATATATATAGGTATAATAATTAAAAAACATTTCCCATCGGTAACTAAAATCCATAAATCGCGACAAATTCGCGAGCATTAGCACACCGCCCGACTGCCCGACTCGATCGATGCAGCCGCGATACGCAGACATACTGACATTATAACCTAAATTATAGGAAATCCCTAAATTTTCATTATTAGTATATAATAATAATAATAATAAAAAAAAAAATATAGTGCATTCGAAAACGCGCGAAAAGTCCGCGTCTGCGCTCTCTGAAAGCGTCGTTTCGTACGCTCGCCTCCCCACCCGACGGTTCTGTGACCGCGCCAGCGTATATAATAAAAGTGAGACGAAAATTTTCTACATTACAACCGCAGACACACGTTGCGCGCGCACCCTTGCTGTTCGTGTTTTGTTAAATTTTTCGCTCGCTCCAATCAAGATGTCCGGTCGCGGCAAAGGTGGCAAAGTCAAGGGAAAGGCAAAGTCTCGCTCCAACCGCGCTGGTCTTCAGTTCCCTGTCGGTCGTATTCACAGGCTGCTTCGTAACGGAAACTACGCAGAGCGCGTCGGTGCCGGTGCCCCTGTGTACCTAGCCGCAGTCATGGAGTACCTGGCCGCTGAGGTTCTCGAGTTGGCTGGCAACGCCGCGAGGGACAACAAGAAGACTAGGATCATCCCCCGTCATCTCCAATTGGCCATCCGCAACGACGAGGAGTTGAATAAACTGCTCTCCGGTGTGACCATCGCCCAGGGCGGTGTACTGCCTAACATTCAGGCCGTGCTCTTGCCCAAGAAGACCGAGAAGAAAGCATAAGGCGTATGTCTAGCACCTACAATGCCTTCATGTTCAATCGCGGCGTGCCATGTCGTGATAAAAAGGCCCTTTTCAGGGCCACAATATGAATCTTAGTCTAATATTTATACATAAAAGACTATTTCTATTTATGTTAAACAAGATGAAAGTCAGACAAGCGAGTCGTACGTTAAAATTACATAAATAATTATTACACGTAAAGTAATGTACCTTACCTTTACGCTTCAGATTATAATTATGATAATAATGTAAATATACATACATATATTATTTATATGTTGTAACATAATTAGCTTTTGTTTGAAATAATACATTATAATAATGTTATTCCCTTTTATAATAGACACATAAATATTTAAGTGTGTAGATGTGTACGGATCATGAGATGATTATTATACGCCATACATAGATAGCTGAAAAAAAAAAAAAAAAAAAAAAAAAAAAAAGTGCGTGTATTAAAAAAAATAAATAAATAAATATAACATCTTACCCGTGTGTGTTCTAAAGTCAAAATATTAGCGAGCGCCCCGCCCCGCCTCGCCCCGCCGCGCGTCCCGCGTACTCTTTGAGAGCGGTGACTGTTTGTGCTGCCCTCCTATTGGTCCGTTGTTGAATAGGCGCTCGCCGATAGCGGCGGCACCGCGCTGCTCGCGTCTCTTTAAATAAAAAAATCGTTTTTAATACGGGCACACTCAACGCTCGCCCTCCGTCCGTGCGGTACGTTAGCGCTCGTGTAACTTAACTTAACATTTTCCGTATACATCATGCCGCCCAAGACAAGTGGTAAAGCCGCTAAGAAATCTGGCAAAGCTCAGAAGAATATCTCCAAGACCGACAAGAAAAAGAAGAAGCACAAGAGGAAGGAGAGCTACGCCATCTACATCTACAAGGTGCTGAAGCAGGTCCACCCCGACACCGGTATCTCCAGTAAGGCTATGTCTATCATGAACTCGTTCGTGAACGACATATTCGAACGCATCGCCGCCGAAGCTTCCCGCCTCGCCCACTACAACAAGAGATCCACCATCACTTCGAGGGAGGTGCAGACCTCTGTCAGGCTCCTGCTGCCCGGTGAGCTCGCTAAGCACGCCGTCAGTGAGGGGACCAAGGCCGTCACCAAGTACACCAGCTCCAAGTGAGCAGCACATTGCGTGTGTACATCACCATGCTATAAGCATGTATGCCAAAAGGCCCTTTTCAGGGCCACAAATACGTTCATTGTTGTTCGTTTCTATTCTAACACAATCAAATAAGTTGTGAAACAGTGGTGTGAGGTGATATTATAATAATAACAGTATATAACATCATTAAAAAAAATTTACACTATGAACATATTGGTTCGATCTACTCTACGCTCAGTTTATAATAAGATTACTAGTTTTCGATCCTATGCTCTAACAATGTTTAGGTTCAAACAAGATGACTCTTTTTAAGTTAAATATAAATAAATAATCCTAATAATAATAGGGTTTTAATACTATTCGTTAACAAGCAATGGTTAGATTAGGTTAGGTTCAAACATTTTTTTTATTATTTTTATAAACAATATAATGTGTAAAGTACATACATAATATAATTATGTACTATATATATTTGTGTTTTTTTTTTTTTTTTTTTTTTCAATATTGGCATATAAAGTGCATATCAAATGCGATTTTTAACTAAGTTTATAAAAAATAAAAGCAGCCAAAAAGTCACACAACTCGTGAGTACGACTAGCTCACTGCGCCGCTTCGGAAACATATAAATAGGAGGGGCCAAACGTTGCGACGTTTCATTCTCTCTCGCACGCTCGACGTGATTAGACGTCGCGCTCGCCCGATACGAATTTTCAACAATGGCACGTACCAAGCAGACTGCCCGCAAGTCCACCGGAGGCAAGGCTCCGAGGAAGCAGCTCGCCACTAAGGCTGCTCGCAAGAGCGCACCGGCGACCGGAGGTGTCAAGAAGCCACATCGTTACAGGCCCGGTACCGTGGCTCTTCGTGAGATCCGTCGCTACCAAAAGAGCACGGAGCTATTGATCCGCAAGCTGCCGTTCCAGCGTCTAGTTCGTGAGATCGCTCAGGACTTCAAGACCGATCTCCGTTTCCAGAGTTCCGCCGTGATGGCTCTGCAGGAGGCTAGCGAGGCTTACCTCGTCGGTCTCTTCGAAGACACCAACCTTTGCGCCATTCACGCCAAACGCGTCACCATCATGCCAAAGGACATACAGTTGGCGCGCAGGATCAGAGGCGAACGCGCTTAATGCGTGAACGCATCTGTACTGTACGGCTAGCTACGCTGATGCATACTAAAAGGCCCTTTTCAGGGCCACATATGATTCTAATATTGAAATTATGTTTCGTTATTTAATTAACAGTATATAAAAAGTCATAATATAGGTAGCAATACTCGTACCTTACGTACTACCTATTCTATATTTTGAAGCAAAAACGTATAGGTAGTTACACATTTACAACGTGGCAATAATTGTATTATATAATAATTATATATATACATACATATAATACATTTTTTTTTTTTTTTTTTTTCCTTAATATAATTGTGTTTATTCGAGATATAGAATTGAAAAGAATAACAAAACCGTGTGTTTTATTTATATTAATTTGTGTGTCAAACGTGTATCCATGTGTGAGGTGAAATTTAAATTCATTTATTTCAAAAGTTATGGTTATAATTAATGCTTATACATAATTATTATGCTTTATATAAATATATATATATATTTTTTTTTTTTTTTTTTTTTACAACATAAGTAAGTACATAATATATATATATATATATATATATATATATTAATGTTTACTATATACATAATAATAATATATTATAATTTTGATAACAACGCGGTGGTGTTTGCGCATCGAGCCGAGCGCGGAGCAACGCGCTCGCACTAGCCCGCCATCAAAAACGTATATAAGGGAGCTCAAATATGTTGCGAGCGCCCAGTCTGCAGTCAACCGCTCGCCGTTTATCAACGTGCGCGCGTCGCTTGCTCGTGGATTGACATTTTCAACAAAGAAACTCTTCGAAGATGACCGGTCGCGGAAAGGGAGGAAAAGGTCTGGGGAAAGGAGGAGCCAAGCGTCACAGGAAAGTTCTTCGTGATAACATCCAGGGTATCACGAAGCCCGCCATCCGTCGTCTCGCGCGCAGAGGTGGCGTCAAGCGTATCTCTGGTCTAATCTACGAAGAGACCCGTGGTGTGCTCAAGGTGTTCCTAGAGAACGTCATCCGGGACGCCGTAACGTACACGGAGCACGCCAAGAGGAAGACCGTCACCGCCATGGACGTCGTTTACGCTCTGAAGCGTCAGGGCCGTACCCTGTACGGTTTCGGAGGTTAATCTTCGCCACAGGCAGCCGAACCTCGTCCGTCGACAACGACACGAGTGTTAAGGCAGAAGATTTATAAAAAAAAGGCCCTTTTCAGGGCCGCATATGATTCGTATAAACAAGACCAATGTTTATGTTTCTTTTGACAATACAGAATTATTAAGTCGCTACTTTCAATTGCACACTTTTACTCGTCTGAAATAAATATTATATATTATATTTACTTATGTACTTAATAAATACGGCAAGCTTGTGCAGATATAGCTTCGTATATCACCGCACACAACCCGTCGAATGAAAATAGAAACACGTTAAGTTCAGTATTAGTTGGTTAGTACGGTTCGTAGAAATTAAAAGTAAATAAATGAGAGCATAGGTACTTACACAATATGGAAATAATTTTTTTTTTTCTTTTTTCCATAAGTTAATAATTACAAGTATATAAGTTTATATAATATTTATTTCGCTTATTTTTTTTTTTTTTTTTTTCCTAACAAATTGTACCATTCTATGCGGACGTAATCAGCGTGTACGTACGACTGGCGCACTTAGTGCTTTCGTTATATTCAACGCAGTCGCAGAAATGTCTCTTATTGTGCAGCATTTAAAAATAATGTTGAAAAAAAAAAAAAAAAGCAATTGCTATCGACGTGCACACAAAGTTTTGTATTTTAATTTTTTTTTATTTTTCTATATAACTCTTTTAAACGATATGCCTCCCCTTCAGAGTAGATCGTCCTTAGCTCGTGTACGGCGTAAGTGTTTTACGAACGTTCACTTTTATGTGTGTATTTAGTTCGTATAAAGTGTGGATTCAAATGAAATGTTGTTATGTTACAAACTCGATATCTTCGTCGTTGATCTGATGAACGTTTACAACGAAAACGTTGTGTTTTATAGAGAAAAATACATTTTGAACTGAACACTAGGTGCGCACGGTAGACAGTCGTCAAAATAAAACATCGTTGCGGCTCAATCGAACGCCCGAGACCTGTAAAATTTGTGCACAAACATAGTGACGTTCATTATTTATGCGAAAACACAAAGTGTAAACGCTTTATCGAACCATAAGTTTTATAAATTCTTATTTAATTAGATACGTGTTAGTGAAAAGTGCGAAGTGTTCATACGAGAAAACGTCTCGCGACAGAACGGCCCTCGTTACGGTAAAGTTTCACGGTACCTAAGCGTGCGTGCGTAAATTTTTGAACCGGTGGCGACATCTACGAAAGTCGAAGTCTCTTACGTACTAAACAACACTACACGTCTTGTTCGTGTGTTTTGTAATCATCTATTCTACATAACTATCTACAATGGCCGACACCGCAGTTGCCGCTGAATCTCCGGCTCCCGCTACACCAGCGAAGAAACAAGCGCGCCAGGCCGCCGGTGCTAAAAAACCGAAGGCGAAGCCCACTCACCCTAAAACCTCTGAGATGGTGAACAGCGCTATCAAAGAGATGAAGGAACGAAGCGGATCCTCCTTGCAGGCGATCAAGAAGTACATCGCCGCCCAGTACAAGGTCGACGCCGAGAAGCTCGCGCCTTTCATCAGGAAGTACCTGAAGAGTGCTGTCGAATCGGGCGCCCTGATCCAGACCAAGGGAAAGGGCGCGTCGGGATCGTTCAAGCTCGAGTCCAAGTCTGCCGCCTCCAAGAAGCCCAGCCCTGCTGTGAAGCCGAAAGCCTCCGCCGCCGCCGCCGCCGCCGCCGCCTCTAAGGGTGGCAAGAAGGCAACCGCATCCGCCGCCGGCGCTAGGACGAAGAAGGCCGCCGCCGCGACGCCCGCGTCGCCCACGAAATCGAAGGCGTCGTCCGCCGCTAAGGACAAGAAGGCCGCAGCCGCCGCCAAGAAGAAGCCCGCACCGAAGAAGGCCGCCGCCCCCGTTAAGGCGAAAGCCCCCAAGGCAAAGAAGACCGCCAAGCCTCCAACTAAGAAGCCGAAGGCGCCCAAACCGAAGAAGGCCGCCGCGACGCCCAAGACGAAGGCCGCCGCCAAGAAGGGAGGAGCAGCCAAGAAGTAAATTCCCAGCTAGCGGTGCAGTGCAGTGCATGGTCGCGCTACACCCCCTATGCAATCGTCCGCGCGCAAGCTCGCGTATGTACACATACATACATACATACATACATAGGCGAGTCGTGCCGAGCGAGAGCGGCGCACACACACCAAAAAGCCCTTTTCAGGGCTAACAATGTGTTCACGAATTGTATCACAATTCGTTTCTATAAACTATATAAACAGATCGAGTCATACATAGTACGTACGAACGAACGACTAAAACACTATCTATCTATCTATCTATCTATCTATCTATCTATCTATCTTTCTCAACCACCTCCCACCCTACTAAGGAGGTGTATGTTATCTAACTATGTCATTCATTAGTAATTACTCACCAAAGTCGGGTGCATAGCCCTAAACGAAAAGCACAACAAACAAACAAACGCAAACACTGCACGCGACACGTCAATTCAACGCGAAACAAATATCCAGTTATTTTTTTGTTATTATTCACCTACACATATTAGAACAACACATCACACAACAATCACATTAAAACATAATTATTATATCATATATATAAATAAATATATATAGGTATAATAATTAAAAAACATTTCCCATCGGTAACTAAAATCCATAAATCGCGACAAATTCGCGAGCATTAGCACACCGCCCGACTGCCCGACTCGATCGATGCAGCCGCGATACGCAGACATACTGACATTATAACCTAAATTATAGGAAATCCCTAAATTTTCATTATTAGTATATAATAATAATAATAATAAAAAAAAAAATATAGTGCATTCGAAAACGCGCGAAAAGTCCGCGTCTGCGCTCTCTGAAAGCGTCGTTTCGTACGCTCGCCTCCCCACCCGACGGTTCTGTGACCGCGCCAGCGTATATAATAAAAGTGAGACGAAAATTTTCTACATTACAACCGCAGACACACGTTGCGCGCGCACCCTTGCTGTTCGTGTTTTGTTAAATTTTTCGCTCGCTCCAATCAAGATGTCCGGTCGCGGCAAAGGTGGCAAAGTCAAGGGAAAGGCAAAGTCTCGCTCCAACCGCGCTGGTCTTCAGCGGTCGTATTCACAGGCTGCTTCGTAACGGAAACTACGCAGAGCGCGTCGGTGCCGGTGCCCCTGTGTACCTAGCCGCAGTCATGGAGTACCTGGCCGCTGAGGTTCTCGAGTTGGCTGGCAACGCCGCGAGGGACAACAAGAAGACTAGGATCATCCCCCGTCATCTCCAATTGGCCATCCGCAACGACGAGGAGTTGAATAAACTGCTCTCCGGTGTGACCATCGCCCAGGGCGGTGTACTGCCTAACATTCAGGCCGTGCTCTTGCCCAAGAAGACCGAGAAGAAAGCATAAGGCGTATGTCTAGCACCTACAATGCCTTCATGTTCAATCGCGGCGTGCCATGTCGTGATAAAAAGGCCCTTTTCAGGGCCACAATATGAATCTTAGTCTAATATTTATACATAAAAGACTATTTCTATTTATGTTAAACAAGATGAAAGTCAGACAAGCGAGTCGTACGTTAAAATTACATAAATAATTATTACACGTAAAGTAATGTACCTTACCTTTACGCTTCAGATTATAATTATGATAATAATGTAAATATACATACATATATTATTTATATGTTGTAACATAATTAGCTTTTGTTTGAAATAATACATTATAATAATGTTATTCCCTTTTATAATAGACACATAAATATTTAAGTGTGTAGATGTGTACGGATCATGAGATGATTATTATACGCCATACATAGATAGCTGAAAAAAAAAAAAAAAAAAAAAAAAAAAAAAAAGTGCGTGTATTAAAAAAAATAAATAAATAAATATAACATCTTACCCGTGTGTGTTCTAAAGTCAAAATATTAGCGAGCGCCCCGCCCCGCCTCGCCCCGCCGCGCGTCCCGCGTACTCTTTGAGAGCGGTGACTGTTTGTGCTGCCCTCCTATTGGTCCGTTGTTGAATAGGCGCTCGCCGATAGCGGCGGCACCGCGCTGCTCGCGTCTCTTTAAATAAAAAAATCGTTTTTAATACGGGCACACTCAACGCTCGCCCTCCGTCCGTGCGGTACGTTAGCGCTCGTGTAACTTAACTTAACATTTTCCGTATACATCATGCCGCCCAAGACAAGTGGTAAAGCCGCTAAGAAATCTGGCAAAGCTCAGAAGAATATCTCCAAGACCGACAAGAAAAAGAAGAAGCACAAGAGGAAGGAGAGCTACGCCATCTACATCTACAAGGTGCTGAAGCAGGTCCACCCCGACACCGGTATCTCCAGTAAGGCTATGTCTATCATGAACTCGTTCGTGAACGACATATTCGAACGCATCGCCGCCGAAGCTTCCCGCCTCGCCCACTACAACAAGAGATCCACCATCACTTCGAGGGAGGTGCAGACCTCTGTCAGGCTCCTGCTGCCCGGTGAGCTCGCTAAGCACGCCGTCAGTGAGGGGACCAAGGCCGTCACCAAGTACACCAGCTCCAAGTGAGCAGCACATTGCGTGTGTACATCACCATGCTATAAGCATGTATGCCAAAAGGCCCTTTTCAGGGCCACAAATACGTTCATTGTTGTTCGTTTCTATTCTAACACAATCAAATAAGTTGTGAAACAGTGGTGTGAGGTGATATTATAATAATAACAGTATATAACATCATTAAAAAAAATTTACACTATGAACATATTGGTTCGATCTACTCTACGCTCAGTTTATAATAAGATTACTAGTTTTCGATCCTATGCTCTAACAATGTTTAGGTTCAAACAAGATGACTCTTTTTAAGTTAAATATAAATAAATAATCCTAATAATAATAGGGTTTTAATACTATTCGTTAACAAGCAATGGTTAGATTAGGTTAGGTTCAAACATTTTTTTTATTATTTTTATAAACAATATAATGTGTAAAGTACATACATAATATAATTATGTACTATATATATTTGTGTTTTTTTTTTTTTTTTTTTTTTCAATATTGGCATATAAAGTGCATATCAAATGCGATTTTTAACTAAGTTTATAAAAAATAAAAGCAGCCAAAAAGTCACACAACTCGTGAGTACGACTAGCTCACTGCGCCGCTTCGGAAACATATAAATAGGAGGGGCCAAACGTTGCGACGTTTCATTCTCTCTCGCACGCTCGACGTGATTAGACGTCGCGCTCGCCCGATACGAATTTTCAACAATGGCACGTACCAAGCAGACTGCCCGCAAGTCCACCGGAGGCAAGGCTCCGAGGAAGCAGCTCGCCACTAAGGCTGCTCGCAAGAGCGCACCGGCGACCGGAGGTGTCAAGAAGCCACATCGTTACAGGCCCGGTACCGTGGCTCTTCGTGAGATCCGTCGCTACCAAAAGAGCACGGAGCTATTGATCCGCAAGCTGCCGTTCCAGCGTCTAGTTCGTGAGATCGCTCAGGACTTCAAGACCGATCTCCGTTTCCAGAGTTCCGCCGTGATGGCTCTGCAGGAGGCTAGCGAGGCTTACCTCGTCGGTCTCTTCGAAGACACCAACCTTTGCGCCATTCACGCCAAACGCGTCACCATCATGCCAAAGGACATACAGTTGGCGCGCAGGATCAGAGGCGAACGCGCTTAATGCGTGAACGCATCTGTACTGTACGGCTAGCTACGCTGATGCATACTAAAAGGCCCTTTTCAGGGCCACATATGATTCTAATATTGAAATTATGTTTCGTTATTTAATTAACAGTATATAAAAAGTCATAATATAGGTAGCAATACTCGTACCTTACGTACTACCTATTCTATATTTTGAAGCAAAAACGTATAGGTAGTTACACATTTACAACGTGGCAATAATTGTATTATATAATAATTATATATATACATACATATAATACATTTTTTTTTTTTTTTTTTTTCCTTAATATAATTGTGTTTATTCGAGATATAGAATTGAAAAGAATAACAAAACCGTGTGTTTTATTTATATTAATTTGTGTGTCAAACGTGTATCCATGTGTGAGGTGAAATTTAAATTCATTTATTTCAAAAGTTATGGTTATAATTAATGCTTATACATAATTATTATGCTTTATATAAATATATATATATATTTTTTTTTTTTTTTTTTTTTACAACATAAGTAAGTACATAATATATATATATATATATATATATATATATTAATGTTTACTATATACATAATAATAATATATTATAATTTTGATAACAACGCGGTGGTGTTTGCGCATCGAGCCGAGCGCGGAGCAACGCGCTCGCACTAGCCCGCCATCAAAAACGTATATAAGGGAGCTCAAATATGTTGCGAGCGCCCAGTCTGCAGTCAACCGCTCGCCGTTTATCAACGTGCGCGCGTCGCTTGCTCGTGGATTGACATTTTCAACAAAGAAACTCTTCGAAGATGACCGGTCGCGGAAAGGGAGGAAAAGGTCTGGGGAAAGGAGGAGCCAAGCGTCACAGGAAAGTTCTTCGTGATAACATCCAGGGTATCACGAAGCCCGCCATCCGTCGTCTCGCGCGCAGAGGTGGCGTCAAGCGTATCTCTGGTCTAATCTACGAAGAGACCCGTGGTGTGCTCAAGGTGTTCCTAGAGAACGTCATCCGGGACGCCGTAACGTACACGGAGCACGCCAAGAGGAAGACCGTCACCGCCATGGACGTCGTTTACGCTCTGAAGCGTCAGGGCCGTACCCTGTACGGTTTCGGAGGTTAATCTTCGCCACAGGCAGCCGAACCTCGTCCGTCGACAACGACACGAGTGTTAAGGCAGAAGATTTATAAAAAAAAGGCCCTTTTCAGGGCCGCATATGATTCGTATAAACAAGACCAATGTTTATGTTTCTTTTGACAATACAGAATTATTAAGTCGCTACTTTCAATTGCACACTTTTACTCGTCTGAAATAAATATTATATATTATATTTACTTATGTACTTAATAAATACGGCAAGCTTGTGCAGATATAGCTTCGTATATCACCGCACACAACCCGTCGAATGAAAATAGAAACACGTTAAGTTCAGTATTAGTTGGTTAGTACGGTTCGTAGAAATTAAAAGTAAATAAATGAGAGCATAGGTACTTACACAATATGGAAATAATTTTTTTTTTTCTTTTTTCCATAAGTTAATAATTACAAGTATATAAGTTTATATAATATTTATTTCGCTTATTTTTTTTTTTTTTTTTTCCTAACAAATTGTACCATTCTATGCGGACGTAATCAGCGTGTACGTACGACTGGCGCACTTAGTGCTTTCGTTATATTCAACGCAGTCGCAGAAATGTCTCTTATTGTGCAGCATTTAAAAATAATGTTGAAAAAAAAAAAAAAAAGCAATTGCTATCGACGTGCACACAAAGTTTTGTATTTTAATTTTTTTTTTTTTTTATTTTTCTATATAACTCTTTTAAACGATATGCCTCCCCTTCAGAGTAGATCGTCCTTAGCTCGTGTACGGCGTAAGTGTTTTACGAACGTTCACTTTTATGTGTGTATTTAGTTCGTATAAAGTGTGGATTCAAATGAAATGTTGTTATGTTACAAACTCGATATCTTCGTCGTTGATCTGATGAACGTTTACAACGAAAACGTTGTGTTTTATAGAGAAAAATACATTTTGAACTGAACACTAGGTGCGCACGGTAGACAGTCGTCAAAATAAAACATCGTTGCGGCTCAATCGAACGCCCGAGACCTGTAAAATTTGTGCACAAACATAGTGACGTTCATTATTTATGCGAAAACACAAAGTGTAAACGCTTTATCGAACCATAAGTTTTATAAATTCTTATTTAATTAGATACGTGTTAGTGAAAAGTGCGAAGTGTTCATACGAGAAAACGTCTCGCGACAGAACGGCCCTCGTTACGGTAAAGTTTCACGGTACCTAAGCGTGCGTGCGTAAATTTTTGAACCGGTGGCGACATCTACGAAAGTCGAAGTCTCTTACGTACTAAACAACACTACACGTCTTGTTCGTGTGTTTTGTAATCATCTATTCTACATAACTATCTACAATGGCCGACACCGCAGTTGCCGCTGAATCTCCGGCTCCCGCTACACCAGCGAAGAAACAAGCGCGCCAGGCCGCCGGTGCTAAAAAACCGAAGGCGAAGCCCACTCACCCTAAAACCTCTGAGATGGTGAACAGCGCTATCAAAGAGATGAAGGAACGAAGCGGATCCTCCTTGCAGGCGATCAAGAAGTACATCGCCGCCCAGTACAAGGTCGACGCCGAGAAGCTCGCGCCTTTCATCAGGAAGTACCTGAAGAGTGCTGTCGAATCGGGCGCCCTGATCCAGACCAAGGGAAAGGGCGCGTCGGGATCGTTCAAGCTCGAGTCCAAGTCTGCCGCCTCCAAGAAGCCCAGCCCTGCTGTGAAGCCGAAAGCCTCCGCCGCCGCCGCCGCCGCCGCCGCCTCTAAGGGTGGCAAGAAGGCAACCGCATCCGCCGCCGGCGCTAGGACGAAGAAGGCCGCCGCCGCGACGCCCGCGTCGCCCACGAAATCGAAGGCGTCGTCCGCCGCTAAGGACAAGAAGGCCGCAGCCGCCGCCAAGAAGAAGCCCGCACCGAAGAAGGCCGCCGCCCCCGTTAAGGCGAAAGCCCCCAAGGCAAAGAAGACCGCCAAGCCTCCAACTAAGAAGCCGAAGGCGCCCAAACCGAAGAAGGCCGCCGCGACGCCCAAGACGAAGGCCGCCGCCAAGAAGGGAGGAGCAGCCAAGAAGTAAATTCCCAGCTAGCGGTGCAGTGCAGTGCATGGTCGCGCTACACCCCCTATGCAATCGTCCGCGCGCAAGCTCGCGTATGTACACATACATACATACATACATACATAGGCGAGTCGTGCCGAGCGAGAGCGGCGCACACACACCAAAAAGCCCTTTTCAGGGCTAACAATGTGTTCACGAATTGTATCACAATTCGTTTCTATAAACTATATAAACAGATCGAGTCATACATAGTACGTACGAACGAACGACTAAAACACTATCTATCTATCTATCTATCTATCTATCTATCTATCTATCTTTCTCAACCACCTCCCACCCTACTAAGGAGGTGTATGTTATCTAACTATGTCATTCATTAGTAATTACTCACCAAAGTCGGGTGCATAGCCCTAAACGAAAAGCACAACAAACAAACAAACGCAAACACTGCACGCGACACGTCAATTCAACGCGAAACAAATATCCAGTTATTTTTTTGTTATTATTCACCTACACATATTAGAACAACACATCACACAACAATCACATTAAAACATAATTATTATATCATATATATAAATAAATATATATAGGTATAATAATTAAAAAACATTTCCCATCGGTAACTAAAATCCATAAATCGCGACAAATTCGCGAGCATTAGCACACCGCCCGACTGCCCGACTCGATCGATGCAGCCGCGATACGCAGACATACTGACATTATAACCTAAATTATAGGAAATCCCTAAATTTTCATTATTAGTATATAATAATAATAATAATAAAAAAAAAAATATAGTGCATTCGAAAACGCGCGAAAAGTCCGCGTCTGCGCTCTCTGAAAGCGTCGTTTCGTACGCTCGCCTCCCCACCCGACGGTTCTGTGACCGCGCCAGCGTATATAATAAAAGTGAGACGAAAATTTTCTACATTACAACCGCAGACACACGTTGCGCGCGCACCCTTGCTGTTCGTGTTTTGTTAAATTTTTCGCTCGCTCCAATCAAGATGTCCGGTCGCGGCAAAGGTGGCAAAGTCAAGGGAAAGGCAAAGTCTCGCTCCAACCGCGCTGGTCTTCAGTTCCCTGTCGGTCGTATTCACAGGCTGCTTCGTAACGGAAACTACGCAGAGCGCGTCGGTGCCGGTGCCCCTGTGTACCTAGCCGCAGTCATGGAGTACCTGGCCGCTGAGGTTCTCGAGTTGGCTGGCAACGCCGCGAGGGACAACAAGAAGACTAGGATCATCCCCCGTCATCTCCAATTGGCCATCCGCAACGACGAGGAGTTGAATAAACTGCTCTCCGGTGTGACCATCGCCCAGGGCGGTGTACTGCCTAACATTCAGGCCGTGCTCTTGCCCAAGAAGACCGAGAAGAAAGCATAAGGCGTATGTCTAGCACCTACAATGCCTTCATGTTCAATCGCGGCGTGCCATGTCGTGATAAAAAGGCCCTTTTCAGGGCCACAATATGAATCTTAGTCTAATATTTATACATAAAAGACTATTTCTATTTATGTTAAACAAGATGAAAGTCAGACAAGCGAGTCGTACGTTAAAATTACATAAATAATTATTACACGTAAAGTAATGTACCTTACCTTTACGCTTCAGATTATAATTATGATAATAATGTAAATATACATACATATATTATTTATATGTTGTAACATAATTAGCTTTTGTTTGAAATAATACATTATAATAATGTTATTCCCTTTTATAATAGACACATAAATATTTAAGTGTGTAGATGTGTACGGATCATGAGATGATTATTATACGCCATACATAGATAGCTGAAAAAAAAAAAAAAAAAAAAAAAAAAAAAGTGCGTGTATTAAAAAAAATAAATAAATAAATATAACATCTTACCCGTGTGTGTTCTAAAGTCAAAATATTAGCGAGCGCCCCGCCCCGCCTCGCCCCGCCGCGCGTCCCGCGTACTCTTTGAGAGCGGTGACTGTTTGTGCTGCCCTCCTATTGGTCCGTTGTTGAATAGGCGCTCGCCGATAGCGGCGGCACCGCGCTGCTCGCGTCTCTTTAAATAAAAAAATCGTTTTTAATACGGGCACACTCAACGCTCGCCCTCCGTCCGTGCGGTACGTTAGCGCTCGTGTAACTTAACTTAACATTTTCCGTATACATCATGCCGCCCAAGACAAGTGGTAAAGCCGCTAAGAAATCTGGCAAAGCTCAGAAGAATATCTCCAAGACCGACAAGAAAAAGAAGAAGCACAAGAGGAAGGAGAGCTACGCCATCTACATCTACAAGGTGCTGAAGCAGGTCCACCCCGACACCGGTATCTCCAGTAAGGCTATGTCTATCATGAACTCGTTCGTGAACGACATATTCGAACGCATCGCCGCCGAAGCTTCCCGCCTCGCCCACTACAACAAGAGATCCACCATCACTTCGAGGGAGGTGCAGACCTCTGTCAGGCTCCTGCTGCCCGGTGAGCTCGCTAAGCACGCCGTCAGTGAGGGGACCAAGGCCGTCACCAAGTACACCAGCTCCAAGTGAGCAGCACATTGCGTGTGTACATCACCATGCTATAAGCATGTATGCCAAAAGGCCCTTTTCAGGGCCACAAATACGTTCATTGTTGTTCGTTTCTATTCTAACACAATCAAATAAGTTGTGAAACAGTGGTGTGAGGTGATATTATAATAATAACAGTATATAACATCATTAAAAAAAATTTACACTATGAACATATTGGTTCGATCTACTCTACGCTCAGTTTATAATAAGATTACTAGTTTTCGATCCTATGCTCTAACAATGTTTAGGTTCAAACAAGATGACTCTTTTTAAGTTAAATATAAATAAATAATCCTAATAATAATAGGGTTTTAATACTATTCGTTAACAAGCAATGGTTAGATTAGGTTAGGTTCAAACATTTTTTTTATTATTTTTATAAACAATATAATGTGTAAAGTACATACATAATATAATTATGTACTATATATATTTGTGTTTTTTTTTTTTTTTTTTTTTTCAATATTGGCATATAAAGTGCATATCAAATGCGATTTTTAACTAAGTTTATAAAAAATAAAAGCAGCCAAAAAGTCACACAACTCGTGAGTACGACTAGCTCACTGCGCCGCTTCGGAAACATATAAATAGGAGGGGCCAAACGTTGCGACGTTTCATTCTCTCTCGCACGCTCGACGTGATTAGACGTCGCGCTCGCCCGATACGAATTTTCAACAATGGCACGTACCAAGCAGACTGCCCGCAAGTCCACCGGAGGCAAGGCTCCGAGGAAGCAGCTCGCCACTAAGGCTGCTCGCAAGAGCGCACCGGCGACCGGAGGTGTCAAGAAGCCACATCGTTACAGGCCCGGTACCGTGGCTCTTCGTGAGATCCGTCGCTACCAAAAGAGCACGGAGCTATTGATCCGCAAGCTGCCGTTCCAGCGTCTAGTTCGTGAGATCGCTCAGGACTTCAAGACCGATCTCCGTTTCCAGAGTTCCGCCGTGATGGCTCTGCAGGAGGCTAGCGAGGCTTACCTCGTCGGTCTCTTCGAAGACACCAACCTTTGCGCCATTCACGCCAAACGCGTCACCATCATGCCAAAGGACATACAGTTGGCGCGCAGGATCAGAGGCGAACGCGCTTAATGCGTGAACGCATCTGTACTGTACGGCTAGCTACGCTGATGCATACTAAAAGGCCCTTTTCAGGGCCACATATGATTCTAATATTGAAATTATGTTTCGTTATTTAATTAACAGTATATAAAAAGTCATAATATAGGTAGCAATACTCGTACCTTACGTACTACCTATTCTATATTTTGAAGCAAAAACGTATAGGTAGTTACACATTTACAACGTGGCAATAATTGTATTATATAATAATTATATATATACATACATATAATACATTTTTTTTTTTTTTTTTTTTCCTTAATATAATTGTGTTTATTCGAGATATAGAATTGAAAAGAATAACAAAACCGTGTGTTTTATTTATATTAATTTGTGTGTCAAACGTGTATCCATGTGTGAGGTGAAATTTAAATTCATTTATTTCAAAAGTTATGGTTATAATTAATGCTTATACATAATTATTATGCTTTATATAAATATATATATATTTTTTTTTTTTTTTTTTTTTTTACAACATAAGTAAGTACATAATATATATATATATATATATATATATATTAATGTTTACTATATACATAATAATAATATATTATAATTTTGATAACAACGCGGTGGTGTTTGCGCATCGAGCCGAGCGCGGAGCAACGCGCTCGCACTAGCCCGCCATCAAAAACGTATATAAGGGAGCTCAAATATGTTGCGAGCGCCCAGTCTGCAGTCAACCGCTCGCCGTTTATCAACGTGCGCGCGTCGCTTGCTCGTGGATTGACATTTTCAACAAAGAAACTCTTCGAAGATGACCGGTCGCGGAAAGGGAGGAAAAGGTCTGGGGAAAGGAGGAGCCAAGCGTCACAGGAAAGTTCTTCGTGATAACATCCAGGGTATCACGAAGCCCGCCATCCGTCGTCTCGCGCGCAGAGGTGGCGTCAAGCGTATCTCTGGTCTAATCTACGAAGAGACCCGTGGTGTGCTCAAGGTGTTCCTAGAGAACGTCATCCGGGACGCCGTAACGTACACGGAGCACGCCAAGAGGAAGACCGTCACCGCCATGGACGTCGTTTACGCTCTGAAGCGTCAGGGCCGTACCCTGTACGGTTTCGGAGGTTAATCTTCGCCACAGGCAGCCGAACCTCGTCCGTCGACAACGACACGAGTGTTAAGGCAGAAGATTTATAAAAAAAAGGCCCTTTTCAGGGCCGCATATGATTCGTATAAACAAGACCAATGTTTATGTTTCTTTTGACAATACAGAATTATTAAGTCGCTACTTTCAATTGCACACTTTTACTCGTCTGAAATAAATATTATATATTATATTTACTTATGTACTTAATAAATACGGCAAGCTTGTGCAGATATAGCTTCGTATATCACCGCACACAACCCGTCGAATGAAAATAGAAACACGTTAAGTTCAGTATTAGTTGGTTAGTACGGTTCGTAGAAATTAAAAGTAAATAAATGAGAGCATAGGTACTTACACAATATGGAAATAATTTTTTTTTTTCTTTTTTCCATAAGTTAATAATTACAAGTATATAAGTTTATATAATATTTATTTCGCTTATTTTTTTTTTTTTTTTTTCCTAACAAATTGTACCATTCTATGCGGACGTAATCAGCGTGTACGTACGACTGGCGCACTTAGTGCTTTCGTTATATTCAACGCAGTCGCAGAAATGTCTCTTATTGTGCAGCATTTAAAAATAATGTTGAAAAAAAAAAAAAAAAGCAATTGCTATCGACGTGCACACAAAGTTTTGTATTTTAATTTTTTTTTATTTTTCTATATAACTCTTTTAAACGATATGCCTCCCCTTCAGAGTAGATCGTCCTTAGCTCGTGTACGGCGTAAGTGTTTTACGAACGTTCACTTTTATGTGTGTATTTAGTTCGTATAAAGTGTGGATTCAAATGAAATGTTGTTATGTTACAAACTCGATATCTTCGTCGTTGATCTGATGAACGTTTACAACGAAAACGTTGTGTTTTATAGAGAAAAATACATTTTGAACTGAACACTAGGTGCGCACGGTAGACAGTCGTCAAAATAAAACATCGTTGCGGCTCAATCGAACGCCCGAGACCTGTAAAATTTGTGCACAAACATAGTGACGTTCATTATTTATGCGAAAACACAAAGTGTAAACGCTTTATCGAACCATAAGTTTTATAAATTCTTATTTAATTAGATACGTGTTAGTGAAAAGTGCGAAGTGTTCATACGAGAAAACGTCTCGCGACAGAACGGCCCTCGTTACGGTAAAGTTTCACGGTACCTAAGCGTGCGTGCGTAAATTTTTGAACCGGTGGCGACATCTACGAAAGTCGAAGTCTCTTACGTACTAAACAACACTACACGTCTTGTTCGTGTGTTTTGTAATCATCTATTCTACATAACTATCTACAATGGCCGACACCGCAGTTGCCGCTGAATCTCCGGCTCCCGCTACACCAGCGAAGAAACAAGCGCGCCAGGCCGCCGGTGCTAAAAAACCGAAGGCGAAGCCCACTCACCCTAAAACCTCTGAGATGGTGAACAGCGCTATCAAAGAGATGAAGGAACGAAGCGGATCCTCCTTGCAGGCGATCAAGAAGTACATCGCCGCCCAGTACAAGGTCGACGCCGAGAAGCTCGCGCCTTTCATCAGGAAGTACCTGAAGAGTGCTGTCGAATCGGGCGCCCTGATCCAGACCAAGGGAAAGGGCGCGTCGGGATCGTTCAAGCTCGAGTCCAAGTCTGCCGCCTCCAAGAAGCCCAGCCCTGCTGTGAAGCCGAAAGCCTCCGCCGCCGCCGCCGCCGCCGCCGCCTCTAAGGGTGGCAAGAAGGCAACCGCATCCGCCGCCGGCGCTAGGACGAAGAAGGCCGCCGCCGCGACGCCCGCGTCGCCCACGAAATCGAAGGCGTCGTCCGCCGCTAAGGACAAGAAGGCCGCAGCCGCCGCCAAGAAGAAGCCCGCACCGAAGAAGGCCGCCGCCCCCGTTAAGGCGAAAGCCCCCAAGGCAAAGAAGACCGCCAAGCCTCCAACTAAGAAGCCGAAGGCGCCCAAACCGAAGAAGGCCGCCGCGACGCCCAAGACGAAGGCCGCCGCCAAGAAGGGAGGAGCAGCCAAGAAGTAAATTCCCAGCTAGCGGTGCAGTGCAGTGCATGGTCGCGCTACACCCCCTATGCAATCGTCCGCGCGCAAGCTCGCGTATGTACACATACATACATACATACATACATAGGCGAGTCGTGCCGAGCGAGAGCGGCGCACACACACCAAAAAGCCCTTTTCAGGGCTAACAATGTGTTCACGAATTGTATCACAATTCGTTTCTATAAACTATATAAACAGATCGAGTCATACATAGTACGTACGAACGAACGACTAAAACACTATCTATCTATCTATCTATCTATCTATCTATCTATCTATCTTTCTCAACCACCTCCCACCCTACTAAGGAGGTGTATGTTATCTAACTATGTCATTCATTAGTAATTACTCACCAAAGTCGGGTGCATAGCCCTAAACGAAAAGCACAACAAACAAACAAACGCAAACACTGCACGCGACACGTCAAT
Source organism: Hypena proboscidalis (assembly GCA_905147285.1). Classification (NCBI taxonomy): domain Eukaryota; kingdom Metazoa; phylum Arthropoda; class Insecta; order Lepidoptera; family Erebidae; genus Hypena; species Hypena proboscidalis. The sequence continues at coordinate 5,280,709 of LR990155.1, forward strand.
TCAACGCGAAACAAATATCCAGTTATTTTTTTGTTATTATTCACCTACACATATTAGAACAACACATCACACAACAATCACATTAAAACATAATTATTATATCATATATATAAATAAATATATATAGGTATAATAATTAAAAAACATTTCCCATCGGTAACTAAAATCCATAAATCGCGACAAATTCGCGAGCATTAGCACACCGCCCGACTGCCCGACTCGATCGATGCAGCCGCGATACGCAGACATACTGACATTATAACCTAAATTATAGGAAATCCCTAAATTTTCATTATTAGTATATAATAATAATAATAATAAAAAAAAAAATATAGTGCATTCGAAAACGCGCGAAAAGTCCGCGTCTGCGCTCTCTGAAAGCGTCGTTTCGTACGCTCGCCTCCCCACCCGACGGTTCTGTGACCGCGCCAGCGTATATAATAAAAGTGAGACGAAAATTTTCTACATTACAACCGCAGACACACGTTGCGCGCGCACCCTTGCTGTTCGTGTTTTGTTAAATTTTTCGCTCGCTCCAATCAAGATGTCCGGTCGCGGCAAAGGTGGCAAAGTCAAGGGAAAGGCAAAGTCTCGCTCCAACCGCGCTGGTCTTCAGTTCCCTGTCGGTCGTATTCACAGGCTGCTTCGTAACGGAAACTACGCAGAGCGCGTCGGTGCCGGTGCCCCTGTGTACCTAGCCGCAGTCATGGAGTACCTGGCCGCTGAGGTTCTCGAGTTGGCTGGCAACGCCGCGAGGGACAACAAGAAGACTAGGATCATCCCCCGTCATCTCCAATTGGCCATCCGCAACGACGAGGAGTTGAATAAACTGCTCTCCGGTGTGACCATCGCCCAGGGCGGTGTACTGCCTAACATTCAGGCCGTGCTCTTGCCCAAGAAGACCGAGAAGAAAGCATAAGGCGTATGTCTAGCACCTACAATGCCTTCATGTTCAATCGCGGCGTGCCATGTCGTGATAAAAAGGCCCTTTTCAGGGCCACAATATGAATCTTAGTCTAATATTTATACATAAAAGACTATTTCTATTTATGTTAAACAAGATGAAAGTCAGACAAGCGAGTCGTACGTTAAAATTACATAAATAATTATTACACGTAAAGTAATGTACCTTACCTTTACGCTTCAGATTATAATTATGATAATAATGTAAATATACATACATATATTATTTATATGTTGTAACATAATTAGCTTTTGTTTGAAATAATACATTATAATAATGTTATTCCCTTTTATAATAGACACATAAATATTTAAGTGTGTAGATGTGTACGGATCATGAGATGATTATTATACGCCATACATAGATAGCTGAAAAAAAAAAAAAAAAAAAAAAAAAAAAAAGTGCGTGTATTAAAAAAAATAAATAAATAAATATAACATCTTACCCGTGTGTGTTCTAAAGTCAAAATATTAGCGAGCGCCCCGCCCCGCCTCGCCCCGCCGCGCGTCCCGCGTACTCTTTGAGAGCGGTGACTGTTTGTGCTGCCCTCCTATTGGTCCGTTGTTGAATAGGCGCTCGCCGATAGCGGCGGCACCGCGCTGCTCGCGTCTCTTTAAATAAAAAAATCGTTTTTAATACGGGCACACTCAACGCTCGCCCTCCGTCCGTGCGGTACGTTAGCGCTCGTGTAACTTAACTTAACATTTTCCGTATACATCATGCCGCCCAAGACAAGTGGTAAAGCCGCTAAGAAATCTGGCAAAGCTCAGAAGAATATCTCCAAGACCGACAAGAAAAAGAAGAAGCACAAGAGGAAGGAGAGCTACGCCATCTACATCTACAAGGTGCTGAAGCAGGTCCACCCCGACACCGGTATCTCCAGTAAGGCTATGTCTATCATGAACTCGTTCGTGAACGACATATTCGAACGCATCGCCGCCGAAGCTTCCCGCCTCGCCCACTACAACAAGAGATCCACCATCACTTCGAGGGAGGTGCAGACCTCTGTCAGGCTCCTGCTGCCCGGTGAGCTCGCTAAGCACGCCGTCAGTGAGGGGACCAAGGCCGTCACCAAGTACACCAGCTCCAAGTGAGCAGCACATTGCGTGTGTACATCACCATGCTATAAGCATGTATGCCAAAAGGCCCTTTTCAGGGCCACAAATACGTTCATTGTTGTTCGTTTCTATTCTAACACAATCAAATAAGTTGTGAAACAGTGGTGTGAGGTGATATTATAATAATAACAGTATATAACATCATTAAAAAAAATTTACACTATGAACATATTGGTTCGATCTACTCTACGCTCAGTTTATAATAAGATTACTAGTTTTCGATCCTATGCTCTAACAATGTTTAGGTTCAAACAAGATGACTCTTTTTAAGTTAAATATAAATAAATAATCCTAATAATAATAGGGTTTTAATACTATTCGTTAACAAGCAATGGTTAGATTAGGTTAGGTTCAAACATTTTTTTTATTATTTTTATAAACAATATAATGTGTAAAGTACATACATAATATAATTATGTACTATATATATTTGTGTTTTTTTTTTTTTTTTTTTTTTCAATATTGGCATATAAAGTGCATATCAAATGCGATTTTTAACTAAGTTTATAAAAAATAAAAGCAGCCAAAAAGTCACACAACTCGTGAGTACGACTAGCTCACTGCGCCGCTTCGGAAACATATAAATAGGAGGGGCCAAACGTTGCGACGTTTCATTCTCTCTCGCACGCTCGACGTGATTAGACGTCGCGCTCGCCCGATACGAATTTTCAACAATGGCACGTACCAAGCAGACTGCCCGCAAGTCCACCGGAGGCAAGGCTCCGAGGAAGCAGCTCGCCACTAAGGCTGCTCGCAAGAGCGCACCGGCGACCGGAGGTGTCAAGAAGCCACATCGTTACAGGCCCGGTACCGTGGCTCTTCGTGAGATCCGTCGCTACCAAAAGAGCACGGAGCTATTGATCCGCAAGCTGCCGTTCCAGCGTCTAGTTCGTGAGATCGCTCAGGACTTCAAGACCGATCTCCGTTTCCAGAGTTCCGCCGTGATGGCTCTGCAGGAGGCTAGCGAGGCTTACCTCGTCGGTCTCTTCGAAGACACCAACCTTTGCGCCATTCACGCCAAACGCGTCACCATCATGCCAAAGGACATACAGTTGGCGCGCAGGATCAGAGGCGAACGCGCTTAATGCGTGAACGCATCTGTACTGTACGGCTAGCTACGCTGATGCATACTAAAAGGCCCTTTTCAGGGCCACATATGATTCTAATATTGAAATTATGTTTCGTTATTTAATTAACAGTATATAAAAAGTCATAATATAGGTAGCAATACTCGTACCTTACGTACTACCTATTCTATATTTTGAAGCAAAAACGTATAGGTAGTTACACATTTACAACGTGGCAATAATTGTATTATATAATAATTATATATATACATACATATAATACATTTTTTTTTTTTTTTTTTTTCCTTAATATAATTGTGTTTATTCGAGATATAGAATTGAAAAGAATAACAAAACCGTGTGTTTTATTTATATTAATTTGTGTGTCAAACGTGTATCCATGTGTGAGGTGAAATTTAAATTCATTTATTTCAAAAGTTATGGTTATAATTAATGCTTATACATAATTATTATGCTTTATATAAATATATATATATATTTTTTTTTTTTTTTTTTTTTACAACATAAGTAAGTACATAATATATATATATATATATATATATATATATTAATGTTTACTATATACATAATAATAATATATTATAATTTTGATAACAACGCGGTGGTGTTTGCGCATCGAGCCGAGCGCGGAGCAACGCGCTCGCACTAGCCCGCCATCAAAAACGTATATAAGGGAGCTCAAATATGTTGCGAGCGCTCGAAAAGCAGTTCTCACCACACGACGTCCAAGACGAGGGGTTCACCCGCGAGGTAGAGGACTCAGTCCGAGCCTACCTCGCCACTCCCCTCGGCTCCACTGAAGATGACCTGCTGCTGGTGACCCCGCGAGAGGTTGCCACGGCGATGAGGCGTACGAACGCTAAGAAAGCCCCTGGCGAAGACGGGATACCGAACGGCGCGCTGCAGAGACTTCCCCGCAAGGCGATCATCGCAGCGACCCAACTCTTCAACGGCATCCTGAGATCCGGCCACTTCCCTACCATCTGGAAGCGAGGCCGAGTCATCGTCATACCCAAACCCGGAAAGGATCTCAGGAGGCCGGAGAGCTATCGGCCGATAACTCTCCTCTCGACGACGTCCAAAGTGTTCGAGCGGCTGCTGCTCGTGAGAACCCAACAACACCTGACGCCGAGGCCGGAACAATTCGGCTTCCGACGGGAGCACTCCACGACGCTGCAGCTGACTCGCGTCTTACACGAGATGGCCGCGTGGATGAACAGAGGCGGCTGCACGGTGACCGTGATGCTGGACATGGAGAAGGCGTTCGACAGGGTGTGGCATGACGGCCTCATCCACAAACTGTCGACGTCCAGCCTGCCGCGGAGACTCGTCACAGTCATCGCCTCCTTCCTCCGCGATCGGACATTCCACGTGGCCGTCGAAGACGTCACGTCGAGGGAGAAGACCATCAAGGCCGGGGTCCCGCAGGGGAGCTGCCTCTCTCCTGCTCTCTACGCCCACTACACGGACGATATCCCCGTGGTGGACGACACGGAGCTGGCACTGTTCGCAGACGACGCCGCGTACCTGTCCAGCTCCAAACGCGCCTGGCACGCTGCACGGAAGATGAACCGCAACCTCGAGGCTCTTCCGAGCTGGCTCGAAAGGTGGCGGCTCAAGTGCAACGTGGGGAAAACCCAGGCGCTCATAACCGGAAGGGGGCGCCTGCCGCAAAACCTGGAGATGATGGGGGAAGAAATCCCATGGTCGCCGACGGTCAAGTACCTGGGAGTCACCATCGACAGAACCCTGTCGATGGCACGCCACGTGGAAACGACCGTCAACAAAGCCCAAGTAGTGAGGACCAAGCTGCGTCCTCTGCTGTCCTCAAGACTGCCGCTGCGGGCGAAGCTCGCCCTGTACAAGACCTACATCAGGTCGCGCCTAACCTACGCGGCGCCGGCCTGGTACAACCTGACAGCAGAGTCGACGCGGCTGCGACTGCAGAGGGCGGAAAACCGCTGCCTTCGCCTCGCCGTCGATGCACCTCGCTACTTGCGGAATGCGACCATCTACCGGGACCTCAAATGGGAACCGGTAGCGGAGTTCGTGGGCAGGCTGGCCGGGGGGATGTTCGAGCGGGCTGACCGCTCCGAATATCCACACCTGGTCGGAATCGCCCCACTTCCCCCACCATCACAAGCCTCTCCAAAGAGGAGCAGGAAGCGCCCCGCTCGGGAACTGATACCAGCTCCCTCGAGCGGGGCCGAACCACTACCACCGGACCCAGGAGAACCACCGCCCTCTCGTAGGCGGCTAGCGGGGCCTCTCCCAACGGAGTCTCACCCTGCTGGCAGGCCTCGAGGGCGGTAATTACCCAATGACCGGCCCATAGTGATGGGCCGCGAGGACAACATCCTAAAGGGACCCTGTCCCGATGGACACTCCGCCCCCTCTAATTTATTAGAGAGGGTCGGACGTGACAACAACGTTAGTTAGTTGCGAGCGCCCAGTCTGCAGTCAACCGCTCGCCGTTTATCAACGTGCGCGCGTCGCTTGCTCGTGGATTGACATTTTCAACAAAGAAACTCTTCGAAGATGACCGGTCGCGGAAAGGGAGGAAAAGGTCTGGGGAAAGGAGGAGCCAAGCGTCACAGGAAAGTTCTTCGTGATAACATCCAGGGTATCACGAAGCCCGCCATCCGTCGTCTCGCGCGCAGAGGTGGCGTCAAGCGTATCTCTGGTCTAATCTACGAAGAGACCCGTGGTGTGCTCAAGGTGTTCCTAGAGAACGTCATCCGGGACGCCGTAACGTACACGGAGCACGCCAAGAGGAAGACCGTCACCGCCATGGACGTCGTTTACGCTCTGAAGCGTCAGGGCCGTACCCTGTACGGTTTCGGAGGTTAATCTTCGCCACAGGCAGCCGAACCTCGTCCGTCGACAACGACACGAGTGTTAAGGCAGAAGATTTATAAAAAAAAGGCCCTTTTCAGGGCCGCATATGATTCGTATAAACAAGACCAATGTTTATGTTTCTTTTGACAATACAGAATTATTAAGTCGCTACTTTCAATTGCACACTTTTACTCGTCTGAAATAAATATTATATATTATATTTACTTATGTACTTAATAAATACGGCAAGCTTGTGCAGATATAGCTTCGTATATCACCGCACACAACCCGTCGAATGAAAATAGAAACACGTTAAGTTCAGTATTAGTTGGTTAGTACGGTTCGTAGAAATTAAAAGTAAATAAATGAGAGCATAGGTACTTACACAATATGGAAATAATTTTTTTTTTTCTTTTTTCCATAAGTTAATAATTACAAGTATATAAGTTTATATAATATTTATTTCGCTTATTTTTTTTTTTTTTTTTTCCTAACAAATTGTACCATTCTATGCGGACGTAATCAGCGTGTACGTACGACTGGCGCACTTAGTGCTTTCGTTATATTCAACGCAGTCGCAGAAATGTCTCTTATTGTGCAGCATTTAAAAATAATGTTGAAAAAAAAAAAAAAAAGCAATTGCTATCGACGTGCACACAAAGTTTTGTATTTTAATTTTTTTTTATTTTTCTATATAACTCTTTTAAACGATATGCCTCCCCTTCAGAGTAGATCGTCCTTAGCTCGTGTACGGCGTAAGTGTTTTACGAACGTTCACTTTTATGTGTGTATTTAGTTCGTATAAAGTGTGGATTCAAATGAAATGTTGTTATGTTACAAACTCGATATCTTCGTCGTTGATCTGATGAACGTTTACAACGAAAACGTTGTGTTTTATAGAGAAAAATACATTTTGAACTGAACACTAGGTGCGCACGGTAGACAGTCGTCAAAATAAAACATCGTTGCGGCTCAATCGAACGCCCGAGACCTGTAAAATTTGTGCACAAACATAGTGACGTTCATTATTTATGCGAAAACACAAAGTGTAAACGCTTTATCGAACCATAAGTTTTATAAATTCTTATTTAATTAGATACGTGTTAGTGAAAAGTGCGAAGTGTTCATACGAGAAAACGTCTCGCGACAGAACGGCCCTCGTTACGGTAAAGTTTCACGGTACCTAAGCGTGCGTGCGTAAATTTTTGAACCGGTGGCGACATCTACGAAAGTCGAAGTCTCTTACGTACTAAACAACACTACACGTCTTGTTCGTGTGTTTTGTAATCATCTATTCTACATAACTATCTACAATGGCCGACACCGCAGTTGCCGCTGAATCTCCGGCTCCCGCTACACCAGCGAAGAAACAAGCGCGCCAGGCCGCCGGTGCTAAAAAACCGAAGGCGAAGCCCACTCACCCTAAAACCTCTGAGATGGTGAACAGCGCTATCAAAGAGATGAAGGAACGAAGCGGATCCTCCTTGCAGGCGATCAAGAAGTACATCGCCGCCCAGTACAAGGTCGACGCCGAGAAGCTCGCGCCTTTCATCAGGAAGTACCTGAAGAGTGCTGTCGAATCGGGCGCCCTGATCCAGACCAAGGGAAAGGGCGCGTCGGGATCGTTCAAGCTCGAGTCCAAGTCTGCCGCCTCCAAGAAGCCCAGCCCTGCTGTGAAGCCGAAAGCCTCCGCCGCCGCCGCCGCCGCCGCCGCCTCTAAGGGTGGCAAGAAGGCAACCGCATCCGCCGCCGGCGCTAGGACGAAGAAGGCCGCCGCCGCGACGCCCGCGTCGCCCACGAAATCGAAGGCGTCGTCCGCCGCTAAGGACAAGAAGGCCGCAGCCGCCGCCAAGAAGAAGCCCGCACCGAAGAAGGCCGCCGCCCCCGTTAAGGCGAAAGCCCCCAAGGCAAAGAAGACCGCCAAGCCTCCAACTAAGAAGCCGAAGGCGCCCAAACCGAAGAAGGCCGCCGCGACGCCCAAGACGAAGGCCGCCGCCAAGAAGGGAGGAGCAGCCAAGAAGTAAATTCCCAGCTAGCGGTGCAGTGCAGTGCATGGTCGCGCTACACCCCCTATGCAATCGTCCGCGCGCAAGCTCGCGTATGTACACATACATACATACATACATACATAGGCGAGTCGTGCCGAGCGAGAGCGGCGCACACACACCAAAAAGCCCTTTTCAGGGCTAACAATGTGTTCACGAATTGTATCACAATTCGTTTCTATAAACTATATAAACAGATCGAGTCATACATAGTACGTACGAACGAACGACTAAAACACTATCTATCTATCTATCTATCTATCTATCTATCTATCTATCTTTCTCAACCACCTCCCACCCTACTAAGGAGGTGTATGTTATCTAACTATGTCATTCATTAGTAATTACTCACCAAAGTCGGGTGCATAGCCCTAAACGAAAAGCACAACAAACAAACAAACGCAAACACTGCACGCGACACGTCAATTCAACGCGAAACAAATATCCAGTTATTTTTTTGTTATTATTCACCTACACATATTAGAACAACACATCACACAACAATCACATTAAAACATAATTATTATATCATATATATAAATAAATATATATAGGTATAATAATTAAAAAACATTTCCCATCGGTAACTAAAATCCATAAATCGCGACAAATTCGCGAGCATTAGCACACCGCCCGACTGCCCGACTCGATCGATGCAGCCGCGATACGCAGACATACTGACATTATAACCTAAATTATAGGAAATCCCTAAATTTTCATTATTAGTATATAATAATAATAATAATAAAAAAAAAAATATAGTGCATTCGAAAACGCGCGAAAAGTCCGCGTCTGCGCTCTCTGAAAGCGTCGTTTCGTACGCTCGCCTCCCCACCCGACGGTTCTGTGACCGCGCCAGCGTATATAATAAAAGTGAGACGAAAATTTTCTACATTACAACCGCAGACACACGTTGCGCGCGCACCCTTGCTGTTCGTGTTTTGTTAAATTTTTCGCTCGCTCCAATCAAGATGTCCGGTCGCGGCAAAGGTGGCAAAGTCAAGGGAAAGGCAAAGTCTCGCTCCAACCGCGCTGGTCTTCAGTTCCCTGTCGGTCGTATTCACAGGCTGCTTCGTAACGGAAACTACGCAGAGCGCGTCGGTGCCGGTGCCCCTGTGTACCTAGCCGCAGTCATGGAGTACCTGGCCGCTGAGGTTCTCGAGTTGGCTGGCAACGCCGCGAGGGACAACAAGAAGACTAGGATCATCCCCCGTCATCTCCAATTGGCCATCCGCAACGACGAGGAGTTGAATAAACTGCTCTCCGGTGTGACCATCGCCCAGGGCGGTGTACTGCCTAACATTCAGGCCGTGCTCTTGCCCAAGAAGACCGAGAAGAAAGCATAAGGCGTATGTCTAGCACCTACAATGCCTTCATGTTCAATCGCGGCGTGCCATGTCGTGATAAAAAGGCCCTTTTCAGGGCCACAATATGAATCTTAGTCTAATATTTATACATAAAAGACTATTTCTATTTATGTTAAACAAGATGAAAGTCAGACAAGCGAGTCGTACGTTAAAATTACATAAATAATTATTACACGTAAAGTAATGTACCTTACCTTTACGCTTCAGATTATAATTATGATAATAATGTAAATATACATACATATATTATTTATATGTTGTAACATAATTAGCTTTTGTTTGAAATAATACATTATAATAATGTTATTCCCTTTTATAATAGACACATAAATATTTAAGTGTGTAGATGTGTACGGATCATGAGATGATTATTATACGCCATACATAGATAGCTGAAAAAAAAAAAAAAAAAAAAAAAAAAAAAAAAGTGCGTGTATTAAAAAAAATAAATAAATAAATATAACATCTTACCCGTGTGTGTTCTAAAGTCAAAATATTAGCGAGCGCCCCGCCCCGCCTCGCCCCGCCGCGCGTCCCGCGTACTCTTTGAGAGCGGTGACTGTTTGTGCTGCCCTCCTATTGGTCCGTTGTTGAATAGGCGCTCGCCGATAGCGGCGGCACCGCGCTGCTCGCGTCTCTTTAAATAAAAAAATCGTTTTTAATACGGGCACACTCAACGCTCGCCCTCCGTCCGTGCGGTACGTTAGCGCTCGTGTAACTTAACTTAACATTTTCCGTATACATCATGCCGCCCAAGACAAGTGGTAAAGCCGCTAAGAAATCTGGCAAAGCTCAGAAGAATATCTCCAAGACCGACAAGAAAAAGAAGAAGCACAAGAGGAAGGAGAGCTACGCCATCTACATCTACAAGGTGCTGAAGCAGGTCCACCCCGACACCGGTATCTCCAGTAAGGCTATGTCTATCATGAACTCGTTCGTGAACGACATATTCGAACGCATCGCCGCCGAAGCTTCCCGCCTCGCCCACTACAACAAGAGATCCACCATCACTTCGAGGGAGGTGCAGACCTCTGTCAGGCTCCTGCTGCCCGGTGAGCTCGCTAAGCACGCCGTCAGTGAGGGGACCAAGGCCGTCACCAAGTACACCAGCTCCAAGTGAGCAGCACATTGCGTGTGTACATCACCATGCTATAAGCATGTATGCCAAAAGGCCCTTTTCAGGGCCACAAATACGTTCATTGTTGTTCGTTTCTATTCTAACACAATCAAATAAGTTGTGAAACAGTGGTGTGAGGTGATATTATAATAATAACAGTATATAACATCATTAAAAAAAATTTACACTATGAACATATTGGTTCGATCTACTCTACGCTCAGTTTATAATAAGATTACTAGTTTTCGATCCTATGCTCTAACAATGTTTAGGTTCAAACAAGATGACTCTTTTTAAGTTAAATATAAATAAATAATCCTAATAATAATAGGGTTTTAATACTATTCGTTAACAAGCAATGGTTAGATTAGGTTAGGTTCAAACATTTTTTTTATTATTTTTATAAACAATATAATGTGTAAAGTACATACATAATATAATTATGTACTATATATATTTGTGTTTTTTTTTTTTTTTTTTTTTTCAATATTGGCATATAAAGTGCATATCAAATGCGATTTTTAACTAAGTTTATAAAAAATAAAAGCAGCCAAAAAGTCACACAACTCGTGAGTACGACTAGCTCACTGCGCCGCTTCGGAAACATATAAATAGGAGGGGCCAAACGTTGCGACGTTTCATTCTCTCTCGCACGCTCGACGTGATTAGACGTCGCGCTCGCCCGATACGAATTTTCAACAATGGCACGTACCAAGCAGACTGCCCGCAAGTCCACCGGAGGCAAGGCTCCGAGGAAGCAGCTCGCCACTAAGGCTGCTCGCAAGAGCGCACCGGCGACCGGAGGTGTCAAGAAGCCACATCGTTACAGGCCCGGTACCGTGGCTCTTCGTGAGATCCGTCGCTACCAAAAGAGCACGGAGCTATTGATCCGCAAGCTGCCGTTCCAGCGTCTAGTTCGTGAGATCGCTCAGGACTTCAAGACCGATCTCCGTTTCCAGAGTTCCGCCGTGATGGCTCTGCAGGAGGCTAGCGAGGCTTACCTCGTCGGTCTCTTCGAAGACACCAACCTTTGCGCCATTCACGCCAAACGCGTCACCATCATGCCAAAGGACATACAGTTGGCGCGCAGGATCAGAGGCGAACGCGCTTAATGCGTGAACGCATCTGTACTGTACGGCTAGCTACGCTGATGCATACTAAAAGGCCCTTTTCAGGGCCACATATGATTCTAATATTGAAATTATGTTTCGTTATTTAATTAACAGTATATAAAAAGTCATAATATAGGTAGCAATACTCGTACCTTACGTACTACCTATTCTATATTTTGAAGCAAAAACGTATAGGTAGTTACACATTTACAACGTGGCAATAATTGTATTATATAATAATTATATATATACATACATATAATACATTTTTTTTTTTTTTTTTTTTTCCTTAATATAATTGTGTTTATTCGAGATATAGAATTGAAAAGAATAACAAAACCGTGTGTTTTATTTATATTAATTTGTGTGTCAAACGTGTATCCATGTGTGAGGTGAAATTTAAATTCATTTATTTCAAAAGTTATGGTTATAATTAATGCTTATACATAATTATTATGCTTTATATAAATATATATATATATTTTTTTTTTTTTTTTTTTTTACAACATAAGTAAGTACATAATATATATATATATATATATATATATATATTAATGTTTACTATATACATAATAATAATATATTATAATTTTGATAACAACGCGGTGGTGTTTGCGCATCGAGCCGAGCGCGGAGCAACGCGCTCGCACTAGCCCGCCATCAAAAACGTATATAAGGGAGCTCAAATATGTTGCGAGCGCCCAGTCTGCAGTCAACCGCTCGCCGTTTATCAACGTGCGCGCGTCGCTTGCTCGTGGATTGACATTTTCAACAAAGAAACTCTTCGAAGATGACCGGTCGCGGAAAGGGAGGAAAAGGTCTGGGGAAAGGAGGAGCCAAGCGTCACAGGAAAGTTCTTCGTGATAACATCCAGGGTATCACGAAGCCCGCCATCCGTCGTCTCGCGCGCAGAGGTGGCGTCAAGCGTATCTCTGGTCTAATCTACGAAGAGACCCGTGGTGTGCTCAAGGTGTTCCTAGAGAACGTCATCCGGGACGCCGTAACGTACACGGAGCACGCCAAGAGGAAGACCGTCACCGCCATGGACGTCGTTTACGCTCTGAAGCGTCAGGGCCGTACCCTGTACGGTTTCGGAGGTTAATCTTCGCCACAGGCAGCCGAACCTCGTCCGTCGACAACGACACGAGTGTTAAGGCAGAAGATTTATAAAAAAAAGGCCCTTTTCAGGGCCGCATATGATTCGTATAAACAAGACCAATGTTTATGTTTCTTTTGACAATACAGAATTATTAAGTCGCTACTTTCAATTGCACACTTTTACTCGTCTGAAATAAATATTATATATTATATTTACTTATGTACTTAATAAATACGGCAAGCTTGTGCAGATATAGCTTCGTATATCACCGCACACAACCCGTCGAATGAAAATAGAAACACGTTAAGTTCAGTATTAGTTGGTTAGTACGGTTCGTAGAAATTAAAAGTAAATAAATGAGAGCATAGGTACTTACACAATATGGAAATAATTTTTTTTTTTCTTTTTTCCATAAGTTAATAATTACAAGTATATAAGTTTATATAATATTTATTTCGCTTATTTTTTTTTTTTTTTTTTCCTAACAAATTGTACCATTCTATGCGGACGTAATCAGCGTGTACGTACGACTGGCGCACTTAGTGCTTTCGTTATATTCAACGCAGTCGCAGAAATGTCTCTTATTGTGCAGCATTTAAAAATAATGTTGAAAAAAAAAAAAAAAAGCAATTGCTATCGACGTGCACACAAAGTTTTGTATTTTAATTTTTTTTTATTTTTCTATATAACTCTTTTAAACGATATGCCTCCCCTTCAGAGTAGATCGTCCTTAGCTCGTGTACGGCGTAAGTGTTTTACGAACGTTCACTTTTATGTGTGTATTTAGTTCGTATAAAGTGTGGATTCAAATGAAATGTTGTTATGTTACAAACTCGATATCTTCGTCGTTGATCTGATGAACGTTTACAACGAAAACGTTGTGTTTTATAGAGAAAAATACATTTTGAACTGAACACTAGGTGCGCACGGTAGACAGTCGTCAAAATAAAACATCGTTGCGGCTCAATCGAACGCCCGAGACCTGTAAAATTTGTGCACAAACATAGTGACGTTCATTATTTATGCGAAAACACAAAGTGTAAACGCTTTATCGAACCATAAGTTTTATAAATTCTTATTTAATTAGATACGTGTTAGTGAAAAGTGCGAAGTGTTCATACGAGAAAACGTCTCGCGACAGAACGGCCCTCGTTACGGTAAAGTTTCACGGTACCTAAGCGTGCGTGCGTAAATTTTTGAACCGGTGGCGACATCTACGAAAGTCGAAGTCTCTTACGTACTAAACAACACTACACGTCTTGTTCGTGTGTTTTGTAATCATCTATTCTACATAACTATCTACAATGGCCGACACCGCAGTTGCCGCTGAATCTCCGGCTCCCGCTACACCAGCGAAGAAACAAGCGCGCCAGGCCGCCGGTGCTAAAAAACCGAAGGCGAAGCCCACTCACCCTAAAACCTCTGAGATGGTGAACAGCGCTATCAAAGAGATGAAGGAACGAAGCGGATCCTCCTTGCAGGCGATCAAGAAGTACATCGCCGCCCAGTACAAGGTCGACGCCGAGAAGCTCGCGCCTTTCATCAGGAAGTACCTGAAGAGTGCTGTCGAATCGGGCGCCCTGATCCAGACCAAGGGAAAGGGCGCGTCGGGATCGTTCAAGCTCGAGTCCAAGTCTGCCGCCTCCAAGAAGCCCAGCCCTGCTGTGAAGCCGAAAGCCTCCGCCGCCGCCGCCGCCGCCGCCGCCTCTAAGGGTGGCAAGAAGGCAACCGCATCCGCCGCCGGCGCTAGGACGAAGAAGGCCGCCGCCGCGACGCCCGCGTCGCCCACGAAATCGAAGGCGTCGTCCGCCGCTAAGGACAAGAAGGCCGCAGCCGCCGCCAAGAAGAAGCCCGCACCGAAGAAGGCCGCCGCCCCCGTTAAGGCGAAAGCCCCCAAGGCAAAGAAGACCGCCAAGCCTCCAACTAAGAAGCCGAAGGCGCCCAAACCGAAGAAGGCCGCCGCGACGCCCAAGACGAAGGCCGCCGCCAAGAAGGGAGGAGCAGCCAAGAAGTAAATTCCCAGCTAGCGGTGCAGTGCAGTGCATGGTCGCGCTACACCCCCTATGCAATCGTCCGCGCGCAAGCTCGCGTATGTACACATACATACATACATACATACATAGGCGAGTCGTGCCGAGCGAGAGCGGCGCACACACACCAAAAAGCCCTTTTCAGGGCTAACAATGTGTTCACGAATTGTATCACAATTCGTTTCTATAAACTATATAAACAGATCGAGTCATACATAGTACGTACGAACGAACGACTAAAACACTATCTATCTATCTATCTATCTATCTATCTATCTATCTATCTTTCTCAACCACCTCCCACCCTACTAAGGAGGTGTATGTTATCTAACTATGTCATTCATTAGTAATTACTCACCAAAGTCGGGTGCATAGCCCTAAACGAAAAGCACAACAAACAAACAAACGCAAACACTGCACGCGACACGTCAATTCAACGCGAAACAAATATCCAGTTATTTTTTTGTTATTATTCACCTACACATATTAGAACAACACATCACACAACAATCACATTAAAACATAATTATTATATCATATATATAAATAAATATATATAGGTATAATAATTAAAAAACATTTCCCATCGGTAACTAAAATCCATAAATCGCGACAAATTCGCGAGCATTAGCACACCGCCCGACTGCCCGACTCGATCGATGCAGCCGCGATACGCAGACATACTGACATTATAACCTAAATTATAGGAAATCCCTAAATTTTCATTATTAGTATATAATAATAATAATAATAAAAAAAAAAATATAGTGCATTCGAAAACGCGCGAAAAGTCCGCGTCTGCGCTCTCTGAAAGCGTCGTTTCGTACGCTCGCCTCCCCACCCGACGGTTCTGTGACCGCGCCAGCGTATATAATAAAAGTGAGACGAAAATTTTCTACATTACAACCGCAGACACACGTTGCGCGCGCACCCTTGCTGTTCGTGTTTTGTTAAATTTTTCGCTCGCTCCAATCAAGATGTCCGGTCGCGGCAAAGGTGGCAAAGTCAAGGGAAAGGCAAAGTCTCGCTCCAACCGCGCTGGTCTTCAGTTCCCTGTCGGTCGTATTCACAGGCTGCTTCGTAACGGAAACTACGCAGAGCGCGTCGGTGCCGGTGCCCCTGTGTACCTAGCCGCAGTCATGGAGTACCTGGCCGCTGAGGTTCTCGAGTTGGCTGGCAACGCCGCGAGGGACAACAAGAAGACTAGGATCATCCCCCGTCATCTCCAATTGGCCATCCGCAACGACGAGGAGTTGAATAAACTGCTCTCCGGTGTGACCATCGCCCAGGGCGGTGTACTGCCTAACATTCAGGCCGTGCTCTTGCCCAAGAAGACCGAGAAGAAAGCATAAGGCGTATGTCTAGCACCTACAATGCCTTCATGTTCAATCGCGGCGTGCCATGTCGTGATAAAAAGGCCCTTTTCAGGGCCACAATATGAATCTTAGTCTAATATTTATACATAAAAGACTATTTCTATTTATGTTAAACAAGATGAAAGTCAGACAAGCGAGTCGTACGTTAAAATTACATAAATAATTATTACACGTAAAGTAATGTACCTTACCTTTACGCTTCAGATTATAATTATGATAATAATGTAAATATACATACATATATTATTTATATGTTGTAACATAATTAGCTTTTGTTTGAAATAATACATTATAATAATGTTATTCCCTTTTATAATAGACACATAAATATTTAAGTGTGTAGATGTGTACGGATCATGAGATGATTATTATACGCCATACATAGATAGCTGAAAAAAAAAAAAAAAAAAAAAAAAAAAAAGTGCGTGTATTAAAAAAAATAAATAAATAAATATAACATCTTACCCGTGTGTGTTCTAAAGTCAAAATATTAGCGAGCGCCCCGCCCCGCCTCGCCCCGCCGCGCGTCCCGCGTACTCTTTGAGAGCGGTGACTGTTTGTGCTGCCCTCCTATTGGTCCGTTGTTGAATAGGCGCTCGCCGATAGCGGCGGCACCGCGCTGCTCGCGTCTCTTTAAATAAAAAAATCGTTTTTAATACGGGCACACTCAACGCTCGCCCTCCGTCCGTGCGGTACGTTAGCGCTCGTGTAACTTAACTTAACATTTTCCGTATACATCATGCCGCCCAAGACAAGTGGTAAAGCCGCTAAGAAATCTGGCAAAGCTCAGAAGAATATCTCCAAGACCGACAAGAAAAAGAAGAAGCACAAGAGGAAGGAGAGCTACGCCATCTACATCTACAAGGTGCTGAAGCAGGTCCACCCCGACACCGGTATCTCCAGTAAGGCTATGTCTATCATGAACTCGTTCGTGAACGACATATTCGAACGCATCGCCGCCGAAGCTTCCCGCCTCGCCCACTACAACAAGAGATCCACCATCACTTCGAGGGAGGTGCAGACCTCTGTCAGGCTCCTGCTGCCCGGTGAGCTCGCTAAGCACGCCGTCAGTGAGGGGACCAAGGCCGTCACCAAGTACACCAGCTCCAAGTGAGCAGCACATTGCGTGTGTACATCACCATGCTATAAGCATGTATGCCAAAAGGCCCTTTTCAGGGCCACAAATACGTTCATTGTTGTTCGTTTCTATTCTAACACAATCAAATAAGTTGTGAAACAGTGGTGTGAGGTGATATTATAATAATAACAGTATATAACATCATTAAAAAAAATTTACACTATGAACATATTGGTTCGATCTACTCTACGCTCAGTTTATAATAAGATTACTAGTTTTCGATCCTATGCTCTAACAATGTTTAGGTTCAAACAAGATGACTCTTTTTAAGTTAAATATAAATAAATAATCCTAATAATAATAGGGTTTTAATACTATTCGTTAACAAGCAATGGTTAGATTAGGTTAGGTTCAAACATTTTTTTTATTATTTTTATAAACAATATAATGTGTAAAGTACATACATAATATAATTATGTACTATATATATTTGTGTTTTTTTTTTTTTTTTTTTTTTCAATATTGGCATATAAAGTGCATATCAAATGCGATTTTTAACTAAGTTTATAAAAAATAAAAGCAGCCAAAAAGTCACACAACTCGTGAGTACGACTAGCTCACTGCGCCGCTTCGGAAACATATAAATAGGAGGGGCCAAACGTTGCGACGTTTCATTCTCTCTCGCACGCTCGACGTGATTAGACGTCGCGCTCGCCCGATACGAATTTTCAACAATGGCACGTACCAAGCAGACTGCCCGCAAGTCCACCGGAGGCAAGGCTCCGAGGAAGCAGCTCGCCACTAAGGCTGCTCGCAAGAGCGCACCGGCGACCGGAGGTGTCAAGAAGCCACATCGTTACAGGCCCGGTACCGTGGCTCTTCGTGAGATCCGTCGCTACCAAAAGAGCACGGAGCTATTGATCCGCAAGCTGCCGTTCCAGCGTCTAGTTCGTGAGATCGCTCAGGACTTCAAGACCGATCTCCGTTTCCAGAGTTCCGCCGTGATGGCTCTGCAGGAGGCTAGCGAGGCTTACCTCGTCGGTCTCTTCGAAGACACCAACCTTTGCGCCATTCACGCCAAACGCGTCACCATCATGCCAAAGGACATACAGTTGGCGCGCAGGATCAGAGGCGAACGCGCTTAATGCGTGAACGCATCTGTACTGTACGGCTAGCTACGCTGATGCATACTAAAAGGCCCTTTTCAGGGCCACATATGATTCTAATATTGAAATTATGTTTCGTTATTTAATTAACAGTATATAAAAAGTCATAATATAGGTAGCAATACTCGTACCTTACGTACTACCTATTCTATATTTTGAAGCAAAAACGTATAGGTAGTTACACATTTACAACGTGGCAATAATTGTATTATATAATAATTATATATATACATACATATAATACATTTTTTTTTTTTTTTTTTTTCCTTAATATAATTGTGTTTATTCGAGATATAGAATTGAAAAGAATAACAAAACCGTGTGTTTTATTTATATTAATTTGTGTGTCAAACGTGTATCCATGTGTGAGGTGAAATTTAAATTCATTTATTTCAAAAGTTATGGTTATAATTAATGCTTATACATAATTATTATGCTTTATATAAATATATATATATATTTTTTTTTTTTTTTTTTTACAACATAAGTAAGTACATAATATATATATATATATATATATATATATATTAATGTTTAC
Source organism: Hypena proboscidalis (assembly GCA_905147285.1). Taxonomy (NCBI): domain Eukaryota; kingdom Metazoa; phylum Arthropoda; class Insecta; order Lepidoptera; family Erebidae; genus Hypena; species Hypena proboscidalis. Next base: position 5,299,645 of record LR990155.1, read on the forward strand.
TATATACATAATAATAATATATTATAATTTTGATAACAACGCGGTGGTGTTTGCGCATCGAGCCGAGCGCGGAGCAACGCGCTCGCACTAGCCCGCCATCAAAAACGTATATAAGGGAGCTCAAATATGTTGCGAGCGCCCAGTCTGCAGTCAACCGCTCGCCGTTTATCAACGTGCGCGCGTCGCTTGCTCGTGGATTGACATTTTCAACAAAGAAACTCTTCGAAGATGACCGGTCGCGGAAAGGGAGGAAAAGGTCTGGGGGAAAGGAGGAGCCAAGCGTCACAGGAAAGTTCTTCGTGATAACATCCAGGGTATCACGAAGCCCGCCATCCGTCGTCTCGCGCGCAGAGGTGGCGTCAAGCGTATCTCTGGTCTAATCTACGAAGAGACCCGTGGTGTGCTCAAGGTGTTCCTAGAGAACGTCATCCGGGACGCCGTAACGTACACGGAGCACGCCAAGAGGAAGACCGTCACCGCCATGGACGTCGTTTACGCTCTGAAGCGTCAGGGCCGTACCCTGTACGGTTTCGGAGGTTAATCTTCGCCACAGGCAGCCGAACCTCGTCCGTCGACAACGACACGAGTGTTAAGGCAGAAGATTTATAAAAAAAAGGCCCTTTTCAGGGCCGCATATGATTCGTATAAACAAGACCAATGTTTATGTTTCTTTTGACAATACAGAATTATTAAGTCGCTACTTTCAATTGCACACTTTTACTCGTCTGAAATAAATATTATATATTATATTTACTTATGTACTTAATAAATACGGCAAGCTTGTGCAGATATAGCTTCGTATATCACCGCACACAACCCGTCGAATGAAAATAGAAACACGTTAAGTTCAGTATTAGTTGGTTAGTACGGTTCGTAGAAATTAAAAGTAAATAATGAGAGCATAGGTACTTACACAATATGGAAATAATTTTTTTTTTTCTTTTTTCCATAAGTTAATAATTACAAGTATATAAGTTTATATAATATTTATTTCGCTTATTTTTTTTTTTTTTTTTTTCCTAACAAATTGTACCATTCTATGCGGACGTAATCAGCGTGTACGTACGACTGGCGCACTTAGTGCTTTCGTTATATTCAACGCAGTCGCAGAAATGTCTCTTATTGTGCAGCATTTAAAAATAATGTTGAAAAAAAAAAAAAAAAGCAATTGCTATCGACGTGCACACAAAGTTTTGTATTTTAATTTTTTTTTATTTTCTATATAACTCTTTTAAAACGATATGCCTCCCCTTCAGAGTAGATCGTCCTTAGCTCGTGTACGGCGTAAGTGTTTTACGAACGTTCACTTTTATGTGTGTATTTAGTTCGTATAAAGTGTGGATTCAAATGAAATGTTGTTATGTTACAAACTCGATATCTTCGTCGTTGATCTGATGAACGTTTACAACGAAAACGTTGTGTTTTATAGAGAAAAATACATTTTGAACTGAACACTAGGTGCGCACGGTAGACAGTCGTCAAAAATAAAACATCGTTGCGGCTCAATCGAACGCCCGAGACCTGTAAAATTTGTGCACAAACATAGTGACGTTCATTATTTATGCGAAAACACAAAGTGTAAACGCTTTATCGAACCATAAGTTTTATAAATTCTTATTTAATTAGATACGTGTTAGTGAAAAGTGCGAAGTGTTCATACGAGAAAAACGTCTCGCGACAGAACGGCCCTCGTTACGGTAAAGTTTCACGGTACCTAAGCGTGCGTGCGTAAATTTTTGAACCGGTGGCGACATCTACGAAAGTCGAAGTCTCTTACGTACTAAACAACACTACACGTCTTGTTCGTGTGTTTTGTAATCATCTATTCTACATAACTATCTACAATGGGCCGACACCGCAGTTGCCGCTGAATCTCCGGCTCCCGCTACACCAGCGAAGAAACAAGCGCGCCAGGCCGCCGGTGCTAAAAAACCGAAGGCGAAGCCCACTCACCCTAAAACCTCTGAGATGGTGAACAGCGCTATCAAAGAGATGAAGGAACGAAGCGGATCCTCCTTGCAGGCGATCAAGAAGTACATCGCCGCCCAGTACAAGGTCGACGCCGAGAAGCTCGCGCCTTTCATCAGGAAGTACCTGAAGAGTGCTGTCGAATCGGGCGCCCTGATCCAGACCAAGGGAAAGGGCGCGTCGGGATCGTTCAAGCTCGAGTCCAAGTCTGCCGCCTCCAAGAAGCCCAGCCCTGCTGTGAAGCCGAAAGCCTCCGCCGCCGCCGCCGCCGCCGCCGCCTCTAAGGGTGGCAAGAAGGCAACCGCATCCGCCCGCCGGCGCTAGGACGAAGAAGGCCGCCGCCGCGACGCCCGCGTCGCCCACGAAATCGAAGGCGTCGTCCGCCGCTAAGGACAAGAAGGCCGCAGCCGCCGCCAAGAAGAAGCCCGCACCGAAGAAGGCCGCCGCCCCCGTTAAGGCGAAAGCCCCCAAGGCAAAGAAGACCGCCAAGCCTCCAACTAAGAAGCCGAAGGCGCCCAAACCGAAAGAAGGCCGCCGCGACGCCCAAGACGAAGGCCGCCGCCAAGAAGGGAGGAGCAGCCAAGAAGTAAATTCCCAGCTAGCGGTGCAGTGCAGTGCATGGTCGCGCTACACCCCCTATGCAATCGTCCGCGCGCAAGCTCGCGTATGTACACATACATACATACATACATACATAGGCGAGTCGTGCCGAGCGAGAGCGGCGCACACACACCAAAAAGCCCTTTTCAGGGCTAACAATGTGTTCACGAATTGTATCACAATTCGTTTCTATAAACTATATAAACAGATCGAGTCATACATAGTACGTACGAACGAACGACTAAAACACTATCTATCTATCTATCTATCTATCTATCTATCTATCTATCTTTCTCAACCACCTCCCACCCTACTAAGGAGGTGTATGTTATCTAACTATGTCATTCATTAGTAATTACTCACCAAAGTCGGGTGCATAGCCCTAAACGAAAAGCACAACAAACAAACAAACGCAAACACTGCACGCGACACGTCAATTCAACGCGAAACAAATATCCAGTTATTTTTTTGTTATTATTCACCTACACATATTAGAACAACACATCACACAACAATCACATTAAAACATAATTATTATATCATATATATAAATAAATATATATAGGTATAATAATTAAAAAACATTTCCCATCGGTAACTAAAATCCATAAATCGCGACAAATTCGCGAGCATTAGCACACCGCCCGACTGCCCGACTCGATCGATGCAGCCGCGATACGCAGACATACTGACATTATAACCTAAATTATAGGAAATCCCTAAATTTTCATTATTAGTATATAATAATAATAATAATAAAAAAAAAAATATAGTGCATTCGAAAACGCGCGAAAAGTCCGCGTCTGCGCTCTCTGAAAGCGTCGTTTCGTACGCTCGCCTCCCCACCCGACGGTTCTGTGACCGCGCCAGCGTATATAATAAAAGTGAGACGAAAATTTTCTACATTACAACCGCAGACACACGTTGCGCGCGCACCCTTGCTGTTCGTGTTTTGTTAAATTTTTCGCTCGCTCCAATCAAGATGTCCGGTCGCGGCAAAGGTGGCAAAGTCAAGGGAAAGGCAAAGTCTCGCTCCAACCGCGCTGGTCTTCAGTTCCCTGTCGGTCGTATTCACAGGCTGCTTCGTAACGGAAACTACGCAGAGCGCGTCGGTGCCGGTGCCCCTGTGTACCTAGCCGCAGTCATGGAGTACCTGGCCGCTGAGGTTCTCGAGTTGGCTGGCAACGCCGCGAGGGACAACAAGAAGACTAGGATCATCCCCCGTCATCTCCAATTGGCCATCCGCAACGACGAGGAGTTGAATAAACTGCTCTCCGGTGTGACCATCGCCCAGGGCGGTGTACTGCCTAACATTCAGGCCGTGCTCTTGCCCAAGAAGACCGAGAAGAAAGCATAAGGCGTATGTCTAGCACCTACAATGCCTTCATGTTCAATCGCGGCGTGCCATGTCGTGATAAAAAGGCCCTTTTGGCCACAATATGAATCTTAGTCTAATATTTATACATAAAAGACTATTTCTATTTATGTTAAACAAGATGAAAGTCAGACAAGCGAGTCGTACGTTAAAATTACATAAATAATTATTACACGTAAAGTAATGTACCTTACCTTTACGCTTCAGATTATAATTATGATAATAATGTAAATATACATACATATATTATTTATATGTTGTAACATAATTAGCTTTTGTTTGAAATAATACATTATAATAATGTTATTCCCTTTTATAATAGACACATAAATATTTAAGTGTGTAGATGTGTACGGATCATGAGATGATTATTATACGCCATACATAGATAGCTGAAAAAAAAAAAAAAAAAAAAAAAAAAAAAAGTGCGTGTATTAAAAAAAATAAATAAATAAATATAACATCTTACCCGTGTGTGTTCTAAAGTCAAAATATTAGCGAGCGCCCCGCCCCGCCTCGCCCCGCCGCGCGTCCCGCGTACTCTTTGAGAGCGGTGACTGTTTGTGCTGCCCTCCTATTGGTCCGTTGTTGAATAGGCGCTCGCCGATAGCGGCGGCACCGCGCTGCTCGCGTCTCTTTAAATAAAAAAATCGTTTTTAATACGGGCACACTCAACGCTCGCCCTCCGTCCGTGCGGTACGTTAGCGCTCGTGTAACTTAACTTAACATTTTCCGTATACATCATGCCGCCCAAGACAAGTGGTAAAGCCGCTAAGAAATCTGGCAAAGCTCAGAAGAATATCTCCAAGACCGACAAGAAAAAGAAGAAGCACAAGAGGAAGGAGAGCTACGCCATCTACATCTACAAGGTGCTGAAGCAGGTCCACCCCGACACCGGTATCTCCAGTAAGGCTATGTCTATCATGAACTCGTTCGTGAACGACATATTCGAACGCATCGCCGCCGAAGCTTCCCGCCTCGCCCACTACAACAAGAGATCCACCATCACTTCGAGGGAGGTGCAGACCTCTGTCAGGCTCCTGCTGCCCGGTGAGCTCGCTAAGCACGCCGTCAGTGAGGGGACCAAGGCCGTCACCAAGTACACCAGCTCCAAGTGAGCAGCACATTGCGTGTGTACATCACCATGCTATAAGCATGTATGCCAAAAGGCCCTTTTCAGGGCCACAAATACGTTCATTGTTGTTCGTTTCTATTCTAACACAATCAAATAAGTTGTGAAACAGTGGTGTGAGGTGATATTATAATAATAACAGTATATAACATCATTAAAAAAAATTTACACTATGAACATATTGGTTCGATCTACTCTACGCTCAGTTTATAATAAGATTACTAGTTTTCGATCCTATGCTCTAACAATGTTTAGGTTCAAACAAGATGACTCTTTTTAAGTTAAATATAAATAAATAATCCTAATAATAATAGGGTTTTAATACTATTCGTTAACAAGCAATGGTTAGATTAGGTTAGGTTCAAACATTTTTTTTATTATTTTTATAAACAATATAATGTGTAAAGTACATACATAATATAATTATGTACTATATATATTTGTGTTTTTTTTTTTTTTTTTTTTTTCAATATTGGCATATAAAGTGCATATCAAATGCGATTTTTAACTAAGTTTATAAAAAATAAAAGCAGCCAAAAAGTCACACAACTCGTGAGTACGACTAGCTCACTGCGCCGCTTCGGAAACATATAAATAGGAGGGGCCAAACGTTGCGACGTTTCATTCTCTCTCGCACGCTCGACGTGATTAGACGTCGCGCTCGCCCGATACGAATTTTCAACAATGGCACGTACCAAGCAGACTGCCCGCAAGTCCACCGGAGGCAAGGCTCCGAGGAAGCAGCTCGCCACTAAGGCTGCTCGCAAGAGCGCACCGGCGACCGGAGGTGTCAAGAAGCCACATCGTTACAGGCCCGGTACCGTGGCTCTTCGTGAGATCCGTCGCTACCAAAAGAGCACGGAGCTATTGATCCGCAAGCTGCCGTTCCAGCGTCTAGTTCGTGAGATCGCTCAGGACTTCAAGACCGATCTCCGTTTCCAGAGTTCCGCCGTGATGGCTCTGCAGGAGGCTAGCGAGGCTTACCTCGTCGGTCTCTTCGAAGACACCAACCTTTGCGCCATTCACGCCAAACGCGTCACCATCATGCCAAAGGACATACAGTTGGCGCGCAGGATCAGAGGCGAACGCGCTTAATGCGTGAACGCATCTGTACTGTACGGCTAGCTACGCTGATGCATACTAAAAGGCCCTTTTCAGGGCCACATATGATTCTAATATTGAAATTATGTTTCGTTATTTAATTAACAGTATATAAAAAGTCATAATATAGGTAGCAATACTCGTACCTTACGTACTACCTATTCTATATTTTGAAGCAAAAACGTATAGGTAGTTACACATTTACAACGTGGCAATAATTGTATTATATAATAATTATATATATACATACATATAATACATTTTTTTTTTTTTTTTTTTTCCTTAATATAATTGTGTTTATTCGAGATATAGAATTGAAAAGAATAACAAAACCGTGTGTTTTATTTATATTAATTTGTGTGTCAAACGTGTATCCATGTGTGAGGTGAAATTTAAATTCATTTATTTCAAAAGTTATGGTTATAATTAATGCTTATACATAATTATTATGCTTTATATAAATATATATATATATTTTTTTTTTTTTTTTTTTTTACAACATAAGTAAGTACATAATATATATATATATATATATATATATATTAATGTTTACTATATACATAATAATAATATATTATAATTTTGATAACAACGCGGTGGTGTTTGCGCATCGAGCCGAGCGCGGAGCAACGCGCTCGCACTAGCCCGCCATCAAAAACGTATATAAGGGAGCTCAAATATGTTGCGAGCGCCCAGTCTGCAGTCAACCGCTCGCCGTTTATCAACGTGCGCGCGTCGCTTGCTCGTGGATTGACATTTTCAACAAAGAAACTCTTCGAAGATGACCGGTCGCGGAAAGGGAGGAAAAGGTCTGGGGAAAGGAGGAGCCAAGCGTCACAGGAAAGTTCTTCGTGATAACATCCAGGGTATCACGAAGCCCGCCATCCGTCGTCTCGCGCGCAGAGGTGGCGTCAAGCGTATCTCTGGTCTAATCTACGAAGAGACCCGTGGTGTGCTCAAGGTGTTCCTAGAGAACGTCATCCGGGACGCCGTAACGTACACGGAGCACGCCAAGAGGAAGACCGTCACCGCCATGGACGTCGTTTACGCTCTGAAGCGTCAGGGCCGTACCCTGTACGGTTTCGGAGGTTAATCTTCGCCACAGGCAGCCGAACCTCGTCCGTCGACAACGACACGAGTGTTAAGGCAGAAGATTTATAAAAAAAAGGCCCTTTTCAGGGCCGCATATGATTCGTATAAACAAGACCAATGTTTATGTTTCTTTTGACAATACAGAATTATTAAGTCGCTACTTTCAATTGCACACTTTTACTCGTCTGAAATAAATATTATATATTATATTTACTTATGTACTTAATAAATACGGCAAGCTTGTGCAGATATAGCTTCGTATATCACCGCACACAACCCGTCGAATGAAAATAGAAACACGTTAAGTTCAGTATTAGTTGGTTAGTACGGTTCGTAGAAATTAAAAGTAAATAAATGAGAGCATAGGTACTTACACAATATGGAAATAATTTTTTTTTTTCTTTTTTCCATAAGTTAATAATTACAAGTATATAAGTTTATATAATATTTATTTCGCTTATTTTTTTTTTTTTTTTTTCCTAACAAATTGTACCATTCTATGCGGACGTAATCAGCGTGTACGTACGACTGGCGCACTTAGTGCTTTCGTTATATTCAACGCAGTCGCAGAAATGTCTCTTATTGTGCAGCATTTAAAAATAATGTTGAAAAAAAAAAAAAAAAGCAATTGCTATCGACGTGCACACAAAGTTTTGTATTTTAATTTTTTTTTATTTTTCTATATAACTCTTTTAAACGATATGCCTCCCCTTCAGAGTAGATCGTCCTTAGCTCGTGTACGGCGTAAGTGTTTTACGAACGTTCACTTTTATGTGTGTATTTAGTTCGTATAAAGTGTGGATTCAAATGAAATGTTGTTATGTTACAAACTCGATATCTTCGTCGTTGATCTGATGAACGTTTACAACGAAAACGTTGTGTTTTATAGAGAAAAATACATTTTGAACTGAACACTAGGTGCGCACGGTAGACAGTCGTCAAAATAAAACATCGTTGCGGCTCAATCGAACGCCCGAGACCTGTAAAATTTGTGCACAAACATAGTGACGTTCATTATTTATGCGAAAACACAAAGTGTAAACGCTTTATCGAACCATAAGTTTTATAAATTCTTATTTAATTAGATACGTGTTAGTGAAAAGTGCGAAGTGTTCATACGAGAAAACGTCTCGCGACAGAACGGCCCTCGTTACGGTAAAGTTTCACGGTACCTAAGCGTGCGTGCGTAAATTTTTGAACCGGTGGCGACATCTACGAAAGTCGAAGTCTCTTACGTACTAAACAACACTACACGTCTTGTTCGTGTGTTTTGTAATCATCTATTCTACATAACTATCTACAATGGCCGACACCGCAGTTGCCGCTGAATCTCCGGCTCCCGCTACACCAGCGAAGAAACAAGCGCGCCAGGCCGCCGGTGCTAAAAAACCGAAGGCGAAGCCCACTCACCCTAAAACCTCTGAGATGGTGAACAGCGCTATCAAAGAGATGAAGGAACGAAGCGGATCCTCCTTGCAGGCGATCAAGAAGTACATCGCCGCCCAGTACAAGGTCGACGCCGAGAAGCTCGCGCCTTTCATCAGGAAGTACCTGAAGAGTGCTGTCGAATCGGGCGCCCTGATCCAGACCAAGGGAAAGGGCGCGTCGGGATCGTTCAAGCTCGAGTCCAAGTCTGCCGCCTCCAAGAAGCCCAGCCCTGCTGTGAAGCCGAAAGCCTCCGCCGCCGCCGCCGCCGCCGCCGCCTCTAAGGGTGGCAAGAAGGCAACCGCATCCGCCGCCGGCGCTAGGACGAAGAAGGCCGCCGCCGCGACGCCCGCGTCGCCCACGAAATCGAAGGCGTCGTCCGCCGCTAAGGACAAGAAGGCCGCAGCCGCCGCCAAGAAGAAGCCCGCACCGAAGAAGGCCGCCGCCCCCGTTAAGGCGAAAGCCCCCAAGGCAAAGAAGACCGCCAAGCCTCCAACTAAGAAGCCGAAGGCGCCCAAACCGAAGAAGGCCGCCGCGACGCCCAAGACGAAGGCCGCCGCCAAGAAGGGAGGAGCAGCCAAGAAGTAAATTCCCAGCTAGCGGTGCAGTGCAGTGCATGGTCGCGCTACACCCCCTATGCAATCGTCCGCGCGCAAGCTCGCGTATGTACACATACATACATACATACATACATAGGCGAGTCGTGCCGAGCGAGAGCGGCGCACACACACCAAAAAGCCCTTTTCAGGGCTAACAATGTGTTCACGAATTGTATCACAATTCGTTTCTATAAACTATATAAACAGATCGAGTCATACATAGTACGTACGAACGAACGACTAAAACACTATCTATCTATCTATCTATCTATCTATCTATCTATCTATCTTTCTCAACCACCTCCCACCCTACTAAGGAGGTGTATGTTATCTAACTATGTCATTCATTAGTAATTACTCACCAAAGTCGGGTGCATAGCCCTAAACGAAAAGCACAACAAACAAACAAACGCAAACACTGCACGCGACACGTCAATTCAACGCGAAACAAATATCCAGTTATTTTTTTGTTATTATTCACCTACACATATTAGAACAACACATCACACAACAATCACATTAAAACATAATTATTATATCATATATATAAATAAATATATATAGGTATAATAATTAAAAAACATTTCCCATCGGTAACTAAAATCCATAAATCGCGACAAATTCGCGAGCATTAGCACACCGCCCGACTGCCCGACTCGATCGATGCAGCCGCGATACGCAGACATACTGACATTATAACCTAAATTATAGGAAATCCCTAAATTTTCATTATTAGTATATAATAATAATAATAATAAAAAAAAAAATATAGTGCATTCGAAAACGCGCGAAAAGTCCGCGTCTGCGCTCTCTGAAAGCGTCGTTTCGTACGCTCGCCTCCCCACCCGACGGTTCTGTGACCGCGCCAGCGTATATAATAAAAGTGAGACGAAAATTTTCTACATTACAACCGCAGACACACGTTGCGCGCGCACCCTTGCTGTTCGTGTTTTGTTAAATTTTTCGCTCGCTCCAATCAAGATGTCCGGTCGCGGCAAAGGTGGCAAAGTCAAGGGAAAGGCAAAGTCTCGCTCCAACCGCGCTGGTCTTCAGTTCCCTGTCGGTCGTATTCACAGGCTGCTTCGTAACGGAAACTACGCAGAGCGCGTCGGTGCCGGTGCCCCTGTGTACCTAGCCGCAGTCATGGAGTACCTGGCCGCTGAGGTTCTCGAGTTGGCTGGCAACGCCGCGAGGGACAACAAGAAGACTAGGATCATCCCCCGTCATCTCCAATTGGCCATCCGCAACGACGAGGAGTTGAATAAACTGCTCTCCGGTGTGACCATCGCCCAGGGCGGTGTACTGCCTAACATTCAGGCCGTGCTCTTGCCCAAGAAGACCGAGAAGAAAGCATAAGGCGTATGTCTAGCACCTACAATGCCTTCATGTTCAATCGCGGCGTGCCATGTCGTGATAAAAAGGCCCTTTTCAGGGCCACAATATGAATCTTAGTCTAATATTTATACATAAAAGACTATTTCTATTTATGTTAAACAAGATGAAAGTCAGACAAGCGAGTCGTACGTTAAAATTACATAAATAATTATTACACGTAAAGTAATGTACCTTACCTTTACGCTTCAGATTATAATTATGATAATAATGTAAATATACATACATATATTATTTATATGTTGTAACATAATTAGCTTTTGTTTGAAATAATACATTATAATAATGTTATTCCCTTTTATAATAGACACATAAATATTTAAGTGTGTAGATGTGTACGGATCATGAGATGATTATTATACGCCATACATAGATAGCTGAAAAAAAAAAAAAAAAAAAAAAAAAAAAAAGTGCGTGTATTAAAAAAAATAAATAAATAAATATAACATCTTACCCGTGTGTGTTCTAAAGTCAAAATATTAGCGAGCGCCCCGCCCCGCCTCGCCCCGCCGCGCGTCCCGCGTACTCTTTGAGAGCGGTGACTGTTTGTGCTGCCCTCCTATTGGTCCGTTGTTGAATAGGCGCTCGCCGATAGCGGCGGCACCGCGCTGCTCGCGTCTCTTTAAATAAAAAAATCGTTTTTAATACGGGCACACTCAACGCTCGCCCTCCGTCCGTGCGGTACGTTAGCGCTCGTGTAACTTAACTTAACATTTTCCGTATACATCATGCCGCCCAAGACAAGTGGTAAAGCCGCTAAGAAATCTGGCAAAGCTCAGAAGAATATCTCCAAGACCGACAAGAAAAAGAAGAAGCACAAGAGGAAGGAGAGCTACGCCATCTACATCTACAAGGTGCTGAAGCAGGTCCACCCCGACACCGGTATCTCCAGTAAGGCTATGTCTATCATGAACTCGTTCGTGAACGACATATTCGAACGCATCGCCGCCGAAGCTTCCCGCCTCGCCCACTACAACAAGAGATCCACCATCACTTCGAGGGAGGTGCAGACCTCTGTCAGGCTCCTGCTGCCCGGTGAGCTCGCTAAGCACGCCGTCAGTGAGGGGACCAAGGCCGTCACCAAGTACACCAGCTCCAAGTGAGCAGCACATTGCGTGTGTACATCACCATGCTATAAGCATGTATGCCAAAAGGCCCTTTTCAGGGCCACAAATACGTTCATTGTTGTTCGTTTCTATTCTAACACAATCAAATAAGTTGTGAAACAGTGGTGTGAGGTGATATTATAATAATAACAGTATATAACATCATTAAAAAAAATTTACACTATGAACATATTGGTTCGATCTACTCTACGCTCAGTTTATAATAAGATTACTAGTTTTCGATCCTATGCTCTAACAATGTTTAGGTTCAAACAAGATGACTCTTTTTAAGTTAAATATAAATAAATAATCCTAATAATAATAGGGTTTTAATACTATTCGTTAACAAGCAATGGTTAGATTAGGTTAGGTTCAAACATTTTTTTTATTATTTTTATAAACAATATAATGTGTAAAGTACATACATAATATAATTATGTACTATATATATTTGTGTTTTTTTTTTTTTTTTTTTTTTCAATATTGGCATATAAAGTGCATATCAAATGCGATTTTTAACTAAGTTTATAAAAAATAAAAGCAGCCAAAAAGTCACACAACTCGTGAGTACGACTAGCTCACTGCGCCGCTTCGGAAACATATAAATAGGAGGGGCCAAACGTTGCGACGTTTCATTCTCTCTCGCACGCTCGACGTGATTAGACGTCGCGCTCGCCCGATACGAATTTTCAACAATGGCACGTACCAAGCAGACTGCCCGCAAGTCCACCGGAGGCAAGGCTCCGAGGAAGCAGCTCGCCACTAAGGCTGCTCGCAAGAGCGCACCGGCGACCGGAGGTGTCAAGAAGCCACATCGTTACAGGCCCGGTACCGTGGCTCTTCGTGAGATCCGTCGCTACCAAAAGAGCACGGAGCTATTGATCCGCAAGCTGCCGTTCCAGCGTCTAGTTCGTGAGATCGCTCAGGACTTCAAGACCGATCTCCGTTTCCAGAGTTCCGCCGTGATGGCTCTGCAGGAGGCTAGCGAGGCTTACCTCGTCGGTCTCTTCGAAGACACCAACCTTTGCGCCATTCACGCCAAACGCGTCACCATCATGCCAAAGGACATACAGTTGGCGCGCAGGATCAGAGGCGAACGCGCTTAATGCGTGAACGCATCTGTACTGTACGGCTAGCTACGCTGATGCATACTAAAAGGCCCTTTTCAGGGCCACATATGATTCTAATATTGAAATTATGTTTCGTTATTTAATTAACAGTATATAAAAAGTCATAATATAGGTAGCAATACTCGTACCTTACGTACTACCTATTCTATATTTTGAAGCAAAAACGTATAGGTAGTTACACATTTACAACGTGGCAATAATTGTATTATATAATAATTATATATATACATACATATAATACATTTTTTTTTTTTTTTTTTTTTCCTTAATATAATTGTGTTTATTCGAGATATAGAATTGAAAAGAATAACAAAACCGTGTGTTTTATTTATATTAATTTGTGTGTCAAACGTGTATCCATGTGTGAGGTGAAATTTAAATTCATTTATTTCAAAAGTTATGGTTATAATTAATGCTTATACATAATTATTATGCTTTATATAAATATATATATATATTTTTTTTTTTTTTTTTTTTTACAACATAAGTAAGTACATAATATATATATATATATATATATATATATATTAATGTTTACTATATACATAATAATAATATATTATAATTTTGATAACAACGCGGTGGTGTTTGCGCATCGAGCCGAGCGCGGAGCAACGCGCTCGCACTAGCCCGCCATCAAAAACGTATATAAGGGAGCTCAAATATGTTGCGAGCGCCCAGTCTGCAGTCAACCGCTCGCCGTTTATCAACGTGCGCGCGTCGCTTGCTCGTGGATTGACATTTTCAACAAAGAAACTCTTCGAAGATGACCGGTCGCGGAAAGGGAGGAAAAGGTCTGGGGAAAGGAGGAGCCAAGCGTCACAGGAAAGTTCTTCGTGATAACATCCAGGGTATCACGAAGCCCGCCATCCGTCGTCTCGCGCGCAGAGGTGGCGTCAAGCGTATCTCTGGTCTAATCTACGAAGAGACCCGTGGTGTGCTCAAGGTGTTCCTAGAGAACGTCATCCGGGACGCCGTAACGTACACGGAGCACGCCAAGAGGAAGACCGTCACCGCCATGGACGTCGTTTACGCTCTGAAGCGTCAGGGCCGTACCCTGTACGGTTTCGGAGGTTAATCTTCGCCACAGGCAGCCGAACCTCGTCCGTCGACAACGACACGAGTGTTAAGGCAGAAGATTTATAAAAAAAAGGCCCTTTTCAGGGCCGCATATGATTCGTATAAACAAGACCAATGTTTATGTTTCTTTTGACAATACAGAATTATTAAGTCGCTACTTTCAATTGCACACTTTTACTCGTCTGAAATAAATATTATATATTATATTTACTTATGTACTTAATAAATACGGCAAGCTTGTGCAGATATAGCTTCGTATATCACCGCACACAACCCGTCGAATGAAAATAGAAACACGTTAAGTTCAGTATTAGTTGGTTAGTACGGTTCGTAGAAATTAAAAGTAAATAAATGAGAGCATAGGTACTTACACAATATGGAAATAATTTTTTTTTTTCTTTTTTCCATAAGTTAATAATTACAAGTATATAAGTTTATATAATATTTATTTCGCTTATTTTTTTTTTTTTTTTTTCCTAACAAATTGTACCATTCTATGCGGACGTAATCAGCGTGTACGTACGACTGGCGCACTTAGTGCTTTCGTTATATTCAACGCAGTCGCAGAAATGTCTCTTATTGTGCAGCATTTAAAAATAATGTTGAAAAAAAAAAAAAAAAGCAATTGCTATCGACGTGCACACAAAGTTTTGTATTTTAATTTTTTTTTATTTTTCTATATAACTCTTTTAAACGATATGCCTCCCCTTCAGAGTAGATCGTCCTTAGCTCGTGTACGGCGTAAGTGTTTTACGAACGTTCACTTTTATGTGTGTATTTAGTTCGTATAAAGTGTGGATTCAAATGAAATGTTGTTATGTTACAAACTCGATATCTTCGTCGTTGATCTGATGAACGTTTACAACGAAAACGTTGTGTTTTATAGAGAAAAATACATTTTGAACTGAACACTAGGTGCGCACGGTAGACAGTCGTCAAAATAAAACATCGTTGCGGCTCAATCGAACGCCCGAGACCTGTAAAATTTGTGCACAAACATAGTGACGTTCATTATTTATGCGAAAACACAAAGTGTAAACGCTTTATCGAACCATAAGTTTTATAAATTCTTATTTAATTAGATACGTGTTAGTGAAAAGTGCGAAGTGTTCATACGAGAAAACGTCTCGCGACAGAACGGCCCTCGTTACGGTAAAGTTTCACGGTACCTAAGCGTGCGTGCGTAAATTTTTGAACCGGTGGCGACATCTACGAAAGTCGAAGTCTCTTACGTACTAAACAACACTACACGTCTTGTTCGTGTGTTTTGTAATCATCTATTCTACATAACTATCTACAATGGCCGACACCGCAGTTGCCGCTGAATCTCCGGCTCCCGCTACACCAGCGAAGAAACAAGCGCGCCAGGCCGCCGGTGCTAAAAAACCGAAGGCGAAGCCCACTCACCCTAAAACCTCTGAGATGGTGAACAGCGCTATCAAAGAGATGAAGGAACGAAGCGGATCCTCCTTGCAGGCGATCAAGAAGTACATCGCCGCCCAGTACAAGGTCGACGCCGAGAAGCTCGCGCCTTTCATCAGGAAGTACCTGAAGAGTGCTGTCGAATCGGGCGCCCTGATCCAGACCAAGGGAAAGGGCGCGTCGGGATCGTTCAAGCTCGAGTCCAAGTCTGCCGCCTCCAAGAAGCCCAGCCCTGCTGTGAAGCCGAAAGCCTCCGCCGCCGCCGCCGCCGCCGCCGCCTCTAAGGGTGGCAAGAAGGCAACCGCATCCGCCGCCGGCGCTAGGACGAAGAAGGCCGCCGCCGCGACGCCCGCGTCGCCCACGAAATCGAAGGCGTCGTCCGCCGCTAAGGACAAGAAGGCCGCAGCCGCCGCCAAGAAGAAGCCCGCACCGAAGAAGGCCGCCGCCCCCGTTAAGGCGAAAGCCCCCAAGGCAAAGAAGACCGCCAAGCCTCCAACTAAGAAGCCGAAGGCGCCCAAACCGAAGAAGGCCGCCGCGACGCCCAAGACGAAGGCCGCCGCCAAGAAGGGAGGAGCAGCCAAGAAGTAAATTCCCAGCTAGCGGTGCAGTGCAGTGCATGGTCGCGCTACACCCCCTATGCAATCGTCCGCGCGCAAGCTCGCGTATGTACACATACATACATACATACATACATAGGCGAGTCGTGCCGAGCGAGAGCGGCGCACACACACCAAAAAGCCCTTTTCAGGGCTAACAATGTGTTCACGAATTGTATCACAATTCGTTTCTATAAACTATATAAACAGATCGAGTCATACATAGTACGTACGAACGAACGACTAAAACACTATCTATCTATCTATCTATCTATCTATCTATCTATCTATCTTTCTCAACCACCTCCCACCCTACTAAGGAGGTGTATGTTATCTAACTATGTCATTCATTAGTAATTACTCACCAAAGTCGGGTGCATAGCCCTAAACGAAAAGCACAACAAACAAACAAACGCAAACACTGCACGCGACACGTCAATTCAACGCGAAACAAATATCCAGTTATTTTTTTGTTATTATTCACCTACACATATTAGAACAACACATCACACAACAATCACATTAAAACATAATTATTATATCATATATATAAATAAATATATATAGGTATAATAATTAAAAAACATTTCCCATCGGTAACTAAAATCCATAAATCGCGACAAATTCGCGAGCATTAGCACACCGCCCGACTGCCCGACTCGATCGATGCAGCCGCGATACGCAGACATACTGACATTATAACCTAAATTATAGGAAATCCCTAAATTTTCATTATTAGTATATAATAATAATAATAATAAAAAAAAAAATATAGTGCATTCGAAAACGCGCGAAAAGTCCGCGTCTGCGCTCTCTGAAAGCGTCGTTTCGTACGCTCGCCTCCCCACCCGACGGTTCTGTGACCGCGCCAGCGTATATAATAAAAGTGAGACGAAAATTTTCTACATTACAACCGCAGACACACGTTGCGCGCGCACCCTTGCTGTTCGTGTTTTGTTAAATTTTTCGCTCGCTCCAATCAAGATGTCCGGTCGCGGCAAAGGTGGCAAAGTCAAGGGAAAGGCAAAGTCTCGCTCCAACCGCGCTGGTCTTCAGTTCCCTGTCGGTCGTATTCACAGGCTGCTTCGTAACGGAAACTACGCAGAGCGCGTCGGTGCCGGTGCCCCTGTGTACCTAGCCGCAGTCATGGAGTACCTGGCCGCTGAGGTTCTCGAGTTGGCTGGCAACGCCGCGAGGGACAACAAGAAGACTAGGATCATCCCCCGTCATCTCCAATTGGCCATCCGCAACGACGAGGAGTTGAATAAACTGCTCTCCGGTGTGACCATCGCCCAGGGCGGTGTACTGCCTAACATTCAGGCCGTGCTCTTGCCCAAGAAGACCGAGAAGAAAGCATAAGGCGTATGTCTAGCACCTACAATGCCTTCATGTTCAATCGCGGCGTGCCATGTCGTGATAAAAAGGCCCTTTTCAGGGCCACAATATGAATCTTAGTCTAATATTTATACATAAAAGACTATTTCTATTTATGTTAAACAAGATGAAAGTCAGACAAGCGAGTCGTACGTTAAAATTACATAAATAATTATTACACGTAAAGTAATGTACCTTACCTTTACGCTTCAGATTATAATTATGATAATAATGTAAATATACATACATATATTATTTATATGTTGTAACATAATTAGCTTTTGTTTGAAATAATACATTATAATAATGTTATTCCCTTTTATAATAGACACATAAATATTTAAGTGTGTAGATGTGTACGGATCATGAGATGATTATTATACGCCATACATAGATAGCTGAAAAAAAAAAAAAAAAAAAAAAAAAAAAAAAAGGGCGTGTATTAAAAAAAATAAATAAATAAATATAACATCTTACCCGTGTGTGTTCTAAAGTCAAAATATTAGCGAGCGCCCCGCCCCGCCTCGCCCCGCCGCGCGTCCCGCGTACTCTTTGAGAGCGGTGACTGTTTGTGCTGCCCTCCTATTGGTCCGTTGTTGAATAGGCGCTCGCCGATAGCGGCGGCACCGCGCTGCTCGCGTCTCTTTAAATAAAAAAATCGTTTTTAATACGGGCACACTCAACGCTCGCCCTCCGTCCGTGCGGTACGTTAGCGCTCGTGTAACTTAACTTAACATTTTCCGTATACATCATGCCGCCCAAGACAAGTGGTAAAGCCGCTAAGAAATCTGGCAAAGCTCAGAAGAATATCTCCAAGACCGACAAGAAAAAGAAGAAGCACAAGAGGAAGGAGAGCTACGCCATCTACATCTACAAGGTGCTGAAGCAGGTCCACCCCGACACCGGTATCTCCAGTAAGGCTATGTCTATCATGAACTCGTTCGTGAACGACATATTCGAACGCATCGCCGCCGAAGCTTCCCGCCTCGCCCACTACAACAAGAGATCCACCATCACTTCGAGGGAGGTGCAGACCTCTGTCAGGCTCCTGCTGCCCGGTGAGCTCGCTAAGCACGCCGTCAGTGAGGGGACCAAGGCCGTCACCAAGTACACCAGCTCCAAGTGAGCAGCACATTGCGTGTGTACATCACCATGCTATAAGCATGTATGCCAAAAGGCCCTTTTCAGGGCCACAAATACGTTCATTGTTGTTCGTTTCTATTCTAACACAATCAAATAAGTTGTGAAACAGTGGTGTGAGGTGATATTATAATAATAACAGTATATAACATCATTAAAAAAAATTTACACTATGAACATATTGGTTCGATCTACTCTACGCTCAGTTTATAATAAGATTACTAGTTTTCGATCCTATGCTCTAACAATGTTTAGGTTCAAACAAGATGACTCTTTTTAAGTTAAATATAAATAAATAATCCTAATAATAATAGGGTTTTAATACTATTCGTTAACAAGCAATGGTTAGATTAGGTTAGGTTCAAACATTTTTTTTATTATTTTTATAAACAATATAATGTGTAAAGTACATACATAATATAATTATGTACTATATATATTTGTGTTTTTTTTTTTTTTTTTTTTTTCAATATTGGCATATAAAGTGCATATCAAATGCGATTTTTAACTAAGTTTATAAAAAATAAAAGCAGCCAAAAAGTCACACAACTCGTGAGTACGACTAGCTCACTGCGCCGCTTCGGAAACATATAAATAGGAGGGGCCAAACGTTGCGACGTTTCATTCTCTCTCGCACGCTCGACGTGATTAGACGTCGCGCTCGCCCGATACGAATTTTCAACAATGGCACGTACCAAGCAGACTGCCCGCAAGTCCACCGGAGGCAAGGCTCCGAGGAAGCAGCTCGCCACTAAGGCTGCTCGCAAGAGCGCACCGGCGACCGGAGGTGTCAAGAAGCCACATCGTTACAGGCCCGGTACCGTGGCTCTTCGTGAGATCCGTCGCTACCAAAAGAGCACGGAGCTATTGATCCGCAAGCTGCCGTTCCAGCGTCTAGTTCGTGAGATCGCTCAGGACTTCAAGACCGATCTCCGTTTCCAGAGTTCCGCCGTGATGGCTCTGCAGGAGGCTAGCGAGGCTTACCTCGTCGGTCTCTTCGAAGACACCAACCTTTGCGCCATTCACGCCAAACGCGTCACCATCATGCCAAAGGACATACAGTTGGCGCGCAGGATCAGAGGCGAACGCGCTTAATGCGTGAACGCATCTGTACTGTACGGCTAGCTACGCTGATGCATACTAAAAGGCCCTTTTCAGGGCCACATATGATTCTAATATTGAAATTATGTTTCGTTATTTAATTAACAGTATATAAAAAGTCATAATATAGGTAGCAATACTCGTACCTTACGTACTACCTATTCTATATTTTGAAGCAAAAACGTATAGGTAGTTACACATTTACAACGTGGCAATAATTGTATTATATAATAATTATATATATACATACATATAATACATTTTTTTTTTTTTTTTTTTTCCTTAATATAATTGTGTTTATTCGAGATATAGAATTGAAAAGAATAACAAAACCGTGTGTTTTATTTATATTAATTTGTGTGTCAAACGTGTATCCATGTGTGAGGTGAAATTTAAATTCATTTATTTCAAAAGTTATGGTTATAATTAATGCTTATACATAATTATTATGCTTTATATAAATATATATATATATTTTTTTTTTTTTTTTTTTTTACAACATAAGTAAGTACATAATATATATATATATATATATATATATATATTAATGTTTACTATATACATAATAATAATATATTATAATTTTGATAACAACGCGGTGGTGTTTGCGCATCGAGCCGAGCGCGGAGCAACGCGCTCGCACTAGCCCGCCATCAAAAACGTATATAAGGGAGCTCAAATAGTTTATCAACGTGCGCGCGTCGCTTGCTCGTGGATTGACATTTTCAACAAAGAAACTCTTCGAAGATGACCGGTCGCGGAAAGGGAGGAAAAGGTCTGGGGAAAGGAGGAGCCAAGCGTCACAGGAAAGTTCTTCGTGATAACATCCAGGGTATCACGAAGCCCGCCATCCGTCGTCTCGCGCGCAGAGGTGGCGTCAAGCGTATCTCTGGTCTAATCTACGAAGAGACCCGTGGTGTGCTCAAGGTGTTCCTAGAGAACGTCATCCGGGACGCCGTAACGTACACGGAGCACGCCAAGAGGAAGACCGTCACCGCCATGGACGTCGTTTACGCTCTGAAGCGTCAGGGCCGTACCCTGTACGGTTTCGGAGGTTAATCTTCGCCACAGGCAGCCGAACCTCGTCCGTCGACAACGACACGAGTGTTAAGGCAGAAGATTTATAAAAAAAAGGCCCTTTTCAGGGCCGCATATGATTCGTATAAACAAGACCAATGTTTATGTTTCTTTTGACAATACAGAATTATTAAGTCGCTACTTTCAATTGCACACTTTTACTCGTCTGAAATAAATATTATATATTATATTTACTTATGTACTTAATAAATACGGCAAGCTTGTGCAGATATAGCTTCGTATATCACCGCACACAACCCGTCGAATGAAAATAGAAACACGTTAAGTTCAGTATTAGTTGGTTAGTACGGTTCGTAGAAATTAAAAGTAAATAAATGAGAGCATAGGTACTTACACAATATGGAAATAATTTTTTTTTTTCTTTTTTCCATAAGTTAATAATTACAAGTATATAAGTTTATATAATATTTATTTCGCTTATTTTTTTTTTTTTTTTTTCCTAACAAATTGTACCATTCTATGCGGACGTAATCAGCGTGTACGTACGACTGGCGCACTTAGTGCTTTCGTTATATTCAACGCAGTCGCAGAAATGTCTCTTATTGTGCAGCATTTAAAAATAATGTTGAAAAAAAAAAAAAAAAGCAATTGCTATCGACGTGCACACAAAGTTTTGTATTTTAATTTTTTTTTATTTTTCTATATAACTCTTTTAAACGATATGCCTCCCCTTCAGAGTAGATCGTCCTTAGCTCGTGTACGGCGTAAGTGTTTTACGAACGTTCACTTTTATGTGTGTATTTAGTTCGTATAAAGTGTGGATTCAAATGAAATGTTGTTATGTTACAAACTCGATATCTTCGTCGTTGATCTGATGAACGTTTACAACGAAAACGTTGTGTTTTATAGAGAAAAATACATTTTGAACTGAACACTAGGTGCGCACGGTAGACAGTCGTCAAAATAAAACATCGTTGCGGCTCAATCGAACGCCCGAGACCTGTAAAATTTGTGCACAAACATAGTGACGTTCATTATTTATGCGAAAACACAAAGTGTAAACGCTTTATCGAACCATAAGTTTTATAAATTCTTATTTAATTAGATACGTGTTAGTGAAAAGTGCGAAGTGTTCATACGAGAAAACGTCTCGCGACAGAACGGCCCTCGTTACGGTAAAGTTTCACGGTACCTAAGCGTGCGTGCGTAAATTTTTGAACCGGTGGCGACATCTACGAAAGTCGAAGTCTCTTACGTACTAAACAACACTACACGTCTTGTTCGTGTGTTTTGTAATCATCTATTCTACATAACTATCTACAATGGCCGACACCGCAGTTGCCGCTGAATCTCCGGCTCCCGCTACACCAGCGAAGAAACAAGCGCGCCAGGCCGCCGGTGCTAAAAAACCGAAGGCGAAGCCCACTCACCCTAAAACCTCTGAGATGGTGAACAGCGCTATCAAAGAGATGAAGGAACGAAGCGGATCCTCCTTGCAGGCGATCAAGAAGTACATCGCCGCCCAGTACAAGGTCGACGCCGAGAAGCTCGCGCCTTTCATCAGGAAGTACCTGAAGAGTGCTGTCGAATCGGGCGCCCTGATCCAGACCAAGGGAAAGGGCGCGTCGGGATCGTTCAAGCTCGAGTCCAAGTCTGCCGCCTCCAAGAAGCCCAGCCCTGCTGTGAAGCCGAAAGCCTCCGCCGCCGCCGCCGCCGCCGCCGCCTCTAAGGGTGGCAAGAAGGCAACCGCATCCGCCGCCGGCGCTAGGACGAAGAAGGCCGCCGCCGCGACGCCCGCGTCGCCCACGAAATCGAAGGCGTCGTCCGCCGCTAAGGACAAGAAGGCCGCAGCCGCCGCCAAGAAGAAGCCCGCACCGAAGAAGGCCGCCGCCCCCGTTAAGGCGAAAGCCCCCAAGGCAAAGAAGACCGCCAAGCCTCCAACTAAGAAGCCGAAGGCGCCCAAACCGAAGAAGGCCGCCGCGACGCCCAAGACGAAGGCCGCCGCCAAGAAGGGAGGAGCAGCCAAGAAGTAAATTCCCAGCTAGCGGTGCAGTGCAGTGCATGGTCGCGCTACACCCCCTATGCAATCGTCCGCGCGCAAGCTCGCGTATGTACACATACATACATACATACATACATAGGCGAGTCGTGCCGAGCGAGAGCGGCGCACACACACCAAAAAGCCCTTTTCAGGGCTAACAATGTGTTCACGAATTGTATCACAATTCGTTTCTATAAACTATATAAACAGATCGAGTCATACATAGTACGTACGAACGAACGACTAAAACACTATCTATCTATCTATCTATCTATCTATCTATCTATCTATCTTTCTCAACCACCTCCCACCCTACTAAGGAGGTGTATGTTATCTAACTATGTCATTCATTAGTAATTACTCACCAAAGTCGGGTGCATAGCCCTAAACGAAAAGCACAACAAACAAACAAACGCAAACACTGCACGCGACACGTCAATTCAACGCGAAACAAATATCCAGTTATTTTTTTGTTATTATTCACCTACACATATTAGAACAACACATCACACAACAATCACATTAAAACATAATTATTATATCATATATATAAATAAATATATATAGGTATAATAATTAAAAAACATTTCCCATCGGTAACTAAAATCCATAAATCGCGACAAATTCGCGAGCATTAGCACACCGCCCGACTGCCCGACTCGATCGATGCAGCCGCGATACGCAGACATACTGACATTATAACCTAAATTATAGGAAATCCCTAAATTTTCATTATTAGTATATAATAATAATAATAATAAAAAAAAAAATATAGTGCATTCGAAAACGCGCGAAAAGTCCGCGTCTGCGCTCTCTGAAAGCGTCGTTTCGTACGCTCGCCTCCCCACCCGACGGTTCTGTGACCGCGCCAGCGTATATAATAAAAGTGAGACGAAAATTTTCTACATTACAACCGCAGACACACGTTGCGCGCGCACCCTTGCTGTTCGTGTTTTGTTAAATTTTTCGCTCGCTCCAATCAAGATGTCCGGTCGCGGCAAAGGTGGCAAAGTCAAGGGAAAGGCAAAGTCTCGCTCCAACCGCGCTGGTCTTCAGTTCCCTGTCGGTCGTATTCACAGGCTGCTTCGTAACGGAAACTACGCAGAGCGCGTCGGTGCCGGTGCCCCTGTGTACCTAGCCGCAGTCATGGAGTACCTGGCCGCTGAGGTTCTCGAGTTGGCTGGCAACGCCGCGAGGGACAACAAGAAGACTAGGATCATCCCCCGTCATCTCCAATTGGCCATCCGCAACGACGAGGAGTTGAATAAACTGCTCTCCGGTGTGACCATCGCCCAGGGCGGTGTACTGCCTAACATTCAGGCCGTGCTCTTGCCCAAGAAGACCGAGAAGAAAGCATAAGGCGTATGTCTAGCACCTACAATGCCTTCATGTTCAATCGCGGCGTGCCATGTCGTGATAAAAAGGCCCTTTTCAGGGCCACAATATGAATCTTAGTCTAATATTTATACATAAAAGACTATTTCTATTTATGTTAAACAAGATGAAAGTCAGACAAGCGAGTCGTACGTTAAAATTACATAAATAATTATTACACGTAAAGTAATGTACCTTACCTTTACGCTTCAGATTATAATTATGATAATAATGTAAATATACATACATATATTATTTATATGTTGTAACATAATTAGCTTTTGTTTGAAATAATACATTATAATAATGTTATTCCCTTTTATAATAGACACATAAATATTTAAGTGTGTAGATGTGTACGGATCATGAGATGATTATTATACGCCATACATAGATAGCTGAAAAAAAAAAAAAAAAAAAAAAAAAAAAAAAAGTGCGTGTATTAAAAAAAATAAATAAATAAATATAACATCTTACCCGTGTGTGTTCTAAAGTCAAAATATTAGCGAGCGCCCCGCCCCGCCTCGCCCCGCCGCGCGTCCCGCGTACTCTTTGAGAGCGGTGACTGTTTGTGCTGCCCTCCTATTGGTCCGTTGTTGA
This sequence comes from Hypena proboscidalis, assembly GCA_905147285.1. Taxonomy (NCBI): domain Eukaryota; kingdom Metazoa; phylum Arthropoda; class Insecta; order Lepidoptera; family Erebidae; genus Hypena; species Hypena proboscidalis. Next base: position 5,324,331 of record LR990155.1, read on the forward strand.
ATAGGCGCTCGCCGATAGCGGCGGCACCGCGCTGCTCGCGTCTCTTTAAATAAAAAAATCGTTTTTAATACGGGCACACTCAACGCTCGCCCTCCGTCCGTGCGGTACGTTAGCGCTCGTGTAACTTAACTTAACATTTTCCGTATACATCATGCCGCCCAAGACAAGTGGTAAAGCCGCTAAGAAATCTGGCAAAGCTCAGAAGAATATCTCCAAGACCGACAAGAAAAAGAAGAAGCACAAGAGGAAGGAGAGCTACGCCATCTACATCTACAAGGTGCTGAAGCAGGTCCACCCCGACACCGGTATCTCCAGTAAGGCTATGTCTATCATGAACTCGTTCGTGAACGACATATTCGAACGCATCGCCGCCGAAGCTTCCCGCCTCGCCCACTACAACAAGAGATCCACCATCACTTCGAGGGAGGTGCAGACCTCTGTCAGGCTCCTGCTGCCCGGTGAGCTCGCTAAGCACGCCGTCAGTGAGGGGACCAAGGCCGTCACCAAGTACACCAGCTCCAAGTGAGCAGCACATTGCGTGTGTACATCACCATGCTATAAGCATGTATGCCAAAAGGCCCTTTTCAGGGCCACAAATACGTTCATTGTTGTTCGTTTCTATTCTAACACAATCAAATAAGTTGTGAAACAGTGGTGTGAGGTGATATTATAATAATAACAGTATATAACATCATTAAAAAAAATTTACACTATGAACATATTGGTTCGATCTACTCTACGCTCAGTTTATAATAAGATTACTAGTTTTCGATCCTATGCTCTAACAATGTTTAGGTTCAAACAAGATGACTCTTTTTAAGTTAAATATAAATAAATAATCCTAATAATAATAGGGTTTTAATACTATTCGTTAACAAGCAATGGTTAGATTAGGTTAGGTTCAAACATTTTTTTTATTATTTTTATAAACAATATAATGTGTAAAGTACATACATAATATAATTATGTACTATATATATTTGTGTTTTTTTTTTTTTTTTTTTTTTCAATATTGGCATATAAAGTGCATATCAAATGCGATTTTTAACTAAGTTTATAAAAAATAAAAGCAGCCAAAAAGTCACACAACTCGTGAGTACGACTAGCTCACTGCGCCGCTTCGGAAACATATAAATAGGAGGGGCCAAACGTTGCGACGTTTCATTCTCTCTCGCACGCTCGACGTGATTAGACGTCGCGCTCGCCCGATACGAATTTTCAACAATGGCACGTACCAAGCAGACTGCCCGCAAGTCCACCGGAGGCAAGGCTCCGAGGAAGCAGCTCGCCACTAAGGCTGCTCGCAAGAGCGCACCGGCGACCGGAGGTGTCAAGAAGCCACATCGTTACAGGCCCGGTACCGTGGCTCTTCGTGAGATCCGTCGCTACCAAAAGAGCACGGAGCTATTGATCCGCAAGCTGCCGTTCCAGCGTCTAGTTCGTGAGATCGCTCAGGACTTCAAGACCGATCTCCGTTTCCAGAGTTCCGCCGTGATGGCTCTGCAGGAGGCTAGCGAGGCTTACCTCGTCGGTCTCTTCGAAGACACCAACCTTTGCGCCATTCACGCCAAACGCGTCACCATCATGCCAAAGGACATACAGTTGGCGCGCAGGATCAGAGGCGAACGCGCTTAATGCGTGAACGCATCTGTACTGTACGGCTAGCTACGCTGATGCATACTAAAAGGCCCTTTTCAGGGCCACATATGATTCTAATATTGAAATTATGTTTCGTTATTTAATTAACAGTATATAAAAAGTCATAATATAGGTAGCAATACTCGTACCTTACGTACTACCTATTCTATATTTTGAAGCAAAAACGTATAGGTAGTTACACATTTACAACGTGGCAATAATTGTATTATATAATAATTATATATATACATACATATAATACATTTTTTTTTTTTTTTTTTTTCCTTAATATAATTGTGTTTATTCGAGATATAGAATTGAAAAGAATAACAAAACCGTGTGTTTTATTTATATTAATTTGTGTGTCAAACGTGTATCCATGTGTGAGGTGAAATTTAAATTCATTTATTTCAAAAGTTATGGTTATAATTAATGCTTATACATAATTATTATGCTTTATATAAATATATATATATATTTTTTTTTTTTTTTTTTTTTACAACATAAGTAAGTACATAATATATATATATATATATATATATATATATTAATGTTTACTATATACATAATAATAATATATTATAATTTTGATAACAACGCGGTGGTGTTTGCGCATCGAGCCGAGCGCGGAGCAACGCGCTCGCACTAGCCCGCCATCAAAAACGTATATAAGGGAGCTCAAATAGTTTATCAACGTGCGCGCGTCGCTTGCTCGTGGATTGACATTTTCAACAAAGAAACTCTTCGAAGATGACCGGTCGCGGAAAGGGAGGAAAAGGTCTGGGGAAAGGAGGAGCCAAGCGTCACAGGAAAGTTCTTCGTGATAACATCCAGGGTATCACGAAGCCCGCCATCCGTCGTCTCGCGCGCAGAGGTGGCGTCAAGCGTATCTCTGGTCTAATCTACGAAGAGACCCGTGGTGTGCTCAAGGTGTTCCTAGAGAACGTCATCCGGGACGCCGTAACGTACACGGAGCACGCCAAGAGGAAGACCGTCACCGCCATGGACGTCGTTTACGCTCTGAAGCGTCAGGGCCGTACCCTGTACGGTTTCGGAGGTTAATCTTCGCCACAGGCAGCCGAACCTCGTCCGTCGACAACGACACGAGTGTTAAGGCAGAAGATTTATAAAAAAAAGGCCCTTTTCAGGGCCGCATATGATTCGTATAAACAAGACCAATGTTTATGTTTCTTTTGACAATACAGAATTATTAAGTCGCTACTTTCAATTGCACACTTTTACTCGTCTGAAATAAATATTATATATTATATTTACTTATGTACTTAATAAATACGGCAAGCTTGTGCAGATATAGCTTCGTATATCACCGCACACAACCCGTCGAATGAAAATAGAAACACGTTAAGTTCAGTATTAGTTGGTTAGTACGGTTCGTAGAAATTAAAAGTAAATAAATGAGAGCATAGGTACTTACACAATATGGAAATAATTTTTTTTTTTCTTTTTTCCATAAGTTAATAATTACAAGTATATAAGTTTATATAATATTTATTTCGCTTATTTTTTTTTTTTTTTTTTCCTAACAAATTGTACCATTCTATGCGGACGTAATCAGCGTGTACGTACGACTGGCGCACTTAGTGCTTTCGTTATATTCAACGCAGTCGCAGAAATGTCTCTTATTGTGCAGCATTTAAAAATAATGTTGAAAAAAAAAAAAAAAAGCAATTGCTATCGACGTGCACACAAAGTTTTGTATTTTAATTTTTTTTTATTTTTCTATATAACTCTTTTAAACGATATGCCTCCCCTTCAGAGTAGATCGTCCTTAGCTCGTGTACGGCGTAAGTGTTTTACGAACGTTCACTTTTATGTGTGTATTTAGTTCGTATAAAGTGTGGATTCAAATGAAATGTTGTTATGTTACAAACTCGATATCTTCGTCGTTGATCTGATGAACGTTTACAACGAAAACGTTGTGTTTTATAGAGAAAAATACATTTTGAACTGAACACTAGGTGCGCACGGTAGACAGTCGTCAAAATAAAACATCGTTGCGGCTCAATCGAACGCCCGAGACCTGTAAAATTTGTGCACAAACATAGTGACGTTCATTATTTATGCGAAAACACAAAGTGTAAACGCTTTATCGAACCATAAGTTTTATAAATTCTTATTTAATTAGATACGTGTTAGTGAAAAGTGCGAAGTGTTCATACGAGAAAACGTCTCGCGACAGAACGGCCCTCGTTACGGTAAAGTTTCACGGTACCTAAGCGTGCGTGCGTAAATTTTTGAACCGGTGGCGACATCTACGAAAGTCGAAGTCTCTTACGTACTAAACAACACTACACGTCTTGTTCGTGTGTTTTGTAATCATCTATTCTACATAACTATCTACAATGGCCGACACCGCAGTTGCCGCTGAATCTCCGGCTCCCGCTACACCAGCGAAGAAACAAGCGCGCCAGGCCGCCGGTGCTAAAAAACCGAAGGCGAAGCCCACTCACCCTAAAACCTCTGAGATGGTGAACAGCGCTATCAAAGAGATGAAGGAACGAAGCGGATCCTCCTTGCAGGCGATCAAGAAGTACATCGCCGCCCAGTACAAGGTCGACGCCGAGAAGCTCGCGCCTTTCATCAGGAAGTACCTGAAGAGTGCTGTCGAATCGGGCGCCCTGATCCAGACCAAGGGAAAGGGCGCGTCGGGATCGTTCAAGCTCGAGTCCAAGTCTGCCGCCTCCAAGAAGCCCAGCCCTGCTGTGAAGCCGAAAGCCTCCGCCGCCGCCGCCGCCGCCGCCGCCTCTAAGGGTGGCAAGAAGGCAACCGCATCCGCCGCCGGCGCTAGGACGAAGAAGGCCGCCGCCGCGACGCCCGCGTCGCCCACGAAATCGAAGGCGTCGTCCGCCGCTAAGGACAAGAAGGCCGCAGCCGCCGCCAAGAAGAAGCCCGCACCGAAGAAGGCCGCCGCCCCCGTTAAGGCGAAAGCCCCCAAGGCAAAGAAGACCGCCAAGCCTCCAACTAAGAAGCCGAAGGCGCCCAAACCGAAGAAGGCCGCCGCGACGCCCAAGACGAAGGCCGCCGCCAAGAAGGGAGGAGCAGCCAAGAAGTAAATTCCCAGCTAGCGGTGCAGTGCAGTGCATGGTCGCGCTACACCCCCTATGCAATCGTCCGCGCGCAAGCTCGCGTATGTACACATACATACATACATACATACATAGGCGAGTCGTGCCGAGCGAGAGCGGCGCACACACACCAAAAAGCCCTTTTCAGGGCTAACAATGTGTTCACGAATTGTATCACAATTCGTTTCTATAAACTATATAAACAGATCGAGTCATACATAGTACGTACGAACGAACGACTAAAACACTATCTATCTATCTATCTATCTTTCTCAACCACCTCCCACCCTACTAAGGAGGTGTATGTTATCTAACTATGTCATTCATTAGTAATTACTCACCAAAGTCGGGTGCATAGCCCTAAACGAAAAGCACAACAAACAAACAAACGCAAACACTGCACGCGACACGTCAATTCAACGCGAAACAAATATCCAGTTATTTTTTTGTTATTATTCACCTACACATATTAGAACAACACATCACACAACAATCACATTAAAACATAATTATTATATCATATATATAAATAAATATATATAGGTATAATAATTAAAAAACATTTCCCATCGGTAACTAAAATCCATAAATCGCGACAAATTCGCGAGCATTAGCACACCGCCCGACTGCCCGACTCGATCGATGCAGCCGCGATACGCAGACATACTGACATTATAACCTAAATTATAGGAAATCCCTAAATTTTCATTATTAGTATATAATAATAATAATAATAAAAAAAAAAATATAGTGCATTCGAAAACGCGCGAAAAGTCCGCGTCTGCGCTCTCTGAAAGCGTCGTTTCGTACGCTCGCCTCCCCACCCGACGGTTCTGTGACCGCGCCAGCGTATATAATAAAAGTGAGACGAAAATTTTCTACATTACAACCGCAGACACACGTTGCGCGCGCACCCTTGCTGTTCGTGTTTTGTTAAATTTTTCGCTCGCTCCAATCAAGATGTCCGGTCGCGGCAAAGGTGGCAAAGTCAAGGGAAAGGCAAAGTCTCGCTCCAACCGCGCTGGTCTTCAGTTCCCTGTCGGTCGTATTCACAGGCTGCTTCGTAACGGAAACTACGCAGAGCGCGTCGGTGCCGGTGCCCCTGTGTACCTAGCCGCAGTCATGGAGTACCTGGCCGCTGAGGTTCTCGAGTTGGCTGGCAACGCCGCGAGGGACAACAAGAAGACTAGGATCATCCCCCGTCATCTCCAATTGGCCATCCGCAACGACGAGGAGTTGAATAAACTGCTCTCCGGTGTGACCATCGCCCAGGGCGGTGTACTGCCTAACATTCAGGCCGTGCTCTTGCCCAAGAAGACCGAGAAGAAAGCATAAGGCGTATGTCTAGCACCTACAATGCCTTCATGTTCAATCGCGGCGTGCCATGTCGTGATAAAAAGGCCCTTTTCAGGGCCACAATATGAATCTTAGTCTAATATTTATACATAAAAGACTATTTCTATTTATGTTAAACAAGATGAAAGTCAGACAAGCGAGTCGTACGTTAAAATTACATAAATAATTATTACACGTAAAGTAATGTACCTTACCTTTACGCTTCAGATTATAATTATGATAATAATGTAAATATACATACATATATTATTTATATGTTGTAACATAATTAGCTTTTGTTTGAAATAATACATTATAATAATGTTATTCCCTTTTATAATAGACACATAAATATTTAAGTGTGTAGATGTGTACGGATCATGAGATGATTATTATACGCCATACATAGATAGCTGAAAAAAAAAAAAAAAAAAAAAAAAAAAAAAAAGTGCGTGTATTAAAAAAAATAAATAAATAAATATAACATCTTACCCGTGTGTGTTCTAAAGTCAAAATATTAGCGAGCGCCCCGCCCCGCCTCGCCCCGCCGCGCGTCCCGCGTACTCTTTGAGAGCGGTGACTGTTTGTGCTGCCCTCCTATTGGTCCGTTGTTGAATAGGCGCTCGCCGATAGCGGCGGCACCGCGCTGCTCGCGTCTCTTTAAATAAAATCGTTTTTAATACGGGCACACTCAACGCTCGCCCTCCGTCCGTGCGGTACGTTAGCGCTCGTGTAACTTAACTTAACATTTTCCGTATACATCATGCCGCCCAAGACAAGTGGTAAAGCCGCTAAGAAATCTGGCAAAGCTCAGAAGAATATCTCCAAGACCGACAAGAAAAAGAAGAAGCACAAGAGGAAGGAGAGCTACGCCATCTACATCTACAAGGTGCTGAAGCAGGTCCACCCCGACACCGGTATCTCCAGTAAGGCTATGTCTATCATGAACTCGTTCGTGAACGACATATTCGAACGCATCGCCGCCGAAGCTTCCCGCCTCGCCCACTACAACAAGAGATCCACCATCACTTCGAGGGAGGTGCAGACCTCTGTCAGGCTCCTGCTGCCCGGTGAGCTCGCTAAGCACGCCGTCAGTGAGGGGACCAAGGCCGTCACCAAGTACACCAGCTCCAAGTGAGCAGCACATTGCGTGTGTACATCACCATGCTATAAGCATGTATGCCAAAAGGCCCTTTTCAGGGCCACAAATACGTTCATTGTTGTTCGTTTCTATTCTAACACAATCAAATAAGTTGTGAAACAGTGGTGTGAGGTGATATTATAATAATAACAGTATATAACATCATTAAAAAAAATTTACACTATGAACATATTGGTTCGATCTACTCTACGCTCAGTTTATAATAAGATTACTAGTTTTCGATCCTATGCTCTAACAATGTTTAGGTTCAAACAAGATGACTCTTTTTAAGTTAAATATAAATAAATAATCCTAATAATAATAGGGTTTTAATACTATTCGTTAACAAGCAATGGTTAGATTAGGTTAGGTTCAAACATTTTTTTTATTATTTTTATAAACAATATAATGTGTAAAGTACATACATAATATAATTATGTACTATATATATTTGTGTTTTTTTTTTTTTTTTTTTTTTTAATATTGGCATATAAAGTGCATATCAAATGCGATTTTTAACTAAGTTTATAAAAAATAAAAGCAGCCAAAAAGTCACACAACTCGTGAGTACGACTAGCTCACTGCGCCGCTTCGGAAACATATAAATAGGAGGGGCCAAACGTTGCGACGTTTCATTCTCTCTCGCACGCTCGACGTGATTAGACGTCGCGCTCGCCCGATACGAATTTTCAACAATGGCACGTACCAAGCAGACTGCCCGCAAGTCCACCGGAGGCAAGGCTCCGAGGAAGCAGCTCGCCACTAAGGCTGCTCGCAAGAGCGCACCGGCGACCGGAGGTGTCAAGAAGCCACATCGTTACAGGCCCGGTACCGTGGCTCTTCGTGAGATCCGTCGCTACCAAAAGAGCACGGAGCTATTGATCCGCAAGCTGCCGTTCCAGCGTCTAGTTCGTGAGATCGCTCAGGACTTCAAGACCGATCTCCGTTTCCAGAGTTCCGCCGTGATGGCTCTGCAGGAGGCTAGCGAGGCTTACCTCGTCGGTCTCTTCGAAGACACCAACCTTTGCGCCATTCACGCCAAACGCGTCACCATCATGCCAAAGGACATACAGTTGGCGCGCAGGATCAGAGGCGAACGCGCTTAATGCGTGAACGCATCTGTACTGTACGGCTAGCTACGCTGATGCATACTAAAAGGCCCTTTTCAGGGCCACATATGATTCTAATATTGAAATTATGTTTCGTTATTTAATTAACAGTATATAAAAAGTCATAATATAGGTAGCAATACTCGTACCTTACGTACTACCTATTCTATATTTTGAAGCAAAAACGTATAGGTAGTTACACATTTACAACGTGGCAATAATTGTATTATATAATAATTATATATATACATACATATAATACATTTTTTTTTTTTTTTTTTTTCCTTAATATAATTGTGTTTATTCGAGATATAGAATTGAAAAGAATAACAAAACCGTGTGTTTTATTTATATTAATTTGTGTGTCAAACGTGTATCCATGTGTGAGGTGAAATTTAAATTCATTTATTTCAAAAGTTATGGTTATAATTAATGCTTATACATAATTATTATGCTTTATATAAATATATATATATATTTTTTTTTTTTTTTTTTTTTACAACATAAGTAAGTACATAATATATATATATATATATATATATATATATTAATGTTTACTATATACATAATAATAATATATTATAATTTTGATAACAACGCGGTGGTGTTTGCGCATCGAGCCGAGCGCGGAGCAACGCGCTCGCACTAGCCCGCCATCAAAAACGTATATAAGGGAGCTCAAATAGTTTATCAACGTGCGCGCGTCGCTTGCTCGTGGATTGACATTTTCAACAAAGAAACTCTTCGAAGATGACCGGTCGCGGAAAGGGAGGAAAAGGTCTGGGGAAAGGAGGAGCCAAGCGTCACAGGAAAGTTCTTCGTGATAACATCCAGGGTATCACGAAGCCCGCCATCCGTCGTCTCGCGCGCAGAGGTGGCGTCAAGCGTATCTCTGGTCTAATCTACGAAGAGACCCGTGGTGTGCTCAAGGTGTTCCTAGAGAACGTCATCCGGGACGCCGTAACGTACACGGAGCACGCCAAGAGGAAGACCGTCACCGCCATGGACGTCGTTTACGCTCTGAAGCGTCAGGGCCGTACCCTGTACGGTTTCGGAGGTTAATCTTCGCCACAGGCAGCCGAACCTCGTCCGTCGACAACGACACGAGTGTTAAGGCAGAAGATTTATAAAAAAAAGGCCCTTTTCAGGGCCGCATATGATTCGTATAAACAAGACCAATGTTTATGTTTCTTTTGACAATACAGAATTATTAAGTCGCTACTTTCAATTGCACACTTTTACTCGTCTGAAATAAATATTATATATTATATTTACTTATGTACTTAATAAATACGGCAAGCTTGTGCAGATATAGCTTCGTATATCACCGCACACAACCCGTCGAATGAAAATAGAAACACGTTAAGTTCAGTATTAGTTGGTTAGTACGGTTCGTAGAAATTAAAAGTAAATAAATGAGAGCATAGGTACTTACACAATATGGAAATAATTTTTTTTTTTCTTTTTTCCATAAGTTAATAATTACAAGTATATAAGTTTATATAATATTTATTTCGCTTATTTTTTTTTTTTTTTTTTCCTAACAAATTGTACCATTCTATGCGGACGTAATCAGCGTGTACGTACGACTGGCGCACTTAGTGCTTTCGTTATATTCAACGCAGTCGCAGAAATGTCTCTTATTGTGCAGCATTTAAAAATAATGTTGAAAAAAAAAAAAAAAAGCAATTGCTATCGACGTGCACACAAAGTTTTGTATTTTAATTTTTTTTTATTTTTCTATATAACTCTTTTAAACGATATGCCTCCCCTTCAGAGTAGATCGTCCTTAGCTCGTGTACGGCGTAAGTGTTTTACGAACGTTCACTTTTATGTGTGTATTTAGTTCGTATAAAGTGTGGATTCAAATGAAATGTTGTTATGTTACAAACTCGATATCTTCGTCGTTGATCTGATGAACGTTTACAACGAAAACGTTGTGTTTTATAGAGAAAAATACATTTTGAACTGAACACTAGGTGCGCACGGTAGACAGTCGTCAAAATAAAACATCGTTGCGGCTCAATCGAACGCCCGAGACCTGTAAAATTTGTGCACAAACATAGTGACGTTCATTATTTATGCGAAAACACAAAGTGTAAACGCTTTATCGAACCATAAGTTTTATAAATTCTTATTTAATTAGATACGTGTTAGTGAAAAGTGCGAAGTGTTCATACGAGAAAACGTCTCGCGACAGAACGGCCCTCGTTACGGTAAAGTTTCACGGTACCTAAGCGTGCGTGCGTAAATTTTTGAACCGGTGGCGACATCTACGAAAGTCGAAGTCTCTTACGTACTAAACAACACTACACGTCTTGTTCGTGTGTTTTGTAATCATCTATTCTACATAACTATCTACAATGGCCGACACCGCAGTTGCCGCTGAATCTCCGGCTCCCGCTACACCAGCGAAGAAACAAGCGCGCCAGGCCGCCGGTGCTAAAAAACCGAAGGCGAAGCCCACTCACCCTAAAACCTCTGAGATGGTGAACAGCGCTATCAAAGAGATGAAGGAACGAAGCGGATCCTCCTTGCAGGCGATCAAGAAGTACATCGCCGCCCAGTACAAGGTCGACGCCGAGAAGCTCGCGCCTTTCATCAGGAAGTACCTGAAGAGTGCTGTCGAATCGGGCGCCCTGATCCAGACCAAGGGAAAGGGCGCGTCGGGATCGTTCAAGCTCGAGTCCAAGTCTGCCGCCTCCAAGAAGCCCAGCCCTGCTGTGAAGCCGAAAGCCTCCGCCGCCGCCGCCGCCGCCGCCGCCTCTAAGGGTGGCAAGAAGGCAACCGCATCCGCCGCCGGCGCTAGGACGAAGAAGGCCGCCGCCGCGACGCCCGCGTCGCCCACGAAATCGAAGGCGTCGTCCGCCGCTAAGGACAAGAAGGCCGCAGCCGCCGCCAAGAAGAAGCCCGCACCGAAGAAGGCCGCCGCCCCCGTTAAGGCGAAAGCCCCCAAGGCAAAGAAGACCGCCAAGCCTCCAACTAAGAAGCCGAAGGCGCCCAAACCGAAGAAGGCCGCCGCGACGCCCAAGACGAAGGCCGCCGCCAAGAAGGGAGGAGCAGCCAAGAAGTAAATTCCCAGCTAGCGGTGCAGTGCAGTGCATGGTCGCGCTACACCCCCTATGCAATCGTCCGCGCGCAAGCTCGCGTATGTACACATACATACATACATACATACATAGGCGAGTCGTGCCGAGCGAGAGCGGCGCACACACACCAAAAAGCCCTTTTCAGGGCTAACAATGTGTTCACGAATTGTATCACAATTCGTTTCTATAAACTATATAAACAGATCGAGTCATACATAGTACGTACGAACGAACGACTAAAACACTATCTATCTATCTATCTATCTATCTATCTATCTATCTATCTTTCTCAACCACCTCCCACCCTACTAAGGAGGTGTATGTTATCTAACTATGTCATTCATTAGTAATTACTCACCAAAGTCGGGTGCATAGCCCTAAACGAAAAGCACAACAAACAAACAAACGCAAACACTGCACGCGACACGTCAATTCAACGCGAAACAAATATCCAGTTATTTTTTTGTTATTATTCACCTACACATATTAGAACAACACATCACACAACAATCACATTAAAACATAATTATTATATCATATATATAAATAAATATATATAGGTATAATAATTAAAAAACATTTCCCATCGGTAACTAAAATCCATAAATCGCGACAAATTCGCGAGCATTAGCACACCGCCCGACTGCCCGACTCCCGACTCCGACTCCGAGATTTATAATAATAGGTGAAGTATGGGCCTCTTATTTATAACAAGGGCATGCCGCGGCCACGCCCATGCGAGTGCGCCCCTTTTTCCAGCCAATCAGAGAAAGGGAGTGTGTCCATTGGTCGCGGTTGTTTCATTATTATATTTATTAATTATTTATTATGTATTCATTTATATTTCTTCTCTCATTTTTTCATATAAAAGCAAAGTACATTTAAAAATATAAAACTATGAAATTCTACATTTTCAAGTACTATTATTATTTATAATTATTATTCCTCTATTTATTTTTGAACCTTATTTTTATATTTTTATGTATGATTTGACGCCTGATAATGCGTGCCGTGTCCATAACGACCGTCTTCTGCATCTCTGGCTCTGAGTCATGTGGAATATGTGGATACATACATACATACATACAACATACAGTAAGAAATATGTTATTACAGAAAAATAAAATATATCAATCATAAACAAATAATAGAAATTCAAGCATGTCAATTAAACAATTCTAGATAATAATACATAGATTAATATATATTTTATTATTATTATAGAAAATATATGTTTTCTTTGTTTTGAAACTTTAAATGTAAAATAAAAAGATTAATTTCCATTGCAACTGAAAAATGAACTTATTTACTTATGACAATTTTAAGGTTGAAATTATTATAGTAGAATATTTTTAATTTCGTTATGTATTTGTAATTAACTACGAAATAAAAAAAAAACTCATCTACATCTCCGAATCTGTATTCCGCGATAGAGCGGTGTATTGCACCTACACGGCGGCATATAAAAAGGCGGGGTCATCGGTTTGGCGGTGCATTCACAGTCAACCGCTCACCGTTGAATAACGTCCGCGCGTCGCTTATCCGTGGATTGTAATTCCCAACTAAGAAACTCGGAGCGGGGATTGCCTTAACCAGATAGCCGGCGTGGTGGTGCCTATCGCCATGTGGAATAGGTCGGTCTGGCACCAGCGCCAAGCTCCGATTTCGACCGTACCACCACGCCTTGGGCGCCGCGTGAAAGCACCCCACAGGATGGAACAGCCCCAACAAGAGGGTGGAAAAAACCAGCAAGACGCCGACGAGGAACTGCAGTCCTTGCGCCGCAGATGTGACCGAGGGAGCAGTGTCGCGGGGACTGCAATCCTGGTTGGAAGTATATTTTTCTACCCTGGACATTAAGTTAAGAGAGAAACGCCCCTTCTCACCGCAAGAACGAGCCGCACTGCAGCTGACTGAGCTACACTTGTCGGGAATATTTCCCGAACGCTCGTAAACTTCAGAGACGCCATCCCTCGCCACCGCCACCACCGCCGCTGCCAGCAAGAAGCAGCCGATCCTTGTTGTGGACCGTCTACCCAATTGGACGGCCCACTTCAAGGACAACAAGGACAAGGACACATTTGAGCTAGGTCACCCACCGAACGCCCCCGCCCCTTCGGGAAGGGCTTTAAGTTTATGCCGAAGGATGACGAGGAGTTCCGTGTTATCCAACGGCATCTCGACGACATCGGGCAGGAGCAGTTGCCGTACTACGCCATCGCACCACCGAGCCAAAGGCCACTAAAAGTGGCCTCCCCGCCGACACTCCCGCGGAGGAGATCACCAAAGACCTAGGCGTGCCGATCAAGTACACGAAACACATCCGCGCACGCACAGGTCGTCCGGCCCGCCCGGGTGTATTTTCTTCGCGGAAGGGGAGAAGTCCGCCGAAACCACCAAGGCGGCCTACGCGATAAGCGAAATACTGCTCATGCCCTACGTTGCCGTGGAGCCCTGGAAGGGCTAGAAGGGCCCGGCACAATGCCACCGATGCCAGGGGTTCCGCCACAGCTCGCAGAACTGAAACAGGCCACTCGCATGGGTCAGATGCGGGGCGGCCTCTTTGCGCAGGACTGCGAGCGTCACAAGGACTGGTTGCCCACCACCTGGTTGGTTCGAACGAAGGAAGAAACCAGTGGACCAACCCGCCGGCGCCGCGGCAGCAGAGGAGAGACCACCACCACCATCACCTACGTCTTCCGAGGCTGAAAAGGAGCAGCTCGCCGCCCTACTCTCGCCGTTCGCAGAGCGGGTAAGGGCTGGCGAGATCAACATCACAGGACTGCTGCAATTTCTCCCCTCCAATAGATAAGAATGTCTACCGGGGATTGCCGCTGCAAGCGAAGCTCGCAATATACAAAACTTATATCAGCCTCACCTCGCTGCGCACCTACGGCACGCGACCATCCACCGGGACCTAAAATGGGAACCAGTGGCGGACTTCGTGGGCAGACTGGCCAGGGGGATGTTCGAGCGGGCTAACCGCTACGAATATTCACGTCTGGTCGGTATCGCTCCACCTCCCCCACCATCACAAACCACACCGAAGAGGAGCAGGAAACGCCCCGTTTGGGCGCTAATACCGGCTCCCTCGAGCGGGGCAGATGACCCACCACTACCACCGGATCAAGACGAACCACCGCCCTCTCGTAGGCGGCTAGCGGGCCCTCACCCAACGGAGTCTCACCCGCTGGCAGGCCTCGAGGGCGGTAATTACTGATAGATGGGTCGCGAGACTCGCGTGAATAATCTCCTAAAGGGACCAAGTCCCGACGGACACTTCGAAAAATTACCTCCTGGTTAAAGTCGTTAGAATATGAGTCAACTGAAGCTTTATTAAAATACATAAAATAAATTAACAAAATGAATAATCCTCGCACTCACTTACACACAATCATACACACACACACACACACTACTTAACTAAAAATAATATTATTTAAATAAAAATAAGTTTTTCTAGAAATTTAATTTTACTCATAACTTGTTTAAGATATATTTAGTACATTCTCTGTAAATTGCATAATATTAATATTAAGAATATCTTGGAAGAGGACACTGGCTTCCGAAACACAGGTATTTTCAATGCCTACCTCGGAAGTCAGGGCTTCACATACGCTTGTATTGTTGATTTATGCAATAAAGAATGTATTATTATTATTATTATTGTTGTTTCTATGTTTTTCTCGGCAAGCCGGTTGAACTGATGGCACGGGCCTAAGCCAAGTGTTCATCAGTGAAACAATAAGTTTCAGTGGTGTGTTCTAGAGCTGTGATTGTGTGGGTGTGTGCTGAGGTTGTTATTGTTGAAGTGTGTACTGAAGTTATTACAATCCAATTCAATACGTCGGGTCACTTAAAATTTTTGTACCTACCGCTGTTCTACGGATAAAGAGAATAGTCAGTGGCGGATTAATGTGAACTAGGCAGACTTCACTAACCTAAGATACTGATTATAGGTTTTCGCAATCAACATTATGGCCGTCGGCCGACGTCCATTGCGAAAGGGTAGATAGTAAGAGCCCGAAAGCCGGGTCCAGAAGTCCAGGGCGACTTTTGGCTCTGGAACCGGGGCAAGCAATTACCGCTCCCTGACCGACCAAGCACGATCGCCATGCTCGGTCGTTCTGTACCAGCCCGGCTAAAGAGTTAAATGTGTGGAAGTCCTTACCTACTATCCGGTGTAGGTAGAACAGGGGAGGATCTCAGTGCCAGGCAGTCTGCAATGCAACAAAGACTGCTATATATATTATTGGAGCCATGCGATCTAATGCTTTTGTGAAGTAGGTAGGTAGGTAGGTAGGTAGGTAATGCTGTATTGGTGTATGGAATAAACAGCACTCAGATATTAGTTTTTAGGGATTTTGCTTAATTATTGAGTTAAGAATAATTTTATTTATTTAGGTAGGTAGATAGATATTTTATTTTCTGTTATTGAGTTTTTTATTGATGTACCCTACCACGCAATTAAACCGCGGGAGATAGTTTGTTTTTTGGAAAGCGCTTAGCTCAAAAACTATATACTACTGGGCTACATTTAAGTTTGATAGTCTCACTCTCAATAATCTTACGCTAAACTCTACGGGAGCGGAGCGAGCAGTAAGGTTGAACGCGGGTCAAAGCCTAGGAGCAGCTACTACTTCATACAACGAATTCCATGCGGACGGAGTCGCGGCCAAAAGCTAGTAACTAATAAGGAAGTGTTCAAGTTCTAGTGTACCTAGTTTTATTTATTTTCAGTACATCAATATTTAAATCATCACAAAGGATAATCTTTTTATCTATTTTTTTTTAAATAGCATCAAGTTTTTTATAATTACGATTTGGCACTATAAATACAAATAACAATTCATGAGAAAGATATTAATTATATTGTACATACCTCGAAAACGACTGATACGGACTGCTTAGCCACGTTCGGCAACGTTTATTAACCGACTTAAAAAAAAAAAAGAGGTTCTGTATTCGATCCGTATGTATGTATGTATGTATGTATGTATGTATGTATGTCACCTTTTTATGTTCGCGATTTTCTCGGAAACTACTGATCCGATTTGAATGCAGTTTTCGGTATTTTAATCCTTGTGTTTCAAGGAAGGTTTTAGTATATAATTTATCAGAATCTGATGAAGATCTTTGGAGACAGGCAACGGAACTCTTTAAAAACGAATAGCTAATGAACCACGTCTTGTGCAATCGTGTATTGTTTTCACCACTAAATAACATAACATCATGCCTGTGTATGCTTTGAAGGGTAAGCAGAGACAGCCTACTTACCTACCCTTAAAGTACCGAAAGCTTTGCTTAGGTTTGGACGGGGCTTACGTTTTAGCATATTTGTTATCATCGTAGTGATAACTTATGATCATGAAGATCTCAGAAAGAGTTTTTTGATAATATATAAGGATTTGATAATCAAAAAATAAAATAAAAAAACTAACTAAAAAAAAACTAATTAAAAAAAGAATATTCCTAACTCGAGCGTATTCTAAATATTATAATATTATGTACTATTTTTTTTCAAAGAAAAAGGAACCGCCTTCAAAAACTCAAAAGTAAAAAACTAAGAAACTAAAAAGCTTGAAATAAAAAAATTAAATAAAAAAAACTAAATAAAAAAAAAGGATATTCTTTTCTTAACTCGAGCGTATTCTAAATATTATAATATTTTATGTACTATTTTTTTCAAAGAAAAGGGAACCGCCTTCAAAAACTCAAAAGTAAAAAATAAAATATTCGCTAAACTTTGCTTACCTTATTAATTTGTTTAAAACAATAAACCCAAATAATTATGTAATACCAATTAATTATATTTTTTTGAAGTCGGCGCCAAATTACAAAATCAAATAGATACCAATTAAAACCGTATTTACCGAAATAAATGTTGAAAAAATCACAAAATCAAATACCAATTAAAACCGTATCAGCAATTATGTGATTTGGCGCCGACTTAAAAAAATATAATTAATTGGTATTACATAATTATTTGGGTTTATTGTTTTAAACAAATTAATAAGGTAAGCAAAGTTTAGCGAATATTTTATTTTTTACTTTTGAGTTTTTGAAGGCGGTTCCCTTTTCTTTGAAAAAAATAGTACATAAAATATTATAATATTTAGAATACGCTCGAGTTAAGAAAAGAATATCCTTTTTTTTTATTTAGTTTTTTTTATTTAATTTTTTTATTTCAAGCTTTTTAGTTTCTTAGTTTTTTACTTTTGAGTTTTTGAAGGCGGTTCCTTTTTTATTATTTATTTATTTAACACTTTATTGTACACAAAAGATTACAGAAAAATAAACATATTACAGTAAGAGTATACAAAAGGCGAGCTTAACTCAGTGCTTGAGTTCTCTTCCAGCAAACCTAGAGCAATAGAGGAGACAATGATGCCATAGAGGGCAAGATAAGTGTACGACTTAAGTAGAAAATACAAAATATAAATATAACTACATATACATAACATATACATATATATATATATATACACACGTTCTTTGTTCTTTGTATTGCTGTGTCCCACCATATTCCTCCCTTTTTGAAAAATTTGTGAACATACAAATTTATAATCAATAGATATATAATTTTATAATCACATACAAATGTTTTCTTAACTTAGAAATAGAAATAGAAATATTTATTTGCTTAAAACATGGTATATACAGGGTGTTAAGTTAGTCTAGAGTACAGCGTGTCTCACCGTAAGGACGGTATGCAAAAATATTTTAAAATATACTTAACCTATAGACATTATTTTTTAAGTTATATATTATTATTATAAAATCATACCTACTTACACACTTTTTCATATTTTTTTTATATTATTTAACTATCATATTATTTAACACATGTCATGTAGGTACTTACACACAATATTTAAAATAAAATTATAAACTAAAAACATTTTACATATCTTATTATTATTTAACCTTATACAGGGTGGATGCGACATAGCGACATTTATTGAAACCACAGCTTCTATACATGGCCAGTATGCATTTCCACCGGATAAAAAGGGTGTACCGCCGTTTGCCAGAATTTCATTTGCCCGAATTTTATTTGCTATAATACTCACCTGACATATTATTGTTTCTCATAATTTTATTTGTCATATTCATTGTTTACTATATTAGTCACGTGCTAGAAACTTTGTTTCCCATAAAGTTAATTGCCATAACATCATTTGTTATAATCATTGTTTCCCATAAAATCAATTTCCATAACATCATTTGTTATAATCATTGTAAGCCGTAATTATCATATGCCATAACTTCATTTCCTACCAAAATTGCTTGTAAAATAGGTTAAAATAATTATAAAAAATAATAGGTAGGTTAGGTTAGAAACATGAAAGACAACGCACGAGCCGAGCGAGCGAAGCGAGCGTGCCGCGGCAGCGGCCGGCGAAGTGCCAGTATAATCATTGTAAGACGTAATTATCATATACCATAACATCATTTCCCACCAAAATTGCTTGTAAAAAAGTTTAAAATAATTATTAAAATTAATAGGTAGGTTAGGTTAGAAACATGAAAGACAACGCAAGAGCCGAGCGAGCGAAGCGAGCGTGCCGCGGCAACGGCCGGCGAAGTGCCAGTATAATCATTTTAAGCCGTAATTATCATATGCCATAACATCATTTCTCACCAAAATTGCTTGTAAAATAAGTTAAAATAATTATAAAAAATAATAGGTAGGTTAGGTTAGAAACATGAAAGACAACGCACGAGCCGAGCGAGCGAAGCGAGCGTGCCGCGGCAGCGGCCGGCGAAGTGCCAGTATAATCATTGTAAGACGTAATTATCATATACCATAACATCATTTCCCACCAAAATTGCTTGTAAAAAAGTTTAAAATAATTATTAAAATTAATAGGTAGGTTAGGTTAGAAACATGAAAGACAATCGCTTTTTAGGACAAAGGCGTTAGGTTAAATTTGTACGGAAGTGACTTAGACTGATTATAGTGATAAGTAGGTATTAAAAATAAATCAATTTTAATACTATAATCATACTTTATTTATATCCAGTTATACTCTTGTCAATAAATATCGCCTACAAATATTTTTCCTACCCACTAATTTGTAATTACTTAAGTTTTTAAATAATTTTAGAGCGTTTGTTAAAATTTCATGAGCAAATAAATACCTTAGATAGATTGGAAATTAATTTAGTATGGCGTTTGAAAATTCTGTTGCATACTATTATTGCACTTAAAAGTATGAATAACAATAATACGTATGGCATTCGAATCATTATGTAATCAAATGTTCGGGCAAATAATATTATTGCAATTGAAAGTATGGAAAACAATACGTATGGCATTCGAATCATTATGAAATCTAATGTTCGGGCAAATAACAGTATGTCACATGTCTTTTATGGTAAACAAAACATTCGGGCAAATGAAATTCGGGTAAATGAAATTCGGGCATATGAATATTATGGCATATATTCTTCGGGCAAACAACAGACAACCGATAAAAAGTTCTCTGGCGAAAAAAAAAATCCACGTCTTCCGAACAAATTGCACGATCGCAATGTTCAAACTGTTCGGAGAACGTGATTTTTTTTTTTTTCGCCAGAGAATTTTTATCCGGTGGAAATTGATACTTACCATGTATAGAAGCTGTGGTTTCAATAAATGTCGCTATGTCGCATCCACCCCGTATATAAAACAATTATTATTATTTATCTTCATGTGAAAAGAATTCAGCGACTGAATAAAAACACTTTTCTATTGACCATTTTTAGGGTTCCGTAGTACCTACAAGGAACCCTTATAGTTTCGCCATGTCCGTCTGTCTGTCCACGGCATAGCGACGAAACCGTTGGTATTATATACCCGTGCGAATCCGGAGCGGGCCGCTGTGTTTTTATATACAACGTTCACAGTTTTTCTGTAGTGTATTTAGTATCAGCATTGTACCCGTGCGAAGCCGGGGCGAGTCGCTAGTTAATTTATAAACCGAGGACAACATTCTTATATACGAAAACAGCTGCTACTATCTTTTATTCTCGAAACTTACATACGCTCACATACTATCGTTATTGCCATTTCTTTTTTAGCACATTAGTTTCACTTCCTCACAACCAGATGAATGAAATCAATTTATTAGGGTTCCGTAGTACCTACAAGGAACCCTTATAGTTTCGCTATGTCCGTCTGTCCGTCCGTCTGTCCAAGGCATAGCGATGAAACCGTTGGTGCTAGAAAACTGAAATTTTGCATAAACATATAAGTTAACTATACAAAGAAAGTCGTAGAATAAAATTTGAAAAAATATTTTGTTATTATAATTTTGAAATTGTATAAGTTTTGTTTTATTTACATTAGCGGTAAGATTATTTTCATCTAGCCAGTTAATAATATCTTGTGTTGTTGAATTTAAGGTGTTAATATAGTCGGCATTATTATTATTATTTTGACAAACAACTACGAAAATATCGTCGGCGAATAGTGTACATTTATGTTGTGTAGAATTTGGAATGTCGTTTATGTACATTAGAAATAATAGGGTTCCTAAAACACTGCCTTGTGGCACACCTATTTTCTTTGTAGTTTGACAGATATGATGAAGATGTACATTTTTGGTCGACACGAGTTATTTCTACACATTGTTTACGATTACTTAGATAACTCTCGATCCACTGCAGGGCGTATTGTTAGTTACAATACTAGTACATAAACTGCTTAGCGAGTACATTCTTCAACGAAGTTCCTTATCGCGCGTTGCGAAAGGGGGCTAGACGGAAAAAATTGGGACTAAAAGTTGTAACGACACATTTCGTAGCAATTCTCGTAGCGGCGTAGTAATTACATGCTACGTTACAGCTACGGTGCTACATCATCAGACTAAAAATCGAAAGGAACTTCGTTCCATCCGGGTGTCCCTGGACACCTCAGTAGGTTTTTATTTTAATATTCGTTACACATTACATTAAACAAAAGTAAAAGATATTTATATGTTTTTTATAACATATTTTTTTTTTTCGTCGTGTCGATGGCTGAGTCAAATTTTATTTTGATTTGCCATCGTTGTGAAAGGATTAGCCAATTCACTTTGGAGAACTCGTGAATTGCCCAGGGTGCGCCGGACGTAGGGAATCGTTGTGTACGTCACTCGGGGAGGCTCCTTATATACTATACTATGTTATGACGCGTTTGCGCCTGTTGTTGAACCATCGTAATGTTATTGGTACTACACCATACTGACATTTCTTTTCTTAGCATTTTCTGAGTAGGTACCTTGTTTACACTTTTTGTATACCATGTAGGTAATACAAATTATAATCAATGCTGCTATGACAAAAATAACTATGCCATATCTCTCTAAAGATTGCTCAAAATGCGAATTGGTTGCACTTTTCTCTTCATTTTGGGCAATTATTACTTCTTCACTTTTTTTCTCAACACTGTATGTTTTACCCATATTGGTTAAATAATTAACTTTACATTAAAATTGGTGCAAAGTACTAATCAGTTGATGGTTTCACAATGGAATGTTTTACAATTATAAATTGAATTATTACAAAGCATTTCGTTGGCTCAGCTAAAGCTCAATTTTACAGCGTGCATAGCTATCGATTAGTTAAGTCAACATTTCTTACATAGGTACTAATTATATTACTAGGGTTTGTCTGTTTATATTTTAGTTTTATTAAAATATAACATGATTATCATAATTATATTGTTTTTTTTTTATAAAAATCTGACTGATGTCTTCACAACTCTGCCACTTTGAGTTTTTTTACATTGTTTCTCGCTACTTTCTTCACATTCTTTTAACAAATAGTCCAGCCAAATTACGAAATAAATAAACATGAGCGAACACAGTTTGGGGATTTTGAGGATCGATAGGGGGTGTATTCTGAGCATAAATTCCAATTTGAGGGGTTGTACTGAGGTCAGCTTAAGGTCATTTCGATGGAAACGCGTTTAATTCGATATCTCGAGAATGGTTAGTGTTAGGCGAAAAATTGTTGAAACCTTTTCTTTTCCAAACAAAATTTCCTAACTTTTGATCTGTAACTTTTTTTTATAACATTAATGTTTTTCAACTTATTACTCCCGCAAGGCAAAAAAATTACTTTTTCTTCTATTTTTCGTCGTTTTCTCCCCAACCATTCAATTTTATTAAATTTTACCGATCGTCGAAGTGTAGATCTTTTAATTATGAACAATTTTGTTCTTACAGCCCCTCAAATTTGAATTTATGCTCAGAATACACCCCTCTATCGATCCTCAAAATCCCCAAACTGTGTTCGCTCATGTTTATTTAACCCGTTTTTAGCCATAATTTGACTGCATTAAAATAAGCTGGTTTTAATCTGTCTATAGAAACTGTTAATAGGTGCTCTGTTTGGTAATCGAATTTTTAATATTTTTTCTGATCTTTCTAATACTTTATATGGGCCTTCATATGGACATGTCAAAGACTTTTTTATTGTGTCATCTCATCTCTCAAAAATACATGTGAGCACTGTTTTAAATCTGAATGAACGAAAATTGTTTTAGAATCGTTATTCTTCATACCTAGAGGTTTGTATTGTTTTATGATGTCATTTTGATTATGTCATTAATGACATTGACTCTTGTTTACGATCTTCAAAACTACTATGCTTCGCTGACGATATGAAACTATTTGCCTCAATATCATCTCTCAATGACATGCACGCACTTCAGGATGATCTAGGACAATTGGAGGCTTACTGTCGGTTCAGTAAACTGGATCTTAATCCTTCAAAATGCTCGGTGGTAACATATTCGCGTAAGCGTTCCATTATCGCCACATCATATAAGCTGAATGGCCAGGCGCTGCCCAGATGCAATGTTATCCGAGACTTAGGCGTAATGCATGATTCAAAGCTCATCTTTGAAGAACACATTGATGCAATTGTCGCTAAAGCATCCAAAGCATTGGGTTTCGTTATGCGGTTATCTAAATGCTTTAAAAAGGCCAAGACCTTAAAAATTCTATACTGTAGCTTTGTCAGAAGCCATCTTGAATACGCGTCTGAGCTGTGGAACCCCCGGTATCAAAAATATATTGATAGAATTGAAAGGGTGCAGATAAGGTTCATTAAGTACTTGTGCTATCACCAAAAGGTCCCCTATCATTCGGATAACTACATCAATCTCTGCAAAAAGTACCATTTGCTACCGCTGGCAAAGCGCCGCGAGATCTCTGACTGTACTCTCCTACTAAAAGTTTTTAATTCTAGCATCGACAGCCCTGAATTACTATCTAAATTTGGGTTTAATGTGCCATCAAGAACCCGTTCTAATCCGCCTATATGTGTACCGTTTGCGACTACAAACTATAGGCAAAACTCTTTGTTGATCCGTGCAAGCAGAAGCTTTAATAGTATGTGTAAGCAGCATGATATTGATCCCTTTAATAGTAGTGTGGCAACAGTGCGAAAGTGTTTGAGTCTGGAATTTTTTAAGGGTGCAATGGAGGCCTGATTGGTCAGTATATGGTAATATTAGTGTGTAAGTGTTTATTTTGGTACTTATGAATTTAACTTTAGTTTTATTTTGTTCTGACTTTTTAGTGTTTACGTTTGTTATTATTAAGTTTTATATAAGCGAAGACTTGTCATTGGCTGCCAGATTCCTCTACTACTATATTCAAAACTGTTAATTTAGCTGTAAGTCTTCCATATCTCTTAAATAAATAAATAAATAAATAAATAAATAAATAAATAAAATTTATATTTTGTACAACACACATCTATGCCATCTTTCGATAAATCCATTGCTTTGCGGTCTATATGGGGTAGTTCTTATCTTTGTCACCCCTAAATATAACATTAAATTTGCAAAAACTTTACTTTCAAATTGCCTGCCCTGGTCACTAGTGAGTTTAACAGGACAGCCAAATCTACATATATCCATTCTGTATATAATTTATTTGCTAGATACTGTTTCAGCTGAAATATCTTTTAATGGGTACGCTTCCGGCCAGCCACTTCCTCTATCAATTATCGTTAAACAATATCTATAATCATCTACTGTTATCGGAAACTACATCAAAACTAAGCCGCAATGAAACACCTAACCATCTCCCTCTCTCTCCAACATTCACGCCAAGGGAATCCGATGAATCGGTACAACTATTAGCGCTCTGTACACGTACAGTTCGGACCGCGCATCTTGGACTGCGTTCCAAACCGCGGTTAGATCTGTACAGTTTAGACTGCGGATCAAACTGTTGTGCTAATTACGATTAAAATGCTTGCACGGTTTGGACTGCGGATGAAACTCACATAATCTAGACAAACGTTCCGAACTGTGCGTGTAAATTGATTTTCAAGAGTTTGGACTGCAGTTTGGAGTGGCGCGTGGAACGTTATAACTTTTAAAAGTTTTGTACGCAGTAGTAAGAAAAATGGACGATCGTCGAAACAAAACCTACTGACTTGCAAAAATCAACGAGCTCGTCATATGCTTTGTTTCTCATGTTCCTGTTACTATACTCCTTACTTTTTATCTTCCAGAGACAAGTATGTTCACGGAACAAACGAATAACTCTGTAATAGCTTCGACGCTCCAAACCGCCATTCTTGTAATTTACGTTAAAACGTAATGCGCGCGTAAAACTGTCATATTGGCGCGCGCGCCAATATGACAGATCGGACTGTTAGAGCCGCGCATCTACACGTACAGTTCGGACCGAGGGATGGAACGGCGCGTGCTGTTTCCCGCGGTCCGAACTGTACGTGTGCAGAGCGCTATTAAGTATGACAGATAGTTAACCGAAAAACTGTACCGTACACAAGTGACTAACACCAATATTACAGTACCAAACAAAAATATTACACTCAATTTAAAACTGTAGCAACGTTACTGTAAAATTTTCTTAATTACTTTAGTATTATTTTGTTATAATTTAAAGATTATTCTGTAATACTTACCTGTCATAATATAGTAATTAATACCTAAACTGAAATAAAAGTGTACCTATCTTGTGATTGTAAACGTTTTTTTTTTTGCATTTAGTCATTTCCTCGCTGAGGTGGAATGAAAAGTTACGTGTTGCACTCGAGTAAAAAGATTTTTCACCTCGTGCTCTTTGATTCCTTCGCTTGCTCGGTCATCAAAATTAAACACGCGGTTAAAAAGCAACTTTGCACTCTTGTATAACAAATAACTATTTTGATTGATGATTTGGTTATTGTTCTTTTAGAGGCACACACAGGGAAAGTTTCAGTTTTTATAAAATTATGTAAGTCGGCGGCTACTGTCTTTTTAGACTCTGTGGGAACCAGCTCTGAATTAGTCTCAGAGAATATTGTATATTTTACGCGCGTACACGTTTGCTAAGAACTTAAATCTAGGCGTTTATGTAAGTGAGTTCGCCAGGAGCCAGAATACTACTATACTTACGAAGGATTCACGAACACCTGTAACTGCTGCAGATGCATCATGTTGAAGAGCGCCATCTATGTTTTCATCTCACTCGAAAATCAAATAAGGTTGGTGAAATTGGGACTGGGCCAATGTCATCAATTCTGGATAAGTCCCCAATGGCCTTTTAAAATTCCCCACTGAGAAGTAATGGGATAGAACCGACGTAAAAACCTAATATGAGGTGTGCGTCAGAATGGTTGGTTGTCTGTGGCGTTGGTATATTAATATATATTTAAAAATCAAATATTTTTTTGACCAGCAATTCTGATGTTCGGTTGGCTGGTCACCTTTTAGTTTAAAATCAAGCGTGCAGTTTCCCGAAATGTATTGCGTCAATAATTGCTACATATTTACTTCATTTATCTAATTTAGTTGTAACTTCAAACATAATAATGTTAAATAAAGAATGTGGCAAATATTTAAATTATCCCAAGGAAAGGTGTGCGTACGCCCAGCGAAATGTTGTTGAATTTAAAGATTTTAAGTATGCAGATATTTAGTGTATGACGTCGTGTAAATGTGTATGGTAAAAAAAAATTTGTGCATGCAGCCATTGTGGAGAAATTCACCAAAAACTGATTCCGCTGGGCGAACGTTGTCCTGGCGGAACTTTTTTTAATCCATCGACTTTATAAGCAAAGAATTGTGTCCAAAAATTAGTGTGTAATTGTGTATGTATAAATAAAATTAGTGCATGCATAAACTTCGGAGAAATTCAAGTTTCCGCTGCGCGAACGTTTGGCCATTAGCTAGTTTTCATATAAAGCGCTTACATAGAGAGCTGTAGATTTTTACATACGTTGTTTTGAATTTGTTTATATTTGTTTAAAAAACAGATTTAGAAAAAAATTAATGGTTTTAAAGATAAAAATATAAACGTAAAATACTCTTATTAGGTCTTAGTTCTTAAAGTATGCACTTTGGGGTCTAGATTTTCACGTTTATACAAAGCTTGTAAGTGTCTGCAACATGTTGCCAAGTATCATTGATGTGCCGTTAGTAATTAAAGAGTTGTAGGGCAATTTACCATGAATAGTTGTGGTTTTTGTTGTGTTTACAAAGCAGTCAAATATCACGACGTCCTAAAGGAATTGCATGGTAAAATGTATGCCAATAATTAGTGTATTCATTCAACTATGCACATGCAAAATTTCATGTCATTAAATTCAGTAATTAAAGAAAAACAATTAAAATACTGACGAAGCATCGAAAACCTACATAACCCGACCAAGTACGGATGGCTACAAAAAAGCGGCCGTACCATATATATAAGAAACGTTCTTAATCTTCCAATATAGTATTTATTAATATGGTACAGTTGCGTACACAAGCGTTAGGAATCGTATCTATTTTATGTCCATTTTTTCACACTATAATATTTTTGATCATTTTATAACTACAATACTTAGACTATTTAACCAGAGGACTAACCTTAAGCGTTCAAACAAAATAATTCTGCATATTTTGGTGGGGTGCGGTGGAACACGCTCACATACATAAGTTACTACCAGTACAACGGTAAACATCAATTAAAAATCGAGTCTAGAAGTATTTTTTTTATGTTATAAGATTGTTTGATCCACTAAAGTTGCAAAGGGGAACGCTCGTGCATGCCTAGTCCATTGGTTAAATCGTGTAATAAGCTACAATATGATAAATATTTACCTAAACAGTAGTACTTACATGTGGTAATTATTTAATTTTCCTATGGGGTCTATAGTTAGAATCCTGATCCGTGAAATCTTCAATAGAAATTAACTGTATGAATTTTATTTGTCTTAAATAATATAATAATATTTAGATTATATCTCAAGTGTTGCGCTTGACGCATACTTAAATAAAGTACCTACGTAAATAGTACCTACTTTCTGTCATAGTCAAATAGATTTAGGTATACACAAATAAATGACCTATAAATTATATCGAAACAATTGTGTTATCACCTATACCGGGTTCAATACCAGTATTATACTGTAAATTTTGGGATGTTACCTAAATATACTGCACGGCCGCTTTTTTGTAGCCATCCGTACTTGGTCGGGTTATGTAGGTTTTCGATGCTTCGTCAGTATTTTAATTGTTTTTCTTTAATTACTGAATTTAATGACATTAAATTTTGCATGTGCATAGTTGAATGAATACACTAATTATTGGCATACATTTTACCATGCAATTCCTTTAGGACGTCGTGATATTTGACTGCTTTGTAAACACAACAAAAACCACAACTATTCATGGTAAATTGCCCTACAACTCTTTAATTACTAACGGCACATCAATGATACTTGGCAACATGTTGCAGACACTAACAAGCTTTGTATAAACGTGAAAATCTAGACCCCAAAGTGCATACTTTAAGAACTAAGACCTAATAAGAGTATTTTACGTTTATATTTTTATCTTTAAAACCATTAATTTTTTTCTAAATCTGTTTTTTAAACAAATATAAACAAATTCAAAACAACGTATGTAAAAATCTACAGCTCTCTATGTAAGCGCTTTATATGAAAACTAGCTAATGGCCAAACGTTCGCGCAGCGGAAACTTGAATTTCTCCGAAGTTTATGCATGCACTAATTTTATTTATACATACACAATTACACACAAATACACACTAATTTTTGGACACAATTCTTTGCTTATAAAGTCGATGGATTAAAAAAAATTCCGCCAGGACAACGTTCGCCCAGCGGAATCAGTTTTTGGTGAATTTCTCCACAATGGCTGCATGCACAAATTTTTTTTTACCATACACAATTACACGACGTCATACACTAAATATCTGCATACTTAAAATCTTTAAATTCAACAACATTTCGCTGGGCGTACGCACACCAAGGAAAGTGCCTGATAAAATAATAAAGGCACATACTTAGTTCTTCCTCTCTTCATCGTCACAAACACGAATTAAAAATAGGGTCTATCGAATAAAATAAAAAATATTAACTGAAGATTCAAGCTGTAAGCCAATTTATTTTGAGTTTGTGATAGATTTATATCAGTGGGCGAAAATTCAACCAATAAGTAAGCACATTACAGTGAGTCAACATTCTAAGTCTGTTATAAAAAAAAAATATCGTTTACCTAAACATATGTGGGCTCACGTCCTACGAGAAGAAATTTGGAAAGCGCTGAGGGAACCATGCTCTTGGATCTTCAAACAATATTCTATTATAAATAAGATTCAAATAAAATGTACAGGTTTTGGCAAAGAATGCAATGTATCAATTATAGTTGTAATTGCTTATTGTCTATTGACAACATTGCCTACTGTATTTGTACAATTACAGACTTTAAGACTTCGTTTGTTCATCGCCCTAGCAAAAAAATCAAAATGTCATCAGTAAAACGAGTCCATATCATATACATCCATTTTATTTATATTATTGGACCCCTTTCCAAGAAGCTTTGTGCAAAAAGAAAAAAAAAAATAGATTAGAGCTAAGTTTGGATGCCACTGGCAGTATCGTCAAAGAATTTGGTCCAAAAGATAAAATTATATATGATTGACCAAACATATATTTTTATACGTGTTGCTAGTGAAACAAAATTAGAATGTAAGTTCAGCATGTACCAGTTTCGCAAATGATCTCTGAAAGCCAAAGTATGCACACAATATAATTATTATGTGAATGGCTTCAAGCATGGAGCAAGTGCAACCCCGTTCCTAATGAAATTGATTTAGACGACTCTTTAGCTTTGATTGGCGCGTGTGTTAAAGCTTTTACAAATTTGTAGTTCTACTGCAAAATATATATAACATACCAAATTGTATTTAGTTTATTTGCTCATTTAATTCCTACAGGCGCTTAGGCATCAAAATTGTATATTAATATAACTGTGTCCTTCAATGCTACGAGGTCTAAACCGACATATATGAAGGTAACAACTATTGTTTTAAAAAAACTCAATTAATTTGGTGTACGTTACGCCAGCAAGAAAGTGTCACCTAGAGTGATATGAGTAGAACGTATAATTAGTGCGCAATCTGCTGTAAATGTGCGCCGCATAAAAAATTTGTGCGTCTTGTAGTTTTGAAAAAAAAACGTAAAAACGATTCCTGCTGGAGTAACGTTGTTCTAGCAAGAAAATTCTAGACCAATCATCGGAGATATAAAATACATACATGGGCAGAGAGCTTATATTTGTGCAAATTTGTGCGCCATAAATATAATTTGTGCGTCTTCAGGTTTTCGAGATATTGCGTTTCCCGCTGGAGTAACGTTTTGCGAATTCGTGTATCTCAAAGACCATTATATGTGCGCCTGTAGAATGAACATACACGAATAGCTCTTAATTTGTGCATATTTGTGACATAATTAGATGCCAGATAATATTTATAATTTTCAAGTAATCGCGCTTTATTGAAAACTTAAAAAAATATTGTAGCGCCTAAATGAGAAGACGTATAAACTCGCTAAAAACTGTATTCGTTCCATCTTGACGTTTATAATTACCATAAAAAGTTTCAAAACAGAACCTACAAGCGATAATGAATAATATTACTAAAAGTCAAAACGACGGCATCATAACTTTGACGCCATCAAACAAGAAACTGGCTCAACCTAAGATGTGTAAATGTAAACCAAAAATTAGTGCATTTATCAAATAATATATAGTAAAAATATCCAGCTTCAACTGTTTCGTATTAAGTAAATATTAAGACTAAACCAAAACAGTTATTCGGCGCAGGTTATCCGACCAAATTCGAATGACTACAAAAAAGCGACGGATTCATACGTATCGATGACCACCTTTATTAAACGTATTACACCTAAACTGGGTTCGTACAGTCACGCTCAAATAATCGTTGGGAATTATTATTACAATGACCTAATAAAAATATAATATATATTAAATGTACTTTCTGATCATATGAAATCAAAGAGCTTGTTGGTTTAAAAAAATATTATTTTTATTATCATAATCATGATTCTTAAAGTAATTATGGCATCAAATCACAGATCAAATTGCCTACCTATAAATATTAAAACAAACATTGTTCAATTAAACTATTTGTACCTTGTATAGTCATTTGGTATTATTTAAAATCACAGATCAGTTTTTCATTTACTTAAATACACAAACAATAAAATCACTTAAAGTGGCTCAGTACCATCATGGCGTGAAATTTAAATATTAAGTAGTTGTTGTTTTGGCCGAGATATAATTAAGTTTTGGGTATGATTGTATAGTACGCGAACGTAATAAATACCTATAGAGCGTTATATTTTGTTATGAGTTTATGTTTCTTAAAAAATAGCCGGATTTGAAAACTTCAACCCAAGTTTCACATATCGGGCTGCTTAGGTTTGGGTTTTCAAATTAGGCTAATTTTTAAGAAACATAAGCTGATAATAATTTTAACCGGTCTATACTACGTTCGCGTATCATACTATTATATCCAAAACTAAATTATATCTCGGCCAACAAATAAGTAACTACTTTATACTTGAATTTCCCGTTATGATGGTACTGAACCTTTATCACAGAAAATCACAGTTTTTTCGTTTTTCTACTGATATAATAAATGCAAATGGCTAAATTTAATTATGTCTAATCAAAAAAAAAACTGAATTTATTTTAATAACTATTTCTACTGCACTGTACTCGGGCACAATACGTTTCAACCAGTTAGCGAGTAAAGTTAAGAAGGTCATCGATACGTATGAATCCGTCGCTTTTTTGTAGTCATCCGAATTTGGTCGGATAACCTGCGCCGAATAACTGTTTTGGTTTAGTCTTAATATTTACTTAATACGAAACAGTTGAAGCTGGATATTTTTACTATATATTATTTGATAAATGCACTAATTTTTGGTTTACATTTACACATCTTAGGTTGAGCCAGTTTCTTGTTTGATGGCGTCAAAGTTATGATGCCGTCGTTTTGACTTTTAGTAATATTATTCATTATCGCTTGTAGGTTCTGTTTTGAAACTTTTTATGGTAATTATAAACGTCAAGATGGAACGAATACAGTTTTTAGCGAGTTTATACGTCTTCTCATTTAGGCGCTACAATATTTTTTTAAGTTTTCAATAAAGCGCGATTACTTGAAAATTATAAATATTATCTGGCATCTAATTATGTCACAAATATGCACAAATTAAGACTATTCGTGTATGTTCATTCTACAGGCGCACATATAATGGTCTTTGAGATACACGAATTCGCAAAACGTTACTCCAGCGGGAAACGCAATATCTCGAAAACCTGAAGACGCACAAATTATATTTATGGCGCACAAATTTGCACAAATATAAGCTCTCTGCCCATGTATGTATTTTATATCTCCGATGATTGGTCTAGAATTTTCTTGCTAGAACAACGTTACTCCAGCAGGAATCGTTTTTACGTTTTTTTTTCAAAACTACAAGACGCACAATTTTTTTATGCGGCGCACATTTACAGCAGATTGCGCACTAATTATACGTTCTACTCATATCACTCTAGGTGACACTTTCTTGCTGGCGTAACGTACACATTAATTTGCGCAGT
This sequence comes from Hypena proboscidalis, assembly GCA_905147285.1. Lineage (NCBI taxonomy): Eukaryota > Metazoa > Arthropoda > Insecta > Lepidoptera > Erebidae > Hypena > Hypena proboscidalis. The sequence continues at coordinate 5,356,643 of LR990155.1, forward strand.
TTTCTCTCACTGGATAGGTGACCGACCTGCCGACCGGCCATTCTGATGTCAGAATGGTCGGTCACCTTAAAAACTAGTTTTTGTTTTCAAAGCTAACAATTATATAACGATTGGTAGCAACTTTCTAAAACTATTTCAATGTGATCTATGGGTAGTGACCGTCCATTCTGACGCTAACGAGTCCTACGTAGACGTAGTAGCAAGTGCAAGAACACAATTTTGAGATAGACTGCTTAGAGACAATTTTACCGGCCCACAGTGACCTGTAAAATATACCGCGTTGTTGACACATAGCAGGAATCTACGTAGGACGTCAATAAGGTTAGGAAGGTTGATGGAATATAAAAAAAACAAATACCAAAAAATATTTTTACTGACAATCACAACAGAAAGAGACAATAATACAAGATGAAGCAAAGAATACAAAACGAATACACAGGGAAACAGTACATCAAACTTAACAACAGTTACAACTTAACTGCTACACTTGTGTTATTATTAGCGGAGCTCACTCTACAGCAATGACGTTCTATTGCACACCATTCAAAAGCTAAACGACTCCATTTTTATTGTGTGCGTCAGAATGGCTGGTTGTCTGTGGCGTTGGTCTATGAGAGTTGATTCGAAAATTGCTACATAATTGCTTATATTTGCTAAATATAATAAATAATTGCTACATAAGATATATATATTTAAAAATGAATTTTTTTTTGACCAACCAGCCTGACTTTTGGTTGGCTGGTCACCTCCTAGTTTAAAGTCAAGCGTGCAGAGTTTTCCAAAATATATTGCGTCAATAATATTTCTCTAGTTAATGTAACTTCAAACATATTATGTTAAATAAATAATGTAGCAATTATTTAAATTGTGCCTGATAAAATGATGATGTTTGTGACGATGAAGAGAGGAAGAACTAAGTGTTTGCCTTTATTATATTATCAGGCACTTTTACTTGGGGTAATTGAAATAATTGCTACATTATATATTTAACATGTGTTTGAAGTTACAACACAAGACAACCAGCCATTCTGACGCACACATTTTATTCATTCAACATGGTACAAAAGACTGCTAGCAGTCAAGACTTCACCGTAGCTGCAATCAGTTCCAGCGAAATATTATTTTGTCATCAGATCACTGTCACACTTACGTCGTCAGAAGGTTTTTAATTGGTTGTAGATAATAATCAGCGGAGCTTCGGATACCATGTCGTAAGCTATATTGGTCTGCGGACCATTTCCAGGTAGATCTGGACTAGTAGCGTGAAGTAATTCGGAGAACACACTGTCAGCGGATTTTCGCAGCACTGCCGTAGATGGTGATAGCGGAGTACGCGCTCACGCAAGTGTCAGTAGAGCTTTGCAGCGCTGCCGTAGATGGTGACAGCGGAGTACTCGCTCACGCAAGTGTCAGTAGAGCTTCGCAGCGCTGCCGTATAAATTTATACAGATCAGTAATGACAAAACCACCACGGCCATAAAGGATGATGGTTGCTGACCGCTGCGTTAAACCCTAAAGTCCCACATAAAAATAGAGAAATGGTTCAATCGAGAGATAAGAAAATTAAATAAAATTTATAATTTTTTTTAATAACGGACACGGTCCTCCCCAGGGGAAGAGCTAGCAGACCATAGCCACGGCTAAGTCCTACCTACGACAGATAGGGCTACTATTTATAAAAAATACTAAAAGAAGATAATAAGACTAGCTCGCTAGGTAGCTATCTTGAGGATGGTCTCACTTATCAGCATAATATCGACATGTTCTTCTTGCAATATTATCTTTCTCTTCTGGATCCGAGCATCGGAATAATACACCCTTGGATTTAGGAACTGGTTAGAGCAATTAAGAAAGTTACCTTAAGGAAATACCCACGGTAAATGGCAGGGTGTTGGCTTTGTCCCAAATTAAGATACACACAATATCATTTGATCCAATAAATACCTGCCTACTGCAGACGTAGTTGGTAGTGCATAGCTTCTTTTTCTTTGCGTGTCAATGGAAAAACAACTAGTTTAAATTGTTTCCATTGTGGTGGAAGGATTGGCCAGTCGCGTTGATGTCCCTGCCCAGGGTGCGCCGGACGTCAGGGGTTTGCAATTAACGTCACACAGGGAGGCTCCTTCCATGCACATGCATAACGAATCTGCTGCACATGATGAACCGGATCTTATCAGTATGAATACAGCAGTAGCAGGAAGAACTCATTACCATCGTCATAGCGTTTTCTTGTCATTGTTTATATATATTTTCTGAAACATAGAAACACAACTTTTAACTTTAACTTTCAAGCGGCGCAAATACAATAATCTAATTGGGAATTACGTTGTTAATGATTAGGTAAGCCGTTTGGGGTCGAGACGCTGGAACCGTGGGGTCCTCGTGCTCATTCTCTTTTCAAAGAGATAACCAAATGATTAGTCGACTCTTCACGTGACCATAAGGCTGGCTTTAGACATGGGCAAAACAGTACCCCGTACTGTAATGGAACATGTCACATCACACTGGCCGAAGTTCCATCACCCGCAACCATGTCTCAGTACGCGTAACATTACTCGAATGAAATGGACATGAAATGGTATGTTATAATAAGTACAATTATGGGCAAACTTCTTGAGCATTAGGTGACGTTGTGGGGGAAAGTTTGCGCATCGTACACTTACGAGCAAAATATTGCTATAAATATGATTAGTTACGTCGAGTTTTTAGAATTACCTATTTTATTTATTACAATTACTGTTTATTTCGGGATATTGTATTATGTATAGACAATTGTATTTGTGTGAGTGCAGTGGCAGGCAATAGCCAAAATATAAACAATAGCCGAGATGTGCAACATTTTGTATGTCGTCATTATGTCGTGCATTGTTTTGTCAAATTTCTCATAACTTAAACAATAGTTAAATGGAAAACAATGCTTGTCGGCATGTTTTGTTGAACTTCTTACGATTTAAAACAATAGTTAACTCGGTTTTTAATATTGGCAAAATCGCCGACAATATTCAGTGATAAAATCCGCTTTTAACTCAACAAATAACAACAACAACTAACGATTTATAACAGAGCACAAAAGTGAGCACTTCACTGCACGCACGTGTATTCGGGAGAGAGCGGAACGAAGACGCGGTGCGCGGGGCAAGGGTCGACTGATCAACCAATCACGCGCAGGTACGCCCCCTGCGCCTCAGCCTCGTAACCAAAGAGACCCAAAATTCGTTTCTGCGCATTCAAGGTCGTTTGCTCAAGATGTTTGCCCCGATTTATAATGTCGGCTTGAGGATAGGCGTAACTTTATAAATTCATTAGGTACTTAGAGAAATACTAAATTTAATATTATTTGTTATTTCTATGTGTACAAAATAAGAGTATGGTAGTAATACCTAATAATAACTATATTAACCGTAAGATGTACCTTTTTCATGTGTATCTAAACTTCCGATTGAGTTTGTAGACATTGCTAGTACCTTCGAGCAATGTTGACATTTGGCCCTTGTTGTTATATTTACACTATTACACAATAAAAAAGTCATTAAGATTCGCCACTAACAACAACAAACAACTAAAATAATAACAACAAAATAAAAAAAACTTACTTGTGCTGTTTTGTTCGCGACATTTGCAATGTTTACAAGTAATAACAGGTATCTACTTGCACGTGTTTCATTTGACGAAGCTAATAAAAATGACCCTTATGGCGTACACAATAAGTTTCAATATCCAAAGCTATAAATCTATCTCGCTTGTTCATTCAATGACTCTGTTTCGCATCGTTCCATGACTCGATGTTTACCGAACATGCCCGAATACGCGTACCGAGACATGGTGCCATGGTGCAATGGTTAAAACTCTCGCGTGATGTGTACTGTATCATGTCGCAGCCGCGTAGCGCTACCCGAGTTTCATTACACGCATTACTTACCCAACTCTAGCTGGCTTCTATTTTGGGCAAAGGATCAGCATTTCCATACAACGTGGCAATGCCGCCAGCCTTCTGGCCACGTTACCTGCGGTCGACATCGATGCGGACGTATTTTTTTACACCCGAATTTTTTATGACTTGGTTTTATTTAATAATTTTATAATATTCTTTTATTCAATGTATATATAGTTAGGTATTTATTTAATTAGTTTAAAATATTAAATTATAGTTAGTATAGTATTGTAAACATTTAATTTTTTTTATTTTTTTTTTTTTTATGGTGGATAGGCACGCGTTTGACCACGATCTCACCTGATGGTAAGTGAAGATGCGGTCTACGGTGGAGCACGCTTACCTATAAGATACCTATTAACTCTTGCTTTGAAAAGATCCAGATTGTACTCATGCGGAAACACAGACTCGGGCAGGGCGTTCCATTCTTTGGCAGTTCGCATAAGAAATGTAGAAGCGAAACGCTTAGTGCGTATTAGTGGAATGTCTACCGTGAAGCGGTGCCTGAGTGCCGTTTGTCTGGTAGTCCGATGGTGAAACGGGGACGGAGGGATTAGGTTGTGAAGTTCCTCGGCACACTCTCCGAAATGTATCCTATAAAAGACCGATAGGCTGGCAACCTTGCGACGGTGCTCTAGACTTTGTAGTCGAGCCTCCGTCAGATCGTTGTCGCAGATGGTTCTCTTGGCTCTCCTCTCGACTGACTCGAGTGCCTCAAGCTGGTCCTTGGCTGAACCATCCCACAGATGAGAACAGTACTCCACACACGACCGGACTTGCGCTTTATAGAGGTCGAGCAACTGCCTTGGTGTAAAATATTGCCTCACCTTGTTGTGGATGCCCAGCTTTTTGGCGGCTAGCTGAGCTTTCGACTCAATGTGTGAGCCGAAATTGAGCTTCGAGGTCAGCGAGATACCGAGGAGCTCAAGACGATCAGTTATTGGAAGGGATACATTTCGGAAAGTAGGAGTCAGGATGAATTGACTCCGTTTTGCGGAGATAAGACACGCCTGAGTCTTACTAGCATTGAACGTGACTAAGTTGGCGTCACCCCAATCGGAGACTGCCTTCAGAGACACGTTCATGCGTTCGACCATTGCCTTCCTGTGCGACTGGATTTGTACACCACTAGCTCGTGGGTTGGGTATATAGCTTTCAACAACTGTTGTGTCGTCTGCGTAACCAAACGTACCTGGTATTAGTAGGTCGTTGATGTGAAGCAGGAAAAGCGTTGCTGAGAGCACGGACCCCTGAGGGACTCCGGCATTGATCGCCATTTGATCGGACGAGCTGCCATTAATGATAACCCGAATCGATCGGTCCCTCAGGAAGTCTGATACCCAATCACAGAGACTAGTGGGTAGACCGAAGGACGGTAGCTTGCTAATAAGGGCTTCGTGCCAGACCCTGTCAAAAGCCTTCGAGATATCGAGAGAGACTGCCAAGGCCTCACCATTCTTCTCGACGGCTTCACTCCAGATGTGCGTGGCATACGCTAGAAGGTCACCAGTAGAACGGCCTCGGCGGAACCCATACTGCCGGTCACTGAGGAGGTCGTTCGCTTCTAGGTATGCTAGGAGTCTGCTGTTGAGTACACGTTCCATACTCTTACAGAGTATGGAAGTGACCGAAATCGGTCTATAGTTGGCAGGGTCGGCACGGCTACCCTTTTTCGGCACTGGTTGCACGTTAGCAAGCTTCCAGGATTTCGGCACTTGTCCAGAAGCCATGGAGAGGCGAAAGAGGCGCGTCAATATGGGAGACAGTTCAGGTGCACAGGTTTTCAGAACTATGGCTGGAATACCGTCGGGACCACTTGCTTTGTTCACGTCTAGATTTCGCAACACCCTACGAACCTCTGTCTGACGTATGCGTATGTACGACATAGAAGTCTCGCAAACTAGTAGACGAGGGGGTATAGCACCAGTAGCATCTAGACGCGAAGACTCTGCGAAGATGGAAGCGAATAAATTCGCTTTCTCTTCAGCAGTGTGGGCAAGTGACCCATCAGGTTTCAGCAGTGGAGGTAGTGAGGGGCGGCAGAAGTTCGATTCGACCGATTTCGCTAGGGACCAAAACGCTTTACTCCCTGTTGGGTGTGTCGCAAGTTTGTTCCCAATGCTGCGAATACGGTCAAACCGAGCCTTCCGTAGAGCGGTTTTGCTGGACTTGGTTGCCCTGTTATAGGCTCTCTTCTTATCCGGTATGTCGCTAGCTTTGCGGTTTCGAGCATCAGCCCAGGCAAGGAAGGCCTCGTGTTTCCGTGCTTCAGCACGTCTGCACTCAGCTCCAAACCAAGGCTGTGCTTTGCTAGATGTGCTTACATCGGCATAAGGAATAAAATATTCCATACCTTGGTGCAGCACATCTGTTATAGCATCCGCGCATGCTGAGGGATCACCCGAAGAGAAGCAAATGGGCAACCACGGATAGGATGCAAAGAATGAGCGCATCCCATCCCAGTCTGCCGACTTATATCGCCATATCCGCCTAGTGCCTTTCAGACTAGGGTCGGGTGGAGAATATACCGACACAGATTTCACTAGACAGTGGTCAGAACTGCCTAAAGGTGCTGACACTGACACTGCATAGTGATCTGGGTCGGTAGTCAGCAGAAGGTCCAGGCAATTGGCTGTTTGGCCGTCAACATCTGGAACCCTTGTTGCTCCTTGAACCAGCTGAGTGAGGTTTAAAGCCAAAGCAAGTTTGCGCATCTCTCTCCCAGCATGGTCAGTGTGCTGGTACGGGAACAGCCACTCCTGGTGGTGGGCATTAAAGTCCCCCAGCAACACTAGTTGAGCAGTCGGGTATTTATGTTGAGCGGCTTCCGCCGCCTCACTTAGGTACTCTGAGAGCCTGGTTGTCTCCCGATCTCCGCTGTGCGACCGATAAACACAGGCATAGAGAATCTTCTCTATGCCTGTGTCTACCAGTACCCATAGGATGGAAAGGTTGGGATCTTCATAGCATCGGAGACGCAGACAGCAAATGTCGTCACGGGCGTACACACACACACCAGCACGGGGCTTAAAATTGTGCTCCAGGGAGTACCCTGGGTACGAAAGGTACGCCACGTCAGACGGACACTTTATCTGCGTCTCCGAGAGAAACAAGAGAGCAGGTTTTTCAGTCTCGAGATGGTGATGGACTGCGTTGAGATTTGAGTGCAATCCTCGGATATTGGAGAGGTGCACTTTTAATGAGAGGGAGTGCAGCCGCTGTTTAACGTGTCTCTTGTTTCTGTTTTTTACTGCCATAATTTTGAAGAGTAGGTAGTAAGGAGGACGGCAGTGAATTTGGGCTATGAGCTGCTTACCCTTGAGACGTACACTGCGAGGCCACACCAGTGGCATACTAGTCTGGAGACTGCGGGGACGCCCGAGCCCCCCCGAAGTTGTCCATAGGGCCCTCTCATCCGGTCGCCAACCGGCACTATGGCGCAACCCGGGATTTTTCGCTAGTTGGCGGGGCAGCCTTTCCCAAGGAGCTAGTTTGGTACTTGGGCCCCCTACTAACTGCGGTCGGCCAGCGGTGAACCGTGCCTCGGATCCCGCTACCCTCCTCGACTAGCAGCCCAGTGTGGGGAAAACAGCGTACGCCAGACCGGCTTGCAGGCTACAAGCAACCAATTCGACCCGTCCTCTCTTGTGGCAACACCGACCTTCGTGCCGGAACACGGCTAGGCCGCTTGGCGACACGGCTTAGATCGGTGGGTGGTCATAAGCCGCGGCCGAAGCCTACCACCATTGTCACCTGATTGGCACCACCCGGGGACCACGTGTAGGGATTCGCAATTTAGGGTAACCTCCTACGGACGTGGGTGACACGGCCCCCAAATAAAAGATATGTAAAGATTAATGAATAAATACAACATATTTGTTAAGACTTTTAACTACTATTTAAGTACTTACTATTTTAATTATCGTGACGAATAAAATAAAGCATAGATAGCGCCACAAACATCGACTATTTATAATATTATTTATACTGCCTCGATGGTCTTTTATTCCCTTATTTTAGAAGTTACGGGGGAGGGGGGACACATTTTTTCCACTTTGGAAGTCTTTTATTCAGTTTAGATAAAAAAATACTAGAAACCTCAATATCATTTTTGAAGACCTATCCATAGATACACCCCACACGTATGGGTTTGATGAAAAAAAAAATGAGTTTCAGTTTTAAGTATGGGGAACCCCAAAAATGTATTGTTTTTTTTCTAATTTTTGTATGAAAATATTAATGCGGTTCGCCGAATACATCTACTTACCAAGTTTCCACAGTATAGCTCCTATAGTTACGGAAAAAATGGCTCTGACATACGGACGGACAGACATGACGAATCCATAAGGGTTCCGTTTTTTGCAAAAGGTGCAGCTTTTGCTTTGATGTTAACGCTACGATGCGAACAATTTATAGTTGTGATTAAAAAAGGGTAATATGTGAATAAGAATTGTTTATTATATTCCGCATAGCAGATACATTGGATTTCACAAATAAAGGGTAACTTTGAACTTCTCCATACCTCACTGACACTTTCATATAACTTAACATCACGATCATCTACTGGGCACAACTCCCAACGCCGTGCGGCTATTGAGAATTTCCTGACGGAAAAACACAAATAACACTTTAGCCCGATCCGGGAATTGAACCCAAAACCACGCGGTTTAGTTAATTTTATTATGAAAAGTAATTACCTGGAACTGCTGGACATGAATATATTATAATTGGTCACTGGATCTAACACCATTGCTCTTCAGTGAGTAATCGGGAGTTTTGCCACCGGCACTCTGCAAAATACAATGATGAACTTTAAGGGAGCAGCTTCTGTAAACCATACGGAATTGTTCTTCTGCCATTATGAAAACAGTCATTAAATATACCTCATAAATGAATATTTAAATGAGACCACATGAACATTAATACATATACACCATATTTTAATTTTTCCCCCTTAACAATTAGTAGCTAGTTATATTACTGTAATGATTTCTTATTTCATATAATTATGTATTCCATAAGTATGATATTTATGTTTTTAAAGCCAAAAAATAAATAAAATAATATAAAATTTTAAGCTCTTGTTTCTTATGTGTTGTGTGTGTATTTTTGGATGAGAAAGCGTCGGGAGCAATTTTTGTTAATAGAACGACATCCACGCGGACGAAGTCGCGGGTAACAGCTAGTATATAATATACGGGGTGGATGCGACATAGCGACATTTATTGAAACCACAGCTTCTATACATGGTAAGTATCAATTTCCACCGGATAAAAATTCTCTGGCGAAAAAAAAAAATCACGTTCTCCGAACAATTTGAACATTGCGATCGTGCAATTTGTTCGGAAGACGTGGATTTTTTTTTTCGCCAGAGAATTTTTTATCCTATGGAAATGCATACCGGCCATGTATAGAAGCTGTGGTTTCAATAAATGTCGCTATGTCGCATCCACCCTGTATATTATGTAACATGAGGTGGGATAGCATCGACATGATTAGTATGTAGCGCCGCTACCTACAAAACATGTGTAGATAAAATTATTTTCTAGGCGGCTGGCATGTTGCGCTGATTAAGTCACATACGAATTAGAAATTTTATTTACAACAAGAAAAAGTAACTACTGACTAACCCCGTGTATCGGAGCAAGTCACCGTAGAGTAGAGTAGAAAATGCTTTGTCAGGAATCCAGAATAAGGTAGGTAGTTGACGAGTGGCATTTTATTCAGTTCAGGCCTTGATGTATTTCTGCAAAATAAATACTCATATGTATTATACTTGTATAATATAAAAAATATACATATCTTCAAAACTTCAGTCTTAAGTTGACCGATGAGCAAATTCATGACTTTACTGTTACCACATAAGAAACATTGATATATTAAAAGAATAACTGACTTCTATTTTAGAAATAAGATGGTAGTTCTGAAAAGAACTTTTGACTTAATTTTTGTTCTGAAAATAAGCTAAATAGAAATAAGAAGACAGCTCTAAAAAGAACTTAGTTTGGTATTCTTCTTTCACGTGGCCATACTGCAGCTTTTCGGAGAAGTCGCGGATCCCAATGGCTTCCTCGCATGTACTCGTTTTGGGTTTGATTGAGACTGGTGCCACCACGGTTCTAAAAGGAACTGTTGACTTAAGACGTTAGTTCTTAAAAGAACTTTTAATAGAAACAAGACTAGTAAGTTCTTTTCAGAGTTCTGATGAGAACTTGTAACTGTTCAAGAACTGACTTAATATAGAAATTGGATGGTACTGTGCAGGCACAGAGTGCGACGTCTCCTCTCTGTTCTGATATCGACTGGTGCTATGTGCTGTGTAGCACATGTGGACAAAGGGTAGACCAGGCTTGCGTGGTGCTGCATGATGGTATTGTACATGTAGTCCTAGGTTGCGATTTGATAGCTCCTCATGATGAATTGTTACTAGGAGTGAGGCGAGCGACGTTGAGTGATGCTGATCTTGCGAAGCTTTCTTCTGATTGAGCCGGGTCACAACAGAAGTACAGGTCGGACAGCTGTCCAACAGCAGCTTCTTGGATACCTCTAAAAATTACTTAGAAACAAGACAATAGTTCTGAAAAGAACTAGATAGAAATAAGACTGTAGCAAGTACTAATGACTTTCTTTGAACTGTTGACTTTGAAATTATTATATGGATACAGAATTGACAAGGATATGGATTTGTATGTTTGACCGGAAGTTCTTTTACCACATGTCCTCATATTCCCTCGCTGAGATTCTATGGTAGTCAAGTAGCGTCAGGCCCTACTTAGTGCCCCAGTTAGAATAAGCTCGCTTTGTGCAATGTAAGTAAAATAAAAACGAACTTAATTTCTTATTTATTAATTAAATTACTAAATTTACAATTATAAATTAAAACCTACAGAATAAAATACATAGATTGTCAGAGCATGCTTATTCTTTAGATCACTAAATAATAAAACTACTACACTTCTTCTTCTTATGTATCAATGGCATTATGGTTTCTTATTTTTATTTATATTGTTTTTGCCTAGTAGGTACATTATTATTTATTTATTTAATTTGGGAAACAAACAGCTTTTAAAACAATTAATTTATAGGTAGTCGAGTGGGTGTACCGGGAGGATCGAATGAAATCCAAGACGTAGATATATGCAGGTACACTTTAATCTCGAACCATTACAAATTAGGCAAAGCAAGCAAATGACAAAAGAGGAGAATGAAGACAGAATAGAATCTTAGCACAATGCATACGCGATCACAAAAGCTCTCCGCGACGGAGCGCGAGTTACCTACAAATTAAATAACTTATATAGATAACAACGTAAGCCACCCTTCTTTCCCACTGTCCACCTCCCTAGACCACCTGGGTGTACGGTGGTAATTTTTTTTTAACAACTGTTCACCTTTGTTCACCTAGCCCTAGGTGTACCGTTGGTAATATTAAATTTCCACGGTACACCTTGGTATGGAAACTATTATTTATTTTATTTTTTGTTTCGTTTAACTTTGAAAGTAAAATAGCTTAATTTCAATTAAAAATTATAATGCAATGATTCGAAACATTAGTGTAGGTACGCCTAGGATAAGAATATTTTTTATTTGTATTTTAACTTTCTCATGTATATAAAATATGTATAAAAAAATTTACTATTTTATTAATTAACTGTAAATCTTAAATGGTATATTGTCAAAATAATATTCGTTCATTTTCGTTCCCTTTCGGTACCTGTGTCCTAAAACCTCCGATTAACAATTCACAAAAATCATACGGTTTCTATTTTGTGTACCTACTTATCACATTGGACTCTTTCTAAAAACGTTGACTTACTTAGTCACTTTTATGTAATATCTATATTGCCTGAAATTCCTATTTTTCATAAATGTGCCCAATTTTTAGATTTTTTTTAAAAAGACAATAGTCGACAAAACAAATGCATGTCGTCAAAACAATTGAACGTCGTCACAACAAAGAATGTTCACAAAACAAAAGACTATCGAAAATTGTTCAGACATCGGATGAACCTGCAAACACTATTGCTTTGTCTAAGTCTAAAATGATAATTTTCTAGTTAATATCAATAAAGTTGAAAATCGCATGCACCTACTTTTTGCAGGTTTGTCGATATCTGAACAATTATCTATAGTCTTTTGTTTTTTCAACGTTCATTTGTTTTGTCGACTTTTGTTTTATTAGAAAATATCTAAAAATTGAGCCCAAGCATTAAAAAAATGAGGTGGACCGTCACCAATATCTATTTATGATATACTGGAGAGGTGAACAGTCGTTAAAAAAAAATTACGACCGTACACCCAGGTGGTCTGTGGAGGTGGACAGTGGGAAAGAAGGGGTAAGCCAATTGACAGTTTCCGCTTATGTGTATGGCTAAACTATGTCTATACTACACTATGTCCACCACACTAATTAATAAATAACACTGACACTATATTCACGACAAAACACATTTAAATCGAGTCTTTTAATACATAATTAATTAATAACACAAACTGAACCGCTCAATTAACACAATGACACTATATCCACCACAAAACACATTTTAATCAGTCATTATTAGGCTCTTTATCCGAAATGGATATGTTTCTTGTTTATTAATATTTATTAAAATAGGTCATGTTTACATAAAACATCCATAAAAAAAATATAATAAGAAATCAGACTATAGGTATCTTTTGTTGACTTTTGTACTATACAAGCTACATAGCAAAATAACGTATTTACCGAATTAAGGTATTTGATCAAAGAGCACTAAATCAATATGGAGCAGCAATTAAAGAAAATATCTATGCATTAAGTCATGCCAAACTATATAGCATGGGGGTAGATTTTTCTGCATATCTATGATAACTTGTTTTATGATGTGCAAGAGCGGCGCTCTTCCGTATTTGACAGCGGAGACGCATGACAATGACTTGTCCTTTTGATTGAATTGTCTAATTGCTTAAATGGTCATAATACTTTTACAGTAAAACCACTAAACCAATTGCGATAAAAATTATAGAATAGATGGTTTAAGGCCTGGAAAATTACAGTCAACTTTAAACAGACCAAGATGGGCGAAGACATAGGAGTTTCTTAATAAACAATAAATGTTTACTCACCATATTTTTTTATGTTCAAGTATTTTCTTCCTCAAGTAACTAACATTGTGCCTCATCTCTCCTCTCCAGCTCAGGTAAGTACTGGAATAAATAGTAAAAAGTAGCAAAGATTTAACAACATAATAATATCCTGTACCATATACAAGATAAAAGATAAGATAAATTTGGATTTTTTACAATAGATAGAACGCCAGAAGCAATTACACTATCCAATGGTCCCAATGACAACTAATGACAAGGCAAAATACACACATTCACTCACTTAAGCACATCCAGTTTCAGAACAAATCTTAAGTAAGTACAATAATATGATTCAATTAATATAAAAAAACCGGCCAAGTGCGTGTCGGGCCACGCGCAGTAGGGTTCCGTAGAAAAATATTTTTAATTTTACTTTTTAACTAAATGGCGTCCTTCAGAAAGGAAATGTTTGTAGTACACGAAACCAGCTAGCACGTATGACGAGATGTATGAATGTTGAGGAAGCGAAAGAAGTATGTAAGGAGCGAAGCACATGGCGTTCCATCGTCTCTGCCTACCCCCGTGGGATAAAGACGTGATTTTATAATGTATTATGTATGTTTATTTATGTTTCAAGAATTTTGAACGAAATATTCTGAGTAACTGCATCTGACATTTCGGACCCCTATTCCTCTTGAACTAATGAAGTGAACTTATCCGCTATAGTTTTCCTTTAAAGTTCATTACATGTACTACCGACACAATTTTTTCAGATTTTGGGATCCAGTAGTTTAGCTTTTAGAGGGGGGGGACGCCCTACTCGAACAAAAATTTGCTCTTTAAAGTTAATTATCTCGCAAACAAATCTCTAAATCAAAAAACTGTCTTAGCAACCCCTAAACGTTTTTAAAAGGCCTATCTAACAATACCCCACACTATGGGGTAGGCGACAAAAAAGAAAAACATCCCTACTTTACACGTAGGGGAGCTACCTGAAAAAAAAAATATTTTTATTCTACGACTTTCTTTGTTTAGTTAACATACATGTTCATGCAAAATTTCAGTTTTCTAGCACCAACGGTTTCGTCGCTATGCCGTGGACAGACAGACGGACATGGCGAAACTATAAGGGTTCCTTGTAGGTACTACGGAACCCTAAAAATGGGGTAAATTATTATGGTCATTATTTTATGGTAAAGTTCCAAATCCTTAGAACTTTGCCTATCAAAACATCACACCTATATTACCTAGAAAGGTGTATAACACCCACATTTCACCTGTTATGTTTAGATCCCTTATGATAAGGAGTGAGCCTATCATCATCCACTGCACACAATTCCAACTCAGTGCTGCTACGCTACTAAGAATTTCCTGATGAGAAATCCCAAATAACTCACCATAGTTCTTGTTTTGAGAGCAACTTGCTTCTTCTTATACTGCTTACAAATAGTCCTGCCCAGGTGCCAGCTTCAACTGAAATTGATAAAGAACATTGTAGGAATATCTTGTAGCGTTCCATTGTCTATGCCAGCCTTTTGAGATATAGGTGTGATCTTATGTAGGTTAATAACAATATATTATATTACTGGTATGTACTTAAAATTGATGGTATACTGACTGGTAATAATTTCAATCTGATTCTAAATAGTTTGATTAAAATTAATCAAATCAAATGAAATCATCATTTATTTGCTTGATATATGGTAAAAAGATAGTTCTTACAGTGTATTACATAGTTCAAGACACACTTCACCTATAGTACAGGTATGCAAATGTTTCATAACTTTGTTTTATATTATAATCTAAGCCCTGGATTCAAATCATTGTAATTTCAATAGTATAATTTAGTTTTACTTATAATTTTTTATATCATTGTTTGTATGTTTTGATATGTTCAAGCTCCTCCAAATAAATGGCCTATGAAAATAAATTATTTAATATTAATTTTAATTTGTATTCTAATCAAACACTCAGTTGAAACCTATTATTAATAAGTGTTATTGCTATCAATACTAAAACCTGGCTATTGTATATCTTGGTGCCCTTGTATATGGGCAAGAAAGATAATATTTTACCGTTAGGAATTCTTTAATAGTGCCTGTGGATCACAATACACTAAATCCTTGATCATGTGGGACCTGAACATAACAGGTGAAAAGTAGTTGTTATACACCTCTGCTACACTCTTCTGGGCATAGCAGATAGGCTTGATGTTATGTTAAATCAAGTGTAAGAGATTCCAAATGAACATGAGATGAGATGGCCCAATTTCTTGAGAAAGATTAATTAACATGTTAAGTGACCAACACAGGATGTCAATGAAAGAGTAAAGGAGAATATTAGGAAGAGGGATTCCGCTTGTACATGGGTTTTGTGGCCAGGATGTGAGAGAGGATACAATATGCAGGGAGAGGAGGTAGACACATTAAGATGTCAAACAATACATTTCCAATAACATGGAAAAGATTTTATGGCAAGATGGTCAAAGACACAGATATAGATTTACATAGTTAACGCAAGTATCACGATTTGTATTGAAACCAAGCGTGCCGACTTTTAATAACAATTGTGACGTCACAGCCGAAATTTAGTGACGGGAAATCCAAACCGATTCAAAGACACCGATGCCGCCGATGCCCATCCGCCCAGTACGTTCAACTGGAGCCGTCCGCTATGATTTTCTCTGACAAAAGACGCCCGTGGACTGAAGTTAGCGGCGACCAACCTCGACGCTTGGTCGGGGTTGAGACACGCGAAGTACATGCATTTGCGTTATCTATGTAGATCTATATCTGTGGTCAAAGACATGGTGGTGTGTGGCAACTGTACCGTACCTATAAGTACGTCAACCATGGAATAAAACTTTAGACTAACAATTAAGTTTAGTAGGGATTGAATAGTTTCCATTATGAATTTTAATAAACCAAACACTTATTGGCAGGAAGGTTTTTTTTTTTATTTTAAAATACGGCGCCCGCACTAGGAATAACTCCTGTGTCGCGGGGGTGTTCACAAACATACATTTTACACACACAAAGCACACCCATATTAATGATAATCTGATAAAACTGACCCTTTACTTGAAAGCAAAGATAAATTTATTAAAATAATTAATATTTTCTTACATGAGCAAAACACAGTCAGAAGAACGTAGCATTATTTATATATATTAGCGACGTACACAAATTTAATACCGCGTGAAATGCATGCAATTAATAACAAAACCCTCTATTCAATAAGAACGTGCGTGACGAATAAAATAACATCAGAAATTACTCATTAAAATATATGATTTTATTTGAATCAAATTGAGAAATACTCACCCAGACCCACAACAGCAACTCATAATCAAACAAAATTAAACAAATAGTATTTTAGTGGACTGAAATGGCAGGATGCAATAAAATTGCATAATTTGCTATTTATGGTGGGAGAGAGGGAGGGAGAGCAAAGATAATGTTACTACGTAAAGGGAGAGGAGTGAATATCACCGGAAATTGAATTGAACAAAACTCTGTGTTGCTATAAGTTATTTATTTTATTCTTGAACTATTCTAGAAAAATCTTATTGAATACGAAATTGATATTGATATCACAAATTAATTGAAATCTTGTGAATATTAAATAAGTGAGGGCGAAACGTACGCAAGTATGAATCGTAAACGAGCAACAGAGACAGCTGCCATTCAGCCAGGCTGCCTTCGGAAGCTTTGGGACCGCCTTTCTTTTAACGATGGGAAATGCTTTATACCTTTTATGCATACCTCTCAGCGTAAAGACACTGAAAAGGTTATGTCGGACTCTCCGGCAAAGCAGGCCTACCGACTAAAACCACCACGATGTCCTCCTGATGATGATGCATATAGTATTCAGAAGGATGTGGCAGATACGAGGGTGACTAGTACTAGCTTTTCTTTTATTTATATATATTGTACTTATTATGCATTTTATATATATACGTAAATGTCTTAAATATAGTTTATGACACTCTTACTTCATTTCTCTATAATATTTTAATAAAATGAAGTACATACTTACTCTCTATAGTACTATCTCTTTAATTTCTCGGTATGCACCTACAGATTTCTCATATTCTTATTTCTTCATCACCCAGATGTGTTGTTAGATAATGCCTTAGGTATTAAGCCCGCTTCTATACAAAGCTCTGAGGATGATAGAAAATGAATTTGCAAGTTGAAAGAGCTAGCTGACCTTGTTTCATAATAAACAAGACAGGAATATTTTACTAAAAATATTTTTTCTGGAAATAAAATGTTGATATGATACCATCCTACTCCATGATTGGGCTGTGAATAGATTGAAATCGAATGTTGCATATAATATAGTAACAAAAGGTCGGTACAATACATATAATCACGCTTTTAGCTGTAGGTGGATGAGCAGGGAAGTTGGTTCGTTTGTTTGTTTGATAATGCTAGTCTCAAGAATGTCTGGTTGGATTTCAATACTTTTTATTGAATTTGGTAGTCTGTTTAGAAAGAAAGGTTAAAAAATATCTATTTTCACGCTCAACTTTATGGGAGAGGAACAATAAGGTTAAACGCGGGCAGTAATTAGTAACTTTAACCAATCGCACTCAGGAAACGTCGCGGCAAACAGTTAGTTTATGTATGATCTATAATTCTGTCAAAAATATTTAGTTAACTAGTTTATTTAAAAGTTACCATTTTGCTGAAAAAGCGTAAAACTAATTTTAGAGATCTTTGACGTTTAATTTTCTTTTCCAAGTACAATTTATTATATTTATTTATATTTCAATGGATAGTTTTTAATAATCTTTTATAATGGTGTTCCGAAAATTAATAACAAATTTCAGCTCTATGGGAATTTCTGTAAAGCCGTATCTTTACCGGATTATACGTAGAATTACTAAATACTCGATCACTATATTGTTTGCCCCCTATTTATTGAAGCGATGTAATTTTGCAAGATGTTTTGATTTGAATCTTCTCTTAGCATTAGTATATATTTCTATGCTTAGCATTCAATTTTTTTTTTCATTGAGGCAGTTTTATTTTTCATTGAAACAATTTATGATTTTAACTTGTTTATTCAGAACCTTGTTACCCTTAAAATTTGGGAGAACGAATTAAGTTGGCAATTATATTGCTAGAAAAATTTGCAAAATGCATCTTCTATGACTTCCGGTACGATGAGAGATTATTGAATTATTATTTATCTCTTTCACACTACTAATTAAGAAGTTATGACCGGTTATTAAAAGCTGTTAAATAATTTATTTTTAAAGTATTTAATGTATAGTTAAATACGTAAAATAATATGCTATTGTTAGTTTGTACATTACATAAAAGGCAGAAAATTTATTTGATTTTTATTAAAATGCTGCAATAGTGATGTGCACAATGTTTATTTTTTTTTAAGTTCTAACTTATAAATAATCAAATCCTTACGTTATACCATAATATATCTTTAAATTACCTTACCACGTAGACGGAGCCGCGGGTGTAACCGTGTAGGATTGTAATATGTGTTAGAGCCTTTGTGAATGAGATCGAGAATAAATAAATTGTTTGCAATATTGGTAAATAATTAAGCAGTAACATACACGAGAGTAGTAGGTGTCAAATACAACTACACCTTCCGCAACTGATGTATTTTCCAGTCAAAACAGTTTTCTAACATGGTTTCAGAATGACTGGAAGCGGCTTCAACGTGACTATTATTACTAGGGCGCCATCCAATGTTTTTGCCATTAATATCAACACATGAGTTGAGTTTGTGAGAATTCATATTATGTAAATGTGTGGCTGAATTCTTGTGTGGATGCTTGTTAGTCTTTTACGCACACTAAATAAATTTCGGTTAATTTTACTAGCTATATTAATATACAGGATTAATGTGACATACTGAAATTTATTGAAATCTCTCTCTCTATACATGGCAAGTATTATTATATGCCACATTTCTTTTTAAAGGATTTTTTTTCGCTTTTCCGAAAAAACTGGATCGCAATGTTCATGTCCAAAAGATGTACATTTTTATTTTTGTATAAAATTAGTAAACCGCTGGCAATGAATACAATTAATGGCTCACCTTACTGACTGTCCAAAATGCCCTACCAACTGCTCAAGAGAGGCGCTCAAGAACGCCGATGAGAATGCCATTATAACAGTGGCTACTTATTGGGCCAATAAAATTTGACTCAGCCATCGACACGACGAAGAGAAGAATAAATACCTACTGACCATGTGTAGAACCTAAATAAATGTCGCTACAGCGCATCCAACCTGTACATAGCATATAGATGAACATTTAAGCTTTTTATTTAGGATTGTACTACGTGAGCGCAGCTATGTGTAAAATCTAGTTATTTGTTAGTATCTGTACCTACTATACAAGATGTCCCATGGCGATAATACATGAAGGAAAAGCATCTTAAATTATTAAGACTGAAGGTGTTACCGAAAAAGACTTAATTTTGATTTGAAAATAATTTAAATTGCCATTACAGAATTTTGAAAGTGTGCCTTTGAATTAAAATCGATTAAAATATTAATAAAATAGCATCATGTTCTTTCATGAAATCAATCAGGTGCGTCAATCATCAGGATCAAAACCTGAATAACGAGGCCAAAGCACAAATTAACAAATGCATACTAACATTACCATCGCAAATTGCTTATGTTAGGCGTGTGTGTGTGTGTGTATGCACCTTGACACATTTGAATTGACCTGTCTTTTACGAATGCTAACTGCAACAATGATGCATGAAGCGGTTTCATACGCACTAATAGGTTTTATTTTGTTGACAAAATAGTCAAATTTGGTAAGGTTGCATCTTGCATCCCACTATCAGTTTATTTATTTATTTATAGGATCTCCAACAAGAAATACACAACACATTATTAATAATAACATTCACAATATATATAAATTATGTGTTTCCTCAATTAGAGGAGACCACAGCGTCTACATTTACAAGCACAGAAATAAAATTTTGTAATTAATAAATACTAAAATGCATGCAAAAACAGACAAACTTAAAATCTACACAACATGTCATATTACATTATAATTGAAAGTAGAAATAGAAATAAAAATAAAAATAAAAGTCAGTACAGTTCTCAGGGATTATAATACATTGTCGGTTTCATTCACCCACTTGTATACATTATAAGTATTAATAATGAGGATGTTTTGACTGACCGAAGAACAATTATATAGGTAGTACCGGATTAGGCTAGCGCGGGGTCTGTATCAAAATCTGTCATTTATCTATTTTATTTTATTTAGAAGGTACAGAAACATAATTATGACAGATTAAACACTTCATACATTATTATGTTTTACATGAAAACAATTGCAAATCTGACGCCCAATTATATCCGTACATAGCACTTAAATTAAATAGCTTCAACAAGCAAGGTAGTATGTTAAACAAAGAACAAAATAAATTTAACAACTAAAATAAAATTAATAAGATAAAATTTAAATTAAATCAGGTACCTAAAGTAAATTAGTTTATAACTATGAAGATTCTAAATTACACAATGAGGTCATGACTCTTAGGTTGCTTTAGTTTTTCAACCTCTGTTTTGAGCAGCTCAGCGAACTGCCCAAATTCATTGCCTAGATTGTTCTCTAAATTGTCTTTGTAAGCACTGACCATTACTGAGGATTTTCCAAAATTTATTATGTTGTAAGTAATTTTAGCTGCTAAAATACTCCAAAACCACTAGTATTTGTATGATATGCATTCATAATAATATGCCTTTAAGGCATCCAAGATATTTACGCTCCTATTTAAATTTAATTATTTTTACGGTCAGACAAGCGTTGAAGCGCGGGCCCTCCAAGTCGCGGGGCCCGTAGCATTTGCTTCTATTGCTATATGGCTAATGCGGCACTGGATATAGGTTCATATTCGGTTCCAGTTACATCAAATCTATTCTGCATACTTAATCGCATTAAGTTAGTTCAAATATCATATAAATTGATTTCATTCATCTGGTTGTGAGGAAGTGAAACTAATGTGCTAAAAAAGAAATGGCAATAACGATAGTATGTGAGCGTATGTAAGTTTCGAGAATAAAAGATAGTAGCAGCTGTTTTCGTATATAAGAATGTTGTCCTCGGTTTATAAATTAATTATATCTATAGTAATTAATTAATTTTATCGATTTTGAATCGATTCTCTATTTCAAATTAGCCTTTAATTAACTTCCCTATCGCAGTATCAGCTCAATGCGGATTGGCTGATTTGAATTGAATGATTTGATTGGCAGTTCGCATCTTTCCGTTTCCGGCGCTGTAATTTTTCTCATAATTTTCTGCGCTCCGACCACGCGTCGCCATATCTTTTAATTGTTTCTTCAATGGCGTTTTGCGTTGTGTGATTAAATTTCTTGTTTTTTCTGTTGAAAAGTGTAGTCATCACGGTAACTATAATGTAATGAAGTGATGGGGACTAATGGAGAGACTTAACAACGGATGCAAGGCAAGAAAGAAGAATGATGGTGAATATCGATATTTTCCTGTTTATGGACGTTGAAAACTATAAATTTTCCTTTTAAATCTGTTAAATCTTATATATGCTTTTTCTACAGTAACAATGTTATGTTTTTTGTGAATTTGCTTGAGATTTAGTTGCGGTTTAGTAAGTTTCGTGTAGATTTTACAAGTTGTAGGTATTTATCTATTTGATTCTAGTTAGAACTGATTTAGCCATTTTGAATGTTTTCGTCCAGCGCTAGAATTAATTTATTCGACAGGAGCACGAATATGGTCGAAAATAATAATAATTTTTAAATCTGTTCTCATTTCTGTTGATATTAGACTCCACTAGCTATTGGCTACGCCCGCGTGTTTTAAGTCAATATAAGTTTTCTATGTCCTTCCAAAGGTCTTGGAGTATCTACATACATACCAATTTTTCATCAATATCACTTTCGTATTCTAGCCGTGAATAGCTTAACAGAGAGACTGACAAACTTTGCATTCATAGTATCATAAGTAGTAAAGTTAAGGATCAATTGTGGCGAGATTCCATCCCATTGCCAATTTGCAGGGTTAGTTTGCTTGCTGGCAACCTACAGCGTTTACTAATTGCACCCTTCTTTATTACCTTTTTAGAATACAATAGCAGCACAGAGTCTTAGCGTATGTCATTGAGTCTGGTAGTTAGACTCAACCCCATGGGCCTCCATCAAAGGAGACCATGTTTTTATGGTGAAGTGTGGGTGTTAATATGTTATATATATAATATATATCTTTGGCATATGCTTTTGGGAAATAAAAGTGTGATTTTATTTTTTAATCCTTTGTTTCAGATAATCAGAGTTTAAAGTGAGCATCAGAGGCTGGACGGAGCTTAAACAAATGACACTGCAAAATGGTAAGTTGTAAACTAATCCTTTATTTCACTGCTTGGTTAGTCTAGAAGTCTTTTATGGAACTGCGGTAGTTTAGTGGTTAGTGTCTCTCCGCAAGGTCTTGAGTTCAATGTCAGAGTTCGTCTTAGGTGTTATTTGGATGGGATATTCTGTCAAGAAATTCTGTATCAGCGTAACATGTTGGAATCATACCTGGTATCTAAACATAACAGGTGTATTAATAATATATATATGTATATAATTTTTTTCCAAAAAGTAGATTGTACATAGCATACTGAGTTGTCTTATTATAATTATAGTTATAAAGAAACCAGTACAGCTTTAATAAAAGGAATCACAGGACTCCCTTTCCTAAACTAGGCAGGAAACCTGTCTGTATCTTAAGAAAGGGTATCCATTACAAACAATATTGGTACGTGCAGTGGGTGAACAATGAAAGTGTTGTACACCTCTCCTACACCCTTCTGGGTAATATAGGTTGATGATTATATTTTATTGATTATATTTAAAGCATGTAGCTATGCTTAACAAATTATACTAAGAAACAGAGTGAGTGTTGAGTGCACGGTTGGTGTAGCGGTTAAAGCGGTCGCCTCGCCGCTTTCAATTACGCTGGTGTTGTGGGTTCGATCCCCACGTGGAATAAATCTTTGTGTAAATCGCAAAGATTTGTTCTGACTCTGGGTGTGCTTTGTGTGTGTGAAATGTATGTTTGTAAACACCCCCGCGATACAGGAGTTATTCCTAGTGCGGGCGTATTTAAAAAAAAAAAAAAAATTGGTTGAACTATTTTGGGAAGGTTGAAGTGTGGATATTAATGTATTAATACACCTCTGCCTATCCTTTACAGAAAGAAAGGTGTGATGTGATACTGTAATTTTATGTTTCAGATTAATCAGTCTGTATAGTGAGCATCTGAGGACAGGCAGAGATAACATGACACATTTATTTAAACGGTAAGTTGAATGAAAAATCTTTGCTTACTCTTCTTAGTTGTTCTTAAAGTCTATTATGCAACTGCCTCGTTGTTCTAGTGGTTAGTGGATGCGCCTCTCCCTGTAATGTCTTAGGTTTGGATGCCCAGGTTGGGCAAAACTGTTGTTTGTGGTCAGTTGCTGATTTACTAATTTTTAAGGTATAGGCTTGGAAGTTTTTCAATTCAATTTAATTTATTCAATTTATTTTATTTGCTCAAAATATGGTACATTAAATGTTTAAACAGAATATTAGAAACACATATTTAGCCATATATGGCATGCAAATATTTGACCTTATGGCTAGTAATCGTTTTCTTCTTATAGCTAAAATGCAATCTTAAATAAATTGGATTATAATTTATAATAAACAATTTATTTAATAAAATCAACTCATACTATATTTTTAAATTCTATTAAGATAATACAGTACCTATACCATAAATTAAATTGTAATATTCTTATTTTCTAGAAAATCTTTTGAGGCAATAGTATGTTTTATTTAGTAGTATAGTAAGTTTGTAAATGGCAGAGCTAGGTTATTTGGTAAATGATTATATTATATTGTAATACACTTGCAGTATACATTTCTTTTAAATAATTCTAGTCTCATTAAAGGTAGACATAGTAGGTAGGTAGTTTTTGAAATAATTCACTGGAGACTTTATTAGTTAGATGGATAACAATAACATGCGAGTAGCACTTTGTTATACTCACAATGCACATAAATTGCATTTAATTTGATCACTTTTACTATTTCTTTGAATTAAATTAAACATTCTCAAATAACAGCATGGGTTGAAATATATATATATATAGGTAAGCTCTGCAGCTGGTGTTAAATACACCTCTGCCTATCCTTCTGGTAAATAATGGTTTGAAGTTATTTTATTTTTTTATTTGACATGTTTCAGATAAATCAGTGTGTTAAAGGAGCATTGGCAGCCGGGAAGAGCTAAATCAAATTCCAGTATCAGAAATATAGTAAGTGTACTTTTATAAGGCTGCTTTATTGGTTGGGTTAAACTTTTTTTGGTAATGGAACTCTTTTAATGAGCAAAATATTTGACTGAGCTGGGTGAGGGGGGGTTCCATACCGCGTATCAGGACCTGTGACTCCAGAGGAATGAAAAGAAAGGGTTGTTTATTCTAACAAAGACTGTACAGAGAATCCTATGGAAGCCTCCTGCTAATAGGATTCTCTGTACAGGCTGTAGAAACACAGAGCACACTTTGAAAACAGCTGGTGTGTGCAATCACTCACAATGATGTCTATAATTTGATTCCTGGGTTGGTCAGTGTTGCAATAAAATTTTCATTATTTTTAGAAACAGTGTGGACACTTCAATTTTACCAACAACACACATAGGTACAGATCAACCTATACATTTCCAGTTAAAGGTCTCGCATTGCACGGGAAGCCTATACAACGCGGGACCATCTTATGCTGGCAAAGTATAGGTTGATGTGTAGCCTGTTTATTAGAATAGTCCTAACGTCTCAGAAAATTTAACGTAAACATGACAGTTGTGTCTTTTAAATCTCTGCCAATATCTTCTCCTTAAATTAGTTGTAATTTTGTTTTCACCAAGCATTATTTGAAAGTAATAAGTATTCTTAGGTCAACCAAAGAAATACACTAAATAATCTTTAAAGAGCTAAACTACTAAACTCATCTTGATAAATTAAATTAATTAGTATGGAGATATATTACGATCTGTGGAAGGACATAGGCGGCTACCTTTTATCGGTATCCACGCTACCTTTTATCTGTATCCACGCGGACAAAGCTGCACGCAGAAGCTAGTTTTTATATATTAGTTTAATTAGGTATGTATCAAACTGCATTACAGTTCACCTGATGGTAAGGGTGAACTGAACATCGTATGAGAAAGCAAAATTTGTTTGCTTTCTCATAGAACTAAGATTTTACTGCCAATAATTTAATAGCCTTTTCCTATTGCTAAATTGGAAACTTCTAATAATACAATTACAATTCATCTGACCGCGTCATTGCTCTGGCCAGTGGTTAGCTGCCGCTCTCGTAAATATAAATAAATAAATAAACATTCCACAACTTACACAGCGCCATCTAGTCCCAAACTAAGCAGAGCTTGTACGGTACTAGAATAACTGATACTAATACATATATACTTTTATTTTGTAAATACTTAATACATACTTATTATACAGACTAAGACGAACCTACATGTTCATGCACACGGCGGCGCAGGCAGATACTCTACCCACTCCGCCATCCGGTCGTCAAGTCTAGGTTTCGATTCCCGGGTTGAGCAAAAGTGTTATTTGGATCAGGCAATTCTTAATTGCATCACGGAGTTGAAATAGAACCCCGTATTGGCGATAGCCTCACACCCATAGAAATCTTAATAATAAGGCAATAGAAATGTCAAAGACGCGTGACCTTGTCGCCGCGCATCTGTCAAGTCAAACACAAGTGCGAGTTGAGGAATTGTCGTCTTAATGTCATCGCAAAAAGAATAATTTTGTTTGCAGGAATACAAGCGCATTTGTCTAATCGAACACAAGTGCGAGTTGAGGAATTGTCGTCTTAATGTCATCGCCAAAAAGAATAATTTTGTTTGCAGGAATACAAAAAGTGGTATTTGAAAAACGGCGACATGCGTCCCAGTGTTAAAAGATAGTCGATAGCATTTCTATTGACTAGTTATTAAGATTTCTATGCTCACACCCTATTACATAATTTTGGTGGTACACCTCTGCTACCCTTCTGGAATTATTGATGTATGATGTTTATTATTTCTTTGCAGATCCAAGGAGGAGAACTTCACAACAGCAGGGCTGAACAACCATTTGATTATTTCATAATTAGCTAGTTTTTTTATTATTTTGTTTTTTTACTGTAATATCTTGATTTTAATAGTGACACTATCATCAAAAATAGTATCTTTTAATCTTATTACCAATTCTTTAAATTAGTAAGTAACTGTGTGCTTGTTTGTTACAACTCACGGCTAAACCACTGAAACAATCTTGATGAACATTGGCATAAATATAGTTCAAGACACCCCACAAAAGATTGGCTTTAGTACAACTTTATTTTTCTCCTGAATAATAATGTGCCTCTTGCACACTAATATTTTCGGTGCATTCGTTTTCGGTGCATTTCATGTTGAAATATCGAATATTTCTTCATAACGTATTTTTTTCATTGTTACAATATTTCAATTAGGCAAACGAATATTTATTGCTGACTGCTAACAACACTGATTCTGGCGACTTAATTTCGGCACTTTTCGTACTCAAACATAGACAAAAACAATTATTTCTTTGTGAAGGTCTCCACAACTTATGGGTTTTGCATCTTAGGAAAAGCTGGTGGGAATCGGTAATATCAATATACGACCAGTTTACTACTATGGCCAAATTATTCCGTAACTCTTGTAGGCTCTTTACAATAGGTACATGTCACGAATAAAACGGTCAAAAGTTACGGACTCGGATTAATATCTATGAATAATGGACTTTTTGTTTACTCTATCATAATTGGTTAGGAAATAAGATTTTTTTGTCAGCTTTATTAACTGGTTTAGGAATAAGAATAGTTTATCCATTTTCTTAACTGTTTTTCTTAACCAGTTAGAAAAATTGATAAAATATTCTTATTTCTTAACCAGTTAAGGAAAAGCGAATAAAAATTCTTGTTTCATAGATAGTTAAGAAACATTAAGAATATGGCTTAAAGGAGAAAAATAGAAGTGTGATGTATAAAAATTGTCTAAAACGAATCAAACGCTTAGTAGTACAATTTTTATTTCGGTGACATGTTGTATATTCAAAAAATGTGTGAATGGATGAAATTAGGTGTCAAGGCGATTGGAATGCGCTAGAAATTAATTTTATCCATACCTACTTGGTGAATCGTTTGAAATTTAATATAAAGATTCAAAGATTCAAATAGTTTATTTCCATAGAACAGGTTTACAATGGTTGGTACACAGATTAATATTATAAATTTATATAATAAAAATTATTATAATAAAAATGTTGTATACTGTTTGTCGTATATACAGCTGTTTTTTTTGTAGGGGAAATCATATGGTTACTGATTTGATAACTTCTGAGATAAATATGTGCTATTCTTTTTAAAATCCGAATCACGAATTGGTCAGTTTGTCTTTCTGTATTGAATCCTGCGTCGCTCATCTACGATTGAAACATTTGAAAGTAACAGAGTGTGCAAGTAGTCTCCGATATTGAATTTTTCAATTTGTTCTTCGTTGTGAAATAAGTTTTAGTTGTCCCGCAGATTTTCGTAGGTTATAATAAGAGATGTGCCGACTAGTCGGTAAGCTAAATGCCGAACCCATGGTCGGCACATCTCTAGTACTAATATGTCTCAAAATAATGTCAAAATTATATTATGTCGTTATTATGAGACAGATATAGAACCATACAGCGACTACAGCGCTAGAGGTGGACAACCCAGAGTGAGATTACTCTAGTATGTTACATGTTTAGTGACTACCAAAAATTACCTAAAACAATCATAATTCACCAAAAACAACAAATAAACAAAATTAATCATAAAATGACCGAAATAGACTTCGCTTTCGTAGCAGAGGGAGTATTTTCTACTTTTCGCCCCCCTGCGAAGCGCAGCGGGCGGCAAAGTAGAAAATTTCCAAAATTGATTAAGTCTAAAATTGTGAATATTAGCCTGTCTGGAATCTAGCGTCGCACATATTGATTGAAGTATCAAAACAATAATATTATTTTGATTCAGTTCTGCGTTGTATTAGTTATAACGACAACAGTTGGTTTGTTTTCCACGCTAACTTATAATTTTATAAATATTTTTAAAAGAGGAAAAAAATAAAATACATGACAATCTATAAAAAACGAATATTATAGGGTTATTTAAAAACCTGGGTGCAAGAGTTGTATATTTTTTTTTCGATGACATGTATACTCAACAATATGTGTATCGATAAAATTAGTCTTCTTGTTGACTGGAATGTGCGCTCTTAGTCGCTCCAACTCATGCAAGCCGCCTAGAAAAAATATTTTATCTTTACTTGGTATCGTTTGGAATTTAATATAAAAATGTTGTAAACAGCTGTTGTTTTGAAGTTTTTCAATTTGTTCTTTGTTGTTCTTTTAGAGTCAAAATAAGTTATGGTGGTCCTGCAGATTTTCGTATGTTTTAATAAGAGATATGCCGACTAGTCGGTAAGCCGCATGCCAAACCCAAGGTCGGCACATCTCTAGTACTAATGTATGTCTCACAATAATGTCAAAATTATATTATGTCGTTATTCTGAGACAGATATAGAACCATAGAGCTACTACAGCGCTAGAGGTGGACAACCTAGAGTGATATTACTCTAGTCTTGTTACTTGAACACAACTTTTTTTATTTTTAATACTAAATTAAATGAAAAGTTATGTTTATGTCTTTTCTGTCTGAAATTTAAAGACACATTATATAAACCATCATTGGAATACATTTTAATGTAATGATTGAACAGTGCAAAAGTGCCACTATATATTATTGTAGTTAAAAAATAATAATGTAGTACATTGTACACCAAAGTATGAAGGTTCAATTTCTTTTGGGTGTATTAAGGCCCTCAGCTTCCCTTCGAGCCCTAAAGTACACTCGATGAAATCGAACTTTCTCCCGGGTGATACATATGCTTTATAATATACTACACCTTAAAGGTGAAAAAATACCAAAAACAATCATAATTCACCAAAAACAACAAATAAACAAAATTAACCATAAAATTAACCGAAATACTTCGCTTTCGTAGCAGAGGGAGTATTGTCTACTTTTCGTCCCCCTGCAAAGCGCAGCGGGCGGAAAAGTAGAAAGTTTCCATAATTGATAAGTTCAAACAGTAAAATTTTGCCACTGTTGGGAATCCAGCGTCGCACATATTGATTGAAGTACATATATAAACAAAAATAATATTTTTGATTCAGTTCTGCGTTGTATTAGTTACGAAGACAACAGTTTCTTTGATTTCCATTTTATAAATATTTAAAAAAGGGAAAAAAAAAATTATAATTGACAATTTATAAAATTAACGAATATAAGGTTGTAATTCACAACGAAATTCTGAAAACCTGGGTGCAAACTCAGTTCATGAGTTGTATAATTTTATTTTGATGACATGTTTACTCAACTGCATTGAAAACTTCGGAGATAAAATATAAGCTATTATTTTTATAATCCGAATCACGAATTGGTTAGTTTGTCTTTCTGTATTGAATCTTGCGTCGCTCATCTACGATTGAAACATTTGAAAGTAACAGATTGTGCAATAATTTCCGATATTGAAGTTTTCAATTTGTTCTCCGTTGTTCTTTTAGTCAAAATAAGTTTTGGTTGTCCCGCAGATTTCCGTAGGTTCTAATAAGAGATGTGCCGACTAGTCGGTGAGACGAATGCCGAACCCATGGTCGGTACATCTCTAGTAGTAATATATGTCTCACAATAATGACAAAATTATGTTATGTCGTTATTATGAGACAGCTATAGAACCATAGAGCGACTACAGCGCTAGAGGTGGACAACCTAGTGATATTACTCAAGTCTGTTAAATGAACATGACTTTTTTAATTTTTAATACTGAAGTAAATTAAAAGTTATGATTATGTCTTTTCTGTCCGTAATTTGACGACACATTATTAAAACTATCATTGGAATACATTTTAATGTAATGATTAAACAGTGCAAAAGTGCCACGATATATTATATTATTGAAGTTTTAAAATAATAATGTAGTATGTTGTACACCAAAGTAAGAAGGTTAAATTTCTTTTGGGTGTATTAAGGCCCCTGAGCTTCCCTTCGAGCCCCAAACTACACCCTTGATGAAATCAAACTTTCTCCCGGGTGATACATATGCTTTATACTACACCTAAAAGGTGAAAAAATACCTACAAAAAAAAATACCAAAAACAATCATAATTCACCAAAATCAACAAATAAACAAAATTAATCCTAAAATTAACCGAAATACTTCGCTTTCGTAGCAGAGGGAGTATTGTCTTCTTTTCGTCCCCCTGCAAAGCGCCGCGGGCGGAAAAGTAGAAAGTTTCCAAAATTGATAGGTTCAAACAGTGAATTTTTGCCACTGTCGGGAATCCAGCGTCGCACATATTGATTGAAGTACATATAAAAACAAAAATAATGTTTTTGATTCAGTTCTGCGTTGTATTAGTTATGAAGACAACAGTTTGTTTGTTTTCCACGCAAGTTATAATTTTATAAATATTTTAAAAAGGAAAAAAATAATTATAATTGACAATTTATAAAATTAACGAATATAAGGTTGTAATTCACAACGAAATTCTGAAAACCTGGGGTGCAAACGCTGAGTGCATGAGTTGTATAATTTTATTTCGATGACATGTTTACTCAACTGCATTGAAAACTTCGGAGATAAAATATAAGCTATTATTTTTATAATCCGAATCACGAATTGGTTAGTTTGTCTTTCTGTATTGAATCTTGCGTCGCTCATCTACGATTGAAACATTTGAAAGTAACAGATTGTGCAATAATTTCCGATATTGAAGTTTTCAATTTGTTCTCCGTTGTTCTTTTAGTCAAAATAAGTTTTGGTTGTCCCGCAGATTTCCGTAGGTTCTAATAAGAGATGTGCCGACTAGTCGGTGAGACGAATGCCGAACCCATGGTCGGTACATCTCTAGTAGTAATATATCGTCGCCTTAATTCTAATACAGCGTATCTCAGAAATGACAACTGTTCAGGAGGGTCAAAAAACTGTTTTTTTAATATTAATTCAATGAAAACAATTAAAGTGATGTTCTAAACCAACTACCAAAATATACTAGTGTATTTTATTTTTAAGGTGTAATACAATTTGCGTGACTGAGATGCCCAATTCCTGAGTTACGCTTTATTAGCAGGATTAATTTACTGAGATAATGTTTATTAAGATAAAAAAATAAAGTCATTCATACCAATTTTTTTTTATTTATGTCAAATAAACGTAGCTTAGTATTGAAAACATAGTATGAAAAGTAACAAACAAAATAAAAATGCTATTAAAACAATTGAACTTAAAATTATTTGTAGTACAATGTATGAAAAGTATCAAACAAAAATAAACTTTTATCAAAACAATGAAAACGTAGTATTAAAAGTAACAAACAAAATAAAAATTCTAGAAAAACAATCGAACTTAAAATTATTTGTACCACAATGTATGAAAAGTATTAAATAATAATAAACTTTTATCAAAACAAAATAAAAATCAAAACTCTTACAATCAAAATGAAAAAATAGGAACTTTAAGCCTCACTTATTATTATTTATTTTATCTTTAATCAGTCATTGTCTTAGGCAAATTGTCGTAAAAGGAATGACAGTCTGTTGGTAAAATCTGTTTCAGATCTTGGAGATCTTTCCATTTTCTGGGCTTTAGTGGTATTCTTCCTGTGTACATAGCATTAATCGTGTAGGTACCAAGCCTCGATCTAACGGGTAATTCTTGCAATTCATCCGAAAAGTTAAGTTTATATTTAATTGTTCCTTCTGGACCATATTGCAACTGCCGGATGTCGGTGACAGTTGGGTCACCAGTTTTTCTTCCAGGTCGAATGGAGGTGTATCGCTGCAGTAGTGAAAAATCTTTGAAAAACTCATGGGAAAGGTATTTTGCATCGTATTTAGGAGTTTTCTTCTTTGCATCTTTAGTAAGCTTAACATACTCATGTGGTAGATTTATGTCCGTTTTTTTAAGTTTTATCTCAATAACGGAATGTACCGAGTATGTACCGATTTGGGTATGGCCCTTTTCTAAGTATTTTTGTATGATTATTATTTTTTCTTTCATAGCTAAGTCAAGAAGAGCATTAGCCATGATTGCGTTTCGATTCTGAGCTGTACATCCATCACTGAAAATAACCAGTGGAATAGTTTTAGGAACCTTCTCTTGTATGTAGTCTACTAGACAAGAAGCGAAGTTGGAGGCTTGTAGGTCGCCTTCACATTCATGCCACCAATAACAGGTTACTTCGTGATTTGCTATGTTGTAAACTGTAAAATTATGACAGCAAAGCTTTGTTTTATAATAGACTGCGCTAGCTTGAACCTTAGGGCAAACCTTCACGCTCTGCAGATCAACAGTAAGTGCCGTAATTTTTCCCTCTATAGCCAACTTTTTGTCAGCTTCTTTTTCTAGTCTTGCAGCTATTTTCTTCTCAATGTGTTTTTTGTAAATCTCTTCAGTCACGTTTTTAGTCTCATAGCCGCAGCAAACATCACATCTATCCTTCTTTGGCTTTGTAATGCTTAAATTCAGCTCATCAAACTTGTTAAAAAAGAAACAATCTGATATTGGATTTACCTTATCGCGAGCGCATTTTTCTTTGTAAATGCTGTATACATGGCTCTTACTTTCGAATACTGGCTCTAAATATAGTTTTGTTGATGTACTCCTACAGTAATGTGAGGGTAGCTTTGGTATATCTTCAAAAAACTGATGCAGATGATCAGCTTGACGGACTCCAGTAGAGGTTAGTGTCTCAGTAGATCTTTTTTTGCCTCTGTTGCTTTTTTGTTTTGTAGTCTCCGTTAACGAGATACCCGACTTGGCTTCTGAAATCCAGGTAAGTACCATGCGCTCTTTGATTCCTAAAGTATTCAGAAACATTTTTTTGCAGATTTGTTTTGTTTCCTCATTCTGCTTCAGATAGTATACATAACTTTGTTGTCTTTTATGTGAATCAACCGTTCTTTGTTTGATTGGGGTCTTATCTATCATTGAAGTTACAAAACTTTTCTTCCCTGACCAATTGAGCTCTTTCCAAAAGTTATCAAAAATAATTTGTCTATCATGCTCTTGAAACTCGGAACAAAACCGCTTGGCGCTCTTTTCGCAGAACTTGGAGTCACAAGTTGGGCCCATCTGCCTTTTATTCCTTTGTATACCTGTCGTAACCTTTTTTTCCTTCCTTGAATATCCTGAATAACTTTCTCCTCGCATTCTCTTCTCTTTTGTTATATTTCTTTGCCATTCTGAAGAAGTAGAATGTTTTCTACGCTTGGGCTTGTTTTCTGGTTCTTCAGTGTCAAGTCCAGAATCTTCAACCAATATTTCTTTTTCTGAAATCGGTTCATTAGTGCTAGAATTCAATTCTAAAACTTCAATTGTTGGACCCTTATTGGAAACAAAACGCGAGATTGCCAATTGACTGACCTCTGCCGAAGATTCATACGAATCCATATTAATAATTGAAGGAGTTTCTGGAGCATCTTCATCAATTCCGGTAACAAAATTTGAAGACACATTTAACGTGTTTTCGAATTCAATCTCAGCACCAGTTTCAGCAGCAACGCTAAGTAATGAACCGAAGTTCGATGTATGCTGATCAGCTTCTGAAAGAGCTTCCTTTTGGGACTTCATAGCAGGATCAGTTTCGGCTGCTATATTAATCGCATGTAGCAGTTCGTCGTCTGGTTTATAAACCAAAATATTCTCTAAAATTTGTATCTGGCTCTGGTGTTTTTTTTTTGGTTTAGTCACTTTTATTCCGTTCTCAGCTAAAAGGTTAAGAATTGCTTGGTCCTCATCATCTGATTGCATTATATCCATTTTGAAGATATCTGAAGTAATGACAAAAATCTGTGTAAATAGGTCGTATTTCAAAAGCGAACTATAAAATATTAATTCTAATAGGCAGTATCTCAAAGCACACTTTTAAACTCGGAATTATTCTACTATCAGTGGAGTTACACACATTAAAAATGTTTCAAAACAGTAAATAAATGTCAATAAACAAAATAATAACAATTCCTTACCTTATTAATTTCAAAAAACAATCACACTTCACTTAAATCGCGGAGCAACCCGCGCGATGTCAACAAACTATGGCGACTCAGTGAGTTACTGCATATTCGCAGAAAAAATTAGAGTTCTGATATGCGTCATATTACGACAAGTCTTTTATCTCATTCTTTGCTATACAAACTTTACCAAGTAAAGAAAGGGAACGATGCACTTTTGTCAGCTTTATTCAAATCACACAAAATGTCAGTTACGTTCAAAAATGAGATATGACATATTAGAATTAAGGCGACGATATGTCTCACAATAATGACAAAATTATGTTATGTCGTTATTATGAGACAGCTATAGAACCATAGAGCGACTACAGCGCTAGAGGTGGACAACCTAGTGATATTACTCAAGTCTGTTAAATGAACATGACTTTTTTAATTTTTAATACTGAAGTAAATTAAAAGTTATGATTATGTCTTTTCTGTCCGTAATTTGACGACACATTATTAAAACTATCATTGGAATACATTTTAATGTAATGATTAAACAGTGCAAAAGTGCCACGATATATTATATTATTGAAGTTTTAAAATAATAATGTAGTATGTTGTACACCAAAGTAAGAAGGTTAAATTTCTTTTGGGTGTATTAAGGCCCCTCAGCTTCCCTTCGAGCCCCAAACTACACCCTTGATGAAATCAAACTTTCTCCCGGGTGATACATAGTGCTTCATACTACACCTAAAAGGAAAAAAAGCCACCAAAATCGACATCTACCATAAATGTTTAGTAACTTCTAAAAATTACCAAAAACAATCATTATTCATTAAAAACAACAAATAAATAAAATTAATGATAAAATGAGCGAAATAGACTTCGCTTTCTTAGCAGATGGAGTATTTTCTACTTTTCGTCCCTCTGCAAAACGCAGCGGGCGGAAAAGTAGAAAAAGTCCAAATTGTGAATTTTTGCCTCTGTCTGGCATCCTGCGTCGCTAATATTGATTGAAGTAAGTACATTTAAAAACAATAATATTATATTGATTCAGTTCTGCGTTGTATTAGTAATAACGACAACAATTGGTTTGTTTGCCACGCTAAGTTATAATTTTTTAACTATTTTACAAAGAGGAAAAAAAATAAAAATGAGTGACAATTTATAAAAAATGAATATATGGTTGTAATCCAGAACGTAATTCTGAAAACCTGGGTGCAAACGCTGAGTTGTATAATTTGATTTCGATGACATGTTTACTCAATAATATGTGTATCGGTAAAATTAGTCACCAAATGACTGGAATGTGCGCTCTCTCAGCTGCTCTAAGACATGCAAGCCGTCTAGAAAAATATTTTTATCTATACATGGTATCGTTTGGAATGTAATAAAAAATGTTGTATACTGATGCCTTTTTGGTAAAAATCATTTGACAACTGAATTGATTACTTCTGAGATAAACGTTAATTCTTCGTTTTATAGTCCAAATCCCGAATTGGTCAGTTCGTCTTTCTGTATTGAATCCTGCGTCGCACCTTAAAAATCCTTAAATGAAATGCATTTGAATGTAACAGATTGTGATCCAACCGCGATAATTAAAGATGATAATTCAACCACGGCCGACTGCGGTTACCATTGCTTAACCTGCGAGATCGATCGGACCACGCGGCTTTGACTTAGCCACGAGCTCCCAATTCATAAAAGCATATAATAATAAAACATAATTATACTAATAAAACTAGTGCATAAAACCAGTAAATTGATTTGAATTACCGGGGCTTCGATAAATTTTATTCCAACTGTTAAATTTAAATTTATCTAAGCTCCGGATCAGATCTAAATCGATCTTAAATACCAACCCTGATGGGTATTGCATCATAGGAACAGCTGGTGAGAATCGGATAATACCAATATACGACCAGTTTACTACAAAGGCCAAATTATACCGTAACTCTTGTAAGCTCTTAACTATACATGTCACTAATAAAACGGTCAAAAGGGGTCATAAGAAGTGAGAAAATAGAAGTGTGATGTAAAAAAAATGGACTAAAACGAATGAAACGCTTAGTAGTATAATTTTAATTTCGGTGACATATTGTATACTCAAAAAATTTGTGAATGGATGAAATTAGATTTCTAGGCGATTGGAATGCGCTCTCAGTCGCTCTTACTCATGCCAGCCGCCTAGAAAATAATGTTATCTCTTACTCATGCCAGCCACCTAGAAAATAATGTTATCTGTACTTGGTGAATCGTTTCAAGATTTTCATTTTGTTTTTCGTTTTTCTTTTAGAGTCAAAATAAGTTTTGGTTGTCCCGCAGATTTTCGTATGTTTTAATAAGAGATATGCCGACTAGTCAGTCGGTAAGCCGCATGCCAAACCCAAGGTCGGCACATCTCTAGTACTAATGTATGTCTCAGAATAATGTCAAAATTATATTATGTCGTTATTCTGAGACAGATATAGAACCATAGAGCTACTACAGCGTTAGAGGTGGACAACCTGGAGTGATATTACTCTAGTCTTGTTACTTGAACACAACTTTTTTTATTTTTAATACTGAATTAAATTAAAAGTTATGTTTATGTCTTTTCTGTCTGAAATTTAACGACACATTATATAAACCATCATTGGAATACATTTTAATGTAATGATTGAACAGTGCAAAAGTGCCACTATATATTATTGAAGTTAAAAATTATAATGTAGTACGTTGTACACCAAAGTATGAAGGTTCAATTTCTTTTGGGTGTATTAAGGCCCTCAGCTTCCCTTCGAGCCCTAAACTACACTCGATGAAATCGAACTTTCTCCCGGGTGATACATATGCTTTATAATATACTACACCTTAAAGGTGAAAAAATACCTACACAAAAAAATACCAAAAACAATCATAATTCACCAAAAACAACAAATAAACAAAATTAATCATAAAATTAACCGAAATACTTCGCTTTCGTAGCAGAGGGAGTATTGTCTAATCGTCCCCCTGCATAGCGCAGCGGGCGGAAAAGTAGAAAAAGTCCAAATTGTGAATTTTTGCCTCTGTCTGGCATCCTGCGTCGCTAATATTGATTGTGAAGTAAGTACATTTAAAAACAATAATATTATATTGATTCAGTTCTGCGTTGTATTAGTTATAACGACAACAATTGGTTTGTTTGCCACGCTAAGTTATAATTTTTTAACTATTTTACAAAGAGGAAAAAAAATAAAAATGAGTGACAATTTATAAAAAACGAATATAAGGTTGTCCAGTTGTGTAATCCAGAACGTAATTCTGAAAACCTAGGTGCAAACGCTGAGTTGTATTATTTGATTTCGATGACATGTTTACACAATAATATGTGTATCGGTAAGTCTTTTTGGTGACTGGAATGTGCGCTCTCAGCTGCTCTAAGTCATGCGAGCCGTCTAGAAAAATATTTTTATCTATACATGGTATCGTTTGGAATGTAATAAAAAATATTGTATACTGATGCCTTTTTGGTAGAAATCATTTGACTACTGAATTGATTACTTCTGAGATAAACGTTAATTATTTGTTTTATAGTCCAAATCCCGAATTGGTCAGTTCGTCTTTCTGTATTGAATCCTGCGTCGCACCTTAAAAATCCTTAAATGAAATGCATTTGAATGAACAGATTGTGATCCAACCGCGATAATTAAAGATGATAATTCAATTCATAAAAGCATATAATAATAAAACATAATAATACTAATAAAACTAATGCATAAAACCAATAAATTGATTTGAATTACTCGGGCTTCGATCAATTTTATTTCAACTGTTAAATTAAAATTGATCTAAGCTCCGGATCAGATCTAAATCAATCTTATATACAAGCCCTGATGGGTATTGCATCATAAGAAGAGCTGATGAGAATCGGGTAATACCAATATACGACCAGTTCACTACAAAGGCCAAATTATACCGTAACTCTTGTAAGCTCTTAACAATACATGTCACGAATAAAACGGCCAAAAGGGGTCATAAGAGGTAAGATAAATAGAAGTGTGATGTAAACAAATTGGCAAAACGAATCAAACGCTTACCGAAATAATATTTATACTACATAATTTTATATCGGTGACATGTTTATTCAAAAAATGTGTTAAATGGATGAAGTTAGTTTTCTAGGCGATTGGAAAGCGCTCTCAGTTGCTCTTACTCATGCCAGCCGCCTAGGAAATAATTTTATCTATACTTGGTGAATAGGTAGGAATTTAATATATAAATGTTGTATACTGTGTGTCGTATACTGCTGTTTTTATCTGGAGGGGAAATCATTTGATACTGCATTGATAAGTTCCGAAATAAAGTCTTAGTCATTCTTTTTATAATCTGAATCATGAATTTGTCATTTCGTCGTTCTGCTTTTAATCCTGCGTCGCTCCTAAAAATCCATAATTGTAATACAGTGGAAAGTAACAAACAAATTGTATGATAATGTTCGAAATGCGTGCCTGTAAGTCGCTGGGCACATCATGGTTGGAGGCTTGGAAGGTGCGGCTTCGCTCAGAGTTTTCTTGGCTCTGGCTCTTTTAATTAGATCAGTGGCCTCCACTGTAGCCCTTCCAAGCTAGATAGTTTTGAGCCAGATCATTGAGGATTACCTCCCCTAGGACTAAGGCGATTCTCACACTGCCCCGCATGATGCAGCGTAGCGCGTGGATGCGTGTTCTTCCGTTGCTTGTAAGTATCTCCGTTTGTATGGAAAACACGCACAGTCTAACACACAGAAAATGCATCCAAGCGCGTTCATGCGGATCACGCGCATACACGCGGAGAAACATGCACCCCCGCGCGTAGGTGCGGGGCGAGACGCAAGGTATGGCACACCGAATCCCGCAGTGCCCCGCGTGATTTTAGATGCTCAGTACTGCACGACCACCACAGAGAACGGCGAATAAATAAATGAGAGCCGCCGTGCGTGAATCTACAAAACGCACCTACGCGCGTGAGTGCGCCAAAAACCCGCACGACGATGCAGATCTGCACTCCCGCAGGAACGCGCGTAGGTGCGTCGACCTTTCCTCTTGACAGCCCCTTGTCATCTTGACAAGCGGCAAGAGGGGCATGTTTGAGAGTCTTGAACTTAGTGAAATAACCATCATGAATCACTCTCGCCCAGGGATACGTTTGATCGGATGCCTGAAATGTGAAGATGCTTCTTGAAAATTTGGAACCTATAAAGTAATCAGCCTTATTACTTATTATGGTTATATCATAACATTCAGTCGTATACAAATTACAACATTCTCAAGCCTTGTTGATCGTATTATTTTATAATAATCAGTCTTAAGCTTCATTACCGTCAGTTAACTAATTTGGGGTTACCCGTTTGCTTGATGATGACAACATTTTAGTTAAGTTAGTATTTTCTAATAATTATTTTTTTTACACAAAATAATTGTTACAATATATTAACTTTCTGACATTTTTATTCACAAAATCGTTAAAAATATCTTGAAAGAGGACATTTGCCAATATATAATTTTCTATTGTCGTGATCGCCAAAGAATTTAAACGATTTTGAGACATTGTAGAACGTAAACAGTTTTTTATTAGCTTTTCAATGCTATCATCACGTTTGGGAAAGTTGATTGTGTCATATTGTCCATAATCAATGTATACGATTCCTTGGCAGGTATAATGTTAGGTTTCGCCGCATCCACTAATTGTTTGATGAAATACTTAAAATGCAACATCTCGTTCATAAATTCAGGTTCAATGTCCTCGGAGTAATATTCACAAAACTTCCTACAAGCCTTTTTAATTTCGTTATTGGTCCTTGTTAAGAAATCTGTTAAAAACCCAAACAGATAATTAATTTCGCTATAGGCTTCTAATCGCCGTGGCAACTCCGTGCATAACATATCAAGTACAGCAGGTAAATATGTCTCAATCCTCAGCTTGTATTTTCCTTTGTGCACAATTTCTTCGGCAGATTCTTCGTCGTGATGTCTTTTTCTGCTTTTTATACGTACAAATCCTCCGTCCACGATGGGCCCTTACCGATGCGGGGCCCCTAGTCAGTTGCCTTTTTTGCCTATGGGTTAATCCGGCTCTGCGCACGAGGGAGTTGCAGATGCGACGATCCTCGTCACATCTACGGCTCCTCGCGACTGCAGTTCCTCTTGCTGAGGCTGAATTTGTTCCACCCTGTGACGTTTTTAACGCGGCGCCCAGGCGTGGTGGTTGATGCCTAAACAGCGTACGGTCGAAGTCAGGGCTTGGCTCTGGTGCCAGAACGACCTCTTCCGCACGGCGATGGGCACCACCACGCCGGCTATCTAATTAAAGCGATCCCCGCTCAGGACAGCGACGTCCTGGGTGCAATACGTGGACCTCTAGTTCAACAATAGGTTTGCGAAGATTTTTTCATTTCCACCCTGTCCTTGCGGGCTGATAGCGGGGTGCCGCTTTGAGAGCTCGCTGGTGTCACGCGAGCGCGTTGCGGAGAGACGAACGCGAACGTCTCCTCCCTGTGGGCTCTCTCGCGCTCTTTCCAAGCCTTCTTCTTCTTTTCCCTGGCTTTGTCCACCCTGCTTGCGCTCGAGCCTGACTCCGAGGAGGCGAGCGACAAACTGGATTCTGCCAGGGAGGAGCACGCCGAGCGGGGCGCCGGCGAGTCTTGCGCGCCTACACGCGGCGATGACGCCGCGGTGCGAGCGCTGAAATAGCCGGCCAGTGAGCCGGTAGGGGTGCGGTGGGTTGATGGGTCGCTCGGGATAGGTGACTCCGGCAGTGCAATACTGCGTGGGGTGGCTTGAAGCGGTGTGCGCGTTGTGGCTTTGGTGCGCGACGTGGTTTGCACCGGGGCAGGCATCGTTGATTTCCTGCCTGCCGTAGGGTTGATGGTCACGGGGGTGCGGGGAGGGGGTAGTGCTGCGCGCTGAGCGCGGGTTGCACTTACCTCCTCACTAGCTGCAGTTGCAGATTCGAAAGGTGGCGGTGATGTGTGGCGGGGGGCCTGCATCACTTGCGGGGGGCTTGGGGTGCGCAGAGAGGGCGCACAGCCCGGTAAAGGACCCTTCTTCATGTTGTTGCCCTCGTCAGCCAGTTATCCTGACCAGCGAGAGGGCTAACAAAAAAGGAGGGTATTTTGAGAAAAATAATTTCACCGTGAGTGACTTTTAAAAGTTCCACTACACTTTAGCGTTCATTCGCATTTAGTTTGTACACACACAGAAGTTCACAACAATAACAACAAATTAGCTTGGAAAGTATTTTCCCCGGAGAGCTAAAGAGCTCATCGACGGGGGGTAATTGGGACAGTTCGATATCTGCGACCTGATCGTACTCGTAGTACGAGATGGCAAATTGCACTCGCGAGCCGCGCTCCCATTGGCTGTAAAGCGCGCTCTCCTATTGGTCCGCGCTCGACGCGGACGGCGTAGGTGTTTGCAATTCGGAGTCCTCTTCAAGAGTTATATATTTGTTAACCGACTTCAAAAAAAGGAGGAGGTTCTCAATTCGGTTGTATTTTTTTTTTTTTTTTTTTTTATGTTTGTTCTCCGATTACTCGAAGACGCCTGGACCGATTTGAGAAATTCTTTTTTTGTTTGATAGGATATACTTCTCATGTGGTCCCATTTTTTTCCAGTCACGTTCTGATGATGGGATCCTAGAGAAATCGAGGGCAACCCTCAAATTTAAAAGGCTTCTATATTGTTTTTTGTATATTATCTAAAGCTACTTGGATATTTGCATCTAGTAGCCAGCATTTTATGTTGCTGAGCTGATGCTGGAAGGTACAACTCCTCAACGGTTAGGAGTACGGGGATAATTCTTTAAATATAGGCTCCTTGAGGCCGTTTACTGTATTCTTTCAAGTTATACCTACACAGATGAGGCGAGACGTTGAATATTACTTATGTATATTCATTTATTTATGCACCTACCTTTGTTCTCTCTGCATCACCTTAAGGTTGACTGGTAGAAAATGCCTAAGGCATTAAGTCCGCCGTTGTACTAATTTTTAAGTGCAAAAAGTTGTAAAATAAAATAAAATAAATAAATAATATGAGGTCATGATTTAATGATGGGATCCTAGAGAAATCATGGGTCAATCAAGCTTCTATATTGTGTTTCGTATATTACCTAAAACTACTTGGATATTTGCATTTTAAGTTGCAGAGCTGATGCTGGAAGGTACAACTCCTCAACGGTTAGGAGTACGGGGATTATTATTAATAAGTTTTCCGTCTCAAGTAACCGTCGTCTCCTCATTCGAGAAACATTCTTGCTTGGTCTACCCATCACTTAAAATCGTAAAATAAAATAATTTTTAACAAAAAAAAAAAACCGACTTCAAAAAGTAGGTAAACTAAAAAGCATATAATTAATTTACTTGGCACAAATAATACGTTTTTTCATTTAGTTAAATAGAAATTATTAAATAATTATTTTATAATTCTGAAGTCGGTGCCAAGTAACCAATAACTAGATAATAAGTATAAATCTTTCTAACAACTATTTTCTGACTGAATATTAGTTCTTAATTATCCGATTTACTTGGCACCGACTTCAGAATTATAAAATAATTATTTAATAATTTCTATTTATCTAAATGAAAAAACGTATTATTTGTGCGAAGTAAATTTATTTTATGCTTTTTTTGGTACATTTTTAACGTTTATGTATTTGAAGAAAACAAAAACGCGGCAAATTCCTAGACTAATATTTTTTTGTCGGCAAAGGAAAGGCATCAAGCTCATACGGCCTCGACTGTTTTCGTAATTTAGTTTCATAACTGCATAATAAATGCGTATTACTTTTTCAAAAAAATTGAATTAAAATTAATTGAAAATAAAGGTTATTTCATTATAAACACGATGGTATAGGGTTGCCTGCGCAAGATCAGTCCCGAATTACGGTTGTCGAAATTTAAAAAGTGAAATATTGCTGCCATCCCACCACCCATCGTGTTCATAATGAAATAACCTTTATTTTCAATTAATTTTAATTCAATAATCGACCGGTGCAAAATGCTAGTATCGATTTACCTGTTTATACCTGGCTACCCGAGAGTTGTGACCGGAAAAGAATAGGCAACCCAACGTTTGCATATTCTATGGGCTTCAGACTTTCGATTGGTGTAAAATTTGTCTAATAATCAAACCGGTGAAAGATAAAAAATAAAATATATTTTTAATTATTAATTAATCATTTTATGGACTGTAATTTGTTAGGCAACCCATATGCAATATATTTATTGACATATTAATTGAAATATAAAATACGTTTCATCAAATAAACATCTCGGTGAAGGTCGTTGAATACCGGGATCTTAGACTATAACCACCATATAAATCTTAATAACAAGGCAATAGAAATGTCAAAGACGCGTGACCTTGTCGCCGCGCATGTGTCTAGTCGAACACAAGTGCGAGTTGAGGAGTTGTCGTGGTTACCAGTGTTGTTTGGGACGTCTAAAGATTATTCGTTTTTAGAAAATATTGCTTAATGTCATCGCAAAAAG
Source organism: Hypena proboscidalis (assembly GCA_905147285.1). Classification (NCBI taxonomy): domain Eukaryota; kingdom Metazoa; phylum Arthropoda; class Insecta; order Lepidoptera; family Erebidae; genus Hypena; species Hypena proboscidalis. The sequence goes on from LR990155.1 coordinate 5,400,273, forward strand.
AATAATTTTGTTTGCAGGAATACAAAATGTATGTGTAGGCGAAATTGTGTTTTTATTGTTTGGTTATGTAGTGGTATTTGAAAACCGGCGACATGCGTCCCAGTGTTAAAAGATAGTCGATAGCATTTCTATTGACTAGTTATTAAGATTTCTATGATAACCACGTACATTTTATTGACACAAATACTTTTATTCCCTACAATACCAAAATTTCATTCAATTAGATACCAAAATAATATAACAAAAACGTCCACTTACAACTTCTTCATAGTTTATATTTATAGCATTAATCAAAGTACTGGTATGACCAGTATTTAATAACATACATTCAGGTGTGTTGTCGAGGAGCAAAACTGGTTAAATTATATGCAGTGTGTCGACACGACCGTCTTTGCATGTCTTGTTTACATTCGCGAAGTGTTATTTATTATTATCAAAGTGTTGTGCCAAACTAGTCAATTTTGACATATTCCTAACCACAGTGTATTTATTTAGCAAAATGCTGCAAGGAATTTTATTGTGCACAATTATTTTTGGTGAGTTTGGAGTGATTTATTCGTAGGCATCGGTGATTCATCTCGTGTTTTTTTCCTCAACTAACGTATCATACTTGTTTTTTCAATATAATCTTATGACACACATTCTTGTTCTGATTGTACGTGTAGCTCAATTTATTCATTTTTTCAGTTTTTTCGCGAACTGTATCAAAAGTGTCAGTAAAGCAAAGTGAAGCATTATCACATACACAGAAAAATGTGGAGAGGTAATTTGACTATTTATATATATATAAATCGCTGAATCCTTCTTGCGTCTTCAAACCACTGAATGTAGTAAGAATTTTAAGATTCTCAATGCATATGTATGATGTTTTTATCAGTATTATATCAGGAGTCGACGTGCAATTGCATTTAAACGTTTTATGTTTGTATTCGATGTTAGCTATTTGCAGCTAAATTAGTGCGTCCGTTCACTTTTAAACCTTTCTAGCACACTTTTCACACACAATTCAGATTGGTTCCGAATAATGGTTTTGTATTATTGTATCCAGCATATAAGTCAAGCGGCTTCGACCCTTTTAAGTGCTTAATACTGACTCCAAGGGCTTAAGAAACAATTATCATGTTAAGCAGATATAAGTCACGCCCACAAAGTGGTAGAATAAAATCAAAATTCTTTCAATATCAGATATATTCAAAAGTCGGTGAGTTGGTGTAAAATAAGCAATGCAATAAGACACAAGTGATAACTACTTCTATGTGTAGCGAAATTTCATGATACGAATAATTTAATTGTGGTTATATATAATTAATAATAATTTATCCAGCTATTTAAAAAACAATGTGCAGTGTCTTCTGTATTGTCTGTATAGTGTAAATAGTGTAGGATTGAATGTGTGATTTGTGTAGGATTGAATTATTGTGTTTTTCACAAGTTTTAAAACAGGATTACTTAAATACTAATTACAAGAATAATGGAAACCTCCGTAATGCGCAGTCCGCATTATGTGCATCAGCATTATTTGTTCTAGGACTTTCCACACGTGTAAAGTATTATGCTGAGTCGTTTCCATTATTGTTTGTTGCTAAGCCGAACTTTGGCTGACAAAGCATATATCTACAGGGTGGTCACCCTTAACACGCGCCAATGCTGCCGTAGTTTTGCAGGGCAGATGGCGCAGCACTGCGTTAGAGATGTTGTCTGCGCCCGGGGCTTTCCTGGGTTTTATGCGGCGAAGTGCTTTGTTCACTGACCCGGGAGAGAAGAAGATGGGGTCTTCGTCGTGAGCCATCGGCTGTGCGAAGTAGCGTCTAAGGTGTTGCTCGACTGCTGCGACGTGTTCCACTTGGTCAGCTGGTTTCGGTGAGAACGACTGCTCTAGGTAATCCGCGAGTATGGCTGCTCTGTCTTCAATTCTGTATCTTGGGTCCCGTCGCTGTGCAATAGAGGGCGTAGCTGGTTTCGGTGAGAACGACTGCTCTAGGTAATCCGCGAGTATGGCTGCTCTGTCTTCAATTCTGTATCTTGGGTCCCGTCGCTGTGCAATAGAGGGCGTACCGGAGCTGGGGTATTTGTGAGGCGACGGCACAGTTTGTACAGGGAGCCGCTGTCTCTACTGGCCTCGCCTATAACCTCCTCCCAGCTCTCGGCTCTGTGAGTGCCTACCTCGGCTTTCACTCTCCGTAAGCCGATTGAGCTCGGTCTTCAACGTGGGGCAGCGTGTCTGCTGCCACTGCCTTCTCAATCGGCGCTTGTCAGCGATCGTCCGCATGATGTGCGCCGGGTATGGCGGTAAACGCTCCCGGGTGGTGGGGGTACTCGATGCTATGACAAGCGCGTTCTGGATGCTGGTGGTGAGCTCTATGGTGCAGGCTTTTACATCGGCTACGGAGTTGATCGCTCGAGTCGGTGTTATGGTCTCCATTTCGTTCCTGAAGATTGTCCAGTCCGGTATGTTGGGCTTTTCTGGATGACGACGAGAATTGGCTGATGGTCCGACTGTAACTCGTCGTCTAGCACCTCTTGGGCAACCTGGCATGTGACTTTGTCGTTGTACACGAGAATATCTATGACGTCGGGCATAAGTGCGCCATGGTCCGGGTAGTGTGTGGGTGCCTCCGGGTCATTAACGCCATAGCCACGGTTTTCTACGTGGTTAAGAAGTCGTGCACCGCTGGTGTTATGAACATTAGAGTTCCACGCTTGGTGCTTACAATTTAAGTCCCCGGCTACAATGACCGGCTGCGGCACATCTAGGATAAGGTCCAGGTCTCTTGTGACCAGGGGTTATTTGGTGGCTTGTAGACGGCGTACAGCTGGAGCTGATTGCCGCCGTGGTGTAATTCTACACCCAGTGTGTACACGCTGTTGTAGGCGGTTCATTGTAGCGGTTGGTGCACGACTCAGCGTCTGATGATGATTGCCAGACCGCGGTAGCTGTTATAACTTATGGATGTTTCGTCCCTCCGGTAGACGAGGTATCCCGGGCATATTTAATTTTATCTGCAGGTCCCAGGAGCGTCTCGCTTATCAGCGCCACGTCGATGTCTTGTTCCTGCAGTAGAGGGCGGAGTAGGGCGACCTTGCGTTTGAGGCCGCGGGCATTGCAGTGTATTATCCTTAGGGGCTTGTCCTCCATGCTGTGGTGATATTCATAATGCCACTTAGGATGATTCCAAGTTGTTTGGAGTCCTGTCCTTAGCGTAGCGCCTGTAGTGCCTCGAAGAACAGGATCTTGGCGGCCTCAAAGACGGCGTTTAGCCCTTCCATTCTAGAGAATTCCGCCGCCGTCGGCTTTTGATTGTTGGTGGGCTGTGCGGCCCTTGGTTTTGCCTTCTTCCTCCCAGGTGCAGGTGAACTTTGGGGGGCGGCAGTCATTGTTTCTGTTTGCGGTGGCGGTGCCGTCGCTGCAAGGTCTAACTTAGTAAGGGGCGCATTCCACGCTTCGGGTGCTGTTTGAGATGGAGGGGCTTTCTTACCCTTCCTCCCGCGCTTTTTCCTGCCCAGTAGGGGCGTTTGCTGCAGCCATCAGCGACGCTTCTTGTACCTTTTTACCCCTCTTGGTACTGGGTTAACCGGTGCTGGATATATACTTGTGGTTATTTCTGCAATACCGTCATATCGTTAAATAATATAAATAGAAATACTTTATGTTTAATTACAATAGTGACATAACACAAAATAATCCTACATTGTAACAATATTTATTTAAAGAAAGGTACTTACCATTTCCTGCAATATCGTATTATTCCAAAATATGACGTTCTTCACGAGCATGTTATGAAGCATATAAATTCTTTATACCTAAACACAAATTGTCGGTATTCTTGGACGAAAATCTCTGGCCGGACGGGGTGTCTTTTAGGCAATTTGTTTTGTTCAATAATAACAAACAACAGACGCGGAATAATGAAAATAAAATAGTTGATGGCTAATTGTGACAGTAGATTAATAAGGTCTGCGGTCGACGTATCAGATGGTCTGTTGGTTGGCAGGCCGTACGGCGGCGTTGCGTTGTTGTGGAGAAAAAGTGCGTTTCAATCAGTGTCTGTGATAAAATGTGATAACGTTCGGGTATCGGCTATTAAAATAACTGTAAGTAATAGATGTATGGTTATATTTAGCGTATACATGCCTACAAACAGTGTTGAGAACATTCCACTGTTTACTGAATGCTTAAGTACTATCAGAACCGTTATAGAAACCGAGGAAAGTTGCGGAGTTGAAGCTTTTTATATGTTAGGTGACTTTAACGCTCACCCAGGTGAAATATTTTTTCGGGAATTAACAGAATTTTGTAATGAATACTCGTGGGGTTGTGCAGATGCATCCATGTTGGGTCTTCAATCAGATACATATACCTTTCGTAGTGAATCCCATGGATGTGAAAGGTGGTTAGACCACTGTATTGTCACTCAAACAGCTATGAGCACAATAACTAATATAAGGGTACAATATGACATATATTGGTCTGACCACTTTCCTTTGGTGGTTGAATGCAATTTAAATAAGATTAATAAAAAACTCGATATTATACTTGATAATAATAATCTGAATAAGCGAATCGTTTGGGGTGAAAGACAGCCTGAACAAATAAATGAATATCATTCTACATGTCATTCTAAGCTCCGCAATATTGACTTCCCATTAGAACTCAGCCAATGTTGTGATTTTACTTGCCATAATAAAGCACACTATAATGTTATTGACAAATTATATAACAACATAATTAATACATTAACTGAGGCTGCCATACAAACCCATACTTACAAGAAATGTAAAAGAAAACGTGGTTATGTAACAGGATGGAGTGAGAATGTCGCCAGTGCTCACGGGAAGGCAAGGCTTAAATTCAAAGAGTGGGTTTTGGCGGGAAAGCCCCGTACAGGTATTATGTTCGAGGAAATGTCTGAATCACGTAAAGATTTTAAGGGTAAATTAAAATATTGTCAAAATAGACAGGAACAGATCAAAATGGATTTATTAGCTGCCAACCACTCTGCAAAACAATTTAAAAATTTCTGGAAAAATACAAATAAGCTTAATATGAAAACGAGCTTTCCCGAGAGCGTTGATGGCATCCATGAGCATAAAGACATTGCTGAATTGTTTAAAAACCACTTCTCTGTTAAATCATCGCTGGGCCCCTCGTCTTCTAATGTGAATAGTGCCGGGGCCGTTATGACCGAGCGTAAGATACATTTAACAGCAAAAAATGTCTCTAAAATTATAAATAACATGCAGAGAGGCAAATCGCCTGGTCATGACGGCCTGAGCATTGAGCATTTTAAGTATGCTGGAGTTCATTTACCGCGAGTACTTGTAATGCTGTACAACTTGTGTCTATGTCACTCGTATCTGCCTGAGCCACTGATGCGCACGATTGTTGTACCTGTTATAAAAAACAAGACCGGAGATGCATCTGACAAGACTAATTATCGACCTATCTCACTTGCTACAACAGTAGCAAAGATACTTGACAGCATGCTTAATAGTAATCTAACAACACACCTAAATATACAGGACAGCCAATTTGGATTCCGCGCTAATCTGTCTACGGAAAGCGCTATATTGAGCTTAAAGCATGCTGTCAGGTATTACACAGAGAGAGACACGCCGGTGTACGCGTGCTTCCTGGATCTGTCAAAAGCCTTTGACCTTGTCTCCTATGACCTTCTCTGGGACAAGCTAGGTTGTACGACGGTGCCGGTGGAATGTATCTCCCTTTTAAAGTACTGGTATTCTAATCAAAAAAATCAGGTGAGATGGGCCGGTATCTTGTCAGATGAATATATACTTGAATGTGGTGTGAGACAGGGTGGACTAAGTTCGCCACTGCTGTTTAATTTTTATATTAACCTATTAATTGAAAAACTTAGTAGCACCCACGTAGGCTGTCATATTGATGGACAGTGTTTTAACAACATCAATTATGCCGATGACCAAGTATTACTGTCACCATCAATAAAAGGACTTAGGACATTGTTATCCTTATGTGAGGATTATGCGGTGGCACATGGATTAATATATAACACCAAAAAAAGTGAGCTACTAGTTTTTAAGGCGAGCAAATATAAGCTCAGTCATGTGCCACCCGTAATGCTAAATGGTACGGCTCTTAAAGTGGTTCAAAGGTTTAAATACCTCGGTCATGTAGTGACGAGTGACCTCAGGGATAACGAGGATATAGAAAGGGAGCGTAGGGCTCTTGCGGTGAGAGGCAATATGTTAACCCGCAGGTTCGCGCGTTGCACGAATGCAGTAAAAATAACGCTATTTAAATCGTATTGCCAATCATTTTACTCAAGCGGCCTGTGGGTGAACTACACTCAAAGTGCCTACAGAGCTCTGCGCACCCAATATAATAATGTATTTAGGATACTGTTGAGGCTGCCGTGGCGTTGCAGTGCCTCAGGTATGTTCGCGGAATCACATACCGACGGGTTCCCCGCAGTAATGCGTAAGAAAGCAGCATCGCTACTGCAACGGCTACGTAGTGGCAACAACAGCATGCTACAAGCAATTGCAGGCCGACTTGACTGTCCCTATCAAAAACAATGGGTGGAGACAGCAATAGGCATAGTCAAAACTTAAGTTCCTCTTGTTTATTGATTTAAATTTTAAATTCTGATTTTTGTTTTGAATATAATATGTTTTAATTACAATTTAATTTATTTTTTATTATTATTTATATTTTAAATCTTATTATTAATTGATTATCTTTTGAAATAGTATTCTGTAATTCAATGATTTTATTTTAATGCCTGCCTAATGTTTTTTATTAATTTAATTATGTATGTTTTGTGTGTTATTATTACCATATGGGTTTTACCTGAAATAAATGATTATTATTATTATTATTATTATAGTGCTTCGAAATCCTAACACCCATATTCTTAGACGTAACCCCAAAACTTGCTTGACTCGAAACTCGACTAAAGTTACTTCAAGGAGCACCTTGACTCATGCTCGAGATTGGTATTCTTAGTTGTAACTCCGGCTTCCCTTCACAAAACTTGATAGAGGACGACTGAGGACGACCTTACGAAAGGTGGAGGTAAAATGTCATAAATGACGTCATTAATTCAGAGACAAGGCCTAAACTTTTAACCGTGTTTCTTGACATTTGACAGTAATGACAGATTTGATAGTTCCTGATTGTTGTTAGGGTGCGTTCCATTAGCTCAGTTTGAACGTTTTTTTCGTATTTTTTGATACAAATGGAACAGGAATCGGATCAAAAAAAACGAAAAAAACGTTTAAACTGAGCTAGTGGAACACCCTATTATTGTGGACTTTGTTATCGCTGCGCTCTGATTTTAATTTTAGATTTTAAACAATAAAGACAAGTAGATTAGATACTTCTATGATGTCGGGCCGAATTATTTTTAGCCCAAATGAAAAGGTGTGCCTGCAAGAGCTGATCATAAAGTACCACTTAAATGCAGCAACTACTAACTACGGCTTTGCCAAGAAAGGTAATTGGCAAAGCTTAGTTGAAGAATATAATTCTATTGAATCCATTTTAACATTTTCCACTGTCCATTTGCTCTCAATGTACCAACGAATGTTTGTCAAAATAAACAATTTTTACAAGCTTAATGGCGTCAAGGATCCCTTAAGGTATGTCAAGGTACGTCGCGATGTACCTTGAGTTTGACAGGTCTTTTGGCTCCTCACATGAAGAATAATGTCGATTGGTGCCGCGTTGAGGAGATTTCTTATGACTATAAATACCAATTTCGTTGAGTGGAGTTGAGGAAAAAGTGGAGTTACGTCTAAGAATATGGGTGTAAGAAAAGAATCACCGGCACTAGTCTGCACAGAAATAAACATTGTTGTTTGTATTTCGTTGAAAAATAACAATTCGTTGCTCAGTTAGTATGTAACAACTTGAAATAATTAATGATCAAACGAACTTACCTGTACGTGAAGTTCGATCATAATTATATGATCAGCTCATTTCGACGTTATTTATATTTTTTATTTTATTTAAAGATTATGTTTGAACTCGGTGTGCAGTCACTAATGCTAATAATGTTGATAACTTTTTTGATAATTTTTCTAAATCGAGGGTTTGATTGGGCCATAATTGGGCTAAGTGGGTTAATACTATATTAGTATCCCATGTCAAATTATACTTTGGAGCGGAAGGCTTGAGATGATACTCATTTCATAAATCGTTTTGGAGACTCATCATGAACATAAGATGATCCTAACAGGAGAGAAATGGCCGATTTATGGCTATTAATCGTGCCATACTGAGCCCCCTTATCAAAAAGCTCAGACAAATAATTTATTATATTGGCGATTGAAGGATTTTGATAATGAATTTGATTAAATTTACAATATTTAAGCCAATTTTTCACACAACTATCATATTGTTTATAATAAAATATGTATTTTCTGCAAGCGAGGACATATTATTTTAATCGAGTTATCATTTAATGATTTATCTAATAACAACGATCTCCTGATAATTTCACGGCAATCAAGGCTTATGTCTTGCTCAGGTTGTGGGTTAATCTGAAAGGAGATTATAACAATTGGTCACTTGGTGTATATCGTATAACATCCGAAAAAAGCTGCTTTTAGTTCCAACACATTAATATGCTTTCAGTTTCATGATCTGTCCAAAACCAAAAAGTCTCCCTGGAACCACAGCAGGCACCAATCGATGTCACTGCCCAGATGATCTGGAAGTGAAATTGTTTGATCGTAACTAGGATTATCTAAAAAATAAAGATATTTATGTCGTTTAAATTGTTTAGTATATAGCCAGCTGTACTGTATTGCTGGGCAGGCCGATATTAAAACACCAAGAAATTTGGAAAAATAATGCAAGTTGCATTTTTTGATTGTTTTAAATTCAAGTAATACGTTTACGTAACTACGTTTGTGACAAAATGCGTTTAAGACGGACCGCGTCTGTGACAAGCTGCGTTCATGTCTAATTGCGTATTATGACATAACGCGTTAGTGACGAATAGCGTTTGTGACAAGCAGCGTGTAATCCGTTTCATTTGCCTTTAATTCTTTAGCCTTCTTTTTTGCCGCTTTCTTAAAATGGAAATAGCAACCTGACACTTTCACATCTGGAAATACTTCCTGAATCCCATTTATGACTGCTGCATATAAGTACACATTAATAATGTCACAGGGAGAACGCACTGCCAACAAATAATTGTTCTACAGTTTGGTGGAACTTTAAACTTAAAGTACCTATGTAAATAATGTTGTACATTCAAAAATAAACGTTTTTTTTTATTTTCATTTCATTTTTTCATTTTATTTCAGCAACTTGTAAATACCTACCGAGATCATGACCAACCGCGTTTATGACATATTGAGATCGTGACTAACCGCGTTTAAGACGTATTGCGATTATGGCAAACCGCGTATGTGACCGAACGCGAATGTGACGTACTGAGTAAATCAGATAGTTGAAGACGAATTGCGTACATGTCAAATAGCGTTTGTGACAAGCAGCGTGTAATCCTTTACTATCTTTTCTTAACTTTTTCATTACCTTTTCTACTATTTTTGGCAATGGTCCCAAATCTTCACATACAGCACGTTTCAAGTCTTCTCTTTTCTTCACAACTTCATTCATGATGATAGACGGCTCGCAAACATGGGCAGATTCTCGTAATATATTTTGATTATCCTTAGCAAGTGTAACTGAGGCACTGCAAATACGGTTAACACACCGCCACAATGTAGTACCATTTGCATTGGTTTTATTTTTAGTATATCGATGTCCATTATCAAGTATCTACAATAACCCACCTTTTTGATTCTTGATAATTTGTAGCTCACGGTTCATTTTGTTCTATTAAAACACAATTACTGTAATTGATTTATAATAATTCACCGATTTCCTTCCTCTTTGCAATAGTAAAACAATAATTTTATTATATAAATGAAGACACCACGGCGAATAGTTTTGTAATTGTACTTGTCTATTTTTTACAACTACCCTCACGTAATCTAACATAAAATTTTGCGTTTAATTTTTACTGTCATTGTATAAAAATACGAAAGCATGAATATTTTTTGTTTGATAATTTATTTAGATTAAAAAATTCTAATGAAATGACAACTTCTCATAATGACAACTTAAAATTATAAAACAATAAATAAATGCAAGAGCGGTGAATGCTAGCTACCATAAATAATAAACAACTGTCTAACAATACTTTTTTAGAAAAAAAATATTTACGTAAGGAGAATAATAATTTTTATTATTTTTGTGTTGACTTATAGTTAATTTATGTGAGTTGATTTGTTTTTGCCATTTTATAATTTACTAACCTTCCTGTTGCAACAAATAAAAATATTACGGTATTATATAAAATGGACTTTTTAATGATTTTTATTATTTACCTCCGCGCGCGCCAATATGACAGTTTTACGCGCGCATTACGTTTTAACGTAAATTACATGAATGGCGGTTTGGAGCGTCGAAGCTTTTACAGAGTTTATTCGTTTGTTCCGTGAACATACTTGTCTCTGGAAGATAAAAAGTAAGGAGTATAGTAACAGGAACATGAGAAACAAAGCATATGACGAGCTCGTTGATTTTTGCAAGTCAGTAGGTTTTGTTTCAGCTGATCGAGATTTTGTCTGCAAAAAAATACAGAATTTAAGAGGCGCATTCCGCAAAGAATTGAATTGTCTGTATTCCTTTACCCACACTCGTTGTTTTTTTCGGCTCTTTAAACTGACTACAAATCCAGCTAACACGATGACCAAACGATCGTCCATTTTTCTTACTACTGCGTACAAAACTTTTAAAAGTTATAACGTTCCACGCGCCACTCCAAACTGCAATCCAAACTCTTGAAAATCAATTTACACGCACAGTTCGGAACGTTTGTCTAGATAATGTGAGTTTCATCCGCAGTCCAAACCGTGCAAGCATTTTAATCGTAATTAGCACAACAGTTTGATCCGCAGTCTAAACTGTACAGATCTAACCGCGGTTTGGAACGCAGTCCAAGATGCGCGGTCCGAACTGTACGTGTACAGAGCGCTATTGATTTTCAAGAGTTTGGACTGCAGTTTGGAGTGGCGCGTGGAACGTTATAACTTTTAAAAGTTTTGTACGCAGTAGTAAGAAAAATGGACGATCGTTTGGTCATGTTGGTATGTCGTCGTTGGTATAATGTTGTGAGGATGAGGTGTGGTTTGCAAAATCGTCTATAGTTTCAAATGTAGACTCGTCCGTTAGCATGTTAGATATGCTTGGGGTTGGTAGTTCTTGGTCTTTTGTGAATAAAAGTAGGTCAAAGTACCAAAGAGTCGATTTATAAACATCTTCTTGGGAGCTTCCACTTTTGTTTCGTGTCTCCGTTACTTTCTTCAATTCTTTGCGGAATGCGCCTCTTAAATTCTGTATTTTTTTGCTGACAAAATCTCGATCAGCTGAAACAAAACCTACTGACTTGCAAAAATCAACGAGCTCGTCATATGCTTTTTTTTCTTATGTTCCTGTTACTATACTCCTTACTTTTTATCTTCCAGAGACAAGTATGTTCACGGAACAAACGAATAAACTCTGTAATAGCTTCGACGCTCCAAACCGCCATTATTGTAATTTACGTTAAAACGTAATGCGCGCGTAAAACTGTCATATTGGCGCGCGCGCCAATATGACAGATCGGACTGTTAGAGCCGCGCATCTACACGTACAGTTCGGACCGAGGGATGGGACGGCGCGTGCTGTTTCCCGCGGTCCGAACTGTACGTGTGCAGAGCGCTATTAAATGTTGACGTTTTGAAAACAAAATTATAAATGCAGGTGGTCGTTGTAAGATTTACTGATTTGAGATACTTCATTTAAATGACATTTTCTTGTATTTTTTCATACATATACGTGATACGTGTTCAACTTTCGGCTCATTTTACGTGCCTATTAGTTATTGTTTTATAGAGGTGTACGGGCCAGTAACAATGAAACGAAGTACTTAATACAACTGTCTATTGCGATTTAAATAAAATACAATAGTAATATTACGATAATTGTAACAGCTGATTAGCGCGCAACAAGTAAAGCGACGTGAGGGTGCTCGGCACGGTGGCTAACAATAGACTGCCGTCGTGTGCGCAGGAAAATCGAACGTCGCCGAAGCTAGCCTATCATTCACGAACGTGGTGCTCGTGCGACAGGTCATCGCGCCCGGGCGCCGCGCCGCCACAGTTTATTTAATGAAAAGTATGTCACAAACTAAAATCAATTATAATAATATAGAAATCATTTTAAAGCATTCATTCTAAAAAATACAGTGCAAGTAATATTTAAATCTAATATAAATTCTCTATTGAGATAACGGACTCGGCCCGGATGTGCGTAAACTCATTTATGCATGCATAGGCAAGACTAGTAGGTATTTATTCATTTCCTATCAACGCCTCGCAGAAAGGTTTGCACTACGAACGCCAACAACATACGGGTTCGCTCCGTCCGCTGTGGCAATAACACACTTAAGAGTGCTTAAGATGACGAAAATACTTATTTTATTTTATAGTTTAAATATATTTTATGATCATGATTTATTTTCATAATTCACAATAATTAAATAAAACTTTTACTTTCGTATTTTTTTAATTTACATTGTTAGCAAGTAGCTAGTTAGATTGAGCGTGTAGCAGGCAAAATTGTGAATATACCGCCCAAACATGCTTGAAGTCAACATAATAATATTTTAGGACAAAGTGATTGAATAATTAAGATTAAGCGTGCTGTCGGCGTGTTATTCATGTCGATTAGAATGAGTTCAATAACCTATTATCCTTTAACGCTAAACGAACGTTTTTTGATCGCACAATTTACAAAATAAATGTTTTACATCGCTTTAAATTAAATATTAACTTCGATAATTATCTCCTATCATCTCGTCGCACAATAGTGACGACGAGTAATATCTCATATTAACTCGGGTATCTCATATTAACTATGGGTTCGCTTGTTGTCTCTACTTTTGACATTATAACAAGTCAGATAGAAAACGTGACGGTCGTTGTGCGCATGTGTTAAACGTGAGATAAAAACTCTCAGACATCTCTGACCATCATGACTTATGTCATGTTCGTATGCTAAGCCAGCTGGCCAATCCATTGACGTCAATGACCGGGATAACTGCCAGAAAGCGAGGTAGGATGGCTCCAACTCGCTTAGTGTGTTATCCCAGCGGTCTTCACGCATCTCTTTTATACGAGCTTTTACGGCACGTTGAAGAGTGCGTAGGTTAATGCAATTTGGTTCACGTGTTCTCTACCGTTTCAATGTGATCCGATATGTTGTTTATATGCATGGATTCGGTCGACTCGACTTTTTCCCCGAGCCGGCGCCAATCCGTGATCGTCCTAGTGGGACATGACCTGAATCTGGTGGGCCTATACGCGGTGGGAATTCTAAAATTTCAGGTTGGTGATCTGAACTCATGTAGCACTCCTACCGAACATAGACGTTTATGTTCTTTAGGAGGGCATGTCTAATATATCTGGTCTATGTCCGACATTATGTGGATAGTGGGTCGGCTCTAAAGGGGCTATTATGTCATAGCCTGTAGGCAGTGAGAATTATTCCAAGTCTCTGCCTCTGATATTGGTGAGGTGGCAGTTCCAAAGAGTGTTTTTAGCGTTAAGGTCGCCCGCTATGATAACGGCACTTCCTAGGTTCGCTAATGCTTGGATATCATTCCTAACCAGTTTTCGGTTGTGTACTGGTGATAGATAGGCTGAAACTAGAGTGATTGGCTGGTGGCCAGTTAGCCCTAGCCGACAGACCGAGGCCTCTATGAACTCTAGCGCAGGCGGATCCATAGGTATGCAGTGCAGGGATCTTTTGTAATATATGAGAGTACTACCTAGTGGGGGAGTCGAGCCGATCGTTACGTGAGCGTTTTTCAAAAAAATGGCCCGTTACGCAAACGGAACATCAATTTTGAAAGCATTAATGTACTATATAACGTTATGAACATGACGTTACGAAATCACATTTATTAACAACAAAACCTATTTAAAACTTAAAATACCTTACATTCGTTAAATCTTGTTGTCTAAAGTATTATTAAAATACTTCGTGCAATGGAAAATAAGAAGTTTTCATTTCTAAATAACATTTTAACATATAAAAAGTACAGTACTTACGGGAACACAATTTTGGTCCGAGGTCACGTCGCAGCAGAAAGTAACAATTTTAACAACCGTAGGTACTTAAACTGGCACCAAAAGTGATTTGAAACTGTCAAAAAAGGGTTGCTAGACCAAGAAAATGCTCTGTAATTTAGTATTTTTTTTCGTTAAGTGTTAAAAATTACCGTTACGTAATGGGAATTCCGGTATACCGGGAATCCGTGGACAAGTTTAAAATTAAAATATCTGTATAATTTTGTTCTAAAGTCGAATTAAAACTGTTAATTAATATGTTAACAAACACTTATAAAAATAAATAAATTATTTTTTCGACGATTTTGACGAATACATTTTATGGTAGACCAATTCAAAGCTAGCAAGGTATGCATGGGACATCGTAAAAATAGGGGGTCCCACGTCACATTTGTTTAAATTATTAAAATTCTGTACATTTTTCAATATATTTATGTATTAGAATATACTTCTATTTCAATATTTTATCTTTTGACATAGCACATGTTGCATTAAAAAATTTAAAAATGTAATTACTGAAGTTTGTAATCCTTGGACATGACGATTGCACATGGGTCAAATTTTTTGAAAAACGCTCACGTACTACGTCATAATTAGCGATTCTGGGTGTGCGATTCGCGGGTTTTAGAAAAGATTCCTGCACTAACAGGATGTCAAGTTGGTGTTCCCTTAGAAAAGAGCCTAACTCGTCTCTTTGTGTAGTGATGCTATTGGCATTGAAAAATCCTAGCTGGAGTGATCGTGGTTTGACAATACCAGTGTTCCTTCCTAAATCCATAATGGTGATTGGAGAGAGTGCTTAGTTTCTCAAGGACGCTCGAGAACCTACAGCAGATGTCGAACAGAGCGATAGGATCGCCTAGGTTCTGTCTAACCTGGAAGGCTATTTTGCTTATCTCTGCGAAGTCTATGGTTTTTGCTAAGCTAGCCACTAGAGCAAAGTCCCAAAGGCCCCAAGTGAGCTTCGTTTGCCCAACGGTTGGCTTTAGGCGTGTTGCCTCGGGCAGACTCCGAACTGCGTCCGGTGTCGGCAGTGGAGGAAACGCCCTCGCAGAGCTTAAGGGAGCTACCGGTACCTGTGATGAGGGGGGTACTGGCGGTCCGGTGGTTTTGGTAGTGCGTGTTTGCGAGTACCTATGCTTGGTGATGGTGGTTTTTGGGGCTTTCGGGGTTCGCAGGGTGGCCCTGTTCGCCGCATAGAACGCACGCCGGTGGCTCCGTGCATTGGGACCTATCTCTAGGTCTCAAGCACTCGGCTGTGGCGTGGTCTCCCAGGCACTTAACGCACCTAGGGCGCGCGAAGCAGTTCCTGGCGCTGTGACCGTACAATTGGCAACGGTGGCACTGTGATATGCCCTCTTTGCGTCGGGGGGGTTCGACATTCAAATTCAAATTCAAATTCAAATCATTTATTTTCATAGGCCCCAGGAGGCGCTTGAACACGTCAAAATATTACAAACAAATGATATAAAAATAAATTATAAGTAAAACTAAATTATACTAATTACAATGATTTGAATAACCGGGGCTTAGATTAATTTTAATCCAACTGTTTAAAATCAGATTAAAATCAAACTAAGTACCAGCTCCGATGGGTATTGCATTATGAGAAGAGCTGGTGAGAAACTCATGTGCACCATCTTTTCAAATGAAATGAATAATATACAATTATATTAATATATAATAATATATAACAATTACAACACATAAAAAGAGCAGTTCATTTCCAAATACTATTATCATTTATGTAGTCTAAAATACAGTAATAAGCTTTTTGAGATAATCTGATTTTAATATATTTCTTAAATTTACCTATCGATAATTCTACTGCGTCTAATGGAAGTTTATTGTAGAAGCGTATACATTGACCTGGAAACGAGTTAGAGATTTTATGGAGCCTAGTAGTGGGCACAGCCAGTTTGTTTTTGTTCCTTAGATTTACTTTATGGAGATCACTATTTTTCTTAAATTTTGTTTGATTCTTGTGGACGTACAATAAATTTTCATAAATGTATTGAGAATGTAACGTCATAATATTTATCTCTTTAAATTTATTTCTTAGTGTCTCCTTGGGACTCATCATATAGATAGCTCGAACAGCTCGTTTCTGGAGCACAAAGATTGAATCTACATCCGTGGCACTACCCCAAAGCAATAAACCATATGACATTATACTATGAAAATAGCTAAAATAAACTAAACGCGCAGTGTCAACATCGGTCAGTTGACGGATTGTTTTTACCGCGTAAGCTGCTGAGCTGAGTCTACCAGATAACGTTTCTATATGTGGGCCCCATTGTAATTTAGAATCTAATGTTATACCAAGAAAGACAACTTTATTGACCATTTCCAATTCCTCATTGTCCATCAACACACTAGTTTTGACTTGTTTAACATTTTTTGTAAAAAATCTAACATATTTTGTTTTATTACCATTTAAAAGCAAGTTGTTAACACTAAACCAGTTTACTATCTTTGACAGAGCATTGTTTACATCGTCAATTACTGTTTGTTGTCTATTTACCTTAAAAACTAAAGAAGTGTCATCCGCAAACAATACTATCTCATGATTGTCCTTAACGAGATGAGGTAAATCATTAATGTACAAGAGGAACAGGAAAGGGCCCAAAATAGAGCCTTGCGGCACCCCCATTGCTACAGCTGATCCATGCGATCGCTTTCCATTGACATCAACTCTCTGAATCCTATCACCTAGATAAGAAGTAAGAAGTTCCAGAGCGATGCCTCTTATACCGTAGTGGTGTAATTTTCTGACTAGAGTTTCATGCTGCACACAATCAAAAGCCTTAGATAAGTCACAGAACACCCCATAGGCGTCCCGCGACTCCTCCCAAGCCTCGAATATACATTCAAGTAATCTAACCCCAGCATCACATGTTGACCGTCCGCGAGTGAAACCGAATTGTTTAGTGTGCAACAGGTTGTTTTCATTAAAATATTTAAGTAACTGCGCGAGAATTATTTTTTCAAAAATTTTACTAAACGTAGGTAGCACCGATATTGGTCTGAAGTTTGTGGGGTCTAATGTACTACCTGATTTAAACAATGGAATTACTTTACTTAATTTCATTAAGTCAGGAAACACACCACAATCAATACATCTATTAAATATCATTATTAAATCAGGTGCAATAATATCAATCAACGATTTTATAATATGTACAGAAATGCCCCATAGATCAGCCGTTTTCTTAATATTAATTGATTTAAACGCGGCTTTAAAATCAGATCCATTAACATGACGAAATGCGAAATTATTAAAAAACTCAGGCACATTATCTTTAAGTAACGACTCGGCAACGGAGGAGGAAGAGCCTAAAGCACTAGTTAGAGAGACAGGAAAAGCAGTAAAAAATCCTTCAAAAGCATTGGCAACTTCTAAATCTGACTTGGTTACTTGACCATCGATACTTAACTTAAAGTCTGAATCTTTTGTTCTACCCTTCCCAGTCTCTTCATTAATAACTTTCCATGTGGCTTTAATTTTATTACTACTGTTTTTGATTTTAGATTTAATAAATGTAGATTTGGCAATTTTACAGACGCGTTTAAAAATCTTCGAGTATGATTTGACATGTTCTTTAAACTCTTCACTGCTATTAAATTGTCTCTCATAGTATAAAATGTACAATGTTTGCCTACTCTTATGGATACCTGCGGTTGCCCAGTCACCAAAGACGGGGCTATTAGTAACAGTAATCTCCTTGGAAGTAAATATTGAGTTAAAGTCCCGAAGAAATGCATCAAAAAACAAATTATACATCACATTAGGCTCTATGTTATTATCTAAGAAAGGTAAGTTAGTAGCTAGGTTTACTCTCATACGTTCAAAGCGACTAGCTGTTACTGGCACAGAAGTAATTTTTTTCCTAACTACATTTTTACTTTTTATTTTAAAACTTATCATTTGCCCAGAATGATCAGAATCTAGCTTATTAATAATACTTCTGTGAGTTGGCTTAATATCTGTATAAATATTATCTAAGCATGTAGCCGTGGTGGCACTTATTCTAGTAGGCTCCATAAATAAGTTTATTAAATTATGGGATTTAAAAAGACTTAAAATTTTACATGATGCAGTTGTATTAACAAGAATATTAATATTAAAATCTCCACAGACTAAAATTGTTTTACCCAAATTATTTACTCTGCATAGGGCTTCATCCATGATTTCTAAAAATAAACTAAGGTCTGCGGAAGGAGGTTTATATACGCATATAATAATGAAATGCTCTAATTGTACACAGGATAATTCAACGGAACATTCTACAGAGAGAGACACAATATCTTTCCGTTCTTTAAATTTAAGTTTTTTATTAAGTAAAATTAGGGACCCCCCATGTATTGTGTTGACCCTGCAGAATGAACTACCAACCTGGTGGTTGCTGAAATTAAACATGAGCTGATGCCCCTTAAGCCAATGTTCAGTAATACACATAACACTAATATTTTCAGAGTTCATGAATAATTCCAGTTCTAGTTGCTTACCCAGATTTAAACAATATATATTTTGATGCACCAGGTTAATATTATCATTTTTATTGTAATTAGTACATTTTTGTGGCCGTAGTGGCATATAATTACTATTTGATTCTGCAGCTAAATTGATCAATTGTGAATGTAATAAATTAGAGCTAGAGGTTGCTTCCTCTGTTGTCTCATGAATTAATTTAAATGATTGCAAATTTCAGAATTGATATGAGAATAAGAAATGTCAATATCATTAATATGAAGAATGTCAGAAGTATCCTCAATTGAGGCTAAGTTATAATTCATGTCATGATTATTCAAATAATTATTAGATAATTGCATGTCATTAGTCTGCTCAATAGAAGCAGATCTGTTAGTAGCCAAGTTCTTGGCTGTAATGTCAATAAAATAGGATAGCGAAATTGCTATCTGTCGCTTAAAACTAGCAGAAAGGTAATAGTTACCTTTAGTCAAATATAACTTGCTGCTAACAAAACTGTTAGTATCTATCAAATGAATACTATCATTATATGTACTTATAGTGTGTAGTACATTGTTCAACTTATATCTAAGATTATTTTCCGCATCTGACAGGCTCCTACAGTAGGGGAATGTGAACAAAATTATACTACTTAAGCCTAGAGATAATAAATTATCAAAATAATTAACCAAATCCTTTTTGCTAACATTACCCCTATTTTCCACTAAAATAATGAGATTTTTATGATTACTGAAGTTATAACTTAAAATTCTTTTCATAATAAAATCATATGTTGCAGATGGTAAGCAATGGTTAACAACTGATTGTCCCTTAACAAGAGAATTCAGTTTTGAGCCCATATGTTTTCCAATACCATCACTAAACATAATAGTACTTTGCGCATCACTTGGTGTACAACATGTTACATCAATTGATGCACCTAATGACTGCTCTGTCCTAACACTAGTATGTGAGCCATCACACAAGTTCTTACTATTGTCATAGCAAACTAAGGGATGCCTTTAAGGCCACAAATGCTGTTGATCTTGAATATGGATTTCCCTGCCACCGTTCTCTCAAGTACGACCAACACCATGTCGTAGATAATATTCGAGCGCCCGCGAACCATGCGGTGCACTTCTATGATTGGGAGACCCTGTTCTATAAGCGAGTCTTTTATGTCTGCCGTAGAGAGTTCTTTCGGCACGTGACGAACGACTACCCTAAGTAGGCGATCCTCAGGAAAGGTGTAGGTATGGAACGCTACGTTCCTATCCTTTAATAATTTTGTTAGAGACCTATGGTCATTGGATGGAGGCGACCGAGATTTTGATTCCCTGCTGGGTAGACTTCGCTGATGTGAAGTTGATGTGGTGTTCATTGCACCAGGAAGAGACAGATAGCCACTTACTCTTGTCTTGTAAGTACAGAGGAGGTGGGGCTTTGACTTTACGCTCTGAGGCGTTATGAGAAGCTTCCATGGGGATCGGAGAGGATCGCCCTTGGGTGGAGTTATTGAAAGCCCTAACTACCTCGGGCGGAGTAATTTTGTGGGTGCTCGCTTGCGGTTGTGTGTTACCACCGGTTACCGCCTGCACCTTTGGGCCTTTTGAAGGGCCGCCCTTATGCGATTTACAGTTGCGCTTTCTCCCCGCCACCGTCTTGTATTCGGAGCTGTCGGAGACCGACGAGCTCGAACCCGCTTCTGATGTTGTGGAGGCGCAGTCCTCCTCTATATCCGAGTAATTTTGAGTGCCAGAGATTATGTCCATCGCGCTCGATAGACGACTATCTAGGTGCCCCTCCCTACTGGGGGTTTCCACTCCTGCTACTGAGTGCGGGGAACTAGGTCTAGATGAAGAAGATTTACGCGATTCTTGGTCTTGCGCGATCGCGGGGTTTGACGCGTACTGATTTACGGAGTCCGTAGTGAACTCCTTGTCGCTACGTTTACGAATTGCGTTGCCGAAGCGCCGCTTTAGAATAAGATAAAGGCCTTTATCATTAAGGACCTCTTCTAAAGAAATTATATCTATGGCCGGAGCCATGATTTTATGTGCCTAGTGCACTGTTATTTTTATTATCCCTATCCACCGGGTGGGATGCCCGGGGATGAGTTTTGTGTCCCTCCCAACCGGGTTAGGTTGGGAGGATGGTACCTACTTAAAATAGGTGAGCCCTAAGCTTGTATCCTTTCGCCTATCTTAATGTGCGAAAGGTTCCTAACTGCTCCGGTGCCGGGGCGGTATAGGTCTAACAGACCGCACACCCAATCTAACAGCGGAGAATAGGATCGGGAAGGTGGGAGGGGGTGATGGCTAGGTCCGACTAGGAGATCCCCAAGGCCGGATGGCTAGCCCCGTCCGACTGTTTGCCTTGCCCTGAAGGGGCGCGGCGAGCAAGTCGGGTCCTTGCTCCGCCCGGTTTCGTTGACACCGTAAGGTTTCAGCCGGGGATTTGCCTGAAGGGCCAATTTATTGAATTTAAACAACTTAATTCGGTTAAAAGAAACCAAGCTGTACGCTAGCCCGAGGGCCGCGAGCTTACACTTACCGGAGTGTCTCACCCGCGCAAGCACTAATAGGTCGCCGCTACCGAGTTACAACGGCGCGGGCGCCGCCGTCAAACTAGTGATCTTTCGGGAGCACTAAATTCACGGCGGCACGAACACAAACACTGCACTCGACAACAACGCACTAAAAACACTGCACTGTAACACACCCCGAAAGTGGATTGCGATAACGTCACAAAAAGTAAGCACTGAAAAGTACCTACTATTCTATGACGCCACGCCTTAACGGCCAAATTTCAAAAAACGGCAATCCGAGAATTACCGCTCTTCAAAATCTAGCTATTATCGGCTCAGATATCAGACTATTATTTGTTCTAAAAAGAACTAAATAATAATCAGTTATCCGACGAATAACACGAGGAACTTACTTTGATTGTAGGGCACGACGGGTTGGCGCGAGAGCGGAAGAAGCGACTGCTCGCGGAGAATGCCGAACGCGGAATCGTGCTCGTGCTCTCGAACAAAACCGGTTCTCTATATACTTTTGAGCGCGGCCACGAGCCGCGTTCCTATTGGTTGACGTAGAGCGCGCTCTCTTATTGGTCCGCGCTCGCCGCGGACGGCGTAGGTGTTTGCAGTTCGGAGTCCTCTTCCATTTGTAAAACATAATTCTATAATATTATTAGGTTTTTTGAGAATTTCCACAACCGCAGGGTGATCAGTCCCGGGCAGTGTAGATGACTCATTTATTTGTCTGTCATGTCCTTGATTATTATCTAACTTTCTACGTTGAGCTCTAGTTAAAACTGATACGACGTTGTAATGTAGATTTTTTAATTCTGTGACATAACCAATAGTCGGCTCAATGCGTCTGCCGGTGAATTAACTCGACCTGGTACGTATTCTACTGTAAAATCATATTTTTCTAAATATAAACGAAATTTTGTTAAACGGCTAGATGGCTCCTTTAACTTCCGACCGTACAAATATGGACGAAAATGGCGTACCTAGATATAGATTCCTAGTTTCAGCTGGTTTTAGGCTTCTACTAGCGTATGCAATTACTTTTCCATTGTTATTGGACAAAACTGCTCCTAATCCTGTCTTACATGAATCTCAATGTAGTTTAATGATATTATTTTCCGAAAAATCTGGATAGTCAAGTATAGGAGGGTTAATAAGGGCAGAGTGTAATTTTTGAAACGCATTTTCGCATGTTTCTGTACAATTTAAAGTTGATCCCTTTTTACATAAACAATTTAATGGATGAACTATGTCTGCAAAGTGAGAAATAAACCTTCGATAATAGTTCGCGAATGCTACGAAGCGTTTTACTTCGTCAGTACATGTCGGCCGCGGATAATTATGCATGATTTCAATTTTCAGGTCAGGAAATACTCTAAAATATATTTTTGTGACCAAGATAATATCTTTACGCAAAAATTCGCATTTAATTGGATTAATCTTTAGATTCACGTTTATTAATCAATTCATCACATCAATTCAGTTGCTATTGGGACCCTGAATTGAATTCCACAATAATGTCATCTAAGTAGCAAAAGCATTTTTTGGTAATTTAAACCTGACATGGCTATAGCCATGAGCCTAGGACATAACCCATAGGACTTCGTTTCATCAGGTATTGTTAACCAACGGGGCCGCGGCGGGTAGGAGTGTCGGTGCGCGCGTCGTTTATCGATGCCCCGCATTCCCTGCCTTCCGCGGTCCTGGCGGGGCCGCAGCCGTTAGAACTGCGGCGTGGTGGGCGGCGGGACCGACCACCTGTCTCGCCGCGATAGGACCAGGCCGTCAGATATGGGGATGTCTGATGGCTTTGCACGCGGTCCTCGCGCTGGTCGCTGGCTTGCGCCAGCCCCTTCTTTGGGGGCCATGAGGGGCCTGCTTCGGCGGGCATCGCCGGGAGGGTCGTGGTTGTTAAGGCTGCGCCGGTTTCCCATGACTCCCATCAAGGCGAGTGCGGGAGCACCGTGGGGTTTTAGTGGGTATTCCCGTGCCGTTTAACATCGTAGGCACGGGCGAGTCCCACATAACCACTCTGCCCTTCCCCGGGGTGGGGTGGTATGCGTAAATGCATTTCCCCACGTAAAAAAAAAAAGGTATTGTTAACCATTTGTGAACGTAGTGTATTTACGTGAATTTTTGTCTAACTCTAACTGATAAATTTTATTAAGGCTAAAATAAGTATATTTACGTGAGTTCGGTGTTGAAGATAATTGGTAATATCGACTGCCGCAACGTACAGTATCGAAACTACAAATCAAGTACTTTACAGGAGATGACCTGCAGTGATGAATTTTAAAGATATTATAATAGTTATACCTTTATATGGTAGCCAGTTATTTTTCCTTTTTTTACCTACACCTATTTAACGAATTTAATTTATATTATCTATTATATTTCACATTCGATAATGTACCTTGTCAATATAAACTATCATTTTATCGAAAGTGGCAGATTCGATAGTATTCTATGTGAAGGAATTATCGAATCTAACAGTTTCTATACTATTCTACGACAAAATACGAAAATAGCAAACATTTTGCAACTTTCAATAGTTAGTTCATATGTTTTTTGTTACAATAGTTGCTTTTTAAAAGAAAAGAAAAAGGTCAAAATCATACACTAGTTTCGTAATTTAAGTTATATTTTAATGAAATGAAAAAAAATAGCCATCTTATCATAAGATATTCATTTCTAGAAGTATGGAATAATAACGAGTGCCTTCTTACTTATACAAAAGGAATTAAATTATCATCATCATCTTCCGAGCTTTATCCCAATTACATTGGGGTGGCAGCTTCTAGTCTAACGGATTAAGCCGAATATCAGTATTTAAAACAAATTAAGTTATGCATCACAGAATTAAATTTACTTAACATAATATTATGTAAATATCTTTAAAGTAAAATCATACGTTTGTACATATCCTGAGATATGGCTTATCATTTTGCCCAGCGAACCAAAGCATATCATTGATCAGGTGTGTATATTATTTTACCTTTTGCACATATTTCAATTAAAGCATGTACACTGTCTGCTTCTTGCTGGGTATGGCCAGATTCTAGAAATCTGTGAGTGATATCAATATTGTATTTGTTACTTGCGTACATGTAAAAACTGTATATTACTCTATTGCGATTTTGTCCATTACAGTTATCTGACCAAAACCTTATATCTAGTGCACCTGCAGACACTTTTTTTTTTTAATAAAGTCTAACAAACAACTTCCTACCTCGTTTGCTCCTCGTTTACCATATTTTGTGGAAATAAATAGCAAAAAACCTCTTTAATCCTAGCGTCGAAAACTGTAAAATGCATCAATGATAACTTTCTTTTTTTAATAAAGTATGAGTAATAAAGTTAAGTAGTTTCTGAAAATCAAATGTTCCGCATACCGTTTTTGATTTACTTTGAATGGCCTCTTCTTGATCTTTTGCTTTCGGGTGAAAAGATTTAACGTGATCGCAAACACTTCGTATCATCTCGTCGTCTATCTTTTTGAGTGATTTTTATGTTTGCCTCTATTATCACTGCTAGTAACGCCACAAGCATCTAATTTGCCGAGTGCTGTTCGAATTACTTGATCGGTAATAGCAAGAGTGCCACAGAACTACTGCCAACTGCCAGTTCTGTTCCAGTCTCGTGGGTGGAATCATTCACAGGCAAAGGTAAATAATATTTTGTTGTAAATTTTCTTCTAGACGGATTATCAGTTGTCATCCTTTTTTATCGCATCTTTTTGTAAATTTATGTACATAAGCCCACTGTTTAGAGTGATCGGATAACCGCCAAAACTGATCAAAAATGTTTTTTCGAATATCTTCTGTAAAATATTTAGTACATTGCAGCTTGCAGGTTTGAGGACATGGTAGTTTTATGGTTTTAGCTGGAACGGTCTTACCTTTTTTGGAAAAATATTGTTGCCCGGCATTAGTCAACACTTTTATACGAACATCACCCACTCTTTGACGTGCCGTTTTCGTTTACGACCAGGATCTGTTTTATATGTTGGTTTGCGCTTGCGTGAAGTAGATGAAGATGGACTGTCACAACAGTCATTGTCGGATGCATTGACTACATAAAAAAAGGCAGGACTGAGTCTCTTGAAACACTTACTGAAGCACCCATAGTAAGTCACACGTACACACAGAACACACACATTGACACAATAGTAAGTCAATCGCCCGCCATTACGCTTTGGACTGTGCTGTTGCACGGATGTTCAAGTAAAATAATTAAAAATGCTGTCTTGTGTTGTGAAAAGCTGCCGAAACCATAGCGCTTCGACAAAAAAAAACCAGGAGATCACTTTTCATAGGTAAGCAAGTAATATATTCAGCTTATTGCCGAAATTATATCGTTTTCGTAAAAAAATATACCAAAAGTATCAGTGTTGACAGTCAATAAATATTTTCATTTACCCTGAATTGGGGTAAATATTTTTTAGTAGTATAGTTTTTTAGTAAAGTATTAAATACATTTAGTATAAATTATTATTCTATGTTTTATAGATTTCCTGCTGCAAACGACGCATGAAAAAATTATTGGATAAAAATAATGAGAAACTGCAGAAATGATAACAGTTGGTATCCATCAAAATATAGTGTAGTCTGCAGTATACACTTCGAGGAAATTGATTTATATAAAACAAAAGGTGGACTTATTCGCATTGTCAGCTTTGCCGTACCATAAAAGGTAAAACAATACAATATTGTTTTAAATAAAATATTAAATTAATAAATAACAGAATCTAAAACTTTTTATTTCTTAGTTTAGTTTATTATTTTTTTTTTTGTTTTTTTTTATTTGCCAATATTTATTTGAAATATTGAAAAATCGCATGTAAGTGAATCTAAGCTTCGTGATTGTTGGTTTAGTTTAACTTAGATATTATATTTGGTTTGTACATTTTGTTGACGTTTTCAAGCACTTTCTGATAGGTTATGTAATGAAGAATTTTTGTTTTTTATTTTTTTGATAACTGCCATAACTTATCCTACTATCCGATTTCGGCTCCAGGTCCTAAACTGGGACACCCAGTATATCACTAAAGCATCTTTACCATCTAAGAATCAGGAAGCGCCGTAGGAGTCGTAATTTTAAAATATTTTCCAAAAACTGGGTAGCTGCACTAAAGCATCTTCCCTGCCTTGCGTCAGGAGTGCCCAGAGCAACGAATTTTGTACATATTCCCTAAATAAAAACAAACAACTTCCAGCTGCAGGCCCGCATCGACTGCTAGAAATATAAAATCAACTTTGTTTCGAAATTCAAACATAAAGTTGTTTTATATTGTTTGGTTTTTGGCCACGGTAGTATAAAACTACCTATATCATGTTTGATGGTAAAAAGCAGCAAATAAAAAAATATAAGAACTAAACCTCTAAAATATTTATTTAAATTATTGTAAAATGTGGGTAATATTTCTCATGGCTGGTAACCCCTAACACACGCACACATAAACAGACCGCCGCCATTTTGGTGCTTCCATCATTTTATAAGTGACATTCTCTCCTGCTTTTTTTATGTACTCTATGGTCGGATGTTGAAATCAGTGAACTTATACTTTGAGATGTTTATGGAGTGGTCAGTTCCGATTGCCGTTGTTTCACAGAGGTTTCGCTCAGAAGGTAGCAATGGTAACGGTGTACTTTCTTCATTTACGGCATCAACGATGTCTTCAGTCGGTGGTGATACGAAATTAAGGTCTTGTCCGGAGATAAGTGATGGCATTGGCCTCCTGGGAACTTTTAGCCAGACTTTCATTAGTCCTGTCTTTTTCTGCTTGTGAAATAGGAAAGACATCATCGTAAAGATCGACCAATAGCCTCCATTCTATTTTGGTGTACCTAGTCATTATAACGTACAGGGGATTCTAAAACCATAAGAAAGAAACATATTAAACATCTAAATTTAAATATAAGATCAAAAGAAGTGCTAATAAAAAACCGTAAACAATCGAATCAGTAAAAAAATTGAGTACCTAGCATAGAATAGTATAATAACTGGTAGATTCAATAAATGTTTCGCCAAGTATACAATCGAAAGTACCATATTCGATAGTGGTCTTACTTCTAATAGGAATAGTATCGAAAGTGGTACTTTCTATTCTTCTCAATAATATTTTCACATGAAACACTATCGAATCTGTCAAATTCGATAGTATTCGTGGTTAATTTCAACCTAGATAGGAAAATATCATAAATACTAATAATTTTAAAATATCTAACAACTACACATGCAATAGAACTTATTTTCAATATTATGTAAGTCAATTAAATAGAAAATGTACATTTACCAGGACGATCGTCGTTTTTTTCGTAGGGCGTGGTTTCACAACTTTGATGTTTTTTAACTAAATCAACCATACATCTTCCTTAAAATGTAAGTATTGTATTATGCTTAGTTAGTAGTTTACACCAATGCGCATTGTATTAAGTAGCTTTAAGTATTATTGAATAAAAGACATTAGTTCGAGATGGTTGTCTCATTCAATCAACATTTAGGACCCCCAACATTACATGGTTACCATTAGGATATTTTTCTAAGAAGTTTACAAAAACTCAACAAAAATATTCTACTTATGATAGAGAATTGACAGCATTATTTCTAGCAATGAATCATTTTAGATACATGTACGAGGGAAGAGAACTAATAATTTTTACCGATCACAAACCTATAACTTTTGCATTCAACAGAATCGAATCAAAGACCGAAACGCCCCGTCGCACTAGGCAATTACTATACATAAGCGAGTTTACAACGGATAGGTACGATAGGTATGTCGAAGGTAATAACAATGTAGCTGCTGACGCAATGTCTAGGATTGAGAGCATACACTGCCCAACAACAATTGATTACGCGGAATTAGCAATCGCACAGGAACAGGATGACGAATTAGCTCAGTTTTTATCCGAGAATAAACAGACCATTGTTTTATACAAAGTTTATATGCCCAATTTTGATAAACATATTTATTGTGAAAGTTCGACGAAAATAGGTAGACCTTATTTACCGAAATCATTTAGGAAATTATGTTTTCAATTGTTACACAATGTTAGCCATCCTGGTATCAGATCAACACGAAAATTAGTGGCAAGCAGATATTTTTGGCCAAGACTAAATAAGGACGTTAGTCAGTGGGCAAAAACGTGTATAGAGTGTCAAAAAAGTAAAATAGGTAGGCACACAGTATCTGAGTTACAGCCATTCCCCGATGCTCAAAGATTAAGCCACGTTCACATTGATATAGTAGGTCCTTTAGCACCTACAAAGGAAGGTTATAGATATTTAAAGGTGGCCCGAGGCCATTTCTGTGTGTAACATAACAGCTGAAGTAGTTGCTAAAGTTTTTTACGAAAATTGGATAACACGGTTCGGTGTAGCTGACCAGTTGACGAGTGATCAAGGTCGACAGTTTGAGAGTAACTTATTTAAAGAACCTTTAAAATTAATGGGTATTAAAAAGATGCATTTCATTTTCATTTCATTTCAAAGTCCTTTATTTCATAAATTTACAGGAAACATATAATACATAGCAATTTAAATACCGTAATTATGTTTAACATGATTTACACTAACTATTTCAGGCTCAGTGCCTATACAAGTTTTATTAATAAATATGCTTAAAGCTGCTTAGTGATAGATAATAATTTCAAGTTAATCACCATAATATTTTCAGAGCGTGGGTAGTGTGTAAATATCCACTTTATACATCTACAATAAAAAAAATATACATACAAATACAATGCAATAATGAACTTAACCAGGCAATTTAATTTTTAAATTATACATTAATTATGAATTTAGCTTAATGTACGATATTATATTCATAATATCGTAATATTAGCGGGTAAACAAATTTGCACTCGGGCGGCGCGGCGCGGGTCCAGTGCGTTGCATGCGTCACAGCGGCGACCGGCGGCCGGCCGAGCGCAGGAACCGGTCGTCGTCGGACAACAGATAGTGATGGGGCAGGCGATACGCACCGTATCTATCGACATAAGGTAAATCGTGTAGTCGGGTTTGACCTATATTGCTTATCAAAACGCTGGGATTCAAGGTAAATCGTGTAGTCGGGTTTGACCTATATTGCTTATCAAAACGCTGGGATTCGAATAATTTTTGATATAGAATTTTTTAGTTAATCTTATAATGAATTCTTTTAATGGAATTAATTTAATTTTGTTGTGAAGATTTTGTAAATTTGTTCTAAAGTTGGTATTAAATGAAATTTTTATGCTTTTATTTTGAATAACTTGCAATTTAGTAAGGTTTGTTACGCACGTGTTGCTCCAAACTGGGCATGCATAGGTTAAGACCGGACGAACCAGGGTTGTGTATATTTTAAGTTTGGTCATGCTACTTATGTATGTGTGTAGGCACCCACAGGACAGGCTTGCCTAGTGTGGGGCCAATGGACAATCGAAAACTGTTATTTTCTTTGGTAATAAATGCTTTTTATTTTTTATTTTTTTTTATGTTGCTTCTGCGGTTTAAAATAGGACTTAGTGCTCCGAGGGCCCTAGCACCTTTGACTCGAGTATTTACCACATGCTTGGTCCATTTAAGTTTTACATCTAACGTAACGCCAAGATATCGAACGGATGTGCTCCAAGGAATGTTATACCCAACCAGTTTGAGACAATGTGTAGGTATCTTACGGTGACGCGTAAACATTATGGCTTCGGTCTTAGATTCGTTTAATTTGAGTTTCCACATAGTGAAATATTCATGCAACCTCTCTATGGACATCTGCAGTCGACTAGTTATTAAGTCCATGTCTCTGTCAGTTGTATAAACCGCTGTATCATCCGCAAAACACGCTAGATTAGTTAACCTTTGGATCGGCATGTCATTGATAAATAGAGTAAATAAATAGGGACCTAGGATCGATCCTTGAGGTACTCCTGCGGGAACCGAAATATGAGGAGACTGGATGGTATCAATATTTACAATAAAGTACCGATCCAATAAATATGACTGTATTAATTTTATATCACTTAAGGGGATTTTACACTTGATCATCTTGTGTAGCAAGCCGTTGTGCCAAACCGAATCAAACGCTTTTTCAATGTCTAACAGGTACATACCTGTTGACTTGTTTAGGTTAAGGTTATGAGCTATGCTCTCGGTTACTCGTGCCAACTGGTGAGTAGTTGAGTGCATCGGTCTAAAACCAAACTGCTCATTAATTATTAAGTGACTAGTGTATTTTTTTAGACGTGTGCAAATTATTGCCTCAAAAAGTTTGCTCAATGAGGGAAGTAAACTAATTGGCCGATAATTAACTGGTATCGAGTCATCTTTACCGGGTTTTTTAAGTGCTATCACTTTTGCAATTTTCCATTCTTTAGGGAAATATCCTAGATATAGACAGCCATTAAAGATTTTAGTTAGGTATATAACTGCTTTCAATGAAATGTTTTTTAGTAGTATGTTATGTAAACCATCTATACCCGGAGACTTCCGATTTTTAAGTTTTAAAATGAGTCGTCGAACCTCAAGAGGCCGGACTGGTTGGCGTAGTTCTTTATGATTGTGCCTGTCTAATAGTTCAATTGACTTTTCCACTTCTTTTTCAACACTCTCTGGGCTTATCCAATTGATAGTAAGGCGCATATTTTCCAGGAAAGTATTTGCCAACGCAGTACATTGTTCACTAGTACTGTTTGTTAAAGAATTATCGGACTTACGAAGCGGTGGATATGCAAATGCTTTTGGTTTAAATGAATTAACAACCCTCCAGAGATCAGTTCGAGGATTGTCGGCTTTGGCTAATTTGGCGTTCCAGATTTTGTCTTGATATTTTTTAATATGTAACTGTATTTTGTTTTGGAGTTGATTAATCACCACTCGATATTGTCTTTTGAGTGAATTGCAAGTAAGTTTTTGCTCAGTACGACGTAGATGGTTTTTATGTTTAATCATTTTACTTACATGCCAAGGTAGTTTTTGTGGCTCGTTATTATGACTATGAGTAGGCACGTGTAGGTCTCTTGCGGTCTCAATACATTTCTGCAAATAGTTTACACAGTGGTCCACTTCAGCAATGGACTTAAGCGTTTGAGAAGACAGGTATATATTTTCATCGAGGTTTTTGCGATAGTTGAGCCAGTCCGCTTGGCTATAATTCAAGGAAATAGTTTTCGGTCTTAGTATCAATGATCCCCCCACAGTAAATGATATAGGAAAGTGATTAGACGATAGGGCAGGAATAGCACGCACATCATCTATAGTGTTAACGTTTGAGGACAGAATCACATCAGGATTTGTGGCTGATAACTCTGCACGGTAATTTACTTGACTGGGTCTAGAGGATGCATGAATAACAACTTCATGATCAAGTAAGTACCTAAATAGCGCTCTGCCCCGGGCATTTATGTAGCTACTATACCAATGTTTGTGATTAGCGTTTAGGTCACCCATAATAATAACACGATTTCCCAACCGGAAAAGTAAATCTAAGTCAGTTGTTAAAAGTGGTAGATTTGGAGATTGGTAGGCAGCAATAAAAGTGACATCATTATTAGAGATTCTTAATTTAACTGCTACAGCTTCAATGTTTTTAGTAGCGGGAGTCGAAACAAGACAAGGAATAAGCTTTTTGCTGACAAGCAAAGCAACACCTTGGCCTCGGCCAGACGGGTGTTTGTCTTGGCGGTATATGGTATAGCCAGGCGTGGTTAAACAAATTTTTGGGGTTAATCTGGTTTCACAAATGGCGATTATGTCGATAGATAGGGTACTTACCGCTAGGTCAAGTAGTTCAGGTAATTTAGCACGCAGACCATCTGCGTTCCATAATAACATATTCAATGATTTGGCGTCAGACATGTGGGCCAAGGTGGGTTATGATTAATAAAATTTTATCAAGTAAAGAATTACATGATTGAAACTGGTTCTTGAGTTTTCTTATAGTAGTTAATATTTGTAGCATTTCCAGTGTTGTAGGATCATCTATTTCCTTGTCCATCATGGTGCTTGGTCCCTGCAATGTAATTTTTTCAAGGTTGGAGCTTGCAATTTTGGCCCATGTCCCAGTCATCTTAGTTGGCGGTGGCGGTTGAGGCTGATTTGAGGTTGATTTTACTTGTGCAAGTGATGCCCGCAAAGAGCGCTCACGATCTTTTCTTTCTTGAATTTTGCTCAGGTACATCAATCGTGTGGGGCAGCTGCGATAGTTGGCTGGGTGTGGCTCATTGCAATTGCAACAGGTAGCCGGCTCGTTGCGGTCTTGCTTTGAACATTCACTGGTGGGATGAGGTTGAGTACACTTTACACATCGGGCTGGTAGGTTGCAGTTCCTTGATGAGTGCCCGAAGGCTTGGCAGCGAAAGCATTGAGTGCCAAGTGATCGATTAGGCCTGTACTTTTGCATTGTAATCACACAATTGAACAAATATTTGATTTGGCGAAATTTCACGATATCTGCTCCTGTCGGTAATTGTACGAGAAAGGGAGGGCATGGTGAGTTATCACCCTGTTTAGTCTTTAATTTGGTTATCTTAGTTTCTTTAAAACCAAGTGTATCCAGTTCTGTGGCTAAGTTCTGTTCTACGTAGGACGGTAACCCTTTGATGACAATTTTAGGCACCTTTTCATCATTTCTGGTAAAAGTCATGAAGCTCACAGGTCCTAGACGAAAACCGTCTTTAACAGCTTGGTGACTTTCAGGTGTATAGCAGACCACTGCCACTTTATTGTTTCTTCTATATTGAAGGTGAAATTTACTTGTATGTTTCAAGACCATAGATCGTATTGTCTCGTGTGTCCAATCCGGTTTTATATCCAAAATGATTGGCGGGATGTGTCCAGCTTTCTTAATGACTGTGGAAGCTTCATCAAATGGCTTAGGAGCTGGATCAACGCTGTCCACCGGGAGATTTCCAAACATGTTTTGATTTATGAAGGTGCGTTGCTTATTGGAGCCGTTGGAGTCTATTGGGACGGCGGTACGCTTAGCAGCTTGCCATCCGACTTCCATGGGTTCTGCAGACCTCTTCCAGCTGAGATTTCCCGTTGAGGATGAACGCTCGAGATATTTGTCCATAGTACGCGGTATGCCATCGATGTCGATAAATTAGCGGTGCCGAATGCAGTGCACATCACTACAACTTCGAGCTGCGAGCGACACACGTCCACCGTTCGACACGCTTACGCTAGAACTGATTAAAAAGATGCGAACTTCCCCTTATAGGCCCCAAAGTAATGGAATCGTGGAACGTTGGCATAGGAGCATGAAGCAGGCCATAACAGCACGCCTCTCAGGAAATGCATCATGGAGTGACGAGCTACCTACCGTCTTACTGGGATTACGTACGGTAGGAAGAAGCGAAGCGTTCCTGGCGGGGTGTTGTGCTCGGTAGAGCAGCGTCGTGCTGCGATCTGTTGAGACTCAGCCCTACGCCAGGTGATTCCCCCCACGAAAACTCCCATGTATAGAAGAGAGAGACACTTGTCCTCAGCAATAACCTTGACTGAGGCAGACTATATGTTTAACACACAGGAGCAACCCTGCAGCTCTCCGCCCCCATCACAAAAGAGTACTGTCGGACTTAGAGAATCAGAGAATACTACCGGCCAGCGACTTTCTGGCCTGGTGTACATGGGATCTCAGCAAATGGAGCGGGGATGCCAAGGAGGAGAAGGCCTTGCTGCAAAGAGCCAACAGGGTATCTTGTCAAGCTATGCAAGCATCCTACCACTACTACTACAAGATTCCTCCCCCTGACATCACATCCAGACCAATTCCTATAACATCAACATATGCATCCCTTGCCACAACTTGGGCTAGAATAATCAATGAAGTGGCACAAACAACAGAGCCCCGACTTGAAAAGACAATTGGTCGTATCAACATCACATTTGATGCCGAGATATGTCTAGTAAGAGTGTCTCCAGACAGCCTATTTCTTGTACCGTACACCCTCATTCTATGCTTCTCAGACATGTGCTCTGCATGGTTTTCCGTTGCAAGTTATGCCACAATATACTATGACAAGTACCCGGGTTATCGCTTTGACAAAATTGTTATAGACTGTTTATCCTACCTGCGAGAGCTACTGATCTCACACAAGTAGAAGACCTCCAGCCTATTGAAGATGTGGCCTTCTCTAGTCATTGGAAATATACTTAGAGATCTGGAGGGATCTGATGAATTCATCACCACCATTACGGCAGATCTGTCTTCTGCTCTTACCAGCACAACTTTCTTCAAAGAGGCGACTGCAACTGTCACTGACCCCACTCAGCTGGCAGGCTTGTGGAAAGTGTTAGGACATCCCATTGTAGATATGGACAAGAGTGCACAAAGCTGGTTCAGCAAAGGAACTGTGTTAAAGTTGGGGTTGGACCAATCAGCTCGTAACATCGACGAAATGTTTAAGAAGGAGTTCTGTAGACAGTATTTCAAGACTCATAAGAGATGGCCAAATGTGTCCATGGAAGAAAGTGTGAATCCACAGATAAAAGCCTGTTATCACGCAAATGAGTGGGGAGAGTCCTTTTCCATCAGATGGGCACCAGAAGATTTCCGGGGAGTGACCTTACTGAAGAACTTTGAGTTCAACTACCACATAGACGCTATAGACATAATTCAGACAAGGCAATCATCCCTAATAAACGGGAATGGATACATGAGTATGACCGCAAGGCATTTAGAACTCTACATGGCCATATGCCGATCGGACCACCCCCTTCAACAAAAAGTGTGGTGATGCACTTTCTAACCTCCGAAGTTTTTGACTGCAGGGAAATTCTTGACCTCATCAACAAAGGAATCATCCCCATGTCTTGGAGGATCATGGTTGCCGTCCCAAAAGAAAGGGAGTTTAAGGAAGTGGATGCCCGATGCTATGGTAAAATGACCCCTGAAATGAGGGCCTATCAGGTGGTAACGGAGAAAAACTTAGCAGACACCATCTTTCGATACGTTAAACACCAGTCCATGACCTTGTCCGAAGAACAACTTACAAAGACCTTAAACAGAATGAGCTGTCCTGGTGAGGGCCATGTCTACGTCAACATTGTTATAGATTTTTCTTCTTGGTGCACACACTTCCGCGCAGAGCTACTTGAGCCTCTGTTTAAAAGCCTGGACTCTCTTTTTGTACTCTCCAATGTATACAGATTCACGCATATGTTTCCTCTCATTTCCACCCTCCTTTTCCAAGACCGATATGCCCCTCCGTCTCAAGGAGTTAACGGAGATCCTGTAGAGGGCCCCAGGTGTGTTCATGGACCGGAAGCATGGCTGGAGGGCCTTAGGCAGAAGGGATGGACGCTGGCAACCATACTCATCATATTACGAGCTGCCCATCTGTGCGGTACCACTGCGTCTCTGTTAGGACAAGGCGACAATCAGGTGATTGTTCTTCGAATTCTCCCTCCCGAGAGTATCTTTATGCAAGGCACTTGACAGCGGACACATACACTCAGCAGTTTCTTACCGTGTTAGAGGGTCTGTGTGTGGAGGCAGGAATTGTCATAAAGGTGCCCGAATCGTGGAGGTCTCGTAGATTGCTAGAATACGGAAGAAAATACTTCATGGACGGGGTGCAGGTGAGTGGACTCTGAAGAAGGCCCCACTCAGAACAAGGATTTTATTATAATAATGTAGTATGATAATAAAATCTCGAGTTGGTTTGTTTAATGAGCAGGTCAGGTGTTTAGTATTACCAAAAATTACAGGCTACTTACCTAATGTTCAAATTAATGTTGAAGATTTAGGGCTGCCAGATAACATTACTCTGGCTGATCCTTTGTTCTATGAACCGTCAGAGGTAGATATTCTACTAGGGGCAGATCATTTCTTCAACATCATAGGCAGTGATAAAATAAGTTTAGGTCAAAATATGCCTATTTTACTTGATAGTAAATTAGGCTGGCTGATAGCTGGCTCTATTGGGGATTCAACTTTATGCAATTTTAATGTACATTGCAACTTTATAAAAGAGGAGTCACTGACCTCACTTCAAGAAGTCAATGATTCCCTAAAGAAATTCTGGGAGGAAGAAGAATTGCCTTCGGCAGGAAATCAATATTCAGTAGGTAGATGAGCAATTCTGCGAAACTCATTTCAGAGAAAATACTCATCGCTTACCTGACGGTCGATTTTCTGTCATGATGCCGCTGAAGGAAGATCCTGAGCAAGCACTTGGCAACTCATTTAATTTGGCCATGAGGCGTTTTTAAAACCTAGAAAAAAGGCTAAATAAATATGAGAAGGTTAGTCATCAATATGCAAACTTTATTAACGAATATGCCAATTTAGGTCATTTAAGTGAAATTAAAGCGCCACCTTTCGGGTGCTACTTACCTCACCATTGTGTTATAAGAGAGGAACATGAAACAACTAAGTTGAGAGTAGTTTTTGACGCTTCAGCTAAGAGTAGTTCAGGGAAATCTCTTAACGATATTCAGGCAATTGGTCCTGTAGTACAAAGTGACTTACTCTCCATTCTTATACGTTTTCGAATGCGTAAGTTTGTTTTAACAGCAGATGTAGAGAAAATGTATCGACAAATTGCCCTTGATGAATCGCAGCGCCACCTACAGCTTGTATTGTGGAGGGATCAGACTGACACAAAGGTTCATCAGTATATTCAAATTTTGCAACTTAACACTTTGACTTATGGAATGGCTTCTGCTCCATTTTTGAGCACTAGGTGTCTTGCTGAGCTAGCTAGTCAATGTGATGATAAGGTTATAGCTAATGTCATCAAGAAGGACTTTTATATTGATGACCTAAATACAGGTGCCTTAACAGAGGATGAGCTTAAACATATTTATGTAGGAGTCACTAGAACGTTAAACTCTGCTTGTTTTCCATTACGAAAATTTCGTACCAATTGTCCTGAGATCCTTAGTGATGACTTAAAATCTTCAAATTGTTTAGAATTTCATGAAGAAGCTACTGTGCTAGGGTTAAAATGGTCACCTGCTGGCTTAGCATACGAGCGTGAGATGGGTTTTGTCGCGGTTTTATCATGTATCTCTCATAACATGAAAGAGATAGCATGATACCCGCGTTTATCTCTACATTGTGCTTAATGTGGTCTAGCTATGATGTATAAATGTATATTTGAATCTCTATACATTTCATTACATCTTTACGTAGAAGTTTACAGCTAAAATGTATATGTTTAATCTTCGTATTTTGACATACATTGATATGCATTATAGCTGCCGTGTGAGAAGCACTAATTGCGATATTGTTAGCGATTCGGACCTTAGCAGAATATTATTTTGCCAACCGGTAGATACGGTTATCGGTATCGTTCAAAAGTATAATTTTCACAGGTTGTTACGAATAACATAAAATGTAAACCTTTTTGACTTAAAGTGATAAAATAATTCAAAAGTACTGTAGCATGTTTTTACTCCTGTTTCAAAAATGAAACTGTATTTGCGCACGATATATTTTTATCCGTCATAATTCAAATTATGGTTTACGCCAATTTATTAGAAAAAGTAACACTTAAAAGAAAATAATCATAAATTTAAAACATAAAAGAAAATAATATTCAAATTTTATAGGCATGTGACAACAAATTACATTACTTAGAACAAACTTATATGTAACGGTAAATTCACTCATTTTATCTCATTGAATGTTGACGTTTTGAAAACAAAATTATAAATGCAGGCGGTCGTTGTAAGATTTACTGATTTGAGATACTTCATTTAAATGAAATTTTCTTGTATTTTTTTCATACATATACGTGATACGTGTTCAACTTTCGGCTCATTTTACGTACCTATTAGTTATTGTTTTGTAGAGGTGTACGGGCCAGTAACAATGAAACGAAGTACTTAATACAACTGACTATTGCGATTTAAATAAAATACAATAGTAATATTACGATAAATTATTGTAACAGCTGATTAGCGCGCAACAAGTAAAGCAACGTGAGGGTGCTCGACACGGTGGCGAACAATAGACTGCCGTCGAGTGCGCAAGAAAATCAAACGTCGCGCGTCGCCGAAGCTAGCCGATCATTTACGAACGTGGTGCTCGCGCGACAGGCTCATCGCGCCCGGGCGCCGCGCCGTTACAGTTTATTTAATGAAAAGTACTTTACAAACTAAAATCAATTATAATAATATAGAAATCATTTTAAAGCATTCATTCTAAAAAAATACAGTGCAAGTAATATTTAAATCGAATATAAATTCTCTATTGAGATAACGGACTCGGCCCGGATGTGCGTAAACTCATTTATGCATGCATAGGCAAGACTAGTAGGTATTTATTTATTTCCTATCAACGCCTCGCAGAAAGGTTTGCACTACGAACGCCAACAACATACGGGTTCGCTCCCTCCGCTGTGGCAATAACACACTTGACGAAATTTGATGACGAAAATACTTATTTTATTTTATATTTAATGATCATGACTTATGTTCATAATTCACAATAATAAAATAAAACTTTTACTTTCGTATTTTTTTAATTTACATTGTTAGCAAGTAGCAAGTTAGATTGAGCGTGTAGCAGGCAAAATTGTGAATATACCGCCCAAACATGCTTGAAGTCAACATAATATTAATATTTTAGAACAAAGTGATTGAATAATTATTAAGATGGAGCGTGCTGTCGGCGTGTTATTCATGTCGATTAGAATAAGTTCAATAACCTATTATCCTTTAACGCTGAACGAACGTTTTTTGATCGCACAATTTACAAAATAAATGTTTTACATCGCTTTAAATTAAATATTAACTTCGATAATTATCTCCTATCATCTCGTCGCACAATAGTGACGACGAGTAATATCTCATATTAACTCGATATTATTTGTCAAAATTCGGTAAATGGGTTCGTTGAAGGTCGGAGTGCACTTGTTGTCTCTACTTTTGACGTTATAACAAGTGAGATAGAAAACGTGACGGTCGTTGTGCGCATGAGTTAAACGTGAGATAAAAACTCTCGGCCATCTCTCATCCATGACTTATGTCATGTTCGTATGCTAAGCCAGCAGGATGGCTAACATTGCGTAACAATTGAAAACATAATTTCCTAAATGATTTCGGTAAATAAGTTCTTCCTATTTTCGTCGAACTTTCACAATAAATATGTTTATAAAAATTGGGATATAAACTTTGTATAAAACAATGGTCTGTTTATTCTCGGATAATAACTTAGCTAATTCGTCATCCAGTTCCTGTGCGATTGCTAATTCCGCGTAAAGTTGGGCAGTGTATGGTCTCAATCCTTGACATTGCGTCAGCAGCTACATTGTTATTACCTTCGACATACCTAATATCCGTTGTAAACTCGCTTATGTATAGTAATTGCCTAGTGCGACGGGACGTTTCGGTCTTTGATTCGATTCTGTTGAATGCAAAAGTTATAGGTTTGTGATCGGTAAAAATTATTAGTTCTCTTCCCTCGTACATGTATCTAAAATGTTTCATTGCTAGAAATATTGCTGTCAATTCTCTATCATAAGTAGAATATTTTTGTTGAGTTTTTGTAAACTTCTTAGAAAAATATCCTAATGGTAACCATGTAATGTTGGGGGTCCTAAAGGTTGATTGAATGAGACAACCATCTCGAACTAATGTCTTTTATTCAATAATACTTAAAACTACTTAATACAATGCGCATTGGTGTAAACTACTAACTAAGCATAATACAATACTTACATAATAAAGGAGTATACCTAATACTCAGTATGTTCTTAGGGAACATATACACTACACTTCAACCACTTGCCGTTAATCAATTGATTAAGTACTGCCCCCGCACATGTATCCGATGCATCTGTGTGCAACGA
This sequence comes from Hypena proboscidalis, assembly GCA_905147285.1. NCBI lineage: Eukaryota > Metazoa > Arthropoda > Insecta > Lepidoptera > Erebidae > Hypena > Hypena proboscidalis. The sequence goes on from LR990155.1 coordinate 5,440,228, forward strand.
TAATGGTACATTACTTACCGGATGCGATAACATTACCGCGACTTTAAGACCCTTCTTACATTTCTCGAAAGCGTCAATAGTTTCCTGCGACCAGTTAATTTTAGTTTTGTCTCGCTTTTTAGCGCCTTTTAAAAAATCATTTAGTAATTACTGATGTTCAGCAGCATGAGTAATACTATTCCTATAGAAATTGGTCATACCTAAAAATCGCCTAAGTTGTTCCACGTTGTCCGGCCGAGGATATTCTACTATGGCCTTGACCTTGTGGTCAAGCGGTCGAATACCGTCGGTAGAGACTTGGTAACCTAAAAATTCGATACTTTCCTTGCCAAAATCACATTTATAACCAATAAAACGCCGTATTGTGGTTACAAATATATTAGCTCTATAACACAACGCGAATCAGGTATAATTCTGTAATTTTACACACAAAATCACAAAACAAATACGTTTTCTATGCGACGTGCGAGCAATACACAATAACCGTTTTCACTTGTCGCGGCGGGAAGACTGCCCATGCACCGGTGGCGCGATACCGGGAATAATAGTAGCGGTCTCGCTCTAACTCATCGCGCTATCTTGCTCTCACCTCACCTCGCATAGTAACTCTACATTATACAAACAGGCGGGAACGGAGTATTTATGCTATACATTTAGATACGTTATATTTTGTTCTGCCAAATTTCGAAAATCGTTCAAATACCTGCCGTAAGTGCTTTTTATGACATTCTTTAGATGGACTCGCTACGTCATCAACGAAACAGAATAAGAAATCTAAGCCTTCTAGTATTGTTCATATATCTTTGAAAAGTTTGACTGGCCGTTCTTAAACCAAAATTTAATCTCATAAATTCAAATAATAACCAAAAGGAGTTATTACCGCAGTCTTTTTTATGTCTTCTGGCGCTATTTTCACAAAATGATATGCTTTATTAATATCAAGTTTTGAAAAAAAATTATTACCTGAATATAGTTGAAGTCCAGTAGTCTCGGCACAGGATAGCGGTCTGGCTTGGTGATGGCGTTCAATCGCAAACCGGGCCGTATTTCACCATTCTTTTTCGCGACTACGTGCAGCGGGCTGGCCCATTCACTCTTCGATGGACTGCATATACCTAGTTCCTTTTTTTGTGAGTGAGGTGAGGGCCCACCTCGGAAACGGTGACCGCACCGTGGGGGGCCGCGTCACTCCAGGACCACCGGTGGAGATGTCGAACCGCACGTAGCGTTGATCCGACATCGTCTCCACCGGGTCCACCCGCCAGTTCAGCACGCGCGCGGCCAACGCAGGGGTGGCAAAAGTGACGTCCACTATTGAGCCACCCTGCCGCCGCACGCATGTCTGGACGCTTCCCCTGTTCAACAGGGAGAGCCCAGAGGAGGCCGCCCACATCTCCACCGCCCGCCCGCGAGCGTCGGTGGCCGCATTGCCCCAGGTCGCCGACTTGGCGTTCAGGTCCCCCAAAACGGAGACCTGACGTGGCGCCGCCCGGCCGATCACGGTGGCCAGGACTCCGAGATAATTTTCGAAGTCCTGAAGGGGGCGGTTTGGGGAGAAATAGACGCCCACAAGGGCTATTCCCCCCCACGCGGCGGCCACGTATCCCGGTCCTCTCTCTAATAGCGAGAGGGGAGGGGAGTCCGTGGAAGACCGCGCCGCTAAGGCCACCAAGCCGTCCTCGTCACCCAGCCAGCTGCCGGGGATCGAGTAGGGCTCGGCAACCACCGCCACGTCCACCAACCACTCGGCCATGACCTGCACCAGCAGGTCCTGGGCCGCTCTACAGTGGTTGGCGTTCGTTTGGAGGATGCAATGGTTGGCGCACATTATTCCAACGACATTGCATCCCCCTCCTCAATTACCGCCGCTGGAGCTGGAGCTTCAGCGGAAACGACGGCGACGGTGGCGGCAGCATCAGGTCGAGCCTGCGCCGACATCACGCCCTTCCTGGCGGGCAGCTTGCAGCTCTTGCCCGCCATTTTGTGGTCCGCTGGACAGTGTGGCTTGGTGGCGCTGTAGGCGGCTCTCTTGTGTCCCTCCTTCCCACAGTTGTAACAAGAGTCCCCCCAGTTGGACTTGGAGGGACACGTGGCCCGCGTGTGGTCGGGCGCGAGGCACTTGTAGCAGCGCAAAGGCTGGCCTTCGAGCGCCCGGACCACAGCCGTGCTAAAGCCCACAGACAGCCGCCCCTTGGTCGCAGTAAGGGCGGCCCCAGCTGCGGCCACTGGGCACTCGATGCGGATGGTACCCAGCGTCAGCCAGCGTCGCAGCCACCGGCTGCCGCAACGGCCGCCACCACGTCCTCTTTGGTGACCGAGTCATCAAGATCGGTCACCTCCAAGGTCGCGGCCTTAACAGGTCTGACGACCGTTGCCGCATCGGCGATGACCTCCTGCAACTTTGTTGCGAAGAGGTCTGCGTTCGCGCCGCGCTTCTCCCCCGAGAACTCGAAGATTCGAGCCCCGGCTATGGTTCGGCGGCATTTAATACTGCCGATCCCCAGCTGCGATGGATCCGCATTGGTACGAGCCCGTCTAAGGACGGACTCGTACGTCTCACCTCGCTCCGCGGCCTCCGGGGTGATGGTAACCACAACGGCCGCGGTTTTGGGAGGAACCAACTTCTTCCCGCCGACTGGAGCCTTCTTCTCGTCTGCGGGCTTCTTGGCTGCAGCCGGGGCGGGCTTGGGGGCCGCCTTTTTTGCCTTTCCCCTCTTCACCACTTCCGTCCACGTTTGGTTGGACGGGGTGGTGGAGGGGAGAAGGGCGTCCTCTTCCTGCGAGTTCCGGGGGGCTGCTGGAGCAGCAGCAGCAGGCGGACTCGTGGCGGGCGTTTGAGGCGCCGCCTTAGTCTTTTTGCCCTTGCCTTTGCCCTTGGATGTTTTCGAGGGCTGGGGCTGGGAACCCGGTGCCGGGCCTTCCATAGGCGCAGGTGCCGGCTCCTTCGGCGGTGGGCGCTTATCCGCTGCCAGCGGCGGGCGGAGCCGCTTTTCGGGCAAGAGCCGGTCCTCTATGCCTGCGATGCAGGATCTGACGAAGGCCCTCTCTCCTCCGTGACGACCTTGCGGACTATTGCCTCAAGGCCGACAGGGACGGAGGAGCCTCCAACCACCGAACCCAGGGCAGCGACTTCAGCCAGCTTCTGATGTAGCTGGCTGACCTCCGCCTGCAGGCGATCCACCCTTGCCTGCAGCTGCCGTGTCTCGTCCGTGGCCGTCCGCTTGACCAGCTCTAGCACGATGCCGTGCATGCTGGCGGCCCGGCTCTTGAGGGCCTTTTGGAAGGTCCCCTTTAGATTGGAGGACTTTGAGGCGACCTCCACCACCTCCTCCCTGTCTTCCTGCGCCATGCGCTCGAGCTCCGCCAGGGATTGGTCGGCGTACAGTACGTTGGATGCACCATAGCCAGCCCCTGCCCTGGCGGCTTGCGCCTGTCGCTCCTTGGCGGCGACCTTTTCCTCCAGGTCTTGCTGGAGTTGCGCCTTCCTAGCTAGGCTAAGTTGGCGCTCGGCGTCCACCAAGCCCACGTCGTGAGTGGTAGCCGATGAGGAAGTCGGAGCCTTTTTTGACTTCGCCTTCCTCCCCGGCCCCTCCGTGGCTGACCCCAAAGAGCCCTCGGACCCGCGCCGCATCTCGCCCCTCCTCCGCTTGCGGTCGACCTCGGCCACCGACGTGTCCATGGCGGAATCGTCGGAGTCAGACGGGGCATCTGGCCTTCTGAAAAAGCTGGCCGCAGATGGTGGGCGGTCAGCATTTGACGCACAAGCGTCTCCAGCATTGGCATCAACCTGGGAAGAGCGCCTCGACGAAAAACGCCCAGAAGCGTCCCGGCATGGTTTAGCCCGGGTCGCGGGCTCGTCCGCCAACCGCGCCAGCACCACTCTCGCCTCCCCAGGGGCGGCCGGCACCGGCGCGTCGGCATGCTCCTCCTTCTCTCCGTGCTTTCGCACCTCTTCCTCTCCGTGCTTTCGCACCATTTCGTCATTCACCATTATTAAAACCTCGTATTTGCAACTGTCGCCTTTGTAACTACGAATCACAGCGCACTTTAGCCGCCGGTCTGCCACTCCGTTACGGTGGTCAGACACGGCGTTGCCCGGGGGATACTACGTGGAAGTATGCGCTGTGGGGGATCCCCCATATATACCTAGTCGTTTAAGCTAATCGATTCTCCATTCTGTACATGTTCTACATCTGAGCACGAACAAACCGCCCACTATATCATCTGGGAGTCTAGTCTCTGGCACAACGAACGTAATGTTATGTTAAATAGCTTACAATTGACATCTGGAGTGGTATACTATGAGGATCTTGTATCGAACAGAATAAATTTCCGTGCATTTAGCCGTTTCTGCCATACCTATTACAGCAATCAAATTTAGGCCCCATAATTTTGTCACTATCCGTGGTGTCTACACTCTTTCCATATAGACACTTTGTCTATATTTGGCATTGCTCAGTCTCCCGCTTTGCTCTGGAGGGAAGTAAAGATACATACTTTCCAACTCCAACTATATACTTCTGAATAAATTCGTTGCGGGTTCCAAGACAGTTTAACTCTCCCTGGGATTGCCCGTGTGTCATGCACGGTGCCTTTCAGTTGGTTACCGCTGTAGATCCTGGCGTCACAGGAGTCACAGTGGTGGGCGTGTGGGTGGGATTATATACCTAGTTCCTGCATTAACTTAAATTCTTGTTTAACCTTATGATACCTCTCAGGCGGCAGCGGTCGCGCTCTAGCATGGACGGTTGGTCCGGTAGTTTCTATAAAATGAAATACATCATGACCGGGATTATTGTCCATATTTTTGAATGAGACAGGCTTAGTAATTTCTGGAAATTCTGAAAAACTGTAGTGATTGACAAATTATCACAAGTGGATAAACTACACAGCTTTAGCAATTTTGTTTCCTTATCAACTAATTTACGCCCTCTTAAATCTACAATAATAATAATAATAATAATAATAAACATTTATTTCAGGCATAACTACCCATATTAAAATTACAAACTATCAACTTAAAATCTAACAACTTAATTCTAAAATTTCACAGATTGCATATGAGATCATTATATAGGTGGTCCTAATAAATACACTGAATGGAACACGGTAGCCACTACACTGTTACCGCTCTTGCTAATTCTTTCATAGAAAGAAGCCCTGAGTTTCCTCATAAGTCCATGGAAATCTGTAACTCTGTTCTCAGCAAACATCCCAGACGCACTACACCGTGTACCGTCTGGGCGTGTAAGGTATTTAAATTAATAAATAAAACTAGCTCAAAGGTTACAAAAAAAGGAAAATCTATTTTAAATAATAATTATCAAATTTGGGTCGTGGGGTCATAAGCCCGTCATATAAATTAATCTTCCCATGGAGGAGGTAGGCGCTTAGAGTACTCTCCTGGCCACGACGCGAGGATGGTGAAGATCCCGCGGGACCGAGGAGTGGCGCCGCCGGTAGGTGGATGGCCGCAGATAGATGACCCGCAGGGTTGACCCACAGCAATGGCCTAGTTGAGGTGTCCACGGGCTATTTAGTAACCCGGCAATTTGGACCCTGGAATTCACGTCCAGTTAATTAATAAGGGTCCTTTAATCTCCTCTCCTGACTGTGACCGCGGGATGGCAGCGTCAAGCGTAAGCGTAGCGTAAGGAAGTACTACTGCGCCTAAGGCGAGTGTGTGCAATTGTCACAGTCAGAATCGGAGTTAAATTAAATAAATAATCTAAGAGTGTACATAAGCACAAAAGCATACACAAACAACAATAAAAAGAAACTATGATGGTCATGAATAGTTAGCGAGGTGATACGGCAAAAAGGATTAAAAAATCCGTTACACAATGGCCGTTACCCTACATGATTTAGCAAAAATATAATTAATAATAATAATAATAATAATAAATACTCTTTATTGTACACCATAAAAAAAACAAAAGAAAATTACAAAAGAAAACACACTTAAAACTAGTTGCACAAACGGCGATGTTATTGCTTAGAGCAATTTCTTCCACACAACCTGGCATGGAGAATAATCATAGGAAAAATAATAAAGCTATGGTATACGTAAAAATAAAAAAGATAGGATAATATTCTTAAGTCTATGTACCACTTGGTACGATTATATTCATATCAATAAATACATAATATTAAAAATAGGCATATATACAATATATACATATATAAATACATATATCATATAAGCAGATGAGAGATTTCAAAAGATTATAGCAATCGACAAACTAAGGAACTCTTTGTGACTGCAATAAATAGTGTTCTCTGATGTGTTTTTTAAAAATAGGCAATGTTTTAGCACGTCTCACTTCCAAAGGTAATGCATTCCACAGGCGAACTGCTTGTACAGAGAAAGATTTGTCATAAAAGCCTGTTGAATGCGCAGGTGTGCTGAGTTTTAAATTTTTCGATGAGCGCAAAAATCTCGAATGAGTATCATGAATAAACTGAAAGCGTTTTTTAAGATATAAAGGAGTGGAAGGATTGAAGAGAATATTATAAAGTAATGAAAGAATATGAGTATTCCGGCGAAGGCGGATGGGTAACCACTTGAGCTTTGTGCGAAATTCTGAGACATGGTCATACTTGCGCAAGCCAAATATGAACCTGATACAAAAATTTTGAAGTCGCTCAAGCTTGTTTAATTGTTCCTCGGTGACATCAAGATAGCTGGCATCGGCATAATCGAGGATAGGAAAAAGAAGAGAATGCACAAGCGCAGTTTTGGTGGCGATAGGTAGAAAATTGCGTAGTCTTCGCAATGAACCTGCAGCTGCATACAGCTTCCGACTTACCTCCTGTAATTGGGGAACCCAGGATAAGGTTCGATCGAAGTATATACCGAGGTTCTTAACTTTGTCACTTATGGGTATATGAGTGCCATCAAAGATAACATTAGGTAGAAGTGAAAAGTCTATCTTTGAAACAAACCGTTGACTACCCATAATAGTGACTTGAGTCTTAATGGGGTTCACAGTAAGTCCATGCTCTAAACTCCACTGGCATACTTGTATTAAGTCTCTATTGATTTGATTAATAGCATCTCCCAATGTATTAAGTGGAGCCTGGGCATAGATTTGCAGATCGTCAGCATATAGGTGGTAGGATGAAAGAAGTTTATTGGATATAGAATTTATAAAAATCGCGAAAAGTAACGGAGATAAAACGCCACCCTGTGGTACGCCGGTAGAAGTATTGCACCAGGAGGAAAAGGTGTCGTCAATTCGAATACGTTGCCGGCGACCAGACAGGTAACTTTGAAACCAGTCAATTACCATCGGAGATATGTTAAGCGAGCTGAGTATGCCCAGTAAAACATCGTAGTCCACAGCATTAAACGCATTACTAAAATCAAGTAGACATAACACAGTAAGCTTACTGTTTTCCATGCCCAGCCTGATATCATCCGTAATATTCACCAAGGAAGTTACGGTGCTATGACCAGGACGGAAACCAGATTGGAAAGGATTTAGGAGACAATTTTTACATAAAAATGAGTTAAGTTGATCGTAGGAAAGGCGTTCTAGGACTTTAGAAAGGAAAGGTAGAATGGAAATATAATTCATCAACACTTACCCAATATGGGGTTAACAAACACTTGAATTTAAGTTTTAAAAGAAAAGAATTGTTCTACAAAAGGCGAAACGAACACAACGTTTAATGTCGCGCGCTATACAATATTAAATATGTTAATATTGTCAGGGAGCGCACGAACGTGCGTCTTGGCTCAATCAATGTCTCGCAATGCCCCGCATACCCCGCGCCTAGCCGGCAGACTCGTCCTGCGCGCGCGCATTCATCGATCACGTTATAGGAACGTGATAGAATATCGGTACGGTAAGCTATGCCACGAATTGGAACCATATTGCAATAACAATAAGAGCGAGTGTTTTATTCTTTTAATTTTAAGACAAATTATTGTTGATTTTATATTTGTAAATATGTAAATACCTTTTAAAAAGCTAATTTAATACAATGGAAGGTTGTATGTAACTATACAACGTTACAATACCCCCGCGCACAGACAAGGATTTTACCGTTTCTAAAATTGTAAAATCCGCACTAGAACTCAGCGAAGCCATTTGTTTATACTTACACAAACTTCTTTCATACTTCTCGCAACACAAACTAGTAACAGTTACTGTACACTTAGCACCAGCGTAACTGACGCACAATTTCATAAAAATCTTAGGTAACTAGTTAAATTTAACTTGATACCTTACAAATAGCAGGTATGTAAAGGTGGAATTATACGACAGGGATTAATAAGTAAAAAAAAAAATTGAGAGAAAAAAAAATGTACTAAAATGCATGTAAAATATTCTATAAATTAATCAATTAATCAAAACCCTATTTATTCAGACCTACCAATTTTAAGTCTTTTATGTGCCAAGATCCCAAATTTTTACCTGACATGTCCTGGAGCACATAAACTAGCGGAGACTTTTTCTCAATAATCTTGGCCTTTATAAATTTTGGGGCTAACTTTTTCGAAAACCGGCTCTCCTTGTCACTTAAAAAGTAAGCGCGTTTCATGACAATGTCTCCAACGTTAAATTCGGCAAACTTGCGACGCACAATTTAGCGTGTGGTGATAATAAATAAGTAGGTACCTTGATGTGGGTCCGGTGTAAAAATAAAAAGTTTTTATTTCACAGCACATAAAATTGTTTAATGTCGTTCACAAACACGGTACATAGAAGTCACACACTTAGAATAGTAGAAGGAGAAAAGACATAACACAGAGAACACAGAACAGTAAATAACACGTAATTTATAACTAATTGATCGGAGCGCGAAAGGAACGTAGTCAACCGTCGGGAGTGAATTTATGACTTTTGTAATCATCATATTCCTAACATTAGGATTAGTTATCCTCTTTGTAGCATGTATCATTGCAACAATTGCACATGACATATCAGAGGATGGTAGGTATTGGCCACCACTGCATGTACTTTCATTTATGATCTTAATTACTTCTACTTGCTCCTTCTTAAGATCAATTGCCATTGCAGGTATAGACTCTCTAGAGAAGACTGCACCACAAAGTGGTGTCATAAGGATTGAAGCATCTTTTGAAAATGCATATGATATTGCCTTAGTAAATGTTACCACAGACAGCAATGCAGCTTGTTTAAATGTTATGATCATTTTCCCAGCATCTTCCATCTTCTTATACACCATGTCTCTAAAAGTTGTTACTATTACAACTTTAATAGATAGATGTTCATCCTTCTGGTATGGGAATCTAAATCTCACTGCCTTATCACCCTTACTCTTGCCCTGCGTCACCCTTAGGGCTCATTTACGGAGACGCGTGGCTTCGCGCGTCGCGTTGGGCGACGCGGCCCGCATTAAATTCAAACGTATAGGCGCTCTTTCAAGCGTTTACGGAGAAGCGGGTTTTCGCGCGTTTGTTTGAAATGGAGCGTATTTTGTGGCGGAACACGCGGATGCCAACGACGCGTCGGTAGCAGCGCCGCACGCGGCGTCGGTCGCAGCGCTGCATGCGGCGTCGTCCGCTGCGGCCACCGCGGCTTTCTTGTATCCTGCCAGTCTTGCTCGAATAGTAACAACGAACAAACGTGTGTATTAAGTGGTTGTAAATATGGGCGATTTTATAGACTTATTTTTTCTTGAAGATAATAATTACTTAAAAAGTTTGTTATTTACCGTTAGAGCAGAACCTATATTTACAGTAGCAGAACGGGAACAATTTGGAGAGTATGCAACTCTTTACCACTCAGTAAGAGCAAAAGGTTATGACATATTTCATGGATATACACGAATGTCTGTTAAAGCCTTTGATTATATATTAAATAAAATACAATACCGAATAGCAGCTCCTAACAGCAATATTTGCCCAGAGGAAAAACTATTCATAACCCTTGGGTAAGTAAAAAACATCATTAAGTTTTTAATTTATTTAATAATCAGTATTATCACATATTTTTATGAACAGTTTAGTTTAAGTAATTAGCTGTTACATGTTATAAAAAAATATTCATTTACAAAAATATTTATGTGTAGGTATCATTATTCTTAAGTATTGGTTTGATATTCCTTGGGGTTATGTGTTTCTTCTTCTTGATTTTCATTTTCTGATAATGATAGCTCGGATCTGGACACAGTTATTGACGTTGCGGGCATAACGGTTGCGTCAGAAGTGAAATATTGTGGTTGAGATGAAGTTGTTGACGCAGAAGGCACATTGGTTGAATTAGACGTGAAATATTGGGGCTGTGGCTGATGTGTAGTGTAATCACCCACAGATAAGTTATTATCAATGAACATATTATGGGCATACTCATTGTAAGATGACATTTCTAACATTATTTCTGTAATCTTATGACGAAATCGAAGTTTTTGATAATTTGATAGCCTTTTCATTGATGGCAGAATGCTCATCAAAAACAAATAATCTTCATCAGTTCTTAATTGTTCTTCCTTTTTAGAGTCTGCAATGCGTGATTTAAGTAAAGCAATTTTCTCTTCTTCTAATTTCAGCATTTGTTGTCTTTGTTCAGCAAGACGAGGTCTTGTTGAATGTGCGCTTCCATCAACTGACAATGACATGTTGCTTCCAAGAGATTGATTTGACGCCAATGTATTCTCATCGTCTTCTAGTAAATTATGGTGTGAGAGCGATGCTGTAGGTGATCCACTACGAGCCGACATGCCATCTTCAGATGAATTTTCTAGTGGCAAATTCAGGTTACCAGAACCTTGTTCTGGCATAACTTCATCATTAAGGAAAACCATTGAATTAAAAAATTTCCACTGGGGAACCCATTCCGTTTCTTCTCTTGAAGCGCCAGATCGCCTAGTGGGCTTTTTTTTTAATTCCTTTCTAAAGTTGTCACGAAGACTTTTCCATTTTTTTTTAATATCATCCACTGAAAAACAGAAAATAAACTAAAAAACCAATAAGAAAGATTATGAGCAGCCTGTATTTAAAAAAAGGTAGTACTTGTTAAAAAATATTTTAATTGAACTTGTTTTTATTTCAGCTATCTAGCCAGCGGCATTCAATTTAGTAGGATGGCATATCAGTATCGTATGGGAAAATCAACTGTATCAAAGATAATAATCGATACCTGTCTAGCAATCTGGACAGAGTTAGTTAATATTCATATGCCACAACCAACAGAAGAAGACCATAAAAGGATTGCTAACGACTATTTTAATCTCTGGGGATTTCCTAACTGTATTGGATCAATAGATGGAAAACATTGCAAAATAAAGTGTCCATCAAATACAGGATCTAGTTTCTACAATTACAAAGAATATTTTTCGGTTATTTTACAAGCCATCGTTGACGCTCATAAGAGATTCATCGCAGTGGAGATAGGTGGCAGAGGTCGACAAAGTGATGGTGGGACATTTCATTACTCAGTAATAAATGATCTGATAGAAAGTGGCAGATACAACATACCATCGGACACAAATATACCAGAAACATCTTATTGTTTACCATACGTACTTATAGGGGATGAGGCGTATCCTTTGAAAACTCATTTATTACGTCCATTTCCATCAAGAAATTTAGATACCCACAAAGAATATTTTAATAGCCGTCTTAGTCGTGCTAGAAAATGTGTTGAGTGTGCCTTTGGCATAATAAACGCAAAATGGCGAATTTTAAACAAACCTATAGAAACCAATTATGAGCATTCTTGTATCATTCTTAAAGCCATATGTGTTCTGCATAATATAATACGAGACGTAGATGGAGACATCGATAAGGAGTACAATAATACAATAGGGATACAAAGTAGTAGAAACCGATATCATAGAAGGTACAACGCAGCTACCACCAATGCAACCAATGTGCGTAACACATTTAAGTCTTACTTTTGGGAGAATCGATTATAAAATTAATAAACGAGTACTGGTCATGTTATATAAATTTTTTTATTAATCTACCTACCATTGACTACATAAAAAAAGGCAGGACTCCGTCTCTTGAAACACTTACTGAAGCACCCATAGTAAGTCACACGTACACACAGAACACACACATTGACACAATAGTAAGTCAATCGCCCGCCATTACGCTTTGGACTGTGCTGTTGCTCGGATGTTCAAGTAAAATAATTAAAAATGCCGTCTTGTGTTGTGAAAAGCTGCCGAAACCATAGCGCCTCGATAAAAAAAAAACCAGGGGATCACTTTACATAGGTAAGCAAGTAATATATTCAGCTTATTGCCGAAATTATATTGTTTTCGTAAAAAAATATACCAAAACTATCAGTGTTGACAGTCAATAAATATTTTCATTTACCCTGAATTTGGGTAAATATTTTTTAGTAGTATAATACATTTAGTATAAATTATTATTCTATGTTTTATAGATTTCCTGCTGCAAACGACGCATGGAAAAATTATTGGATAAAAATAATTAGAAACTGCAGAAATGATAACAGTTGGTATCCATCAAAATATAGTGTAGTCTGCAGTATACACTTCGAGTTAATTGATTTATGTATATAAAACAAAAGGTGGACTTATTCGCATTGTCAGCTTTGCCGTACCAAAAAAGGTAAAACAATAGTATATTGTTTTAAATAAAGTATTAAATTAATAAATACCAGTACTTTAATCTAAAACTTTTTATTTCTTAGTTTAGTTTATTATTATTATTTTTTCTTTATTTTTTATTTGCCAATATTTATTTGAAATATTGAAAAATCGCATGTAAGTGAATCTAAGCTTCGTGATTGTTGGTTTAGTTTAACTTAGATATTTTATTTGGTTTGTACATTTTGTTGACGTTTTCAAGCACTTTCTGATAGTTTATGTAATGGAGAATTTGTTTTTTTATTTTTTTGATAACTGCCATAACTTCATATACACATACTATCCAATTTCGGCTCCAGGTCCTAAACTGGGACACCCTGTATATCACTAAAGCATCTTCACCATCTAAGAATCAGGAAGCGCCGTAGGAGTCGTAATTTTAAAATATTTTCCAAAAACTGGGTAGCTGCACTAAAGCATCTTCGCTGCCTTGCGTCAGGAGTGCCCAGAGCAACGAATTTTGTACATATTCCCTTAATAAAAACAAACAACTTCCAGCTGCAGGCCCGCATCGACTGCTAGAAATATAAAATCAACTTTGTTTCGAAATTCAATCATAAAGTTGTTTTATATTGTTTGGTTTTTGGCCACGGTAGTATAAAACTACCTATATCATGTTTGATGGTAAAAAGCAGCAAATAAAAAAATATAAGAACTAAACCTCTAAAATATTTATTTAAATTATTGTAAAAATGTGGGTAATATTTCTCATGGCTGGTAACCCCTAACACACGCACACATAAACAGACCGCCGCCATTTTGGTGCTTCCATCATTTCATAAGTGACATTCTCTCCTGCTTTTTTTATGTACTCTATGCTACCTACCTTCTTTACCAACAATTCCAGACACTTCTGTCCACTTTCGTTTCACCACGATCCTATTTTTATGTAGTGGATGACAAGCTTTCCACAACTCGGGTCGGTTTTGGACTGCTGTTATGAAAAGTTCTGTTTCTTCGTCATTCATCTTGCATCACAAAATATACACTCGCTCGCTTTCGTTACCGATTGCAAACTAGCATGCGTCACGCGACGACACGATACCACATCCCCCGCACCTCTCCCTTCCGCTTACGACGCCGCTTACGACGCCGCGTGCGCCGCCGCTTCCGACGCAGCGTGCTCCGCCACTCTACCCGTCTTGCATCTCAATCATGAACGACATCGTATATTGCCTTATGTTTGTATTTGCGCGTGCTATGACGCGGGCCGCTACACACACCGCCTGTCTATGAACGGACAAAACGCCCCACGTGCCGCAGGAAGCCACGCTACACGCGCCGCGCGAAGCCACGCGTCTCCGTAAATGAGCCCTTACTTTTTTACGTGAGCTTGCCATAACTTTGCCTGTACATTGCCAAATATACTAGCCATACAGCCTAAGTTTTCTGCGTAAACGTCTCTTGGTAAGAACAGTATTTCGCTACCAAGGTCATTATCTGTGTAGTGAGAACCGCATATAGCAAGTTCGCGACCAAAAACCAAGAATGACGGCGTAAAACCGGTAGCTTCGTTTACGGAGTTATTAATTGCAAACTGTACTTTGGGAATGAATAAATCCCATGATCTATGGTCGTTATCAACGTACGTAGATATGCAAGTGATAATAGTCCTGTTGTACCGTTCAACTAAATTCACCTGAGGGGTGTACTTAGGTGTGTAAAAGACATTTGGAACATTATATTTAGTAAACAATGCCTCAGCTACCTTGCCATTGAATTGAGTACCATTGTCCATTAAAACGGTTTGAGGTATACCGTGAATCAAGAATACTGAATCCTCTAATATTTTAGTAATAATATCAGATGTGGCTTTTTTAATAGGAAAAATCAAACAAAACTTTGAAAAGCAGCAAGTTATGACTAGAATATAATTATTTTGTTTTTTTGAAGTAGGAAGAGGTCCCATAAGGTCAATCGAAATCATCTGAAATGGTCGAGAACAATGTTTAGGGCGACCCATTTCTCCTAATGTTTGATGATTTCTAGACTTATAAGCTAAACATTTTTCACATGTCCCAATAAATTTCACAACATCTTGATACATGCCTGGCCAGTAATATCGTAAAGCAAGACGTCGGTAAGTCTTAAAAATGTCCATATGTCCAGCCGTAGGTTCGGAATGGTTTTCATTTAAAATCTTTTCACGAAATTCAATAGGAATGATCTCCTTCCATGAAAATTCTGAAGTTAGCTCGTGCTTATTTTCAGATAATCTAAATAATTTGCCGTCTCTAATAATAAAGTTTGGAAATTTAGAAGGGTCATTTAGGCAGCCGTTGTAAATATTTTTGTACCAGCAGTCTTTAGTGTCCAAATAAGAGTTGGAAGTGCTGATGGCACTTACTGGTATGATTCTAGAAAGAGCATCGGGGATAACATTATCAACGCCACGTCGATGTTTAACAATAAAGTTAAAGGCAGATAAACGTACACCCCAACGTGCTAATCGACCAGTAGGGTTACTCAATGACAAGAACCATTTGAGAGCACTGTGGTCAGTATAAACAGTAAATTGCTGTCCATTTTCGATGTAGCAACGCCAATGCTCGAGTGCAATTAAGACAGCAAGTGTTTCACGTTCGGTTATGCTGTAGTTCTTTTCTGCTGCGGTCAGTGACTTACTCATATACGCAATTGGGTGTTCCTTGCCATCTATCATTTGAGTAAGCATTGCACCGACACCATAGCTGCTAGCATCCGTATGCACTTCAAAAGGTCTAGTATAGTCCGGACAGGATAAAACTGGTGCTGAAACCAGACATTCCTTCAGCTTTTGAAACGCAGCATCAGCTTCAGGAGTCCACTTAAAAGAAGGTGTGCCTTTTTTGGAAGAAGTTAACTTGTTTAGAGGACCAGCTACAGTACTAAAGTTAGGGACAAAACGTCTGTACCACGTCGCAGTTCCTAGAAAACGTTTAAGGTCTTTACGACAAGTAGGTGTCGGGTAATTAAGTATAGCCTCAACCTTGGCTGGATCTGTACGTAAGCCAGCACTGTCAATGACGTAACCCAGATATTTAAGTTGAGGACTGAAAAAATTGCACTTCTCAAGGTTAATAGTTAGGTTTGCCTGTTTCAACTTTTCTAGTACACGTAACAGTAAGGTCACGTGACTATTAAAGTCCTTAGAAATTATGATGACGTCATCCAAATATGCAAAAACCTTGAGTTCAAACTCTGAAAACAGCTTATCAACAAGTCGCTGCTGTGTTGCTGGTGCGTTAGTAAGTCCAAAAGCAGTTCGCTTGAAACGAAACGTGCCCCTACCAGGAACATAAAATGCCGTCTTATCCCGATCCTCTGGACAAATCGGGATTTGCCAGAACGCCTTCGATAAATCGATGCTAGACAAGTAGCGTGCGTCTCGCAGATTGTCCAGGATCTCAGAAATGTACGGTAGATTGTAAGCATCACGTTTAGTGACAGAATTAAGTTTGCGACTGTCAAGGCAAAACCGAGGTTGTCCGTTCTTTTTGGTCACGATCAGAACAGGGGATGACCAAGCGCTCTCACATGGCTCGATGACGTCGATCGAAAGCATCTCGTCCACCTGTTCAACCAAGATACGCTGTTTCTCTGGGGACAAACGGTAGTACCTCTGTCTAATCGGCTCTGAGTCACCCGTATCAATACGATGTGTGATAAGACTAGTAATACCCAGGCCCTTGCGTTGAAAAGAAATGTCTTCGAATTGTTTTATGACGTTATCAGCTAGATGTTTTTCTGACTCATTAAGATTAGTATAGCCTTGTATGAAGGTCTGATGAGAAGTATTTAATGAACAATTATTATCGGCTTTTACCATGGCAATACTACCAGTATATTTAGGACATAATTTAAACTGTCGCCAAAAATCAATACCTAAAATTAAATTACGTTGTATATCAGGGATAGCAAAAGCTTTCAAAATGTGAAACTGATTTTCAAATTGAATCGGAATGTTAATGTAGCCTAAACTTTTGAAATTTTGTCCTCCCGCGGCTGTCACAGTAATACAGTCTGCTTTAACAAGAGGCAAACCATGGCTTTCTAGCACTGTATGAGCACCATTGCCCAAGATTGTGACAGCGGAGCCGGAATCTAAAAGACCCGAAACGGTAAGATCATTAATCCGAACAGAAACATAAGGTCTATCGTCAAGATCACTTTTATCACCGAGAACTGAGTAGATGTTATACGAATTAAAAAATAATGAGATTGTTTGTAGCCAACTATTCCAATCATCGCTATCAAAATTATTACTTACACAATTCTCGGATACTAGTTTTTTTGTATTGGTATGTTTACTCTTCTTACAGTTAGGACAGTCCGGTGTTTTAACGCCTTTACGGCCACAAGAAAAGCATATGACCTCATCTTTGTTAGCCGTACACTGTCTAAGATTATGTGTATTATTACGACAGCGGGGGCAGTAACGCTGTTTAGGTTGGGAATTAGACGTATCCACCGCATGCACATAGTTAGGAACAGTTGTACTATTATTATTTGTTTTATTAAACTTGTGTTGATTATTATTTTGTTTATTATATTGATTATAGTTTTTATTAAATGTGTTATTATTAGTGTTAGAATTTCCGGAATATGCAAACTCAGGTGCTAATGTACCTGATGACGGTTTGGGAGGATCCTTGAATTGTAAAAATCGAGATTGTATAGCCTCGTAATTTCGACACAAGGTTCGCAATTCATCAATAGATTTAACCTCTGGGACAGAAGATAAGGTGTTCGCGTATATAGGACGAATATTATGGAGAATAATTTCTAATTTATCTTCTTCTGATACTTCTTTTGTCAGTCGTGAAAAAAGTCCAGACATAATAGAAAGGTAAATGATAATATTTTCGGATTCTCCCTGTGTACGAGACCTAATTTCTGTAAGCAGTCTGTAATCATAATCAGACTGGTCGAAATCACGTCTTAATGACACTGCAAGATCGTTCCAACTAAACACTGTATCTTTGATGCTTCTGTACCAATGGAGTGCATCATCAGAAAATATTTCTGTGGCATTAGCTAGTATTTTGTCGACAGAAGTATTTCTAGCTCGGCAAAATTCCTCACAACGTTGTATGAACGCCCGCACGCAGGATTTGCCATCATATTTCAATTTTGAAAATTTGTTAGCATTGCCTTCACAAGAAACGGTAACATGTAACATTGATAGGCATCGATTGACTAGAAGTTGAATTAACACTACTAGTAATGGCAATTGGGTCCAAAACGGTGTCGTTAAGCGAATTAAGTTTAGCAGTAGTCTTCTTGAAAAGGACAACACACTCTTGGTAATCAGCCTTCAACTTATCATCACATGCAATGCGATTAAGACGGTGATATAAATGATTCGTCAAATTTTGAGTGCGTAAGAATGCGTTTTTTTCTATAGACACAGATTCTAACGTGGCGTTAACCTTCTCCAGAGCATCTACAACACCGCTTAAGTCCTCAGCTGGTTCAAAAGGGCTAGTAAGTATATCCTCTGAAGGAAAATTTGGTCCGCACTTAGCAATTTGTTTGCGCAAGTCTTGCACAGTGGCAGCTGGTGTTTCACCCCTAATAGCGACTTCGTATTCAAGTTCAGCCTTTTGAAGCGACATGAATTTCACGGGATAAGCCATAATGAATTAAATGTAAATGACGAAAGAAGCGAAGTTGGGTAAGTGTTTATTAATTTCAGAATGTGAAAAAAAAAAATAGCGACACAAAATACTCCGTCTGTTACAAATTCAAATTTAAAAAGCTAAGAACGTCTTGGTTGTTTTTCAACAAGGAAGAAAAAGTTAGAAAGAAAAAAGCATGAAAATGAAAAATGAACAAATAATATTGCAACTAAAAATAAACTAAAATACTGCAACTACACAAAAAAAATAAAAATATTGCAACTAAAAAACAAAATATTGCAACTAACGTGTGCGCAATTACATAACAAAAGTTTTTTTTTTTTTTTTTTTTTTTTTTTTTTTTAGTAAACAAGTATTTATGTCACTGATTGTACTAACAGATAATTAGAAAACGATTTTAATTTGATTCAAAATAACAGGAATAAAAAAAATAACATGACCACAAAATTATGGTCGTGACTGTACGAGAACATTCCAATACTATATTCTTAATTCAAATCAAAAGAGAAGAAAAAAAAAATTTTTTTCTTTAATTACATGAACATAAAATTATGGTCGTGACTGTACGAAAACAATCCAATAATATGATCTTAATTCAAATCAAAAGAGAAGAAAAAAAATATTTTTTTCCTCTTAATTACATGAACATAAAATTATGGTCGTGACTGTACGAGAACAATCCAATAATATGATCTTAATTCAAAACAAAAGAGAAGAAATTTTTTTTTTTTCTTTAAATCACATGAACATAAAATAATGATCGTGACTGTACGAGAACAAACCAATAAGAATAATATATGATTTTTAAATGAATCAAAAAAAAGAAGAAAAAAAATTATCTCTTTTTATTGGTACAAAATTATGATCGTGACTGTACGAGTACAACCCAATAAGAATAATATGATTTTTTAATGAATCAAAAAAAACGAAGAGAAAAAAAATATTTCTTTTTATGAATACAAAATTATGGTCGTGACTGTACGAGTACAACCCAATAATGTAAGCAAATGAGTTTTTAAATGACAAAATTATTTTTTACGTACACGTTAGTTACTATCAACCAAAATATCTAAAGACGTTTCACAAAAATAAAAAAAAACAAAGCACACAAACACCAAAACCACTAACTACTACCTCCATGGAATGAGAAAAAAAAATATGACCATAAGAAAACCACGATACGGGCGCCAGTGTACCGTCTGGGCGTGTAAGGTATTTAAATTAATAAATAAAACTAGCTCAAAGGTTACAAAAAAAGGAAAATCTATTTTAAATAATAATTATCAAATTTGGGTCGTGGGGTCATAAGCCCGTCATATAAATTAATCTTCCCATGGAGGAGGTAGGCGCTTAGAGTACTCTCCTGGCCACGACGCGAGGATGGTGAAGATCCCGCGGGACCGAGGAGTGGCGCCGCCGGTAGGTGGATGGCCGCAGATAGATGACCCGCAGGGTTGACCCACAGCAATGGCCTAGTTGAGGTGTCCACGGGCTATTTAGTAACCCGGCAATTTGGACCCTGGAATTCACGTCCAGTTAATTAATAAGGGTCCTTTAATCTCCTCTCCTGACTGTGACCGCGGGATGGCAGCGTCAAGCGTAAGCGTAGCGTAAGGAAGTACTACTGCGCCTAAGGCGAGTGTGTGCAATTGTCACAGTCAGAATCGGAGTTAAATTAAATAAATAATCTAAGAGTGTACATAAGCACAAAAGCATACACAAACAACAATAAAAAGAAACTATGATGGTCATGAATAGTTAGAGAGGTGATACGGCAAAAAGGATTAAAAAATCCGTTACACAATGGCCGTTACCCTACATGATTTAGCAAAAATATAATTCATCAACACTTACCCAATATGGGGTTAACAAACACTTGAATTTAAGTTTTAAAAGAAAAGAATTGTTCTACAAAAGGCGAAACGAACACAACGTTTAATGTCGCGCGCTATACAATATTAAATATGTTAATATTGTCAGGGAGCGCACGAACGTGCGTCTTGGCTCAATCAATGTCTCGCAATGCCCCGCATACCCCGCGCCTAGCCGGCAGACTCGTCCTGCGCGCGCGCATTCATCGATCACGTTATAGGAACGTGATAGAATATCGGTACGGTAAGCTATGCCACGAATTGGAACCATATTGCAATAACAATAAGAGCGAGTGTTTTATTCTTTTAATTTTAAGACAAATTATTGTTGATTTTATATTTGTAAATATGTAAATACCTTTTAAAAAGCTAATTTAATACAATGGAAGGTTGTATGTAACTATACAACGTTACAACCGCCAGGGTAAGTTGAGCATAGCCCGGAATGCGTTGTTATACTGTACACGTAGAGTGTTATAAGCACTCTTAGTGTACTTGTACCATAATTGAGCGGTGTAGAACGACTGACAGTAAGCCTGGAACAGAGTTATTTTTACTTGCTTAGTGCAGTGATGGAATCTCCTTGCCAGCATATTGCTTCTACAGGCTATACTGCGCCTCTGTCTTTCTAAATCTTCATTGTCAGACATATTCTCTGTAAGTATGTGTCCTAGGTATTTAAATTTGCTAACAACTTTTAGCTGTGTCCCACATAACATAATTGGCAGTAAATTATCCGGACCCTTTCCGTGTCGGAACACCATGACTTCAGTTTTGTTAACATTGTAATGTAATTCATTTTGGACTGCATATTTTTCACAAACTCTAACAAGTTTTCTTAGCCCCATGGCTGATGGACTAAGCAGTACCATATCATCTGCATAGCTTAGATTGTTTAGGCATTCTCCCCCAATATGGCATCCAACTCTGGTGCTGCTTAGTTCCTCAATCAGGTCATTGACATAGAGATTGAACAGCACCGGTGACGTCAATCCACCCTGTCTCACACCACTGGATAATGTATAGATCACCGATAATTCGTTATTCCATTTCACTTGGTTAGTTTGATTAGCATACCAGAATTCCAATATATCTATGATTTTTGGCGGCACTTTAGTTTGTCTTAATTTATTCCACAGAAAATTATAATTTATTGTATCAAAAGCACGACTTAAATCCAAAAAACATGCGTAAACGGATGTGTCTCTTTCTATGTATTTATGAACAGTATTTTTTAAGGAAAATATGGCTAAGTCTGTGGATAGCCCCCGTCGGAAACCAAACTGTGCATGATTTAGTGGGATATTCTCTTCATTAAGATGTTTCATAATTAAACATTCAAAAACTTTTGAAAGTACAGTGGCCAGTGAAATAGGACGATAATTTGACAGGCTGGATACATCACCAGTTCTGTTCTTCACAATAGGTACGACAATAGTTCTCATGAAGTCTTTCGGTATGTAACTATGTAAAATACATTTATTAAATAACTCCGCTATTTTGTGAAACAATAAACCAGGTGCATGTATCAGGTGTTCGACGCTGAGCCCATCGTGATCCGGAGACTTACCGCGCTTCATGTGTTTGACGCAGATGAATACGTCCTCTGGTTTAATGTCTAACATACTCAAGTTATTTGGCGATTCAGATTGCATGAGCGATGATGTCTTCGAGTCACTATGGGCACAGTGGTGCGGCATAGGCGGTTGTGGCGGCACTGCCGGCAGAGGTGGATTAAATTTATTTACAAACATATTGGCAATATTTTCAGGATTTTGTTCTCCATTTACAGATGTAGGCAAACTAGCTTTATAGTTTAATTTATTTGTCTCTTTCCAAAAGTTACCAAAATCTTTATTATGTCTGTATGTAGCTATAATATCCATTTTAATCTTTTCTTCATTTAACTGACACCATTTTATTTTATTTTTAAAAACTTTTTTACTAGAAACCATATCATCAAATATTTTACCCTGTGTTGGTCGATTATAGTAATTCCATAGAGAGTAATTCTGTCTCGCAATACTATGACACTCTTTTATGTGATAATTCCAACCGACTACTGGCTTTCTTTTATTAAAAGTTTTACCCCGATAAGAGAGTTTCGAAGCTCGGGCAACACTTGAGACGATTTGTGAATAATACTTATCAATTAAAATGTTATGATCTTTATTATTGCAAGAAATATTTTGACAAGAAAAAAATATATTATCGTTTGACTCTAAAATCTTGTTACATAAATTTGAGTAATCATCGATTTGTTCTTTATTTCTCGTGCCCCAAATTACTTTATTAACTTCACTACAACATATTTCTATTTTTGGCATAATAATATCTATATTACATTCAATGACTAGGGGAAAGTGATCTGAGTAGTACACATCGTTAAGAATATAAATATCGTTAATTAAACTAAATCCAGCAGTAGTAACTAAACAATGGTCAAGCCAACTTGTAGAACCGTGAGCGTCACTTAAATACGTTAACGAATTAGAGTTACCGCCGAGTCTCTCAAGGTCCGCACAAAGCCAACTCTGATCACTACAGTATTCTAACAGCTTACTTCCAAATAGACTATTAGTCCGCAAAACATTCGCATTGAAATCACCGAGCACAAATACACTTTCCACATTACACGTTTCAATAATAGCGCTTATCACTCCTAGGCATTCCGTAAACAGGGGCAAGTTGTCCGCGTCCTCTGTAGGCATGTACACGGACATCACCAAGAAACGCCGCCCGCGGGTGTTCTGTATACACACGGCCACTACGCGCGTCGAGCCGGTGTCGATGGGTGTTACATTCGTGAATAAAGCTTTTCTCCATAATATAGCTACGCCTCCGTATGGTCTCCCCTTCAGAACTCCCGATGAAGTATCTATCGCTGATACACCATGATAAGAGAAATCTGGATGAATTTTATCAAGGTATGCTAAGTTGTCCGGTAAGAGCCAATGTTCCTGAAGTGCTATCACATCGTGATCATTACACAAGTCGGTGACATGATTGCAGGCTCGTTTAATAGATCTGCAATTAAACGAAACAAGTCTCGTTTTCATTTTGTGGAACTGGGTGACGAGATGCAGGACGATGACCTCTATCGGTGAAGGAACGTCTCACTGTGTATCTTCTATATTGTACACCAACAGGCCAGAATTCAGAACTAAGAAAAAGGTTTTCTTGTTCTTGGTAGACCGAAATTTTAAAAGACGAAAAGTTGGCTTCCTTAAACTGATTTAATTTTTCAACTTTTACGACCGTGTGTCCACACTCCTGTATGAAATCGTAAATATCTTGTTCAGTTGTTTGTTTTTCAAATCGTGAAGCGTAAATGTATGATAGTATAGGAATTATTTTAATTTTATTAGATGTAAGTGTTGCTTTTCCTTGGCAATTCTTGTTTCTTTTTCTTTGTTCTAAATGCAGAGGACTACTGGTTCGTGGTAGATCCTGGTGGGCATGAATTCTTTTAGTTTCGCTTTGTATGATTGTTTCTTCGGCGAATACACTGTCATCTAGCGAGTAGTTTTCGGAGCTCAAAACCAGCGTTGGTGCGGACGGTTGTTGTCGCGCGGGCGGCGGCCGGGGGCTGTCAGTACGGCCGAGTTCGGCCGGCAACGACGTCACCACCGACGACCTACCAACTATTTTCGAAAATGGTTCCTTAATTTTTTCGATGTTCGTGCGTTGTTTACCCTGCTGTTGATATTGCAAATTAATGGTTTCTATTTCTTGTTTTAAAGGAGTAATTTCACTGCTTTTAACGTAATCTGATTGAATACGGTTGACGTCCTGTTTTAGTACAAGGATATCCTTAAGAAGACTTGAAACGTCCACGTAATCAAAGGTTACTGGAATTATTGCGTGATGTTCCAAAAAATCCGCACCCAATATTGGCTGGCTAACATCCGCAATAACAAATGTCCAACGGTATGGACGCCGAAGACCTAAGTTCACTTGTAGAGTTTTTACACCGTAAGTTTTTATTTCACTGCCATTAGCTGCGAATAACATAAAGTCCGAATGTGCGCCTAACAGTTTCTGTTTTCTGTTAACTGGAATAACTGACACGTTTGCACCTGTATCAACTAGAAATTTTAGTCCATTTTCCCTATCATATATGCTGAGGCGGTGATTGCTTCCCGGTACAATCACTTCCGCCACTGAGGATTGTACCGAAATTAGTTTTCCGCCGGTGACTCTACTTTCGACCTCCATGCACAAGGTTTCTCACATTTTGTTGCTCTGGTACGGTACCGGAAATGCCACCTGCACAACCAGTTAAGATCCGCGGGTGTCCTGGGTCTGGATCTGGATCGTACCCGAAAATTTCCTTGACCTCTGCGGCCACGGAATGTACCCTGCTGCTGCTGCGCGATCTCTCCCCGCAATGATGCTACTTCAAGATTTAGTTTTGTATCTGCGTTAGAATATCGCTAATCGCCACCTGCGATGTTGTCTGAGCGCTGGCTGAAGAATTGCTCACCTCTGAAATTTTACTTCCCCGTACGTTTTCCATAATCTTGTCTGCTATATTTGCCAAGTTTTCCAATGTTTGGTCTCATCTAGACCTCATCTTGTCGGTACACAATGTACCCCGGGATCTTGAGGGTTGCCGTCTCTTTGAGATGGGTCTCGCTGATCAGCATGTTGTCGACTTGCTGATCCTTGACAAAGAGGCGTAGGATATCTTCCTCGACAGTGATTGAGCGTTCCAGTGGACTACCCTCAGCGGCTTATTCATTGGAGGGAGAGATTGCAGCAGTCCAGATATGTTTATCTCGCCAGCCCGTACCCGCTGTGCGAATAGCGAGAGTAGGGCGGCGAGCTGCTCCCCTTCAGCCTCGGCTCTCTTGCAGCCAATAAGATACGTAGAACGGTCGGGCAGATACTTGCCTAATGAAGCTCGAAAATGGTTCAATAGTGCTTTGCTTAACTAAACTTAATATGGGATTACTATGCAAAATACCTCCTGTCTAATTTTATATTTTATCTGACGCAACGTTTGTAGCTTGGGTAGAAATGGCGATTCACGTTCGTCCGAAGATGATAGTGATTCAACTGCCAACTCTGATCTAACCACAATAAGCTGATTTGGTTAGAAGGCGTTTCTTTAATTTGCGCCTTCTGTGACGTCATACGTTTTGTTTTTCAAGTATGTATGAAATTATCATCAAAATCCTTCACGGTACAATGTACACTCATGAAGAAATTCGTTTTAGGTGCGGGTTTTACAATTAATTTGTCTTAGAATTAATTTTTGTTTACAATTTAATCTTTGTTTTACAATTAATTTATCTTTTTTACTTATGTCTTCCCTGATAAACTGAAGATCTCAGTAGTTAAACCACTTTATAAAAATAAAGACAATTTAGATAAATCGAACTACAGACCTATTACGCTGGTAACGATATTTTCTAAAATCTATGAGAAGGTAATGCATATTCGACTGACCCGTTTCATAAATAAAAACAACTTAATGATATCGAAGAACAAAATGGTTTCCAAAGAGGAAAATCAACTACACTAGCAGTCTTTTCTCTCGTTAAATCCATAACTTTCATGTTTTGGCATTTTATGCAATTGTGTGGGTGTAGAAATGGTAAGGTAAAGTATTAGAATAGGTAAAGTATGTATGCGTGTAGGTAAGCAAAAATTCACTAGTAATACGTTACTCACACAAGCTTATATAGTAGTGTGGCCTGCATACCGAACTCGTTGGCCGATTGTACATGGCTATTGCCGTCGGCAATGAGTGGCGGTGCAGACAATATATTATGGCAAGTTGTGTATATGTAGGGGTATTTGTCCCTACTACGCATGTAGGAAACGATACGCACCTATCCTATTATTTATAACTACTGTGTCCAAACTATTGAATTTGTTTCGACAGGTGGATATTTCTAGGGCACTGTAAAGGGGAGTACCGGCACTGGTCCGAGCAATAACTCTGTTTTTTATATTTTATATATAGTATATTTTACGTTCCAATTTATATCCTTTTATTCCAAAGTTTTACTAATAATAAACTAAAAAATGAACCCTAGCGTTCCGTCGGACCAGTGCACAGCAACTGGCCGGTTCGCCTTGCATACCTCACGCTTACACACACATGTAGGAACACAACAACACATACATTTCATTTTTCATTACACATATATTCGTGTTCCCACATGTACATGTATTTAGTTTGTTGTTAACAGACCGTGCAGACATTTTATTTTCTTAAACCAGTCACTAGCAGTTATTAATTTAATGAAAAAGAAAGAGGTGTTTTATCTTTGTAATACATGGCACAATTTATTTTCAGTAGTCTTGGAACTGAAACAGTATCACTGCAAAGAGATAAAAGACAATCACAGTAAGTGTATGTTTATTATC
Source organism: Hypena proboscidalis (assembly GCA_905147285.1). NCBI lineage: Eukaryota > Metazoa > Arthropoda > Insecta > Lepidoptera > Erebidae > Hypena > Hypena proboscidalis. The sequence goes on from LR990155.1 coordinate 5,466,695, forward strand.
GTTTATTAATATAACAAGGGTATGGTGTAGAACACCCTCTCCTCACCTGCTATGTCATGTGGTAGGGAGCACTTCCATCTCCGTACTGCTATTGAGAATTTGATTTGATGACAGAAAATCCTAAATTACACTTTTGGCCGCCCAGGAATCGAACCCGAGACCTAATAGTGAGAGGTCGCTTCCGATTACGAAAAGTTCCGACTAACGAGTCTGTAGCTATATTGTCTTTTAGAAAACCGATTTGACGCACTTCGACTTTCTTATGTGACTGTCTTATTTCTTGTTATAATTAGAAGACAACAAGTCCTTTCGTTTTAAAAACATCTCATTTTTCGTTTCAGGTCATTGAACCAGTGCCAGCTCCCAGAATACCCTGAACATGGTAATTATACGGTATCCGAGAACTCGGCCCTCGGCCCCGGAGCTACTGGTCCAGTGTTCCTGATAACTGTAAGCTGTTTCGAGGGGTACGAAGTGTTGGACAAATCACCGGATCTTTTCTGTATCAATGGACGATGGTCCGACGTAATGCTGCAGTGCACCCGTGAGTTTAGCTGATTCTACTACTAATAGCGAGCAGGGGTATTCGCGTTTCTTTAGGGGGTCCGCCACCTTTAGCAGTCATTCACTGAGCGGGGCGATGAGAAGAAGAGTCTTCAAGGGCTCAGGTGAGTCACACCCCCTGACTGAAGTGTTGAAAACCGTAGAGGAAACCGAACGTTGTCCTCTTCATCAATGATGGGAATGGGAGTTAGCTATATCATCTTGTTTATTGTCCTTTCTTTCGGGACTCTCTTCCTTTATAGTGATGTGTTTTTTGACACTACTCTTACTGTTCGCGCGGTGAGTATTCGCGGGCGAGATAAATATTATAGAGATGCTGGAGGCTGCCCAGAAATGGCTCTGGCGCTCGAACTTCGAGAGTGGTGGGTCCTTTGGAATGCGCAAGGCCTGAAGGAGAAAATCTGCGCAACTGCAGCTCTCTGATCTAGCATGATGTAACGCCGCAGACAGTCTGTAGTCCTGGCTGCTTAAAAATATGGAATGATATAAACGATGTTAGTGCCAGTGGTTAAAAGCAAATCTGGAGATTTAGCTGATATATATATGTTTATATTTATAAATATATACATATTTATTTGTGTATATTATTGACGTATTTAAAGTATGTACCATACTTTCAGCTCTCTGCAAGTTGGAATCAGACCCCAGCGTGCGTTATTTATGCGATGCTTCAGGACCGGCGAAGTACAAAGCTTGTGACAAGTTCATAAGACCTGGAATGAGCGCCCAGCCTTTTTGTAGCAGCGACTACTATAGCAGAAATCTACAGACCATGAAGTGTGTGGCTGGGAATTGGGATACCGTTGTCAAATGTGACCCAGGTATGTTTCTTGCAATGTGTACCTACTAATGACATAATATATGTACTACAACTATCTCATCTGTTTATACTGGTATGGGAGCCCATTAAGGGATTTCGGGATTTATTCAAGCGCGGCAGATTAATATACAGGGGAATACCTTGTACCCGGTTAAGTACCTCCACCAAACATTAGACCCATATATACGGCCGCCCGTGCAGGATACAGGATCAGATTAGTAAAAAAAAATTGACCATCAGAAATTCTCGAGCGCGTCAGATTAAAGTAGGGTGAGTTAATTACATCCTAAAAAGTGTATATTCCACTAATCTGTCAATTTGAGAGTGACGAAAAAAAACGTCATCTTGACATTCTCGAGCGTAGCTAATTTTTTTTTTATTTTGAAGGATTTAATTCAAGAATAATGAAAAATATATAATCTGACGATTTCCGCAAGCCGAAATAACAAAAATTCCTCGATAAAGTTAAATGCGTGCAGCTGCGTGATGCTTACATTTCCTTCTCCGCGTTTCTATTCCTTTCTGACTCTTTTTCTATCTATTACTCTCTCACTCCGTCTCCACTCTGGTTTCTGCTGCCATGACGAAAAATTAAAAAATCTAATGAAAAATGAAAAATGATCGAAGAAAAATGTTAGAAACTATCAAATAGGTTTTATTATAGTAAAAATTTAGCTGGCCCGTATAAATATAAAATCATTAACTATCATATGAATTTAATTCAATATTATTTAAGATTTTTCTAAATCAATCAATCTAAATCAATAGTTTACAATCGATAAATATTATGCAAAATTAAGTTAGCTGACATATAAATATGATTTTTATTGAAAAAAATATTACAAAAAAATAAATTTTACTTGTAAAAAAACTTCAAAAACTGTAAGTGCAATTTTTAAAAAATATTTTTTTGCTCTTATTTAATTATTAAAAATAAAATCAAAAAATTAAAAACGTCGGCTAACTTAAGCCTTAATCATTATTTATTTATTTAACATATATGTTTCTTTTAAAATAGTTCATTATTTATTATTTAACCTAGTGATAATATCTTATTAATTAATATTTATTCAAAAATAATGTTAATTACACGAATTGAAAGACTTCCAAGCTAGGAGAGTTCAAATGCATAGAAATATTATTTCTTTTAACTCAAAATATCACATAAACTATATTTAGAGCTTAAAAATGTCATAATTACAATTTTAAGCGCCCAGGAATGGAATTAGCGGGCAGTTGCAGGGATGGCCTTTAGGGTGAACCGTTTTTCTAATTTCTTTTTGTCAGATCAGGCGAATCCCTCTATATAATCGTCAGATTATGAGACAGTACGTTTAGAACATAAAGATGATCCATATATATCTTAATCTGACGCGCTTGAGTATTTCAAAATGGCGAATTTTTTTGCACATTATGAGAATGGCCGCGACTTTGCGTCCCATCGAAATCGTTAGATTAGTGAATGAGAGCTTTTTTTTTGGTGCACTTAACACTCCCTTAGAAAATTTGACGCGCTCGATTATTTTTATTTTTTTTTCATTTTCAACCCTTACATACAACCACCCGCATCATGCAAACGATCAGATTAACATACGTTCATTGTTAAAAATACGTAGGGCATTGATGCTATCAATATCTGACGCGCTCGAGGATGTCCATGCAACAGTTTTTTTTACATATTTAAAAATCTATAGCCGCTTTCCCCACCGATGAAAAGGTATATATCATATAACATTTTTTTCTTCTTATCATCTAAGCTTTGCAACCCAATAGGTCTCTACGACGCTCGAATAAATCCCCATTTAGCATTGTGGCCTCCCCTACTATACTATCTCACTTGTCACTTGAGTAATTTAAGTTATAGGTTACCCTATTGTATAAGGATTCAACTGAAAAACGTTATGTATTTTAAAGACATTCTTATTTTTATTTATTTCAAAAAATCAATCCTCATATATAGTCCACCTGTTGACTAGTAGCAATTTAGCTATGCTCCAAGACCGGCGAAAACTAAGCTAAATAAGGCCTGGAATGAGCATTAAGCCTTTTTATTTATTTATTTATTTATAGGAAGATCAACAGCATATAACAATTTGGATAACTTAATGTAAATAAGTGACAGAGAGCCAATAACAGATCTTCACGAATAAATTTAAAATATAAAACAATTTGTGAACATCAAAAACAAAAGTACAAAAGTAAGCGCTTAATTATTATACTAAAACTAAAGATAAAACACATAAAAAGATCGCTATAAATATTTGTAAAAGAAGTCCTGACTGAGCATCCGTCTAGCCGGTCCAATTTCTGTATTAAATATATCGATATCTAAATATTTGCATACTTTGTTTACTACTGCTCGCTCGCCACAAAAATGCGTTCTGACGATAATTCGTGGTCACCAAGGGGAGATGGATAGGATTGGTATTCCTTGCTGTTGTTCTAGGCACGTTAATAGACAATCGCGAGACAAGATCAGGGCTATCAACCGATCCGCTAAGTATCTTCACCAAGTAAGTGACGTCAGCCACTTCGCGTCGTTTAGCTAGTGGCAGAATGTGAAACTTGGCGCAAAGCTTTAAATAATCCTCCGAGGAATATTTCAGTTGTAGTCGGTAGCACATAATATATTTAATGAATCTCTTCTGGATATTTTCTAGCCGTATAATATATGTGTCGTAACGGGGGTTCCACACTTGACTCACATATATTCAAGAGTACTGCGCACGAATGTGCAGTATAAAATTTTGAATTTTTTTGCATTTTTAAAGTTCCTGGACATCCGCATTACAAATCCCAGTGATTGAGAGGCTTTGGAAATGATGTTGTCTATGTGATCATCGAATAGAAGCTTACGGTCATGTGTCACGCCAAGATCGCGAACTATAGAACACCTTTGAATTGTTTGACCTTTTAGGGTGTACTCCGACTGAATGGTGTTAGCTTTTCTACTAAAAGTAACTACAGAGCACTTAGACGGGTTTAAGTCAAGCTTGTTCCGAGAGCAATAATCATCCAATCGAATCAGGTCGCTCTGGAGTGCAATAATGTCAGCGGTAGATGAGACAGCCCTAAAAACCTTCATATCATCCGCAAAGCACAGTAAATGAGAATGATGGAAGCACTTGTCGATGTCGTTTATAAAGACTACAAACAATAAAGGTCCAATCAGCGAGCCCTGGGGGACGCAACTGGGCACAAAAACCCAACTAGAGATGTAGTTATTTATAACTACTGCTTGGGAGTCCCAAGCAGTAGTTATAAATAACTATCACTACATATCCAAGCGGTCCCAAGTTGGGACCGCTTGGATATGTAAGATGAAAGCCATCGCAACAAATCTCCCCTAATACCAATCTGTTCAAGCTGAAGTATTAACGTTAAATGGTCGATCCTGTCGAAACATTTGCTATAGTCTGTATAAAACGAAATCGACCTGCTTGCCTTTCATCATGGCATCAGATATAAAATCGTTAAATAGGATAAGATTAGATGTCGTTGAGCGCCCTTTCAAAAAACCGTGCTGGAAATCATTAAAACTATTCTTTAAAGCTGCATATAGTTGATTATAGACTGTCCGTTCAAAAACTTTCGCTAATATACATAACTTTGAGATAGGCCTATAGTTAGTGGCGTCAGTCTTAGTTCCTTTTTTATGAATCGGTGTAATAAAAGCGCATTTCCATAAAGAGGGCATGACACACACGGATAGCGACTTTTCAAAAAGTAATGCGACTGGTTCAGCTATGGTCACAGAACAATTGACCAAAAAACGAGATGGTAATAAATCAGGGCCTGCTGACATCAAGGGTTTTAAGAATTTGGGTTACCTGACTAACATTAATTGAGACGCTGGATATATCCGAGAGTGTAGGTATATCTTGATCAACCAGTGAACTAATTGTTGCGGAGGACTGTGACGGTTGCAAAAAGTTGGAGTAAAAATAATCAGAGAATACATTAGTCATATTGATTCCCCAGTAGTTGCAACAATATTACCATATTTAATTGTGATACTACTTAACGATTCTTTATAAATGTCCAAAAATATTTAGGGTTATGTTTAATGGATTTTTGCCCCATTAACATCCTGAATGCATTATTGAACTTACTCGAAGGGCACTGTGCGATTTAAAAAGCGATGTGATTCCTCAGGCTGCTAGTATAAAAAATAATAGTTTAAAAGAACTAAAAAACACGCTTTTAAAGTACTTCTAACTAAAAAGTGAAAAATAATTCCTTATAATATAAGCTGAAAATGGTTATGAACAAAAAATACTAGTATTATTGTGAAAAAGCGCGGGTTGCTCGATAGATGAAAAATATGGCACAGAGCGCCCCACGCTTTTTTTACAATAATACTAGTATTTTTTTGTCATTGTCATCGATCTTTGACAGGTGTGCAAATTTTTAATGAAATCTGTCCGTTTAAAGTGGGTCAAAATCGAGTCCAAAGGAGTCGGTTACATACATACATACATACATACATACAGGTGAAGCTAATATAAGCGTGTTAATGAGTTGATATGCTCTAAAGCAGTGGTCGGTAACCTGTGCGTTTTGCGGGTGTCATACTCGTGTCCGTAATTTTTTAAATTAATAGTCATTATTTCATTAGAAAAATCTATTTCGGCACCACTTGAAATTGCGTAAAAATGTCGGCGCTTAATTACTTAACCGGAAAAGATTTTTCGTGTTCTTAATAATAAAATAAATAAAAGTAGCCTTTATTTCTCTGACTCTTACAATATTTTGTTAACATTAAATTTAGCTTCTTCCTCTAGCGCTAAAGACGCTATATAGTTCTTTAGTAGAAGATCCTTGGGCTCAGAATATCAACATACAAATTTAGCATTTTTGTGAGACAGATATTATTATATTAAAGTCCAAGATCCGATCGTTAAATTTTGCAAGTATAAAACTTTTCGATTTAAACTATTTTTAAATAAATTATTTAATAAATTATAACATGTCCCGATGCGATTGTACCCATACCTATGTCAATCCACGCTCGTCAGCGTGCATCGACCTTCGCCGACGTTCGGCGCGCATCGCCTCGCAAACGCCCGCGCAAAAGTAGTCCGATTGAACCCGTCACATAAGCCGCATGCGCGCCGTGCGTTTCCGAGAGTCGCTTAATAAATTATTGTTAATAGTTTTAGTATATTTTTAATAACGCCATCAAATATACTTTTTTTACAAATCACAGTGTTTCAATATTAATAATAGATAACACCACCACTATAACTGGCAGCCTAACGTGGAGCAAGAACAAAAATACGTGTTCAAAACAATTTCAAAACGTGATTGAAGTGGTTTAGTGCATATCGGTAGTGCAGTGTGCGAAATAAGAACAATAGACTTATTCGTCAAGTGTTATAGGTACTCTAGGAATCGGTAGCATTTCGGTACACCGCCCGGCAATACAGTGCGTGAAAGTACATAAGGTCAGGAATCGCTACGCGCGACGAGAGTACTTAGGTTCGTGAAGTAGCGATGGGTCGTCGACGATTTTTGCGTAAACGAAACTAGACCGTTCATTTTCGTTCATCGACTAGTCGATCGACCGGTTCAAAATATAGACTATAGTTCACGGTCTCAGTTCTTGCAAACTGCTAAGGGTCGTTTATAGTTCTTATGCGTTTACATTACGGGCGACGTTGAATTCGACTGAATGATTAAACGATGCGGTTCGACTGTTAACTGCACTGATGATTGAAATTTGAGAAAAATAATTTAAATAATAATCAAATTTTATTTGTATAGGTTACATTAAATAAATTGAAAATATATACATAGGTAAAAATAAAAAGGCAAATATTTACATTAAGTTAGGCGTAATAGTATTCCTCCGCATCGATCTCGGTTATATATTTCTTTTGTGTTTTTAAAATAATAAAATTAATGAAAAAAAAAAAATTGTATAGGTTTATAATTCCAGGTTTTGTTGATCTTCCCTTCATACTTTTTCCAGGCTTAGGACTGGCTGAATAAAGCGTATATGAACTTGTCTATAACTTACTATACCCATCTCACTCGCTAGCATTTCGCATTCAAACAAATATCAACGTTATCGCGTTCAAATATTGTCGTCTATTGTGTAGTTGTCTATTGAACTATGAATGAAGTACGAGAATATAAACCGTGATCGTGTCGTCTACAAATTGAACTGGTTTATCTGACAAACGTAAACGGTCGAACCGTTCATGAAACGTCAACCGGTCCATTGAACCAGTCCGTTCATTCAACGCCCACCACTATCGTGAAGTATATTTGTCACTGGCCCCGTGCCCCGCGTGAATGCACTTGCACTGACTGTGTTTTGTTCGCGCCTTAAGCCCGGGTGACACGAGGCTAGTATTTTGAAGCTAGGATAGTAAGCTAGTAAGGGGTCACTAGCTTGGTTTCTAGCTTACCTACTAGCCTGGATTGTAACCAAGCTAGTGCTGTCTACACGAAGCTAGGAAATTTCAAGCTAGTCAAGTCAGTAGTGAGTTGTGCTTAACCTGATAACACGTATACGTAAAAATGAACAGTGTGCGTAAGAGAAAAGCAATTCTACTAAGAAAGTTAATTCGGAAGTTGTGTCAACATGCGCTAGATGAAATATTAGCTCTGCTAGAAGAAAAGCGTACTTGGACAAGACCCTGGATCTTAAGAAGACATAGTCATGGAGCATCTGCATTACTTTTAAAAGAACTGCGATCTGAGGATTCCGGCGAATTCAAGAGTATTTTGCGAATGACACCTAATATTTTTGACAATTTACTGAATCTAGTGGGACCACAAATACAAAAATTAAATACTAATATGAGAGAAGCCATACCGGCTAAAATAAAATTGGAAATAACTCTAGATTTTCTATCATCTGGTGTCAATTACAGGAAGTTAAGTCACATGTATCGTGTTTCAAGATCTACTATATCTAGATTTATACCAGAAGTTTGCAGTGAAATTTATAAGGCATTAAAGAAAGATATACAGGTATGTAGAATTTTATTTATTTCAAATTAAAGTAGGTACTTTTACGCTTACATAAATGGCGAGATTAAATTCTAAATTACAAAATGAGAAATCATAAATGACGACAAAATGTACGTTTACGCTACATAAATGGCGAGAAATGTATCAAGCATTTTGAAATGCTTGATAGATGGGATCTTCATCTTGCTCCAACTCTTGCTGTGGTGGCGGATGGATGATGGGTTCATCACGTTGCTCAGTCTGTTGTAGTTGTGATGGTGGATTAGTGTAGAGTGGACTTGCTGCAGAACTATTGTAAGAAAATGTGGTTGACATATTGGAGTCTGAAGAATTGATAGGTGACTGGTACGAAAATGTAGTATTTCCGAAGTTTAAATCATACATCCGACAGCGGGATAGTGTTGCGTTGATCTGATCCCTAGCTAAAATGGCCTGTCCGGGTGAAAGCTTTTTCAACTGACTTGCTACATATTTTGCAAATATCTCATGTTCATCCAGCTCTGGTTCCTGAAATTCTCGTGAACTGTTTAAATCCTCCTTAATCACCTTAATTTCATTTATCAATGAACTCACTTGCGAAATATTGTTACAGATTCCAACTACAACTGAAGAATGGGCAGCTATAGAAAATGGTTTCAGAGTGAAATGGAACTTTCCAGCGTGTTATGGCGCCGTCGACGGGAAGCATGTTCAAATCATAGCTCCTGGCAACAGTGGAAGTTTGTTTTTTAATTACAAAAAAACATTCAGTATTGTTCTTATGGCTATTGTTGATTACGATTATAATTTCATTTATATTGACGTCGGCGCCTGTGGAATGGCATCTGATGGAAGTGTTTTTAGGAATTGCTCCATATATAATCAACTAGAAAATAACCTTATACCACAAGGCGGAGTAATTTTGGCGGATGCTGCATTCCCATTAAAATCGTATATTATGAAACCGTACCCAGGTGACAATTTAACACATGAAGAAAAAGTATACAACTACCGGCTAAGTAGAGCCAGAAGAACTGTAGAAAATGCCTTTGGCATATTGGCAAGCCGATTTCGTGTTTATCAAAGACCAATCGCAGTTGACGTAAAAACAGTAGACAAAATTGTACTAGCATCATGTGCTCTGCATAATTGGTTACGAAAAGAGCAAAAAAGCACTTATTGCATTAGTAGTGATGTCGACCAAGAAGACATTGAAGCGGGAAACATTATTCCCGGTTCATGGAGAATGGAAAATTTATGTTTACCCAGTATCAGTCGACAGGGAAGTAACCACTCTTCTCTGTCAGCTATCGAAAAAAGGGAGAAATTTAAGAGATATTTCAACAATGATGGAGCAGTACCATGGCAAGCAAGAATGATTCGTTAATTCAGACAAAACTACAAGAAAAATTAAAAATGCCGACGATTATTAATATTTCAATAAGTACTTTTAAGGTAAATAATTGTAAAGAGTAAATAATATTAAAATAACTTACCGAAGTTTTTCTCTTCATTGGCACCTTTTTTAAGAAATTATGCATTTCCTCAAACCAAATAATTTTTGGCTTATAGACTTCTGCAGTTCCTGCTCCAGACCTCTCAGATTTTTCTATCTTTGTTAATTCTTGACAATATGTAGCTCTTAGATTTTTAATTTTATTTTTAATCTCTTTTATCGACATTTCTATTCCATCTTTATTTAGTATGTCGCGTATTTTTTCTAGTGACGAGTCTCGCATTTGCTTGTCCTTGTAAGATGGAATACTTGCATTCCACAAACATTCCTCTTCTCTGTACAATTGAACGAATTTTAAATTAATTTCGTCCGCTAATTTCGGCATTTTAACAAATTGCACGCACTCTCACCACGCTCTCCGACTGCACACTAGCTTAGGTTCGCTAGCTTCGCGGTTGACACGAAGCTAGTAACGAAGCCAGGATAGTAAAACGGGTGGTGGGGGGCGCCTACTAGCTTGAAAAATAGAACCCCAAGCTATAAAACTATCCTGGCTTGAGGCACTAGCTTGCTAGCTTCCACACTAGCTTACTAGCTTGTAAACGAAGCTAGTTCCGTCTACACGAAGCTAGTGTCACTAGCTTACTAGCTTGGCAGCACTAGCTTGGCTCACTAGCTTGATTTACTAGCCTCGTGTCACCCGGGCTTTATATGGTATTGAAATAGCAAATCGCTATTTCGCGCGTTTTGCATTAACTTGATTTTGTTTTTGTTTACAAAATTACTAACAATTAGAACAGCGACGAGAATTCTTAGTGAACGGTCATGAACGGTGTGAACATTGTTTCATCGTGATAATAAATCGGACTCAGTGGACATTCAGTTTGGAATAATGGTGCTAACGAGATCGCGGACAGCGAGCCCGGCTTCTGCCGGCGCCCGGTCCGAGGACCCCGCGCTGCCTCTGGCGCCCGCGCCGGCGTCTGTTCAGCGCGACGCCAACACCGTTGCCGCGTCGGCGGCTGCGGATGTTCTTCATACAGTTGCTGGTGCAGCTGGTTCCGCCCCGGTCTCTTTGACGACCGACCAGTTGTTGCTGCTAATTGAAAGGTTAAGTCGCCGTGATCCCGTGAGTACAGAACCCAATTATTCAGGCCATTTTGCGAAATGTACTGCAAGATTCGACGGAGATAAGTCGAGCGACGTCCTCGCTTTCATCGACGCCGTCGAAACTTATAAAGAATGTCTACGAGTGGACGACCCTAATGCATTGCGGGGTCTACCCATGTTGTTGACAGGACTTGCCGCTACGTGGTGGCAAGGTGTCAAGGATACCACATTTTCCTGGTCAGCTGCCGTGGAATCCCTGAAGCAAACTTTTGGACCACGGTTACCGCCTCATAAAATTTATAGAAAAGTCTTTGAGAGAGAACAGCGACCAGATGAAGCTACGGATTTATTCGTCTGCCACGTGAGAGCGCTTTTTGCTCAACTTCCACCATTATCTCTAACAGAGGTGGTCCAATTAGATATGGTTTATGGATTGTTGCTACGAAGCATCCGAGAGAAGGTCGCACGTACTAGCTTTAGTACTTTTACGGAATTATTGAAGGAAGCGCGCCGCGTTGAAGAGATATTCGACGAGGGTCGGCCGCGCGCCGCGGCGGATGTCAAGCCGTCGATTCCGTCTACTGCGCCTACTCCGGATACTCGGGTGCCTAGTACCAGTAAATCTCGGCCCCAGTGCAATTATTGCAAGCAGTACGGCCATTTAAAAGAAGCATGTGAGAGACTAGCCAAGCTTAAGGCGGTCAACGATTCGAAGGAGAAGGTGCCGCCTGCTCCTGTTACAGCATCAGCATCGACGCCAGCGCCGGCCCCTACAATCACGTGTTTCGGGTGTGGAGCACCCGGGGTTGTTCGTTCTAACTGTCAAACATGCAAAACTGTTGTTTCGTCCGTGTTTCAATCCGTGTGTGACGATCGTACCGCGTCGCGAGTGCGTCCAGTGTTAAGTGTAGAAATATATGGTGCTATAGGCAAAGTGTTAATAGACACCGGTGCTAAACACTGCGTTGGAAGTATTTCCTTAAGAGCGCATTTAGTTAATAATGGTCACACTTTTGATAATGTATTTACTGAATTGAAATATGCTGACGGACGGTTATGTACACAAAATGTAGAAATGACTTATGTTAATGTCACGGTGCGTGGATTGACATTACCTGTTCGGTTTATTATGTTACCGCATGCTAGTGAAAGCCTATTAGGAATGAATTTTATCGTTGATACTGGCATGGTGTTAAACTTTAATCGTGGTTTATTATCTTTCCGCCATGATGACACCCCTGAACCAATGTGTTTTGAGTCTGAATCTGTTGTTGGACTTACCTGTTCATCTGTGAACCTCCGCGAGGACAAGGGCACTTGCCTTGTACCTGATGACCGGAAGCGTGTGTCGGATCTCTTGAATGTCCACGAGGACATTTTCACTCCAGGGGGAGGACCTACGCCGTTCGCTGAACATCGTATCGACACGGGTGATGCCGCACCAGTATCTAATCCACCTTACAGGGTTACTCCACATAAGAAAGAAATCATTAAAAGAGAGCGAGTGGAACGCCAGCTAGATGGTCGCAAGGACGCGGCAGACAAGGGTCGTCGTCCGGGGCTGCTTTACAGAGTAGGTGACCTCGTTCTCGTCGATAGACATCGCCCGAGTCAGGCCGCGAAGGGTTTCACCAGCAAATTCGCTCCGCGTCGCGAAGGCCCGTACGTTATTAAAAATGTCGTATCACCAACCACGTACGACATAGTTGATCAGGATGATACACCGCGAGGTAAATATCATGCCAGTCATCTAACTCCTTACGTCAGCGGCTCCGAAGCTGTCGTACATAAAAGAAGGAGAGGAAGACTTCGTAAAAAGGGTTCCAAGCCAGCTTCAAATCTTTCCGCTGACTTGGAGGGGGAGGATATAACATGTCCCGATGCGATTGTACCCATACCTATGTCAATCCACGCTCGTCAGCGTGCATCGACCTTCGCCGACGTTCGGCGCGCATCGCCTCGCAAACGCCCGCGCAAAAGTAGTCCGATTGAACCCGTCACATAAGCCGCATGCGCGCCGTGCGTTTCCGAGAGTCGCTTAATAAATTATTGTTAATAGTTTTAGTATATTTTTAATAACGCCATCAAATATACTTTTTTTACAAATCACAGTGTTTCAATATTAATAATAGATAACACCACCACTATAAAATATACAATGTAGTAGTACCAGGCTAACAAATAAAAATGTATGTGTTACATGGTAACCCAAGTGTTACGGGAAAATATCATATTTTCTTGTTTTAGACCAAATAAAAAAAGCGGTCAGCCCTTTTTAGCTGGATTGTTCTCATAATTTCCATTCAAATGACATATCATTTATCAAAAAATATATGGCTCCAAAATTTTGCGTTGGGATCTCAGGTTATTAGTTCCTCGAAAATTCCAGCAGCCAACCTGAACAATCTTGACTCTAGCATAACGAGCTCGAAATAGATTTTGTCGCTTTTGTTATTTGTCATTCAAAAATATGTCAAAAACCTATCTTGCGTTGTATATTCTAGTCCCTCAGGTTGGCTTAATGGCATCCCTCTTTTCATGAATTTATTTCCACAGAATGTGGGCGAGTATTCCCAAAAGACGAGCTGCCGCCGAGGGGCGTGACTGCCGGTAGAGTGGCAAAGAACGGTGACGCTCCGTGGCATGCTTCGATATACCACAACGGGACCCTTGTCTGTGGTGGTACTGTTGTGTCCAATCGAAAGGTGCTAACGGGTAAGTTCTTTCCATCGAGCAGAAACAGAGGGGAGGTGGTTCAAGCAACTGTGCACTGCACACGCATAACGTCACGTTAATGTAATTGCGGCGTTCGCCCTTTACGCAGCTATAAAACGTTAACAACCAAATAAAAAATTATTAGAAAATATTTTACGAAACCACGGCACACACCTCTGTAAATAAAAAGATAAGTGTGTATCTATCATATAAACTGGCGCTTGCTAACGGTGAAGGAAGACATCGTGAGGAAACCTGCATAAGAGTATCTAAAAAGTGCTCGAGGGAGTGTCAAGTCTACCGATCCGCACTTGGCCAGCGTGGTGGCCTAACTCTTCTTATCATGAGAAGAGGGCCGACAGGACTGTTATTATTATTACTTTAAACAGAAATTATTTTTTATTCAAGCCTGTTTTCTACTAGCGAATAAGCCCTGCGGTTAGCGTTCGCCACCCCGACTGAATATATGGCTAGTCCAGAGTACGTGGTCCATGTCGATTGGTCCATCAGTCCATCAGCTATCTTCAGCCAACACCACAACCGCCTAGATCTTTTTTTATCTATACCTTTTAGCCCAGTGTCGATAAATTTAAAACCAAAAAAAATAATAGTAGGATGAAACCCATTAGAAAAGGAGGAGAATATTATAAAAATTAAAGGAAAAATAAATTACGGGCGATCTGAGGTCTATTATTAATAGTTAATAAAGTATAATTAATAGTTTTTTCGATTTTTATCTTGCATTTTCTGAGAAGATTTACTATAGTAACATATATATATTTTACACCATCAGAAAGTAGAGATTTTAACGAACAGAAAACATACCAACTTTTTGAAAAAAACTGATATTTTGATGGGTGAATTTTCGATCGAAAATTAGGGTGCTTTTTCGATATTAATTCAAAATAAGGTAAAAAAATAAATATTTCTAATCAAATAAATAACAGCGTATTTGGGACATAAAAAGGTAAGTTTTCACCAAATTTCGTGAAGAAAAATTATTGTTTGTAAAAGATAAAAATAAAAAACCAAAAACTTTTACTTTGCTATTCGACTTTGTTCCATAGGACTTTTAGTTTTGCCGGAAAACGAGAAAACCGTTTTTACCCTTAAAACCCCCCTTATCCCCTTCCCGACCTCAGTTCGCCCGTAAATTATTTTTCCTTTAATTTTTATTATAATATTCTCTTCCTTTTCTAATGGGTTTCATCCTACTATTATTTTTTTTACTTTTTATCACTTTTAAAGGCTTCTACCCTGGTCTATTTAGTTACCACGCTGTTATTGACATGTTTTTGTATGTCTTTAGGTGCTACTTGTTTCCTGCCACAGCAGCGCCCCGTAACGGAGTACACAGTTGCAGCAAACAAGTTATTTTACCATTTGGACGATGCAAGAGATTTCGATGCCCAGAGATCGGAAGTAAGTACCTACATATTTGTATCGACTAGCTTTTACACGCGACTCCGCCTACGTGGTACTTTAAAGACGAGGGGTACGTCTTTACAGGGCTATTGATAATTTGACGTATTCCGTGGGTATAATGCAATAATAATAATAATAATAAGTGTTCAGCCAAAATTCAGCAGGTTTAGAGATTTGTTTTTTTTTTTGCTGAGCTATTCCAGATTCTACCACAAAAAAAAATAATACTAAGAAATGTGCTAATAATTTAGTTTATGTATTATTGCATTTGGGCTCTATTCTAACACTCCGCAAGGAACACGTCACATTAGCAATAACCATGTACAGTCTTTGATGAATACTAGAAAAAGATTCGTTGTCGCCTAAAAATTTAAACAAAATTCTGTCCGTACACTTGCATGTTAATAAACGGAGAACAATGTTTTTAAGCCGTTTAAAGAACAAAGTATTTACTACTGTAGCACCTAACAAATAAAATCGCAATCCCTGTAACAATAACTTGCACTTACGATCTTTCGTAATAAAAAACTAGCAAAGAAACGAAACACGGAAAATCGTAATTCGAATTTCGAATTGTATCGTTTCTGGGAACTTCTTTGCATTTGGCTTCAGGAGGAATGGAGTCGCATTTAATTATAAATGTAAGAATTTAGGTACCATTTTAGAACTTTACTTTCTTGGTTAAAATTAGTTTTTAGTGGTTATTGTTTAGGTATTTACTTATATTTTATTTACATATTTAACTATTATTTTCAGTTTTTACGTGTTGCATTAATGTTTGTATTGGCCAGGTGGTCGTGGTTACAATTTAATAAAAAAATAAAATAAAAAAAAAGTGGTCTCCATTTGCTCTTTTGCGACAATAATTGTTATCCATTCTCGGCAAGTGAAGAGATTGCTTGGAAAGCTAAAAAGTGAATAATAGGTTATTTAAGATCAAATTAGAGTTTATTAAAAATAATTTAAGTGTTTGTTTTTAATAAGTTAAGTTAGAATTTCGTGTCGGCAAAATACCGAATTACACTTTTGTTCGATCTAGTAATCGAACTCGAGACCTCGTGGTGAGAGGCACATTCGCTAACCACTAAATCAACGCGGCAGATTTTGTTCATTACAACGAAATCCACGCGAACGAAGTCGCGGGCAACTGCCGAAAATATTAAATAAACATAACTAATATCAAGTTCAAAGTCAACTCCATGCATCTCTACTGTTCTGTTACACATTATGTATGTGCTACTATTGGCTATATTGGCCAAACATTACCAAGTCATGGTCGTGATCGTTAAAATCTTTATTATTCATTAGTTTTCAGCACAGATATAGATCTACATAGATAACGCAAGTATCACGATTTGTATTGAAACCAAGCGTGCCGACTTTTTAATACCTTTTGTGACGTCACAGCCGAAATTTAGTGACGGGAAATCCAAACCGATTCAAAGACACCGATGCCGCCGATGCAGTACGATTCAAACGATTCAACTGGAGCCTTCCGCTATGATTTTCTCTAACAAAAGACGCGCGTGGACTGAAGTTAGCGGCGACCAACCTTGACGCTTGGTCGGGGTTCGGACACGCGAAGTACATGCATTTGCGTTATCTATGTAGATCTATATCTGTGGTTTTCAGGTTTAAATGTAACTAATTCTACATTTACTTACCAAAAATAGGATACTCCATCCAAAAACATCTTCTTTCGTTCATTATTTTTACAATATCTACAATGTCATTTAAAACTTTACTTATCTCTATTTAAATGATATATTTATATCTCTATTTCTTTCCAAATCTCATGGAGATTTTTTTGACGTTTAAATTTCGGATGTAGTGGGAATGGGCCGTAATTACCCGACTTCAAGAAATGGTATATGTTTTTTTGCGCGTATCTTGTATGTTTCTTTGTTTGTTAATTAGATAAGCTCAAAACGAAACAAATGTCGTCGATAAAGGGGCCCTAGACAACCTGCAGCGTTTAGTACGAATAGCTCTCGCTCGCACCCTGTGTTTTGTTATCGCAATAGTTGTATTAAATATAGTTATGTTATTAAATGAGAAACACCTATTTATTTTTTATTATGTACCAATTTATGTACCTACAGTTAGGTTAGGTTAAACTTTAAAATAAGTAATTTTAGGTTAAGTTGATATTTGCACTGTCGCATTAGGTTAAGGCCTGTAATGATAGCTGTAAGGTTGTAGTTAATAAATAAATAAATAAAAAAAATTATACGAAACCGCTGCCGGTTGTCTATAGGTAAGGTATCGTAGGTTTGGTGACAAGTTCTCTTAAAAAAATATTTTGATAAAAAAGCATTATGGGTGCGTTTCATATTGAAGATTTTAAAGTTTTATTGTGATGGATATCAGAGTATTTAAAGATGTTAATAGTAATATAAAATTATTTATCTTAAGGTAACTAGAGTTATCTTTTTAGTTATGGCACAGTAATTTGTTTTATTAAGTTTCTTTAGTTGTATATTTTTTGCTTTGTTTTTAAAGCCTAATTATTGTGTCAGTAGCAATTTTCAAAAATTTAGTATTTATAACATTAAAGTCACACTGCTTCTTTCTTTCTTTCTTAAATTGTTTATAATTTTTAAGATATGCCGGCATTTTGCAATCGGTTCTTTTTAACACGCTTATATTAGCTTCACCTGTATGTATGTATGTATGTATGTATGTATGTATGTATGTATGTATGTATGTATGTATGTATGTATGTATGTAACCGACTCCTCTGGACTCGATTTTGACCCACTTTAAACGAACAGATTTCATTAAAATTTTGCACACCTGTCAAAGATCGATGACAATGCAATAATTCGATAAAAAAAAAATAAAAAAGAAAACGCTAAACCGAACTACAAAGTAGAAAATAAATAATAGTTTAACTAAAAAGTGAAAAATAATTCCTAATATAAGCTGAAAAAAGCGTGGGGCGCTCTGTGCCATATTTTTCGTCTATCGAGCAACCCACGCTTTTTTTTAGCTTATATTAGGAATTATTTTTCACTTTTTAGTTAGAAGTACTTTAAAAGCGCGTTTTTTTAAACTATTATTTATTTATTTAAAAATCATGACTTATTCTTATTTTCAGATACAAGAAACAAAGATTCCGGGGGGATACCAGAAGCAATCCCGGTACAAAGATAATATTGCTGTGGTCATTTTGAAGACACCTTTCGTCTACAATATTCACTTAAGACCCGCTTGCTTGGTGTTCGGACAAGACCTGCCGAGCCCTGGCACTGTTGGAAAGGTATGAACATAATTATTGCCTGTGTTATTCAGAGAGGCGTGGCAGAGGAGTAAAACACCTACACTTCACCTGCCTATCGCCATCAACCAGGCACAACTCCAGCTCTGTGCTGCTATTGAGAATTGCCTCTTCCACTTAGCAAATACACTTAACATACACAGCTGCATAACACTTAACGACAGATATAGATCTACATAGATAACGCAAGTATCACGATTTGTATTGAAACCAAGCGTGCGGACTTATTGTGACGTCACAGCCGAAATTTAGTGACGGGAAATCCAAACCGATTCAAAGACACCGATGCCGCCGATGCCCATCCGCCCAGTACGTTCAGCTGGAGCCGTCCGCTATGATTTTCTCTAACGAAAGACGCGAGTGGACTGAAGTTAGCGGCGACCAACCTTGACGCTTGGTCGGGGTTCGGACACGCGAAGTACATGCATTTGCGTTATCTATCTAGATCTATATCTGTGCACTTAACACAACATACTCGTAGCACATTAACCGACCTGTGAATCGAACCGGCGGCGGCCTTGCGGTGAAAGGTTTAGTACAAGTTTAGGTACAACTTCTTGACAACTCTAGTGTTTGGCACCCTTAGACAATAAAACCGAAAGGACAATTCATTGTCAGGCTTCTTCAACTATGGAACTTGGAAGAGCACCGTACTTGCACGTATTATAAAACTAGTTCTCAATAATAAATAGGCGGCACAATCTACACTCCCCGTGATATTTGCTTAATTTCCTCTCCATATTGATAGAGTTCTCTTTGTTGGCACCGCCAGAATTTTGGTGATTAACTATAATGTGCTGTATTTTGTTTCCAGATGGCTGTTTGGGGTCGCAACGACCAATTGAAGCCCGGAGAACGCCTAGAGGTAGTGGACTTTACGACCATCAATACTGAGACATGCTTCAACACGCTGTTCGCTGTTTATGGAACCGTCGTCATCGCCAACCTATTCTGTGCTGGATATACAGGAAGTAAGTACTTTTTATTTATTTGTTTATTCTATAATTATAACATAACATCACGACTAAATTAACTAGAAGGCTGTGTACGTGTGACCAGACATCCGGCAACATTGCCCTGTTGAATGGCAATGCTTAATCGCTAGGCGAATTAAAACCAGCCCTCTGGTCGCGAAAAGCGTCGATTAGGCGTTTTACAATGTCTTTGAATAAAGGCACTCGGACACTGCAAATATTAATGGTATCTCTTTATTTCAGAACTGGATACGTTATCAGAGTTCGCTGGCAGTGGATTAGTGTTCGCACACACCGAGTCGGGCGTGGAGCGCTATCGTCTCCGCGGCGTGCAAAGCTTCGGCGAGCGCTGCAGTGAATCCGACCCATGCGAGCGAAACGCTCAGGGATACATGTTTGTCATCGACATCAACAAATATCAAGGGTTCATCGAATCTGCATAAACTTTATACCAGAGTAAAGATATACTAGAGTATTCAATCTTCATAGGAACAGTCTCGCAGATAAGATCATACATTATATACTTATCAAAGACAATATACTAATCAGATATTAATCTATGACTATGTGATACTAATCAGAGCAGAGAGCATGCAACTATCATGTGATCTTGCCACCAACACACATTTTTCACACACACAAACACCTACGCCAAACACACACACACTCTCATACACAAACACCCACACAAGTACTAACCCTGACATTACCACTATTACCAATTTTGTAAAACATTGAGATTCGCAAATCTTGCACCGGGTGAAGGCCTGGTGACCTGAAATACAGATTTTACCTAATTTGGGCACCAGTCTCCTCACAATAATCTGTGAATTAGTTTATAAGGTAACTGATGTACGAAAATAATAATTGTGGTGAGAAATAAATATTTACTTATTATTATTAAAAACTATAAGTTTTAAATGTCTAATTCCCTGCGCGTTCCAGATAAAATTCACGTCAAAGTTTAGAAATGTATGGATTCTGACAGCTTTTACTCGGCCCGGGAGAAATTTCTATGTAATTTGACAGTCCAATTTTTGCAAAAGTATAACAAAAAAATTCTTCATGTTTCATTTTGACATCTATTTTATCTATGACGTCAACAACAGACGGGTTTGAGCCTCAGCCTGTGATACACGAATTCACAAAACGAATGTTGGAAACTAGTACAGACTGCTACCGATCAACTTATACATTTTCAGTATAAGATGGTCTCCCATTGCATCGGAGGCCCTCTTATAACTGGCATTGTATACTTATAATTGATTATTTTTATAGCATTTAGTTATGCTTAGCAAATTATACTAAGAAACAGTTGAAAAAGATATCGGACTGGCAGGATTTGAACCTGCGACCTTACTGCACACCGGACAGCCGCTTTAGCCATCCAGCTACGGTCGCCTCTTACCAGAAACCTAAATTTCTCTACTGTATGATAAGTCATTTCGTGACGTCACGTTCATCCATTTGTTCCTATCTTAAGTAGGATACATTGGCATTGTATAGCTTGTTGTGTGGCCCAGCGTACATGAAATTCCAGATATATATCCTGTATGTATTCGAGTCAGAATACTCTATAGATATTGTGGGGTTTTTTGTTGTGTTGGTTGGGATCTTTCCATGTTAATGAGAGACAATAGGTTACTATATTAAATGATTATATTTACTGGTACCAGAGTACATAATATTATATAATAAACTTATTGACTAGCTTAAGAGCCAACCAATTTTTAATTGTGTATCATTTAACTTTTTACTTTTAGCCATGAAATGTCAAATAACAAGATCAAACCAAGTTTTAAACTAAGGACATTCATAATAATATAATGCTTATACTGATTGTTTAACAATCAGTTTAGAAGTTTACATATCAATATTTAACAATTATTTAAAATATCTTTAGTTTAATTTTTTAATGTAATGTTGTGGTTGTATGTAATGTTACAACGCTAGATCCATTAATGCTTAATAATTTACTTTGATCATCACAGGTACAATCCTTAATAAATAAAATAAAATAAAATGTGTTTGTTTTTATGGTTTTGGGACCATGCTGTGCACAAGGTCCAAATGGCTCGAATGTTAAGGAGACAAAATGTTCAACATTGTTTTGGTTAAAATATTGCATTAACAAAACTACAAAAGCTCAAATTGTATATCTGTAGTAGCTCAGCTTGATCCCTTCACCGTTTCTATTATTTGTTTATTTTTTGGGATATTTTCGAAAAAATACCATATAAGCTGAGTGCACGGTTGGCGTAGTGGTTAAAGCGGTCGCCTCGCCATTTTCAACTGTGCTGGTGTTGCGGGTTCGATCCCCACACACGAGATAAATCTTTCTGTGATCTGCAAAGATTTGTTCTGACTTTGGGTGTGCTTCGTGTGTGTGAAATGTATGTTTGTGAACACCCCACAGCATAGAAGTTATTCATAGTGTGTGCATCTTTTTTTTATGAAATAATTTTACTTTACGCCGTGTTACGCATGTGTGGCAAACTGGCAAAAGTTCATTACCTTCTCTAGAGCTGTAAGTTTGTTGTATTAAACAAGATATATTTTATTTTGTCTCTCATTCCCGTGCTAATAATAAAACCTTCGTAATCACACACTAAAATAGGCATAAATATTCGAAAAGTAAAAACAGCTTGCGAAAAGGTCTAAAATCTCTATCAAACTCGTTTAAAAATCTCTACCACCTTTGTATTTTTATCGGCCTCTTTGTAATGTCTAGGTTAGTATTGATCGTATCAACACGTTTATTTGCATTTTTATAACACGTGATAATTAAGCCTGTCAGTGTCAAACTGTCAATGTCAAAATAAATAAATGACAACTGACAGAAAGTAGCAGAAGTAAATTGCTGAATTTGTACTAAAAGGAATTTTATTTTAAGTATTTTAGTTTATTTGAATGTAATATTAAATATTAAAAGTTTTAATGAGAATGTAAAGGGTTTATACTGTTGAAATGGAGGACACAAACGTAGAACCGAAAACTAAGGCAAAAAAGAAGTTTCCTGTCAAGAAGTTCTTAAGAGGATGTTTTCTATCAACAATTGGTAATATTTTCTATAAAATCTGAAGTATTTCAATTTTATGACTCAACTTATTATATTTGTTAGTCCTTTGCTTCGTTAGAACTATGAACATATCGCATTTATTGAGAATTTTGTTATTTTAGCATAGTGTTGTTGTTTTGGTAATTTTCATTAAATAATGGTCATATTTTGTCTTCGTATAACTTGTTTATAAATAGTATAATACACTATTCTTAAGTGTTTATTGACTTGGTTTGCCAGTTAAACAGCCATATTTCATTGCTAACTGATCCTCTATTTATAAGCTTTAATTTTTCTAAAGTACGCCAACCCTAGAAGTAAGATCCTCTTTGCGGCCAGTGCGCTTCACATTTGCAGAGCGGTGTATTGTCTCTGCAAGGTGGGGTATCCAACAGAACCATCTTAAAGTGTTGTGCATTCAGGGGTTAGCAACCTCCAGACTATAGATGGCCGCTCTTAGGTCAATCTGGCTGAGCAGGTTTACTCAAACAACTTATCCTGTGATTAAGGGGACCCCACTCTAAATATGGCCCACCTACTCACCAGCGTGTTGCTTCCCTCTACCTGAACCTTCCAAGATTCAATAAAGGCTAATAAAAGGGGATTTGAGGTGGCCACTTACTGGGCAAAGCTGTCTAAAATAATATAAAATGCCATTGATTTGAGAAGAAAAAGAATCTGTGAATGAGCTGACTACTTTTTGCTGTACCTCTATAGTCTGTTGGTCTATTGCCAACGGTACCAGTGTGTTTTATGACTGCTATCTCCCTTAGCCTTTCTTAAGACTAAACCCAATTATGACAGATGATTCAGCTAATTTACAAAATATATAAAATCACGCCTTTATCCCATAGCGGTAAGTAGAGATGATGGAACACCATGAGTATCTACCTGAGCTATGGTTGCTTCATCAACATTCATACATCTTGTGATAAATACTTGCCGTTACATGTACTACAAACTTGTCCTTTCTGAAGAATGAAATTTCACTGTAAATTTCAAGGGTAAATTATTAAGTTTAACAGCTAATTTGCAAATTACAAATTTGTACCAACATTTTGAATGAAATAAAACATTAATTGTTTTTATTCGCACAATAGTAACCTAATGACACAATATAAAGGCACTTACAGAGAGTCTCAATGTCATTAAAACATATTAAATATTATTATTTAAGTGATTTTAATAATGACAGTGTGCAGTGTCATGCAACAAAAGCCAAGTGGGAGACCATAGGACTACAGAGTCGAAGGTCTTGCATTCGCATTTTAGACAATTTATGACCACCATCACACTCAGTGACTCAGTGTCTTATCACTAATTGCACAGATGGCACTGCAACCAAGTATGGTCCGTCTAACAGGTATACTACCTAATAAGTTAGCACTAAAAGGGTTGAGTAATTTCGAATCCAGCAGCATACAAATCCATGGCTTAATTAGCATTTAAGGAAAATTAGGATTTAGTAATTAATTTTAATATTTCTATTTTTGTAGTCTCCTAAAGAGAAAATGTTTGAGTGTAATGCATGCCTGTGATTTGTGTAATTACTATATGATTTACCTGTACATTATTATAATAGTTTGTATGGCTCTGTGTAATTATACAGTTGGTGTGCTTATTACATAAAATAAAATAAAATAGCACCTGGGGCGTTTACACGGGGGATGCAGGTTCAAATCCTGATTTTGCAACCTTAATATTGTATAAAATGAATGACAATCATCATTTGTGGTTGCTGTATTCGCGGCATATTTACGCAAAGAAACCTCCGCGAATGAAGATCTTCTACCGTACTAGATTCATGGTTGAGCAAAAATGCTATCTGGGGTCAATATAGGTCCGAAACATGAGTGGTGAAATGTGGTTGTTATTACACTCTACAACAGGGATAGCGAACTGTTCTTGATACACATGTAATTATTTTATTTAAAAAAAGAATAATAAGGGCAACGATGCGACGTGCCTAATTCAAGAATGCGTGCGAAAATGTTTATACTGCGTGCCATCTGTGGCCTGCGTGCTAAAGATTCGCCACCACTACCGTACATCCTTCTAGGTAATTAAAGCCATAAACTTTACAATATCTCCATAAAATAATATCTGATTTCAGCATTCGGCCTCGGCTACTTTCATTATCGCTACGTGATTCACCTCTTCGAGAATGACCGGAACTTCTCATATCTCTCTGAAATGGAGCGAGAGATGTCTCTTAAGACGGAGATGGGTTTCTATTACTCTTATTATAAAACAGTTGTGGAAGAGAGACCGTTCGTGGCTGGAATATCAAAGTTAATGTACGATCGATTGGTGGAGTATCCCAAAGATGTCAATGCGTTCAACCGATTTAATATACATCCGGAGGTTTGTCGAAAGTTTCATATACCTAGCTTGTAACTGTAGCCTATATCCTTCCTCAGATCTCAAACTGTCGCCATACAATTTTTGATCAAGATTGGTTCAGTAGTATAGTAACGAAAGTGTAACAGACAGAGTTATACTAAGAAACAGTTGAAAAATATAAGGTCTCACACTTTCACCCACATTCCACTTAACTTCTCCACTCCCGTGGAGTTTAGCATCATGTTAAATATCTAAACACCTTTATTGAGAGTTAGACTGTCAAATCATCAATCTAATTTTTTTATAATCGGTTCATTAAGTATTTCAGGAACTAATAAGCTGAGTTCGAAATTATCAAGAACATTATTTTATTTGATAATTATCACGATAATTATGGAATAATAATCCAAAATAATTCATTACTGGGTCTCAAATTCTGCACAAATACATGTTATCTTAATTTTTATTATATTTAATGAATTTTAGCAAATCCATTTCAAGTATCGTCGACAAACACGAACAGATAAGGAAATTTGACACTTAATTCATTTGGAAATAATACAATTCTTTATTAATAACCAGTGGTCGGAATTAGGTAGTGTTATTCATGGGTGTGTAACGGTTGATATAATAACAAAAAATCTAACGGTCACTTGACATAATATCACTTAATATAATTTTATTTAATATAACGATCAGTTGTCATATTGATCTGTTGATATAATTTCATTTTATCTAATTTCTTTTGATATAATGAACACTTTTTATAATGCACATTTGACATAACATTCGTTTAGTATATTATTTATTTACTATAATATTCATAATCTCTAAGTAACTTTTAATATAATTTAGAATATTCGATACGATTTTAAACGCCTGCTAACCTGGTGCTAGCAAAAAGCTATTGTATTAAGTTTTTGTTCTTCCCTTTATACCCTATACATCACCCAACTATTGTTACCAGGAGGATCTGGATGCAATCTGGACTTTAGGGCACCCCGACTCGGATAGGTTAGGTTAGAAGGGGATGGCGGGGTCTACGACCCCGCCATCCCCTTCGTGGTTTTTTTTTTTAACCAACCAGAAGTAGGAGCCCCGCGAAGCGGGGCTCCGTCGACCAAGTCCGACCTCGACCAGAAAATTAGGTCAAAAGAACATTAGGTTAAATGAAAGTTATATTAAAAGAATATTATGCATTTTGAAAATTATATCATATGAACTTTATACAAAATGTTATTATATCAAAGGAAGATTATATCATATAAAACATTATATCATATGAAATTAGGTTATTTGATATTATAGCATATGAAAATTATAACATATGAACGTTATTTCAAGTAAAATTAGAGCATTTGTTATTATATCAAACATTACACACCCGTTATTCATGTACTTACACTGATTTCATACAGCGAAAGAATAAAGTGGATATACCTCAAATCCCGAGATTAATTTTAAAGAGCAGAAAAAAACGGGTGTGTAATGTTTGATATAATAACAAATGCTCTAATTTTACTTGAAATAACGTTCATATGTTATAATTTTCATATGCTATAATATCAAATAACCTAATTTCATATGATATAATGTTTTATATGATATAATCTTCCTTTGATATAATAACATTTTGTATAAAGTTCATATGATATAATTTTCAAAATGCATAATATTCTTTTAATATAACTTTCATTTAACCTAATGTTCTTTTGACCTAATTTTCTGGTCGAGGTCGGACTTGGTCGACGGAGCCCCGCTTCGCGGGGCTCCTACTTCTGGTTGGTTAAAAAAAAAAACCACGAAGGGGATGGCGGGGTCGTAGACCCCGCCATCCCCTTCTAACCTAACCTATCCGAGTCGGGGTGCCCTAAAGTCCAGATTGCATCCAGATCCTCCTGGTAACAATAGTTGGGTGATGTATAGGGTATAAAGGGAAGAACAAAAACTTAATACAATAGCTATATTAGTTATTTAATCTTAACACATCAATTATAAATATAACATCTTATTTCAGTTTTAAGTTAGAGGCCAAAGCCCGAAGGAATTCGATTTCAGTGTATTATAGTAAATAAATAATATACTAAACGAATGTTATGTCAAATGTGCATTATAAAAAGTGTTCATTATATCAAAAGAAATTAGATAAAATGAAATTATATCAACAGATCAATATGACAACTGATCGTTATATTAAATAAAATTATATTAAGTGATATTATGTCAAGTGACCGTTAGATTTTTTGTTATTATATCAACCGTTACACACCCGAAAAAAACACGTGATTTTTTAAATAAAAAGTAATTTACTTTTACACAATTTAAACTACTGCACGCGCGACGGTGCCAAACTTACATCAATGACATCGGATGTCCGAAGATGCAAAATTCCAATACGCGTGATGTAGTCCACATTTGTAGTTCGCACAACATAAGATTGTATGTTAATTATCTTTGTTTTATTTGTCTATCTCTGAGGTTTTTATTATTATTTATTCGTAATATTGTTGGCCACACAGGATTGTCCATTAGAAATCCCGGGAACATTAACCTCTACCTAATTCCGAGCTCTGTTAATAACTCAATATTACATGTCTGTTTTTACATTTTCTTATAATATTTAATATCAATAAATTAACATCGAAACGCGCGAAAGCGTCATATTGTGTTGGGATACATTACGTGGCATTGTAGTTGATATAGAACTGTATAATTATCAAGATAATTTTCACCCTGAACCCTGGGGTGCACGACAGGAGCCTCCCCGAGTGACGTACACAACAATCCCCTACGTCCGGCGCACCCTGGGCAATTCACGAGTTCTCCAAAGCGAATTGGCTAATCCTTTCACCACGATGGCAAGTCAAAATAAAATTTGACTCAGCCATCGACACGACGAAGAAGAAGAAGAACCCTGAACCCTGCTAATAAGTTATGATTATGAATTAAAACCATACTGAACTGAACTGAACTCATTCCAGGTCGCAATCGGAGCCCTATACCGCTACCTGGAGCCTTACATTAACACCACAACATACCGGCAATGTCACACTGTAGACCGGGGCGCAGGCCTACCACCAGTAGAAAGCTGCGTAGGCATCGGACTCCCTATATTTTTTTATTTGGAGGCGATATGGTGGCTAGCCGGGCTTACAGTGGCGGCCATATTTTTGTATGGTGCTTCTTTAAGGTAAGATAACTTAACATCACGCTTATATTCGCCCTAAGGGTATGGCAGAGGTGTATAACATTATATAACAACTAACGCCATCTATTAGCCACAATTCCAAACTTAACACATTTTTTTAGAGAGAATCTTTAAGATCAATCTATTTATTCTTTGCCTTTTTTTCACAAGATATGGTAAGAATTCATCTCCACGAGCTAGTAACAGATTACGCGAGCAAATAAATTAAGTAATAGTTATTTATGCAACTGTTCTATAATGAGGGGTATTAAAACATGAGTGTGGGTTTATCACACGAGGCGAAGCCGAGTGTGATACTAGTATCACATGAGTGTTTTAATACCTAATTATAACAGTTGCATACAAGACTTTATCTACACCCATGATATGAATCCTCTATAAATGTTCTGAAACCATAGGGTATTGTACAGTGTTGTAAGAACTCTATGTAAATTCATGGAAAGTTTAATTAGTGAGTATCTAATACAAACAAACTATGTATAGGTAATAATACTATTATTGAACAAAAATGGCGGGATACGACGTCAATTCAAAAATTCGTATAAGTTTTTATTTAAATGACGGCGCTGTGGTAGTGAAACGCGCGTGCATGACATGTTCTTTTTTTGAAATTCATAAAGATGCCATGAGAATGTGGCTGTTCGATGAGTAAAAAAGGAGTTGCATAATGAATTTCAGTACAACATTAGTACACCCGTTTGGGTGTTATAATGGTTATTATGACACTGGCTGTTTTAACGTTGGCAATTAGCTAACTGTTTCAAGAACGTTTATAGAGGATTTATAGCATGGGTGTAGATAAAACATTTTAGAAATTAAACGTACATCTTATTTCAGTGAAAGCGCCCTAGGTGGTGCCCTCGCCGTGGCGCAGTACTTCGCGAACCACGCGGAGTGCACGCGCGTGCAATGGGCGCCCAACGAGCGAGAGAACCTGGCGGCGCCCCTGCTGCTGCTGCAGACCTGGCTCGTCACCGTGCAGCTCCGGGACAACCAGAGGAGAACCACCTTTCAACTGCAAGTAAGAAACATGTTATACTCATTGTTGTGTCTATAGCTTGTCCATTCGTTTATTTCCTTTTAGACAGCTCACGCCAATGAATTACTGGTATCTTTTAACAGTTTCCCCGCCTGGTAGGGCTATTTACAGCGCGCTACCATTGACTTTATTTGTGTATTGTGTTTGTAAATTAAATAAAAAAAACATAATGGCTCCATAATTAATTATATTCGAAAAATTAATGGAATTACGAATGAATCAAGTGAAATTATTATTTAAAATTATTAATAACAAAGATTCATCAGAATCTTCTTTAAAAAAAACCTTATAAATGAATTATAATATTAAACTTAAAATATGTCAGTGCAGTTTAGTAGATATAGAGTTCTTCTGAAATAAAATCGATTAATATTTCAAATCGAGTCGGCAACGGGTCACTAATTTTGAAATTGAAAAAATAAAATAATCGATTGAACAAGGTATAAGTGACTTACCTTATACCTTAATCACACAGATGGCGCTGAAACCATTACTTGGTTCGCTTGACGAGGTATTTACCTATAAAGTCAGCAGACCAAAGGGTTGTAAATATTTCCAATCTGGTAGCTTACGGATCCATAGCTGAAATGGAAAAGCACCTGGGGTAAGCGACCCAGAAGGAACAGGTTCGAATCCTGCTGAATTCTTAATTGTTCAACCTTAATCTATATTATATATAAAAATGAAACCCGTTTTTCGTTGTCACGACATAGCATGAAAACGGCTTGACCGATTTGGCTGATTTTATGTTTGTAGTTTTCTAATACTCTGTACAAGGATGTTATGGAAAAAAAAATTAAAAAAAAAGTATTCATTTTTATATGGAGGATGTTATAGATTCCAGTTCAAATTAAATAGGTACGCATACATAAGATAGGTCAGCTATACAAAATAAAGTAGTGCATCAAATTTACGCGAAGGCGGTACGAAGTTCGCCGGGTCAGCTAGTATTGTATAAAATACAATAAGCCACAGCAAAATAAAATCTTAAAAATGACCGCCGCGTTGGCGTGATGTTATGTATATTTTAATATTATTGGACGACCGGATGGCGGAGTGGGTAGTGTACCAGCCTGCGACGCCGAGGTCGTGGGTTCGATTCCCACTTAAGACAAATTTTTGTGTGCATGAACATGTAGGTTTGTCTTAGTCTGGGTGTTTCTATGTATAATAAGTATGTATTTACAAAAGAAAAGTATATATGTATTAGTATCAGTTATTCTAGTTCCCATAGTACAATCTCTGCTTAGTTTGGGCCTGGATGGCGTTGTGTGTGAAATATTTATTTATTATTTCTTATCTAATATTTATATATTTTGTCTGTTTCAGGTGTCAATATTTATTTTGAATTGCCTTTGCCTGCTCTTCTGGCAATTCACACAATTCATATTCCTAACCCAAACCGCAATTTTCTTCGTCATGGAACAACTACGAATCATAGACATAAAGGCTCTATGTATCTTCCTACACTCACACTTCTGCGGACTACACATGGCTGTGCTACTACTACAAGGCAATGATATGCTAAAGTCGTCCTTATACGCATCGTTTTTCCTCATAGTATCAGCCTACTGTTTATTCTTTAGTGCTTTTCGCATTAAGGTGCAAAATCGCTTCGACTTGTTCGTAGAAGCGTGGTTGATATTACTAAGAATGGTCATAGTTCTCTTAGTTTCATTTTATACCAAGAAAGTGATAAGTAATTTTCTAGAAGTAGAAGAAGACTCTCATGTATGGGATATTTTGTATTCCAAATTTTCAAATTTTAAATCCTTTCATACTTTAATATATACCTGCTCTGATGTTTTCGATTATCTGCCATGGTCCTCTGTTAAGAAGCTACTCAAATCATTCCTAATACCTTTTGTGTTACTAAGTATTACAAATCTATGCTATTATTGGATCTCCAACTCAATAACGGCATGCGTGAAAGAGATAGAAGATAAAACGCCAACGATAGAGAAGGATGGGAACGTCTCGGATGAATCTGACAGTGGAATCGAAAATTCAGATACGAAAAAAGGAAAAGTTGTTACCGATTTGGACGTTATCGATAAAGATATAAAGTCGAAAATGGATTGTGAAGAAAGTATAGATGACAATATGATATTATTTTTGAAGAATTTAAGGATAGATTCCGGTATTTTCTATAGCGTCTCGCAGATGGTGGTGTTCGGAATGATGGCGGTGTTGGTTATGAGACTGAAGTTGTTATTTGTGACGCAAATGTGCGTCGTTTCTTCTGTGATGATGAATACTAAGTATTATTGGTGAGTTCTCTTTCATTTATTCTGTACATTTTACTGTTCACTAGTGCAGAGTAAGCGTATATTACCGAGTACACTATTGTTTTAAACGGGGTGGCTCATTTCTATCGATGAGTATGGGAAGTCTGTAAACCATGACATTGATTTTAGTAAAAACAAAAACTTCACACTTAGATTTTACAAAAAACTTGCACTCAATTGGGGAATCGAACCCTGTCCAATTGAAAAATGAAACTTGCATTATTTTCATTTGGATATCGATTGTGTAGGTCATAAAGCAGTCAGTCAGAATTTTCCTAGTTAGAAAGCTTATTTCAATGACACATTATAACCATTATGTTGACTATTAAGATTACCCCATTTTGAATTATGACATTGACATTATGATTATATAATTTCAAATTTTAACATTGATATAAATAATTGACTTGTAATTCTGGAATAAAATTAATTGAAATATTCAATTTAAATTTTTAACCGACTTTCCAAAAAAGAAGAGGTTGTCAATTCGTCCGGAATGTTTTTTTTCTATTTATGTACATCGATTACGTCGCGGTTAAAGGACCGATTCGCGTGATTCTTTTTTTGATCGACGCGAAATTGCTGCCAGGTGGTCCCATAAAAATTTCTTTCAGTTTGGTCTAGTAGTTTTTATTTATAAGCATTATTTGTAATTGAATTCGTTTTTTTTTGTGTAAAATTATGTTACGTTAGGAAAAACTGCATGTGGAAGAGGCTGAAATTTTGATGAACATCTGATTATAATAATTTTAACTTTATAATACTAATATTTGCACGCCTTGATTGGCAGAATATGATGATACTCTGTAATTAGTTTAAGTCACCTATTATGTACTATATTCATCCAAATAATTATTACCTACTTACTTACACTTTTTTGCAGTCGGGTAACATTTCTGTACCGAAAACTAGTATGTTTTTTTTTTTTTTTAATTCTACGCAAACAGCGAACGAACTTGTAGTCCACCTGATGGTAAGTGAAGTACAGCCCATGGACATCAACAATCCACAAAAGCAGATTATAGATGCGTCGCTGCAGCTGAGGACTACGGTGTTATGCCTTATGTGCCAGTAATTTCAGGGCCTGATCTCACCACCAAACCGGAACACAGTAATGGAAGCACTACTATTTGGCGGCAGGTTAAAGGTGAGACGGTGGTGCTGCCGCCCTCGAGCTCATTCACAAGAGCTCTACCACCACTAGAGCTCTGTATGCTATGTATATAATATATTTGATTGTTAATTTTCAGGTTACCTAAATCATACATGAAATACCTACCATTCTTGTGGGTACTGAGTATGTCGCCGCTAGTCCACGAGCTGGTACAGAACATGTTACATGAATTGTCACATATCGGTGAGTAGAGCTGTATTGCAACAACATTACATCTGTAGTATTCAAACACTAGAAAGGCTAACTCGTTGCTCTAGCAGTATAATAAATATAAATAAATATTCCACAACTCACACACAACGCCATCTAGTCCCAAACTAAGCAGAGCTTGTACTATGGGTACTAGAATAACTGATACTAATACATATATACTTTTGTAGTAAAGTATATGATAATTATGTATTAGTCTCCTGTGCAGGTAGTGAAGCAAGTAGGACAGGTCATGAGGTGGGCCATAGCAGCGGTTGTCGCGGTGCTCTCAGTAGCGAGTGCCGCTTAGGGGTCTCGTCGGTGTGCATGTTTATGTGTGCGTGCCGTTTCGCACGTTTGTAGGCAGTTTCCGTACTGTTTGTACATTTTTATACTGTGGCCATAGTCTGTACAGCACCACACTCGCAATATAGGTTTGTATTATTATTATATGTATTAATTGTAATTTCAGGAGAATTCAGCGACGTCGCGCAGGAGCAGCTAATGGAATGGATCATCTCAGAGA
The DNA here is from genome assembly GCA_905147285.1 of Hypena proboscidalis. Lineage (NCBI taxonomy): Eukaryota > Metazoa > Arthropoda > Insecta > Lepidoptera > Erebidae > Hypena > Hypena proboscidalis. The sequence goes on from LR990155.1 coordinate 5,499,827, forward strand.
CGCCGGGCACCGCGGCGTTCGCGGGTTCGATGCCCGTGCTAGCCACGGTCATGCTCATCACGAGGCGACCTATCGTTGCGCACCCGCATTATGAACATAGAGAAGCCAGGTGAGTTTGCGACGAGCTCTTGGCTTATTCATCTAGCAGGTTAAGCAATGCTAACCGGAGTCGGTCGTGGATGGGTGACCATTTTAACATAATGAAGTACCCTCCGTGCCTAGGAGAGGACGTTAAGCCATCGGTCCCGGTTGTTTATAAGCTCTACTAACATAATGAGTCATTGGTCACTTGAATAAATAGATTTTATTTATTATTTTATTATTAACAAGCTTCCGCCCGCGGCTCCGCCCGCGTGGTATGTCAATTAAAAGTAGCCTATATGTTAATCCAGACTATAAGCTACATGTGTGCAAAATTTCATCGAAATCGACCCGGTAGTTTTGGCGTGAAAGAGTAACAAACATCCATCCATACATCCATACATACAAACTTTCGCCTTTATAATATTAGTAAGGATAATAATTAGTGCGCTCCTACGCCTTGTAAGGCACCTTCATGCAAAAAGTTTCTAACCCTAGTAATTTAGGCTCTGCGTTGATGAATCAGTCAGTCAGGCAAACAAATTGTATACATAATTTATATATATTATTATACATAATTTACTGGATTATTGTTTTTTTTCCAGAGACCGCGCGTACGCCGTATACAAGACGTACGGTCGGTTCACGTCGCACGAGTTGTATCAGGAACTGAACAAGCTACGCGCTACGCACCTCGTCGTAGAGAACAAGTACTGCTACGGGCGTAGCAGGTAAGCTACGCCACCGACAGCCAAGGCAAACACGCTACCAGAGTACAGATCTATCGAGTACGCTGGATCGGTGCCTTTCTTTGAAATAACTACCTCGTTGGTACAGTGGTATAAAGGTGGTAGAGCTCTTGTGAATGAGCTCGAGGGCGGCAGCACCACCGTCTCACCTTTGACCTGCCGTCAATAAGTAGTGCTTGCATTACTGTGTTCCGGTTTGGTGGTGAGATCAGGCCATGAAATTACTGGCACATAAGGCATAACACCGTAGTCCTCAGCTGCAGCGACGCATCTATCATCTGCTTTTGTGGATTGTTCATGTCCATGGGCTGTACTCCACTTACCATCAGGTGGACTACACGTTCGTTCGCTGTGGGCTTAGTATTAAAAAAATAAATAATAATAATAATAATATGTGTATTGCTCACCGCGAGGTCTCGAGTCCGATTCCCGGGTCAGGCAAAAGTTTTATTTGTGGCAGTTCTCAATAGCAACCCGTAGTTGCATTTGTGCCCGGATGGTGAAAGGCACGCCCTCATTACGTGGCACATAAACATAACAAGCACCGCTTCACGGTAGATATTCCACTAATAAGCATACACAATTTCAAACTCTGGCCTGTTTCAAGTCCCGACTAAAACGCTGGCTTGTCGAGCAAACATTTTATGACTATAATGATTTTTTCAATTTTAAAGTACGTAACTAATATTTGACATAACTATTTAATTTGCTAGTAGATTGACATTTAATTAATATTGACATTGTTATTAGTAAGTGTACAATTATTAATTATTATTTTTTTGACTTTATTTTTGACTATATTTATTGACATTGTGCTTGACAATACTCTTGGTCTTGTTATTTTAAATTCATGGATGTATATATAGTTACAATAGACATAAACTATGCAATAATATAATTGACATCTGGATATTGAAAACATGACATGTAAATTGACTTTATGAAATTAAATGAATATGAATATGAGTATGAATAAGCACTAAACGTTTCGCCTCTATTATGCGAACTGCCAAAGAGTGGAACGCCTTGCCCGAGTCTGTGTTTCCGCATGAGTACAACTTGGATCTCTTCAAAGCAAGAGTTAATAGGTATCTCATAGGTAAGCGTGCTCCACCGTAGACCGCATCATCACTTACCATCAGGTGAGATCGTGCTCAAACGCATGCCTTTCCACCATAAATAAATAATAGTTTAAAATAGCTACAAAACACGCTTTTAAAGTACTTCTAACTAAAAAGTGGGAAATAATTCCTAATATTATACTTTTTAGTTAGAAGTACTTTAAAAGCGTGTTTTTTAGTTTTTTTAAACTTTTATTTATTTTCTACTTTTTAGTTTGGTTTATTTATAAGAGCGTTTTTTTTATCGAATTATTGCATTGTCATCGATCTCTGACAGGTGTGCAAAATTTTAATGAAATCTGTCCGTTAAAAGTGGGTCAAAATCGAGTCCAAAGGAGTCGGTTACATACATACATACATACATACATAACTACATACATACATACATACATACATAACTACATACATACATACATACCCAGGTGAAGCTAATATAAGCGTGTTAAAAAGGGAATTGTGACTGTCATATACCTCTGCCACCCCCTTCTACGCAATAAAGGCACGATGTTATGTTAATTACTAAAATACAAATTAAAACAATACTTTATAAACGACATAATAATTTCATAACTATATTCATATTCCAAGGAAACTTAGTTCAAACACGCTGTATTTTTATATGCATTTTGCTTTGAAGGTGGATAGAAATTTTATTTGTTGACGCGCGCGCTGCGCTGTTTATAAATCCGATAGTTTTTTTTTGCATGTACCGTCGACGAATTGGTGTTCGGAAAAACCTTAACTGGTTTATGTTACACTATGTTGTTGTAATTTTTGTAAGACTATATTGTAAGTGATTTTAATAAATAAATAAATAAACTTGTTTCCTTTTCCAGCAAAGGCTGTACATTCCAAGATATATGGGATGTTGAAACGCCGTGGCTGGCGGGACGACCGTCCACGTGCGCGACTCTGCTTGACCAAAGAGTGGAGCACTTCTACAGGGTGTTCTCTAACCATCAGTACACCGTGTTCAGAATTCACGACTACAGTGTCAGGTAACAAATTCAAATTCAAATTATTTTCATAGGTCCCAGGAGGCGCTTGAACACGTTAAAGCATTACAAAAATTATATAAAAATAAATCATAAATAATACTAAATTATACTTATTACAATGGTTTGAAAAACCGGGGTTTAGATTAATTTTATTTAAACTTGTAATATTTAAAGCAAATTTTAGCTTTGCTATGCATTTATTTAAATTTATTTATTTATTTAAACTGTTTAGAATCAAATTAAAATCAATCCAAGTACCAGCTCCGATGGGTATTGCATTATGAGAAGAGCTGGTGAGAAACTCATGTGCACCATCTTTTAAAATGAAAAATATAACAATAAGTATACATACAAAAGTCACATATGAAGAGCAATTCATTTCCAAAGTAAGCTTTTTGACATAATCTAATTTTAACATATTTTTTAAATTTACCTATTGATAATTCTATTGCGTCTAAAGGAAGTTTATTGTAAAAGCGTATACATTGACCTGGAAACGAGTCAGAGATTTTATGGAGCCTAGTAGTGGGCACAGCGAGTTTGTTTTTGTTCCTTAGATTTAATTTATGGAGTACACTATTTTTTTAAAATTTCGTTTGATTTTTGTGAACGTACTTTAATGACTTGTGTACTTAACAATTTATGAAATCAAAGATCTTGACGGTTCTGGAGTGAGACGCAGACCAACCAATCTTCGGACGCCACACTCGAGCGCGACCATTGCCAACCCGTGACTTTTTATTTGCAGCTTCAAAACTGCCAAGATCTTTGATTGTATCTATACTTAATTTTTATTGACTGCCCATATTACCCAGAAGGGTGTAGCAGGGGCATACAGCACACACAGTTCACCTGTTATGTTTAGATCCCGTGGAATAGAGGGTGAGCCTATCGCCATCCACCGGGCACAATTCCAACTCCGTGCTAATATTGTGAAATTCCTGACGGAAAGTTCACAAATAAGACTTTGCCTGACCCCTAGACCATCTAGTCAAGTCCACTCAAATTATACAAGGATTCGCTGGATAAATGCAAATTAGCCCGTTCTCCGATTATATCCATTCCACACTATTAGCGGTGAATCCGCTGATTGTCTGGTTCTAGTGTTGCCCAGCAAGAGCCTTGCAATTACCTATAAGGTATGCTATTATTAAAGTTTAATTTATATCTTACAAAAACGTATTAAAATAGGAACATTTTGAGCTTGAATTAACATAGTAAAGACCAACCAGATTAACAAATGTCAAAAGATTTAATGAGAAATCAACTGCCACATGGTTATCAACTGAGCTATATGCCGTTTCCCACGGGAGTAACTGTTTCTTAATAACATTTACGTAATCAGTATAATGTATTCGTTTTCATTGCAAGCATTCTGAAACTTATTTTATTCTTTGGATGGAACACCTGTACTCTGAAATTCGAAAATCAAAGTTCGTGTGTTCGTGTTCGTTACTTGCAGGACTTTTGCTGGGCAAAACTATCTGGTTCTCACTGCTCAGGTGCCAACCTCTATTTGAAAATTGTTCAACAAAAAGTCGGTCCTGGGCGAGTGCCCTAATAAAAATTGGCCGCTGTGGCCGAAATTCGGCGAAGAGGACTTTCATTGTATTTTCGAGAGCTATAGCAATAAGGATAACACATTTGTAATAATTAAGGAGATTTAATTTTGAATTTGTATCATTATTTCATTTATGACATTCTAAAAATATGTATTGTTAAATTGAAATAATGTTAATTTGACATAATTTTGTATTTTTTTGACACTTTATTATGATTCTCATTAATTTAATTTTGAATTCATCACATTCATTTAAATTTGACATTATTACTATTATTTCATTTTAAATAATCTAATTTTGTTATTTAATAAGCTTAATTTATTATTGCATGAATTCATATTATTATTATTATAAAATTAAAACTATTTGCATACTACATGGCTGAATGTGGATGAATCAAACAACCTCTGTACCATCTTTATGTACCCATATTCGCAAATGAATAAATAAATATATAAACTTTACCATTATTCAAATGATGAAATACGGGTGTTACTCTCGTAATGTTGGTCTATTTAGTCGACCGCGGTTTCATTGAGGCATTTTCAAGAGACACATCACGCCGGAGTCGCAGCTAGTCTTGCTCTCCGACTAGATCAACATTACGCGAGTAACACCCGTATTCCATAATTAGCATAATCTACCATTAATGTCGCAGCGTGGTGGACTGTGGCCTAACCCTTCTCATCATGAGAAGAGGCCCGAGCCCAGCAGTGGGACATGTATCAGATACAGGCCTGCTATTATTATAATGTCGCATATTTTGTTTACAGATACATGCCCCGGAGCTTCGACACCTGACATTCGTCGCGGCGCAAGCACGCACAAATAGACTGACAATACTAAACTTATATACTGTTAAGCTTCGGTTTCCTAGCATAGCGGTGTGGAATAATGCGGTCGTAAAGATAACGGTACAATGACGTCACTAGAACGTTGCCTATGTAAAACAAATGTAGTGGTTTCCTAGAGAGCGGTGATCGACCTAACGTATTACATATTAATCGTGTCACGGTAGAATATTACTGCCGCATTATTCCACACCGCTTTCTTAGGAAATCGATGCTTTACAGATTGTCAAATGTCGCTAGAGTCGAAGCACTTTAAGCTGTCTCCCTCTAGCGTACAGCGCTATTCTAATACGTCCTAAAAAGCTATCAGGATAATGTTCTCGAAGTCTAATATATTTGAATAAGCTGCAATCTCGTCTCGTCTCCAGGTCCTCGTGGCGTGCCTGCATTGCCCCGCGGCGCGCACCTTGTAAACGTACTAAAGGCGATCACGATAATTTACTAGGAGACTTATTAATTTGAATAATATTAACTCATGTCCTGCACTCCGCGTGCAACCAATAACTTCTATGTACCTGACGCCTGTGACGCCGAGGTCGCGGGTTCGATTCTCGCTTAAGACAAATCTTTGTGTGCATGAACATGGGGGTTTGTCTTAGTCTGGGTGTTTCTATGTATAACACGTATGTATTTACGTAAGAAAAGTGTATATGTATTAATTTCAGTTATTCTAGTACCCATAGTACAAGCTCTGCTTAGTTTGGGACTAGATGGCGTTGTGTGTAAGTTGTGAAATATTTATTTATTTTATAACAAGTGCGCCCTATGGCGTGCTACGGGCGCACCACAGCATCCCCGTGCGATTTACGTCTTAAGTGTTTTGAGTGTTCGTGCAGTGTGTATGGCTCTTACTATTATTGGGTTTTTTTTGGGACTATTTTTTGGTTGTATTACTAGTCTTTTCATCGTACTTTATGTCTCGAATTTTTATTTTAATTAGCCCACTCGTGCATTCCAGACTTAACAATAAGCTACGAGTTATCCGGTTACAATTGTCAAAAAATGCGCTATTGGCGCTTAGGAACTTGTAAATATTATAGACATTATATTACTAATAAAATAACTTCGTGAAATTATGAGCTAAATGTAATTATAATATTAGTTTTAACTACAAAATTCTGTAACTATAGATACAATCAAAGATCTTGGCTGTTTTGAAGTTAGCCCCAAATTAAATGTCACCACGCTCGAGTACGGTGCTCGTCGATTGGTTAAGCAGCAACCAACTTTTAAGTCGCCAAGGTCTTTGATATTATCTATTAATTTTTTTTATTTATTTATTTATTAAAAAACACTAAAGAAATATAAGGTTACATTAAATAAATTGAAAATATATACAAAGGTAAAAATAAAAAGGCAAATATTTACATTAAGTTAGGCGTCATAGTATTCCTCCGCATCTATTAATTGGTTTTATCTAATATACTGTCTGAATTTTTTGTCGTTTTCAAACTTAAGCAGTTAGTTAAGAATCAGTATTAATAACATCTATTCCCCGAGGTTTTAAAAAACATAAACTGATTTCTTTTAATGTTCAAATTGTACTGAAAATGTTATTTCTTTTTCGTAATAACTAGTGAAACTTATCGACTCAAAATGTTCGCTATATTTTTGTATTGGTTTATAAAGTAACGAAAGTATCCGAAATATGTTTCGTAACCGTCAAGTAAGAGTTACTCAGCAGATAAATTATAACTTGGACGATTGTGAAGCAGGCTCTAAGCCAGTTTCAGATCATTTCAAGCCCTAAATATTGAAAGTACAGACAGCTACCAATCAACCTATATATTACCAGTGCTCTAAGATACAGGGTTCGGCAAGGCGTCTCCCACATAAGGCATGCGCGATCGTCAGACGTGTGGGCGCGCTGGCTGCACGTATGTCACCGTTGCCACCGTGTAACGTGTGCCGCCAGCGCGCCCACTTGCTTAAATGTAAGCTCAGCCTTAGTTTAGACACCAGATAACCCACAAATTACATGTATGTCACACCAAACTGTTATTGTAATAAGAAACTGTAAAATATTAGATAGATAGATAGAGATAACTTTATTTGCACATCAAATTTGTAAAAAACATACAAAGAAATAGGTACTTAAAACTAAAATGTACAAAGGGCGGCCTTATCGCTTGAATTTGATGTGCAAATAAAGTTTTCTCTATCTATCTATCTAATATTTTGCTAATGCTTGTGATTTTTGAAGATGTTAGAACTACAATCTTATCTAAAAAATATCTTAATTTCAATTGTAACTCTCCCTGGGATTGCCCGTGTGTCATGCACGGTGCCTTTCAGTTGGTTACCGCTGTAGATCCTGGCGTCACAGGAGTCACAGTGGTGGGCGTGTGGGTGGGATTATATCCCGTTAATATAGGATCTTAAATTAAATTAGTCTAATAACTTAATCTAAACTTAATAAGTCACTGTCAGAAGGCCTCGTTCCCAAAATGCTGGCAGCATTACCGCGTTGTATTGCGATACTAAATCGCTGGCCGAAATATAAGCCAGCATTTCGAGAACGAGTTGCCTCAGTCAGACGCGCTGACAACTCTTTGTACAATAATTGTATAATAATCGATGACCGGACGGCGGAGTGGGTAGTGTACCTGCCTGCGACGCCGAGATCGCGGGTTCGATTCCCGCTTAAGACAAATCTTTGTGTGTATGAACATGGGGGTTTGTCTTAGTCTGGGTGTTTCTGTGTATAATAAGTATGTATTTACAAAAGAAAAGTATATTTGTATTAGTATCAGTTATTCTAGTACCCACAGTACAAGCTCTGCTTAGTTTGGGACTAGATGGCGTTGTGTGTAAGTTGCGAAATATTAAATAATAATAATAATAATAATTTTAATCTTATCTTACTTTCTTAGTATAAGCTGGTTTCGCATTGCACCATCTTATTTAGGTATACTGGCAATGTACAGGTTGATGTGTAGCCGTAACCATAAGCTGTATATTTTAGAACGCTACTTATAAAGTATTATTGAATGTGATTTCTAACTGTACATAAAATAACGATTATTTTCAATAATAAATTTATTCTGTTATAATTACGTTGTCTTATTTATCACGTAAAGTTGATAACTATGATTGCAGTTCTGTACCTTATCAAAACTGCCAGCGTATTAATGAACTTGAATGTACCTTCGATCAAAAAAATCAATCCCATTTAATAATTAAAATATGAAAGAGTGCCACTTTAAAAAGAGTGCGAATAGGTTTTTGAAGGGTTGGCAACGCACGCGTGATGCCCCTGGCGTTGCAAGTGTCCATAGGCTACGGTTACTGCTTACCATCAGGCGGGCCGTATGCTTGTTTGCCACCTCAGTAAAAAAAAAAAAAATTATACATATAAAAATATAAAATTATATATTATTATATCTAATTTTACTCATGTGTTACTTTGCGAACACAGGCAAATGACCTACTTACTACGTAACTTTGCTCATTTTCTTACTTGTCCATCCTAAGGTTATAATAATATAGCAGCCCTGTATCTAATACATGTCCCACTGCTGGGCTCGGGCCTCTTCTCATGATGTGAAGGGTTTGGCCATAGTCCACCACGCTGGCCAAGTGCGGATTGGTAGACTTCACACACCCTTGAGTACGTTCTAAGCACTCTCAGGCATACAGGTTTCCCTTCGATGTTTTCCTTCACCGTTAGCGAGCGATAATTTATATGATAAATACACACATATCTTCGAAAAGACGAGAGGTGTGTGCCGTGGGTTCGAACCCAAGACCTTTAACTTCGCAGGCCTATGGTTTCCCACTCGGCTATCGCTGCCACAGGTCCCATGAGGTAAGCATATCGCCATTTACCGAGCACAACTGCAAGCTGCTATTGTGTATTTTCTGACGGAAAATTCAAAAACACTTGCTCAAACCCAAGACCCCACGGTGAGTGATACACAAATTATACCGCTAGAACAACGAGTGGGTATGTTCCCTAAGTATATTATTATATTCATACTTTTTTTTTATTCTACTCCCACAGCGAAAGAAGGTGTAGTCCAACTAATGGTAAGTGGAGTACAGCCCATGGACATCAACAATCCACAAAAGCAGATAATAGATGCGTCGCTGCAGCTGAGGATTACGGTGTTATGCCTCATGTGCCAGTAATTTCAGGGCCTGATCTCACCACTAAACCGGAACACAGTAATAGAAGCACTACTATTTGGCGGCAGGTTAAAGGTGAGACGGTGGTGCTGCCGCCCTCGAGCTCATTCACAAGAGCTCTACCACCAGTAACATACCTACTATACATAGACCGCAACGAAAACAGGATAATTGAACTAATACCTACATATTTCATTCATCATCTAATTCGGTATGTTAAGTTTTTTTTTGTGTTTTTTTTTTTATTTTTAATTTGTAGAGACAGTTATTTTAAACAACTAATTTGAATATTTTATTTTTTTATGCATTGGTTATTTTTTTATGATTTTTTAAAGTTTTTGATCTGATGACGTCACAAAGTAGCCTGAATAATTTAGATCCTTGACACATTTCAAGTATATCTAAAGAAAATAAGGAACTTCACCGGGACTTCAAATTTGACAGTGACACTTGACATATGACACGGATGAATGATGCTCAAGCTCACTATTTTTTCTTCATTCTTGCTTTGACTTTGGCTAATTACTTGTTTTGTCGTGATTTTCGCTGTTAAAAGTGATATAAAAAGATAATAACCATTTATAATGAATCGAGCAAAGACTCTTAGTGCGAAATGCTTCATCCTGTCTTGTAAAAACACTACTACTAATAGCCGGCACTAAGTTTTTGTGTTGGTAAAAGAAACTCTGAAAAAGTGGTGCGAGGAAGTGAATGTGGAATACGTGCCTGGGCGGCGTTTGTATTGTTGTGAAGATCATGTAAACCCAGTAATCGAAACCAGAATCCCTTTTTTGCAATCACACTTTTCCGACCACTCGACCAACGAGGCAGCAAATGTATAAATGTAAATAAATAAACAAGTGTGGTTTAAATATTTTTTTATATTTAATGTTTTTGCACTATAAATAATTTTTCTTTAAATATAAGTTTTCAAAAGAAAATCTGCTTGTTTTATTAAATGCCTGGTGTATTTGAGCATCATAATTTAACCAATGCAAGGTTATCTGTTTATTTTCTTCAAATTTAGGATCAGCAATGCAAAATACAGCTTTACTTTTATTTGCAGCATGAATTTGAGCAACATATCTGTCATGCACAATACCATTATTAACATAGCTACATAATGTTTTATTTGAAGCAGAGCATTTAACTTCTATAATAAAATCTTCTGCAACTCCATCAGCTATCACAAGTTGTATGTAGTAATACATCGTCTTTTTCATTGATTGTTACAGTTTAGCCGACACTTGATGCTCTGGTACAACTTTAGCTTACAATGCATTCGACTTGGTTTCTTTTAACCTCCACATACACATACTCGACAGCGGTGTCAACATAAGATTCACAAAATGACCTGTAACAATAATTATAAGAAGTCGGTTATTATCGCTTTAATGGTGATATAAGCAATTTGAAACTTGATTACGATAATTTGTGTATCAATATTAATACTTACATCAAAGCCTGGGCCCCGCGGATTTCAGCAATGTTATGGTTATCATTATTATTCATGAACTCCAGAATCATAACATTGTCCAATTTGGGCAAGTTGGTAGAGTTGGCGCGTACAAACTGGTCCATATTTCAAACAAAATCTAAACGGTGGGCAAGCAGTTCCTTCAATCGAGCAGTGGTCAATGTAGTAGGCGATATCAAAGTCCAAAAGAGAGCAGGGTTGGTCAAGAGAAAAGCACAAGGAACAAGCACGATTAGAGCAACGAAAAACAAACCAGAAAAGCTACGAACATAACAATCATTGACAGTATTTGACAGTTAACAGTTCACTGTCAGTTGAATATTTTTTGTAATGCACTGACAATTCGTCAATTCAGCCTACTTTGTGACGTCATTTAGAGGTCAAATGAAAGTCATCTGATTTTACATATTTTTGTTAAAATAAACGCAATCTTACAATTTTAGAAGCTAAAATTACGAAAATACGACTCTGGAACCTGAAATCTCGAAATGGTTTTGGAATTGGCATAGGTTGATTTTTACTTAACATACCGAATTGTAGGCAGTTGTGGTATAAACTATCCTTATCCTTTTTACATGCTTTGACAAAGTCCGAAGAAAAGTAAAAAGTAGAAAACAAATAATAGTTGAAAAAACTAAAAAACACGCTTTATATAGAAAACCAAAATAGAAAATATATTATAATAATTGTCTAATAAATATAAATGAATAAAATAGTGTAAATAAGAAATGAAAAGTATTTCAAAAATAGCGTGGGGTGCATGGGTCAATATATAGTTTGAATGCGCGAATTCTGGACCAGGTAAGATTTGGCCAGATAAACGCTAAGCGGGAGAAGAAATCTACTACGCAACACTATTCAAATATTAGGGCACTAACCTTTCAATGATGCGGCAGCCGTCCCCTCAGTGTTCGTGCTTCTCGTCTTCTTGTACAGCAATATAAAAAAGGATATATGTGCAGCGGGGTCGCTACTTCCGCTTCCGGAAGCGAAAGCGTAAACGACGTGCGTGTAGATGCTAGCGTGGATTTCAACTGGCGCGGCGCGGCGCGGTGGGTGCGCATGCGGTGGGGTGCGCGAGCGGCAGTGTCCGCTCGATAGGTCAATGCACACTAACAAGTGAAGTAGTGTGCGTGAAATACTAAATGATTGAATGAAGGATTCGCGCTTGGCGCGAACATTTGCCCCCGGTCTTAAAACAAAAGAATTGGTTTTAAGAAAAAATAGCGGGACAATAAAGAAAAAAAAATGATGCGATAATAAACGAATGGAGAGTGAGATAAACCAATATTGTAAGACGACCGGGGTACAAAGAAATTATTGAGTCGGTAAAGCGCATAAGCGGACGACAGGTCTTTTATAGATGCCTTTCGCCGTTTTGACAGTGGCGACCCTACAAATAGAATCAATGCCGGGGTGAGTCTCAATGACAACACCCAATGGCCAAGAGAGCGGGGGCATATTGTCACTAATGATCAAAACAATAGTTCCAATAGAAATTAGATTGGAGGGTGTGTTCCACTTTCCACGAGCTTGTAATAAGTGAAGGTACTCCAATTTCCAGCGGTTAGAAAATGATTGGATCATTTGATCTAACAAGCGGTAGCGTTTTAATAAGTGTGCAGGTTCATTAGGAACTGCACTAGAAGGTAAATGATTGAGTGGTGCAGTCATTAAGAAGTGAGACGGCGTTAAAGCAGCGGGCTCTGACGGATCCTCACTCAATAAAGTTAGCGGACGCGAATTTATGACGCTTTCAATTTGAGTCAGCACAGTCAATAGTTCCTCGTATGTCAGCAATTGCGAACCTATTGTTCGGTGCAGATGCGTTTTGAATGATTTCACCATAATTTCAACATTTCCAGAGAAATGTGGACTTCTTGGCGGGATAAAATGCCACAGTATACGGTGCTCGGATAGTTCACTCGAAATAGAATTATTATAATCATCTGAGTTTACAAGCGAATAAACTTCAGATAAAGCATTCTTAGCGCCTACGAAATTAGTCGCATTATCGGAGTACATAACTGATACGGAACCTCGGCGAGCGAGAAAGCGTTTGAAAGCGGAAAGAAATGAGCCCGTACTCAAACCTGTGACGAGTTCAATGTGAACTGCGCGCGTGACCATACAAACAAAAATACACATATAGGCTTTTATGGAACGCACTCCGCGTTTTCTATATGGGATAATGCTTAAAGGCCCTGCGTAATCCGTTGACGTAAATTTAAAAGCAGTAGCTTCGTTCACGCGGCAAGCGGGAAGATCACCCATAAGTGGGTATGATGGCTTAGGATTAGCCTTAAAGCAGAGATTACATTTATGTATAACTGATCTAACAGCGTTGCGGCATGACAAGATCCAATATCTTTGTCTTAATATAGACATTAAAGTTACCGGACCGGTATGACAATTAGAGCGATGATAATGTGAGATTATTAAATCAATTACATAATGTTTACGCGGTAATAGCATCGGATGCTGTTGATTATAAGACAAGCCTGCTTTTCGAAGTCTACCTCCAACTCGTATAATTCCGTTTTCGTCAAGAAACGGTACAAGCCTTTGAATTGCATTCGTACAGCGAGCACTTGCTTTGATATTTTTAATAATATCAGGAAAACATGATTGTTGCAGAGCTTTGAGGATTTGCAACTCAGCAAAGCTCATGTCTTCAGCGGTAAAAATATTAGAACGCGGCAATTTTTTAATAAATTTATATATAAAGGCGGTAATGCGTAAAAGTTTATTCCATGAGGAAACGCGAATTGAGAGGTCTAACAGCGGGTTAGGAGCCTCGTCAGTTATATGCGTAGCGGGCAGAGCAATAATTTTCTTAGATTCAGGCAATTCGGAATCGATTTTAGCGGGCACTATCGATTTGATAGGCCATTCACTAGGATCCTGACAAAGCCATGCGGGACCAGTGAACCATAGCGGGTGATTAACCAACTCAGCTGGCGAAAGTCCTCGAGACAGACAGTCGCTAGGGTTGTCTGTTCCAGCCACATGATAGAAGCAATTAGCAGGAACGGCGGCGGTAACCTTTGTAACTCGCGTAGCTACAAATGTTTTAAATCTATGCGGAGAAGCGGTGATCCATTGTAATGCTACCATGGAATCAGATAAACAATAGATTTTGTCAATAGAATGACGTTTACTATAAGTATCAATTACGCGGCGAACTAATTTTGCCATAAGCAGACAAGCGCAAAGTTCTAATCTAGCGATTGAGATAGTTTTTAACGGAGAAACTTTTGATTTGGCACAAATCAGGCGAATAATTGGCACTGATTCTGTCTGAGTCCGAACATAGATGGCAGATCCATAACCATGTTCTGAAGCGTCAGAAAAAGCAATTATACAAATTTTTGAGTTTAAACTAACACCGAGATGGCGCGGAAAGCGTAATTGTTGAATGCATGGCAACTCGTGAATATATTTCTGCCAAATACCTACAATTTCTGAAGGTGGGGTATCGTCCCACTGTAGTTTTAAAATGTGAAGTTTTTGTAAAATAAGTTTAGCGTAGAAAACAACCGGAGCGATAAGACCTAGTACATCATATTGGCGTGCGATTAAAGATAAGATATTGCGCTTAGTTACTGGGCGGTGTTCAATGTTCACATTAAACATGAAAGTGTCACAACTAGGCGACCACTGTAAACCTAGAACTTTTAAATTCGATCCGGGCTCTTCGAAGTGGATATTGGCGACGTGTTGATCCGAAATCGGGAGAGTTTTTGTCACCTCAGGTATGTTACTAGCCCATTTGACCAGTTCAAGGCCCCCGGCCCGTAACGCTTCGCGTAGATTATCGCGGAGCTGTACTGACTCGAGCACTGAAGGCAGCGAGCAGCAAACATCATCCATGTAGGTATTGTTTTCTATAGCAGCCGCGGCGAGTGGAAAACGCTCGCGCTCGTCGGCGCAAAGTTTGCGGAGTACGCGCATTGCCAAAAATGGACTACTACGCATGCCAAAACATACGCGGTTAAATTGATAGGTATCTAACGGTAAAGCGGAATCGAATGTATAAAAACTTTTGGTATTTGCGGTCATTTTCATTTACCAAAATTTGCAGATACATCTGTTTGATGTCGGATGTAAACGCAACTGCATATAAGCGGAAATCTAAAAGAATGGTAAACAAGTCATTTTGTAAATTTTGTCCCGTATACAAAATGTCGTTAAGTGACAACTTTGAATCGGTAGCGGCGCTCGAATCCATAACCATCCTATATTTAGTGGTGGTTTTATCCAAGCGAGCGATTGCGTGATGAGGAATATAGTATCCTAAAGACGTGTCTACATTTCTAAGCAGCGATATATACCCTTTTTGTATATATTCCTTAATTATAGCATCATATTCCACCTTCAGGGAAGGGGAGGCTATGAGTTTGCGTTCTAAATACATAAAGCGTCTTTTTGCGGTAGTAAAAGAATGACCAAGTGATGTCTCGGGATTGCGTGAAAATGGTAACGCCACAGAATAACGTCCCGATGAATCGCGCGAAACACCATCAGTAAAAATGCGTTCGTTTTCTATGTCAGCTGGACTAGAAGGCAATACGCTTGGCACTTCTTCCAGCTGCCAGAATTTTTGAATTAAATTATCCAAATGCGGTTCTTCTGTAACGGTACAGAGAGAGATATGCGAGCGGTAATTATTAGCGTAGGTATTTGAACAAGCGGTGACCGTGTAATTATGAAGCGAATTATCAACGGTCGATATTGGTGCGGTACCTAAAACTATGAAACCAAAGATAGTTTCAAGTGCGGATGGCATGCCAGGTGGCACTGAAGCGCGCCCTGACAATAATATTTCGGAGAACAACGGAGCCCCAATAAGAAAATCTATTTCAGAAGGCGTACCGAATTTCCTATCTGCCAGCGGTAAATGTTTAACATAAGATAAGCGAGACACATTTACCGGTACGGTAGGTAAACGGTCGGTGATACGATCGAGAATAAAAGCATCTACTGAAATGAAATTGTCGTTAAATCGTGACGACAATGTCGTAGTAACTGCACCTTTTATTGGATTAGTACTACTGCCTATTCCTTTCACAACAGTATTAGGTACCTTATTGGGTTCTAATTTTAATTTTGCACAACATTTCGATGTCATGAAGTTAGATTGACTAGCGGAGTCAATCAACCCACGAATAAGCACTCGACGTCCATTCGAGACCGTGGCATAAACTTCGACAGTACCCAATAAACATGTCGTATCTTCCGGGTCCACCCGTGGGTGCGTATTGCAGAGCGATATGTTTTGATTTAAAGAAGTTAAAACCTGTTTTCCATTCTCTGAGTTTTTGTGACAGAGCAATGTATGATGCTTACCATCGCACTGACGGCAATGATGAAGCGATTTACAAGCGCCACTTGTATGCGTTATACTCAGACAATTAGTGCAACATTTATTTAGTTTCACTAAGTTTAAGCGTTGCTCAACAGATAGTTTATTAAATACTGAACATTTATATAAATTATAATGATCGCTTTGTTTACACGATGGACAACTCGTCGCGAACGAAGCGGAGAATGCGTTGGTTTTTCTAGAAACCGGTTTGTTATCAACGGCGGAAGCGGTCAGAGGCGTTGAATGCCTGCTTAAAATATTACTTTGTTCACGAATATAATCGATTAATTGCGAGTAGGTTTGCGGTTTGCCACGCATGTGCATATCAAAGGCACGCGCGGTTCTAGAATCTAACTTATTTAAAGCAAGTTGCAACAGTAAAAAGTCAGTCAAATCATCTAACTTGAGAGCTTTCAAATTAGAGATAGCACTACAAAATTTATCTAAAAACAATTCAAGATTTTTATTAGTAGCTGAGTTTAATGATTTAAATTCAAACATATTGTTGAAATATGCAACCGCAAGATTATATCTATTATTATATTTATCAATAAGCGTTTGCCAAATGAGGGCATAATTTTCACTTGTGGGTACAATGCCCGAGCAAGTCGCTAGCGCTGAACCTGATAATTTATTTATTAAATATTGAACGCGTTCGTGATCTGATAAATCAGGATTTTCATGGATTGTTCGCTTGAACGATTCGTAAAATATTCGCCAACTCATAGGGTTGCCATCAAACGGTTTTAATTCCAACTCTGGAAGGCGTAAATGAGATTTATGTTGCGGTAAAGTATTAGAATTGGTACATTCTAAACTTTTGACAGCGGGCGGATTAAGTTTATTATAAACGCATTTGCAACCACAATAAAGATCCTCAAACGAATTTAAACTCTGGTAATTTGTTATGTAAGCTGGGTCAATGTTCAACTCGACAACGTTTAATTTATCCACAATTTGAGTGAAATCCGAACGTATACTGTCTATGGAAATCATACCACTAAGGAACAAACTCCTCTCCGTTTCATTACTGAAAGCATTCAAAGACCTAGTGTGAATCTGCTGAATACGAGAAAATATTGCGTCACGCTTACCAATTAATGTAAGTCTTTCAATTTGCAAAGAATCAAGCGCTTTGGCATCCTCAAATGTCTCTTTGGATCTAGACATTATGAAAAGAAATTAAAATATTATTATTAATATTTCTTACAAATATTGCCAATTTACGTAATGACGAAATACGCGTATTGACTGCAGCACTGCAAAATATAATTTCAATTTTTCGAACAAATTGAAATAACAGCGAATTACTAAACGCTGGAATGCGGACGTTGCACACCTTTTTTTTTTTTTTTTTTCGGGGGGGGGAATCTTCAACAAGATACCTCGCCGCAAGGAAAAGGGTGCGACGAGGGTATGTGAGGTTGCCGGGACTCCGACGACTCACTAAAACCCCCCTCGGTGTCCGGCCTCGATGCGTGTCGAGGGGCTCCGGGATGTCTAACAGAACTCTCCGGTGCCCCTCTGCATATCGCCAATAGCACGTTCCCGGGGCGACTCTCTCGCCCGGTCTGCCCGCGGTTTGCGACGGCACATGACACTGTGTGCCGTCGCCCGTCTCTGAGTCCGTGTGCTGGCCAGCTAGAGCCCTCTCTCTAACCGGCCACGGACCCAGGAGGTCCCCTGCGCAGCAAGGGATACCGCAAAGCCCCTTACGGGGCAGGCAGCGCAGGGCGGCGATTGCCACCGCCTCGCTGCCGCCTTCTCCGAGCGGGATCGGCCCTCTCGCGATTCCGCTCAGCCGCCTCCTTCTGGACCATTACGGTCTCACAGAAGGAGGTTACCGCCCTCCACGACTCTCGATCTGCCAACATCGCATCCACTACGGTTGGCAGAGAGAGGTCCCGCCCGATCTGGTTCACCAGGACTCGACGCTCATCGCTCCACGCCGAGCACTCCTCGAGCGTGTGCTGAGCGGAATCCCGATCCCCCCCGGGACGTTGCACACCTCTGCCAACCCTACTGGGCAAGATAAGCGTGATATTGTGTTATGTTACCAAACTGCAACGCATTTATAATGGAACCAGTTTGTAAACACTTATTATTAAACTATGAAAGGTGGAACAGAAATAAATGATATATTTAGCGGCAAGATAACACTAAATACCTAAATATATAGTGTTGGAAGTGAATAGCGATAAAATAGATTTATAGCTATGACCTATTACCTAAATAATTTAGGTTGGTAAAAAATGCGGGGCGTTTTGCGGAGAAATAAAGCTATGATCGAATACCTAAACTCGTTAGGTATAAGAAAGCGAATGCGGAAACTTATTAGATATTATCAAATATCTAAAATAAGTTAAAAGTTAAAGAGAGCGGTATTCTGGGGCCATGCGGTGACATGGACTTTGAACCCAAAATGGCGGAGCGGAAAAATGCGTATAAGCGTGAAATTTTTGCGAGAAAAAAATAGGAATCGCGACTCGAAGGACCAAAAATGAATGCGCGAATTCTGGACCAGGTAAGATTTGGCCAGATAAACGCTAAGCGGGAGAAGAAATCTACTACGCAACACTATTCAAATATTAGGGCACTAACCTTTCAATGATGCGGCAGCCGTCCCCTCAGTGTTCGTGCTTCTCGTCTTCTTGTACAGCAATATAAAAAAGGATATATGTGCAGCGGGGTCGCTACTTCCGCTTCCGGAAGCGAAAGCGTAAACGACGTGCGTGTAGATGCTAGCGTGGATTTCAACTGGCGCGGCGCGGCGCGGTGGGTGCGCATGCGGTGGGGTGCGCGAGCGGCAGTGTCCGCTCGATAGGTCAATGCACACTAACAAGTGAAGTAGTGTGCGTGAAATACTAAATGATTGAATGAAGGATTCGCGCTTGGCGCGAACATAGTTATAAATATTACATTGACAGACATGAGAAGAAGGATTATCATTTCGACAATATCATAAAAAGCACCCCACGCTTTTTTTTATATTATGTTTTTCTTATTAAGAAGCGTGTTTTTTAGTTTTTTTAATTACACTGAGCCTCGATTTCACCAATCTTCTTAATTTACGGTTTTTTTAAACCCGTATTTGCATCTCTCTCTCATCCAAATTTTGTACGATCGAAAACTAGCTTAGCATTAAACTACACGTTTGGCGTAGTGGTTAAAGCGGTCGCCTCGCCTCGCCTCGTTTCGCGCGTCCCACCACGAGGTCTCGGGTTCGATGCCCGGGTCGGGCAGATTTATATGTAATATTTCCGTTAGGAAATTCTCAATAGCAGCACGGGGTTGGCATTGTGCCTGGTGGCTGACCATAGGCTCACCCCCTATCCCATGGGCCCTAAACATAACAGGCGAAATGTGGGTGATGTATACAACTGCCACACCCTTCTGGGTAGTATGGGCAGTCAATTTTTTTTTTTTTCACAACACACACAACGCCATCTAGTCCCAAACTAAGCAGAGCTTGTACTGTGGGTACTAGAATAACTGATACTAATACATAAATACTTTTCTTTTGTAAATACATACATATTATACATAGAAACACCCAGACTAAGACAAACCCCCATGTTCATGCACACAAAGATTTGTGTTAAGTGGGAATCGAACCCACGACCTCGGTGTCGCAAGCAGGTACACTACCCACTCCGCCATCCGGTCGTCAAATTAAGAATAGATACAATCAAAGATCTTGGCAGTTTTGAAGCCGCAAATAAAAAGTCACGGGTTGGCAATGGTCGCGCTCGAGTGTAGCGCCCGAAGATTGGTTGGTCTGCGGCTCACTCCAAAGCCGTCAAGATGTTTGAGTTCATAAATTGTTACCTGAAACTGTAGTCGTGAATTTTGAACACGGTGTGGTGATGGTATTTACCTATTTATGTAAATGCATTGAGTTTCAAAATTGGGACATTCATAATTATTTTATTATATGTGAGGTATAATAAAATTAAATTTATTACCATGTAAAAATATTGTCTACTGGGCCGAAAGAGACTGGACTCCACGACACAGGTTATCCTAGTGTGGAGCCCAGGGATCAAACACAAGTGTACTAATTTTCGAGACAATAAATGATTTTTGATTTGATTTGATTTACATAGGTTTGATATGAATGTTTATTATTGAAGGTAGAAGAGGTAAATACGAAGAAAAGGTAGGTGTGCCCAATCGGACTTATTGCATATTTTTGTACATATTTAGTTTTTAATAAGAATTTGCTTTTATGTTTTTTGACAGTTAAGTTTCTTGTCAGACTTTAGTTTTTTTATCATTTTAAGTTCAGTGTTTTTTTTTGTTTTTTTTTACCTAATATAATTTATTCTCTTTATTCCTGGTTTCTTTGTCTTATACTTTCTAAGTTGCTATTAAATTTTATCGACGCACTATTCAGCGCACGGCTAATGTCGATAAAATTATCCTGTCTTTCCTCAGGTCTTAAATTATCTCCATAACAATATTCATCATGATCAGTTTCTTATAGACATTTAATAGCATTTAGCTATGCTTAGCAAACTATACTAAGAAACTAACGGTACCTTATAAAAAAATGTTTGGGGCCCTTATGAAGGGTGAACATTTATCACAAAAAAATGTTTGCAGTAAATAAATAGAATTTATTCATCATAATTACCTGTCCGTCACTTTTTTTGGAACAAAGGGCTCCGTATAATTGATACGGCGGATACGGCGGCAGCTACGCTCCTGACGAACAGCATGACAGTTATTTCTAACCACTAGATGACTAAAGTAACGAGGTAAATAGCCCATTCACCGATAATATGTCATGTGCTAAATGAGGTCAGTAGGCATCTAGGACAGTTCCAAGGAAAAAATATATATAATAGTACAGTACCTTTACCAAAAAGGAAAATATTTTAACAAATAACTTATAATGACAAGGGCCTGTTTCAGAGGTTTCGGATATTTATTTTATGGGTCTAAAATATCTATTTTTTTCTCTTTTTTCTCTAAGCACTAGGTATAACTCATCTTGTGTTGCGGAGGTGTTCACAAACATACATTACACACACAAAGCACACCCAGAGTCAGAACAAATCTTTGCGAATCACATACGACGCTCATTGATATACAAAAAACCCAAGATGCACACTCAACGTCTCAAAACCGTCCACATAAAATAAGCGCACAATTTCAAATTGTGCGCTTATTTCGAATAGTCTAGCGTCGCCCGCGTCACTGTAAAGTCGTTGATAATGCTAAGTGTTCGATGAGAAGAAGTAAAAATATTACGTCAAGAACGTTAAAAAAGGATGGGATATCGTATTTTCGGTAAGTAAAAGTGTTTATTGATTGGTTTTTGTGGTTTTTATGACATAATATACAACGTAATATGTGATTTTGATTTAATTTTTCTTTTATGTTCAATCACCGGTCCAAGTGTAACACGACAAATTTCAATGGCCGCATTGTCATTGTATGAACGATGCATAACAGTCTCCTTTTATTTTAGTCGCATTAAACAAATGACTCTGTTCTTATTTGATGGAGTCGAATTTTTTTATTATATATTTTTTTTTTAATAATATGCGTGAACTTTTTTGTGTTTAAGTGTTTACTAGTATTTGAACGTTATACAAGGGTAACACATGGCTTAGCCCAAAGGTACCACTCTCAAGACATTTGATTCTTGTAGATTCTCGTTGAAAATATCGTAAAAATAATGAAATTGACTCACCGGTTTTAATCCGTTGACGCGTGTTCATAAAGAAGGTTTAACCCTGCAGGCCCCCTTCAACAGGCTGCAGACTTCCACGCGTACATCGAAATCATCAAACTTGTACGCTTCAATCGCTTGATCGATATGCTGGCACCATTCTAGTACACCGATGTGGGTGTATGGATCGAAGGATGGTAAATAGAAGTCTTTGATCCTTATTTTTGCTTCGGTAGGTCAAGCACATAAGCGCTCAGACATTTTCTGCATTGTCTCCATCATTTGCATCAGAAATTGAGGTGGCACCCCTTTCAACTGCATTGCATGATGAGGGTACTCTTGCGGTCTTGATTGTAGTACAGGTTCTAATGGCACCACACACATGGCACCACACACATGGTGACCAACGCTATGGCGATTAGCCAAAATAAGCAATCGAAGCGTGGCTCTGCAAGCATACCACGGATATGTCAACTCAAACCTTCGATACGGCATTGTATTATGGGGAAATGCCTATGATATAAATAGACTATTCATCTCTCAGAAACAATGCATAAGAGCGATATGCGACAAATCGCCACAAACATCATGTAAACCATTGTTCGAAGAACTAAAAGTATTAACTGTGCCATGTTTATATATTTATGAACTATGTATGTTTGTCAAGATGCACCCAAGCTCATTTGTTAATTTAATCAGGTGTCAATTTTTAATTCTCGAAATAAAGATAAATTAGTATTACCTAATCTGAGAAAGGAGATATACAGTAGAAATAGTTATCCAATGGCAATTAAAGTGTATAATAAACTATCAATCGAGATAAAATCATTACAATCTCCTTTATTATACAGGGTGTATTTTTGAAACGGGGCAGTAAGGGCAAGTACCTTAACCGTTGCAGTTACAGCAAAACGTTCTTAAAAGACCTTCCCTAACTTTTTGGGACATTTTGAACTGCATTCACAGATTTTGTAAAAAACTTACAGTTAGCAAAAAAAATGCAAAAAGTTCAAATTTTTTTTTTTTATGCCAATCGATTCTATTTCATGTGGGGATCAAAAAACTCTATGGGACCATTTTAGCTTTCAGTACTAGAAAAGACAGAAATCGCCAAAAACGTTTCCCATACATTTCGGCAACAGAAACGAATTTCTACGATGGTCTAACTTTTTGTTATGGCCTGGAAGTGGGTAGAATTGACTGTAAAGTAAATAAAAAGAATTTTTACCCTCAAATTTCGAATTTGATTCGAAAATCTGTGTGTTATACTTAGTTTCAGCTGAGAAACTTCGTATGAGTTATTAATTAAGGAATTTCGCTAAAATGTCTTCTAATCGTGAAAAAATGGACTTATTAGAAGCGTATTTTGTCAATAATCGAAATGCGGGAGCTGCATTAGTGTGGTACCGCAATAAGTATCCGTTGCGGCATGTGCCAACAAGAAAGGTTATTACAAATCTTTTGAAAAACCTGGAATTGCAGGGTTCTTTCAAAATACGCTTCTAATAAGTCAACTTTTTCACGATTAGAAGACATTTTAGCGAAAATCCTTAATTAATAACTCATACGAAGTTTCTCAGCTGAAACTAAGTATAACACACAGATTTTCGAATCAAATTCGAAATTTGAGGGTAAAAATTCTTTTTATTTACTTTACAGTCAATTCTACCCACTTCCAGGCCATAACAAAAAGTTAGACCATCGTAGAAATTCGTTTCTGTTGCCGAAATGTATGGGAAACGTTTTTGGCGATTTCTGTCTTTTCTAGTACTGAAAGCTAAAATGGTCCCATAGAGTTTTTTGATCCCCACATGAAATAGAATCGATTGGCATAAAAAAAAAATTTAAACTTTTTGCATTTTTTTTGCTACTGTAAGTTTTTTACAAAATCTGTGAATGCAGTTCAAAATGTCCCAAAAAGTTAGGGAAGGTCTTTTAAGAACGTTTTGCTGTAACTGCAACGGTTAAGGTACTTGCCCTTACTGCCCCGTTTCAAAAATACACCCTGTATAAGAGAAAATTATTTATTTGGTTGTCGAACAAATGTTTTTATAGTATTAATGAATATCTCAATAATAAGAACCGACATTAAAAAAAAATAAATATTTCAATTGACTTTTATAGAATTTATTTATTATCTATAATAATTAATAATCTTATTGACATTTGCATTTGCTTAATTAATTATTCAATCCATAGTTTTACTTATTAAATTGCTATTCATTAATTACTATAATTTATTAAAATTTGTTTTAATTTTTATTATATTTTAATTATTTCAATTGTTTTAAGAATATATAAATAATGAGTAAATGTAATTTAATGTATATAAAATATTTGCACGCTTTCATAGAAGGGCAAATCATGCTGTACCTACCGAATTATAACAACATTATTGTAACCGTGTTTTATGCGAATAAAGATCTTGATTCTTGATTCTTGAACGCAGGTTCCTGCTGCTACATGAAAGCTTGTTTCAGTATATCAGGTGGCGGAACTGATGAGGAAGTGGCTTGGGTAAGAGCTTCTTGCAATCCCACTTCTGATGACGGAGAAGTGGCTTAGGTAAGAGCTTCTTGTAATTCCACTTCTGATGACGGAGATGGTGATCTCCAGAGTGTTCGTCGAGTGACTTCAGAGAGAGGTCCGTACTGTGCGGCGGTTCGAGGGCGACTGTGTCTATCGACCACAGCGCGGCCGCTTTTATAAGACTCGGCCACGTGCACGAGTTTACAAGTTTGTAGGTTAAGTATTGAAATTACAATCTTTAACATTTATTTTACATCGTAATCAACTCTAAAATAATTAACTGATGGTTTATAAAGTAATTTTAGGATAATCAACTTATTTAAATTAATTATTATCGACAAACAATTGTAATTGCGCCGATAGACACATTAATAATTACTATAATTCTTAATTATTAGTATTTAAGTCTTTTGTTCCCATGAATTTAAACATCACAACAAGTCTTGAAACTACAAAATTTGTCATTGCAGTATTTTAAAAGCAAACAGCTTCGTAACTACAACTATTGCAGTCTTAAAATATTAACGTGTTCCTTTATCTAAGGCACAGTTATCAGAATCACAGTCAGTTTTTAAACTTATTATTAAAAAAAAATTGTGACAAACATAAGTAAATATCGATGACGATAATTCAGTAACTATCTTTCAGATTTGATTTTCTGTGTCTGGCAAAGTATCCTTTATGTTTCCATGAGACAATTTTAAATACTCATCATGAAACTGTCGTGGAATCGTCGAGCTTTAGAAGTGGTTTGCCAATAATGCATCAGAAAAATGTCGCTTAAGCGCCGTTCATCGTGTATGGCCGTGTATCGGTGAGCGTTGAAAGTGATTGTTTCTTCTAAAATGTACAGCGGAGTAAACTTGCTTTACTTTAAGCTAAATTGCTTATATGCCAATTGCACAACTTAGTTTTTTCGATAAAATTGCTTATATAATATATGCAGATATGCTTTAGACGCGGCGGAGATAAATTGCTGATGTGCCATATTATGAGGAACCTTAGCACGGCTAATTGTATGATGTATAAACAATTCAATGGTTCATGGCGAAGCAAAGTTTCTTAAGTAAATATATGCGTGACATCTCGGAAAAGATATATTGCTTAACCTACAATGTGACAAAGTTATATGTACAGTCGGCCAAATAGTTCGTTATGCAGGCCACACTACTATATAAGCTTGTGTGAGTAACGTATAACTAGTGTATTATTTATTACTTACTTACACGCATAAATATTCCACCTATAACACATTTTTTCACTCACACAATTGCATACTATTCCAAAACATGCATTATTAGAATTGTAATTGAACAAGAAAGTAGGTATATTTTGCAAATTTATTATAAGCACAAATAGCTGAGTTGTTAAAGAGGCGGTTAAAATATAACGTGA
This sequence comes from Hypena proboscidalis, assembly GCA_905147285.1. Taxonomy (NCBI): domain Eukaryota; kingdom Metazoa; phylum Arthropoda; class Insecta; order Lepidoptera; family Erebidae; genus Hypena; species Hypena proboscidalis. Next base: position 5,525,766 of record LR990155.1, read on the forward strand.
ATGGGTTGATTAGAGATCAAATCCAAGTGTTATCAAATATTATTTTTGTTAATTTTATTTTTTTGTATCTGATTTATTATACTTGTAGATTATTTGTTAAGGATATTTCTCTCTCTATACTCTATTCTCTATTGAAATAAGGAAATAATTGCAAAACTATGGCAAGTCAAAACCTTGACCACCTTACTGACTGACCAAAATGCCCTACCATCTGCACTAGCGAGGCGCTCATGAACGCCGACGAGAGCGCCATAACAGTGGCCACTTATTGGACCAATAAAATTTGACTCCGCCATCGACACGACGAAGAAGATTGCAATGTATAGTTAATAAGCAGCAAAAACAAAAAAGTTATAAATAAGACAAAAACAAAAAATAAAACAATTGCCTGTGTCAACTATATTTAATAATAAAAACACCATCTTATACATAGTATAAAACAAGGAATGACGCTTTATTTCTAAGTAAGTAGGTAAACATTAGTAATATTAATCAACATGTTTGTTGGTTGGAAATTATTAAGGTATCTTATTTTCTTATCTTATTAACAATAACATAATATGTATTTAATAATCCTGTTTATAATAAGTATGATTTGGATGGACGGTTTATTGCCATACCAAGTAAGTATGTATAGGTGATATGAATAAACATGTTAGTAAGTTAAAAACTATCGAGGTATCATAATTTCTAATCTCATAACAATAACATCATTCACTTAATGGTTCCTTACTTGGTATTAGATGATTATGACACACATAACCTCTTTTAAATTGTCTATGTAACCTTGACTGGTATTATATCTGGTATTATATCGAATCATTTTTATAAGTATTATAATTTAATTAGCTAAGTTTTATTTTAATTTCAAACCATCATCATCATCATCAATATATTTTATATTATGACTTGTCGTTAATATAGAAACGTACAAAAAGGGAACGTATTTTGTGGCCCTGAAAAGGGCCTTTCGGTGTATGCTTGCTTATAGCACGATGGTTAGAAGTCTTGGATCCTTATTTTTCTTCGGTAGGTCGAGCACATAAGCCGCTCAGACATTGAGGTGGCACCCCTTTCTACTGCATTGCATGACGAGGGTATTCTTGCGGTCTTGATTGCAATACAGGTTCTAATGGCACCACACACACGTCTCATACGGCACCTCACCCATGGTGACCAACGCAGGTTCCTGCTGCTGCATGTAGGCTTGTTTCAGTACATCAGGTGGCGGAACTGACGAGGAAGTGGCTTAGGTAAGAGCTTCTTGCAACCCCACTTCTGATGACGGAGAAGTGGCTTAGGTAAGAGCTTCTTGTAATCCCACTTCTTATGACGGAGAAGGTGATCTCCAGAGTGTTCGTCGAGTGACGTCAGAGAGAGGTCCGTACTGTGCGGCGGCTCGGGAGCGACTGTGTCGATCGCCCACAGCGCGGCCGCTTTTATAAGACTCGGCCACGTGCACGAGTTTACAAGTTTGTAGGTTAAGTATTGAAATTACATTTAACATTTATTTAACATCGTAATCAACTTTAAAATAATCAACTGATGGTGTATAAATTATAGGTGTAAGTTTTAACTTCTAACTAAGTTTTATTTTAATTTTATATTTTTTGTATTTTGATGTTTGTTTTGACATGTTCAAGCGTCGCTTGGGGCCCATGGAAATAAATTGTTTGATTTGATATATTACCCTTATTTCAATGAGCTCACCGAGACCTATCGAGGATATCCGACCCCAATATCTCAAGGTAATGTGGCCACTAAATCGCATGGTAGGACATTTTTTTCACTATAATGCTCACCTGGCTTTCTCCACAAAATGCTGCGTCCATCCTTATCAAACTTAAAACACGTTTAATCACTTAATTCAATATACACTTTTTTATAATAACTACATTTTAAGACCAGTCAAAATCCAAAAATTAACTCGCAAAGCTTATTCTATGTTGGCGATGACGATCAGACAGTAAAATCTTCTTTGCTGGTTTAGAACATCTTAATCCCGCAGCACGCAAATGGTTTCGGACAGTTTGAAGATAAACACCATAATAATAATAATAATAATAAATATTCTTTATTGTACACCACTAAAAAAATACAGTTAAGAAAATAACAAAAGACAATGTTGCACAATCGGCGGTCTTATCGCTAATAGCAATTTCTTCCAGACAACCTAAATGGACAAAAAATATAGGACATAATTTATAGCCATGGCATACCATACAGAACGAAAGAGAAACCATAAAAATAGATATTTACTCCTTAAATCTACTAACTTGTACTACATTGTACAAATATACATAATTATAGATACATGATATAATATATAATAATATATTTATAAAATACTTATATACACATTACATAAATAAATATAATATAATATATACTTATACATAAATAAATATATAGTGAGCAGGAATGTACGAAGGACGCAATAACGACTCTATAGTCAAACTTACTAAATCACTTTTGTAATCAAGTAGTGCTCCTTAACTAATTTTTTGAATGCTGGTAGGGATTTGGCACGTCTTACTTGTATAGGTAAAGCATTCCACAAACGAACGGCTTGGACAGTAAACGACTTGTCGTAAAAAGTGGTTGAATGCATTGGTGTGCTTAACTTCAAATTTTCCGATGATCTCAAGTACCTGTTATGTGTATCATTAATGAAATGGAAACGTTTTTTGAGATAAGTGGGAGTTCTGGGATTAAATAAAATATTGTATAGCAGTGACAGAATATGAGTATTCCGGCGAAGGCGGATTGGTAACCACTTGAGCTTTGAACGAAATTCGGAGACGTGGTCATACTTGCGTAAGCCAAATATAAACCTTATGCAGAAGTTTTGAAGTCGCTCAAGTTTGTTTAATTGTTCTTCAGTGACATCCAGATAGCTGGCATCAGCGTAATCTAGGATAGGGAAAAGTATAGAATGAACAAGTGCAATTTTGGTGGGGATCGGTAGAAAGTTGCGTAATCTTCGCAGAGATCCCGCAGATGCAAAAAGCTTCCGACTAACTTCCTGTAATTGAGGTTCCCAAGACAAAGTTCTATCGATGATTAATCCTAAGTTTTTAACTTTAGTACTTACAGGAATACGGATACCATCAAAGATTACATCTGGAAGGAGTGACCAATCAATTTTTGATATAAACCTGGGACTACCAACAATAATGACTTGCGTCTTGATAGGATTCACCGTAAGTCCATTTTCTGAACTCCAGTGGCATACTTGTGTTAAGTCGTGATTAATTTTATTGATGGCGTCCAGTAAGTTTTCGTAGGGAGCTTGTGCATATATTTGTAAATCGTCAGCGTAAAGATGGTAGGATGAAAGAAGCTTACAGGAAATAGAGTTAATAAACAGAGCGAAAAGTAAAGGAGATAAAACGCCACCCTGCGGTACACCAGCAGAAGTATTGCACCAAGAAGAATAGGTATCCTCAATTTTAATACGTTGCCGGCGACCAGACAGGTAACTTTGAAACCACTCAATTACCGTTGGAGATATGTTAAGAGAGCTGAGTATGCCTAAGAGAATGTCAAAATCTACAGCGTTAAAGGCATTGCTAAAGTCAAGTAGACACAGAGCAGTTAGGTTGCCATTTTCCATACCCAGCCTGATATCATCCGTAATATTTACCAAGGAAGTGGTGGTACTGTGACCAGGACGGAAACCGGATTGGAAAGGATTTAGGAGATTGTTTTTGCAGATAAATGAGTTAAGTTGATCATGGGTAAGGCGTTCCAGGACTTTGGAGAGGAAAGGTAGGATTGAAATGGGACGGTATTCTGAAAAGGACGAGGGATTTGCCTTCTTTGGCAGGGGAATAATTTGGGCATCTTTCCATGCCATAGGAAAACTGCCACTGGATATGGAAAAGTTCAAGATATGGCAGAGGATGGGCAGGATGTCATCTAGGATAGGAAGGATCATATTACGGCTGATACAGTCGCTGCCGATGGCATTAGATGTTATTGCCATAATACTCTTCTTAACATCACAAGCAGAGAATTGAGTAAAGACAAATTGTGAGTAATCAGGAGTTGGAAGAGAGGAAAGATTGTGTAAGGTGTTTGCCTTACTGATCCTATTAAAATAAGGAGACGCTGTGAAATGTTGGTTAAGTAAATCTAAATTTAAGTCCTTTGGGATTTTATCACAATGTGATTTTCCAACTCCAAGTGATTTAAGAAATTTCCAGACTTTAGCTGGATCTCCATTTTGAACCGACTTATGGATATTTTGGCGTTGTGCGTCCCTACACATCTTTTTGCAGACATTGCGAACGCTGACGTATTTCTCCCTATTAGCGACATTGGGGTTACTTTCAAATTTGACCTTTGCCCTAGCTTTTTTATTGATTAACTGCTGTATTTTATCCGTCAGCCATGGGCTTGGCGGATGTTTTATTTTGACGGGTCTTACTGGTGCATGTGAGTCATAAATACGCGTCAGTATCGCATTGAATAAATCTACCTTTTCGTTTATCGTTTTTGAATCAAGAAGCTTACTCCAGTCAGTGCTGATGATATCCTTGCGAAGATCATCAAGACGCATACCACCAAAATTACGTTGTAATAAGAATTTAGGTTTTGCCTTAGGAGGGCGAATCTTGTAAGATAAAAATATAAGGTCATGATAGGAAAAGTCAGCTGAGCATTGACCGTGTTTAACGGCGTGCACAGTCGAAGAAACGAGAATTAAATCAAGAAGAGAAGGAGTACAATTAGGAAAATGATGAGTCGGGTTTAAGGGGAGAGCATATAAATTAGAAGATGATAGAATACTATTAAAAGAGTTACAGCGAGAGTCGTTCTTAAGTAAACAAGTATTAAAATCACCCATTATAATGGTATGATTATAGATAAGAGAAAATTTTTCTAATAGATTTTGGAAAGATGAGAAGAAGTTAATGCGTAAAGAAGGACAATAATAAACACCTAAGAGGACTTTTGTATGGTTGAGTTCCACCTCCATGAGGATGTGTTCCCCGGCATCAGACGGGGGCGGCTGTGCTGATACATCTAAAATTGAATAGGGGATATGGTCACGTAAGAAAATGGCAACACCGCCGCCGCCGATACCACCGGTTCGGTCGTTCCTTATGAGATGGAAGCCTGGCAACACATACGAAGTCGAAGGAAGGCTAGGTTTTAACCACGACTCAGAAACAAGTATAGCGTGTATATTTTTACATTGAAAACTGGCCAGCATATCGGTATAGTGAGCCGGAATACTCTGTGCATTAATATGAACTACATTAAAGTTCTTGCTAACATCGGAAAAATGAGTGGACAGAGTATCGGCAAGTGACGGAATACTAACAAAACTGTCATCGTCATCGCTTGTTATTGAAAAAAAAGAGTCATTACAATCAGATAGCATAATAAATAACAATAAAATAAATATGTTTATATATAAAAATAAATAATAAAATATATATTATAAAAGATGGTAATATTACCTATTAAACTAAAGATTAAAAGCTATAATCAATCTAAATATTTGTTGTCCACCCACCAGTCAGAAGTGTTATTTAACAGTTATTAAAATTATGATGTTGGCGAAATAAAGGTTAAACATGGTAAGCGTATGGAACAGTCGACAATCAGTCATCACTCATCATAATATTTTATTCTATGGAAACAAACGCAATCAGTCGAGATTGATCATGTAGTAACATAATTTAAATAGAAAGGAATGGAACAGAAAACAAACAAAAAAAAAAAAAAGTTACGTCAATGACACATTGACAGCTGACATATAAGTATTGAAATCTTGGAATGAAAAGTAAACAAAGATTGAATGAGTTATTTGATTGCGCTGAGTGTAATTGTAAAAGTGATTCTATCATTCGTAATTATTCAATAAAAGCGGGTACATACGCTAAATAAACTGTGAGGTGATGTCCAGTCGCCTAAATGTAAATACTAGGAGCCGTACACGATTGAAACAGTTACTTCTTCGCCACCGTTCGCTTCGCCTTTGTTGATGGAGCCGCCAATGTCTTCACAGGCGCAGCAGCTGCAGAAGCAGCTGGTTTCAGCAGCAATTGCTCGACTTTGTTGACCTCATCAAGCGTCGTAATTCGATGACGAGTGCCATCAGGTCCGAGGATGTATATATAACCGTCATTAGTCCAGCATTTGGAGATAGTAAACTTCGCCCTGGCAGCAAGAAACGCTACATGACGAGCTTTGTTTAAATATTCAGACAGAGTGTATCCAGTTCCCTTCAACTTTGTCTTCGAGAACCAGATTTTCTTGCGCATGTCAAAATCACAAACCTTGACAAGTATTGGCCTCGGATTATTACTATTCCTCGGTTTACCAAGCCGCTGACACTGTCTAATATCATCAGAAGAAAATCTGTCCACACCAATCTGGCCCCGCACTATGTCAACCAGAACTTTTGCAGTATCCTCCTTGGCAGCTTCAGGGACTCCATGGAGCAAAAGCATTTTTCGGCGACCCCGCATCTCAAGGTGGTCATTGTGACTACTCACTATCTCTAACTGTTGCTGGAAATTTTTCATTATTTGGAGCACAAAAGTCTTGAATGCAGCAAATTCATCAGCCAACGCCGAGCTTCCATCAATGGGCAGTCTTGCCTGAAACTCTGCCATCTTTTGGTTAAACATATCTTGCACTTGTTGTAGTGATTGTGTAGTGACCATAGTGATCAGTTTATGTGAAATAATTTGTGAATAACTAATTTGGATAAGGAGATAACACTTTGCTGGTAGGTACTATGTATTATCTACATGTAAATATCATTAAATATTATTAATAGACTTAATAAGTATTTTATTTCAAATTAAATATGTAGAGCAAATTAAAGTTCAACTGTATCCTTCAACTACCCACAGCAGAAAAACCATGTGTAGTCGCAGTAGACCGGGTGGAAGCAAATGAATCAGCCAACCTCATCTCTGTGCCACGAATTCGCATCGGCGTAGGCAATAACCCTGTGGATCAGGCCGACGATGATCTGTGTCCAAAGTTTGCATACCGGTGGACCCACAACTGCGCAGTTCTCTGTAAACAATAATTTGAAGATAAATACCGAAATCCACTATATAAAAATATAATACATACTTAAAATATAAATTTGGATCACTTACCGAAATGTTTAGACGTCTCGGAAATTCACTAATAGATATATTTTGTTCATGCAGAACAATATTTCCGCTCTCAATAGCGTAGTCAGATGACTATTATTTAGATTGTATTTATTATAGTCATTATACAAAAAAAAACCAGTAAGTAATCTATAAGATCTAAGGTATGACACAACAGTCCGTAGCTAATAAGCTGAGAGGAAATTAATAAGTTTCGTCAGTAGATGCAATTTTATTACCAATGACAAACTAAAATAATTAATAATAACGAGGGTAGATTCAAACACTATCCTAACGCAATATAAGTTACATAAAAATAAGTAAAATACAAACAGATGGATTCCGCTTAGGTTTAATACTTTGTATGAGTTTAGAAACCGGAATAAAATAGGTCAATTATATATCTGCGAAAATAAACTTTCATGAACACAATAGACTCAAATTAATTATTTCAATAAAATCTGTCGACCAATGGGTCAACCTATTGTGTTTGTGTGAGTGTAAAAATGAGTAAAGGTAGGCAATAACGTGTGAAGGTAAGCATTAATAAAACATCTGTGCAAAAATAAACTTTAATATAAATCAAATAAAGACTTTACATTGCAATTCATGTATTAGGGCGTTTTTCAAAAAAGATGTACACGTGAAGAACCGGAACAGGTTTTTGTGTTATTTAAATTTTATTGTAAATTCTTATCTCATTTGATTAAATATACTCTTAAAAAGGAAAAAAATAAAAAAATACATCAGTATTACGCAAAACAACGTGGCACTATTTATTTTTATGCAAGGGTTCACAGGAAGGTGCTCCGGTTCGTCACAAAGGAAAAGTGTAAATAAAATGAAAAATATGAGTTGTTATGATAATTTTGTTGTGGACTGTATCTTGGTGTGATGGTGATGGGGTCGGTGGTCACCGTAAAGTCAAAACAAACTATAGAAACAGGATAGATCTTTTTATTACTACTTAATTCTTGAGAGTTTTCTTCAGAGTCGTTTCTTCAAGAAGAGCTTCCAATGAAGTGCGTGATTTCCTAAAAAACCGGTCGGCTTAAATACTATTGAGCGCGCCGCGAGCCGCGCTCCTATTGGTCCGCGCGCGTGGAAAGTTCTCGAAACGCGGACTCCTATTGGTCCGCGCTCGACGCGGGCGGCGAAGGTTCTCGAATCGCGGAGTCCTTTTCACTCCTATGCGCTTGACGCGGGCGGCGAAGGTTCTCGAAGCGCGGAGTCCTTTTCATCCTCCCCCCGGCGCAGCTCGCGTAGCCTCTCTTCATTTTCCACGAGGACGACGAGCTTGCTCACCGGGCGCCTGAATGTACCTCCTTTTGTTCTCACGTCGACCGTTCGGACTCCATTGTCTGGTCCTGGGTAGGTCCTCACCACCTCTCCTCTCGGCCATGTGTTACGAGGGAGCAGGTGGTCCATGATGATCACGACGTCTCCTGGCGCAATCTTCCTCTTGCTGTTCGTGGGTTCTCCGCGGGGTACCAGAGTGGGAAGGTACTCCCGCACCCACCGATGCCAGAAGTGGTTGGCGAGGGCTTGGCTTGCTCGCCACGTCTTCAAACTTCCCTCTTCGCATGGTCCCGTCGTGAGTTTTCCTAATTCCTCCCCGAAGCTCTCTTGTTGCGATCGGCGAAGGAGGGCTCGTTCTGCCCGCAGAAGGTGCCCCCTGTTGAGGCTCGTCGTCACCCTTCTGCACTTCTCCACGAACAGTAGGACTCGCGCTGCGGATCGCACCAAAGGCTCGTAGCGTGAGAACCTTGTGTGATCTGGCAGCCAGTTTTCGTTGGTTTCTTGCACGTCGGTCGTGTGCAGAGCTGTGACGTCGTCTTCTTCGTCATGGTTGGAGGTTGCCAGGTCCGTTCTGCCTGGCCAATTCTCCTCTTGGTCTCGTAGAAACGCTGGTCCTTGAAACCACCGGTCGTTCATGGTGATTTCCTCGTTGGTGTATCTTGTTGCGTCGTCAGCCACGTTCTCCGCCGTTGGCACCCAGCGCCATTCCTCCTTGCTGGTGAGTTCGGCGATCTCGCCGAGCCGGTGCGCGACGAACGGTGTGTATCGCTTGGTGTCGTTCTTCACCCAATGGACGACGGTGGTGGAGTCAGTCCAGTATACAGTTCTCTGGACTTCCACTTGGTGTTCTTTCTTAATGTTCGCAGCTAGTCTCGCGCCGATCAATGCTGCCTGCAGTTCTAGTCGTGGGATGGTCTGTGTCTTCTTTGGAGCCACCTTTGACTTGGCGGCTACCAGGCTCACGTGCACCTCTCCGTTGGCACGCTCGCTCCTCCAGTAGGCCACTGTAGCGAAGGCCTGCTCGCTGGCGTCGCAGAAGACGTGAAGTTCGATGCGCGCTGGGTTGTGGGCGTACCAACGCTCCAGGTGCAGCTGGTCCAGGTCTGGCAGCCGCTCCAGCCACGCCGCGAAGAGCTCGTTCTCCTCCTCTGGAACCGGGTCTTCCCAGGACATCTTCATCTTCCAGAGAGACTGCAGGATGATCTTGGCTCTGATAGTGTATTGGCTGAGCAGCCCTAGCGGGTCAAATATCGACATGACCGCGCTGAGGGCTTCACGCTTCGTAGGTGCGCGCGTTCGGTTGCGCACCTCTGCTGGCACTCTGCTCATCGTAGTGACGAAACCCAGTTGGTCTCGGGAGGCGTTCCAGGTCAGCCCCAGGATCTTGCTGGCTGGCCCGTCTCTCCCCAGTGGTCCCGATGAGGATGAGGCACGGAGGTCTGTCGGCACGTCGCGCAGCACTCGTTCATCGCTGGCGCGCCATCCTCGTAGCCTGAAGCCGGCGACCGCGTGCACATCCATTAGCTCGCCGACTGCCTTTGTCGCTTCGTCGATGCCCTCGTAGCTCGCAGCCAGATCGTCGACATAATGACTGCTCGTGATAGCTTCGAAGGCGCGCGGGTGCGTCTCCGCGTGTGACTCGGCGTTGAAGTCTCGTACGTAGTGAGCCATAAAGGGCGAGCTTGCTGCACCGAAGATCATGCTTGTCATCTTGAATCGTCGTGGCGCCGCTTCTCGTTCAGTCCCTCTCCATAGGAACTGCTGCGCAGGTTGATCTTCTCTCCTGATCTTCACCTGCAGAAACATTTCCTCGATGTCTGCTGTTATCGCTACTTCTCGCTCGCGGAATCTAAAAAGTATTCCAGGTAGAGATAATAAGAGGTCAGGTCCCTCCAGCAGATGTTCATTAAGGTTCGTTCCGTTGCTCCTCGCCGCGGCGTCGAAGACCAGCCTTATCTTGCCAGGCTTGTTGGGGTTGGTGACGGGGAAGTGTGGCAGGTACCAGCTGACACTGCTGTTTTCTTCGCTCCCGTCGCACGGCGCTGCGTATCCCTTGTCGAGGAGGTTTTGAATCTGCCCTGTGTAGATTCTCGCGAACTCCGGGTCCGCGTCCATCTTCTTTTCGACCTTCCGTAGTCGTCGGAAGGCTGCATCGTAGCTCGGCGGAAGTTTGGGGTTGTCGTCTCTCCATGGCAGTCCTGCTTCGTAGCCCGTCGCCGTTTTGCGAAGGGTGTTCTTCATAATGCAGACCGCCCGTTGATCTTCAGGTCGCTCCCGCTGCTGGATGCTGACGCCTGTCGCGTCAATCGCGAAGTGATGCTCCACCAACTCATGTAGCTGCTGATCTGGCCCATCCTGTAACTCTTCATCTCGCTGTGTGAGGCAGATGTGAAGTATGTCGTCATGGTCCCTGCGTAGGAGTCGTCGCGGCGCCGTTCCATGCACCACCCACCCTAGCTTGGTTCGCGAAGCGGCCGGCTCTTCATCTTTGCCGACCCGCAGTTCCCTCGTGACGATATATTCCCAGTGATCCGTCCCCACCAGGACGCCAGGTCGAGTAGCCCCGTAGCTCACCTCCCCTGTCGGAAGGTCCCGCAGATGTTCTCTGTCCAGCAGAACTTCTGGGATTGCTTGTTTGTGGAGCTTCAAGTTCTTGATTGTTCGTGCCCGAAGAGGTAGCTCGCCGTCCAGGCCTCGGAGCCCGACGGTTACCAGCTGGCTTCGGTCTTCGGTCTTCTTCATGTTCACCCCTTGCATGTGCAGTGGTCGCAAGGGTCCGCTGGCTCCGACGCTCCTGGCGAGGTCCTCATCGATGAGAGACACCGTCGCTCCTTCGTCGAGCAGCGCATAAGCCTTCAACTCCCCCCGTGGTCCGACGACGGTCACGGGGCACATCTTCAGCAGGACTTCACGTGGACCCCTTCTTTCTTGAACAGCGTTGACGGCCTCCGCACTTGACGTCTTGTCCTCGGCGCTATGTACGGGCTGTAGGCTCTGCTGCCGGTTCTCCTGCTTGTCCATGTGTAGCTGGATGTGGTGTGGCCGCCCGCAGTCCTTCTTGCTGCAAGCCTTGGCTTTACACTGGAATCTGCGGTGTTTACTAGATAAACACTTAAAACAAACGGCACGTTTTCTCACCAAATCCCATCTGTCGTTGAGGCTCATTGCTTTGAACGCGGGGCATTGTGGCAGCTGGTGATCCTTCTCGCATCCAGGACACTGCTGCACCTGCACCTCCTCTTCGTTCGTAGCGCAGACTGTGGTTGTCCTTCTCCTCGGCGCTCCAAGTGTGGTAGTAGTTGGTCGGGTTTCTTTCCTTGCCGCCGTGGTACTCGTTGCCGTTGATGGTGTGTACGTGAAGCGCAGCGCTCGGTCTGCCTCCCGCATCAGGAAACGCGAAAGGACTACGATCTCCGGATCCGCCGTATCTTCATGTTCGTACGCGTAGTCGCACCATCTTGATCGTACGTGAGGGCTGAGCTTCTCGAGTACTTCTCTGCTGAGCAAAGGATTGTATAAATACCCGTGCCGACCAATACTCTTCAATACACTCACCACATTTTGGAGTTTGACTGCGAAGCTGTTGAGTTCCGTCGCTCCAGGTCCTGGCTTCGGCAGCTTCTTCAAATCTTCTAACGCCTTGTCCACTATAACCTCAGGCCTCCCGAAGCACTGCTCCAATGTTCGCATGATGCTCCCAGGTTCGGACGCTGTGTAGAGTAGTGCTGACACGACGTCCTTTGCTTCTCCCCGTAGAGCGCTCCTCAGCCGCTGCAAGTTCTCGAGCGAGCTGATGGTGTACATCTTGGTGCTGTCTTCGTAGGCTGCTTTGAACGTCATCCACTCGTTCGGTGTGCCCGAGAAGGTAGGCAGTTCCGTGCACCTTGCTCTGGGCCTCGTGATCTTCTCCAGCGCTTCCGCCAGGTAGTCGATGCTTCTTGATCTGGCGGGAGTAGGGGACCTGCCCCGAAGGTTAAAACGTATACCTTTCTCACCCGTTTTCCTCTTCGGCGTCGTTCCAGGTCCTCGCTGATACCGGAGCCAGTCGTCCACTTTCTGGCGCTGGTCCGGGACGGGTTCTTCATGGTCGCTGTCGGACTCGTGGATGCTGGCTACCTCGACTGCCAGCCGTTTCTTCACCAGGTCCGCTTCGATGTCCAGCTGTTTCTTCTGCAGGGCAGCCAGTCGCTCCGCAGCCTCCAGTTCCGCTACCCGCACTCTTGCGGCGATGCTCCCCGATGAACGCACGGATCTGGACGATCGTGCCGGCGAGCGCGCTCGATGCTGGCCAGCTTCCAGGTCTCCGGTGTGCGTGGGCGGCAGGGCGTCATTCGTAGCCCCCCTTGAGTCATCTCGTAGCAGCTGCTGCGTCGACGGTGATGCCGGTGGATCTTGCGATAGTCTTCTACGTCGCTCCTCTTCGATCCGCATCCGGTGCTGCTCCTCTTCATTAGCTTGACTTCTAGTGACCACCATCGCTGAGTCTTGAGTCTTCCGTATCCGGCTCGAAGGACCAGAATTGTTGTGGACTGTATCTTGGTGTGATGGTGATGAGGTCGGTGGTCACCGTAAAGTCAAAACAAACTATAGAAACAGGATAGATCTTTTTATTACTACTTAATTCTTGAGAGTTTTCTTCAGAGTCGTTTCTTCAAGAAGAGCTTCCAATGAAGTGCGTGATTTCCTAAAAAACCGGTCGGCTTAAATACTATTGAGCGCGCCGCGAGCCGCGCTCCTATTGGTCCGCGCGCGTGGAAAGTTCTCGAAACGCGGACTCCTATTGGTCCGCGCTCGACGCGGGCGGCGAAGGTTCTCGAATCGCGGAGTCCTTTTCACTCCTATGCGCTTGACGCGGGCGGCGAAGGTTCTCGAAGCGCGGAGTCCTTTTCAAATTTGTTTTAATATTTATTTAATAAACCTTCAAATCTTTGGACTAAAACATCTAAACATAGATAAATCACTATTATAATCGCTTAGCAATCATTTTAATTTCGAGATCGTAACAGACGGAACTTTTGACTATTAAAACTTTACATTTCTACCTACTACTTAAAATGAAATTAAACGAGATTACAAATAATATAAACAACAAATTCAGGGTCAACTACAACTATATAAATATTCTGAAAAAACTAAATATTTCTTAAATAGGATAAGTTTATTGTCTCGGTAAAATATGGGACAGTGACTATCTGGAATTCTATGTAACTAACTGGAAAAAATTAAGCTAAGTTTACACGGAGTAATATTTGGTCGAACATTTTTATTTTAAGTCTATTAATAATCTAAAGTAAAAACAGGTTATTGCTAAAATCTTAAGATACCTACACAGTTTATTTATTTTGAACATTATTTGAACTTTTATATTTTATTAATTTTTACTCATTTTTAAATACTTATTTCCATTCCAAATAGTAATTGCCCGCACGAGTCACGACCAAGCAATCAAAATTAAATTAATGCAAAGAAAATTATTCAGTTGTTATTCTAATTGTAAGAAAAAAATAAAGAAACATTATTTATAATTATAATTTTATTATATTATTGAAATTAGGTTTTGTTCATTGCTATTTGGAATGTAGTAAGTTATCGCTTAAGGTTCTAATCAGTCTTCGAAACATCTGTCGCAAATATAGTCAATAGCTGGTTGGTTGCAGCATGATCTGCATACCCAGTTTTTACAAGCAATACACTTTGTCATGTCTTTGATCACATATAGTTTACGCAGTTTACACATATGGCATGTAAAGTTTCTATTAATTATAGTTTTTAGTGACCTTTCCCTGTATTTTTCTCCTTTTATTGGTAAAATTACTTTAAGCTTTTTCTTTGACGGACCATTATCTGACGCCAATGTATTATTCTTTCTTTTAATCTTAGTTTCATTCTCCTTTTCTTCTGTCAAACAGCCTATGGTGTCGTATTTTGTCAAGGTGTCTACGGTATCTAAAACTAAATCAAACCCCGGTTGAGGATATTCTGTAACATTGTCAAACACCTCTAAATTCAGAACATCATCAACTTCCAAGTTAATTTCCATAACGGAATCAGTCTGATTAGCATTTTGGCTGGGCAAAACAGTGAGGTCAACAATATTAAGGTCACTCTGGTCAGTTTTACTACAGGGTGCAATATCAGTAACGGTAGTGATTCCTCGATCACTTTCATCTCGAGGCAAATTTTCGAGATCAATGATCGAGATTGTTTGAACGTCAGGGTTACTCTGATCGTTTTCAGCAATAAAAGCATCGTTTTGATTGATGTCCAAAAATATTGGAGCATCATGACCATCGTGGTCAGTTTTATCTACGAAGTTGGTTGGAACACCACGGTTTTTATTGTAAAGTGCCACATCGATTCCAACAACAGAGACACATCGACTGCCACGTCGACTCCGGTCAGAATCAAATGAATGAGTTTCGGGATTAAGACAAGTGCAAAGCCCGCGTTCATCGCCACAGAAGCAGCTTAATTGCCGATGCATAATTTGACCGGCATTGACAGAAATGATCTGGTGTAGTTTCATGGTCTGCGGGACAGCTTTAAGATCTCTTGGAATGATTTTGTTCATATTCTCGATATCACTATCAGAGACTTTGAAACATTTAACAGATTTCATGCTGGTTGATAAATGCTGATACGCATCATCGGCATCTGTCACATCATGCCCATAAGCCACACGTCTATCTAACTGTCTTTTAACTGCACCCCCAATGCCATCTGCGACTCCCTTACCATGTCCACTTTCCGAAAATGACCAGGTAATATATTTCAATTTCAATTTTGTTGTAAATAAGTTCATGAGGTAAAAGTTCTTTTTTTGTCTATATTGAGATGTGGGGCCGTCAGAAAAAAAATGGATAATTTCAATTGTTGGGTCTGATTTCTTTACAAACTGTAATATAGGCAAGAGATGTGCCCAGATGGCATTGGGTTCGTGACATGTGTTATCAGATATCGTTACAAACGATTGCGACTTACCGATCCAATAAATCATACCACAATGAAGTGTTATACTATTTTTTGATGCTCCAAAATGCATCGATTGGATCTCGGCCCCCAGTTTACAGTCGTAATTCTCGGAAAAGTCGATTAAAATGGCAATTTCTTTAATGCCCAGATTTTTAATGCAAATTTGGTATTGCCGCTGCTGCTCTTTCCAGTTGTAGTAGTGTCTCTTAAATTTTGAAAACTCAGCTTTAAATTCTGTCACTAGATCTCGAACCTTTCCTCTCTGCACTTGTTTCACGGTTTTCTTAGTAGTAACACTTTTTTCCGCTTTTTGGTATGTATGCATAACTCTATCCCATCTAAACCATGTAATTTCGTCTTCATTTTTTTCCTCTTTGTATTGTAGGCTTCGGTTGTTGCAATTTACACATTGTTCGTACATGCAAGCATACAAGTTTTTGTCACAAACCGACTTATTAATAGTATCTTCGAGGTTTTTATAATCTATAACATTTTTGTTTTTCAGAGCAATGAAAAGATACTCCATGTTGCTATGCTTAACGCACATACAAGTATCTCTATTTTTGGCCGTGGGTGACAAAACATAATACGGCTTATAGCGAAATAAAGTCGTAAAGCTGTGCGCTCCCCCTTCTTTTTTATAAATTTCGTATATATTCTGTAATGTGTCAGTTAAATATCTGATCTGCATCTTCTTCTTTCCTCTAGTTTTGGTTTCTCGTTTTCCAGCTGTGTTTCGGCTTATGTCATCTCTTAAATAAAAATGCTTTATTTCTTCTTGAATCTTCTTGTTTATCACAAACTTTTTCTTACTTTGTCTTATGCGGCCTTTCAGCCCCAAGCACGTAGCAATAGTTGTGACTGATCTATTAGATTTGACCACTTGGTTTACCGCGACAGATTTAAGCAACCTTTTTTCTGGTAAAGATTTAGCAGTGCCGTAAGTTTCGCGTAGTGACATTTCTAAAATTTCTTGCCGCGCAGTAAGTTTATCTATTATTTTTTGGAGTTCACCAACTTTTGCCTCATAAGCTAACTTTTCACGATAAAGTTTCTTGCGAATTGCTTCATTTTTTAATTTCAATTTGCGAACATTTTCTAAAGCTCCTCAATAACTCCTACATATTTTATTGTAACGAATTTTTAAGACAGGAGCTGCGCTGTTTTGGGACTTCGATGAACTTGGGGTAGCTCTTTGATTTTCGTTTTCTTTTTTATTCTTTTTTACTTTCTGTTTTCTCTTTTCTTCCCTCCATTGTTTTCTTCTACATTTTTTATCTTCTTCTGTCAACTCACTTATTTTTTTTCGACTTTTCTTAAGTCGTTCTAACTGCTTCTTCCTCTGCTCTTCAAATTTTTCAGGGTTTTGTTTAAGTTTCTCCCGGTAGCGTTTAGCTCTTTCTGCTGCCGTGAGAGCCATGTTTACTGAAATATAGCAGACATACCTACTCATATATCACATTGTATACTTAATCAATAACACATAACATAAC
Organism: Hypena proboscidalis; assembly: GCA_905147285.1. Classification (NCBI taxonomy): domain Eukaryota; kingdom Metazoa; phylum Arthropoda; class Insecta; order Lepidoptera; family Erebidae; genus Hypena; species Hypena proboscidalis. The sequence goes on from LR990155.1 coordinate 5,542,657, forward strand.
ATAACATCACGCCTATATTACCCAGAAGGGTGTGGCAGAGGTGTACAACACCCACAATTCACCTGTTTTGTTTAAGTCCCATGGGATAGGGGGTGAGCCTATCGCCATCCACCGGGCACAAATCCAACTCCGTGCTGCTATTCAGAACTTCCTAACGGAAAGTTCACAAATAACACTTTGCCCGAACTGGGAATAGAACCCAGGACCTCGCGGTGAGAGGCGCATACGCTAACCACTAGACCAACGAGGCAGTTTAATCAATATACAGGGTGAATTTTTCAACTGGGCGTGGATGGTATCCGAAGCTATGAGGAATATCAAAAAACGCTGAAAGGAGTCTCGAGGCCGATTTTAACGAAAACTAAAACTGCATCATCGGATTTTATAAAAACCAATAATCCTCGCCAGGAATCGAACCCACTGATTTTGGAAAAAAAATCACACCCGGTATTATTACACTATTCGATAGTGTTGCTAAAAAAGAACAAATTCTGGGAAGTAATCATATACAGCAAACTTAAGGAAAACGTATAATTACAAAAAAACTGATCAATCTTCAAGGCAATGACTGTATTCGAAACCTAAGTAAACCGTTTCTTCTTTGAGATAATGCTATTTTTCGTTCAACTCAATAATTTCGTATTGCTGAATACAGTGGGATTGATGAGAGGTTAAATCCAGTGAAACATTGAAAACAATGAAATTTTATAATTTCGAATAAATTATGGCTTAGTAGAAGTAAAATATAGAAAAATAGCAATTTTATAAAAATCTGCTATTTTCTAAAGATTGCCGTATATATGATTACTTCACAGAATTTGATCCTTATTAGCAACACTATCGAATAGTGTAATAATACAGTGTGGTTTTTTTTCCAAAATCAGCGGGTTCAATTCCTGGCCAGGATTGTTGTTTTTTTCTAAAATCCAATGATGCAGTTTTAGTTTTCGTCAAAATCGGCCTCGAGACTCCTTTCAACGTTTTGCGATATTACTCATAGTTTCGGATATAGCCATCCACGCCCAGTTGAAAAATTCACCCTGTATACCTACACAACTCTTAATTATTTACCGAATTACTGAGTGACTAGGGAACTAACACACAACGCACGGCCAAAACTACTGGTTGTAAGGTCAAATTTGGCATGTAGGTTCCTTAGTGAATGTATGGGATCACTAAAAGAGGATTTTCCGAAATTCGTATTTGTATATTTTTTTCATTCAAATTGGTTCAACCGTTCCGAAGATTAGCGGTAACAAACATCCAAATGTCCGCTCTAACATTTTTTTAAATGTTAGGATGATTATTTATTTTATTCCCATGTCAAATGTAACCCCAGCCTAATGGTTCCGGTGCGTCACAAAATGTTTCCGGCTATACAATACGTGACAATCCCGATGTGACGAATTCATACCTACAAAACTTCTAACCATAATTCAAGCTGTTGTATTCACTTTATGACTTCTTCTGACTTGTTTTACAATAAGTTATAAATAGAAATGTCATTGTGTTATGGCAGAGGACTTGAAAATTTGCTACATACCTCATAAAATCCTGTAACTATCTGGAACTCCAATTCAGCACCACCGCAACGCGCCCACTTTAGTCACAGATTTGTTGACACTGGGGTATGTTTCAAAATGGCGGTTGACACCACAGACAAGATCAATGTTGCCAGAAATGAAAAATAACAATATTTTAGGGTAATATTGCGTTGAAGTATTGAAAAAATTATCGTGACGTATTCCGGAATTCCGGTTCTGTCATATTCCTGGGACAACAATATTTACAGTATTTTGAAATATTAAAACCCAAATTCGAAATAGAAAGCTCGAAATTGTATTTATGAGTTCAACATACGTCTACTGAGCCTAAAACAGTGACTCCATTTAATTTATCTAATCTTACCTGAGACTTGAAAGTTCCAAACATGCAGGTGGGACACGAATATTTTACACATTTTTTAATGTTAATTTTATGATATTTTAATAACAGTGATAATTGGGTTGCATATTTTAGCCAATTTTATAACTTAAACATGTAACTATTAAATAAATATGCAGTTTATTTGATTATGGTGCATACAAAAATTATAAAAAATAGCTAAAGTGAGGGGACACCCCAAATTTGCTATGTACACCTTTTTTGAAAAACGCTCATTAACTCAAAATTAATCACAATATACTTAATCTTTATTTTGTTTACATTAAAGTTTTCTTTCGCATATATAATTTACTTCTTTATTTTTTACACTATTTATACGCTATTCACACAAGTTTGTGTAGAAGTGTGGCCTGCATAACGAACTCTTTGGCCGACTGTACCTTATGCGACAAAATTTATAAAGAGATCTAAAATTGGTCGCATATTAACCTGAAAAATCGAAATCACAGATTGCTTATCGATCATCAAAAATGGTCAAACCGAGATGAAACCGAGATCTGCAGATAGAGAAAAATCAGGCGATTCTAATAATCCTAATAATATATATAAGTATAAAACTCATTTTCGCAAATTTGGCGCATAAGCAAGGTTGCCTTTCCAGCGTCGATATGATGAAAAAAAAATGTGTTTTTTCGATGAAGATAATCCCATTTGCAAATTTTTAAATTATTTTGGCTAAAGTAGAGTAGAATATTCTTTATTGTACACCAATACAGACATACATGTTTCAATACAGTTTGACAATAAATACAACTTAAATCATTTTTAAATGTACAATGGGCTAATCGCTAATGAGCATTTTCTTACAGGCAACCTTTAGATGGATAAGAAGATGGGCAGTTGGTATATAAAAATAAAAAATCTAAAGAAGTCTTATAGCTAATATTTACAAAAACAGAGATATTCTAATTGCAATATTTATACATTGTTATACATCTATCACAGCAAAAGCTTATTTAAGACCGTTTTCTGATATGTGGCAATTTCCCCCGTACTTTTTTTCACCCAGGCTCTAGGCACCCAGCCTCATTGTCACGATATAATCACTGCTAAGCGGCTTCGTCACGATTTCATTTACACCCTGTACAACACGAGCAAATTGAAGAGACAGCCGTGTTCGATTTATGTTCGAATTGTGTCACTTTTATATTCAGTCAAGTTATAATTTATAATTAATGCAACGGTTCACTCTTACTCGACGTTTGTGAAACAAGGGCCTTACTTGCGTTTTACTACATATACATAAATAAATGGAAATTTAATAATGCATTTTATTAGTAATATATTATTATGATGATTTCATATGTTGTTTCTTATATTTTGTTTGTATTGGGGACTTTACTATAAGGATAAAATTACATTTCAGAAAAACATCTTACAGTGAATTAAAAGTGACTTAATTATTTCAGAGAAATATAATTATGCATTTCAAGGAGGTAGTATAATTATGTACAAATAAGGATAAAAATAACGAGCAATAACCGAGTGGGAGACCGTTGGACTGCGAAGTCAAAGGTCTCGGGTTCGATCCTACGGCACACACCTCTGTCAATAATTCGTTACTATTCGTCTTTTCGAAAATATGTGTGTATTTTTCATATAAATCTCGCTAACGCTCGCATGCTAACGGTGAAGGAAAACATCGGGAGGAAACCTACATGCCTGACAATGCTTAAAAAAAAGGTGCTTGAGGGTTTGTAAGTCTACCAATCCGCACTTGGCCAGCGTGGTGGACTATGGCCTAACCCTTCTCATCATGAGAAGAGGCCCGAGCCGCTGGGACATGTATTAGATACAGGGCTGCTATTATTATTTTTAAGGATAAGAAGATTACTTCAACTATTTTGATGGAGCTCTCGATGATCTAGTAGTTAGCGCTATTTATTTATACCCGGTTCAGGCAAAGTGTTATTTTAGAACTTTCCGTCAGGAAATTCACAATAGCAGCACGGAGATGGAACTGTCTGGTGGATGGCGATAGGCTCACCCCCTATATAACCCTAAACATAACAGGTGAAGTGTGGGTGTTGTTCACCTCTGCCACACCCATCAGAGTAATATAGGTGTGATGTTATATTAATTTTGATGGAGCAGTTACTGTAATGAACAAGCTTGAGGGCGACATCCCGGACGACTCACCTTTTCCCTACCACCAAATAGTAATGATTGCAATGCGTTGTGCATATGTTGTGTATATGTAACTTCTATTATTACTTGAGTGCACGGTTGGCGTAGTGGTTAAAGCGTTCGCCTCGCCGCTTTCAATTACGCTGGTGTTTTGGGTTCGATCCCCACATGGGACAAATGTTTGTGTGATTCGATAAGGAAGATTTGTTCTGACTCTGGGTGTGCTTTGTGTGTGTGAAATGTATGTTTATAAACACCCCCGCGACACAGGAGTAATTCCTAGTGCGGGCATAGTTTTTAAAAAAACAAAAAAACTTAAATTAAATAGAGAAATTTTAAAAACAAATCAAACTCGCTACATCCTATGCAAAAAGCCACTATTTTAATACCATCCACCTTCTCTATTTAACGTGTTATGCTTGGTCAAGGCCCGCATAGCATGTAATTGACGCCTCTAAAAAAAAGGAAGATAAAAATCTCACATAAATAATAATAACAGTGACATTAATATATTAGTCATTAAATTAAATTAAAATTGTTGTCATAAAATGTTTATTGAGTTCATTAATGAATCGAGAATGCTAATTACTAACAGGCATCAATGCGTGTCTTTGCAGACGGCCGAGAACGTCGGAGACGTAATGGGCTGACGGTTACGTCAGACTTTGAATGAGACCCTGGGCAGCAAGGGTGCATCAAGTGATTTTATTACAAATAAGTACAAACAAATAATATAATGTCAAACAATAAACAAGGAAATGAAATGTCAGAAAAAAAACATGGAACCTTCACAATATTGTCACTTATTAATTTATTACAATTTAAATTCCAAATCATACTTAACACTATAAAAAACACATTGATATGAGTCACTCTTAAAGATTTTTCTTAATAATATTTGTCTGCCTATATATTTTTTATAAATTCAATGTTTAACATTTTGTCTGGGAATCTTTTTTTTATACTGGGTAATGCCTATGTGTGCCTGGTATAGTGATACCTATGCGTAAGGCATTTACCATAATAATAAAAAAAAAGATTCCCAGACAAACTGCTCAACTGATCCGGGCAGAGTCAGTGGTGCCAGGAATCGCTCGCGCATAGACGCTGCCATAGGGTAGGGTATTAAATTTTTAAATGTCACTACATTTTGCAAAGTTGACTGTCTTTCTGACCTCAGACTCTTCCCGTTACGACTTCCATAGATCGTCAAATGACAACCCACGCGGCGACGGTTTTCACGGGATCTCCGAGGCACGGAAGGAGACTTGTTTTGCTATGATGTTTTACTTTATTTTTATTTTATTTTATTTATTTGGGTATGCTTACATATTATTTACCAATTGTGTCACCAACACCATTTACCACAGCTTACTAATAAAAACAAATTATAAAGTAAGAGTCATGCACGAGTATGAAATATAGAAAGTATATAAAATTATTTAATACCACCCATCCAACAGCCGACAACTGTTTGCGTTGCTTAACCAGTAGATCGAACGGTCAGCCACGAAATCCAGTTTACACTTGTTATAAAAAGTGAATAAGGAAAATGACGTAACCTTATATACCACCTTCACTATAAATGAAACGTTTGGGCTTCCCCAGTTTCGAGTACGTCTGACAAACGCGGTCCAGTGGTTGGCTACGCGCACACATGCAATTCATTACATCACGCCTATATTACCATTTTTTTTTATGGTCTCCTGATAGTAAGTGGAGTACTGCAGCCCATGGACATCAACAATCCACAAAAGCAGATTATAGATGCGTGGCTGCAGCTGACGACTACGGTGTTAAGCCTCATGTGCCAGTAATTTCATGGCCTGATCTCACCACCAAACCGGAACACAGTAATGGAAGCACTACTATTTAGCGGCAGGTTAAAGGTGAGACGGTGGTGCTGCCGCCGCCGGTCACAATTCGAAAATTTCTTCACGGAAAGTTCACAAAAAACACTTTGGCCGACATAAATATGAATTATAGATAAATATCAAAAATAATAAACAATACAAAAACAAGGCAATAATTACCGTTTGAAAGATTAAAAAATAATAATATTTTATTATCTACAATTTTAATGCACATTTCGAGATTTTGAAATCATGATGATATGAAATAGAATTAAATAGTCTAGTACATTTGTTGTATTCTCAGAATAATTGCGTTTTTTTTAATTAGGCTCACACCCTGTCACCATTCGGGCACAATCCCAACCAAAATAACAGGAGAATGAAATCCTAACAGTATCCCACTTTACATTTTATGAAAGAGTATCTATGTAAGTGTGTTTATTGTTTTAATATACGGATGGACTAATATTGATAAAATTAAGCATACAAATAGCCTCCTTTTAATGCGGACAGCAGCGGCCATGTCCTATATTCCAGTAATGGTAACAATTCAAGAGCACTGTCCCGGGTGGTTTATAACATAATTGCATAGGTATTATAATCTTTTGCCATTACCAACCATTCTGACAATTAATAAACAAATGTAATATATGTATTGGAAATCGATTGAATTCATTTTTGAACACATCTTAATTGCATGCATAAAACCTAATGACCGACTGGCGGTCATCAGCAGGGTCATTATCTAAATCATTGCCTAATGATAACCAACCAATTACAAAATACGAGAATTCCCTTCGATATCCAACAAAAACAATGTCTTTTTAATCTGGTCGCACTACATACAACTCTAGCATGTATATTATGAGTAATAAAACCTTGAAGGCTCAGTTTGCGCGGGATTCATATTCATACAGGTCGTTTCCTGATATAAAACCTTAAAGCTGACGATTCTGTGTACATCAAGAAAAAAAAACATGAATTAAAAAGCAAATATATTAAAAAAGTTTTGACAGTCATTTTGGCGCGAAAAGTTTTTTAGGTTATGGTTAAGTTATTTTTTTAATTAAAAATGTATTGCGTTAAGTGTGTGAGTGTGATCTTAGTTTTGTTTTTTTATTCGGAAGCTGTTTTATCCCAAGGAACCGGTTCGGGGACTAATGGAAATCGTAAGTTGCAAATGTTTTAAGCCATCGTTTATCTATGTACCACAGGTAAAAATACATTGAAACTGTACAGAAATACAAAGAAAATACTACAATATTTTCCCATCTACGCGGATGCGTCATTGCATTTAGTAACAAACATTTTGACTAGATAGATAATCGCACATAATTATGACAAAAAAAATAAATATAATATGTTTACCATAGCTTCGAAACCTAAATTTAAAACCATGCTACAGTTTAAAAAAAAACAGTTACTTAAAATATCAAGTTCTATAATCAAATCACACTGACCCATTCCAAAATCAAACCAATAAAAAAATGCAATTTTCAAATGGCAGTATTTACATCCGCGTTCATATTAAGACTTGCTGGACTTTTAGATAACTTGTTTGTTGACTTTACGCCTACGTACTTACATTAGGATGTACCTACTAGAGCAGAGTTTCTTAACCCTTTTTAAACCACGGGCGGCAAGGATCGCCTAGGCTAGAGTATTATGTAGGATCATAATCAAATACCATAAAAAACTCATTAGGCACAGAAAGTTCACTACACTGACATTTATACATCATTAAACATCTACATTTTTTGTATTATATAGATTTTGCATGTGTATACTTTCACTCTCGGATTACATTGTTAAAGTAATTTTTGTGTACTTTGTAATTGGCGTACTGTTCCAATATAAATTATTTACCTACTGCCTGTAAGCTGTGAAGTGCCTCTATGAAATAAATAAATAAATAAATAAAAAAACTCTTGAGATACACTGACGATAAGCTATTGCCACGATTTTAAAGTATAAAAACTCCACTTTACAGGGATTCCCTCACTCCTATGCGATTGATATATTTCGTACAATCTATACTTTTATAATTGTTCACCCTACTGACTGATTCATCAACACAGGGCCTAACCCACTAGGGCTAGGAACTTGAAATTTTTCATGAACGTTCCTAACATGGCGTAGAGGCGCACTAAGGGATTTTTGGCAATTCCACTTTAAAGGGGGTAAAATGAGGAATGAACGGTTGTATGGAAGTCCGTCATTTTTGAAGTAACAAGCATGAAATTTCGTATAGTTAAACTTGAATAAATATAAATGAATTTTTGTACCGGGGTTTTTCTAAATTTATTCGCAAGAGGGTGTATTTAGGGTTTTTCAGTTAGAAATGAGTTGACGCAAAAAATCGATGGATGGCGTTGTTAATATTTTTAACCTGCGGGCACCGGCCAAAATAACGTTTGACGCGGGTGGAACCGCGCGGGGCATCTATACTTCAGACAACGAAACGAAATAATTTTCATGATTTACAATTATAAACCTAATTTAAAGGCCATAAAGTTTAATTTTTATTGCAATTGAGATTGTTTAGGACATTTTTAACAGTTTTTATTATACGAAAATCAACTTAAATAACAAAGCAATAGAAATTATATTCGTGTGATTTGTAATAACAATAATTTATCTTGTTCCGTTGGCTTTATTTAGTATAGTAATTAGTTATATTATAAATCTAACTACTAGCCCAATAACATTTTTTTTAAGTGTTCCATTTGCTTGATATTGACCAAAAATTTTTAATTACATTCCTGTTCCTTTTGAAAATATTCGTTCATAACACGCCGAATGGAACACACAGTAAAAACAACAAATCTATAAAAATAATGGGACAGTCCGGTCAAACCGGGCAGTCGCTTTAACCAACCAGTTAAGGTCGCCTTTTACCAGGAATTTTAATTTCACAACTGTAGGTTACGTCAATTCGTGACGGCACGTTAATCAACTTATTCCTATCATAAATAGGATACAAAAAAATATGTATTTGCGACTGCCCGGTGTGCAGTAGGTCGCAGGTTCAAATTCTGCCGGTCCCATAATTGTTTCAACTGTTTCTTAGTATAATTTGCTAAGTATAGCTAAATGCTATAAAATAAACAACAAATATATTCTTTTTTTTGTTTCGCATAGTACTGGCACTTACCTTGTAAAGACAGACACTCCGTATACCTACATGTTTAACAGCTCTGTGGTTTAAATAAATAAATAAATATCTCACAACTTACACACAACGCCATCTAGTCCCAAACTAAGCAAAGCTTGTAATATGGGTACTAGAATAACTGATACTAATACATATATACTTTTCTTTTGTAAATACATACATATTATACATAGAAACACCCAGACTAAGACAAACCCCCATGTTCATACACACAAAGATTTGTCTTAAGTGGGAATCGAACCCACGACCTCGGCGTCGCAGGCAGGTACACTAGCCACTCCGCCATCCGGTCGTCAACGTTTAAAAAAGACATATGACAATATAGAGCGCTGAGCGTATCGTCACCTTCATGGAAAACTTACAAACCTGCAAAAAATAAATCACTTTATCTCGAATAATAATCTTTATTCCGATATAAATTTGGTGAGTTTCCTATGCGTGTGTGGCGGGGTATACGCACTTATAAATGACGAATGACATTTACAACGTCAAGTAGTGACAAAAACACGTGTGACATAATAATATGTCGAAGAGTGCTGAATCGCGATAACGAAGTGTTCACAGATCATTTAAACCACTTCCAATACGCTACCGTTGGACAGCTGTCCGCCAGGCAATACCACCGAGCCTCGTCGGAGGATCCACCCTTTGTGGTGGAGGAACATCACACCTTGTTCCTCTGCACGTGTAAGAATATAAAATGCAGATTCGGACAATCTCAACTTCAGAATTATAAATTGGCACAATGCATAGTTTTCACATTATGTTCAGTTTTTCATCACAACATCGAATTATCTCAAACTGCAGATTAGTAAGTTTGTCATAATCTTTTACCATTCATTGTTTAAAAAGCCAAGTCATTTTGTAACAAAAAATATAGTCATACTTTATACAGAAGTATTTTTATACCTGATTTTATCAACTCTGCGCCGGCTTTTTTCTTATTTATCAGCTATTCTTAGCAAAGAAAATGTCAGATCTAAATGTGAATGCAAGCGAGTTGAAACTCGACTTAAAATCGAATTCAAAGGAGGCAAATTATTGTAATTAATGCATAAGTAACGGCATCTTGCCATAAAAATTAAAGCCTGAGGCCTATCTATAGCATACCTACTTGCTTCTGCCTGTGATACGATAAAACGTAGCCTATTAATAAAAATAGGCTACGTTTTATCGTATCTTGGGACGAGGCTTTGGGTGACAACGGTAAGAAATCTTAACCTAAAGATAGATCGGTCCAGCTCGGCTTTGGCAGCTCGATGAAATTAATATATATAATAATAATAACGTGGGCGAGCGGTACTTCATAAAAAAAAAACAACCTGTCTTCGTTTAATTCAATTGAATTGGTGACAAAGAGATACTTGATGTAGGGACCCATTGCAACCGGCGCATATGTATTTAAGTGGATCCTTAAGTTTAGTCGCCCGGTTCGCCAGTCGCCTTCCCGTATCGCTAGAGATAGGTCGTATAAGTTAGAATTATGTAGTCAATAAGTTTATTATATAATATGAACTCTGGTACCAGTTAAATAAAACATTTAGTATAGCGACCTATCGTTTCAATAATTTCTATTAATTCAACACAAAATTCTACACATCAAAAACAAGACCCCAGGCTTTATGAATCCAATGAGTGCTATCGTGTATGAATTTGCCGATACGGGTGCATGTGTAGCGTGAAGTCTCCGAAATGTTAAATTTCACTATTTGCGGTCATTGAATTCATAAGTGTCGATAGAGGCACAGTTCTTTAGGGCGTTGTGAAGAAATACTTATTACGAGCGACAGAGGACGCACTTGTGCATAAGGTAAGAGAGCAAGAGAGACGGACGTATTAATGTCTCCACTTGAAATTGGAACAAAAAAGCCATACTTCTTAATAATTTTTGTTCCAAAATATTTGTCTTCTAAACGCTCTAAAGGAAAAAGCCTCCATAAAAAAAAGGAATGAACTTAATGGTTGGATTTTTTTTTTAACTAGCAATTTGCAAATACAAATTATCAGTGTTCTTGTTGACCCCCTCCAGCTAAGCTTAATTCGCTTGTGTTAGGAGGAAGTTTACGTCCGTGGTGTAATGGCCAGGATTCGAACCCACGACCTCTCGATCGTAAGACCGATGCCTTATCCATTGCGCAAATCAGTGTCTATCAACCTACTTTGATAGACCTTACTCTACAGTGGCGCCGCCTGCCTGGAGAGACAAAAACGTTAGCTGACAATCGACATCAAACGTGCTGTTTCAATGTCAAAAAAAATTTAAATATTTAAATTCCTTCCTTATAAAGTTTATAAGACGAATTCAAAGAAATCTGTACGCTCTTTGCTTGAACCAAACATCACGTAACGTCATACAAATAATTATTTACGGAAATATCAATGCAAAACTCTTAAAACCCGTTTCATTGTACATAATTATTCGCAGCAAAAAAACCCAATCAAGATTGATGTAGCAGTTTTCGTGGTAACAGGTTATAAACATAAGAAATGATGTTAGGGGCTTTTTGTTTAAGTATTTGATCTTCTCTTTTTGTGGCGAAGTCGAATCTTGCGCACGCGATGGTGCAAAAAATAGATACCTACTCCATAACCTTTTCTACACTATATGGTTTGTTAAGTATGGTATAAATAAATAAATATAACACTACATACACACAACGTCTTCTAGTCCCAAACTAAGCAGATCTTGTTCTATGGGTACTAGAATAATAATACTTATACAATATATACTTTTGGGGTGCATGAAAGGAGCCTCTCCGAGTGACGTACACAACGATTACCCTACGTCCTGCGCACCCTGGGCAATTTGCGAGTTCTCCAGAGCGAATTGGCTAATTCTTTCACCACGATGGCAAGTCACAATAAATTTTGACTTGCCATTGACACGATGAAGAAGAAGAAGAAGAATATATACTTTGATTTTGTTAATAAATACTTAATATACATAGAAACACCCAGAACAAGTCTGCTGGAGGTCAGATGGCAATCGCTCCACGTGAAATATTGATATTCAGCTAACTTTGTTAGACTAGAAGCCTATAATATAAAAGAAGAAGTTTTATTTCCAAATGATAAGTCTATCGCCATCCACCGGGTAAATTTCAAACTTAGTTTTACAACTTAGATTTTCTTACGAAAATATACCAATTGTCACTTTTGCTCAACCCGGGCATCCAACCCGAGACAACCCGTGCCGAATATGACGCAATTATAACCAGATAATTACAATTGTACATGCCATTCAGTAGATTTGCGTGTATAATTAATGAATTGTTTCGATCAGCTGTTCTCTGGAAACTAATCGATTTATTTATTTGTATCGTAATATTTGTAATACACATTGCTATTGTTACATTATAATAGTACATATTTAAAACAGCGATAGCTGAGTAGGAGACCGTAGGACTGCGAATTCAAAGGTCTCGGGTTCGAACCCACGGCACACACCTCTTTCAATAAATCGTTAAGATTCGTATTTTCGAAGATATGCGTGTCTTTTTTCAAAAATTAGACAACGGGTCTAAATCGCGTAATTATTATAAAGGTAAATAATTACCTATTCTCGACGATATTTATTTACCTTTATAATAATTACGCGATTCAGACCCGTTGTCTAATTATTGAAAAATGTTCTCAAATCGCGAAAGTTTAAAAACATATGTGTGTCTTTATCATATAAATTATCGCTAACGGTGAAGGAAAACATTGTGAGGAAACCTGCATGCCTGAGAGTGCCTAAAAAGTGCTCGAGGGAGTGTGAAGTCTACCGATCCGCACTTGTCCAGCGTGGTGGACTATGGCCTAACCCTAAAAAACTATGGCTGCCTCGATGTTCCAGTGGTTAGCGTATGCGCCTTTCACCGCGAGGTCTCGGGTTCGATGCCCGGGTCTAATTCACAATAGCAGTACGGAGTTGGCATGTGTCCGGTGGATTGCAATAGGCTCATCCTTAAGGCCCTAAACATAATAGGTGAAATGTGGGTGTTGTACACCTCTGCCACACCCTTCTGGGTAATATAGGCGTGATGTTATGTTATGTTTTTGTTACGTTACCATCAGGTGGAATACATAATGTCTGATTTAACAATCATGTTTATAACATATAAAATATATTTATGTCTGCAACATCTGATTGTTTATTTTGACAGAACTCGTTTTGAAGGTTGGTAACTTTGCGGCTTGTTAACTTGAGTTAAGGACAAAGAATTAATTAATGCATCATTTTACTAAGAAACAGTTGAAAAAGATAATATGGTACCGGCAGGATTTGAACCTGCGACCTTACTGCACACCGGGCAGTATAACTACTTAAGATAGGAATAGATGGATGAACGTGACGTCACGAAATGACGTATCATACAGTTGAGAAATTTGGGGTTCTGGTAAGAGGCGACCGTAGCTGGATGGCTAAAGCGGCTGCCCGGTGTGCAGTAAGGTCGCAGGTTCAAATCCTGCCGGTCTCATATCTTTTCAACTGTTTCTTATACGTCGCACGCTGAATGATGATCCCTATGACAGTTCGTTAGCGCTTAACATTGTACCGACGTCCTGTCACATCAAATCCTTTAGAGGTCCATTAAAAAGTCGAAAAAATCATAATTGTGTACATTTGTAAATTATAAAAATGAATATTAGGAAATTATTACGTAATGTTCAGAAATAATGGAGAAAAACTCAATGCAAATGTACATGGTACGTGCTGCAAAAGTTACGTCGTCTAGCTGTTATCGACTGAGAAGGGACACATCGATAAACCAAATATCGATAATTTGTTGGCAAAATTAAACAAAATGCTTTGAGTTTGTATTTTATTTATATCAAGCTAAATCTGATACAGGGTCAAGCGGATCTTCAAAATCTGAGTCTGAACTGCAGCTATCCGTGATGTTTATTATTAACGGTTGGTCAATGATATTGTCGTATTCTACATCTCGATCCCAGTCTTTTTCGCCAATTGTCAGCTGTCAAAATTAAAGTATAGTAAAATAAAATATAATAAGGCTGTTACTTTTTTATCTAGTGTTTTATGTCCATCAATGCGCGTAATCTTTTTTTCAAAATAAATAAATATTGCTTATTATGTTGAATGACCTGGCTGAATGACATGACATTTGCCTAAAAAAACAGTATTTTATCGAAATTGTTTCGCATAACTAGTACAACTGTCAATTGAAACGTCATAGGGATCATCATTCGGCGTGCGAACTATAGTATAATTTGCTAAGCATAGCTAAATGCTATAAAAATAATCAATAAATGCATCATTTTATCTTTTTTTCATTTTTTTCTTCGCTATCAATAACTCTTGTGCCGCGGTTCACAAACATACATTTCACACACACAGCACACCCAGCGTCTTTCAGCAATCCTTGTGAATCACACAACAGGTGGAATAGTTGTGTAGAGGAACAGGGTGTGATGTTCCTCCACCACAAAGGAAGGATCCTCCGACCAGGCTCGGTGGTATTGCCTGGCGGACAGCTGTCCAACGGTACGCTCTGTCGTCAGTCTCTTCCCCCCGCGTGGTAGGGAAGATCTCGGCAGCTGTTCGTGGCGAGGCCACTTTCTAGCGGGGTCTGACTTCCCTCCCGCGAAAGCGAGAAGTGGCTCTATGTTCGGACACCGAGTCCTATGGATGTCTGTGAGTTTTGTCGGTAGCGTCTTGGAAGTGGTATATATATACACTCTCTGTAAACACTTCGTTATCGCGATTCAGCGCTCTTTGACACTTGTGACGTGTGTGTCACTACTTGACGTCATACATCATCTATTATGTGCGAATACTGTCACAGTTGAACTATCGTCCAAAATGATATTGAAACGCCGATCCGATCAATGGTCAAATGCAAGTGGCTAATCACTAACATCCTTCCATTTCGCATCATGTTTTTTTTTTTTCAATATAAGTATACAGTACCATTATAAGTCTAACATATAAAATTATATTTTTACCACGGGATCAATGTTTACATCTTAGCTTTTCAGTCCCTCACTATTATACGCACAAGATTCTAAACTATATATAATCTTTCGTTAAATATATATAACTCTATGTATACCGATACGAAGAAAATACGAACTTTGCTGTCTTGCTGCACAAATTTGACGACCGGATGACGGAGTGGAAAGTGTACCTGCCTGCGACGCCGAGGTCGTGGGTTCGATTGCCACTTAAGACAAATCTTTGTGTGCATGAACATGGGGGTTTGTCTTAGTCTGGGTGTTTCTATGTATTATAAGTATGTATTTACAAAAGAAAAGTATATATGTATTAGTATCAGTTATTCTAGTACCCATAGTACAAGCTCTGCTTAGTTCGAGAGTAGATGGCGTTGTGTGTTAGTTGTGAAATATTATTATTTATTAAAAATAACAATTTCACGGCTTAAGTAAGGCCTAGGGCGCCTAGATGACTAAGGAAGCCCTGATAACATACCAAACGGAGCCGCAAGCAGAGGCTATATTGAGCCTTGCTAAAGTATTTAAAAATCTCTCATAAAGATAAAATCAATGTTTTAAAGCATCAAGTTCACAGGAAAACCTTTAACAGTGGTGATAAAATAGTTTTTTTTACATGTTAGTGTTAAAAGGTTGCGTATAGAGGGAATTCCCTGAATAAAGTACGGTAACAAACAGGCTTTTATAAATTTCCGCTATCAAAAGCGAGTGTGGCGCAATGGATAAGGCATGGGTGTTACGATCGAGAAGTCGAAGGTTCGAATCCTGGCCATTACACGCCACGCACGCCGGACGTAAACTTCCTCCTTTTTTAGGGTTCCGTAGTACCTACAAGGAACCCTTATAGTTTCGCCATGTCCGTCTGTCTGTCCACGGCATAGCGACGAAACCGTTGGTGCTAGAAAACTGAAATTTTGCATGAACATGTATGTTAACTAAACAAAGAAAGTCGTAGAATAAAATATGGAAAAATATTTTTTTTTTCAGGAAGCTCCCCTACATGTAAAGTAGGGATGTTTTTTTTTTTGTCGCCTACCCCATAGTGTGGGGTATTGTTAGATAGGCCTTTTAAAAACGTTTAGGGGTTGCTAAGACAGTTTTTTGATTTAGAGATTTGTTTGCGAGATAATTAACTTTAAAGAGCAAATTTTTGTTCGAGTAGGGCGTCCCCCCCCCCCTCTAAAAGCTAAACTACTGGATCCCAAAATCTGAAAAAAATTGTGTCGGTAGTACATGTAATGAACTTTAAAGGAAAACTATAGCGGATAAGTTCAGTTCATTAGTTCAAGAGGAATAGGGGTCCGAAATGTCAGATGCAGTTACTCAGAATATTTCGTTCAAAATTCTTGAAACATAAATAAACATACATAATACATATATAAAATCACGTCTTTATCCCACGGGGGTAGGCAGAGACGATGGAACGCCATGTGCTTCGCTCCTTACATACTTCTTTCGCTTCCTCAACATTCATACATCTCGTCATACGTGCTAGCTGGTTTCATGTACTACAAACATTTCCTTTCTGAAGGACGCCATTTAGTTAAAAAGTAAAATTAAAAATATTTTTCTACGGAAACCTACTGCGCTTGGCCCGACACGCACTTGGCCGGTTTTTTTTTTTTTTTTTCGCGGGGAAATGCTAACATGTAACACAAGCGAATTAAGCTTAGCTGGTCGGGGTTAACAAGAATACTAGTAATTGTATTTGCAAATTATTAGTAAGGTTTAAAAAAAAAACTACTGTTCTGTGTTTCTAACTAGCATCCCCATGCGGCTTCGTCCGTGTGTTAAAACAAAAACCAACTTAAAAATTACAAAAAAAGTACAAAAAAAAAAGTAAGAAATACGTAAGTAATATTCAACGTCTCGCCTCATCTGTGTATAACTTGAAAGAATACAGTAAACGGCCTTAAGGTTCCAATATTAAAAGAATTATCGCCGTACTCTTAAATGAGGAGTTGTACCTTCCAGCATCAGCTCAGCAACACGAAATGCTGACTGCTACATGCAAATATACGAGTAGCTTTAATATACGTCAAACAACATAAAAGCCTAGATTTTAGGTTTGCTATCGATTTTTGCAGGATCCCATCATCAGATCGAGACCTGATGAAAATTGGACCACATGACAAGTATACCCTTAGACAAAAAAATAAATTCTTAAATGGGGACAAAACATCAAAAAAAAAGTTAACTTGCCAATAAAAATCCACAAAAAAATATTAGACTCAATCTCGCTCCCTATTATTTTAATACTTCCATAATTTTCAGGTGTATTGTCATCTCTGCTCGTTCTTATATTCTCGGGCTTGTTCACAAAAGCTCTCTAAATATTTGGTTGTTGAGCAATATTTTAAGAAATAAAACAAACAAAACGCTGCAAGGTCGTGAAACCGGATTCATTATTACTTTTTTATTTAGAGTTACGTAGACATGGCATAGACACTCGAGTTTTTTTCTTTAGGTACATAAAGAGCCTAACATAATGATAATGTTGAGTTCTTGGCATAACCAATAATGGTGGTAGAGTAGGGTTACCGGGTGGCCGGCATTTCCGGGACTGTTCAGGGATTATGCGTTTTTGCGAATTTTGCGTCCTTTCCAGTGATATTCCCTTTTTAAATAATTTATTATCAATTATTACCTAGCATTTGCCTGCGACTTCGACCGCGTGGAAATCGATATATGAAAAATTCACTTTCAACCCCTATTTTACTCCCTTAGGGAGTGGTATTTCCAAAAACCCTATCTTATAACTCATAAACGTTACAAAATGATCTTATCAAAATTGACAAACTTTCCATATTCAATTTCAATCCCTTCTTAACCTCGTGAGGGTTAGAATTTTTATTAAAAATAACCAACTGTTTACGTCATGTGAGGGACCTATTTACAAATTTTCATGCGGAAAGTGAAGTGAATGAAAGAAGACAAACTTTCCGTACAAACTTACAAACCGTTTTACCCCTTAGGGTTAAAATAGATAAGATAAAACACATACCAGTTCTTAAGTTAAACTTTCTGCTACACAACTGTGAAAACCATAGAAATCTTAATAAGTATGGTGAAAACCGATTTCATGCAGATTTGTTTGATGCCCGTACAACATACAGACAGACAAAAAAAAAATTATAATATATTTGTTGGCTTCTACTGCTGTCATAACGACCCCTCGTATTAATTTTTCTTAAATATCTTCAATGTACAGACATGGCAAATTTACAATTTAATTATATAAATAAACAAATCAATTTGGATTTTGTTCATTAGATCAACGCCAGAAGCAATTACTATCCAATGGTTACATTGACAACGCCAAATACACACATTCACTCACACAAGCACACTCATATATATTATGTATAGATGATTGTTTCGGCATCCGAAAAGCTAGCTTTCTTCCCTAGCTTACAACCTATTTCCACACCAAATAATATTAAGATAGGTCTAATAGTTGGGTTGTTTAGTGCAAGCGTAAAAAACAGACAGACAAGTTACTTTCAGATACTAGTTAGTTAAGGATAATAAACCTACTTATGTCCGTAAGGAAGGTCATAATAAAGTACCTAATTAAACAAAAAACGTAATTATCCTGAGAACAAATGTATTATTTCATGCTAATTTCATATTATCATGATTTCCAAATCACACACAATAACTCGAAATGTGCATTAAAATTGTAGATAATAAAATATCATTATATTTTATGTTTCAAACGGTAATTATTTCCTTTGTTTTTTGTAGTTTATTATTTTTTAAATTAAGCTTATAATTCTTATGTATGTTTGTTATACTTCATATTTGTGTTTGCGCCACTCACCGGTCTTGGGTTTGATTCGCTGGTGAGGCAAATGTGTCTTTAGGGATTTTGCCATTAAAAAATTCTTAACAGCAGCACGGAGTTGGATTTGAGCCCGAAGGATAACGATAGGCTCACCCCATATTTAAACATAAGCGATGAAGTGAAAAAAAAAATAGCCGAGTGGGAAACCGTAGGACTGCGAAGTCAAGGGTCTCGGGTTCGAACCCACGGCACACACCTCTGTCAAAATCGTTAAGATTTGTCTTTTCGATTGTGTGTGTATTTATCATATAAATTATCGCTCGCTAACGGTGAAGTAAAACATCGTGAGGAAACCTGCATGCCTGAGAGTGCCTAAAAAGTGCTCGAGGTCGTGTATAGTCTACCAATCCGCACTTGGCCAGCGTGGTGGACTATGGCCTAACCCTTCTCATCATGAGAAGAGGCCCGAGCCCAGCAGTGGGACATGTATTAGATACAGGGCTGTTATAAGTAAGTATAAGGTGAAGTGTGGGTGTTGTACACCTCTGCTTCACCCTTTTGAGTAATAAAGGCGTGAAGTCATGTATGTATGTCTTCCGTTTAACCCTTTTCCCAATTACACTGGATTCGGCTTCTAGTCTAACGTATTTAGCTGAATATCAAGACGACGATTATATATTGAGAGACGACCTCAACGGATCAAAACCCCGCTTTACTGAGAGGCAATATATTTTTTTTTTTCACAACTCACACAACGCTATCTAGTCCCAAACTAAGCAGAGCTTGTAATAGGGGTACTAGAATAACTGATACTAATACATATATACTTTGCTTTTGTAAATACATACATATTATACATAGAAACACCCAGACTAAGACAAACCCCCATGTTCATGCACACAAAGATTTTGTCTTAAGTGGGAATCGAACCCACGACCTCGTCGTCGCAGGCAGGTACACTACCCACTCCGCCATCCGGTCGTTAATAGATACATGGAAGGTAAGGCTGCCCGCTCCACTCGATTTTCTGGACCCGGCCGAACATCTGCCACCTGGAAACGAATTGCAGTGGCCGATCTGGAAGTCACTAAACCGTCTTCGGACCCAAGTTGGTCGCTGCAAAGACAACCTGGCCAAGTGGGGATTCACAAATACATCCAACATTAGTTGCGAATGTGGATCGCCCACCCAAAATATAACCCATTTGTTGTCCTGCCTACATCTTCCCACCCTTTGTACTTTAAAAGACCTTATGCAGGCCTGGTTGGCCCCCCTTGTCGCCTTTGTCGTCATACCCCCGCGCCCCTATACCACGCAGGCGAGGACTCAGTTAAACGGTCAGCCTATAGAAGAATAACATTTTTATTATAGTCATTGACACGACAAGAAGAAGAAGCTGAATATCAGTATTTCACGTGAAGCGACTGCCATCAGCCTTAACCCAGTACGAGGTAATACGATACTCTTTGTTAGGCTAGTTGTCAGACATTCTGGCCCTCTGACTACCCGTAACGACTGCCATAGATGTTCTAATGGCAACCGGGACCGACGGCTTAACGTGGCACAAAGAAAACTCGTTTTGTTAAAAATGCTCACCCATCGAAGCCCGACCGCGTACAGCATTGCTTAACCTTCAAGAGCGACCATGACCTCCTCCTTCTCCATGAATGTATATGTATATCGAATAAAATATAAGATTGTTTATCATTGTGTCGCAAGGAAAATTCCGCGATCTCTATAAAATATAATGGTGGATGAGTCAATCTGAAACTGGATTTTACAATCATGATACAACATTCGAGGAAACTGGTTACTGATGAAAGTGAAAAGTGCGTAATGCATTCGGCTCGGTATGGCAATAAAAAGAAGTTCATGTCATTCCTCAGGTGTTTTTGTTTTTAAACTTTTTATTGTATCTACAATAAAACAATTTATAAAACAATGCATAACACAAAATACAATAAAGGCGAGCTTAACTCAAATTTGAGTTCTCTTCCAGCAAACCTTAGAGTAATAGAGGAGAGGGTGCAAAAAGAGGGCAAAAACAAGTGTACAACTAAAAGGAAAAAAGTATTTACCATTATTATGGTATGGTATAATAAAAAGTAACTAAAGTTACAATACATAAACATAAACAAATAGACATAAATATATTTATTATTATGCTATCTATTAGAATACAATACCTAAATACACAGTTAAATAAACATACTTAAATATAAATAAAATACTTTGAGATGTAATAAATATTGATATAAAACTTTACCTAAACAGTCTGAGAAAGAAAGTTTTTTTTTAACTCTTTCCCTGAAAACTTCCAATTAACTATCTCCAATTTTTTTATCTAGATCGGTTCAGTATTTTAGCCGTAAAGTTTAACAGACATACAGGCAGAGTGCTGTACGTCTCTATGTACAATGATGACATCGTTTGTCAGACAATGATGGATGGATGACTTATTGTTTGATCTATTGCGAATAAATACATTTCCTACTTCTATGACTCTTTGCATGAAACAGTTAACAATCGATAGCGTATTTCTACTAGTACAAATGGGTAAATTGCGCAAGCAAAAAAAAATACACGGCAAACCTGAGAATGTTACTGCAATGTGCTGATTTTTTATTTCATTTATTTTATCAAAAAAGTAAGTACTTCTTTCTCTACCTTGACAAAAAAAAAATATTTCTACCCTATAATATACCAAAAAAAATTTACAACGTGATATTTTATCATTACGGTGGCCTGTCCCGAACCCAATTCCGCTCATAAAATACCTTCCCCCGTAAATATTCTATTCTGAAATATTTATTCGTAATATGGATTTAAATCGTTTTTTTATCATTAAATTATAATATATTCGATCAAATAAAACAATTTTTGTTTGTTTATCTTCTTTCTCATGGATTTGACAGGCAGTCAACTTTTGTCTGGAAAATGTTATCATTTCAGAGGCCAGTAAGTTTTAGTAGAATAGCCACGTCAACATTACGTTGTTATGCCCTTCTCACCTTTCCTCACTTCGGATCAGGTCGGCTCCCAACGTCTTGCGGTTTCTTAAAATGCATATTTGTTCGTGTTGATTTTGTCAAAATTATTGTTTTAATTTATCAGCTTCTATGTAAATTAGCATTGATTAAAAAATGCTTCGATGGTCTAGTGTCTAGCGTATGCGCCTTTCACCGCGAGGTCTTGGGTTTGATGCCCGGGTCGGGCAATGTGTTATTTGTGAACTTTCCGTCAGGAAATTCTCAATAAAAGCACAGAGTTGGAATTGTACCCGGTGGATGGCTATAGGCTCACTTATCCGATGAAACTTAAACAAACAGGTGAAGTGTGGGTGTTGTACACCTTTGCCGCACCCTTCTGGGTAATATAGGCGTGATGTTATGTTATGAAGTCTAATACATTCTAATATCTAATACATTGCTCACAATCTCACAACTTACATACAACGCCATCTAGTCCCAAACTAAGCAGGGCTTGTAATATGGGTACTAGAATAACTGATACTAATACATATTTACTTTTCTTTTGTAAATACATACTTATGATACATAGAAACACCCAGACAAATACAAACCCCCATGTTCATGCACACAATGATTTGTCTTAAGTGGGAATCGAACTCGCGACCTCGGCGTCGTAGGCAGGTACACTACCCACTCCGCCATCCGGTCGTCATACGGTACGGTGCGGTGGCGGGAATACCTACTTGTATACAATGTGTGACTTGGCTATTCTTGCCGTACCTATCTATAAATAGCAGAATCTGCAATATCTGTGTCATCGATATTTTCCTTAAATGACATGATAATTATTTAATGTTTAAGTACCGTGAAACAAGCTATATTATCCTGTCCTGCACGTCTTCATCTATGTTTTGATAACATAATTTTCCAATTTTCCTTATTTAATTTAAAATGAGCTATCTATAGATAATGTTATTTATTTATATATTTTATTTATTTATTAAATTAATTACAATAGGTCTTGCAAAAATTACAACAAAGTGTAACCAGTTTAGGTTATTCCGTACACCAATTAGTCGACGGTACATGCAAAAAATATCTATCGATCAACACACTCTATTCCATTTATAATTGTGTTATTCGCAACTAAATATATATGTTCTGACTCTGGGTTTGCTAGTGTCTGAAAAATGTACCCCCGCGACACTTATGTATATATATTATGTCATAGTTATATATATATATATATTATGTTTATTTAGTTATGTATATTCTATTTTAGTAAAAACTGTGATAAATAAATAAATTTAAATTTGGATTTTTTTACATTTATCTAATGTAAAAAAATCACAAGAACGAGAACGCCAGAAGCAATTACACTATCCAATTCTCCTACACACATTCACTCACACACGCACACCCAGTCTTAGAACGAATCTTTGCGAATCACACAAAGATTTGTGCCATGCGGGGATTGAACCCACAACACCAGTGCAGTTGAGAGCGGCGAGGCGACCGCTTAAACTATTTTAAGTGCGATTTACACGACAAAAAGTAGTCAATGCTACCCTATGTAGGATTTTCTTTTTAGACTAAGATTTTACTTAGACTAAGAATAGAATGCGCAAACGGAGATGGCGAGATGACTTCGATGCATTTCAGAACGATCGGCCAGAGATAGCAAATAACAGAAAGGCTTGGAAGTCATGGGGAGAGGCCTTAGGCCAGCAGTGGGACACACCCGTAAGGCTAGTATAAAAAAGAAAAAAAAGAAATAGATAATGTTAAAAATATGGTTATTTAGGCTCGGGCAAAAAGTGTTATTCTAGATTTTACCGTCAGAAATTCCTAATAAGAGAAGCAGCACGAAGAAGGATGGCGATATGGGCTCACATCAGACTTTTTTTTTTACCTGTGGTAATGCTTTATGCATAGCTCTCAGTGGAGGGACACTGAAGAGGTTATGTCGGACTCTCCGGCGAGCCCGGCCTAGCTCACATCAGACCTGAACATAACAGAAGAAGACGATTGCCGCAGCCTCTGTACAATGCAGATATTATTCAAATTATGAAATACGGGTGTTACTCACGTAATGTTGGTCTATTTAGTCGACCGCGGTTTCACTGAGTGCAAGACTGGCTGCGACTCAGGCGCGACGTATCGCACTCTCTTGATAATGCCTAGACGTATAGGCGAAACCGCGGTCGACTAAATAGACCAACATTACGTGAGTAACACCAGTATTTCATAATTTGAATAATAACAGAAGAAGTGTGGTAATATACCTCTGCTATACCATTCTGGGTTACATAAATGTGATATTATGTTGGTTTGTTATGCCAGAGTTTTGTATATTAACCTTAAAAATCATTAACATACATAATATGACTATATATTATAATTTCCAAGGTGAACACACTGAGATGTTACGTACTAATATTAGTTCTTGTCATTGAATGCATCGCTTGCACAAGTCTTTATTATCTGACGACTTGAAGATCTATGACCTTAGGAAATACAAAGCAATGCCTGTAGGCTGTACCTGCCCTTATAGCCGAAGAGCGAGCGGTCCGAAAGTTTCCCTGTTTCGCTTTTTTAAAATGTCGTAGGGCGGCCACTGGCTTATAGGCTTTTATAATGTAGTAGCTGACCCGGCGAACTTCGTACCGCCTTAGCGTAAATTTGATGCACTACTTAATTTTGTATAGCTGACTTCTTATGTATGCGTACCTATTCAATTTGAACTGGAATCTATAATATCCTCCACATAAAAATGAATACCTATTTCCCTGGTCTCGTCATACCTGAGAAGGACTTTACTAATTTTATTAAATAAAAAACAAAATATATATTTTCATAATAGTGTTTATTCCGTAGGGTTCCATAATTTCACTTATATTTTTACAGAAAAATTATTAATATATATGGATTTTTTTTTCCGTATTAGAACCTTGTACAGAGTATTAGAAAACTAGAAAAAAAAAATCAGCCAAATCGGTCAAGCCGTTTTCATGCTATGTCGTGACAACGGAAAACGGGTTTCATTTTTATATATATAGTATACCTAGTGGAGGATACCTTTTCACGTTTAAGGCAAGGTATGACATGATATAGTTTTTTTCAACGCCTAAGTTAACAAGCTAAAAATTACTAAGTGGAATAAAAGATAAAAGATAAAGATAAATTTGGATTTTTTACATAATGATAGAACGCCAGTAGCAATTACACTTTCCAATGGTCGCAATGACAAGGCCAAATACACACATTCAGTCACTGAAACACACCCAAAATACTGGATATAGCATAATATGAATATTCTGTCAGGGTCTGATCAAGACTGCCCCGATGGTCTAGTGGTTAGCGTATGAGCCTCTTACCACGAGGTCTTGGGTTCGATGCCCGGGTCGGACAAAATGTTATTTGTGAACTTTCCGTTAGGAAAGTCACAATAGCAGCACGGAGTTGTAATTGTGCCCGGTGGATACCCAAGTAACACAAAACAACATTATAAGAAGCGTACAACAGCATCGACTTACATGCAAAGCAGTATAATTATGAGCAGCATATTTATTTATTTATTTATCATATGGAAAACTTACAGCTAGTATAACTTAAATAACAATGAGTTTAGGAACCATAAAGCCAATAACAAGTTTTCGCTTCTAGTGACAGACTGTATAACAATTTGGTGCGAACCAAACTAATGCAAACATCGCTTGCTCATAACCTTATAATTATTTTAGTGCTCGAATTAAATGAAAAATGAAATCGAAATATAACATAACATAAAAAAAAAGAAATATGATACTCCGCTCATTTAAAGAATTCAAGACTCAACCGTCTTCTTGCCGCAGACAAACTTATTGTAAATGGATCGATATCGAACTGCTTACTCACTTTATTAAAGTATCTGCTCGCACGCACAACGCAACTATTCTGCCTGTAATTAGTTGAAGCATCTGGAATCCGCAATGGAATATAAGAACGTGTGGATTCAGACCGACTTCAGAATTATAAAATAATTATTTGATAATTTATATTTAACTAAATGAAAAAACGTATTATTTTGTGCGAAGTAAATTTATTTTTTGCTTCTTAGTTTACCTACTTTTTGAAGTCGGTTTTTTTTTTGTTAAAAATTATTTTATTTTACGATTTTAAGTGATGGGTAGACCGAGCAAGAATGTTTCTCGAAGACGGTTACTTGAGACGGAAAACTTATTAATAATAAACAATAATTAAATCCTTTCTCCTGACTATTGAGGGTCACGACCTTCCATCATCAGCTCATTTGACACAATAACTAGCAGTAGGAATATGCGTACAGTAGTGAAAGAATTATCCATTAACTCCTAACTATTGAGGAGTTGACCTTCCATCATCAGCTCAACCACATAAAATTATTGCGACCAAGCGTAAATCCTGGCCTCGATTAATAAAATATGACGGTTGCCCCCGATTTTTCTGGGATCCCATCATCAGATCATGACATGCTGACAATGCGACCATCTTTGAAATATCTCCGTTCCAACAGCTCACTTGACATCATAACTAGCAGTCTGAATATTTGTACAGTAGTGAAAGAATTATCCTTTAACTCCTAACCATTGAGGAGTTGACCTTCCATCATCAGCTCATCCACATAAAAATACGTAAATACTGGTGTAGCTTTGAAAAACACACTAAAAACATTACATGTGCCTATAAAATTCGAGGGTTGCCCTCGATTTCTCTCAGATCCCATCATCAGATCACGACATGCTGACAATGGGACCCCCTTGGAATCATCTCCTGTCCAACAAAAAAAAATCATCAAAATCAGTTCATAAACGACGGAGATATCCGTGAACAAACATAAAAAAAAAAGCAACATATATACGAATCGAATTGAGAACCTCCTCCTTTTTTAGAAGTCGGTTAAAAAAAAAACCGACTTCAAAAAGTAGGTAGGTAGGTAGTAACTAAATGAAAAAACGTGTTATTTTGTGCGAAGTAAATTTATTTTTTGCTTTTTAGTTTACCTACTTTTTGAAGTCGGTTTTTTTACACCCCCAATCCCATGGGTGGTGATGAAGTGTGTGTGTTATACATCTCTACCACACCCATTTGGGTGAAATAGGCGTGATGTTATGTTATGTGATGATGTCAGCAGTACTTTCCACATCCAATAATTTCACGTGCCTATGGTTCGACTAGCACCTACAATGGAGAAGACAAACCGGTTATCGATGGACCAAAACGGACCGGTTTGGAGCTGGTGATGTAATGACATAACAAAATCATACGTAACGAACGATGGAGTGCCAAGGGCGTCGCCAAACATAACAGAAAAGGTCACGTTAGTGCATTTTTTTATGGACTTCTAAAAAGGAGATTCTGTATTCGATACGTATTGATAAATGTGTGTATGGAACTTTGTTTTCACCACATCAGCACGAAAAAGATTGTTTTCACCACACCAGCACGAAAAAGATCGTTTGCTTGCGAGAATTCAGTGAGTAATAACGCTTATTACTCACTAGTGAGGCAAAGTGATTTAAATTTCGAAACACTAAATCCTTCCAATGAATAGGCGCAAAAAAAAAACAAAACAGTCACCATGTAGGTTAGTAATAAACATTGACATCAATTTTATTTAAAAACTACAAACGATACGTTTTAATTATTTTAAATTATATAAATACACGCTTATTTAGTACTTTCATGGTTTTATATTCGTGATTAACCATTAAATTAATTAAAATCGGGTACTTAATATTAGACTCTATAAATAAGTGTTACGGAACGAATTTCCGAACGCAAGATTTAAAAAAAAAAAGTCTGTGTCTGTGTCAGTCATCGCGGGCAACTATAAATTCTTTTCAGTTTATGTTTAATTGTTTACTGGAACTTTTTAACAAAAAAATAGTGAATCCAGTGATGAAGAACTTTTTGGAACTCCAAAAGAGTTGCGGTAACTTGCTTCTAACACAGAAGTTTGCTTTTTTACCAGAAAATTCACGTGAAAAGTATTTGAAAGCGTACGACATATTTAATTAGTGGCGACTTTCTAAAGGCCCTAAAACGCATTATGAATCGGTATTACTGTCGTATTTCATGTAATTATTTCAGGTTAAGCAATCGAGTACGAGTTTATTTAAATCTTAATATTTTCTCACTGGAAGAGGTGAAAAGTTTTGTATTGCAACGCGTGAGAAAAAATTAATTTCCAGTTCGTGACCTCTTAAAATCTTTCGCTTGCGAAGTAGTCTTTATTAGAATCACTCGCTATGCTCGTGATTCAATTTAAGACTACTTCGCAAGCTCAAGATTTAAAATTGGCACTCACAACAGAAATATAAACTTTTTCTCACTTGTACCATGAATAACTATTGCTTGCCAAAATTCAATGGATAAAAAGCGTTTTTTACTCACTAGTGAGGCAAAATGATACAAATTTCGACACAAAATCCTTCCAATGAATAGGAGCTGAAAAAAAACAAAGCAGCCACCATGTAGGTTAGAATAAACATTGACATACATCTTATTAAATAACTACAAACGATATGTTTTAATTAATTAAAATTATATAATTACACGCTTATTTAGTATTTTAATGTTTTTTTTTGTCATTAACCATTAAATTAACTAAAATCAGGTACTAAAAATTAAATAAATGTTACGGAACGAAATTGGTGTGAACGAGATCTAATAATTAGTTTTTTTAAAACGTTAAAAATCGTAAACCGCATTTTACCCTTCATTCAATCAACTCCAATATAATAAAAAATAAAGAAAAACATTTATTTAGATGTATAGTGGTACGGAACCCTACGTGTGCGAGATTAACTCGCACTTGACCGGTTTTTTTATATAATTATATACTTATTAAGAACAAGCTTCTGTGTGTGGCACCGCCTAGAAAGAAAGAAAGAAAAATCATTTATTGTGGCATAATAAAAACAGAATACAATAATACATCTAAAACTATAGTTATTTATGCAACTGTTCTATAATGAGGGGTATTAAAACACGAGTGTGGGTTTATCACACGAGGCGAAGCCGAGTGTGATAATAGTATCTCATGAGTGTTTTAATACCTAATTATAACAGTTGCATACAAGACTTTATCTACCCATGATATGAATCCTCTATAAATGTTCTGAAACCATAGGGTATTAGGGTACAGTGTTGTAGAACTCTATGTAAATTCATGGAAAGTTTAATTAGTGAGTATCTAATACAAAAAAACTATGTATAGGTAATAATATAATTATTTATTGTAATAATTATTTACATTTTGGATCGTACAATTATTAATAAGTATTTTTTCAATACTATTATTGAACAAAAATGGCGGGATACGACGTCAATTCAAAAATTCGAATAAGTTTTTATTTAAATTACGGCGCTGTGGTAGTGAAACGCGCGTGCATGACATGTTCTTTTTTTGAAATTCATAAAGATGCCATGAGAATGTGGCTGTTCGATGAGTAAAAAAGGAGTTGCATAATGAATTTCAGTACAACATTATAACACCCGTTTGGGTGTTATAATGGTTATTATGACACTGGCTGTTTTAATGTTGGCAATTAGCTAACTGTTTCAAGAACGTTTATAGAGGATTTATAGCATGGGTGTAGATAAAATAATTTAAAATACTACATAACTAAATAATACTATTAATAATGCCAGAAATGGTACGCATCTCAGCACAATACTAAGCTGTTATATCGCCTACGCCGACGTGTTATTTCGGTAAAAACGAGCCTATATCCTTCTTCAAGGCTTGAACTTTAATGTCTCCATACCAATTTTAATCACGATCGGTTAAATAGTTTAGCCGACAGACAGAGTAGGATAAATTGGAATTATTTCCTATGTACTTCAAAAATTTATAAAATACGGAAACAGCTAAGTAGTAATTTCCGTATTTATAAATTGTTGCAATTCCTCGCAGTCTCGTGTAATATAATATAACCACAGATAATATAATACTGTATTACCACAGATAATATAATACTAGTAGTATTACTTACTTTTTAGTGCATTTTTCGTAATTGAAGTCGGTTTTAATTAGAAAAAATATTTTCTGTCCACCTTTGGATAAAATGTTTCATATTTTATGTTGAAAATAAGTCATTAGCTTTGTTTAAGATTTAAACCTTGAACTATAAACTTAACTTACAAAATAATTTGTCTTCACATGATGCGTTAATTTTGACACTCCATTTATTTTTTCATTGTTTTGATTTAGGCCAAGTACACAATGCGTAGGTGTAATTTTTAAGCGTGGGACACAATAAAAGTACTTACTTGTTCGATCATCAGGGATCATAACGTTTAATAATATTTTTGTTTGGGAAAACATGCCAAACGCGACAAAATCTATCTCGCACTCGATATGCTTGGCCAACTGGCGATCGAACCTAATCAATATTCGCATCGATTTTATTGATGTTTAACCTTTGATAAAGCGTATGGGTGCGTTCCTTGTTTTACATTTGAAATAATGTAATTATTAATTTTGAATATGAGTAGGTATGTATAGGTGTAGTTGTTTCTTATTTATGTAATGTAATTTAGAATTTAAAAAAATATATTGTTTGTTTGTGACACAAAAAATTATAATATGTAATTATTTTTTTCTGTTGTCACACTGCTCCTTACTCACTCACAGAATTATCACCGCTGCGATGCTTCTAGCGCTGCAGTATTGTGCTGAGATGCATACCATTGCCGGCATTTTGACGACCGGATGGCGGAGTGGGTAGTGTACCTGCCTGCGACGCCGAGGTCGTGGGTTCGATTCCCACTTAAGACAAATCTTTGTGTGCATGAACATGGGGGTTTTTCTTAGTTTGGGTGTTTCTATGTATAATATGTATGTATTTAAAAAAAAAATGTATATTATGTATTAGTATCAGTTATTCTAGTACCCATAGTACAAGCTCTGCTTAGTATGGGACTAGATGGCGTTGTGTGTGAGTTGTGAA
The DNA here is from genome assembly GCA_905147285.1 of Hypena proboscidalis. NCBI lineage: Eukaryota > Metazoa > Arthropoda > Insecta > Lepidoptera > Erebidae > Hypena > Hypena proboscidalis. The sequence continues at coordinate 5,573,448 of LR990155.1, forward strand.
ATATTTATTTATTTATTATTATTTTAAATATTTTATTTTTTTTATTTTTAGACACTGCAATTATGCCAGAATAAATGTTTTTTTATTTCTTTGATGTTAACAATCTTGTATATTTTGTTCCGCAGTACGACTATGCGTCGTGGAAGGACGCGGGACATACAAGCGCGCGCCGCAGTACTGCCCGGTGTTGGACAGAGAGAAATCTGGCGTTGAGTGCGTACTGGGAACTGACAGGTAAATAAATTAACTATAACACTTATATAGAAAACCAAACTAAAAATAGATTTTTTTTTTGGTGACGACCGGATGGCGGAGTGGGTAGTGTACCTGCCTGCGACTCCGAGGTCGTGGGTTCGATTCCCACTTAAGACAAATCTTTGCGTGCATGAACATGGGGGTTTGTCTTAGTCTGGGTGTTTCTATGTATAATAAGTATGTATTTACAAAAGAAAAGTATATATGAATTAGTATCAGTTATTCTAGTACCCATAGTACAAGCTCTGCTTAGTTTGGGACTAGATGGCCTTTTGTGTGTGAGTTGTGGAATATTTATTTATTTATTTATTATTTTTAATAATTTTGAATTAAGAATAGTGTAAAAAAATCTAATAAATAATAGTGTAAATAACAAAAAAAAAATTAAAAAAAGAAGCGTGGGGTGCTTTTTAAGATATTATCGAAATGATAATCCTTCTTCTCATGTCTGTCAATCAAATATTTATAACTATTGACCCATGCACCCTACGCTTTTTAAGTTTTTTAATCGAATTATTGCAATACCGGTCTTTTACAAGTGTGAATGAAATCTGAACGTTTAAAGTGGGTCAAAATAACGTCCAAAGGAGTCTGTTACATACAAACAAACAAAAATACAAATGAAGCTAATATAAAGCGTGTAAAATAAATGCTTGTTTCTTTATTAAATGCTTGCTTCCGTTCGCGGCATCGCCCGCGTGGTAGACTGGTAGATCGGTAAAAAGTAGGCTATATTATATATTATAATTATTTGTCTGCATGTGTCTTGTAGTAATTTAAGCGGCCGCCTCGCCGCTCTCCACTGCACTAGTGTTGTGGGTTCGATCCCCACATGGGACAAATCTTTGTGTGATTCGCAAAGTTTGTTCTGAGACTGGGTGTGCTTGAGTGAGTGAATGTGTGTATTTGCCTTGTCATTGGGATCATTGGATAGTGTAATTGCTTCTGGCGTTCTATCTAATGTAAAAAAAAAACTTTCGAATCACACAAAGATTTGTCTCATGTGGGGACATGGGACAAATCTTTGTGTGATTCGCAAAGTTTGTTCTGAGACTGGGTGAGCTTGTGTGATTGAATGTGTGTATTTGGCTTCGTCATTGGGACCATTGGATAGTGTAATTGCTTCTGGCGTTCGTAAATCGTATTACCTCGTACTGGGTTGTGGAGATCTGATGGCTCCACGTAAAATACTAATATTCAGTTCAATCTGTTTCGAGCCTTTTTCCAATGTAATTGGGCAAAGGCTCGGAATATTAATATTAATTGCCGTAATTTTAACTTATTTAAAAATCATGATTTCAGGTTAGACTGTCTTCGGCGCATCAGCAAAGGAACAGTGGACTTTGGAGTGTTCAGTCCTGAAGATCTGATCGCCGCCGAGTGGACCAAGGTGGATGTACTAGTAACTAATGAACTGAGGCTTAGATCGCGTAAGTACATTATCACTCCTTCTTCCATTAACATTAGGGGTCATCCATGAGCAAGGGGTCAATTCTCACTAAATCTCACGTGGAGGGAGATGGGTTTCAGCATATACATATAGCGTATTTTTCTGTCAAAATCTCCACTCGCTTTTTATGGATGACCTCTTAAGCACTATTTCTATAGAATGGTTAAAAAGTTACTTCTAAATAAAGGTTTTCTGTCTTTACCAAATGAAACAACTTATGGATTTTTTGCTTCATGATGGTAAGTGAAAAATTTACTGTTTGTATATTATGAACATCCACAAAAGATTTCTTATGGATCGCTCTGGCTACATCAATGTGCCGGAGATCTATAGACGGCTTCCTAACAATCTATACATTTCCAGTATCATATGGTCTCGTGTTGTATAGGCTTCCCGTACAATGCAAGACCAGCTTATACTGCAAAAGTATGGAAATGTATGTATGTATTGATCGGTGTGTGTGTGTGAGCCGGAACACCTAAAACCAATTAAGCCTTTTCCATACATTTAGATTTCTGAGAGCATTTTTACAGCATACAAGTTGATTGTTCTTGCAAATTAAACCCAATGTATGTAATTGATCACTTGTCTTTTCCAGGTCCCTTCGCCCGCAGTATAGTAGCAGTAGTGAACAAGCGCATCCTACCAGACAGCTCCACAACCCTTCACGCAGTACTGAGGAATACCACGCTGTGTCACCCAGGAGAGTCCATGGATGAACTGAGGCCGCTCAGTGAAACTCTGTCTGGGGTGAGTGCAATTATACCATCGTAGTAGTGAACTGGCGCATCCGGTAGGATAGCTGCTGAACTATGTACGCAAACTGAACATTACTTAATTAAGACGCCCTATTTAAAGAAACAATGTTATATTTTAGATATGTAGTACGTAATAAACTGGTTCACATCCTCTTGATGAGAAATTATAACTGTTCTGCAGCCCATAAAACGAATAACTTGATCACCACGAAACCGCCTGGTTAAAACCAAGTTCCTCTCTTTAGCTCAATCGTAAAGCTTCCATCTGAAATAAATCTTCTTAGAAACAAAACATGACTTCTTTTATTTTGTTCCAGTACTTGGAGACCCTGGTATTGGAAAGATCGTGTGACCCAAAGCTCTCCAACACTGAGAACAAGCTGAAAGCTCTGACAGACTTCTACGGCAAGGCGTGCAAGGCTGGGCCCTGGGTCCCGGACTCCACCAGAGACGCTGAACTCAGTAAGTAGACCCAGGGTAGCTAGTCTTAGGCTTTAGAGGTTTGCGTCTAGGAACTATAAGCAAATAAGCGTGATACTGTGATTGGTCAGTATATGGTAACATTAGTGTGTGGTAAGTGTTTATATAGGTACTTACAAATTTAGCTTTAGATTTATTTTGTTCTGATTTTTTTACTGTTTACGTTTGTTTTTATTCTGTTTTATATAAGTGAAAACTTGTAATTGGCTGCCAGATTCCTGTACTACTACATACAATACTGTAAATTTAGCTGTAAGTCTTCCATATATCTTAAATAAATAAAAAGCGTCTGAGAGGGTGCGATAACATCACTTACATTTAATTAAATCTACGGGATTTGGATAAACTTAGAGCTACTGGACTTAGCTACGATCGTTACAAGTCATGGGCGTAGCCAGAATTTATTTTGTGATGTTGTCACATCTCCTGGGAAAGGGTTGCATGTGCATAAAATGGTTACCTGTCGATGCAGTCTTGGTTACATCTATTCCTTCTATACGGGTAGTAGCTCATGAATAGAGGATATAACCTATGCACCGCTCGTTCACTATACCAATAAAAACCGATCTTACAAGTGAATCTGCTAGCTGATACAAGAATTTCATAAAAATCACAATATCTTTCCTTCCATAGAACGCCAATACCCATCCCTCTGCGCTGCCTGTGGTTCCCGAGCGTGCTCAGTAACTGACCGATACTGGGGCAACGTTGGAGCGCTGACCTGCCTGACTGACGGAACTGGTGACGTCACGTGGGGAGAAGTTGATGATGTCAAGTCTTATTTCAAGGTAAGGGCAAAGCAGCCGTAATAAAATGCAATAAAAGCTACATTTCATCAATCTTTATCACCCCAAAGTCTGGAGACTTTGCCCTAGTCGTACATCATTTCAATACGAGCAGCGCGCATTATTGTCATTCCTAAACCGGCTACGGACCAAGTTGACGTTGAAGAAGTAGAAGCCTGCCTTGAATCATCGGATACAATACAATGTGTGAGTGTGGAACCCACCACCACAATTTGCCCTGAATGTCCTACCACCTGCACAAAATAGGCACTCAGAATTGCCTACCCCTATCGCCTACAGACGAACTCGATGCCAGCGAAAGGTGAAGAAGAAGCAGATTGTTTTAATTAATTATTTCTCCATCTTATTACAGTTGCAGCGCGCAGGTGAAAAGAGCTTCGCGTATCTCTGCCGTGACGGCACGTGGAAGGAGCTGGACGAGGAGCCCTGTGTGTGGCTGAAGAAACCCTGGAATGTTATTGTTGCTAAAAGGTATATTTTAAAAATCAAGAGTAACAGAATACATGAAATAATAAAAAATAACATATTCGAATTGTTGATATAATAATCAATCAATCAATCAACCATTCGAATATGTTATTTTATAAAATAATATTATTATGTTATGTATGTATTCACATTTTCAGCACATTAAAATACCTACTTTTGACTTGTATCTATCTATTGTTATCAAAATAAAATTCTAGGATCTTGACTTGACCTCCTGGCGCCAAAGCTGGATCCGCCCTTGAGAAAATGCCTATGGCATTAAGTCCGCCGCTGTACATTTGTACTATATAAGTGCTAGAAGTTTTAAAATAAAATAAAATAAAAAGTAAGAAATACATAAGTAATATTGAACGTCTCGCCTCATCTGTGTATAACTTGAAACAATACAATAAACGGCCTTCTTAAGGTGCCTATATAAGTACACCATCTTATCATGAGTTTCTCACCAGCTCTTCTCATGATGCAATACCCATCGGAGCTGGTATTTGGATTGATTTTAATTCAAATTTCTAAGTTGAATTAAAGTTAATCTAAACTCCGGTGTCAAAGCATTTTATTGCAATAAGTATATAATTTAATTAGTTATGTTTATTTTAATATTATATTTTTTGTACTTTGATGTTTGTTTTGACGTGTTCAAGCGCCCATTGGGGCCCATGGAAATAAATGATTTGATTTGATTTGTTTTTACTAGGATAATGCAGTTTGACACTTTTATAGCAATTTCATTTGTCTATTTATTAATTAGTGGTACCTATTTTCAGGAAAGCCGCCGAAGCCGTGGCTCACCTGGCCAAGTCCTTGACCAACAGCACCGTGACCGTGGACAAGCACTGGCCAGGCGCCCTGGCCGCGTTGCTGGAGAGCAACCAAGCGCTGACCGAGCCTTTACAGCCGGCCAGAACTGCGTCTGACTATCTGTCTAGAGCTGAGGGATTTAAGGAGGCGTATAGTCAGACGGGATGTGATCCGCCGAGGTAAGGAGTACAAAGGAGTTCAACAAAATATTTATCTATTCTATAATGATTCTATACTTATAATAAATCTGTAGAAGTAAAATTTCTGTACATTAAAATATCAACAATGGATGAACGTGACGTCACGAAATGACGTATCATACAGTTGAGAAATTTAGGGATTTGCAGAGGTGACCGTAGCTGGATGGCTAAAGTGACTGCCCGGTGTGCAGAAGATCGCAGGTTCAAATCCTGCCGGTCCCATATCTTTTTCGACTGTTTCTTAGTATAATTTGCTAAACATAGCTAAATGCTATAATAATCAATTAGAAGCCTTATTAATATTTATAAATGATGACTTTCAGACACATAAACCTGTGCACCACATCTCTACTCGAGATGAACAAATGTGAATGGCTGAGCGAGGCCGGTGGAGTGTACGGGATATCGCCTCCCTTACAATGTGCCCGGAGGAACAGCACTGAGGAGTGCCTGAGTGCCGTGGCGAATGCGGAGTGCGATGCCACGGTCGGGGATAGCGACCATCTTGTGCCGGCAGCTAGGTAAGTAACTTAAAGGAACATAAGGAACAAAAAAAATCGAAAATTTAAAGTTATATCTATGTATTTTATTTATTTAAACTAATAATAATAAGTTAAGCGGCTGGACCAGGAACCAGATGCAAAAGGCGGTCCTTTTGTACACGGCACGCATCGTGAGGAGGTTCCTCTCTCTGGAGCCCTAACCATCGGCAGCTTGGTCCCTGCATCTGATGTCGGTGGGACACTGTTTTTTATTTTTTTAAATGTTTTTTTTGTATTTTTTATAAATCATATTTATAGTATATAAAATAAGTTAAGAAATAAATAGAAAGAAATAGTAATAATATTGTGCCTCATTACATCATAAAGTGTTTATCGGGACTCTGTGCTGTTGGCTTCGGCCCCACACATGCCTACCAAAGTTCCGGGACTCTGTAGTCCCGAAAAATGGTAACATAAACCACAAATAATAATATTAATATTATATTTATTTCCAAAAGTTACAGCTAATTTACAAACAAAAAACATTTACACAGAAACTAGACGCACAAAAAGTTTATGAACACTGATACCCATGGTAAGATCTAACTTGTGTTATGGGTATCAGACCACAGCAAGTAAACGATCACAATAAGTTCTGCACTTACATAGCAATTATACAGTAATTATACATTCAACCTATATTATGTAAAGATGATGACATTTTTTTTAATAAATAAGCTTACTAGTAATTTGCAAATACAAAGTACTAGTATTCTTGTTAACGCCCTCCAGCTAAGCTTAATTCGCTTGCGTTAAGGGGAAGTTCACGTCCGTGGTGTATGACCAGAATTTGAACCTAGGACCTCTCGATCGTAAGATTAATTAATTAATTATTAATTTACAGGCTCTCCCTCAAAGCCCTCCTGCATGAAGTGACACCAATCATGGAGAAAACCAACACCATCGTGGCTTACGTCAACAAAGACGCCGGAATCGAAAAAATATCGGATCTACGCGGGAAAAGAGCGGCTTTCCCACGCTATGACGGCCTGGCCTGGCATTCCGTACTACGGTAATTAATAATTATTATAAAATCGTAGCTTTTTTTATCACGCTTATATTAGCTTCACCTGTATGTATGTATGTATGTATGTAACCGACTCCTTTGGACTCGATTTTGACCCACTTTAAACGGACAGATTTTCATTGCACACCTGTCAAAGATCGATGACAATGCAATAATTCGAAAAAAAAATTTTAAAAAAAACTCTCTTATAAATAAACCAAACTAAAAAGTAGAAAATAAATATAATAGTTTAAAAAAACTAAAAAACACGCTTTTAAAGTAATTCCTAATATAAGCTGAAAATGGTAATGAACAAAAAATACTAGTATTATTATTGTGAAAAAGCGTGGGGCGCTCTGTGCCGTCTATCGAGCAACCCACGCTTTTTCACAGTAATACTAGTATTTTTTGTTCATTACCATTTTCAGCTTATATTAGAAATTATTTTTCACTTTTTAGTTAGAAGTACTTAAAAAAAGTGTTTTTTAGTTTTTTTAATTGTTCTTATACGTAGGATGCATTGTTGTTGTGGGTTCGATCCCCACATTTTTTTTATATACTACGCCCACAGCGAACGAACGTGTAGTCCACCTGATGGTAAGTGGAGTACAGCCCATGGACATCAACAATCCACAAAAGCAGATTATAGATGCGTCGCAGCAGCAGAGGACTACGGTGTTAGGCCTCATGTGCCAGTAATTTCATGGCCTGATCTCACCACCAAACCGGAACACAGTAATGGAAGCACTACTATTTGGCGGCAGGTTAAAGGTGAGACGGTGGTGCTGCCGCCCTCGAGCTCATTCACAAGAGCTCTACCACCAGTACAGTGTCTAACACATGGGACAAATCTTTGTGTGATTTGCAAAGATTTGTTCTGACTCTGGTTGTGCTCTGTGTATTTGAAATGTATGTTTGTGAACACCGCGACACAGGAGCTATTCCTAGTGCGGGCGTCGTTTTTTAAGAAAAAGAAATTAGTGCCTGATAAAGCTATAGATAATTAAGTGTCAGCTAACTCTATAAAAAAACAAAATTTATTTAATGTTGAATTATTAAAATTATGAAATACGGGTGTTACTCACGTAATGTTGGTCTATTTGCAAGACTGGCTGCGACTCAGGCGCGACGCGACGTATCTATCGCACGCTCTTGATAATGCCTAGACAAGGCGAAACTGCGGTCGACTAAATAGACAAACATAACGTGGGTAACACCCGTATTTCATAATTTGAATAATGTTACATACTCACGTCAGTTTTAATAAAAATAAAAAGAAACTAGTGCCTGATAAAGCTATAGATAATTAAGTGTTAGCTAACTCTATAAAAAAAAATAAAAAAATCTTGATATAATAAATTTACTTTGTTTCGTTGATCTAGTGATGAACGTACGCAAGCTCTCACTGCAAAGTCTCAGGTTCGATTCCCGAGTCGAGCATTGTTATTTGAATTGCCCGTTATGAAATTCTCAATAGCAACATGGAATGCCCGGTTGTCCCGGGTGGGTGGTGATAGGCTCACGTCATATGGGACCTAAACATAACAGGTGAAATGTGAGTGATATACACCTCTGCCACACCCGGATGGCGGAGTGGGTAGTAGACCTGCCGTACGTCGTGGTCGTGGGTTCAATTCCCGCTTAAGACAACTTTGTAAAACGCAACAGACTTTGTGTGCATGAACATGAGGATTTATCTTAGTCTGGGTGTTTATATGTATAATAAGTATGTATTTACAAAAGAAAAGTATATTGTGTATCAGTTATTCTAGTTCCCATAGTACTAAGATGAGTCCTTAACTAAGCAGAGCTTCTGCTTAGTTTAGGACTCATCTAGTCCCAAACTAAGCAGAGCTTGCACTATGTTGTGTATAAGTTGTGAGAAATTTAACACCCTTCTGAGTAATATAGGCAAAGTTATTCATTATTCAAATGATGAAATACGGGTGTTACCTACTGGTTTATTGAAACAAACTATGAAACACCCGTATTCCATAATTTGAATAATGTTACAAACTCACGTCAGTTTAAATAAAAATAAAGTTATTCATATTGCTGTTTCCTTTCAGTTACATCACAGAACACGAAAAGGTATCGTGTAAGGATTTCGAAGAGAATTATTTCCAGGAGATTTGTGCTCCAGGCTTGGATGGCAAGAAGTGTTACGAGGAAGGAGAAATGGAGGCGCTGAAGTCTCTTGTCTCTGGCAAAAGTGATGTCGCTTTCATCAGCATGAACACTTTTAATACGCTTAAAGGTAACGTAGTTCATTTTCTTCACCGTCACCTCTCTTAAGCTTCGATTTCCTAGGAAAGCGGTGTGGAATAATGCGGCCGTAATATTATTACCGTGACACGATTAATATGTAATACGTTAGGTCGATCACCGCTCTCTACGAAACCACTACATTTGTTTTACATAGGCAACGTTCTAGTGACGTCATTGTACCGTTATCTTTACGACCGCATTATTCCACACCGCTATGCTAGGAAACCGAAGCTTTAGGGTATATTCACCGATTGAGTTTAACGTTCATTCGTTCATTGAATGTTTTCGATATCTCTGTTCCATTCAAAGATTGAATGAGTGAAAGAGATCGATAACCGGTTTAGCGCGAATTAATAAATTTGGTTAAATTGAGTTTATTAAAACATTGACAGTCCTAATGATATATTATGTTACTCGAACTGATAGCTTACATTTAATCTTAATAATATTAATAAAAGTATATTAAATCCATTTAAAATAATATTTTTGGATAAAAAGGCTTTTAAGAATACATTTCTAACATTAGATTGTTATAATTTTCAGGTAGCACCAAAGAACCATCTGCGAAAATAACCAAAATCGTCGCCCTCTGTCCGGAGAACAACCAAAAATACTGCTTCATTGGTTGGTCAAACTTAGGACACATATTCGCAGCCAACAACCTCACTTCGACCCGTAAACATGAGATAGTAAACGTCTTCACAAAGCTGGACCAACTATTTGGCATACATCCCCCGTTCCACAACCCCATGTTTTCTATGTATGGGCCTTACAAACACGAGATGGAAGTCATTTTCCACTCAAATACAAAGAAAATAGCCACTGACGCAATATTAAAAACTCATCCATACGACAAAATTCCGTTTAACTTTGAATTAAGCATAAGTAATGTAACCGATTTTACTTGCAGTTTTGGCGCCAAAACGACGCCATCAATCGCCATTTTATTGCTCACTCTAGTCGCGTTTTTATTAAATAATAGTTGATATTTTTAGGATATTAAATTTTATATAATTTTGTGATAAATAAATGTTTTATACTTTTTATGGAGTTTCATTATTACACAGCTAAGTGTTTATTCAAGACACGTTAAAGATATATTGTTGTTGTTTAGCTCAGATTTCAAAAAAGGGAGGCCAAAAAAAAAATACTTTATGCTGTATTATAGCATAGTTATTTCTTGGCCTTGCTTGGTCTTAAGATTTCTACAGACCGATAAAGCCACTGGACTAGAGACATGGGCTGCTGCCCTTAGGGAGAGCTTGTAAGAAAGTTTATTGTTTAAATAAAAAGCCAGTTCAACACATCACACGAATATAATGATTCTGATGATTGTCTTGTCACGGGCTCATACTTTGCATGCTCAGTCTAAAAAACCAATATGGACACGCAATGAACGCAAATAATGCTGCGGAAACTCGCAGGGCAGCAGGGGGGTAAATAGTAGTGCGCTTGTGTCAAATAATGATTTGACACAAGCGCACTACTAATCTAGCTGATTAATGAATCAGCTAGATTTATATAAAGTGATCGGCGGTCATTCACATTTAGCAGCGGGGACAATTTGAAAATGACACCTCCGATTGGCTTATTTATTTAAGTTTACACGCTATGCTATGCTAGCATTGCATACACACAAATGGCATTAATGGGTAGTGCACCCACACCTGCGACGCTGAGGTCGCGAGTTCGATTCCCGCTGAAGACTAATCTTTGTGTGCATGAACATGGAGGTTTGTCTTGGTCTGGGTGTTTCTATGTATAATAATAAATATATATTTACAAATAAAAATAAAAGTATAAATTTATTAAATATATATAGTAGTCCTAGTTATTCTAGTCCATAGTACAAGCTCTACTTAGTTTGGGGCTAGATGGCGTTGTGTGTCTGTTGTTTAATATTTATTTTAATGTTATTTTTATTGTCTTTGGTATTTGTCAATGGTATTGTCAAACAATGTCACTGTCATCCATGAAATACATGTCAAAATTGACAAACCAACCAAATGAATTTCCCGCGACGATACGGCAATAAACAAAACTTTGTTCCTGCTATAACTTCTGTTTTGCGGTTAAATATGACTACAACGGACCTGAAAAACTTCCTGAAAGCCTTGGAAACCGTGAAAAAGGATCACATTTGTGGTGTGTGCGGTGAAATGTGCAAAGAGCCGGTCGTGTTGAGGAGATGTTTTCATTGGGTATGCGCTGAACACATTAAGGATTTAAAACACTGTCCGAACTGCAATATTCCTTTAGACGACTGTGATACCTTTATCGATGATAGACTGAAACGTTGCGTCGAGTATACTACTGAACTAGATCGTATCTTCGAGAAGTTTAAGCCGAAAGAGGTAAGCACAGTTTCTACCAAACGCCCGAAAAAAGTTGACGAAGCTTCAGTCAAAAGCGCTAAAGTAGGTGAAAAGAGTGTGAAAACTAGTACCAAGAAGCCTTTATCTGACAAAACTAATTCTCGTCCAGATTTGAGTGAAACTTTAGCATCAAACGTAAGCTCTGTCATCAGAAGCAATGAAAAACGCAACACTAAAGGAGAGACGGCACTTCACGTCGCTTGCAGGCTCGGTAAGATCGACAAAATCCAAGAACTTCTCATATCTGGTGCTAATACTAACACTAAAGACAATGCTGGCTGGACACCGCTTCATGAAGTCGTACAAAATGGCCGTTTGGACCTTGTGAAGTTACTTCTTCAATACAACACACTGATCAACATACCAGGACAGGATAACGAAACTCCTTTACACGAAGCTATACGATACAATCATGTGAATATTGCAGAAGAATTGGTTAAGAATGGGGCTGATATTCATGTAAGGAATTGTAAAGGAGAGACTCCATATCAACTTGCCTCCAGCGATATGAAGAATACTCTACTAGCTGCTGCTGATAATGTCTTACATACTCAAAGCGTAAACATTAACAATATATCAGCCTTGTACGAGAGTCTTGGACTTGAAGATATTCGTATTTACTGCATCTCACAATACCGTTCAATTCACACTAAACTCAAAGCCTTAACAAAACAACACGGTAATGTTAACATTGAAGCTAAGTTAACTAAAAAAGTAACTCATTTGATTGTTGATGCTGAATTAGGTATCTGTGAGTCCAGTCTTGAAGTCTTGCAAGGAATAGTCAGCAATATATGGATTATATCCTCAGAATGGGTAACAAAGTCCACCCAAGACAAACTAGAACCGTTCAACACCTATGAAGTGTCTGGCGTTGGAGCAAAATCGAATGCTGGTCCGAAAAACTCAAGATATAATAAATATAAACAACTGCCCGGTGTTTTTAATGGCTGTCATTTTTATTTACACAACTTTACAACGAAGTACGAAATCTCGAAGTCCTTAGTACTGACAAAAGCTACTTTGACTAAATGTATCACTGACGCTGGAGGGATAGTACTACGCCGGGTTCCCAACCCTGAATTGATACCAGAAGCAGAGAAATTGGTGCCATATCATGCAAGAAAGGACAGTAAACTGTATAACTGTTCTCATTACATAATTTTCAAAGACATGTACGAGCCAATGTATAATATGCAGCATTTAAAAGCTCTACCAATTGGTTGGCTGATTGAGTGTTTAGAGAAATATGAACTGTGTGAGCCGTGGTGAATATTATAAGTTGATTAATTTAATCTATGTTGTATGATCTGAATGTGATTATTATTTTTTGCAAATTATAACTTGTTAACAAGTATAACATATATTTTTTTATCATGTTGGAGACGTGTGAACTTGACCATTTAAGTATTACATAAGCACTATATAGGGGGGGTCTTTGCTATGCTTGCTTTTAGTAGAAATGTGGGATGGAAACCAGAACACACTTTCTGACAAAGAGCCTCTCCTGTGTCAGCAAACATGTTCTGGTTTCTAAAATCGGCTTACATCATACCCTCAGAATAGTAACATTCCGATCAGAATTAATTGTCTAAGACAATGAGGAGAGTACATGGAGAAAGTAAATTTGTCTGTCTGTCTGTCACACTTTAACGGATAAACTACTGAACTGATCTTGACGAAAATTGGTATGCAGCTAGTTCAAGGCCTGAGGATTGGCAAAAGCTGCTTTTTATCGTCCTACCTACCACACGAGCTGAGCCATTGCAACATTGACATGCAAGAAAAACTAAATTTCAAAGACAACAAATTTTATTTCCAAAAACCAAATACCACTACTCAAATTTATTAAAAACACATCCACTTAAATATTTTTGTCCTCAACCATAGGCTCTTGATCCATAGACTGGTAACTATTATAGCTGCTCATAGTTGGCGCGCTTGAGCTTGGTGATTGCAAAATCATATCTTCAGAGGCGCTTTCCTTTTTAATACCTCCAGAGTAAATAGTGTCGATAGTAAGAGGGACATTGTGATTCGACGTTATTTCATTTGTCGGTGCACGAACACGACTACTATTAGATCTTAATTCTGTAAGGTGAACATTACGAGCATAAGGTAATCTCCTTCTTTTTTTAGACTTGGAGATCCCAGATCTGTGTTTTAATGTCTTTTCTGTCCTACTTTTGCGGGGGGCAAATTTTGCAGAGTCATTCTTATTATTAGATGTTTTCTCCGGCGACTTCCTACGGCAGTGTCTCTTCCTGCGTCCTTGCTTTCTTCTCTGCAAGCATACACAGCAGATGTTCTCGGTGCTCTGGCGTCTCGGTTCGGCGGCATGTTTACGATTCGTAGGTCTTGCTGGCTGTAAAAAAGGCTGTTGTTAAGTTTTTTTTTTATATTACGCCCACAGCGAACGAACGTGTTAGTCCCTGATGGTAAGTGAAATACAGCCCATGGACATCAACTATCCACAAAAGCAGATTGCAGATGCGTCGCTGCAGCTGAGGACTACGGCGTTATGCCTTATGTGCCAGTAATTTCAGGGCTTGATCTCACCACCAAACTGGAACACAGTAATGCAAGCACTACTATTTGGCGGCAGGTTAAAGGTGAGACGGTGGTGCTGCCGCCCTCGAGCTCATTCACAAGAACTCTACCACCAGTATCTGTATAGAACACTAGATACGTCGATAACTAGTAGCCTATATGTGAATCCAGGAAATTCCATGTGGCTCCGCCCGTGTGGTATGTCGTGGAAAAGTATCACACAACGCCATCTAGTCCCAAACCTAAACAACATACAACAAAGTTAAAAACATCTTTGCCACAACTCTTCTGAGAAATATAGGTTTGATATGATTCCCTACGTCCGGCGCACCCTGGGCAATTCGCGAGTTCTCCAAAGCGAATTGGCTAATCCTTACACCACGATGGCAAGTCAAAATCAAATTTAACTCGGCCATCGACACTACGGAGAATAAGATTTTAAAACTAACTTTACTCAAGGCACGTTTCTTTTCAATCTCATCATGCAACTTCGGATATGTGGCGTTATGCAAGCGCACCCTGGACGCCCGGTGCGAGCTCTGCCGACCCCTCAACTCGTACTGACCGTGATGCTCTTGCATGAACTTATCGGCACCGGTAGGAATTTTCTAGGAAATAGAAGAGATCTGAGAAACTGCCACATTGGTCTAGTGGTATTAATTATACTGCGACGTCTCGGGTTCGATTCCCGGGCCGGTCAAGATCTAGGCGGTTGTGAAGTTGGTCGCAGCTAGAGGGCTGTTTGACCAATCGACGGTAGCCGCAGTCGAGCGTCACCAATGCCGACACGTGATTTGCGGCCAAATTTAAACTACTTAAAGTACTACAATAATAAGCTAAGGTTTCTGATTATTTTTATAGCATTGAGCTATGCTTAGCAAATTATACTAAGAAACAGTTGAAAAAGATATGGGACCGGCAGGATTTGAACCTGCGACCTTACTAGAGCGACTGCCCGGTGTGCAGTAAGGTCGCAGGTTCAAATCCTGCCGGTCCCATATCTTTTCAACTGTTTCTTAGTATAAGCTAAGGTTTGTCATATTTCATCAAATATCATTCAGTAGTTAATGCGTTAAAGAGTAACAAATATCCTGACAGACTACCACATACGTTTACATACTTTCGTCTATAATATTAGTAGGATAGGATAGGATTTACCTGTGTCGATTGAAAATCCTTCATAGCCTTAGGTCCGTCGTCCTCCATGGTTTACAGAAGAGAACGCTGCACCCGCCTTGGAGTCTAGATACGTATAACAATATTATTTTTAATATGATTGACTTCTGATTAGGCCTCGGAAGACATGTCCTTTAGAAATGACAAGGGAAGTTTTAGGGAAGGCCTATTTTTAAGGGGTAGGTTTAATGTGTGCGAAACTTACCTAGAACTTTACACCTCTATAATTATGTACCGATCATTCAAAAAGATTCATAGCGTAAATTTTGAAAACCACTTTACAAAATAAATTAGGACATAAATATTTCTAACGAGAATTTTGGTCACAAATTACAAAATGAGAATTGTCCTTTCGAAGATTTTGACACAAAATTGTTGACTTGTCAAATTTATTCTTCTTTGATCATAGAATAAAAAGGATATGAGAAAAAAGTTAGCATGTAGCGATAGCGAGATAGGTTCCAGCAAGAACCCAATTTCAACCAAAGCGGAGCGGAGAAGTGCGCTGAAGCTGACAGATAATTTCCACCAAAGCGTAGCGGCGCGCGGCCGTAGAGACGTGTGCTGCCAGTGCTTTGGTGGACGGATCAATAGTGGAACGGCTTCCTGCCGCGCCATCTACACAGCATAATATATATACACATCTCCGCTTGATCCATTGCCACCCAAGCGGAACAGAGAAGAGTTGAGGAAAACGAAATCTGATTGGTTATTCAAGTCACAGCTCCTCTCCGCTCCGCTTTAGTGGAAACTAGGCCGGACTGAACTCTGGTCTAACCTCTAGCCCCGGACCGGGCTTTTGAGAGCAGATGGCAGTAAAATACTTATATCTAGAGTTCCAGACACACGTAACTGTTTAGAATAAACGCAAGGCACTAATGGACAGTCCCGACGAAGGAGTAAAGATGGCGCTAGTAGTATTATATTCTTTGAGTAAATACTACTAGCGACATCTATAATTGCCATAGATGAATTAAACAAAACAGTAGTGTTTTTTTATTTCTATTTATTGAATTGAATTGAATAATGCTTAAGTTTTTATCTTGCTTGTATTTTAATAATACTTGCTTCCTAAAATTAATATCGAAATCATTTCAGAAATAATCTCTCCATGTTCCAGTATTACTTACGCCCTGAATGAGCTCTGCTTAGCTGAAGTCAGTCACTGCAATCTGCCAGCTAGTAGCATCTGATTTATTTATAAGTATCATATTAATTCCATTGCAATATATAAGTTTATTTTTCTCTCCATAACCATAACCAATATTGTATAAATAAAATTGCAAATGAGTTTCTTACTAGCTCTTCTCATGATCCATCGGAGCTGGTACTTGGATTGATTTTGATTTAAATTTCTAAGTTGAATTAAAGTCAATCTAAGCTCCGGTGTCAAATCACTTTATTGCAATAAGTATTATAATTTAATTAGTTAAGTTTTATTAAAATTATATATTTTTTGTATTTTGATGTTTGTTTTGACATGTTCAAGGGCCTCTAGGGGCCCATGGAAATAAATTATTTGATTTGATGTCTTTAATTATATACTTCCTGTGCCAGTAATCTCAGGGCATGTCTCAATTATCAAACCAGGAAATACATTTAAATAAATTTCTCTTGACTACCTTGTTGATCTAGGTGTTGAATATTCACTCTTTAAGTCAGGTGACTTGGTAACTGAACCCGAACATGAATAATGTTATGTGTATAATTAAATTCTCAGTAGCATTAGTCTGGATTTGAAAATATTTTTAAAGAGAAGAGGCTGTACATAAGTAATATAGTAATACACTTATTTTTTTTTTTTTGCTGTGTGATAAATGTGAAAAAAAAAAGTGTAGCAGAGACATGAATCTAGTACTCTGAGAGCAGAGAACATTTATAATGAAAACCTTTTTTATTTGTTATATATTTGACAATTAGTTGGGGTAAACTCTGGCATTAAGAGCTTACCATGCTCATTAAACACAATAGAGCTCAGTATTGCCATGCCCAGCCGTGAGACAAGTGCTTCATTGTGAGGCAGCCAGTCCCGTTTCAATAAAACATGGCTACCCTTGACTTGCCCTTACTACAGTATTTCGGACTACATAAATGATAATAGTATTTGGAAATGAATTGCTCTTCTTATGTGACTTTTATTAAGTATACCTACTTTTTGTTATAGTTTTTATTTTAAAAGATGGTGCACATGAGTTTCTCACTGGCTCTTCTCATAGTGCAATACCCATCGGAGCTGGTACTTGGATTGATTTTAATTTTAATTTAAACAGTTTAATTAAAATTAATCTAAGCCCCGGTTATTCAAATCATTGTAATTAGTATAATTTAGTTTTATATTTTTTTTATATCATTTTTTGTAATGTTTTGACGTGTTCAAGCGCCTCCTGTGGCCTATGAAAATAAATGATTTGAATTTGAATTTGCAGCACAGTCTCCACTTGATCTTATATGGATATGCGGCTAAGTCTTTAGGTAGATAAGAAAGTAAAATGCATTGTGATTTATCCTATGAATTTACTGGTGAAATCTTAAGTACACTTAGAGCATACTTACACACAATTATTATTCATGTTAAAATTAGGATACACTAGATCAGTTGTGGACAGCATTACAAAATTGCAGTCTTAGTCTTTGCAATTTCATATCCAAAGTACACTTATTATTAAAAATATTTTAAAGTCAATAGATTTGGAATGAAAATGTTGCAACAACATGAAGACTTATTACATGGGCTTTTAGACTACTTTAGTCTACATTTTGAAGAAAACTATAATCACACTGGATTACTACAATAGTAGCCACAATTAAATCAAAATTCCATTAATATAATTGAAGATTGCATAAAGCTTTTTTTAACTATTAACCCAACCTCATAATTAAATAAATTGACTGTGTAAAATATGACTTTTGAATATCTGGCCTTATGTTTCATTTTGAGACTGATGATCATTGTAACAACAGTTTTGGTATCTTCATACCTAGTTGTCTATTTGGTAAGAAACACAAAGATATTGCCACAAGCTAACCTGGCCCGGTTGTAGTGTAAGATTTTGCTATCGAAAAGTACATATTTTCATACAAATTCACAGCTACCACTGGGCCAGAGAATTTTGTCAGACTATACACCTAAAATATCTGACCTATGTGCCACAAAATTGTACAAAACCGTATATAAACCACTACAGAAAATAAAACCCATTTGGACCTTATAAAGATAGTGTAATCACAAAATTTGATACTTATGACTAAATTATATATTAACGACGTCCACGGCCCCGGCCTCCGCGTCCTCCTCGAGGTCCTCCGCGGCTACCACGACCTCTTCCACGGCCTCCGCGAGTTCCTCCGCCGCCTCTTGGGAAACCCTCACGCTTGCCGCGACCCTTTGGCGTATCATCTAGCAATAATGTTTCAAGAGGTAGACTGTCGGGTAGCAAGTAATATCTAATGTTATTGCCTCGAATACTTAAGGTTTCCAACTGCAGCTCTTCTTTGTTTTTTAGTGTAATTTTAACAGCTTTCAAATGTGTGTTCATCGCGACATCAACCCCGGTGATAGTTCCATGCACGACACTACCGTTCTTCAGTTCAATTGTCACTGTTTCGTGGCTAAGCTTCATTAAAAATCTGACGAGTTTCATTTTGGTATTTTATATACTATTTACTGCGAAAATACAAGACGGCGTCGGTCGCCAATATAACCTCAATCCGTCAAACAAAAATAATCATGGCGGGCCCGCCAATGTTGCCAACTCTAAGATCATAGACTAATATAATAATATAATGGTTCATGATTTTCAAGTCGATATAGATTTTATTATTATTTTTATTTTTAGCGTGACTGCACACACCCGTCTTGTTTCGTTTCGGCTCGGAACGTAAAATTGTACGAATCGTTATGATTTGAAAAGCTCGGACAGTTAAAAACCTATTGTGTGACCAGATCTAATATGAAATTACTATTCCAGCATTTTTTATTAGTACAGGTACAGACGGAGCCTCAAAGAATATTAATACTCTCCACGGGCGGAACGCAATAGAATAGTCTAAGCATGTTGTTGGCACCAAATGCCTATTCTCTGACTTGGATAAGGGCTACTGAGGCATGCTAGCCCAGGGCTGTGTCACAAAATAATAATATTACTGTTAAAATTTCAGCAGTAGTTTTGGTCAAAAGTCACGTCGTTGAATTGAATTTTCAATCGTGAGAACTCAGAACCATAGAAAATTATATACAGCATAGAATACAAATAAAGTATAATTTTGTGGTAAACCAACGTAGTCAAATGCCTTGTTAGTGAAACATTCTTGACATTAGCTCTATTTTTAAAAAAAATATATTATTATTTATTTATTAATTATTTTATTTTTTTTATTTATATATGTAAAGGTAATCTATAAGCCACATCAGCGTCCTCCTGAAATTCCACTAAAACGATGGTCAAGAGCGAGAAATAGAAATAGAAATACTCTTTATTTGTAAATGTAGGTATTATTTTACAAAAGGTGTGATAATAAATTATGTTCGCTACATTTTACCAAAAAGGTATACAAATCTTGTTTATAGGCTGTCAAGAAAGAGTAGATTTGGAACTAATTTTTTTGTCTGTTAGCAACATTGTCAAAATAATGACAGATGTCAATAAATAATGTAAACAGAGTTTACGCGTTGGTAAATTTTATTTAAAAGAGTATAAAACGGCAATTAAAACAGGAAAAAAGTAATAAACAGTGAATAAAACTATCCGAAGGTCTGGCAGAGAAATAATTTACAATGTATATAAAAGATGTTTAATGGAATATGAGGCAAAAAAATTCTTTCGGATATCGGCAATGTTTATCAAAGAACCGCTGATATGACCGGTATGTGAGAGTTTAACATGTTGTTTTTAGTCAAATCAAGTATAGGTAATGGATAAAACCAAAGCTGTTTTGAATTTATTGCTAAAATAAGCGGATTATTCAATAATTAAAACTAGCACATTGGTTTAGTTGACGTTTGTTGTACTCAGTGTTGCGGTATAGCGCGACTAGGTTAATGTTGATACTTGAGTAGAGTTTAAGTAAATAACATAAAATAATATCACGCATGGGCGTAGCCAGGGGAGGTGTTTAGGGGTTCAACTATCCCCTCACTCCGAAATGGCTCGGACTGCTTTATCTTTTCTGCTATATCTATGATTTTTACTTAATTCAGGTAAATCAATAAATACTATTCGAAGAATTGCACGAGGAGGAGCACAAAATAGAGGCGTATTTCTTACACCAGGAAAAAACCGAAAAGGTCGTCCGAAGAAAGTGTTAGATAACTTTGATTTTTGTGCTATTAGACAAAAAGTTATTTTTTTTTAACGCTAACCACTAGACCAACGAGGCAGTTTAATAATATGTATAGAAAGAAAAGATTTATTCAAATACTTAAAATAAAATATTTTTCAAATATATTTTTCTTTTATTTTCTGGTTATTGATAAAAACAGAGGACAGTAAAACCACAAATCAGCTTGGCAAAATAGTCTGGAAACGGAACCTATTTTATGACTGCTGGCTGTACAAATTAATTACATTATTTTTACTATTACTTAGTGCCGATTTCATCGTGTTAAACCGACGTTTAACGCTTAGCTACAGCTTTCGATATAATGGGTAATAATAGAATTTTTTTTTTTTATATACAGCTAAGTCCTGGGAAGTGAACTATATGGGTTGCCATACGAACAGTAGAACAGCACTCTAGCGCCCCTATTAATTTCAACTCTTCCTTGACAGCCTATAACTAAATATACAAAATAGTATGTATGTCATGTAGAGTGTTCTGATGGCAGATCAGTGCCGTGTTTCACTTTATCATTTATGTAAAGACGAAACTTTATCCCTCTGTTTCTCATTTCTTTGTCTATCTGTTCGCAATAAACTAAAAAACAAACTGAAGGACGAAGTCGTTAGTAGCAGCCAGTTATCTATATTTATATCCTTCATTATAAATCAAAGTCCATTTGATGTTACCGCTACACTTTGGATTACCGAAAGCCAACGAACGATTGATGGCGTCAGCTTAGCCGTCCAAAGTACTCCAAATAGGAACCTGGCCGTTCAATCGGCACTTCTGAAGGCAGTACCCGGCATGTACTTACGTAAGGTGCATCGTAACAGTGTACGGATAAAAAGATCTCATATAGTTTACGGTCGCATTGTACGTAAAAGTCGCAGAGAGTCCGCGACTTTGGCATCCTGTTGGACAGAGGGGCTTTAATTATCCCAGTTGTACGATAAAAACCTTTTTGAAAAGATGACAAAGACATTTTTTTATGAGAAAAGCAAAGAGAATACTACAAAATATCCTCGGTATTTTTATGTGATTTATAAATAATTTGCAAAATTATATTATTTAAACAACTAGAAGTTTCTCAGGTTACGCAGGTTTACGACTGCGTTCCAGTGAATAAAATCAACCATGAACGCCGACGATGTTTCAGCTCTAACAGCAATCTCGGTAGATGCCGAAAATGAAGACGAAACCAAAGAAAAAACAGTTTCTGCTGTTTTAATGCTAACAGAAGAACAGGTAAAAGCTCTATTATACATTATTAGCTTTCTACCCGCGTGATAGTTCGATAAAAAGTAGCTAATATTAGCCAGTTGTTGAAGTCGCACCGCAACGTAAACTGACGTAAACTTCAAAGCGTTCGCGGCGCGAGTACCGACCTGTTTACTGGAGGTGCTTCAAGAAAGTTTTTGGCCGCAGGGTGTTGTTTTCCGTCGCTTTCGCGGAACTATACCCACGAACGCACAAAGACATAGTGCAAAGGAAGTAAATATATAATTATGTATTTTTAAGTTAAGGTATTTATCTATGGGCCTATGCAGCCTAAAATAAATGATTTATTATTATTATTATATTTTGGGTCGACGCAAAACATCTTTTCCACCATTGTCTTCTATCAGCCAATCCCCAACACCCTCTTCTCTTTCAAATCTTTTTTTACACAATCCATCCATAGTTTTTTCGGTCTGCCACTTCCTGTCTGGTATTAGCTACTGTATTAACACAGAGTACTTTATTATTATATGATGTATTAACCTGTCTGCTCACCGATCCGAATCGCAAATGGTAACACCATACATTTTATAATTTATTCATGGCATCCTTAGCCCCTAATTACTTTAAAGGGGTTGCCGAACTGTTGTTAAATCAATATCGTAAAACCATAGCCCTGTAGATTAATAATATAACAAAATGGACCTTAGCACTCTATCTGGTACTGCTGATTATTCGGAAGAAGATGTCGCGGAGTATAAAAAGCTTCAAGAACCATCAAAAGTTAATAAAGTTGAAGCGAAATTGATATTAACTACAAGACAGGTAACTTTTTATTTGTATGTAAAGCTTTCAACCTCGGCCACACTATGGTATACCTAAAATGCGTAGACAAGAAATGAAGAAAATATAGCCTTTCTCTAAGAGTTATAAATATGCTTTATGTTTTTTAAATTGGACCAGTGAATCTAAAGATTTCTTTAAATACTACAAAAAAAAATACCGCTTGTAATAATTTAAAAATAAAATGGGAAGTCAATTGAGTCACTATCACACTCAACAATATGCAAATATGATTCAATATCAGTGTTTTTTATTCCTTTTGGGGAATGAAAAAACATAAATTATTCATTAGCTGTCAACGTCTGCTTACCTGCCATAAATCCGAGTATTTATTAGTGCTACTTTTTTTATAAAGGGGGAAAAGGTGTATACGAACACGACAGAATAATGTTTGTATTTACAGGAACATAAATCTCCATCAAAAGGAAAAAATCCTTTTGGCGGTACAATCGAGTTCATTAGTATGTTACTTAGATATACATTATATAATAATATCGCTATTGATGTGAAGTATTAATATCACTCGAGTTTTTTACGTATGCGATAAAACAGTACAATGAAAATAATCTATTTATACTTTTTACATCTTTCAAAATATTTAAAAAAAAACTGCAAAAACACATAAATAGAAAAAGCTTCGCACCACACGTAAGAAACGTATTTTTTTACTTTGTATAAGATAATATCGCATTGTTGGTTTTAGGTGAATTAAATATTAAGTAGAAGAAATTAACTTTATTTGAAAAAACACTAACGTATTTATTTTACATTGAAATTCCCCGATTATTTTTTAGTTAACAACTTAACATACATTCTCTGAAAGTGGTGCAAAGCTTTTGATGATCAGTGTACTTTATAATTTTTTTTTTTTTTTAATAAAATGGATGTTACAAAAATATTGTGTGTGTGTGTTTGTTTTTTTCATTCATTCATTGTTTCAGCAAAACGATCTACGGGAAGCATTCAATCTGCTTGACTATTCTGGTGAAGGAAAAATTAAATCTGAAGATTTTCGAGTGGCCGTAAAAGCTTTAGGTAACCACAATAACAATGAATAGCAGAAGCAGCGATAGCCGAGTGACCTTAGGACTGCGAAGTCAGAGGTCTCGGGTTTTAACCCACGGCACACGCCTCTGTCAATAAATCGTTAAGATTCGTCTTTTCGAAGATATGTGTGTATTTCTCATATAAATTATCGCTCGCTAACGGTGAAGGAAAACATCGTGAGGAAACCTGCATGCCTCGGAGTGCCTAAAAAGTACTCGAGGTTGTGTGAGTCTATCAGTCTGCACACGGCCAGCGTGGTGGACTATTGCCTTACCCTTCTCATCATAAGAAGAGGCCCAAGGCCAGCAGTGAGGACATGTATTAAACACAATAAAAGATAGGATAGAAAGAATAAAAAAAACATTTTGTTTTGTCTCTACATAAAACTAATAATATGAAATACGTAGTTATGGTTACCTTAATAATATATTTTTTCAATATCAGTATAATTACGACAGTTGTTACGGCAATGCTTAATTTAATAAATAGCTCCGACTCAACGGTGGTGTAGGTTTTTTTAACTACTTTTTTTAACTCTTAGTCTAGTAATTATTTTAAACTTATCAGGCTATGAACCAACTAAAGAGGAGCTCCAGAAAATGATTAGTGCCGTAGACAAGGGCGACACTGGAAGGCTCAGCTTTGAGAACTTCGAGACAGCCATCATGAGAAAGATCATGGCGTTAGACAGTGATGGCGATATTATGAAGAGCTTCCGACTGTTCGATATGGATGATAGGGGTATGAATATACATTATAGCACATAACATAATATTATCTCGTCTATTTTACCGAAAAGGGTTTGCAGAAGTGTATGACACTAACACACTTCACCTATTTCATTTAAGTTCCATGTGATACATGCATACGCGGTGCACCGGGTAAGATTGAAGAGTCCATTCTGCTAATAAAAATTTCCCGAAGGAAAAAGCCCAACTAACACTTCTGCTCGACCCAGGGTATGAAGCAGTCACACACCAATGACACAGTCAAAAAAATAAAAATAAAAATGTTTATTTGACACAAGTTAAAGTATATACATATTTTTACTTATCTAATAGTTTGACGCTATTCGTTTACATAATTATGTACAAAATAAAGGTACTGGCACTGTTTACTAAACTAGGCAGAAGCCTGTATTTTAGCTGACAGTGTTCAGTCGCAGGAAGTGACACTTTAAAAACGTTATTTAGGCGTTAAAGTCGTTGCACAGCTAGTTATAAGGTAGGAGTAAGTAAATAATAGTAATCTACTAATCAAATAAAGTTATTACTGTTTTGATTCATAATTGATAGTCAAATAATATTAATTTATCTTGGATTAATATTTGATTAGAAATATTATATCGTTAACAATGATAATTTTCAGGGCTCGTTAGTTTCGAGAATGTGAAGGAAGTTACAAAAATTCTTGGCACATATTTAACTGACGAAGAAATTGAAGAAATGATTGACGATGCTGACAAAGATTTCGATGGATATGTAAGAATAATCTATTTATTATAATAATTATTCATCACGAGCTTCCGTTCGCGTCTCCACCCGCGTGTTAAGTCGACCTTCACCTAGCGGTATAAAAAATATCTTACCTTATTTCACGGACCAATCCAAAAAAAAATTAAAAAAAAACAGGGCCATACCGTTTATTAAAAGTTTGATAACTAACACTGTGTAAGAAGACTAGATTAACAAACTTCTGTCCGAAACTCCACCCGCTTATCATGCAATAAAATGTAGTCAATATATTATCTAAGATTTCAGGTAACTCCATTCAAAATGTCATCAAAATTAGTGCAGGCGTTCGAGCGCGTAGACGTTACAAACATGCAAATATACGCACAAACTTTCGCATTTTCAACATAGCTTTGACTCGCATTTTCGACATAATTAAACGTTGTCTTCTCTACGTAAGGACAAAAATGGCCCCTAGCGTTGCAAATGTTATAGGTCATGTATGCTTATAATAAGCGCTTATTTGTCACTTTCGTAAAAAAAAATTGGAGATTGTATCGCTCTTGTAAGCTTGTTTGAAAATAATGAGTAAACTTTTTGGGTAATTAAGTAAAATTGATAAGTAGGTAAAATAAACATAACATGGTCAGCATGCGCATTATGCTCGTTGTGATTTGTAAATTAAAATAAACAAATTATTGCAGTACCGCTTGTTTGATCTCTGTTATATTTTTATTTTCAGATAAACGTGAACGAGTTTATGAAGATGATCAAAAATTCAGTTCATATTGTTACACCGTAATAAACAAAAGATTGTTAATTTATTTTTTATCTAATTCTTAATTTTATTTCAACAAATTTTCATGACCGTTAAATAATTTTATTTACATTATTATAGTAGAATTATAGAAATAAATGATTTGACATTCCGACTGTGTGGTTTGATTGGTAGTTACGCGATCTTATTTGATCGTCTAAACATTCAGAACTCTTTTGGAAGCCTTTTTTAGTTCTGACTCCAAGAGCGTGTCTTCTACAAAGTTAACTGATTTGACCAAATTTTGTACTTTTATCTTAATTTGACTAAATCCTATACTTATTTACGTGGTTTTTACAATATTATGTTTTTGTTACCATACTAACCAGATTGAACGTACTAAAAATCCATAGACTCCATCAAGATTACATCAACTGTCATTAATGTCAATAGCCATTTAAGAATTTGTTTTGTTTTGAATTTGAACTTTTACTGGCTTGCAGTTTTAATTTTGTAATTATTGAGCTGTATAACTGAAAAGGTTTCATTTTCTTACTCAGGAGAATAACTACAGAGATAAATAAATTAAGATTAGAAGTGCCTGCATTGCTCCAAAACGACAAAATGGGTTTGTTGATTTATGCTTGATTTCGCAAGTCTATATTGGTTCAGTATATATTGATTTAAAACTTACAAATTATCTCATTATTACAGATGCAGCAGATCTACTAGAATCTAAAAGTGAAAACCTCATGAATATAGTAGTGGAATCTCGAAAGCGCTTCGGAAAAACATGTGTAGAATACGACCAAAAAATATTACTTGTTGAGAACAAACTATTGAATTTGCAAGTCGAAACGGTATCTAATTACCGTTTCAAGCCTAAAAACCCTATTCCAGACGTAAATGATGAGTGTAATAAGGAATTAGAGGACTTTGTAGCAGAAATTGCTGAAAGACAAAAGCGTATTGAAAACTTGAAGAAAAAGTTGAAGAATACTCAAGAAGTCATTTCACAACTTGATAGTGACGGCGTAGGGAAAAAACTACGGGCGCCGTTGACTGCTGAAGCATTGCTCGCCAAGGCTAAAGCCAAGAAGTTATAGAATAATTTACTTATGGATAGCTTGTAGATTAATTTTAGTTTAGGCAATATGATTATGGTTTCTAATTGATTTATATATAGCATTTAGCCATTCTTAGCAAGATTTGTGGATTTGTGGATGTGTTAAAGCGATAGTATAGGAAGCTGGCATCCTATAGATCTCACTTCAAGTCCAAATTTATTTCAACTGTTCTTAGTATTATGATTATGATTTATTAATATATCTTTATAGTACATACCTCATCTGTTTTTGAGTCACTTTCTTGGTACAAGCCACAAAATGATCTTGATGGAATTGGTTTTTCTTCTATGTGTAGATAGCGTGTGCGTTAAATTTCTAAGGTACCCAATGATTGATCCATTTAAGGACTAAACTTTACATAAGACAGATTGTGGTGAAAGATAAGCCATGTCGGTTTGGAGAACTTGCGAATTGCCCAGGGTGCACCGGACATAGGGAATCATTATGTATGTCACTTGGGGAGGCTCCTTTAATTCACTCCATATTATAAAGTGGTCATTATGTCAATAAAATGAAATTAAAAAATATGCCATCAACATTCAAAGAAGACTGTGCTCACTATTCTCAGCATAGATTGTCTTACAACCGACTCACAGTTTTCAATCATGCCTTGACTATTTGTTTAGCTTGTGAACAGAACTGGACTAGTTATGAACAATGTTTTACAAGATGACAATACTAATAATAAAATTTTAATTGGAAATGCATGTTCCCAAGCTATTTTTACTACATGGAGCGAGTTTAAAAATATAATAATAAACAAGTTAAACAAGTGTTTGAATAGTTGGTGACTAGTCCATTTAAGTTCACCAGCTCTTCATTTTATGTCTCCAGTATGCCGAGTCTTGATCATAATTTAGCTAAGATATATTTTTAACATCTTTACAAATATTGGATCTTAAATTAAAATAGTTTAACTTAATCTAAACTTAATAAGTCACTGTCAGAAGGCCTCGTACTCAAAATGCTTGCAGCATTACCACGTTGTATTGCGATACTAAGTCGCTTGTGTTTGATAGTCTTACTCTCAAAAATTGTCAATATTCAACAATACGCTAAACTCCACCGGAGCTGAGCAGTAAGTAATGATTTTAAACTATCACGATTTGTACACATAATTATATATTATAGACACGGGTCTTAATCGCGTAAATATTTTAAAGGTATAAATACCAAGCAAGGAGGTATTTATACCTTAAAAATATTTACGCGATTAAGACCCGTGTCTATAATATATAATTATCTGAGCAGTAAGGTTGAACGCGCGACAAAGCGCTGGTGCAGCTATTACTTAATACACCGAATTCCATGCGGATGAAGTCCGGGCAAACATATTTAAGGTATGTACTGTGTAAATTAAAACACCATGTGAAAAGTTGGGGTAACATTAGAGACAGAATACAATATTATTTTTTTATTTTTTACGTGTTTTTTATTTTAAATTGTTTAGTCGATAAAGATATCTTAAATTATTGCGTGTATCCGAACGTTTAAATAAATTGACAAACAAGTATTTCATATTTTATCTGTCTTCCGATTCACCATAAACACCAAGAATGCCAGTTTTTATTTAATCCCTTTATACACGAAACAAGCATGTGAGGAAAGAATAAAAGAAGATTTTAGATTACATATTAAAATATCCATGGATAGCGCCTATTGGAAAAATCGGCAAAATTGTTTTTTTTTCAATGATTGGCTTCGGTTTTTTATATTTATTTTGATTTAAAATATATATCAAACATTATTTTTCATTTTAAATCATTAAAATTCTCTTTGTGGCTATTAAATACAAAGTCGCGATTAACAAAACGAATAATATTAAAAATAGTAATATTAACAAATATCGATCCATACAACGTCGGAGCGAGCGATAATTTGTCTATGCCAGCTCAGATGAAAGATTATATATTAGTCTATGGAGAGTCTAATTTACTTGTAACCTAGCAACAAGTTCCAAGTTGACAAAGTAATGAAAAAAAAAACGACCAAGTGCGTGTCGGGCCACGCGCAATACGATTCCGTAGTCAGCCGTTACAACATAAATTATTGATTAAAAACATGTCTAGTATCTATATTGAGCATTAACAACTTTAAACAAGTAAGTCATTATATACAAAAGTTTTTTTTTTACGGAATATCTAATCTTAGTAACTGCATTTTATACTATGCACCCTATTACTCTTGTACTAATTAAGTTAACGTTATAGCTTTACTTGTTATACTGTTTGTTGAGCTAACTTTTTAGCTTTTAAAGGGGAGGGAGGAGGATGATGCCCTTCTCGAACAAAAAATTTTTCTTCAAAGTAAATTTTCTAGCAATCAGATCTCTAAATCAAAAAAATAGCCCTATCTATTGGTACCCCACACCATGGAGTACGCGACATAAAAACAAATTATCCCACTTGAGGAAGTACCCGAAAATTTTATTCTTCCATTTTCTTGACAGAGTTAACATTATAATATCCATGCAGAATTTCAGCTTTATAGCACTAACGGTTTCGTCGTTATGGCAAAACTATAAGGGTTCCTTGCAGGTACTACGGAACTCTAGAAATGTTGTTTTCCATTGTTTTCAGTGACTACCTTTATCTTCATGTTTATACATAAATGCGATCAGTTAAGTTTTCTATATTGACTTGCGTTAATAATTTAAAGCAAGGTTCTTCTATGAAAATCATGGCTGACGTTCAAACTCTTTTCAAGGAACATTGTGTAGTGCCCGATGTCATTAAAATAGCACCATCAGAGCTTGTTAATGTGAAGTATCCGAGTGGTGCTTCAATTGAAACGGGAATGGAGTTGACTCCAACGCAAGTGAAAGATAAACCTACTGTTAAATGGACCGCTAAAGAAGGAGAATATTATACATTGGCCATGGTGGATCCAGATGCACCTAGTCGTGAAAAACCTAAGTTTCGTGAGTGGCATCACTGGCTAGTGGGAAACATACTTGGATCTGACATGACAAAGGGTGAAGTATTGTCTGACTACATTGGTTCCGGTCCGCCGAAAGGAACCGGTTTACACCGCTATGTATTTCTGGTTTTCAAGCAAGCTGGAAAATCTGATTTCTCTAAAGTTCACAAGCTAAATAGTAATTCTGGTGATAAAAGAGGCAATTTCTCTATTGGAAAATTTGCTGACCAATATAAACTTGGTGCTCCAGTTGCCGGTAATTTTTATGTTGCCCAATATGATGATTATGTACCGAAATTATACGCTAAATTGAAAGGCTAAACTGTAAAAACTTCAAACCTCGACTTAAACAAAAAGTGATTCGTGTATACAACGCTTTAGCTTTCATCTGTCCTGTGCACTTCTAGTTGTCTATGGTCGGATCGATATTTCCGCCTCCGCGTGACATTTCCATTTTTCGGTCGTGTCCGCCATTACATTTTGGACTTTGCGTAAATTGGTCGTTAACAGCGACCTCACATCTCCGCGCGTTATCAGTGACAGTTGATTCGTGTACGTGCGTAGTATCGCAGTGTTTTGTGCAATAAAGAGAACCTACGTTCAATCGTATGTCCATCCAGAATCTAAACACATACGACCCATTCGCCGATGCTATCAAAAGCTCGGAAGACGACGTACAAGATGGTCTAGTCCACGTCCGAATCCAGCAGCGAAACGGGCGCAAGACGCTGACAACGGTGCAAGGCCTCTCGTCGGAATATGACCTGAAGAAGATAGTGCGGGCATGCAAGAAGGAGTTCGCGTGCAACGGAACCGTCGTGGAGCACCCGGAGTACGGCGAGGTGCTACAACTTCAGGGCGACCAGCGAGAGAATATTTGCCAGTGGCTGACTAAGTCGGGCCTCGTTAAGCCCGAGCAGCTGAAGGTGCACGGCTTTTAGGCCGGCGCTATACGGAGCATGTACACCGTTAAACATAATAAAAATCTTATATTATGAGAGAGCGTGCGCGTTATTGTAAAACCCTATCGAATATGTATTTAGAAAGCACAGACGTTTACAGAGAAGAGATTACGCGGCCGCATAGGCCTGCCATGCCCTGTGCCTTGCGATCCCCATGTATAAAGAATAAATACTTATTATATCAACGCCGTCTCACGTCCTTAGTTGCAATTAAACTCTGATCGAAATAGAATAATCGCTTTTTGTTTTTTACGACATTATATTTTTTAAATTGCTGTAATGATTCAATTATAATAAAACGTTACATGTTTTTGTAAAGTGGTGTTTTTTTTATTGTTCATTTGTGCTTGTGTGGCAAAGGCATAACGGGACAGCCAAGAGTACAGTAAGTGAAAGTTGGGAGATAGCGAACTCGAAACCATTCCTTTTCGTGGATTCGCCATGCAGTTTCAAGTACCGGTTTACTGGCCAATTTGCGAAAATAGCGTGCGAAATGATGACAATAAAATTGTTCTTGGGTTTCCTCACCAATGTATAACGCGCCCTCATGTGGTGTTTTACAATGCAGTCTCATTTTTAATATATAATGTTAAAAATCCAGATAACGAGACGGTAAGGAGTCTCAGCCAAAAGATAACAAAATAATCGTAAGCTTTATAATTCATTCACACAGTAAATACAATAATAATTAGCGGAAATATACCAATGATTTAACATTCACACCTTGTCCCATTTACATTGCTCACTGTGAAGCCTACTGTCATAGATAATAAACAAGTTTATGATACAATCAAGCAATGTACTTTAAACTTGTCGGAGAATATATCGCTCGAAATGAGGAAGGAATCTTGGAATTTATTACAAATTAATAACAGTAATGTAGTTCTTATTGTGTTGTAATACAAGCTATAATAACGCGACAGAAAAAGTTAGAAGTCCGTATGACTCATGTCCTCATTTTAGCTACATTATCTCTTGCCGTGAGGTCACTCTTCGAAGTGCAAAGATAATATTTAGACGTCGAAGTGTTAACCGCACGTTTAGAGTGAAAATTTAATTATTTATACTTACGTATTGCCACCCTTTTCGTAAACCTTCATCTTACTAAAGTAATAATAAAAAATTTTTTGTTCATTTGTTACGATTTAACTCTATAACTAATGGACCGATTATAAATATTTCAGCATTGTAGATAAAATCAGGGATCTCGACGACTGTGAAGTTAGCCGCAAATGAAGTGTCAGGCGTCGGTATTAGCCACGCTCGATTACGGTGCTCGTCGACTGGTCAAGCAGTCATCTTCAGCTATTTTACTTGTAGAAAGCACCAAGTCACATAGGCTCATAGAAATATCGTCAATGCATAGGCTATATTTTATCGAGGTAATTCGCGTGGGGAGGCCTAATTGAATGAATATCACACATGTACACAGCTGTCGACATTGGAACCATTAGAATAGTAATGTAATCTGTGCATTAGAATTTCTAGACGGTCAAGGCTGAATACTACGTTTTGGCGGTCATTCCAAATGTTGATAACGATATTAATAGGTCATGAAAGAGGTTTAGACTGCTGGATTACGAGATATAGACATTTTGGTATACTAATAGGTATTAAATAAAAAAGGATAAATTTAGGTTTTATGGTTGTACACAAAAAAAACGAAAGTACTGGACCGAGTTTAATGAAAATAGTGCAGAGATAGTTTATGACCTGAGAAAGGACAAAGGCTACTTTTCTCGACGTACACTACGTAGTTCCTAGTACCTAACAAGTGTAATTGGTAGGTAATACATGTCACGGATTATTTAAATCTAGCTTATTTTATTGTTCTGCCCGCAGGCTGAAATTAATTATTTAGAAATGCCTACTTAGTACCTACGAAGGTGACCATGCCTCTGAGGAAATGAAGGCGCATGGACTCCATCTCCACTCAGATAAAAAAATCCTATAGATTAATCATCCTTCAAAAATTAATCGTTAAAAAAAAGAAAACACCTCAATATATTGCAATTTTTATTTCAAGGTAGCCACCATAGTCCTCGTAAAATCTAAAAAATATTTTATTGGCTATGGGCACAGTATAAATATGTACAAACAGTACGGTACGGAAACTGCCTACAAACGTGCGAAACGGCACGCACACATAAACATGCACACCGACGAGACCCCTAAGCGGTTGTCGCGGTGCTCTCAGTAGCGAGTGCCGCTTAGGGGTCTCGTCGGTGTGCATGTTTATGTGTGCGTGCCGTTTCGCACGTTTGTAGGCAGTTTCCGTACTGTTTGTACATATTTATACTGTGCTATGGGCGAGCCCATAGCGGACCTATGTGAATATCATGGGTTAACGTCCTTCGGTCAGTGCAACGACTTTATCAAACAGACCGCGCGTGACGTCATTTTGCGAGTCCGTTAATGCCATTAAAAGAATGTATAACTTGTTAATAGGCAGGTGTTTATAGCAGGCGGCTCTAGAACTTGTTACCTGAGTTGCCGACGACAAAAAGAGGGTGTTTTTGCACGGTAACAAAAGATCTAATACTTAAAAGAAACCGTTGAGAGTTCAATTCTGCACTTTAAAGATATTTAATAAAAAAATGTTGGAAGGTGTCTGTTTTGTTATCACATTTTTTTTTTATACTACGTCCACAGCGAACGAACGTGTAGTCCACCTGATGGTAAGTGGAGTACAGCTCATGGACATCAACAATCTACAGAAGTAAATTATAGATGCGTCGCTGCAGCTGAGGACTACGGTGTTATGCCTCATGTGCCAGTAATTTCAGGGCCTAATCTCACCACCAAACCGGAAAACAGTATTGGAAGCACTAATATTTGGCGGTAAGTTAAAGGTGAGACGGTGGTGCTGCCGCCCTCGAGCTCATTCACAAGAGCTCTACCACCAGTAAAAATTTACCGCCGAATGTACTGAACAGATTCTTATAGAGCTTGGCATGGCACCTTACAATGATTTAACATCTAATCCTTCTTTATTTCTGTCTAAAACTACCATTCTGTAAATCTTTTACACTAATGTCCATCTAAAGATTGCCTGGAATAAATCGCGTAAGGGTCGACACACACCAAAAGCGCGTCGAAGCGCAGTTTCAGTGTCATATGAATTCCAACTCTATTCTCACAACCATAATACTCATTATCGCATGAGAAACTCTACGCTACTACTACTATGGAATTCGCCGGAATTCCCGCGGCGCGGGCGCCGCGGGCATCCGCGCGACTTGTTTGAGTTTCTCATGCGATAATGAGTATTATGGTTGTGAGAATAGAGTTGGAATTCATATGACACTGAAACTGCGCTTCGACGCGCTTTTGGTGTGTGTCGACCCTTAAGCGATAAGGCCGCCCTTTGTGCATATATTGTTATTTACGTTACGTTACGTTGTGTGTGAGTAGGGAAATATTTATTTATTATTTATTTAATCGGTCCTTAAACTGCAAGAAGTTTCACAATATTCAATACACTACATGTAAATAAATGCGTCATCAACACTTTATTTGGTTCACCGGAAAACCATGACTCATATTATGACGTATTTCTGATGCAATAAATATACTTCTGCGTTATTGATGAGGCATTGTTTTTGTATGCCAACCCGTGGCAAATATCGCTATTAGCTAGATATTTAGCTTACTTCAAAAAAAGTTCTCAATTAGATAGCAGATAAGCAGCGATAGCCGAGAAGGAGACCGTAGGACTGCTAAGTCAAAGGTCTCGGGTTCGAACCCGCGGCACACACCTCTGTCATTAAATCGTTAAGATTCGTCTTTTTGAAGATGTGTGTATTTATCATACTTATCTAACTAAATTATAATACTTATTGTAATGAAATGATTTGACACCGGAGCTTATATTGACTTTAATTCAACTTAGAGATATGAATTAAAATCAATCCAAGTACCAGCACCGATGGGAATTGCATCATGAGAAGAGCTGGTGAGAACTCATGTGCACCATCTTTTCAAATAATTCATACAATATTTGTTTGTTTTTTGATAATAATTCTCTGTGTAAGTTATAGCAACCAAAAACAATATTATGGCTAAAGATGGTTATGGAGAGAAAATAAACTTAAATATTATATCAATGTAATTAAATTAACACTTATAAATAAATCCATAGAATTAAGGTTGCAATATCTTACACTTCACTTCAAAATAAAGGAGTTAAAGCAATGTGTGTATACACATAAGGGTTCCAGAACATACAAAGAAAATAATTATATATTATGTTATTATCAAAACTATTTATACTACAATTTTTTTTTTTAAACTACACACAGATTGTCTTGTGCCTTGCCATTGTGAGGAAACTTGCATGCCTGAGAGTGCCTAAAAAGTGCTCGAGGGTAGTGTGAAGTCTAACAATCCGCACTTGGCCAGCGTGGAGGACTATGGTCTAACCCTTCTCATCATGAGGAGAGGCCCGAGCCCAGCAGTGGGACATATATTACATAGGGCTGATATTAATAAGATAGTAATATATTTTAAATATATTCAATTGTTGTTCTCCGAGTACCTACTCGAAGACGCCTGGACCGGTATGTTAAATTCTTAGGGCCTTTTACTGTATTCTTTCAAGTTATACACGGATGAGGCGAGACGTTGAATATCACCTAAGTCTTACCTTTTAGTGCATTATTTGTATTATTGAAGTAGTTGACCTAGTGAACTGTGGGTTTTATACACCTCTTCCACACCTATCTGGGTAATCTAGCTTAATGTTATATTATAAATTACCAAGTTGATACTCCCTACCTCTTGTAATCTTTTAAAGTCATAAAACCAATAAAACTAAAGATGTGTAATATTGATGAGTATTTCAATATTTAATAAAAACTTTCGTTCAAAATCAGGCAAATGAATCATAAAAAAAATTAAAATTCATTAGTATAATACCGTCCGTTTTCTACTACGTTGTAAGTTAATTCATACAGCAGAAAGTCATCGAGCCTTGTATCGGCGAGTTAGGGTGCGGTTTTTTAGTTCGTATTTGCAACTCTTTCTTTTATTCAATGTTCGTAAGGGACAAATAGATCGAAACCTGAAGCTTAGCATTAAACCTGAGTTTAACTAAAGTATTTTATCGATATTTGCATCAGGAAATTACTTGATATTGTTATTTAACATATTTATCTTCCTTGTCGGCTTTGTTAAGTTTTGTATGTAAAATAAAATAAAATATATTTATTCAATACCACAAGAGTATTATTCTTTACATTAACAAAAAAAACTTATTGTTATACATACGTATTCCTTTTTGTAAAGAATTGAGTCAATTGCTAAAAAACTCCTGCACTAGAATAGGCCTGCCCTGCAGAAGGTTTTTATTTTATAAATTACATTTTGTTTGTAATGGCGGTATATTTATAAGTACAAAATATGTCATAATATTATTATTTCTAAATTAAAATCTAGTAATCAAAACAAAAATAAAAATAAAAATTGAGATCAATGTTTGTTTATAAATCTATATTAAAAATAACTAGAAAGAAAAAGAAAGAAAGAAAAAACATTTATTTCACAGACACACTCTGGACAACACAGAAAAACAAAAACAAACAAACAATCAAAGAAAAAAAAAACAAAATAAAAAAGAACATAACAAAAAATAGTAGTAACTAAACCTAACTTAACAAAATCAAATTATCAAAGACAATAACAAAAATTAGAAAAATAAAAAGAATAAGCAGATTTTTTTCTTTATCGATTACATAAATACTATAATTAAAACTGTTTAAATATATTATCTAAACTCTTTATTCTAATCGTTTTATAAATTCTTCTGTGTAATCGTAACTCCAATTTAGTAATAATTGCCGGACTTTAAATTTTAACTATATTGTTGTAAATAAAAGGTGTCATGTATGCAATAAAACGTTTCGCAAAAACGGTTTTTACAGTTCGAAGTGGAAGTTTGAAATGACGCTTACTGATCATACTTACATAGTTGAATAACAGTTAAATACATTAAATGCCTCGATGGTCTAGTGGTCTGCGTCATCGTCAGGAGTTCAATCATTGCGAGGTCTTGGGTTCGATTCCCGGGTCGGGCAGTGTTATTAGTGAATACTTCGTCTGTCAATTCAAAATAGCAGAACGGAGTTGGAATTGTGCTTGGTGGATGTCAGACACAATCCATCCCTTGGGACCTAAACATAACAGGTGAAGTGTGGGTGTTGTACACCTCTGCCACATCCTTTTGGGTAATATACGATTGATGTTATGTCATTTCAAAGTTAATGTCAAAGTCAAATTACATATTTATTTTCATAAACCCAAAGAGGCGCTTGAATACGCCAACAAACATTATAATTACAGAGCATGAAATTTAAATTTAAATTTGGATTTTTTACATTAGATAGAACGCCAGAAGCAATTTACACTATCCAATGGTCCCAATGACAAGGCCAAATACACACTCACTCAAGCACACCCAGTCTCAGAACAAATATTGCGAATTACACAAAGATTTGTCCCATGTGGGGATCGAACCCACAACACCAGTGCAGTGGAGACAAAAAATAAAATTTTACTAATCAAAATAATAATAAATGACTTCAATTACCGAAGCTAAGACCAATTTAAAAAAATTAGTTCATCTATGTGTTGTGTTATGTAAATACATAAGTCCTATAACGACTCCCACAGTGGTGGTGGTGGGACAGGGATAAGCTGCCGAAATTGGGATCAGTTACCCCTTTCAAC
Organism: Hypena proboscidalis; assembly: GCA_905147285.1. Classification (NCBI taxonomy): domain Eukaryota; kingdom Metazoa; phylum Arthropoda; class Insecta; order Lepidoptera; family Erebidae; genus Hypena; species Hypena proboscidalis. The sequence continues at coordinate 5,610,970 of LR990155.1, forward strand.
TGCATTGCATGATGAGGGTACTCTTGCGGTCTTGATTGTAGTACAGGTTCTAATGGCACCACACACATGGCACCACTCACATGGCACCACTCACATGGCACCACTCACACGTCTCACACGGCACCTCACACATGGTACCACACCCATGGTAACCAACGCAGGTCCTTGCTGCTGCATGTAGGCTTGTTTCAGTACATCAGGTGGCGGAACTGATGAGGAAGTGGCTTGGGTAAGATCTTCTTGCAATCCCGCTTCTGATGACGAAGAAGTGGCTTGGCGAAAAGCTTCTTGTAATCCCACTTCTGATCACGGTGAAGGAAGTGTTTTTCAAGGGAATTTTCATGGTCTTCAAAGGAAAACTTGTAAGCTTCGTTTATTCAGCTCGTAGCGTAATGACGTCAGAGAGAGGTCCGTACTGTGCGGCGGCTCGAGAGCGACTGTGTCGATCGCCAACAGCGCGGCCTCTTTTATAAGACTCGGCCACGTGCACGAGTTTACAAGTTTGTAGGTTAAGTATTGAAATTACAATCTTTAAAACATTAATTTTACATCGTAACCAACTCTAAAATAATCAACTGATTGTTTATAAACTAATTTATGACAATCAACTTATTAATCTTAATTATAATCGACGAACAGTTGTTATTACGCCGATATACATAATCTCATAGAGTACATAAAAAAAGCAGGAGAGAATGTCACATAGAAAATGATTGAAGCACCAAAATGGCAGCGGTCTGTTTATGTGTGCGTGTGTTAGGGGTTACCAGCCATGAGAAATATTACCCACATTTTTACAATAATTTAAATAAATATTTTAGAGGTTTAGTTCTTATATTTTTTTATTTGCTGCTTTTTACCATCAAACATGATATAGGTAGTTTTATACTACCGTGGCCAAAAACCAAACAATATAAAACAACTTTATGATTGAATTTCGAAACAAAGTTGATTTTATATTTCTAGCAGTCGATGCGGGCCTGCAGCTGGAAGTTGTTTGTTTTTATTAAGGGAATATGTACAAAATTCGTTGCTCTGGGCACTCCTGACGCAAGGCAGCGAAGATGCTTTAGTGCAACTACCCAGTTTTTGGAAAATATTTTAAAATTACGACTCCTACGGCGCTTCCTGATTCTTAGATGGTGAAGATGCTTTAGTGATATACAGGGTGTCCCAGTTTAGGACCTGGAGCCGAAATTGGATAGTAGGGTAAGTTATGGCAGTTATCAAAAAAACAAAAATTCTCCATTACATAAACTATCAGAAAGTGCTTGAAAACGTCAACAAAATGTACAAACCAAATAAAATATCTAAGTTAAACTAAACCAACAATCACGAAGCTTAGATTCACTTACATGCGATTTTTCAATATTTCAAATAAATATTGACAAATAAAAAATAAAGAAAAAAATAATAATAAACTAAACTAAGAAATAAAAAGTTTTAGATTAAAGTACTGGTATTTATTAATTTAATACTTTATTTAAAACAATATACTATTGTTTTACCTTTTTTGGTACGGCAAAGCTGACAATGCGAATAAGTCCACCTTTTGTTTTATATACATAAATCAATTTCCTCGAAGTGTATACTGCAGACTACACTATATTTTGATGGATACCAACTGTTATCATTTCTGCAGTTTCTAATTATTTTTATCCAATAATTTTTCCATGCGTCGTTTGCAGCAGGAAATCTATAAAACATAGAATAATAATTTATACTAAATGTATTATACTACTAAAAAATATTTACCCAAATTCAGGGTAAATGAAAATATTTATTGACTGTCAACACTGATAGTTTTGGTATATTTTTTTACGAAAACAATATAATTTCGGCAATAAGCTGAATATATTACTTGCTTACCTATGAAAAATGATCCCCTGGTTTTTTTTTATCGAGGCGCTATGGTTTCGGCAGCTTTTCACAACACAAGACGGCATTTTTAATTATTTTACTTGAACATCATAGCAACAGCACAGTCCAAAGCGTAATGGCGGGCGATTGACTTACTATTGTGTCAATGTGTGTGTTCTGTGTGTACGTGTGACTTACTATGGGTGCTTCAGTAAGTGTTTCAAGAGACGGAGTCCTGCCTTTTTTTATGTAGTCAATGCATAATCTTAATAATAATCAGAATAATCTAAATATTGTTTTAATTTTTGCGTTTCGTTATTTATTTGCTAACCACACAATCAATAACAAAACGTCGATGAGCAATACTCATTTGACAGCTAATTTGACAACACAAAATCCAATTTTCTGCAATTTCTGCATTGCATCCGCAGTGTTATTTCACTGGATTCCTCTTTTAATTCATACAAGTCAATATCTGAAACTTGAGTAGTAATATGTTGTAATTTACTAAAAAAGATCTTCACTCAAAAGCATATATTTCTGTTTTAAATAAGGTGAAGATCGTTTCAGAAAAGTTGTGTACCCATTTTCTTAATTTTTCATGTTTCTTTACGTATTTTCATGGGATTTTTAGGGGGTTTATGTGAATGAGGAGCAGACATGTCGGACAACAAGCCATTAGCGCTCGGGCAGCGCGTGATAGTCGTAGGGAAGGATGTGAAGGGGTCAGTTGCATATGTTGGGCATCCTACGTTTGCTACTGGGAAGTGGATTGGAGTGATTCTGGATGAGCCGAAAGGAAAGAACAATGGCACGGTCCGGGGACACGCTTATTTTACCGTAAGTTTTACTTTTGAAAGTGTTAATTAGTGGGACAATGCTATGTTATAGCTACACATTTGTGTTTACATCATATACTTCATGCCCGTTTAGGGAAGCTAGAATTGATGTCAGTAGACCTATTGGAATTATGATAACTGATCGACATATTATTCTATTTAACACAACCCCAACAATTGAGGACAAATTGAATGGGTCTAGAATATTAAAATTTTCTTTGTAAATGCAATTTTATAGCTATTGTTACCTCAGCAAATGATGACACACCTCCTTGAATGCCCTAACTGCCCTGACAATTGCTCCCTGAGCGATCTAAGGCCACGGAGAACGCAATTACTGGTGGTAGAGCTCTTGTGAATGAGCTCGAGGGCGGCAGCACCACCGTCTCACCTTTAACCTGCCGCCAAATAGTAGTGCTTTCATTACTGTGTTCCGGTTAGGTGGTGAGATCAGGCCCTGAAATTACTGGCACATGAGGCATAACACCGTAGTCCTCAGCTGCAGCGACGCATCTATAATCTGCTTTTGTAGATTGTTGATGTCCATGGGCTGTACTCCACTAACCATCAGGTGGACTACACGTTCGTTCGCTGTGGGAGTAGAATAAAAATAATAATAATAATAATGTACCTACTGGGCTGGGGTGGTATAAAAAACATTGACTATTGAATCGTAAGAAGAAGAAGAAAGCTATTGTTTAACCAGCTTAGAGCCAAATTAAATAAAATAATAACAAGATAAATGTAGATTGGTCAAGACATAACCATTGGGTATAGCAGAGGTGTTAAAGTTAGGACATAGGGGGTGAGTCTATAATCATTTATTTGACACAATTCCAATTGCTTGTTGCTATTGAGAATTTCCTTTGGAAGAAATCATTTGCCTGCCTTGACAATTGAACCATGGTGTGGGAGGTAAAGATGTAAAATATTTACCACTGTTTCTTAGCATTCAATAATTGAGCATGGCTAAATCTATAATATAGATTTAGCCATGCATCAAACGGAAAACGGGTTTCATTTTTATATATATTATTATAAAAATGAAACCCGTTTTCCGTTGTCACGACTTGGCATGAAAACGGCTTGACCGATTTGGCTGATATTTTTTTTGTAGTTTTCTAATACTCTGTACAAGGTTGTTACGGCAAAAACAAAAAAAAAAAAAAAAAGTATTCATTTTTATATATGGGGGATATTATAGATTCCAGTTCAAATTGAATAGGTACGCATACATAAGATAGGTCAGCTATACAAAATAAAGTAGTGCATCAAATTTACGCTAAGGCGGTACGAAGTTCGCCGGGTCAGCTAGTGCTGTATAAAAATCAATTAGAAATTGAGGAAACTGATTGTATAGTGTTACAACATTTGTATTGATTGTAACATTAATCATGTTAGATGCTACCTCCTTTTTTTTCTTTATGGTGCATAGGCACACATTTGACCATGATCTCACCTGATGGTAAGTGATGATGGGGTCTACGGTGGAGCACGCTTACCTATGAGATACCTATTAACTCTTGCTTTAAAGAGATCCAAGTTGTACTCATGCGGAAACACAGACACGGACAAGGCGTTCCACTCTTTGGCAGTTTGCATACGAAATTAGTGGGTATTGGTGGCATATCTATTGTGAAGCGATGCCTGAGTGCCATTTGTCTGGAAGTCTGATGGTGAAATATGTAGAAACAATAGATTACACAAGACATCCAGAAGAAACATGCATCATACAGTCGAAAGATTCATGGATTTGGAGTGTGGCTTGGACTTGGCTAGCTTCAAGTCCAAAATTTTTTAACTGTTTCTTAGTATTAGATTGCTAGGAGGGCCGGATTAACCCTTAGGCAAAAAAGGCAACTGCCTAGGGGCCCCGCATCGGTAAGGGCCCATCGTGGACGAAGGATTTTTTTATATATATATATATATACAAACTTAAATGCTATTTAATTCTAATTAAACTTTATTTCATTTTAAACCACTGTGAAGAGGACTACTATGACTCATATCCACATTTACATTTATTTTTCTAATTCATACAGTTACATTATAATAGTTTGATAGTTTTTCTTTAAAACGCTATCTTTAATAATACGAAAATTACGAAAAAAGAGATTCATGGGGCCCCGACCATTCCATTGCCTAGGGGCCTCGACATGGTTAATCCGGCCCTGGCTAGGCATTGCTAAAAACTATATAAAAATCAATTAGAAAACAGTAAAGATGATGTTGGCAGGCAGCTTGCTAATGCATTTTTTTAATAATTTTCAGTGTGAAGAAAACTATGGCGTGTTCGTCCGTCAAACACAAATACAGTTACTGGATGCTGAAGACAATCCAATGGAGACGTCCATGTCCACTCAATCTGAGTCGGAGTCCCGGACTTCCCTCCCTAACCGACGTTTGAGCAGGTATGTCTGATGTGTGTGAGTGTGTGTGTGCTGTGATCTTTAACTGAGATATAATGATGCTCATACCAAACAGTGGAGTAATAATAGCAAGGTTTAAAGGAGGTGCATGATGTGTATGTACACAGAATCGTTTTGCCGCCTTGGCCAGCGTGGTGGACAAAGCCTTAACCTTTCTCATCACGAGCCTCTGCCCAAGCCCAGCAGAGGGACATGTAGGTTCTTTTTGTTTACAGTATTTGTATTTTTTTGTGGTTCATGTTACTATAAGATAAGCTATCTGCTGATCAGCTCAATGCATAATCAAAAACGGAGATAGAGAAGCTTGATATACCTACTGGGTGGATGCGACTAAGCAACATTTATAGAAACCACCAATTCAAAACATGGTCACTCTAGCTCTCCCTCTATTCTGACTATCATTATATCTTGGTGAAAAGGCACAATTTTCTAAAGGTGCGTATAAATTAAGCGCGGCAGCCGCGCGAGCCAATGTTTGACCAGAGTTGACGCTCATTTGCCGCGCGAGCCAATATGTAGATAGAAATTTAGTTGGACGTGACAGCCGCGCGCGGCAGGCGATCCATCACGAACACCGCGGCGGATAGTCAGACCAGCTCACTCTCGTAAACCTGCGAGTATGGACGGGTGGCTGCCGCTTTTATTGTGATTCACCATCTTATTTGTAAAAAAAATAAAAGAAAAAAGCGTTGGTAGATGAAAAAATATATCTAAATAGATCGCTATATATATATCGCCACTCTTTGCTGTCCATTTTTACGTATTCGCCGCGCGAGCCAAATCACCAAAACTACAACCGTCCCCACTGCGCGCGAGCGAACGACCGAAGATCCTTTGATGCGGTCTCAAAAACCGACAGCAAGCGGATCGCCCCGCGGCACGTTCGAGCGCGGCAATGTTCGCGTCGCCGCGCGCGGCGATCCCGTCTACATAGAGCGCGGCCGCCACGCGCACCAATGTTCGATGGTTTGCCGCGCTTAATTTATACGCACCTTTAGTCTAACAGTTGCGAATTAAAATAAATTTTAATATTTAGTTAATTTTAGGGGGTTTTTACATTATCTAATAGTAAATAGTAAGGTGTGTGAGTGGGTAGCATGAGTTTTATAGACAATAGATATTTTACTTAATAATTGTCATACTTCATCAAGAAAATAGAATAACATAATATAGTATTAGAAATAACCATTGGAATAATAGTTGCTATTTTTTAAATATTTTTCTACCAATAACTTCTAAGTCGAAACACACTGGCAACACCGTGTACGAGTCCACAGCTGGCCCACAAGAAAATAAAAGGGTACAGCTACAAAGTAACCATAAGCTATAGAATGCAAGTAATAACGACTTTTTTAATAATGTGTTCCCTGCTCAAACTATGTATTACTACCATATAATGTGCTAGTATATATAAACTATAAGAAATGTGGCTAGGTAATAAATATGGTTAAGGTTGTGCACTTATGCTGTCAAATGTCTGTAAATTTTATTGAAAAAGGGCATGTTATAATAGATTAATGGGGGGTTGAATAGTAGTTTAGTAGAAAATAGATGTAAGTGAAAATATAGTACTGGTAACACTGAATTTTAAGAGTGAATGTGATTATTAGTGATAATTCTCATCACATTTGCTAATAGCAGAACTGATAAAAAATTCACTAACAGAATTTAAAGGTGGGTTGTTAACAGGAGAGCCGAAGCGTGTATGAGGCACAGGCGGGATACCTTTTAGTAAGGAGTTGTCACGCCGCGCCCCGCCTCTTCTCTCCTGTTAGTCTCCCTAAAAGCGATATATTGCCAGAACTGGCTAAAATTGCAAAGAAAGTTTTGTAAATAATTTGAAAGACTAAAAATGTATTGTATTTTATGTGTATATTTATTTTTTACCAGTTCTTAAATACATTAAACAATTTTCTGGGCGTGTTCAGATGTAAGTTAATGTTCTTTAGTCGCAGCGTTAGAAATAATTAGAGGATGGAATGAGCTTTTATTGAGTATACATAAATTAATCAATCATGGTGAAAATGAAGCCCGAAGCACCACCGTCTCACCTTTCACCTGTCGTCAAAAGCATTACTGTGGTCCGGTTAAGTGGTGAGATCAGGGTCTGAAATTACTGGTACATGAGGCATAACACTAGTCCTCAGATGAAGGAATGACTGACACATCTACAATCTGCTTTTGTAGATTGTTGATGTCCATGGGTGGTTACCATCTGGTGGCGGTGGTGGAACACGTCCATTTGAAAAAAATCAAGACACTGAAATTATATTAAGGCCTTTTTCAGTAGAGATCCGGTTTTGGCTCCAAAAAACACGCCTGGAATGCGTAAAAACATTTTGTAAGCATTTATTGTTCAAATTTATGTGTTACGGGCAACACCCATTTTTAATAATTTATTGGCAATATAGTGTAAGAGCTCAGGGCAGTTTTATTGATAGCGAAGATGTGGTTGTATCTACATCAGGGATGTTATGGATATAAGATTATAAAAAAAAAAAAGATTGATTATTTATACCGGATACGGATTTAGATGCGGATATTAATTTATTTCAGATTATACGTTAGTTTCGATGTTAGATATTTAAGCAATATAAAAGTGAAATACATATTATAGATAATAAAATGGATTTATTTATGTCACCATTTGTTACGAATTATGGCCGGCTGATCAAAACAACTTGTACTAATAACGTGTCTCAATTAGGCTCCGCTCCTATCCGATATAAACCGAATCTTTTATTTCGGATATCCGATAGTTTCGGTTACGAAGCTCCCTAACATCCCTGATCTACATATAAAGTTCCTAGTCTGAGGGCCAGAGACTTACAGCAGTTATACACGAAATCAATATGAATGAGACTTGTGGTTCTGAGCTCTCTTCCTGCATGTTGCAAAATTAATGTACTTCCAACACAATCACGTTAGCGCTAATTAAAAAAACACAGATTCATGAAACAAACACTGCTGGGAATGTCTCATGCTCAGCTGTATGGTTTATTTTTTAAATTAATTAGCTGAATATCATCTGAACACGCTCTTTCATAACTGGAACAGATAAAGAATGATTGTGTGCCTTTAAAAATAAAAAGCTTAAGTCTTGATAACTGATGCCAGTGGGATACTATCTTTTATATTTTTTACTGTAGAAGTTTATACACTATTTTGTAAATGTATATTTTTTACTAATTATACTTAAAATGTGAAAATGAGTTTTTTTTATAATTTTTTTAAACAATTAGAATTTTCATAAAGATTACAATCTAGTCTAAATATTAATTAGAGACTAATGAGTAATTTGATTTTGACCTAAGCTACTAAAGATGGGTAAATTAATGTCAGATTGTAATGGTGGCTGCCCCATTCTATATCTGTTCCAGCTTTCATTTAACATAAATAACTTATAGTTTGGGCTTTCCTTCGGAGATACAAATCAAAATCTCCAGAAATCCATCAAATAACATGATTTTTTACTGAGAAAAAAGAACTGAACGAATGCCCTGTTCCTTTTAATTATAGCAAGTTGTTATTATAGCTACTGTCAACTCAAGTTCTAAAATATATTACGCCGTATTTATATGGGATATGAGAACAAGGCATTTAAGGGTACACAGACAAAAATGTATTTTTTATTGCGTTCAAAAAGAGTCTTGCGGCACTGGAGTAAGATTGATTTTTACGCGGCCAACACGAATCGGCCTAATGCGTTCAGCGTCAACCTTATTTCATTGACGCAGGACTCTAGGCGCGATATGTAAAATTTGTAAATGGATTCTTACAAACATTCTCTGAAGTATAACGGAGAAAGTTCTAGAAAATTCTGAAACCTTTAGAATTTTTTCGAATATTCTAGAAATTTTTTGAATAAGTAGTTCTCCGGAGCGAAGCCCCATTGATAGTGTGTTTCTTTCCTCGCTAGTATAACTGTGGCGCAACGGTCTAGGCCCACCACGTGAGTACGCACTGTAGTACTGCACCGCTTGGTAGTAGCTTATGCACCACTTTATTTTTTGCGATTATGGTTCATGTTGCTAGATCTTAAGGTTGTTTATTCTTTGATGGAGTAGTTTGTAGCATTTATTTTTCTCTTGTCTCACTCTGTACGCTAAAATGACGTTGACGTGCGAGAGAGAAGAGAATATGGAATCAGCGCATTTTTATCAGCAGTGGTAGGGGTCTCAAAATTTTAGCCATATACTTGAGAAGATGAATACTTGCGAACGATTAACATACAATTAAAATAAAAAAATGTTAATATTGTGTAATTTTTTTTTTGATGATGGTTTTCAAAGATCTCTTGTCACTGTATTATTTTTTTAAATTTAAAAATAAGTTTTCTACTGCGCAGGGCAGAGTCAGTGCCTTTTATACCCTTCCTGTCATTATTATAGTCAGGGACAGGATTTTATTCTGGCTATGGCCAAGCTTAGTATTTTCTCTTATTTTTAGCTACATGAACCACGCTTACTACACTACGTTTTTATTAAAATTACTAAATATCATTTATTACAATAACATTTTAAATCTTTGTTCAATTTTTTCTTCATTTCAAAATGTTACATATTATTGAGCATTGATGAAATAAGTTTTTTTTCGTAGTGTAGTTTTTATTTATTTTATGTTAAAGTATATAAATATAGTAATTTAAACGAAATTGCCAAATTGATTAATTTTAAGAAAAATAAGTATTTATGTACTACTCTACTGAAAAATAAATGTTTTTTTTTTAAACAAAACTAACCCAATGAATGCTAAAAAAAAAGATTTTTTTAGTAGAATAGTACAAAATATTTTAAATAATCTTTACATGTCTATATTCTCTGTATATGATTTAATTTTCCATTTCAAGGCAATATATTGGCCAAGTAAAATTGTTGCATGAACTTTTCAAAATAATAAATTAATTAATATTATGATTAATATTTCCAGTAGTAATTGCTAAATTATATCTAAAGTTAATATTCTGTATGAATAATCTAATATGAATGTTATTTTAATCCAGAATATAATGTTATAATGTTTTTGTCCGGATAAGTGATGCTTGACTTTTTTTACCAGCTAAACATCGAATTTTCTAGCTGTTTTTACAAAATAATACATAAAAAACAATTTTTTTTCTATAATATTATTTATTTCTAAGATATGGTTTGGATTAGAATGAAATAGCCGATTCATTTCCTTCTTATCAAATCAAGATACATTTAACCTGAAAATAAAAAAAAATAAAAACTTATTGTCTCACCTAATTATAAGATTAAAAGCTACGAGTTTCTTCAACTTCGATACATCAAATCTTACATCTTATTGATGTCTATACATTTGTTGAAAAATCGTAATTTGCCGTTATTATACCAATCACTTGGGATAAGGGCCGGCAGTTGAAATAAATATAATATTTTTCTTGTTATTTTTCTAACGATTTTTTTTAAATTATATTAATTAACTTTGTAAAAACTGTACCTTTGAGTCGCTTAAAAGAAAATGACGAAACATCGAGCGAACAGCATCACTTGTCCTGTGTGTGTGGTCGGTACTAACATGGTGGTTGTGTGAAGGGTGCGTCGCAAGGCCCCCGCGCAGCCCAAAGCCGGCACCCTCTCCATGTCGAGGTAACGTGTGCTATGTTCGTGTAGCAACGGATGGGTTCATTGCTTCAATAAAATTATCCTTGGCAGTCGAGAAAAATATACAGGGAAATGTCAAAACGTCATTTTTAACCCATAGATTCTAGATGAGTTCATTTCCACCGTTAAAAAAAACATTTATGACATATTGTTTTCGTTTTCCGAACGAATTGAAGTAATTCAATTTGTTCAGAAATATTAAAAAAAAAGTATTATTTTGTTTTTGGCGGTTAAAATAAACACTGATCACGTCTAGAATTTTTTGATTAAAAAAATCTCTAAGTCGAATCCATCCAGTATAAAACATCGAAATATTCTTAGATAAAAATACTACTTTTCTGCATTCTTGTCCAAGATTATTGCAATGTCTTCAAATTAAAATTTCAAGAATAAATTTAATATATAATTATTTTATTTATAATTATATGATCCAATGAACACGTACAATGTTCATTTTGCGTATTTGTACAACATTGTATAAGGCAATTTTCGTTTTTAATTTTACTAAACCATACTATGACAGAACGCTTTTGTACCGCAAATGAAAAAAAATCCCAAAGTGTCATAATTAGACTTATTTGTATCTGAAAAGTTACGGGTTTGAAAGATATTATGGATTTTAAAATTTGTTGAAGCAATGAACCCAGTACGTTGGTTACAAACAATCACAATAAATATTAACTTATTTACATTATAATTCATTATAGCTTCTCTGTATATTGCATAGAAGAAATTATATTTTTGTATAATTTTACTTTAAGCATTTTCACTCGAGTTTTGTATTGATACTATAAGATTGTAACAACATTTAAAGATAATTTTAGCTTAAAAATAATAAAAAAAAACAGTTAATACTTCCCATCAAGACAGGCATTTGTCCGAGGTGAGCGACAATTGCGACGCGACGTGACTAATTACATCTCTGTTTCCGAAGCAATCGTTATTACTATCGGTCAGTATGGGAAGTCCGCAATTATATGACTTGCACAAATCTGTTCTTAGGAACCGTGACATCGATTTTAATCAAAACAATAACTGAAACACACTTAGCAGTGACGGATTTACAATTTTTTAAGTTATAGGCTGTTTTTTGCCGCCCTTGCCTCTACAATTGTCAAGTTCTAGATCATTTTTACGATCCATAAATTTAACGTGAATATTGTAATAATCATTTTGATTTCTATGAGTAAGTAAGTAAGTAAGTAAGTAAGTATTTATTTCATAACAACATAACATTGTGTTGAAAATTTCTTAAAACTACATAAAATTAATAATAACTACACAACATTATATAATAAATTAAAACAAAACATTAGAAATAAACAATATTAAAATTTACAATATTACAATTTCATAAAAATAATAAAAAAAAATATATATATATTCAAAGCAATTAAAACATGATTAAAATCTAGTGTTTGTCATTAATAAACTCGTCAATACTGTAGTAACCTTTCCCCAACAAATATGTTTTCAGTTTATTTTTAAATAAGTTGACACTATAAATACTTTTAAGCTCTGTGGGTAGCTTATTGTATAACCAAACTGATTGTACCCTTGCACTGTGTTTCACAACATTGAGTTTTGGTTGTAATTTTGATGGTATATCTTTCCTGCGGGTGGTATCTCTAATTTTTCTTTCTTCGTCAGATTCAATTTTGTGGAGATTTTTTATAAAGTTTGTCAATAACATTAATATATAAAGAGTAAATTCTACGCAGCAAAAAAAAAGTGGTCCCCAAATTTGCCGCCCCAAAAATCTGCCGCCCTAGGCTCCAGCCTACTCAGCCTGCTGGTAAATCCGCCACTTCGATTCGATTAGAAATAATTGTACTCGTTTCTGGAATTGAACCCGTAGATTTGAAAAATAAAACTTGCATTATTGTCATAAGCAGTCAATCTTGTTATGAAACAAAATATTATCAATAAAATGACTTTCCCCATACGGATTGATGTAAATTAGCCACCTGTACATCGATCGCGTCGAGTCCCGTCCGTCGCTCACGCAGGACAGCAGATGGGCGTCCCAATGTGATACCAGAAAGTATAAAAATTTAAATGTATCAATGCAAACCGAGTGTATTTCGACACAAATTCTATTATATTTTTACTGAAATTTTATTTAATTAGCACTTTATGTTAACCAAATTAATTGTAATTTAATAATAGCATGTTATGGAATGAAATGATAGAGAATGGTTATAATATAATTGGTTTTAAGGTAGAGTTTGTGTTTTGCATTCGAATTGTTATACATGGTGTTTTTTGTTACCAGAATATTTACATACTGTATGATTTTTTTTAACATTTCTTTTGGCTGTTTTTGGTCCCACAATAAACAGTAAATTTTATTTGTGAATATTAATCAACTACTACAATTATATAGGTTGATTTTTTAAAGGTTTAATTTATAAAGTGAAATAAAAACCTTAAAAATAGTTTAAATGATGATCATTTTGAATTTATTTTAAAGATAATATTATGTGATTGCAAATGGCGAGGGCTGGTCTGGGCAGAGCTGATTTACTAGTGTGGGATTGGCTCTATAAAATATTCTCAATCGAAACAAAAACCGACATTATAATTTTTACCAGTCCTTCTTTAAAAGGTCCCTTTTTATAAAGTTAAACAGTCGCTATCTATAAAATACCTACTTCAAAAACACCAAAGAAATGTCATGTATTCTAGATTTAAGTATTTCACAGCATTTCTCGCAGCACTTTATTTGTTATTTTCATTTGTATGTGTTATATCTGTTAGTTTATGTTTGTAACTAAATTGTTATGTTATGTTTTATGGCCAGCTGAATATTGACTGTTTGACTCTTGAAACTCGTACTGTTTTTGCTGAAATTCAGCTACCAGATGTCGTTCAGCGCACATAGGCAACCGGTTCGAACCCACGGCACACACCTCTGTCAATAAATCGTTAAGATTCGTCTTTTCGAAGATATGTGTGTATTTATCATATAAATTATCGCTCGCTAACGGTGAAGGAAAACATCGTGAGGAAACCTGCATGCCTGAGAATGCCTAAAAAGGGCTCGAGGTTGTGTGAAGTCTACCAATCCGCATTTGGCCAGCGTGGTGGACTATGGCCTAACCCTTCCCAACATGAGAAGAGGCCCGGGCCCAGCAGCGGGACATGTATTAGATACAGGGCGGAACCTCTTAGGCATGTCATTGGAACTTAGATTCGACTATGACATGAATATCGACATAGAAACCTCAATTTCATTATTCAAATTATGAAATACGGGTGTTACTCACGTAATGTTGGTCTATTTAGTCGACCGCGGTTTTACCTATTAATTAAGGCATTTTCAAAAGAGTGCGACACGCTGCGCCTGAGTCGCAACTAATTGTCACTAATAAGCTTCCTAATTTAAATAACTCACGGCAGTTTAAAAAAAAACCTCGATTTCTTTTGCCATCTGACGTTTTTATTTTGATAACTACGTCATCGAATCGAAATGTCAATAAGGCGACCATTGACCATAGTTTATTTTAAGTACTGGTGGGTGAATTTGACATAATTATGAAGTTTTCTACCAATCAAAACAGTCCATTTTCTACTTATCATCTGACCACTTAGTACCAGCTTGCCATTCTTGTCATTTCGATTTGGACTATGAAAAATAAAGAAGTTCTTTGTTTAAATAGTTATTTTCTAAGTACCCTAAATTTCTCAACTGTATGATACGTCATTTCGTGACGTCACATTCATCCATTTGTTCCTATCTTAAGTAGGATACTAGTTGAGAAATTTAGGGTTCCGGTAAGAGGCGACCGTAGCTGGATGGCTAAAGCGGCTGCCCGGTGTGCAGTAAGGTCGCAGGTTCAAATGCTGCCGGTCCCATATCTTTTTCAACTGTTTCTTAGTATACTTAGGGACTCCTTCATATTAAAAAGATTGCTCAAAAGTCGTATTCAGCTGGTCAGCTATTTATGTGATGGTTGTATAAATGTGCCTACCCTATTATAGTTATTGGTGATATGTTAAACAAACGCGTTTTGGATGGCATAAACAATAAACGTTAAAACGGAATTATAATAATAATAATAAGAAATATTTAATAAATAATTCACAACTCACTCACAACGCCATCTAGTCCCAAACTAAGCAGAGCTTGTACTATGGGTACTAGAATAACTGATACTAATACATATATACTTTTCTTTTGTAAATACGTACTTATTATACTTAGAAACACCCATGAGGTTTGTCTTGGTCTGGGTGTTTCTATGTATGTATTTACAAAAGAAAAGTATATATCGACACCCAATATGAATAACATTGTAACTCAGTATGACATGGTTTTCAATACAGCCATTTTAAATTTTTTGCAAAGTTTATTATTTATTTGCAACTGCAGGCTTAAGTTCATCTGTACTATTGTGAGATTCATTATATTAATTTTAATTGCTCTTTCAGATGGTTTAGATGCCGTTTTGATTAAACCACTGCAAGTATCATTTTTGCAATCTTACAATGTACAGATTTTAAGCATTATTAAAATGAAAAGCATTGTAACTACCGTTACAGTGCTTTTCAATGAAGTTATAAATACATTTGAAAGCTTTTTTGTGTAAAATGAATAACATTGTATGTCAATTTGCAATGAGTTTATCACAAAGAAATCCTTGTTAAACAAGTGTGTTAAACAAACTTGTGTATTGTAACTTTATTTACGAGTATACTTCAATAGAAACAGTGTAGATTTCGAATTACAATGAAATTAATCCATTTCACATAAGTAGTTCTTAACGTTATAGAAATACGGTTCAAGGACAGAAATAAAGCTCTGTTCTTGCTTAATTCAGATAATTTAGAGTTGTACAAACGTGTAACTAAAGTTACAATGTTATTCATATTGGGTGTCGATATATTATTATAGTATCAGTTATTCTAGTACCCATAGTACAAGCTCTGCTTAGTTTAGGACCAGTTGACGATGTGTATGTTGACTGATATATTGTGTGTACGACTGCCAGGGCGTTCTAGTGTTCGATGCCCGAGTCCAGCTAAATTATTGTTTGTAAGTGGTGTGATATTTAAAAGGAAAAACCGGCCAAGTGCGTGTCGGGCCACGCGCTATAGGGTTCCGTAGCTAGTCGTAAAGTCGTAACAACATTAAACGTACCGATTACCGACAAATAGCCAAAATACCAACATTTTTTCGCCAGCAAAAATTACTATGTTTTTCATAGTGTTTTATGCAATTTGTATCAATAACAAAGTTATGATTTGCGGTTGCTGAAAATGTGCTATATCTCAAAAACTGCCGACTGTATCTCATTCAAAACAATTTTAGTTGAAAGATTTTATTAAGATCTATAATATATATTTTTTTTAGATTTTTCACTCCTGTGGTTTAAAAGTTAGAGAGGGGGGGGGGGGACACTCATTTTAGCACTTTGAAAGCGTCTATCTTTGGAACGATTGACATTGAAAAAAAATGGTTCTAGAAACCTCAATGTAATTTTTAAAGACCTATCTATAGATACCCACACGTATAGGTAGAATGAAAAAAAAAATAAAATTGTTTCAGTTCAATGTATGGGGAGCCCCCCTCTAATATTAATATTATTATTTTTTTGTGTAAAAATCGTAAAGCGGTTAACAGAATACATCTACCTACTAAGTTTCAATTGTGTAGTCCTAATAGTTTCGGAATAAAGTGGCTGTGACATACGGACGGACGGACAGACAGACAGACATGACGAATTTATAAGGGTTCCGTTTTTTGCCATTCGGCTACGGAACCCTAAAAAGGGTGTTAATTACACCTCTGGCACACCCTCCTGGATTATATAGGTACCGTGTGATGTTTATATATTTCAGCCATCCAAGACGTGTAAACAAGTATTTAGTATGTTCTTAAAGCTTTGTAAGTGATTACTTGTCCGTGGAGTATTCGCTTGTCTGTCTCAGCTTCCTATGAGCCACGCTGTATATACTGCAGATGGAATGGGTTGCGTTTTTTGTATCGAGTGATTGATAAGAGCTATACAAATCTAAAATTATCAATTTGAAATTTATTAACTCATAGCTTATTTATAAATCACAAAAAAAAACTAAATTGCCCATATTGAGGTGCCTTCAAAGCAAGAGTAGATAGGTATCTCATAGGTAAGCGTGCTCCACCGTAGATAATATCATAACTTACCATCAGAGGTCTCAGTACGAGATAAATAGTTTTTTTTTAACAGCGTGTATTCCTTTTCAAAATGTAACTGTCAATTTTTGTAGTTTTTTGGGAATATTTCGTAAAAACTGAATAAAAGTATGATTTTATTCAACTAACTTTTTAGAATGTGGGCTTTAAAAGGTAAATATGACAATTACATTTAATAACTAAAGCATACTGCTTAGTTGATAAATTACAAAATTATGCTGTATTTACGAATGAAATTGTTATATTTACCTTTCAAAACTTGCATTCTAAAAAGTTAGTTTAATAAAATCATACTTTCATTCAGTTTTTACGAATTATTCCCAAAACACTACAAAAATTGACAGTTACATTTTGAAAAGGAATACACGCTCATAATGATGACACTAACAGTTAGTCTATGGTTCATACACAATTTCGGTTCGTTATAGTTTGCGCCGTTTGCATAAGGGGCGCTGTTGTGAGAAGACTGTTATTTTCGTCGTTATGTTTAGGTCCCATGGGATAGGGGGTGAGCCTATCGCCATCCACCGAGCAAAATTACAACTCCTTGCTGCTTTTGTGAATTCCCAGTTCACAAATGACACTATCGCCCGACCCGGGAATCGATCTCGAGACCTCGCGCTGATAGGCGCATATGCTAACAACTAGACCATCCAGGCAGTATAAAATATAGTAAGCGATTAATCAAATATTTTGTAACATTATCTCTTATTTTGTTTTTTGTTTCCGCTTTGCTTTGGAGGGAAGTAAAGATACATACTTCAACTCCAACTATATACTTGTGATTAAATTAGTTGCGGGTTCCAAGACAATTGTAACTCTCCCTGGGATTGCCCGTGTGTCATGCACGGTGCCTTTCAGTTGGTTACCGCTGTAGATCCTGGCGTCACAGGAGTCACAGTGGTGGGCGTGTGGGTGGGATTATATCCCGTATTTTGTTTTGATATTGCTGCCTCGATAGTTTAGTGGTTAGCGTATAACCTTTCATCGCGAGGTCTCTGGTTCGATTCGCGGGTCGGTCAAACTGTTATTTGTGAACTTTCCGGCAGGCAATTCTCAATAGCAGCACGGAGCTGGAATTGTGCCCAGTGGATGTCCCATGGGACTTAAACATAACAGGTGAAGTGTAGGTGTTGTACACCTCTGCAACATACTTCAGGGTAATATAGACGTCATCTTATATCGTTTTTTTTTAAATGCATACGTATGTACGTCTTTAGATAGATAGATAAAACTTTATTTGCATTCCATTCCATTACAAACTAAAGATAACTATTGAAAGATAATAACAATATGCAAAGGGCGGCCTTATCGCTTGACGCAATTTCTGCCAAGCTTTGGATGGACAGATTTAAAAGAAAAAGCGTTATAGTTTCAGGGTGTGTGGAGCTTAAAAACATTTTTTTTTCCATTTGCTCAAAGTAAAGATAGGTCTATATTTTCTTTCTATATTTTCGTTCAATTACAAGGACGGTCATCGGCGCCGCGGTAGGCCCAGAAAGCGCTGGAGGGATATTTTGGACTCGTTTCGGAGGGATTGGACAGACAGAGCCCAAAACAGAGAATTGTGGTCGTGTATGGGGAGACCTTTGCTCAGCAGTGGGACAACATGGGTTAGGAAAAAAAAAAACAAGCTCACATCAGTCACTCGTAACAAATAGAGCAACCCAGACACCTCTACCACGCATTGATTAGGTATTCGCAACGACGTTTCAGCTCCCGGACCTCGTTGGCTAGCAGTCGACAATCCTTAACGTCCTATGCCTCACCCACGACGGAGAGGGCCGCGTCGCCCGATATGCCGAAACGAGCTGCTTTTGTGGAGGTATGTTAATAATAATAATAAAAAGCTTTACTGCACACCAAGGAAAAATAAATATACAGAGAAAAAGAAGATGTATAGTACAAATGGCGGTCTTATAGCAACTAACCTGTCTTAAAGACAACCATTGGATGGAAAGTAAGAAAGAGACACGAAAGGGAAGTTTAAGGTGTACTAGAAAGAATTAAGAATAGGGAAAGAATATAAATGCATAAAGATATTAATTATGATGAATATACCTACGTATAGGTTTAGTAATAAAATACTTACATACTAAAACTTACATATAAGCAATATTATAACATACATATTATATAATAATAAATACCTAAATATATGTATTATACTTATAGACAATAGAAGGTACATTACAATGATGTAAGATAGAAATAAGAACAGGTGAGATATTATTTAGAGAGATAGTGTTCTTTAACCATTATGTTAATCTGTTTATTCTATTTATCTATATAAATGAATTGCTGTTCGTTAGTCTCGCTAAAACTCGAAACGGTTGGACCGATTTGGCTAATTTTGGGCTTGAATTATTTGTGGAATTCCAAAGAAAGTTTAAAAGCTGAAAATATCTTTTAGATGATTTTATGTGGATTGAGAACTTACCAAGCATTTTTTTTATTAATTACGGATTTATTTTTGTTTTGTTTTAAATTAATTTTATACAAAAGTTTAGGTCAGCTGGTTATTTAATAATAATACATTTCTTAAAAACAGTTTAAATATTTAACATAAAAAAACCGACTTGAATTACAAAAAAATGTTCTAATGTACATACATAGAAAAAAACATACCGACCGAATTGAGAACCTCCTCTTTTTTGGGAAATCGGTTAAAAACATACAAACAGATAAACATGCATACATAGACTGCCAGAATCATTACCCTTCCTTTTGGCTTCGCCGTAGTCGCGTAAAATTCACACTCACAACTAAATATCTGCCTTTTCTCTCTAGTAGAATCCATCAATATTTAAAGCGTTATTACTTAATTAAATATTACCTTTTTTACATTTTCAGACCGGCTTTGTAGAGACCCTGACTCCACAGTACACCCCGGGTCAGAGCATCACGTCTCCGCAGCCCACACCATCCAGCATGGAAGATAAGATAGCTAACATACAAGCTCAGCAAGAGGTACGAACATAATAAACTTTTTGGAATACCTGTAATCTTTTTAAAATTTTCTTTTTTTATTGACATTTATTACAGTAAAACCGGCTAACCCTTCCGTAGTTAGTCGCCGCAACATATTTTGAATTTAAAAGAGGTTTACTATCTGTATTAAATTGGTAACAACTTCGTATAAGTCATTATTTTAAAAAGGTTTTTGTATTATGTACGAACTATCTCAAGTAACTGTACTTTTAAATATATTCTCTTATTATTTTTTCAACTAAAAGTTAACATAGCCGCTATAGTTTTCCTTGAAACTTAATTACATATATAATACTACCGCCAGGTTTTTTTTTTAATTTTGGTCCCAACGGTTTTGCTTTTAGAGGTAGGGGGACGCCCTATTCAAACAACTTTGTTTTTAAAATTTAATTACCCGCAAACGAAACCCCTAAGTGTTTTTAAAAATCTATCTAACGATAACCATGGGCAGTACGCGATAAAAAAAATAGCCCCACTTTCCACATAAGGGAAAAAATGTTTTATTCTACCAATTTGTCCGCTTAGTTTATTTACATATTCATGCAAAATTTTAGCTTTCTAGCATTAGCGGTTTTGATGCTATGCCCCGGACAGACAAACAGACAGACAGACAGACAGACATGGCGAAACTATAAGGGTCCCTTGTATGTACTACGGACCCTAAAAAATGGCTAAAATCTGTCTTATTTACCTAGTATACCCTATTAGCCCGAAAAAGGCCTGTATCAATTTTTAAATATTGATTATTATATAAATTAAAAAAAAACAAATTGATATTGTGATTCTGATACTAAGTTAAATGAAACTACCATACTTAGTATACTTACTATCTCACTACCTTATTACATTTTGTACGCCTAAAATGGCTAAGATGTAGAACTATGTATAACCAATATTTTACTATCCTGCATGCAACCTTATATCTTGTACTGTACACACGTGTTTGACAAAATAAATATCTTTTATCTTTTATCTTTATTATTAATCGATCTTCTTCTTCGTCGTGTCGATGGCTGAGTAAAATTTATTGGTCCAATAAGTGGCCACTGCTGTTATGGCGCTCTCATCGGTGTTCATGAGCGCCTCTCTTGTGCAGGTAGTAAGGCATTTTGGACAGTCAGTAAGGTGGTCAAGGTTTTGACTGGCCATCGTGGTGAAAGGATTAGCCAACTCGCTTACAAGAACTCGCGAATTGCCCAGGGTGCGCCGGACGTAGGGAATTGTTGTGTACGTCACTCGGGGAGGCTCCTTTCATGCACCCCATTACTCATTTTCCCATTAATCGATTATAGTTTACTCTATAAAAACTCAAATTCAAGTCAACAATCCACTATAATGTTTATTATTAAATTTGTGCTTTCCATCATGTAGAGTGTATCTGTATACTGACACTTGATTTTCCCAGATAACAACTCTAAAGACGGAAGTGGAAGACCTGAAAGAGAAGCTGGAGACACTGAAAGTCCGTCGCGCCGAAGACCGAGAGAAACTTCGAGAATTCGAGCGAGTGCGGCTTCAGCTGGATCAGGCCAATGAATTCAAGGCCAAGATCATGGAGTCACAGGCACAGCTGCAGCGTGACCTACAGAGAGCCAAGCAGGAGGTAAATATCCACATTTAACCTAGCTTTAGGTCCAATATTCTAAGGTTCAGCTTATAACAGCTAAACGACTCTTCCATAATAAAGAAAAACTATTTATTATCTTCCGAGCCTTTTTCCCAATTACATTGGGGTCGGCTTCTATCAGTATTTTACGTGGAGCGACTGCCATCAGAGACAACCAAGTACGAGGTAATACGATACTCTTTGTTAGACTAGTTGTCAGACTTTCTGACCTCTGACTACCCGTAACGACTGCCATGGATGTTCTAATGGCAACCGGGACCGACGGCACGGAGGAAACCTCGTTATGTTAAAGATATCTACCGACCGCGGTTAGCATAACTAAAACTGCAAGATATATCTAAAGAAACACTATTATATACAAAAAAAATGGGTGTACACACAAATTCTTAGGCTTCGTTTCGCCTCGTGCTTAAATTAACCTGATGCTCCCTGGTTTGCCATGATGTAGTGTTTAACATAGACGCGTCAAAAGATAAAAGGAATTTAAGTTTCTATGTTAATAACGTCACAGTCGAATCTAAATGTTAAAAGCCGTGCAGAGTGAACTGTCGCGGTCTACCTTATTAATTAAATAATTGCCGTAATTTACCAGGTCCGCGAAGCCCAAGAAGCTCTTGAATCTCACAACGACGAGACCGCCGACCTTCAAGAGGCTGCCGAAATGGCAGCGCTGGACAAGGAGATGGCGGAGGAGAGAGCTGAGGCACTACAGATGGAGCTTGAGCAGAGCAGGGAGAAGCTGGAGGAGGCTACCCTCGATCTCCAGCTTATGAAGGCGGAGATGGAGGCTGGGGGGAACATACGTGAGTATTGAAGGTTATTCAGGGTTGACAGTGTTGAATTAAGATTACTTGATCAGAGTAAAGATATACTACCGAGTATTGTATTTAGATAGATAGATAGATAGATAGAAAAAACTTTATTTGTACATAATTTCACATAAAAATCTTAAGAGGTAACAAAAAAAAAGGGAAGTAACAGAAAAAAAATGTACAAAGGGCGGCCTTATCGCTTAAAGCGATTTCTTCCAGGCAACCTTTGGATGGACATTTCGGAAAGAGAAAATAATGCGGTAGTTAATAGTTTATGCTAAGATAATTATAAATTATTTGCAGTTTATATTTAACAATATTTAGATAATAAAATAGTTTATATTTAATAAATAATTTAACAAATATATTATATAAATAAATTACATATTATAAGATATATATAAGATAATATAAATATGTCATAATATATATACCTACTTACAAATATACCATACATAATACTATAAGGAAAGAAAGTGCTCATTCAACATTTTTTTTTTATTTATTTATTATTTTATTTATTATTATATATTATTTTTATTTATTATTTATTTATTTAATAATACAATTAATATACAAAGAATGACATGCTTAACAGTGTAATATAAACCTAATTAGGTTTATCTATACACCTTTGGATTCGTCGACGGTAGTTTAAAAAAGAATCCGGGTTAGTAAGAACATCACATAGCTGACGCTCACTTACACTTTTATTGTTTACTCTCAATAATTTTTATGCAGATACAGTATGCTCCATTTTTGTAAGTATATTTTTAATGCTTTTGACTAAAAGTTAACATCACAAGCACCTAATTATTATATGTGCTGTAGGCTTATTTGTTAATATTCTCAATAAAATGCTGTTTTAGTTTTATATAGTTAGTATTGTATATCTTAATCGACCGGTCGATATGTAAGGCATTGTTACGCCTCGGGATAAGCTTGCAATAAAAACGCAAACAACAGATGGGCTGTGCCGCTGTGACGAACGAATAAAAAAACCATTGTTTGAAGTTCAAGCTGGTATTTAAAATTAAAATACATTAGTGGGTACTGGTTAGCTTATAGTGTACCACGCGACTATCTTTTGTTGTATCAATTAAAGAGGCCGAGTTAAAATACTCGGTAGATTTCTTTACTCTGACTTTATGTCCTGACTAAGCAATCCACTCCCTAACCTGTCTCTTCCGCGGCGTAAGCGCGCTCTTTTTTAAATATTTTGTTACTGTTTTGTTAATTAAAGTATTTTCAAACTGCTGCTATACTTTGTGCATATCAAAATGATATTTTTGATGGTTTTTCAGGAGGTGGATACAGATGATGTTAAAAAGCTTTAGGCTTTGTTATATTATAAAAGCATTAATCTATGCGGGTTCGAATCCTGCTTAGTCCCTAACGTTGTTCAATTCTTTCTTAGTATAATGCTATTAATTTATATGATTATCTTGTTTGCATATTGACCAGGCAATGTACAAAACTTTTTTTTAGATGGTTACGTGACATTTATTCAAAAACAAAACTTTTTTATTTTAATTATACACTGAAGAATAAAGTTTGGCACTACTTTTAAAAACGTATTTTTAACTGTCAAAGAAAAAAAATCTTATTGGGGCAATTTCAATGTAAAATTAATATACCAGTATTATTCACACAGACTAGTGTACACATTTTTGCCTGATATATTTTATAAATCTAAAATTTTGATTTATTTTCTATGGATTTAAGATAAATTCGATGCATTAATTCAAAACTAAAAAAGCATTATAAAGCAGCAACGCAAGTTTTGTTGTTATAGACATAAATTTGAACTTAAAAAAATATATTTTAGGAGATAGAGACATCTTGCCCTCGGATTTATTTGACATATTTATTCATTTGACCTGGCTAATACGTTGAAAAAAGCGAGTATCTACATTGCCCAGTCAATGTGTATAATGCAAAGACCTAACATTTACCAGCACAGGCACACACAAACCTACTATTTTTCAATGCTGCATTATATTATTTATATTTAATTTATTTTACAAAAATAATTTATATTATTTCTATATTTTATAGAACTACATACACAGCTCAAATGTGTACGTATTTCATATATTATTTATTTTATCATATAGTTTATCATTATGTATTATATTTTTTATATCATATTTAGTTTCATACATATTTTTATTGGTTCAAGAGCATGATCTTAGCACATTCACTGCTTCTCATATATATTGGAGTAATGGGTAATTTTAACGATTATTTTGCTTTTACCTGCTTCCAAAAAGGTGTAATTTAGTAAATGATATTAAAATTGGCACAATAATTATGTATTTTCTACATAACTAAGGTTCTCTCTTACCTTTTAAGTCTAAATAAGCATTTTCTTTTGCTATTATCTATCTCTGACCTCCTGGCTTGCGAAAAAATTATGGAAATATGTATGATACTCATTTTGCCTGCAGTTGAAATGCAAGCTTCCTGCACTCTTTATAAAATTACACGGCAATGAGTGAAAATAAAAATAATTTACATCGTTTTTAAACCCAAATTGCCGATGTCTTAGAAAATTGAAAGGCAATGCGGAGTAAAAAAACTCAAAATATAGGCAATATTGACATTTTGACTGATTTTGACGCTCAAAATTTCAAAGACAGGCGTTTTTGATGTGTTTATTTTTGCCCAAAAAAGGCGATATTCATGTCTTAAAAACAAAATACACAGTAAAAAACTGTGTATACTGTGAATGTGTTAAGTCTTTGTATGTTTAATGTTGCATGATTTTTGTTTTTTATGTTTTGTGTTTCATAATACCCTCGACGACAATACTGTGGACTGTATAATACCCAACTGTAAAAAAATACTCCTTGAATATCCACACCTCGTGTAAAAGCTAGGTGTACTAAATATCAAATTATGGTCTCCAAAAACTATTTTTAACTTACATTTTTTAGGAATTTACCTCGGTTTGTGTTTAAATTCCAATGTTCAAGTGTAATTTAGAAGGATCAAGAACCTCTTAATGGATTCCACATCTAGTGTTCTATTTCATGTAAAAAAAAAAGTTAAGTTACCTATAGGTCCTGCTTACATATGTAGCGGTTAAGACGGTCCAGATTCTTTATTTCAATATGTAGGCTTACATAGACTATAATAAATAGTTAAATTAGATTTAGAAGCCCAATTTATACAGCTTAGTCTGCTTAGTATTATCTAGACAAATTTCATCATGATTCCCTATAAGACTAGCTACGTAGGCAAAGACATTGACAGACCGACAGAGGGCGCATCGACTGATAGTAACTGCGTGTGTGTGCGTGCGCTGACAGAGCACCCGTACGCAGAGAGCGGCGCCACCGGCTACGAGATGAGGCAGCTGCAACAACAAAACGTGCGGCTGAGGGACACGCTAGTGAGATTGCGGGACTTGTCCGCGCATGATAAACATGAGATGCAGAAGATGAACAAGGTGAGATTGGTCATTTGATAAAAGTAACGTAGGCTACGGGATGAGGCTGCTGCGACCACAAAACTTGCGGCTGAGGGACATGCTAGTGAGTTTGCGGGACTTGTCCGCGCATGATAAACATGAGATGCAGAAGATGAACAAGGTAAGATTGGTCATTTAATATAGATAACGTAGGCTAGGAGATGAGGTAGCTGCAATACCAAAACGTGCGGCTGAGGGACACGCTTGTGTATTGCAATCTTATCTGCAAGAGGTAGGCACGCAACGCGTTCCAACTGTTTCTATGAAGATAGGATACTCTATCTTTACTCTGATTTGAGTGTGCCAAAATCCAAGATCCAAAAGTGTCTGCCAATTATGAGTGTGGTATCATCAGCATAAAAAAATATTTAAAAAATTGACATTTAAAATGACGTTTATTTCATAAACATTCCTTTTTAAATTATTGGGTTGCACCATTATTTTTTTGCATGTATTATGATAACCAAAACATACGTATTTTAACATTTTTTTATTTCGTAGGACTTAGATCAATACAAATCAGAGATAGCCGAGTTGTCCCGCACCAAAGAGAAGCTGTCATCCAGGGTCGAGGAGCTGGAGGCGCAGGTGGCAGACCTGAGAGAACAGGTGGATGCTGCCCTTGGCGCTGAGGAGATGGTGGAACAACTGGCCGAGAAGAAGATGGGGCTGGAAGACATGGTCAGATTTTATAAGTATTTTAATAGAAGCTATCTTTACTCAAGGGTAGAGAAATTATTTTGCAGCATTGATTCATGTATCCTCAAGCATTTGCCAAATATTCTTGATTGTTGAGAATCTATCCATCAGCGGTGTCAATTTTTCCTCAGTGTATTGTAACAAAATCTATCCTTAAGGGTCGTTAAATATCCTTGACCTTTGAGAATCTATCCTTCAGCGGGTAAAACTATCCTCCAGCGTTAGTAATCTATGCATCACCATAGAGATAACATCCTCTATCGTTGACAATCTATCCTCCAGCGTTGTTAATTTACCTTCAGTGAGTATCTTCCAACGTAACCTATTAAGCGTCGGTAAGTATCCTTGACCTTTGACAATCCATCCTACAGCGGGTAAAACTATCCTCCAGCGTTAGTAATCTATGCATCACCATAGAGATAACATCCTCTATCGTTGACAATCTATCCTCCAGCGTTGTTAATTTACCTTCAGTAAGTATCTTCCAACGTAACCTATTAAGCGTCGGTAAGTATCCTTAACCTTTGACAATCCATCCTACAGCGGGTAAAACTATCCTCCAGCGTTAGTAATCTATGCATCACCATAGAGATAACATCCTCTATCGTTGACAATCTATCCTCCAGCGTTGTTAATTTACCTTCAGTGAGTATCTTCCAACGTAACCTATTAAGCGTCGGTAAGTATCCTTGACCTTTGACAATCCATCCTACAGCGGGTAAAACTATCCTCCAGCGTTAGTAATCTATGCATCACCATAGAGATAACATCCTCTATCGTTGACAATCTATCCTCCAGCGTTGTTAATTTACCTTCAGTGAGTATCTTCCAACGTAACCTATTAAGCGTCGGTAAGTATCCTTGACCTTTGACAATCCATCCTACAGCGGGTAAAACTATCCTCCAGCGTTAGTAATCTATGCATCACCATAGAGATAACATCCTCCATCGTTGACAATCTATCTTCCAGCGTTAGTAATCTATGCTTCACCATAGAGATAACATCCTCCATCGTTGACAATCTATCCTCCAGCGTTGTTAATTTACCCTCAGTATCTTCCAACGTAACCTATTAAGCGTCGGTAACTAATCCTTCGCCTGTGAGAATCTATCCTTCAGCGGGTAAAACTATCTTCCAGCGTTAGTAATCTATGCATCAAAATATAGATACCATCCTCTATCGTTGAGAATCTATCCTCCGGCGTTGTTAATTTATCCTCACTCTTGTCAAATCTTTTGACAATACATGTACACAAAAAAAGAATCAGCAATATCGGTCCAGACGTTTACGTGTGAAGCCATGACTGGGAGAAATAGGCATTTCTTTTTATGTAATGAAATATATGGTACGGAACTCGTGCGTGAGACAGCTCGCACTTGGCCAGTTTTTTTTATTCTGTTGTTAAGGTTCCCGTCATCCATTATAAAATGCAAAAATACAACATCTTAACAATTTATTTTTTAGGTGGAACAACTAAAACAGGATGTATCAGAGTTAGAAGCTCTTCAAGAAGTGCACGAACAGCTGGTGGAGTCCAACCGAGAGCTGGAGATGGACCTCCGAGAGGAGCTGGAGATGGCGCATGCTAACACTCGAGAGGTACAACTGAATGAAGTCAGTAATAACCGTAGTGTACGGCGCGCCCGGACGGTTGAAATGAAATGAAATGAAAATATCTTAAATCCTTAAACTTCGCAAAGCACTTCAAATCGTCATACAAAAATAATTCTACTCTAAATTCGCGAAGACTCACTTTTATCAATCATCACAATATCTATGTCAATGTGATCGTGAACTTAAATGCCATTTCTGTAGACAGGGTCTGCTTAAGAAAACTGGCAAGAAGCTCAAGACTGACTCTTTTCAAATGCCAATTTTAGGTTACAATATTGTTTTCTTATAGTAAGGGAAATAAGTAAATTAGTTCTTCTTCCATGGTGTTTTGTCGTTCAAATAATCTTTTAACGTATAATAACCCCTCAGCATAAGGCGATTCTTAACAGTAATCTTGAGTTTGTGCGATGGCAGGTTAATTACTTTTAATAGAAATTTATTATAAAAACGCACACTTAATCCTGCAAACGAGTTGTGCACTTAGTAAGTAAGTAAGTAAGTAATCTTTATTTATATGAATATGGTACATAATAGGTGATCATCATCATATTCTGCCAATCAAGGCGTGCAAATATTATAAGGTATATACAATTTAAATAACTATGAACAGCTGCTTATCTAAATGTCAGCGTCTTCAACATGCAGTTCAATTAATTTTATTCCAGAATTACAAGTCAATTATTAATATCAATGTCAAAATTTAAAATTATATAATCATAATGTCAATGTCATAATTCAAAATGGGATTTTTGTGCAATCGATGATGCGAGCACGCAAATTTGTAACTATTGCGTTGTTGTAAGTTGGAACTACTGTATATCTCCTTCGACCGTAACACCTGAACCAAACATTTGAACAGCCAATTAAAATGCTTGATTTCGGCTCATTTTAATTAGAATTGTATGATATCGTTCATGTATCCATTGTTTCACATCATGTTAACAATATTTATTATTAGCTTTTGCTCGCGACTTCGTCCGCTTAGAATTCGTCAAACTAAGTAATAGCTGTTCCGGCTTTTCACCCGTCAAACCTTACTGCACCGCTCCCGAGGAGTTAACCGTAATGTTATTTTTTTTTTTTGAGAGTTAGACTATCAAACACAAAAAGAGTTATCAAAATTTGACTAGTAGTTCTCGAGATTAACGCTATCAAACAAACAAACTTACTTTTGCCCGCGGTTTCGTCTGCGAGGTAGGTAGATTGATAGAACGTAGCCTATGTAACGCACCTTGTAATCAGTTACCTGCATATACATTTTTCTTTAAATCGCTTAGAAGATAAGCCGATACAAACAGACAGACAAACAGACAAAAATATGAAAACCCGTTTTTAAGGCATCGTGCAAATATCTATACCAGCTTAAAAACAATGTTATTTTGACATTAAAAGGAGACACTTCAATTTTATTTATTTATATTGATGATAACTATATGTTTCAGGCGGTAAGAGAGCGTGAAGCGGCATTGGAAACAATCATGGACCGAGACTCGACCATTCTGAAGTTCAGGGAGCTTGTACAGAAGATGACTGAACAATACAACGAGATACGAGCGCAACTCGAGTCTAAACAGAGTGAGTATAAGCCCGGTTATAGTGCTCTACCGACCGTCAGCGCGTACGGTCGGTCCCGACGGTACGCATAACCGACCGTCAGTCTGATTTTTTTTCTTTTTTAAAAAGCTTACTAGTAATTTAATTTTACTTGTCTACTGAAACATGGTGAGATGAGGATTTTTTTTCTTCTGGAACCCTAAATTGGACTAAATATACTAATTATCTGATATGAGAAATTCTTTTTAATATGATCTATTCAAAATTGTGACTGATAGTGTTAAATGACTACATATCCATACCATTTCATTACAGGCTCCCCCGCACCAACATCCGAGCAAGAATCAACTCCAGAACCAGCACAACCGCGTTCCTCCCCTCCAATGGAGCTTGGATCCTTGGTGCAGCTGTCCAGAGCTTCTACCAGGTCTATAGACCTACAGCTTCGTGCATTGGAGCTGACGCAGGCGAGGGCCAGAGCTGATATGATGCAAGCGTGTCTGCCTGACCACTTCATGGCTAGTGCTGGTGAGCTTTATTTTTATTTTTATTTATTAGGAACAACAAACAATTACACAATAAATGATACACATTTAGAGTACATAAAAGAATGACAATTGTGCAATCCACAACGTTATTCACAAAATACATTGGAAAATATATGAATTTAATTTAAGATACTAGATGTATATTTCTCTGTACATAAAGATTTTAAGCCTGGGAGGAAACAACTAACTCCCTTGTTGTTTGTAAAGCAAGTTTGCGAAATTGTCCAGGAGACAAAGAGAAAATATCTAACCCAAGAAAGTACTTATTATAATTATTCATGAGACGACGAAGCGGGGCTCAAAGTTACTATGCCAATAAATTTAAGAAATAGATAAAAAGTTCTCAATAGTACAAATGGAACAGACTGAAAATAGCGGTATAATATATTACTGTATACTGTATACCTATAGTACTGGGTGTGTCAATAAGTGATTAGGGCCGGCATAGCCGAAATTTGGATCATGGATAATTCTTTTCTTTACATCGAATAACGTACTTATTAATCGTCCAGTAACGATATTTTTTTATTTTTTTACATTAGATAGAACGCCAGAAGCAATTACACTATCCAATGGTCCTAATGACAAGGCCAAATACACACATTCACTCACTCAAGCACACCCAGTCACAGAACAAATCTTTGCGAATCACACAAAGATTTGTCCCACGTGAATCGAACCCACAGCACCAGCGTGGAGAGAGGCGAGGTTACCACTATACCACACGTGTAGACGTTATATTATTTATTATATTAAATCAATGTTAGGATCCAGTCGCATTTTTACGTAGTTTCACATATAATATAATGTTACCCTTTGTTCTCAGGTGACCACGACGCAATACTTCTAATTCTCTTGCTGCAAAGGTTGAACACCAAGGCGGATATCATACTAGGACAAATCAGAGAGAGGTGACATTTTACTCATTCATCATTCAAACACTTACGAGGCCATTCTTTATGAATTTGTCAGACACTATCTAAACTTTCCTTTGAAACACTTTCTACCCAATAGAGTTGCCATGAAATGGAACAGACTACCAGTAACCCACAGTGAATACCATAGAAATCTTAATAATAAGGCAATAGAAATGTCAAAGACGCGTGACCTTGTCGCCGCGCATCAGTCTAGTCAAACACAAGTGCGAGTTGAGGAATTGTCGTCTTAATGTCATCGCAAAAAGAATAATTTTGTTTGCAGGAATACAAAAAGTGGTATTTGAAAAACGGCGACATGCGTCCCAGTGTTAAAAGATAGTCGATAGCATTTCTATTGACTAGTTATTAAGATTTCTATGGTGAATACGTTGTCCATTTCCTATTTTAGATTTAGCCCCAATTTGGTACTGAAATTTACTTTCACATTCAAGATATTGTGATGATTGTGAGTGAGTTAAAGCTCCGCAATTTTTTTTTTACCAATTTGTCCCATTTTTGAGCAAAGGTAAAATTAGAGAAGAATTATTTTTGTATGAAGTGATAGCTGTGTCCTTTTTCAAGTGTAACTTGTGCCACTTTTAAATTCGGTTAAGTATGTATTTACAAAAGAAAAGTATATACAGGGTGGATGCGACATAGCGACATTTATTGAAACCACAGCTTCTATACATGGCCAGTATGCATTTCTACCGGATAAAAAATTCTCTGGCGAAAAAAAAAATCCACGTCTTCCGAATAAATTGCACGATCGCAATGTTCAAATTGTTCGGCGAACGTGATTTTTTTTTTCGCCAGAGAATTTTTATCCGGTGGAAATTGATACTTACCATGTATAGAAGCTGTGGTTTCAATAAATGTCGCTATGTCGCATCCACCCCGTATGTATTAGTATCAGTTATTCTAGTACCCATAGTACAAGCTCTGCTTAGTTTGGGACTAGATGGCGTTGTGTGTGAGTTGTGAAATATTTATTTATTTATTATCTATCACCTGTGAATTTGGAGCTTAACCTTTACAGACAGACTGATATAAATACACAATACATTAAGATTTCTGTATTCAAGAATACCTCACTAATTAGAGCGCATTAAAAATGATGTTATTAATTATTATTTTTCAGGTTCCCGCCAGTAAACATATGGGACAGAGAAGTGGTGACCAAGACTCACACAGCGGTGCAATACAGCTTTAGATGTCAACTGGAGTACCAACTGCATATGATTCAGGTAAATGTTAACTCTAATAATAATAATAATAATTTAGATTTTTTACATTAGATAGAACGCCATTATGCAATAACACTATCCAATGGTCCCAATGACAAGGCCAAATACACACATTCACTCACGCAAGCACACCCAGTCTCAGAACAAATCATTGCGAATCACACAAAGATTTGTCCCATGTGGAGATCGAACCCACAACACTAGTGCAGTGGAGAGCGGCGAGAAGACCTCTTTAACCACTACGCCACAGGTGCAGACAACTGTAATCTGAATAAATGACGCTATTTATGAATATTTTGTAAAAAAAACTAATGTTATTTAGTAAAATTTAAAAAACTTAGTCCTTAATTTCGAAAGAGGGCGCATGTTGGCTTTTTCTGTCATAAAATTGTATTACTCACCATAATATTTCAATTTGTTATTGAGGTTAAATAAATGACTATAGTACGTGCCAGATAAACGTGCACAAAAGGTCATTACTACGCCTGTACCACTGCACGCCGAAACGGGATCGCGGCGAACCTAAACACAAGGGGTAACGATAGAAGTCTGTGTAAACAAACGTTTATTGGTACGAGGCGATCATAGTCCGACAAATCGTCAAGTTTTACAAACATTTGGCTTCTGTATTACAATGAGATAAAATAAATAATAGTTAAAAAAAACTAAAAAACACGCTTTTAAAGTACTTCTAACTAAAAAGTAAAAAATAATTCCTAATATAAGCTGAAAAAAGCGTGGGGCGCTCTGTGCCATATTTTTCGTCTATCGAGCAACCCACGCTTTTTATTTTTTTAAACTATTATTAATTTTCTACTTTTTAGTTTGGTTTATTAATAAGAGCGTTTTTTTTTTCTTTATCGAATTATTGCATTATCATCCATCTTTGACAGGTGTGCAAAATTTTAATGAAATCTGTCCGTTTAAAGTGGGTCAAAATCGAGTCCAAAGGAGTCGGTTACATACATACATACATACAGGCGAAGCTAATATAAACGCGTTAAGAATACAAGCCTGGTAAATGACCTTTTGTGCACGTTTATCTGGCACGTACTATAGTTTTTTTTAGTTTTTGCCTAACACACAGCTATTCTGTGACTCATATAGGTATATTCAATTGTTTCAGTGTATAGTATGCATGTGGACAGCAGCACTAGACTCCTGCACTCCCGAGCTCCTCCTCCGCTGCGCCAGTGCGTTGCCCGACGCAGCGCAGCAGGAACGAGCACTGGACGGACTCACACACTTGTTGAAGACCAACGAGCTGGATGAGAACTGCTCGCTAGATGGTATATATACAACCTTTAAATAAGAAATAAAATTAAAATAAATTTGGATTTTATACATTAGATAGAACGCCAGAAGCAATTGCACTATCCAATGGCCCCAATGACAAGGCCAAATACACACATTCACTCACACAAGCACACCCAGTCTCAGAACTAATCTTTGCAATTCACACAAAGATGTGTCCCATGTGGGAATCGAACCCATAACAACAGTGCAGTGGAAAGTGGCGGACAGTAATGTGGCATTAAAAAATACATAATATAACCCTAAATTTTAACCCTTTTATCACCAACCCCTATTTTTTTAGTAGCCATTTTAGTAATTTAATCATTTTGAATCCCGCCCGATAACTGATCAATTATCTTGTAATATTTTAAAGCAAATTTTAGTTTTGCTATGCCTTTTTATATAAAATATTAAAGTTGAAAAATTAAGAATCCAGCAGGACTCGAACCTGCACCCCCTGGGTATACGCCCCAAGTGCTTTGCCAAAGGTTCGTCTAGCTAAGGCTGGCACAAAAGAGTTGAGAAATTTCGAGTCTGGCAGCATACGAATCCATAGCTGAATTGGCAAAGCACTTAGGGCGTATACCCAGGGGGTGCATGATCAATTATCATCTTTTTGTAAATGTTTTTTACTCTTTTTCTAAATTTCCCTGAGCTTATGGCAAATCTAATTTTTTGGCAATGCAATGTTTTCCGGGTCAGCTACTTTTATATAAAATACAAAAAGGCACAGCAAAGCTAAAATTTGCTTTAAAATATTGAAGTACATTCCGATATTATAAAAATAAAATAAATAAATATATTTTATTCTTCCAAACAATTAAAATACAAATATAAATGGCGGATTAAGGGTAATCTCTAGAGCGTTTTTTTAAAAAGTGTGACGTCAGCATAGCTGACTTCACGAGTGTTGTCTTCATGATGAGTCACTCAGGGTCTTCAAAGGAAAACTTCCAAGCACTTTTATAACTTCGCTTATTCAACGGGTAGCGTAATGACGTCAGAGAGAGGTCCGTACTGTGCGGCGGCTCGGGAGCGACTGTGTCGATCGCCCACAGCGCGGCCGCTTTTATAAGACTCGGCCACGTGCACGAGTTTACAAGTTTGTAGGTTAAGTATTGAAATTACAATCTTTAACATTAATTTTACATCGTTATCAACTCTAAAATAATCAACTGATGGTTTATAAACTAATTTTAGGACAATCAACTTATTAATCTTAATTATAATCGACGAACAGTTGTAATTGCGCCGATATAAATAATAGCAACAATAAAACTTATTTCTAGTGTACTTTAGGGGCTAAACAAAAAACTGTAATTTTGAGACTGGTGCCTACACTAGATACAACAGTTTGTATATGTAACCAGTAAACACGAGTAAGAACGAATATATAACTATTTGTTATATAAACAAAAAGAAACAGACTAATTATGGATTAACTACTATTTTATTAATTAGGACGGAGGAGTTAAATTAGAACCTCGAGCAAATCTATTATATAAAAATGAAACCTGTTTTTCGTTGTCACGGCATAGCATGAAAACGGCTTGACCGATTTGGCTGATTTTTTTTTGTAGTTTTCTAATACTCTGTACAAGGATCTTACGGAAAAAAAAAACATTTTTATATGGAGGATATTATACATAGATTCTAGTTCAAATTGAATAGGTACGCATACATAAGATAGGTCAGCTATACAAAATAAAGTAGTGCATCAAATTTACGCTAAGGCGGTACGAAGTTGGCCGGGTCAGCTAGTACTAAATATTGGTCGTTGGCAGGCATCGAGCGCGTGTGGACGTACCTGTGCGCCATGTGGGCGGCGCTGAGCCTGGCGCCGGCCAGCAGCGGCGCGCGCCCGGCGCTGCTGCACGCGTGCTCGGCGCTGGACGCGCTGGCCCGCGCGCTGCACGCCGACGCCTCCGCGCTCACGCACATACTGCAGGTACTGTGCTACTACTATTCTAAAGTTCAGTCACATGCCAAATAGCAGATCTCGACACAAAGATAGACTAAGATTACCACAAATAAATTAAGAATTATTTAAAAGAAATTCATATTGCATGTGTATAAAGCTTTCAATAATGTACCACATAATATCAGAAATTTACTATTATTATCATTCAAAAGGACACTTCATACATTTTTATTAAATAAGACATACTATGACATTAAAGAATATTTAGAGGATAAATACATATTAATTTAATTCTGTATAATATATATAATAATTGCTGTAATTTAATTTTGTTAATGTTTAACTTGTACTATTTATTACTTAAAATTTGGAATTATGTAAACATTTGCGCGCCATTATTTAGCAGAATATGAGGACAAACCACATTATAACACCAATTTATGTACCATATTTTAGCAAATAAATGATTGATTGATTGAGTTTGACTGGGATTGGCCGTGTGTCGTACACGGTGCCTTTCAGTTGGTTACCGCTGTAGATCCTGGCGTCACAGGAGTCACTTCTATTTAGGTCAAAATAGAAATTCTTTTAATGTTTTAATTTTTAGTTTAGGCAAAGTAATTTTTAGTTTTTCAAAGATATATCTATATATCTGCTTTATAATATACACTTTTTATACTGAGTCAATTTAAAAACAAAACAGATGAACATACAGATTTTAATTACAATTCACCATTATTTATTTAAAGAAAAAGGTCTTATGCACTCTCACGGAGTAATGTTTTGTATGACTTGTTGACTTGTGCTATATAGAAATAATCTAGTGCAATAAAATTTTCTTTTCTAGCAATCTGACCGTACCCAAGAGTTGGGTCAACTCCACGAGACCATCTGCACAGCCACAGCAACTCTTCAACAGCAGGTCAAGGGCGTCAGGAGAAGGTTACCCCCTGGAGTCATGCTCCATGGTGTACTGGATCCACAGGTACGCATAAAATTTCGTCGATATAAGTCCAGGAGAGTTAGGAAAAACTGAAAAGACATTGAGACTTAAAAGCGTAGCAGGCCGCGGTTTAAGTATATAAAAAAGACGGGACACGGATAGACATGAACAAATGCCCCGTGCATGCCCGAAAGTAATAAAATGAATACCTTTTTATAATATAGATAAACACAAACCAAATGTAATAGTACATTGTACACCAAGGGATGAAAGTAGTTGATTTTATTGAGGGTGTAGTTTGAGGGCTTTAATACACCCGAAAGAAATCAAACTTTCGCCCGAGTTATACATAGTGCTTTATACTACACCTACAAGGAAAATAAAAGATTGTACATTTTTCTCACTTCTCCATTGCAGAAAATCTGCATACGCTTTATTATATCTGATCCTTGACTTTTATGGTAAGAGGTCCTCAATCACTGCTTGAGCAGTTACTTTCAATTCCTCCGGAGTCAATAAATCGTCAGTCTCACTATCACTCGACATATTAAGTTCTTGCAACAAATTGTTTATTCAAAAGTTTTAAAATGATGAGGAATTTGGAGCGAAATGCAAAAAATTTCACAATTTCTTCTTTCATACGCGCATAGAGACACGGGTAACAATCGCATGCAGCCAGCTACACTTTATGAAGTTGATTTGTGAAAAAACGTTTGTAATTATTTTGTAACAGGTATTAATAGTGATTTTAGTGGTTTATTTATGGAGTTATTATATAATTAAGTTACATTAATTTATTTATTTTTATAAAAGTAGTTATTTTATTCTTTTAATATTCTTTTTTATTTATGGTTTACCAAAAAGTACAGAAAACAAAATGAAAAAAAAAAACGAAATTTAAAATAAAGTTCATTACTCCCATGGGAGTAATGAATTTAGGAGTAATATTTCAGACCTCTAACATACATTACATGTTGCTTTTCAGAACTCGTCTGAAAAGACTAACTTTCTTTGATAGATATTCTCCGTATTAGATACTGCAAAGAGGTACTTTCTACGTAGGTGTAGTATAAATATGTTTACTTACATACTTTAAGTCAAACTCACCTTATAATACTAAGAAACAGTTGAAGAAGATATGGGACCGGCAGGATTTGAACCTGCGACCTTATTGCACACCGGGCAGCCGCTTTAGCCATCCAGCTACGGTCGCCTCTTACCAGCACCCTAAATTTCTAAACTAGTTGGCGTTGTCAATGTCATTTGTCATTTATTATGTGCGGATACCGGCATCACTACATAGTATAAAACAAAGTCGCTTTTTCTGTCCCTATGTGCGCTTAGATCTTTAAAACTACGCAACAGATTTTGATACGGTTTTTTTAATGAATAGAGTGATTCAAGAGGATGGTTTTTATGTATCACTACATAGTATAAAACAAAGTCGCTTTTTCTGTCCCTATGTGCGCTTAGATCTTTAAAACTACGCAACAGATTTTGATGCGGTTTTTTTTAATGAATAGAGTGATTCAAGAGGATGGTTTTTATGTATAATACATGCATACTATAGTAGAGAAAGGCCGAGAAATTTAAAGATTTGTAATGTGATGTCGTAACAAACATATTTTTCTGCGCTTACATTGCAAACGCTGGCTAAACCTTACGAGATAGATCAAATTTATGTACTACGGAATTGTATATCTTAAAAAGATAAATAAAAAAGTCCGCGACAGCATATGTTTATCTCCTAAGGATAATCCACAGTAACCATTTTTATCTTTTACATATTACAAAAAAAATATGGGTTATTTACCAAGCTATTTTAAACGATACAGTATCATTCCTTACCCAATTAAATAAATTAGATACGTTGTGCATTTCATGTAGATCAAAATTGCCCTTTACAGCATGTGATTTAAATGAATATTTTCGAAGATATTACAGATTTAAAAATTGCGGGACGTAGCGTTTGCGGCGGTACCGGCCGGTCGGGGCGGCGGGAGCGAGCCTGTTCAGAGGGACAGAGAATCGTCAGTAGAGCGTGAGGCTCGACTCAGTCAGCTTCGGGATAGATATAGAGCTGAGAAATGTAAAAAGTAAATAAATAAAAATGTTGTGTATGAATATTCCAAAGATAGCAGGAAATCTTCATGGTATAGGGAAAGGGGAATTGTTTTACACCAAATTTAACGCGTGCGGGCCACGGGCAGTAATGAATAAATCAAAACTACTGGATCTATTTTAATCATTTTTTCAGTGAGTGATATAGGCTATATTATTATATTATATTCCCGTGCGAATCCGGATCGGGCCGCTGTGTTTTTATATACAACGTTCACAGTTTTTCTGTAGTGTATTTAGTATCAGCATTGTAACCGTGCGAAGCCGGGGCGGGTCGCTAGTAGGAATATAAAAATAAGTCATCATGCCTATTTTACTGTCCACAGCTCGTGGAACGAATCCGCACGGAATGTACATCAATACTGTCGCGCTGCAGTCGCGCCACGTCGCTGGCCGCGCGCGCCGCGTGCGCATGCGCGGCCACGGCGGGCGAGCGCGGGGAAGGCGCGCCGCTGCCGCACGCCACATTACTGCAGTTATGGTCCGCTGCGGTGGATAAGGTTTATCAGCAGGTACAAACACTTACCTCCTTCTATTGGTTGTAATAGTTTTCCAATAAAAAAACCGACTTCAATATCTAATAATGCTTATAAAATAAAAACTACTAGACCAAACTGAAATAAATTTTTATGGCACCACCTGGCAGCTATTTCGCGTCGAACAAAAAAAGAATCACGCGAATCGGTCCATTAACCGCGACGTAATCGATGTACATACATAGAAAAAAACATACCGGCTGAATTGAGAACCTCCTCCTTTTTGGGAAGTCGGTTAAAAAGTATCTTAAATAATGTACTTACATAAAACATTTTATTAATCAACATTGGTTAAAAAATTACCGAGTATGTCGCTAACATACCAACAGTTATCATATAAAAACATACTCCATTCCTTCTTTGAAAGTCGGTAAAAAGATTTCATTTTGATTTTTAAAAACAATAAACGTGTTTCCATAGTCAATAATCAATTTGATTTATGTTGGTTTTCAAGCTTGTGTATAGTTGTTTGCACGATACCTATGCCTAAAATACCGTTTTTGATTTTTTTCTCCGTCTGTCTGTTGGTATTGGCTAATCTCCTAAAGGGCTGGACCGATTTTAATAAAATTTTAGACTTATATTTATTTACTTTTATTTTAGACTACTTTTAATCGATGTACGAAACTGCGGCAGAAAGTTTGATTGTTTGTTTGATAGCGGTAATCTCGAGAACTACTGATCGTATCTTAGTAATTTTCATTGTATTTGATAGTCTTACTCTAATCTATTTTTTTGTCTAAACACAGATAAAAAATTACCTTGATAGAACTTACGAACTTACTTACTTATACTCTGTCCATCCCTTTATTTTCTTTTTGACAGATTACATTTAGGGATGCCTTCACACGTTACTGATTCGATTTGAAATCATTATCGATGTTGTCTAAGAAGAACTTTAAATCGATTAATTACATTGAAAGGGTTTTAGTTCATTATTAATTATTCGTTTATTAGTAGATTTTATTAGATGAAATACATATATACAAAATAATAATATAATAATAATGTCACATACTTAGTCTATGACGATTTCCTAGTTACCTTTGTTTATATTCTCATTTTTAATTCCAAGATTTCGACTTGATTTCTTGCAAATAATTATTCATGGAATCATGATTATTATTATATTTATTATTATTATTATATTCTTTTTTTTTTATAAAAATACAGACAATACACAAAAAATAGACAAATTATTATTTTTCATAATGATCGATTTATCTCATTTCACGATTTGATTTATAGTCTGTGGTTGTTTGTTACAAACAGTGAACTTCCCTAAAAAGTGCCGCTTGTCAATAAAGTACATTATTATTGTAGTACATTAATCTGACAGAAAAAAACGGTAATTCATAGGCGTGATCTGTCAAAAAGAAAATAAAGGAATGGACAAAGTATAGTAGCTTACGTAATACGCCTTATATCAAAATCCGTTTAGCCGTTTAAAAGATTAGCCAATACAAACAGACAGACAAGGTCGATCTAGACAGATCAAGGTACCTACGTCGCAGACGAAACCGCGGGCAAAAGTAAGTTTGTTTGTTTGATAGCGATTATGTCAAGAATTGCCAGTCAAATTTTATAATTCTTTTTGTGTTTGATAGACTTACTTTAAAAAAACATTACGCTAAACTCCACGTGCACAGCAGTGATTTTGAGCGCGGGAGCAGTTACTACTTTATAAAACAAATTATCTTAACAAATTATATATATATATATATATATATACGGGGAGAATGCGACGGTAGACGGCGAAAAAAAAAAAATCACGTTCTCCGAACAATTTGAACATTGCGATCGTGCAATTTGTTCGGAAGACGTGGATTTTTTTTTTCGCCAGAGAATTTTTTATCCGGTGGAAATGCATACTGGCCATGTATAGAAGCTGTGGTTTCAATAAATGTCGCTATGTCGCATCCACCCTGTATAAGTATGTATTTACAAAAGAAAAGTATGTATGTATTGGTATCAGTTATTCTAGTACCCATATTACAAGCTCCGCTTAGTTTGGGACTAGATGGCGTTGTGTGTAAGTTGTGAGATATTTATTTATTTATTTCAGGACGACCACGGTCCAGTACGAACGATCAAACACTCCCTAACACAAGTGTCCGGTGACGTCACCAAGCTGGCGACCTTCGCCCAGGACAAGGAGTACGACATGATGTCCCTCACTAACGTGCAGTCTGAGAAGGTAAATACACTCATTACTATATAACTATAATTATCATATACAATTACAATAATTTGATTTTTTTACATTAGATAGAACGCCAGAAACAATTACACTATCCAATAGCCCCAATGACAAGGCCAAATACACACATTCACTCACACAAGCACACCTACTCCCAGAACAAGATTTTGCGAATCACACAAAGATTTGTCCCATGTGGGGATCGAACCCACAACACCAGTGCAGTGGAGAGCGGCGAGGCGACCGCTTAAACCACTACACCACACGTGCAGACCTTAACTAGCAGCGATAGCCGAGTGGGAGACCGTAGGACTGCTAAGTCGAAGGTCTTGGGTTCGATCCCACGGCACACACCTCTGTCAATAAATCGTTAAGATTCGTCTTTTTGAAGATATGTGTGTATTTATCATATAAATTTTCACTTGCTAACGGTGAAGGAAAACATCGTGAGTCTAAAAAGTACTCGAGGTCGAGGTACAGCGTGGTGGACTATGGCCTAACCCTTCTCATCATGAGAAGAGGCCCGAGCCCAGCAGTGGGACATGTATCTGCCATTATTATATCATATACGGGATCAACAACCTAATGTATTCCCTTAATGAAGGATAAATAAATGATCGGTCTTACGATCGAGAGCTTGTGGGATCGAATCTTGGCCATTAAACCACAGACGTGAACTCCTAACACAAGCGTATTAAAGTAAGCTGGAGCGGGTTAGCAAGAATTCTAGTAATATATATTTATTTATTAAAAAAAAAGTGATTTTTAGGCAGTGACGCTCACTACACGCCAGGACTGAGGCGTCAAGACTAGAAACCTGTCAAAAAAGTCAGATCGCCTTTATTTCCATACGTACCTCGATTGTCTAGTGTTTAGCTTATGCGCCTCTCACCGCTAGGTCTCGAGTTTGACTTATTGGGCCAACAAAATTTGACTCAGCCATCGACACGACGAAGAAGAAGAACAAGAATTGTTACCAGTGATAAATCGCATTCAGTGGCGGATTTACAAATTTTTAAGGTATAGGCTGGGCAGTTTTTGCCGCCCTTGCCTCTACAATTGTCAAGTCCTAGATTATTTTTACGCTCTATGCTATACCGAATGTAAAATGACAAAATTTGTTGCAGAGTTCTATCTGGAAAACATCAGAAAACTGTAATGAAATCTTTTTCATTTCTATTAGCAAATTATATACAGTAAAAAAAAAATCGGTTCCCAAATTTGCCGCCCCAAAAATCTGCCGCCCCAGGCTCCAGCCTACTCAGCCTGCAGGTAAATCCGCCACTGATCATATTACGCGGTCCATTGCGGCAATCATTATGTAACCTGAAAATGTATGTTAATATTGTATGTATGTTAATATTGTATGTATGTTCGTTTTCCAGCCGATCCCGCCAGTGGTTATTCGCGCTCAGTTGGTGAAGAAGCAGTTGGAAGAGACCAAGAGCTTGACCATAAAGCTGGAGAACAAGGAAGCTGATATCAGAGAACTCAGGAAGGCCCTTAAGGTACATTATAACAATAAGTAGAGAGCGGTCCCACCATATAGTCTAGTCGATAAGTTGAAAATGGTACAAAATAGAGATACTGGTCTTAAGATTATATGCGATAGCTCATTGGATTCGGAATGACGCCTAGAAAAATGTGCCAAAAGCATGTATTAGCACATAAAAGATTGCAAAAGTTATAAACAATTAAAGATGAACAAAAAATGGCATTTTGTTTTTTGCCAATATTTCATAAACTAATAATATTTAAGAAATTAAAAAAAAGATTCTGAAAGAGGAGGAAATTTCCAATAAAAACTTTTTGGAACTCTATCTCCATTGTCTATAATTTTAATTTAACGCTGAAAATAGGTCTGCGCGCGACATTTTTAGGTTGCATGCGTGGCGTCAAAAGCGAGTACGGCACAATAGTTAATTTATTTAAGGTATTGAATATTTTTTTTTTTGAAAAATGTGTTCTGAACACTATAAATAATTTATTCCCGTTAGAAATTTTACTTAAAGTTACGTCTTAATTGTAAGTGAAAAAAAAGTTTAAATAATGGTCGTAAAAAATGTTTGCTTCGTAGAACCTTTCTTGCATATTATACTTAACAAGATCGTGCCATAAAAGTTCAAAAAATATTTATACTTTGTTAATAACAATTTTTTTACTTTACCAAAAACTTAAAAATTAATGTTGTTCAAGTAAAAAAATATAATATATATAACTTATTTGTGAATATTCCAAAATGATTGTATGTACAGACGACAGTAATGATTTTATATTACAGGCGAAGCAAGAAGAGTTATCCGAGATGCAGATCCGCCGTGAGCTCGGCGAACGCAAACTATCTACAGCGGCAAGAGACTCCGAACTAAGGGCTGAACAACTGCAGAGGAGATTGGAAGACGCTCAAAATCAACTAAAGAGGTCTTGTAATATTTTAAAGTTTTTTTTAGCTTTGCTATGCCTTTTTGTATTTTATATAATATTAAAATTAAGAATCCAGCAGGACTCGATATATATATAAT
Source organism: Hypena proboscidalis (assembly GCA_905147285.1). Taxonomy (NCBI): domain Eukaryota; kingdom Metazoa; phylum Arthropoda; class Insecta; order Lepidoptera; family Erebidae; genus Hypena; species Hypena proboscidalis. Next base: position 5,654,924 of record LR990155.1, read on the forward strand.
ATATATATATATATATATATATATATGACGCTGGCTGGACTGGGTGTTGTGAGTGAGTGAATGTGTTTATTTGGCCTTGGCCTTGTCATTGGGACCATTGGATAGTGTAATTGCTTCTGGCATTCTATCTTATGTAAATTATTAATAAATATATTATTATATAAATTATTATTATTAAATTATTATTATCACTCATTTAATCTTTTTCTCATTTTTTATATGTTTAAATATAAATTATAAAAGTAAAGTACATTTAAAAATATAAAAGTATAAAATTTTACATTTTTAAATATAAGTACTAAAAAATATAATATATTATTAATTATTAAATTATTATTATTAAATTATTATTATTAAATTATTATTATGATTAATCGTTCCGCGCGCATTAACTAAACCACGAGTTCCTCGCAGTTAAGACAAATCTTTGTGTGCATGAACATGAGGTTTTGTCTTAGTCTGGGTGTTTCTATCTATAATAAGTATTTATTTACAAAAGAAAAGTATATATGTATTAGTATCAGTTATTCTAGTACCCATAGTACAAGCTCTGCTTAGTTTGGGACTAGATGACGTTGTGTGTAAGTTGTGAAATATTTATTTATTTATTATTATTTATAATTACAGAAAAGAGAAAGAATTCGAAGAAACAATGGACCACCTCCAACAAGACATAGACTCTTTGGAAACTGAGCGAGGCGCGCTCAGAGACAAACTCAAACTGTACGCGAAGCGGGGAGGCAGTCACCACGGTATGTCAATTGTATATATTGTGTTATACAGGGTGGATGCGTCACAGAGGCATTTAATAAATATACAGATTATAAGGTGGCCAGTCCAACTGCAATTCAATACAATGTATTCATTTGCGAACATGGGTTTTTACAATGTTGTTACATAATAAATGAGTATCTTTATTATCAGCGTCTCAGCATGCAAAATGAACTAATAATAATTTAATAATAATTATTAAAAAAAAAAGTATTGAAATACAATAACTACATTCAAGAAAATGCAAAATCATAATTACATGACAAGTATAAAGATATTAAGAAGTAAATTTTAATATAATAATAACAATCAATTAAATCAAAGATAATAAAATAAGATCGAAAAAAAAATCTATATTAATTTATCAGCTAGGTATTCTTTATAAGTCATTTATTCCGTGCAAAATACATTTGTGTGGAATATTAAATAAAATTATTATCTATACTTACATACAAAATTACGCTTTGTTTAAATATATTCAACATTTTTAGTTACAATTCATTAATAATACAATTTAAAAAAAAAAGTTAAAATTCGATACATTACATTATAAGTCACACCAATTATTTAGAAAAAAACATTTTACCACAAGCAACCTCTTAACAGTATTCTTATTCATACTCATTTTAGGATTAAGTTTTTTTTTTAACGGTAGGAACTGGACGCTTGTCACATTTAAATTTATTATCTATTAAATGGCTTCTGGTGGTATCTGCCCAGTATAAACTATATGTTAGAAAAGTGTTGTTGTTATTTGTGAGACGATGTTGGAGAAATATCTGCTAAACTTTTATATTTGAAACAGTAGGGTTACTTTCTAAGAAACAGTTAAAAGATTCGTGGATTTGGAATGTGGCTTGAATAGCTTAGATGGGAGAGCGATAGGACGGTATCCTAAGGTCGCGGATTCAAGCCCCGCTTTTAGTTCAAAAATATTTTTGATTGCTTCACAGTAGGGTTAGTTAATTTGTTTTTTTACAATCCAAACTGGCCTGTTGTAGTCATGTTTTTGGATGACAAATTAATAAAAGCAGATGAATTGTATTAATCATTGAATATGAACTCCTTTGCGAGGAAATAAAAGAATATTCAGCTTTGTATATGATAATATCTTGTACGATTTCGTGTCTCGAATATTTTTATACAACACTGTTGGATATTAGACACCTTTATTTTGTGTCATTATTGTGCACGATTTGAGACCGAAATGTGTTATAAATTGTACTATTGTAACTTTCAATAAGTATGTAATGTAAAAGAGTTATATACAACCCTTACAACTCTGTTACAACTAGAGAGGCATAAATATCAAAAGAGTGTAGTCAAATTTTTGCACCTATAATTGCCTAAATTCATCTATTAATGTCTAAAATGCACCAATATAAGCTAAAAATGCACCTTTAAAAGTCAAAAATGCACATATGACAGTCAAAAATGCATTAATAATTTCAGTATTTATACCTGTCTGTGGGTCGAGACACGCTGACGTTTCATATGAAATAGACAAGTAAACCGTTCTATCTACTTCTACTTTTCTCTGTTGTAAGCAAATATTTCTAAAACACTGAATATAAATAGGTTTTATTATTATATTTATATCGTATTTTCTCTTATAGATTTGGAGTTCTTGAGTAAGTGTTCACTTGATTGCCTGTTTTATTGAATTTAAATAAAACATATCACTATTTAATCAATTGGGGAAATAAGCATGTTTCGTTATACTAAATACAAAATCATTTTTATGATCTACGACAAATTGCTTTCTCAATCGAAGAAACTAAAAACTAAAAGATAATGCATGTATAAATGAGTCGAACAGTAGAGGCGCGGCAAAGACGCGGTGCGGTGTTTTTGTATAGAGATGAGAGTTGTGACGTCATCGATTTCCATTATCACACCGCGTCTCCGCCTTGATTCGTCTTTACTGTTAGCGACACAGAAAGACAAATTTCTGCGTTGGTATAAAATCAGGAGTAATTATGCATTTTGAATCTTATACCATTGAATTTTGGATTCTAATTTCTGATCAATAAATTTAACATTTTCATTATTCAGCGAGAATGTTTGACAGCTTCGTTTTCAGATTGTTAACTACATAATACGTTTTATTAACAGATTTAGCCCCTATTTCAGAGGTGTTGGATAAACCTTATTGGCAGAATAAACATAATATAACACACGTAAATTAAAGTGACAGCTGTGTTCTTTTTTCGAGTCTGACTTGTGTCACATTTAAATTCGGTCGGATTATATTTTATGGGTCGAATAAGATCTATCCGGAACCTCTGAGTCAAAGGAGATTATGTATGTTGTCTATCGACTTCTTCATTTGAGATTAAGGCCGTGCGCCCACAGCGACGTTTTGAAGCGATGCAGTAGCGGTGCCTCAGAAAATTTAAGGCGTACAACGCAGAGCTACAGACGTGATGCTTTTATGGGCTGTGTACCTTCGCCTAGATTCTGTATGGTTACTATCGCGAAAAGTGAAGTCGTTGTATCGATAATTGTATTTATTAAGTCCTCCTTTGTCACAATTTTTGTGCAAGAAGTTTTTAAATAAATAAATTATAAGTGTATCCATAGCTGCGCTTTGTTTCGCTTCTGTTTGCGACTACTGCGCCATAGCACTGCTTCTAAACTCGCAGTGGGTGCGCGGCCTAAGGTAAAATACTTGTATTGTAAAGTAAACTGAAGATACATATAGTTCGTTTGCTTCAAGAATGCAGTGAGTTTAAATTTAAAATCAGTCAAACAAATGACAGGACACAAGCGTTACGTTCGAAGACGAATGCCTTCAATTGATTACTGTGAATTTGACAAGATTTGATTAGTAAGGGCGCGGGGCTAGGCCGGTGAACAATGATTACTTACTGCATTCTTAATGCGAACGAACGATGTTTTCACTTGATATCTTCCAAAATGAGAGTGTAAATTGTGAAGATGTGTGCGTGCGTGTAACATCACATAACTCGTGTGTTTGTGTGCAGCATCGCTGTCGTCGGCGGTCCGAGAGTACAGTAAGCGTACCGCATGCGTTCCCGAGCACTATATGTCTAAATATATTACAACGTGTCCCTTACATGATATATTTCGTGATAAATGTGGTCTTCACGCGTTTTTTTTAAAGTTCAGACGAACGTTGAGAATGAGAATTCTATTAAAAAAAAACTTACTTAAATTCAGATTTTCAATGCTACACATAATGTTCAAGAGCTACTTACGATCAGGTGGTCTATAGGTCCGCCCGCTACATATTTTTTATGCGGCCTATATTCAAAATACGGCAGTTGTTGCTAGAAGTTTCAACATACTTCCCTATATTTTCCTTGTTCAATGAATCTTTAACTTAAAAATTTAACACTCATTTTTTCACATGAGACCTAAAACACAATAGGTGAATAGTGATAGAGCTATTGTGAACGAGTTTGAGGGTGGTAGCACCGCTGTCTCACCTTTAACCTGCCGCTTAATAGTAGCGCTTGCTAGTGCAAGCAATACTATTTAGCGTTGTGCTGTTGTTTTGTTCCGGTTTGGTGGTGAAATCAGGTCCTAAAATTACTGGCATAGTCCTCAGATGGAAGCAACGCATCTACAATCTGCTTTAGTGGATTGTTGATGTTCATGTTACCACTTACCTTCAGGTAGACTATACGTCTGCCCGGTAAAGTATTTGGTGTTCTACATCACTGCAACACTCTTCTGGGTGATATAGATTTGATTTATCTATCAATATCCCACAACCGGTACATTTTTTGACCCCTTTTACTTTTGGCGGCGAAGGCCCCTTAATGCCCACTGTGGCCTTTTTTGATTAAAAAAAAAATATTTTAAAAATCAGGATTCCGAGGAATCAAAAATATTATTAGATTCTTTCAGTCGTCTGAACTTTGCAAAGCTCTGAGTTGAAATTTTATACCATAAATATCAGAGGACCAAATCATCTTACAGGATATCACAGATTTCTAGTTATATTAGTTCCTTTAAACATTTGAATTACAACTATTAAACTGTGTATTTTTAATATTATATTAAATATCAACTCAGCCAAAAAACGATTGTGAAGACTAAACAACTATTGGTCATACAAATTGGCAATTTCTAAAAAAATATAAAAATAAAAAATATTTTAGCGGTGGCGACACCCGTGGCCGCGCCTAAAGAAGCTACGCGTAAGATATATAATATAAATTATATCATTCGATGTAGCATGGCCCTTAGTTTTTTTTCATTTTTTACAATCGGTGTTTTTTTAGCCCCGTTTTTTGGTCGGGAATTTTGAGCTTCAATTTAAGTTAAATCTTTAACAAAATGAGCTTAAATATTTAATATAATTCGTTAAATTGCCATTTACTTTTATCAAAAAAATAATTTTAAATTGTCAAAATATATTGATTAACAAGGTAAAATTTAACAAATGACACCTAACAAATTAATATTTAAAATTTCGAAAATTTAATATTCAAATTGAGGCTCAAAGTCAACACATATTTATTTTATAAAGTGAAGGGAATGCGTCCAAAATCCTATAATGTTAAGCTTATTTAATTAATTTAAATATTAATGTGACTAATTTCTTTGTTTTTTTAATAATAATTTATTTTTGTGTATTTTAACGTGTCATGTGCGTGCATGGTTGTACATTAATGTGGTTTGAGCTTGTACGATTTGAGATTTTATCCTTAACGGTTTAGCAATAATTTAGAAAGTTTATCTAGCTACTTCAAAATGGATTTACAGACATATTTACTAGTAATTTGTGTATATTTCAGTAATTTACCAGAACTAAATATTATTAGGCAAGTTGTAAAATACATATTTATCTATCTCTTCACATAAGAAAATTTGATATTTTCACCATGTACTTTAGTCGTTTTTCAATTTATGAAATACGGGTGTTACTCACGTAATGTTGGTCTATTTAGTCCACCCGTAATTCATAATTTGAATAATGTTACAAACTCACGTCAGTTTTCATAAAAATACTTTGGTCATATTTGTGAGCTTACAATATTTTAATATTGTTGCTTGTGCAGTGTAGTTTTTTTTGATAATATTATATTTTTATTTTATTTGATATCTATTTTGATTCTAATTGAATTTATAAAATCGTACGAGCTCAGAGTTTCATTTAACCTCATGTCTTTTAAACCATGCTTTTCCATGTCTTCGTGAATGCTCTGGAAATAACATTGAGACAGTGAAGGATCGAATCTTTTTGAAATTTCGATAGAAAATAGGTATCTGAAAAAAGATTTAGGTAGACGTCAGAAATGAAACCGAATCCTTTTGAAATTTAAATAGAAACCGATATGTTGATCTGGAAAGGTATAAATCGGGGTAAACATCTTGAGCAAACGACCTTGAATGCGCAGAAACGAATTTTGGGTCTCTTTGGTTACGAGGCTGAGGCGCAGGGGGCGTACCTGCGTGTGATTGGTTGATCAGTCGACCCTTGCCCCGCGCACCGCGTCTTCGTTCCGCTCTCTCCCGAATACACGTGCGTGCAATGAAGTGCTCACTTTTGTGCTCTGTTATAAATCGTTAGTTGTTGTTGTTATTTGTTGAGTTAAAAGCGGATTTTATCACTGAATATTGTCGGCGATTTTGCCAATATTAAAAACCGAGGTAACTATTGTTTTAAATCGTAAGAAGTTCAACAAAACATGCCGACAAGCGATTGTTTTCGATTTAACTATTGTTTAAGTTATAAGAAATTTGACAAAACAATGCACGGCATAATTACGACATACAAAATGTTGCACATGTCGGCTATTGTTTATATTTTGGCTATTGCCTGCCACTGCACTCATACAAATACAATTATATTTTTATTGTCTATACATAATACAATATCCCGAAATAAACAGTAATTGTAATAAATAAAATAGGTAATTCTAAAAACTCGACGTAACTAATCATATTTATAGCAATATTGTGTACGATGCGCAAACTTTCCCCTACCACGTCACCTAATGCTCAAGAAGTTTGCCCATAATTGTATCTAAAGTAAAAAAAAATGAAACTAATGGCTGTCGAAGCTTCACTCGGCGATGTTGCTTTGTTTTTGTTTGTCAAGAACCTAGTAATGCGTGGATGCTGGGTGGATGGATGGATGGCTGGATGAATGAATGAATGAACGAATGTATGAATGAATGGATGAACAAATTAATAAATGAATGAATCAATCAATGAATAAATGAACGAATGAATGAATGACTGAGTGAATCTTTATTAGGTCAGCGGTTGTAGGACTGTTCAAAGTATATTTTATTCCACTACGAGTGAAAAACCCAACAAAAGAACCAGTATTGATCACTCTATTGCTTAAATCTTTTCTAGTATCAGTAGTAATAAATATTAACGATACCTTAACCTGAAATAAAATATAAATCTATTTTAATCGCATCTATCATTGATTTCTAAAACGATTCGATCTTTCATCCACATTTCTGTCTGCACCCCATAACATAACATTTATACACAGAGGAGACGCCAGTGAAGGTGTCGACCGGTGGAGGGGCTTCGGGAGAGGCGAACGAAGCTTTGCAGCATCAGATCAAGGTGCTGAGCTGGTGAGTCATGGTTTTATACTTGATTATGTATATTACTGCCTCGATGGTCTAGTGTTTAGCGTATGCGCCACTCACCGCGAGGTCTCGGGTTCGATTCCCGGGTTGGGCAAAGTGTTATTTGTGAAGCTGACGGAAAGTTTGCAAATAACATTACGCTAATCTCTAGACCAACTCTAAAGCCTTTACATGATTCTGAAATATTATAACAATTATTTATTTTTTGTTAATATTTCATGAGAACATCTTTTTTTCCTCGAAAACCTCGCTTTTTCAAGAACCAAAATATTTGCATTTGGAATTTTCGACTATCAACGCGCTTGAAATAATAATATAATAATAATAAATCTTTATTTCGGACAGTATCCATAATTTTGTATTGTATTGTTGTTGTTGTAAATTTTGTTTGTGAAATGAAATCCTTTATTTTATTTGCAATTCAACCGCGCTATAGGATATTAAAAATTGTTACTAGTTTTTGAGAAACTCCTTTTTTTTCAATTTCTAATGTCAAAAATGCCGTAACTTTGAATATCAATATACAAAACTGTTACGTGCGAGTTTCACTCTAGGTCTTAAAATATCATGAAAACATTTTTTATAGCCTTAACTTAGGCACGTCCAATCTGACGCCATTATTGAACACCGTATACGTCTCTAGTAGTTTTTTAAAAAACATCGTAAACCTAAATAAAATATTGACAAATGGTTTAGACAGATAGAGACAATCAGTCGATCTATAAGGCCTTTTACAATCCAGTAGTAGGAATTTACAAAATGCTTGTGTAGTTTGCATCTTCTGATTATTTTTATAGCATTTAGCTATGCTTAGCAAATTATACTAAGAAACAGTTGAAAAAGATATGGGACCGGCAGGATTTGAACCTGCGACCTTACTGCACACCGGGCAGCCGCTTTAGCTATACAGCTACGGTCGCCTCTTACCGGGACCCTAAATTTCACGAAATGACGTATCATACAGTTGAGAAATTTAGGGTTCCGGTAAGAGGCGACCGTAGCTGGATGGCTAAAAGCGGCTGCCCGGTGTGCAGTAAGGTCGCAGGTTCAAATCCTGCCGGTCCCATATCTTTTTCAACTGTTTCTTAGTATAGTTTGCATCTCTTTTGTACTTTTAATATTCAGAGTTTTAATCTTACTTTCTACACGAACAGGACGGTGGACCGCGAGCGTTCGGCCCGTATCACGGCGTGTCGCAAGGCAGAGCGCTTCGCCCTCCGAGCATTACGACCTTTGGAGCACCCCTCGTCTCCCGCGTCACTTGCCCGGCGACAGGCCGCAGCGCAACTGGAAAGGGATCTTGCTAAACTTCAGGCTGTAAGTAAAGTTTATATATAAGGGACCTAAAATAGAGCCTTGCGGCACACCATTCGCTCGGTAGATTTCGACGGCACATAATAGCAAAAGATGTTTATTTATTTATCAAAGCGGCCGTGGCGCAATGGATAAGGCATCATCGGTCTTACGATCGAGAGGTCGTGGGTTCGAATCCTGGCCATTACACCACGGACGTAAACTTCCTCCTAACACAAGCGAATTAAGCTTAGCTGGAGGAGGTTAACAAGAATACTAGTAATTTGTATTTGCAAATTGCTAGTAGGCTTTAAAAAAAAAAAATGGATCTCCAACAAGAGCTATACACATTATAGACATATATAACAAGAACATATTTATAGTAAAGCAGGCTGTAATATTATTATCATTACATTATTGTCTGCACGTGTGGTGTAGTGGCCGCTCTCCACTGCACTGGTGTTGTGGGTTCGATCCCCACATGGGACAAATCTTTGTGTTTCGCAAAGATTTGTTCTGAGACTGGGTGTGCTTTTGTGAGTGAATGTGTGTATTTGGCCTTGTCATAGTGACCATTGGATAGTGTAATTGCTTCTGGCGTTCTATCTAATGTAAAAAATCCAAATTTATCTTTATCTTTATCATTGTTGGGACAAGGCTTTCGGTGTTCACGTCGACCTCCGTGGTATTGTGATTGTAGTCTCATTATAGACTCTCCTTTAGGCCAATAGCCTCCATAACAGGCTGTAATATCGATTGGTTTTTAAATTTATACTACGCCCACAGCGAACGAACGTGTAGTCCACCTGATGGTAAGTGGAGTACAGCCCATGGACATCAACATCCACAAAAACAGAATAAGCTGAGGACTACGGTGTTATGCCTCATGTGCCAGTAATTTCAGGGCCTGATCTCACCACCAAACCGGAACACAGTAATGAAAGCACTACTATTTGGCGGCAGGTTAAAGGTGAGACGGTGGTGCTGCCGCCCTCGAGCTCATTCACAAGAGCTCTACCACCAGTAGATTATTTCTATCTTGTTAAAATATATAAATAAATAAATAAATATTCCACAACTCGAACACAACGCCATCTAGTCCCAAACTAAGTAGAGCTTGTACTATGGGTAATAAAATAACTGACACTAATACATAATTTATAATTTTGTAAATACATACTTATGATACATAGAAACACGCAGACTAAGACAAACCCCCATTGTCATGCACACAAAGATTTGTCTTAAGTGGAAATCGAACCAACGACCTCGGCGTCGCAGGCAGTTACACTACCCACTCCGCCATCCGGTCGTCAACAATGTTTTACAGATTTAAAGTAACGTTTATATTTTCAGGAATGGACGTTATTCGTGGCTCGCTCAGGCCTAGTAAAGTTCCCGTCAGAGCCAGGACAGTACGCGCGCGCGTTACAAATGCATAAAGATAAGCAGAGGGAGATTAGACGACAACTTGAGGTAAGCTACATAACATCTCGCCTTTTTTTTAACGGGATATAATCCCACCCACACGCCCACCACTGTGACTCCTGTGAAAGGCACCGTGCATGACACACGGCCAATCCCAGGGAGAGTTAAAATTGTCTTGGAACCCGCAACGAATTTAATCACAAGTATATAGTTGGAGTTGGAAAGTATGTATCTTTACTTCCCTCCAAAGCAAAGCGGGAGACTGAGTAATGCCAAATATAGACAAAGTGTCTATATCGAAAGAGTGTAGACAACACGGACAGTGACAAAACTATGGGGCCTAAATTTGATTGCTATAATAGGTATGGCAGAAACGGCTAAATGCACGGAAATTTATTCTGTTCGATACGAGATCCTCATAGTATTATATAACATCTCGCCTGTGATACCGAAAAGAGTGCGACTTATATAGATAGAGTAATCTTAATTGCACACCAATATTAACAAAGAAAATATGTTGTAAACAAATGCACTTAAAAATTGTGTTGCACAATGGGCGGCCTTATCGCTATAAGCAATTTCTTACAGGCAACCTTAGGATGGACAAGTAAGTAATGAGCAAAGTTACGGGCAGTTTGACTTATAGCTTTCTTACCCACACCCCGCCTCAAGTGGCTATATTTTATTTGCAATTTGTCGTCCACAAAAACTTTGTTACGGCACTATCAATTTAAACTCAGAATCAACCAAATCAAGCCCAACGGCTTTTAGGGTTCCGTAGCCGAATGGCAAAAAACGGAACTCTTATGGATTCGTCATGTCTGTCCGTCCGTATGTCACAGCCACTTTTTTCCGTAACTATAAGAGCTCGGTCCTCCTATTTTCTTAATATCGTCTGCCCACCTTTTAGCCTGTCTCCCTCTCATCCTTTTTCCATCAAGTGGTAGCCATTCTGTTAGGGTTTTTGTCCATTTTTCGCGACTCTCTCTGGACTTATCAAATCAAAATCAAATCAAATCAAATAATTTTTATGGCAGGCATCAAAGGCCCATATACATAAATACCTTACATATATTATTGTTATTTTAATGTTTTGCACGTCGATTCGGCGACGCGCGGCGCGGTGTCATGTAGCGTTCCTCAGAAACGCCGGAACACGACACCTCTCGGCCAGAAGTCCACTTTTGTGTATGTTTCTAGCCGTTCCGTCTGGATTCGCACCACAAACGAAGTAAAATTAACGCTGTGACGCGATTCCAGCTTAACAACTCTCAACGTTAACTTGGTCTTTACCCGAATGTATTCCACAATATCTTCAGCCTTTGTGGAATACATTAATCTTGAGACACAACTGCGTCGTTGGGATGGCAGGACGCAGTAGCATGTTCGGGCCGGTCGGTGCTGTACCGCACTCGTTTCGGCAAGTGGGCTTCTTTTTGCGTCTTTTTTTGACGACGATAAAACCTTCCTTGTCACTCTTGTTTGAAATCGGTACTACACTCGAAACAAATTATTGGGAACTTTTCGGCACTATTCCCGAATTTTTGGACTAATACACTTATGATATTAATGACAGATGCGGCTGGCAGCGTTACAAGCAGTGGTGAAGCAGCAGTTGTTGGTGCATCGTCCGTGGCGGTGCGTCGAAGCGGATTTCGCTGAATTCCCGGCGCCGGAGCTTGCTGCTGTAAGCATTTATTTATATAACATAACACCACGCTTACAGAGTATTGGAAATATACAAAAAAAAATCAGCCAAATCGGTCAAGCCGTTTTCATGCTATGTCGTGACAACGGAAAACGGGTTTCATTTTTATATATATAGATGTATTGTATAAACAGGTGCTGTCATCAAAGGCGGTGGACATCGGTACCATCCAGTACCCGGCTTCCGCGAAGGGACAGACGGACGACACCGTATTCGTCACGCCCTCACAACTAGCTAAGTGAGTACAGACATATATTATTATTAAAAAAAATAATTATATTGCATCCTAAATTAAAATAGTCTAATAACTTAATCTAAACATAATAAGTCACTGTCAGAAGGCCTCGTGCCCAAAATGCTGGCAGCATTACCGCGTTGTATTGCAATACTAATTCGCTGGCCGAAATATAAGCCAGCATTTCGAGAACGAGTTGTCTCAGTTAGTGCTGACAACTCTTTGTACAGACTATGTGGTACGGCCCCAAGGCCCTAATAAGGGCCCTACGGCCCTAAGTCCCAAACTAAGGAGAGCTTGTACTATGTGTACTAGAATAACAAATACTAATACATAATATATATACTTTTCTTTTCTAAATACATACATATTATACATAGTAACGTCCAGACTAAGACAAACCCCCATGTTCATGCACACAAAGATTTGTCTTAAGCGGTAATCGAACCCGCGATCTCGGCGTCGCAGGCAGGTACACTACCCACTCCGCCATCCGGTCGTTACGTTGAAATTTGACGACCGAATGGCGTTAAAGACAAAAATTATTTATTTATTATATTTTTATTTTTAACCTTACTGTATACCTAATGTATTTACCTTAATGTGTTTTCTTTAAATGATTGTAAGCATGTACGAATATGAATGCTTGTAATATTTTATAGCAAGTTTTAGCTTTGCTATGCCTTTTTGTATTTTATATAATATTGGCAAAGCACTTGGGGCGTATACCCAGTGGGTGCAGGTTCGAGTCCTGCTGAATTCATAATTTTCAACTTTAATATTATATAAAATATGAATGCTGTTCACTATTTTAAGGAATTACATGTAATATTCTGTAATTAAGCGAATCATTGTCAATGGCAGAATGTAATGTCAGGTGTAAAACTAATAAACAAAAAAATATGTCTGCGGTATTTACTTGTTCTCCATTTTATTTATTCATAATTTAAATTTGTATCTATCATCTTCTCCTTGAATTTTGTAATTTGTAATTTTTCCTTCTAGATTTGATATGCTGTTTATTTTAATTTTTGTATTTGAAATTTTGTATTCTGTAATCTTATATTTATATCTGTTACTCTGTACCGACCAGTATGTATCTATTTTCTTTACTTCTATCTGTGGAAACTTGTAAATGGCCTTCATTGTGTTTATTTTTTCTTTTAATCTGTAAGTTTATAGCTGTAAGTTTTCCAACTAAAATAAAATAAAATAAAATAAAATAAAATAAAATAAAATAAAATAAAATAAAATAAAAATATATATATTTTATTATCTTTCGTTTATTATAATATAATCCTTTCTTTATATTCCAGACTCCGCGAGCTGGTGAATGATCTGCAATCGGATGAAGTGAAACTGGAGCTGCGGCCTTTGGACGACACGGTGTGCGCCGCCTAGAAGTAATTTGATACCGAAATTCCGACATAATAATGTGTATTCCAAATTAAGTTATTAATAATAGCGTCATTTCTAGGCAAAAGAAATCAATATGGATACGAAATTAATGCAATAACTATGCAAAAGTCAGTCAGAACTCGCTGGAGCAGCACATAATCGTTCCACATTGCCGTTAGAAATGTTTGTAAACATTTTCTAACATAAAAACATTTACCCACAAATGTTGTCAATTGTTACAATTTGTTAGGAAATGTACAGTAGGCCAAGCAATTAGGTATCCAGGGCAAAAACTTATGTAACTCACTTATCTATAACTGGTTGTAACGTAGTCTACTAATGACTAGTTAGGTAGGCAGAATAAATAGAAACAATCGATAGATTAACAAAGGTATTATTATTCTATATATTTATATCTATTAAATACAAGGTAGTCTCAAGGCGTAGGTTGGTAGGTAGGTAAGTGGTTTGGTAAAGTCCTGGCGCAGCGAAGTGAGGAACACTTAACTCGGCGCTGGTGACCGCAGGCAAGAAGGCCGCGTCGCGCACGCAGGTCCTTTATATACCCCACAGGGGTCTGCAGTGGGGGGCGCATCTTGAGGTAGCGGTGGCCGTGCGGTTGCGACGTCACATGGTGTAGTAAGTCTTTACTATGACCTTGAAATTTTTGCCCTGCATAGCTAACTCGTTGGCCCACTGTACATATAAGTGCTCCTACACTAACAGAAAATGTTTACTAATGTTTACTAACATTTTATAACATTTAAATCTAGTATTGGCACGCAGTTTGGTTTGCGTTCTGAGAGCGTCTACACGAAAATGGAAGAGGATTTGCTCATTAGAATAGCTTTCATTTTTTGTTTAAAAAAGAAGAAAAGCGCTCTTATTCTAACCTTTATAAAAGGTTTACAAACATAAGGTAACATGTTTTATTTTGTTATAATTTGTAAACTTAAAGTTACTAAACATTTTCTAACATGAAAACATTTCAAATTTATTATTTTTATAGCATTTAGCTATGCTTAGCAAATTATACTAAGAAACAGTTGAAAAAGATATGGGACCGGGAGCATTTGAACCTGCGACCTTACTGCACACCGGGCAGCCGCTTTAGCCATCCAGCTACGGTCATGAAAACATGTTTTAAAATTTGTGATTAAATGTTTGCTAACAAATGTTTAAACATTTTCTAACGGCAATGTGAGCACCATTACATACATTGTTCTGCTAGTGTCCAATTATAAGATTTCATAACTAATTTTATATGACGTGCAAGAGTGACGTGCTTCCTCATTTGGCAGCGGGGCATGCTTAACTATCACGCCTCGTACGAGAAAAATCTAAATACATTAGAAACTCGATTAACCGGACTAATTGTTGTCGTTAGGCATTCGGATAATCGAAACTGGTGGTAGAGCTCTTGTGAATACTGGTGGTAGAGCTCTTGTGAATGAGCTCGAGCTCGGCAGCACCACCGTCTCACCTTTAACCTGCCGCCAAATAGTAGTGCTTCCATTACTGTGTACCGGTTTGGTGGTGAGATCAGGCCCTGAAATTACTGGCACTTGAGGCATAACACCGTAGTCCTCAGCTGCAGCGACGCATCTATAATCTGCTTTTGTGGATTGTTGATGTCCATGGGCTGTACTCCACTTACCATCAGGTGGACTACACGTTCGTTCGCTGTGGGCGTAGAATAATAAAAAAAAAAATCCTGTTAATCGAATGTATGAAAAATAGCGGGTTTTATGCATATGCATATGTAGTACATAATGTTATGTGTTAATTAAAAATAACAAATACATACATATTAACAAAAATCAATGTTTGATAAAAGTATATATTATCCTGGATGGATACCTACATACATTGTACATGTACTACTATTCGACTTGTAGTTATTTAATATATTGGTCGGGGTCGGTAGTCCGGATAATCGCGAATCCGTATAACTGAGGGCCGGATAATCGAGTGTCTACTGTAAGCGTATTTTTTGAGTGGCCATGTAAGAGCAGCGATAGCCGAGTGGGAGACGGTAGGACTGCGAAGTGATAGGTGTTGGGTTCGAACCCACGGCACACACCTCACGTCTTTTTGAAGATATGTGTGTATTTATCATATAAGTTATCGCTCGCTAACGGTGAAGGAAAACATCGTGAGGAAACCTGCATGCCTGAGAGTGCCTAATAAGTGCTTGAGGGTGTGTGAAGTTAAAACAAAACATTGACATAATGCGTGCTGCAAATATCGTCACAGAGAATGTATGCATAGTTAAGACAGGACAACGTCTGTCGGGCCAGCTTGTATTGAGTAAAGAATACATTTCGTGGCAATGCATGGCCTTGAAAGTAATATCAATGTAAGAACATAGTAGTATGTACATTTTATTTAACCTGTTTACCCTCTTTCTGTACCTGAGCTCTAAATGCAGTATACACGTTTTCATTTGCCAATGGTGATATGCCGTACGGATATTTTGTATACTGCGTATTGAGCCGTTCTTAGGACAGATCGCCATAATCTTTTCGTTTTAAAAACGTATTGATAAGTAAATTGATTAAATAAAATGTACCAACCTATCCTATTATGATAATAAATCTTCGCCCGCTATAAAATGTACTCTATATTTTAATACAGGCTATTGTTGCTTTATAGCTACATGTTGTCAACAATCCATCAAATTAGACTCTGTAATTTTGACACGTAAGAATAACAAATATGCATATGTGTGGATTAAGACCAGTTTATACGATAATAAAATAATAATAATTTAGTTTTTTACATTAGATAGAACGCCAAAAGCAATTACACTATCCAATGGTCCCAATGACAAGGCCATATACACACATTCACTCACACAAGCACACCCAGTCTCAGAACAAATCTTTGCGAATCTTACAAAGATTTGTCCCATGTGGGATCGAACCTACAACACCAGCGCAGTTAAAAACGGCGAGACGACCGCTTAAACCGCTACACCACTCGTGCAGACGATATTAATGAATAAATAAATTACGTTTCTGTACGATGGAAGTATGGAAAGGCAAAATAAATCCCATTATCATATATCATGACCTAATGAGCATGGAACATGAAAAGTATACTCTTACAGACAAAACAGTCCCAAATCGTTCCAGACGTCTATGATAAATAAGCGAACAAACGAAAAAAAAAATTGAGAACTTCCTTTTTTTCCAAGTCGGTAACAAGTAAGATCATGTTTTTTTTATGTCAAAAACAGTACTTGTTAAGATACCAAAATTGTAGAACCATGCATGACAAATATCTTCTAGAATTTTTGGACGCTCTCCATTGTCCTTGTGTGCGTCACTCACAAGGCTTGTTTATATCGAACAAACTACTAGAGCGATGAAATGACACGAAGTATCTGCTACTCCTGCTAAGGACGAAGCGTGATGATACAATACATACGAATTATAAATTAATAAAGTTCGCACTAAAGCAGCTCAGATTGTTTCGCACATAGAAATATTGATTGAAATGTCTTCAAATTGAATAAAATAATTAATTATATTATTTTATGTCTACTGCTTAAGCGAAGCAGTAGACATATTAATAACTATAAATATTTATGCGTAACTATGCGTCACACTTTCAGATCTAATGAATAGAATCGTACGAAATGTTACCCAATTAAGCAGTGGCGGATTTACCAGGCAGCATAGGAAGCAATTGCTTGGGGCCCCGCTTAAACAGGGGCCCCGAAAAAGGTTTTTTTAAAATAAAATAAAATAAAAACTAACATTGACATTTTCAATTATTCATTGCTTTCAAATGATTTGAAATTAGTTCGAAACTGTATTTCGCGCGCGAAGTTGGCGCTTCGATCGCTCGTGTTAGTATGTTCGTCTGAACATCTGTTTTTCTATTTTTAAAAATAGGGGGGAGGGGGAGGGGAGGTTATATTAGAACGAAGGCCCCGAGAATGAGTGGTTGCTTGGGGCCCCGTCTAAGGTAAATCCGGCACTGCAACTAAGTATTGTAGAACTTCCATCAAAATCAGTTTTGTAGATTTTGTCTGTTTTGAATGTCTGACAGACAGACATTCAAAACAGACAAAAAAATATTTATATTTATTAGTATAAAGTTAGTTAAATATCAGTAACATGTATATTATTGTATAGTATGGATGCATTGTTTAATAAGAGTGAAATAATGTATAATACGCCGAGAAACTGATAATAATAAACATTGAACTATTGAGATTTACATAATATAAATAAAGATATAAATATTTATTTATTTAATTAATTAATTATGGATCTCTAACAAGAGCTATACACATTATAACTTTGATTATTTTTTTATAGCATTTAGCTATGCTTAGCAAATTATACTAAGAAACAGTTGAAAAAGATATGGGACCGGCAGGATTTGCACCTGCGACCTTACTGCACACCAAAAAATAATCAAAGTTAAAATATCGTACACGTTCATTCGTTACAACATTTGTGCTGAATGTAACTTCGCCATGTTGGTTTGTATCCTACCTAAGATAGGAACAAATGGATGAACGTGACGTCACGACATGACGTATCATACAGTTGAGAAATTTAGGGTGCCGGTAAGACGCGACCGTAGCTGGATGGCTAAGAGCGACTGCCCGGTGTGCAGTAAGGTCGCAGGTTCAAATCCTGCCGGTCCCATATCTTTTTCAACTGTTTCTTAGTATATACACATTATAGACAACAAACACAAAGAAACATTTTAGTGTATTCTCTCAATTAAAGGAGACCGCAGCTCTCAAACATTACTAGCTAAGATAATATTATAGTTATAATATGTTACTCTAAGATCACTAATAAAACGATAAAACGACCTGGTTAATGGATGAAAAGTATTTTACATTCAATTAAATGTCGTTTTATGGTGGGATCCTGTACTATATATACTTGTGCGTTGTATTATATATCTTTTGAAGACATTTTGTTCAATATCTTGTAACTAATATCAAATGTAAACGCTTGTTATTTGTATATAAGGATTATATTAACGTACTTATTATCAATAAAGTATTATTTATTGAATTATACTGTTTTATTTATTCCTAAGATATGTAGCAATTAGTTGTTACCGTCGGTAGAATGCCTACTCAAAAATTTATGAAAATTTGCTCTCCTCCAGGTGTCCACACACCCGGTCACTATAAAAATAATATGATAAGGTAAAAAAAACTGAATATACTATTTTTCTTAATTGTCATAATAATATGACTTTTTTAGCAGTAGAGCGTCCCCCGGGTCATAAAAAAAAACATTGAATATCTTCTGAAACCCACAGGATTCTATCATTTGATAAATGCCAGCCGGTATTAATATACACTAATAGATCCGCCACTCATGGATTGACGAAACATAGAAAAAAAGTAAAATTAGAAAACAATAAATATTTCACAAATTACATCATTATTCAGCCATCTAGTCCCAAACTAAGCAGAGCTTGTACTGTGGGTACTAGAATAACTGATAATAATACAGTCATATTTTACTTTTCTTTTGTAAATACATACTTATTATACATAGAAACACCCAGATTAAAACCAACCCCCATGTTCATGCACACAAAGATTTGTCTTAAGCGGGAACCGAACCCGCGCAGTCGCAGGCAGGTACACTACCCACTCCGCCGTCCGGTCGTCGATTTGTAAGTTTGTTCAATAAACAAAGGAAGCCCGTACTCGGAACAACTCCTGTGTCGCGGGGGTGTTCACAAACATACATTTCCCACACACAAAGCACACCCAGAGTCAGAACAATTCTCTTCGGATCACACAAAGATTTGTCCCGTGTGGGGATCGAACCCACAACACCAGCGCAGTTGAAAGCGGCGAGGCGAACACTTTAACCACCATCTCCATTCATCATTACAATCTCCTTTATTATTTAAGAGATAATTATTTAATTGGTTGGTGAACAAATGTTTTTATAGTATTAATGAATATCTCAATAATAAGAACTGACATTCTTATCTTCGTCGTGTCGATGGCTGAGTCAAATTTGATTGGTCCAATAAGGGGTCACTGTTATAGCGCTCTCGTCGGCGTTAATGAGCGCCCCTCTTGTGCAGGTGGTAGGGCATTTTGGACAGTCAGTAAGTGGTCAAGGTTTTGACTTGCCATCGTGGTGAAAGGATTAGCCAATTCGCTTTTAAGATCTTGCGAATTGCCCAGGGTGCGCCGGACGTAGGGAATTGTTGTGTACGTCACTCGGGGAGGCTCCTTTCATGCACCCCAGAACTGACATTAAAAAAATATTATTTCAATTGACATATAGAATTTATTTAATAATAATATTATTGACATTTGCATTTGCTTAATTAATTATTAAATCCATAGTTTTACTTATTAAATTGCATTCATTAATTACTATAATTTATTATAAATTGTTTCATATTTTGTTTCAATTATAATTTTATTTAAATTATTTTAATTGTTTTAAGAATATAATATAAATAATGATTGTAAATGTAATTTAATGTATTCGATGTATATAAAAAATTTGCACGCTGTCATAAAAGGGCAAAACATTCTGTACCTACCGAATTATAACAACATTATTGTAACCGTGTTTTATGCGAATAAAGTTCTTGATTCTTGATACCCCAACTGTGCACTCGCGCCAAGTTCATTCTTCGTTCTGCCATACTGCGAGGTTTCGCGTTCGATTGCCGTATCAGGCGATTCGGGTAATTCTCAGTAGCAGCGTGGAGTTGGAGTTGTACCCGGTGGATAACGATAGGCTCACTCCCTTACCAATGCGACCTAAACATAGCAGGTGATACGAAGGTATTTTACATCTCTCCGACACCCCTTCTTCACCTTCCCACCTCCACCAATACAAGCATGATGATATGCTATTAAAGTTCTTTAACAACAATCATAACACTAATTAATTAAGATTAGCTTAGGTCAAAATTAAATAACTCATTAGTCTCTAATGTTATATCTAGACTAGATTGTAATCTATATGACGTATCTAATTGCTTAGAAACATCATAAATAAAAAAAAAACAATTAATTTCATTTCTAATTTGATACAGCCATCCAATTTCACAGCCGTCTATGAATGCAACTTACCTTTGAAGGAGCCCAACTGTACAACAAATTGCCCCCCACATTAAAAATGTACACTCATTTAATGCATTCAAAAATAAGCTAACGCAACACATTTTAGATATTTAATCAATTAGATATTTATTTTGAATGCATTAGGTGGGTAAATCGTAAATGTCTAAACGACGAATTTAAAACTTAATTTTATATAAATTTATTGTTCTCAAGTAAGTAACTTATGTTTTTATTGAGAATAAAGATCTTTAAACCTAAACTTGCACAAACCATTTCCCAAGTTGTTTGCTTAAATAAAATGGAGCTTGTAGCCGAAACCTAAACTATGCTAAGGTGATATGGCTATAAAAAACAATTAATCATAAAATTACAATACGAAGCATAGAAAAATAACCGCGTCCCAAATTCACCAATACAAGCATGATGATATGCTATTAAAGTTCTTTAACAACAATGATAACACAAACCAAAAACAATTAATTTCATTTGTAATTTGATACAGCCATCCAATTTCACAGCCGACTATGAATGAAGGAATAAACATGAAAAAAGCATATTAAGAGCGCTCGTTCCGCGGGGAAAGGGCAATGGCGGCTAAAAGGCGGGGAATGGCGGGGATATAAAGACAGTTACAATCCGGCCCTCGCTTCAGATCCGATTAATTTAAATACCAAGCATTCCGGGGAGCCAGGACGGATTTAGAGATTCAATGTTTGATATAACAAGCCTAGTCGATTGATTCAGCGGTCTGGATTCCTAGTACGTAATTTGAGATTGATATTTGTTAGTAGATATTATGTCAATAAAACAGAAATATAGCAATTATAATCGTTGCAAATAAATGTAAAAAAAATGTTATTTAAGTTAGTGCTCATTTAGACATGGTCAAGACGCTTAGATTAAGTTTAATAGCAATGTGCGAAGCTTTGACATGGATCACTTTTGCTAATTTCAATTTATGGATACTGGTTATGAAATGAAATATTTTATTCAAGTTATATTTTACTTTACAAGTTTGATGACACTTTGAAAAGTAAAATACTATAAGCAGAAAAAGTTTTTTTTATTAATTGTAGTATCTAATAGTTGCGTATAGCTAATGTAGTGGTTCCAAAACTTTTCTGATTAGGCTTTTGACGGACATTTGACGGAGACCTGAATGCTGAGCCCGGACTCCGTTGGATGGTATACTACAAAGGGGTGGGTGAAGAAGGTCAAGATCTTATGGACCAGCTACACGCTCCATCTTACTTATACAAATTGTTTCTGTAAACAGCTTGTTTTGACAATTTGACGCTCAATCTTACTTACTATTGACTATTTCAATTTGCACAAACCATTTCACAAGCTGTTTGTGTAAATAAAATGTAGCTTGTAGCCAAAACCTAAGCTATGCTAAGGTAAAATAGCTATAAATCGACTACTTGTCACAAAATGACAATACGAAGCAAATAAAAATAACCGCGCCCCAAATCCGTCCCTTTGGCAAAGGAGACAGAAATTTATATCCTCGTAAGAAACGCCCCTCTCTAGAGTGAACGGTAGATTAGCACAAATGGACAATCTTATTGCGAGTCATAGCTGATTATAAACACTAGCTTGTGCCGTGGCGTCACTTGTAATAATACCTATAAAGTAAATGTTTTAACGTCATAAAATCGAACCAAATATATCATTCGGCTTAGCGGCGTAAGCGGTGCCGAGGAACAGTAACTACACAACCTTATCCCTTCGACCCGGTTCACCATCGGACTACCAGATAAACGGCACTCAGGCATCGCTTCACGGTAGATATTCTACCATTACGCACTAAGCTTTACGCTTCTACATTTCTTATGCGAACTGCCAAAGAGTGGAACGCCTTGCCCGAGTCTGTGTTTCCGCATGAGTATCTTAGATCTCTTTAAAGCAAGAGTCAATAGGTATCTGATAGGTAAGCGTGCTCCACCGCAGACCGCATCATCACTTACCATCAGGTGAGATCGTGGTCAAACGCGTGCCTATCCACCATAAAAAAAAAACATTTAGCAAAGCTAAAATTTGCCTCAACATGTTTAGTTAATGATTAGTCAACTCAAATAATGGCATAATAATATTAATCCCGAAGCAACAAGGCGGACATTACAAAGATTTATAACGTCGAATAAAATGTAAAGCCGAGGGGAGATTTGACTCCATGAATGCACCTGCAAGTGGTACTTCGTCGCTAAATAGGGGACGCCATTTTTATTGCCTTTTATTTATTAACTAGCTGCCCCGCGCGGCTTCGCCCTCGATAAAATTTTGCCCTCGAAAATATTTTAAAAGTATCCTATGTCCTTCTCCCGGTTCTAAGCTACGGCTCCCCACCAATTTTCAGCCAAATCGGTTCAGCCGTTCTTGAGTTATAAATGGTGTAACTAACACGACTTTCTTTTATATATATAGAAGACTAGCTGCCCCGCGCGGCTTCGCCCTCGATAAAATTTTGCCCTCGAAAATATTTTAAAAGTATCCTATGTCCTTCTCCCGGTTCTAAGCTACCTCCCCACCAATTTTCAGCCAAATCGGTTCAGCCGTTCTTGAGTTATAAATGGTGTAACTAACACGACTTTCTTTTATATATATTTACTAATGTCCGTTAAATAAACAATGAAATGGTTTTGATGAAATGCAAGTCTACTCGCGGTTCGCGACGGCACATGACACTGCGATGTGTACCGTCGCTCGTCTCTGCATCCGTATACTGGCCAGCTAGAGCCCTCTCTCCAGCTGGCCACGGACCCAGGTGGTCCCCTGCACAGCAGTAATTATAATCCTGTTTTAAGTCTACTGAGGTCACGTAACCCGTAATATTTAACACCAAAAATAGCAGTCTTATTTTTGATCGTGTTACTCGATAACAATAAGTTATTGTTGTTCATAACACCTTGTGGCGCGTAACTTGCCAAAAGTTATATAAACAGGGGTGAGCACAATGCACCTACAATATTATTGCCCATGTTTCGCTCTTGACTAGTTTTTGTGGTGCATTTTTTGTCAAAGCGGATAATATTGCATGTGTATGGGTTATAGAATTATCTATAGTTAAGGTGCTTTTTTTTACGGGATATAATCCCACCCACACGCCCACCACTGTGACTCCTGTAGCGCCAGGATCTATATCATCTGGGAGTGTAGTCTTTGGCACAACGAACGTAATGTTATGTTAAATAGCTTACAATTGACACCTGGAGTGGTATACTATGAGGATCTCGTATCGAACAGAATAAATTTCCGTGCATTTAGCCGTTTCTGCCATACCTATTATAGCAATCAAATTTAGGCCCCATAGTTTTGTCACTGTCCGTGGTGTCTACACTCTTTCCATATAATATAGACACTTTGTCTATATTTGGCATTACTCAGTCTCCCGTTTTGCTTTGGAGGGAAGTAAAGATACATACTTTCCAACACCAACTATATACTTCTGATTAAATTCGTTGCGGGTTCCAAGACAAATTGTAACTCTCCCTGGGATTGCCCGTGTGTCATGCACGGTGCCTTTCGATTGGTTACCGCTCTGTAGTTAAGGTGCTAACGTTTTGAAAGCAAATACATTTATTTATATACGAGCGATTGCCCGCGACTTCGTCTGCGTTAAATTCGTATTATTAGGTAGCTGCTACTCCCGCGCTTTGACCCGCGTTCAACCTAACTGCACCGCTCCCGTGGCGTTTAGCGTAATGTTAAATATCAATAAACTTTTATTAAGAGTTAGACTATCAAACACACAAAGAATTATCAAAACTCAAACTGTACTTCTCGAGATTAGCGCTATCAAACAAACTAATTACGCCCGCGGTTTCGTCTTCGTGTTAGGTATATCAATAAAAAGTAGCCGATGTTACGCGCCTTGTAGTCAGTTAACTCCTATTTTATTTAAATTGGTCTAGCAGTTTAGAAGATTAGGCGATACAAATAGGGGTACACCTATTATAGTAGAACTTTTTAAGTAATAATTTTATATTGCATTACAACTAATAGCATAAACCTCTTTTCGCAGAATATCGTTTGTCATAAACTCATTTAGCATACATTGGAACCCATAATTCTGTAAGTCAGAATCATCTGTACGCATAATTTTGATATCCATAATAATCACAATGTATAATCATCACATCGCAGAAAGTTCAAAACCAGATTCATCTTTTGGCATATATTTCTTATCCATAACTATTTAAAAGTAGAACCATCATTTCGCATAATGCTTACAGCAAGAATCATCTTTTATGATTATTGCAACACTTTTCTTAAGTTCAAGTTTAATTTTGTTTTCTGATTAATTTAATTGTTTTTTTTTTTAGTAATTGTAATAAATAAAAGTTGATTTAATGATAATTATTTGGTTTTTATATCCTTGCCCATGAGAGCATGTTCATTTCTGGGTCACAGTTCTAACCTAACCTAACCTACGCATTTTTAAAGAAGAAAGTAACCCAATCTATATTATTCTAATTGAAATTCTATGATCTTCATAGTATGCCTAGTCAAATTATGCCAAATAATCTGTACTCTAAATGAACGTTATGCTAAATGAAATTATACAAAATTTTACCTATGCCAAAGGTAAATATGCCAATAAAAATTCTACTATCTTAAATGTATGCCATTCTAAATTCGGTCATAAGCACATTATGCCTAAAAATATTTATGTCAAATATTTTTTATGCCTAATAAATGATCGACTAAAGAAGTTTCTGCGAAGTCAGTTATTTATTTTATTTATTTATTTATTTTAAAACTTCTTGCACATAATGAGTACAATGGCGGACTTAATGCCATAGGCATTCTCTACCAGTCAACCGTAAGGTGGTGCAGAGATAACAAAGGTAGGTGCAGTAAAAATGTTCCAAATAAAAGAGAAAAGTCTAATCCTAAAACCATACATTACATATTATAATATTAAATCATAAAATTTAATATATATATATATATATATATATATATATATAAATATATAAATACTATTATATAAATAAAAATAAAACATGACAGATCAATATTTTAATGACTCTGCAGAAGATCCCAAATAGGTTTCGGAGTATCAAGTTTCTACCAAATAGACCGCACCCTACAAATAGACATACAGATAGACAGACATAATTTAAAAATTAAACTATAAGCAAAGGTATCGTGCAAACATCCTGCCAGCTATATCAGCTTGAAAAAACATTGTGATGTTGACATAAAAAACCGACACTTTATTTGTATGTATTGATTTGATATGACGAAAACCTGAAATTCACAGAGAACGAGATTTTCAAGAGAGAATAACAATGTCAAAGTAGTAAGTATAATAAGCTCGCTGAAGTGGCAATGGGATGAGCACATCTGCCTAAGGGCCAACAGCCGTTTTGGGCAAACGAGTTACGCTGGATGCGGAAGGCAGAGGAGGGTACGGGCATAAATTAAAAAAAGCTCATGTCCAGCAGTGGACGAGAGGCTAAATGATGATCAATCAATCTTCGGAGCCTTTTTCTCTATTACACTGGGGTCGGCTCCTAGTCTAACGGATTTAGCTGAATATCAGTGTTTACGTGAAGCGACTGTCATCAAACCACCACAACCCAGTACGAGGTAATACGTTACTCTTTGTTACGACCCGTAACGACTGCCATAGATGTTCTAATGGCAACCGGGACGGACGGACGGCATGGAGGAACACTCGTTAGGTTAAAGATGTTCACCCGTCCACGTCCGACCGAGAATTGCTTAACCTGCGAGTTCGATCGGTTCGCGCGGCTTCGACTTTGCCGCGAGCACCTCTCCCACCTCAAGAGGCGATGACGATGAAAGGCCAAAATTAGTATAGTAAATAGCAGCCCTGTATCTATTACATGACCCACTGCTGGGCTCAGGCCTCTTCTCATGATGAGAAGGGTTAGGCCATAGTCCAGGTAGACTTCACACACCCTCGAGCACTTTTTAGGCACTCTTAGGCATGCAGGTTTACTCACGATGTATACGAATTAGTATAGAAAAGAGTGATATTTTATTTGGTAATTAAAATACCTACCGAATTTGCCAAAGTTGCAATACCACAGCGTTTAATATGGCCACTGGTATGTTATAACCGTTGTGGAGTTCACATCAAAAGGCACAATATGAAATTATTTCATAAACTGATCCGCTTTGATCTCCGCGCCCGCGTGGATGGAGGGCAGGGCGAGATGAGAAATATAAGGAAGAGTTCCGTATACCTAATTATGTTTAGTTTTGTACGTAACATCAAAACTGTGATTCCCGAAGGAATATTGGACTAAGTTGTATTAAATACAATACGGGGTGGATGCGACATAGCGACATTTATTGAAACCACAGCTTATAGACATGGTTTTTTTTTTTTTTTTTTTTTTTAATATAAGAAATCAATTATTAAAATTATGATATCTTATTTTCATTACAATCTAGCCTATCAAGACTAATAAGTAATATTATGTTAACCTAAATTGCTACGTAATAATATAATCTAAGAATGCGTCCATTAACACTTTTCTTAGTTTTTGTTAAGGGGAAGTCACTTTGTTCATGTGTCACTTTGTGTGTGTTTTTTCGCCAGAGAATTTTTTATCCGGTGGAAATGCATACTGGCCATGTATAGAAGCTGTGGTTTCAATAAATGTCGCTATGTCGCATCCACCCTGTATATATGTATATATAGTACCTATAGCTTGTCAAAAGAGTATAAAACAAAGGACTTTGTGCTGTTTGTATGGCAACCAAATCACAAATCATCCAATCAGCGCAATCCAATCTTCGAAATTGTGATCCAAGTCTAGACATTTTTTTAAGATAAGACAATTTATTTTGTTTAAGATAGCCGCCCTTTGCATATTGTTATTATCTTTCAATAGTTATCTTTAGTTTGTAATTGAATGGTATGCAAATAAAGTTTTTTTATCTATCTATAATTAAAATTTTTAGTATCTAATTCCTGCGCCTTAAATAAATGTTTAATAAATGTTTGGCATGCGAATTCGTATTGATTTACAAAAAAATTTAAGATTACTCAGATTTGGAACAATACCAAAGGTAAAAACTAAATGGAACATGAAATGTGTCTGAATTTGTTTAGAAATTAGCATAAAAGTAATATTTTATAAGTCGCGGTCGGTCTCGGTCGTCAGCAGTTGTGAAAACATATTATTATTCCCAAACATTTTAGCCTTTTTTTTAAACGAGACGCCCGCACTAGAGACAATATTCCGGTCAATTTAGACATTCGAAGTTACCAAAATTCCCACCAAGCTGAAAATCGGTAAGATTGTTTAAAATATCATTAAAAACAAAATTTGAAAGTGCCCCATCTTTCCCCAGTAAGGAAAAAAAAAAATTTCAAGGTCAAAGGTAAAAAAATGAGTTTTTCGCGATTTTCAGCAAAATGGTAAGTTTTATCATAAACATATAAAAATTGTAGATCATTAAATTATCTACAAAAAATTAATTAATTCTTTTTCTACGAGCCACCGTTTTTGAGATATAACGATTCAAGAAGTTGTCAAAGTTGTAATCGTCATAATATGCACACGTTTCCTCGCCACCTATGAGGTAGTGTACTTAGCGCGAAAAAAAAGAAAAAAAAATTTAAAAGAATGAAAAATATTTTAACATATTACAACTATAGAGATGAATATATACGTGGCGTACTCATGCATTGTGCATTTTTTGGTCTAATTTGACCGGACTATAACTCCTGTGTCGCAGGGGTGTTCACAAACATACATTTTACACACATCTTTGGGGATCACACATAGATTTGTCCCGTGTGGGGCGAACCGACAAAACCAGCGCAGTTAAGCGACCGCTTTAGCCACTGCGCCAACCGTGCTACCGCCTACGGAACCCCAAAAATATCCAATAACAGGGCGCGGCACACCAAAGCATACCGCTGGGGATCGGGGATGCCACTCTCAAATATTACTTGTTAATCAAATAACACATTGTTTCATCATAATTCTCTAACAATCCTGAAATTATGGTGCAGTCGGCCAATGAGTTGGGTATGCAGAGCAAAAACTTCTACGCCATAGTAAAAACTGACTGCAATAGATATGCAAATTTGTATTTCATATTTAATAAGTGTAATATACCCACTATTTAGATATATAACTCACTTATCCATAACTGGTGTCGTAAGTCTTTACATGGGGGTGCATGAAAGGAGCCTCCCCGAGTGACGTACACAACAATTCCCTACGTCCGGCGCACCCTGGGCAATCGCGAGATCTTAAAAGCGTATTGGCTAATCCTTTCACCACGATGGCAAGTCAAAACCTTGACCACCTTACTGACTGTCCAAAATGCCCTACCACCTGCACAAGAGAGGCGCTCATGAACGCCGACGAGAGCGCCGTAACAGTGGCCACTTATTGAACCAATAAAAATCAACTCAGCCATCGACACGACAAAGAAGAAGAAGTCTTTACTATGACTTAGAAGTTTTTGCCCTGCATACCCAACTCATTGGCCGACTGTAAAATAAAAACCTAATTTAAGCTATTTTCTCGTTGGTCTTGTGGTTATATAGCGTATATGTGGTCTCTCAGTGCGAGGTCTCATGTTCGATTGCCGGGTCAGGCCAGAGTGCTATATGTGGCTTTTCGCAAGACGCTTTTTACAAGATTCGATTTAGAAATTCTTATTATACCGAGTTGGAATTGTGC
The DNA here is from genome assembly GCA_905147285.1 of Hypena proboscidalis. Lineage (NCBI taxonomy): Eukaryota > Metazoa > Arthropoda > Insecta > Lepidoptera > Erebidae > Hypena > Hypena proboscidalis. Next base: position 5,684,115 of record LR990155.1, read on the forward strand.
CCGGTGGATGGCGATAGGCTCACCCACAATCACATGAGACCTAAACATAACAGAAGTGTGGATATTACCCATCTGCTACATCCTTCTGGGTAATATAGAACATAGGCGTGATTAACATTCGTGTGTAAATACTGAGCTCCGTCGCCGCCGCGCGCCGTCGGCAATTAGAACATTCCGTCGGTGGCTGTTGCATTCACAGCTTAAAATATGATGTGTTACGACAAAGATGAACTTTTGGGTGCAATTTGGATAACTATGCAAATTATACTAAGAAACAGTTGAAAAAGATATGGGACCGGCAGGATTTGAACCTGCGACCTTACTGCACACCGGGCAGCCGGTTTGAGCCGGTTTGTAGTACAGTTTTTATGAATGAGTTTGAAGTACCATCTCAATTTGACCGACCGTCATATGCACCGTGTTGCACCTACTGTGTTCCAGAAAGATAATAAATAAATATAAATAAATATCTCACTTAGTTTGGGACTATATGGCGTTGTGCGTAACAACGCCATCTAGTCCCATGTAGGAGGGAGACCGTAGGACTGCGAAGTCAAAGGTCTCGGGTTCGAACCTACGGCAAACACCCCTGTCAATAAATCGTTAAGATTCGTCTTTTCGAAGATATGTGTGTATTTATCATATAAATTATCGCTTGCTAACGGTGAAGGAAAACAACGTGAGAAAACCTAGAGTGCCTAAAAGGTGCTCGAGGTCGTGTGAAGTCTACCAATGCGCACTTGGCCAGCGTGGTGGACTATGGCCTAATCCTTCTCACCATGAGAAGAGGCCCGAGCCCAGCAGTGGGACATGTATTAGATACAGGGCTGCTATTATATTAAAAGTGAAACTGCCTCCTCCAATCCACGTTCCTCTTTGCCTTATTCAGTGGCGCGCGGTTCATGCCGCAACCTTTATGATTAATTATTATGTACACATTTAATAACGAAACCAAATGCTATGAATTGTGGCTAATAAATTGTAGATAATTTAATCGCTTTCAAATATCTCATTATTTTGTTTGTAAAGCTAAATAAATGAGTTTTAGCTTTCAGTTATTTCGTGAGAATTTAATACGTATTTGCTTAGATTACCTCCCATCGGTGGTAATGTGGTAATTTGATTTTGAGGTCTAGTGTAATAATTTAGTTATATAAAAAAAAAAACGACTTCAATTGCAAATAATGCACTAAATAGTAAGAAATACTTAGGTGATATTCAATTCGAAGGTTGTGCAGTTGTACCTTCCAGCATCAGCTCAGCAACATGAAATGCTGACTGCTCGATACAAATATCCGAGTAGCTTTTGATAATATACGAGAACAAAAAATTTTAAAACCTTCTCTTTTTTTTGAAGTTGGTTAAAAAGTAGATGGAATATCTATAGTTTCTAACCACGGAAAAGATGGTGCACATGAGTTTCTCACTAGCTTTTCTCATGATGCAATCCCGTCGGAGCTGGTACTTGGAATGATTTTAGTTCAAATTTTTAAGTTGAGATAAAGTTAATGTAGGTAAGCAGCGGTGTCAAATCATTTTATTGCAATAAGTATTATAATTTAATTAAGTAGTTAGGTTTTATTTTAATTAATATTTTTTGTATTTTGATGTTTGTTTTGACGTGTTCAAGCGCCCCTTGGGGCCCAGTGAAATAAATTATTTCTCTTACAATAATCTAATCAAATCAAATAATTTATTTCACTGGGCCCCAAGGGGCGCTTGAACACGTCAAAACAAACATCAAAATACAAAAAATATTAATTAAAATAAAACCTAACTACTTAATTAAATTATAATACTTATTGCAATAAAATGATTTGACACCGCTGCTTACCTACATTAACTTTATCTCAACTTAAAAATTTGAACTAAAATCATTCCAAGTACCAGCTCCGACGGGATTGCATCATGAGAAAAGCTAGTGAGAAACTCATGTGCACCATCTTTTCCGTGGTTAGAAACTATAGATATTCCATCTACTTTTTAACCAACTTCAAAAAAAAGAGAAGGTTTTAAAATTTTTTGTTCTCGTATATTATCAAAAGCTACTCGGATATTTGTATCGAGCAGTCAGCATTTCATGTTGCTGAGCTGATGCTGGAAGGTACAACTGCACAACCTTCGAATTGAATATCACCTAAGTATTTCTTACTATTTAGTGCATTATTTGCAATTGAAGTCGTTTTTTTTTTATATAACTAAATTATTACACTAGACCTCAAAATCAAATTACCACATTACCACCGATGGGAGGTAATCTAAGCAAATACGTATTAAATTCTCACGAAATAACTGAAAGCTAAAACTCATTTATTTAGCTTTACAAACAAAATAATGAGATATTTGAAAGCGATTAAATTATCTACAATTTATTAGCCACAATTCATAGCATTTGGTTTCGTTATTAAATGTGTACATAATAATTAATCATAAAGGTTGCGGCATGAACCGCGCGCCACTGAATAAGGCAAAGAGGAACGTGGATTGGAGGAGGCAGTTTCACTTTTAATATAATAGCAGCCCTGTATCTAATACATGTCCCACTGCTGGGCTCGGGCCTCTTCTCATGGTGAGAAGGATTAGGCCATAGTCCACCACGCTGGCCAAGTGCGCATTGGTAGACTTCACACGACCTCGAGCACCTTTTAGGCACTCTAGGTTTTCTCACGTTGTTTTCCTTCACCGTTAGCAAGCGATAATTTATATGATAAATACACACATATCTTCGAAAAGACGAATCTTAACGATTTATTGACAGGGGTGTTTGCCGTAGGTTCGAACCCGAGACCTTTGACTTCGCAGTCCTACGGTCTCCCTCCTACATGGGACTAGATGGCGTTGTTACGCACAACGCCATATAGTCCCAAACTAAGTGAGATATTTATTTATATTTATTTATTATCTTTCTGGAACACAGTAGGTGCAACACGGTGCATATGACGGTCGGTCAAATTGAGATGGTACTTCAAACTCATTCATAAAAACTGTACTACAAACCGGCTCAAACCGGCTGCCCGGTGTGCAGTAAGGTCGCAGGTTCAAATCCTGCCGGTCCCATATCTTTTTCAACTGTTTCTTAGTATAATTTGCATAGTTATCCAAATTGCACCCAAAAGTTCATCTTTGTCGTAACACATCATATTTTAAGCTGTGAATGCAACAGCCACCGACGGAATGTTCTAATTGCCGACGGCGCGCGGCGGCGACGGAGCTCAGTATTTACACACGAATGTTAATCACGCCTATGTTCTATATTACCCAGAAGGATGTAGCAGATGGGTAATATCCACACTTCTGTTATGTTTAGGTCTCATGTGATTGTGGGTGAGCCTATCGCCATCCACCGGGCACAATTCCAACTCGGTATAATAAGAATTTCTAAATCGAATCTTGTAAAAAGCGTCTTGCGAAAAGCCACATATAGCACTCTGGCCTGACCCGGCAATCGAACATGAGACCTCGCACTGAGAGACCACATATACGCTATATAACCACAAGACCAACGAGAAAATAGCTTAAATTAGGTTTTTATTTTACAGTCGGCCAATGAGTTGGGTATGCAGGGCAAAAACTTCTAAGTCATAGTAAAGACTTCTTCTTCTTTGTCGTGTCGATGGCTGAGTTGATTTTTATTGGTTCAATAAGTGGCCACTGTTACGGCGCTCTCGTCGGCGTTCATGAGCGCCTCTCTTGTGCAGGTGGTAGGGCATTTTGGACAGTCAGTAAGGTGGTCAAGGTTTTGACTTGCCATCGTGGTGGAAAAGATGGTGCACATGAGTTTCTCACTAGCTTTTCTCATAATGCAATCCCGTCGGAGCTGGTACTTGGAATGATTTTAGTTCAAATTTTTAAGTTGAGATAAAGTTAATGTAGGTAAGCAGCGGTGTCAAATCATTTTATTGCAATAAGTATTATAATTTAATTAAGTAGTTAGGTTTTATTTTAATTAATATTTTTTGTATTTTGATGTTTGTTTTGACGTGTTCAAGCGCCCCTTGGGGCCCAGTGAAATAAATTATTTGATTTGATTAGATTATTGTAAGAGAAATATTAATTGGATAATACTTAAGCGTCGATATTATGCCTCAGAGTCAATTATTTGCAAATTTATACTAATATTACTAGCATTTTTTCTAACCCCCTCCAGCTAAGCGTAATTCGCTTGTATTAGAAGAAAATTCACGTCCGTGGTGTAATGGCCAGGATTCGAACCCCCGACATCTCGATCGTAAGACCGATGCCTTATACATTGTGCCACGGCACTACTACCTGGCGGTATCTCTTTCCACGGGAGCTCTGCGGCATTCAAATCCAAGATGGCGCCCTCGTCCATTTAAATTATCGCTCATTATGTGGCAAGTAAATCTATACGGTATGTAAATTGATAACATAGTGTATGCTATGAAGGTAATAACTACAGTCTCATTATGTGGTGAACGTACCTACTGAATCATGGAGGACAGAGAGACTGTGGAGTCGTGTAGTATTATTATTATTGGGAAGAGGCTTTGGGTGTTCACGTCGACCTCCGTGGGTCTATTGTGATTGTAGCCTCATTATAGACTCTCCTTTAGGCCAATAGCCTCCATAAACTGGAGCAGTCGGCCGATCGGGAGTGACTTGACATCATCCGGATCCAAGATATGGCGTCCCAGAATGATGCTTCGTCTATGGATCAGTGGCTCGCAGTCGCAAAAGAGGTGCAGCGGTGTTTCCGGTTCCTCTTTACAGAATCTGCAGTAGTCATCGTCCGCATAGCCCATACGGGATAAGTGCCTATTTAGCTTGGAGTAGTGTAGTAAACCAATGTATTTAAAAAATCTAATAAGTATCTTTTATTTATATTGTAATAATTAGAATTTTTTACCTCTATTCGTACACAAAAAATATGCCATCTCCATGAAAAGGACGCCTCTTGAAAATCAGCGCTGTGGAAGTTTGGCAGAAATGCAAGACTCCACAGCATTAAAGCTGAGCAACCGCCACTGTTTTCTTACATAATTAGTAAATTTTTATATTAATATATGTGTATAAATAATTTTATGTGTTTTTTTATGTAAGGAAATATAAATATACTAATAAAAAACTTTATTTTTGTACCTATAATACTTATAGATTTAAGTATGATCTGTATTGCATGTTTTAGGGTAAAATATGGTGGACTTTATTATCTTGTATTACCCATATTTGCAATAAAATATTCAAGTTCGAAGGAGTGTTTTGTAGATTTGTGTTTAAAGATGTTTATTTATTCTCAAAAGAACTACATTGAAGTTCACTTAGATGACATGTACATTATTATAATCTTATACTATTATATATTTTATTCTTGCTCTAATTTTGTACAAATATATTTAGATCAGAATAGATACACAATAGGTAACAAACACGGCTAAATCAAACTGGTGTATATAACATAGTTTCCATTTTGAGAACTTTTTTACAGAAATGTACAAGTATTGCTGCAGCAGTACTGCAGTATTGTTCTAAGGTGCGTATCTTTTATGGCACATCGGCATCGTGCACAAGAGGCTTTCAACAACTGGGTCAATTTTAACAAGCGATTTTTTTTTGTCATTTCGGTTGACTTTTTAATTTCAATGCTATCTATATATTTTAAGTGAGAAATGAAACTTTAGCCTATTTTATAACATTGTGTGTGAGTGGACATCAAATATCATCAAAACTTACAAAAATATTAAGGGATGATTTTTTTAGAGTCTACTGAAATGAAAAGTGTCTACCGAAATGATGAAAAATTACCACTGAAATGATAAACTGTGCACCGTTTCTTACTGTGTGATAAAATTTTTAAAACAATATGAACACTACTCAAACAAATCAGTACTTACGGCGAAATTAAATACACAATTTTGAAACAAATTAAAGAAATCTAGCTCGAATTTTAACAGCCACCGAAATGATCTTACTTTCGTCCCCATATCACTGAAATGATAAACTTACTTTGCACCATTCTCACGTTTGCCGTGTATTTTTTATGCTTGTGCAATTCACCCAACTGCGAAATATCGCTACAACAAAAAATATGGTAAATATCCCGTCATAACTAATATTTCGTAATAAAAGTTTTCACCCAACACGTCTCCTCACCACTCTTATTCCAGAAGCACGCCAGTACCCTCATAACGCAGCCAATAAACCGTGTCCCTTTGTCGCGGAGCAATTTGTCATCCATTGTGAACCTCCCCTCCCCGCCCCCCACTGGTGAAATTACCCGATAATATTCGAAAACATCCCTAGAGTGGCGACACGTGCCGTTCGAAACAATTAAAGCTGTCTATGGTCAAGTGTCATGGCGGAAATATTGTTGTTTTTATTTGAAGTTTGAATAAAGTACTATTATGTTGCAATAAAATATGACTTGATTATTTATGGTCGCAGAACCCAACTTTATACTTTTTTCAGTTTAGTGTTGAGGTTTGGCTATAAACATAATTAGAAGTCAAAATCATTATTGTGAAGGATCCGAACGATTGGTTCTAGATGAAGTCCTGCATAAGAATTGGCAGAACAGTATTTATAAACACTCACATTTCTCCTGTTATGTTTAAATCCCATTAGATAGTTATGCCTATCGCTATCTAGCAAGCACGATTACTGAGAATTTCTTAACGAGTAACTCTGAGTGACATATTTGCCCGACACGTCAACCAAACCTGAGAGACCGCGCATTGCTAACGCTAACCACCAAACAAACGAGGCAGTAAAAAAACAATTTACCCAAAATTTAATACCATAACGTAATCCCTAACAAAAACCTTATGCTTCAAATTCATAACCAACGCTCGTGAATCGTTCTACCCTTCGATTAAACGCTACAATAATTGTCAAAGTCAATAACGAGATTCACCCTATGGCAGGGATCGTGAACCTTTGGCACATGCCGTTTTGGAACGAAGTTCCTTATCGCGCGTTGCGAAAGGGGGCTAGACGGAAAAAAATTAAGACCGCGACGATTACTTTGTTGAGTGTCAAGTTTTTTATACATAATAAATAAAATAGAATCCCAAACATGTTTCCTACTTCAGTTACCATAAGCCAATTATGACTAAAATTGACCACAAGCCAATTATTAATAAATTATAAGTTTTATGACGGTCGCCCTACGTAAAATACATGTACTCAACTGAATGCGTTAGACCAGAATAATAATAACGAAAGGACTTTAGGAATCATTAGATTTGTTCTGAGACTAAGTGTGCTTGAGTGAGTGAATGTGAGTATTTTGCCTTGTCATTGGGACCATTGGATAGTGAAATTGCTTCTGGCGTTCTATCTAATGTACAAATCCATTTTTAATTATCATAATTCGCAGAGCCTACATTGGGTTAGGCTTCTAGTCTAACGAAGCAGCGATAGCCGAAAGAAGTTAAGTTGAGACCGTCGGACTGCTAAGTAGGTCACGGGTTCGAACCCATGGCACTCGGTCAATAAATCGTTAAGTTTTGTATTATGAAAGAGTTGAAAAAAATATGGAACAGGCAGGATTTGAACCTGTGACCTCTGCATAACGGGCAGCTACTTTAACCTTTAAGCTACGGTCGCCTCTTGCCAGGACACTACATTTCTTAATTGTATGTTACGTCATTACGTGACGTCACGTTCATCCATTTGTATCTATCTTAATAATCAATATGAAGTTGAAATAACGTACGCGTTCATTCTTTACAACATTTATTGTGCTAAATGTAACTTCGCCATGTTGGTTTGTATCCTATTTATGAAGATACAGCGGCTGCTCGGTGTGCAGAAGGTCGCAGGTTCTAATTCTGCCGGGCCCATATTATTTTCAACTGTTTCTTAGTATAATTTGTAAAGCATAGCTAAGTGCTAAAAAAAATATCAATATGATGTTTTGTATTTATCATGAAAATTATAGTTTAGTATTTAACATGATAAACGACAACGTGGCAGACCTAGAAGGAGATGGCGGGATGAATTGGATTCATGGCAAATTAACTGGACACTAAACCGCAGACAGAGATAAATGGAAAGAAAGAAGAAAAGAAAAAAAAAAATTATACATGATAAAGCGTTTAAAACTAGATAATCTAAAATATCATTCATAATGCCAGAAATGGTACGCTTCTCAGCACAATACTGCAGCGCTAAAAAGCACCGCAGCGCTGATCATTCTGACGCGCCCAGAGAATGAGTAGAAAAAGGGAGGGGAGGCCTTTGCACTGCAGTGGGACACTATAGGCTCGCATTAATAATAATAATAATTTTACATGGAACGACTGCCACCAGAACACAACGGTAGGTCTTCAAATGCGCCAAAGGTTTGCCACCCCTGTGCTACAGCAAACAATATTAAACTGTGCCCCTCTTTAAATATAATGAATACTTGTATAAAGAGGGTTGACAAAAAGTACAAAATGAATATCCACAATCGGATGATGCGCTTTTTGATTGTGGCACCCCTGTGTTCAGTAGGGCTGTCACGAGACTAAAAGAATATATATATATATTTTTTAATTTTAATCATTATGCCAATAAAGTATGCTCTCAAACAGATATTTTTCAGGTCGAACTCAATAAATTTGAATCGTCATTATGTAATTTAGAATCTGCATAGTTATTTAGGTACCATTATTTGCTAAATTTAATATTATCATTTAGTTGTTAAATTCTTTTCGTTCTTAGTTTAACACTTATATTTGTCCACCTGATGGTAAGTGGAGTACAGCCCGACATCAACAATCCACAAAAGCAGATTATAGATGCGTCGCTGCAGCTGAGGACTACGGTGTTATGCCTCATGTGCCAGTAATGTCAGGGCCTGATCTCACCACCAAACCGGAACACAGTAATGGAAGCTACTACTATTTGGCGGCAGGTTAAAGCTGAGACGGTGGTGCTATGCCGCCCTCGAGCTCATTCACAAGAGCTCTACCACCAAAAAAAAATGTCTCTTCTTTCTTTTCTTTATTAAGACTTTTTCGGAGTAAAACAAACATAACATTTTGCCAACCCTAACCATCGGCACTTGTCAAAACTGCACTCAGGGCTGTCTCGCGGTGATTAACATTCCACTTGCTAATATCAGTGCTCGTATATTAGGTGTAATCGGTGGAACAACCCTCACTGCACTATATTGCTTTTTTGGACTGAATTTTTGATTTTATCTTTGTTATTAGTATTGAGATGGTGTTTTTAATTTGCCATAATCTAGTTAATTAACAAGCAAATGTGTTAAGAACTCGTTTCTCAATTTATGTCATAAATTATGTTATGGTATAGTAAATTAGAAGGTATAACGCTTTCGATCTTTCTGTCCCGTATAAACAAAGAATGAGAGAGATAGATGCAAATTAAAATACTGGTTTAATAAAAAGGTATATTAAGAAGTATTTTTAGATCGGAGAAAAATCGTGCGGACCAGTTAAATATAGCGAAAGTCAGTTAAATGTGGCGCGAAATGATCAACTTTTCTTCGTCGTGTCGATGGCAGAGTGAAATTTTATTTTGACTTGCCATCGTGGTGAAAGGATTAGCCAATTCGCTTTGGAGAACTCGCGAATTGCCCAGGGTGCGCCGGACGTAGGGAATCGTCGTGTACGTCACTCGGGGAGGCTCCTTTCATGCACCCATGATCAGTTTGCATTTATAAATCGTCATTACTGCGACAACGTTGTCATTATGTTGCCAGCACACATAAATTAGTTTCCGTTCTTGGATTATTAAAAAAAAAAAAATTAAAAAAAAAAATCTAATAACATAACATCACACTTATATTACCCCAAGAGGTGTACAACACCCACATTTCATCTGTTATGAGCCAATCGCAATCCACCGGGCACAATTCCAACTCCATACTAGAACGTTCACAAAAAAACTTTGCCCCACCTGGGCATCGAACCCGAGACCTCGCGGTGAGAGGCGCATACGGTAACCATTAGACCATCGAGACAATACATCTAATGTTCAGTAAAATCTATGGTTTCCATAAAACTATGGATCAATCGCACCATCCAATATCTGAATATTAGAAACCATAAATCCATGTGTTTCTAAACCCATGGCTTTTTAATATCCAACGATTTATCGCTCTAGAACGAATGATTGCTTCGAAAAAGAGTGAAAATTCCTTTGATTAAAAGCTGATTTTACAATCGGCAAGTAACGTTACCCGTAGGATAAATCTTTAAAGCAACCAAATTGCAGACTGGTGTTTGGAGGATTTTGGAAAGCTGGTGAAATGAAGATAGATTTGTTAATCCTGAGTTTTGATATATTTGAAATATTAAGTAAATAAATAAATAATAGTTTAAAAAACTAAAAAACATGCTTTTAAAGTACTTCTAACTAAAAAGTGAAAAATAATTCCTAATATAAGCTGAAAAAAGCGTGGGGCGCTCTGTGCCATATTTTTCGTCTATCGAGCAACCCACGCTTTTTTCAGCTAATATTAGAATTTATTTTCTTCTTTTTAGTTTGGTTTATTTATAAGAGCGCTTTTTTAACTTATTTTTTTCGAATTATTGCATTGTCATCGATCTTTGACAGGTGTGCAAAATTTTAATGAAATCTGTCCGTTTAAAGTGGGTCAAAATCGAGTCCAAAGGAGTCGATTACATACATACATAGGTACATACAGGTGAAGCTAATATAAGCGTGTTAAAAATTGACCCGTTAGTCTAGTATACATTCCGGATTCGATTAACGAGTCGGGAAAAGGAATTATTTTCGTTTATTATATTAGGAAACTCTTTATAGCAGCACGGAGTTGGAATTGTGCCCGGTGGATGGCGATAGGCTCATCCTCTATCACATGGAACCGAAATATGTATCAGGTAAAATGTAATTGTCATACACGTCTGCAACACCCTTCTGGGATATATATAGGTGTAATGATATGTATTGTAAAATATCGGCGTTTCTAGCAATTTTATGCTGAAAATTACTTTATCTCATAAAAACTAAGAAAAATAAATATATTTTTTTTACATGTTGAAAATATTATGCAAGCGAGTGAACTTAATAGCAGGTGGCGTAGCTCCGTAGATCCTTCGTAGCGGGATAGATATCGTAGCTAACTAACTACGTAACTTGCTACGAATATACATAGCTGGAGAGATCCTGGTACGTAGCGGGATAGCTACGATTATGCGTAGCGGTCATAGCAGGCAGGATAGATTCGTAGCGATCTACGGACGCTACGTAAAAGCTACGAATATAAGTATCTGGAGAAATCCTGCTTCGTAGCGGGACAGCTACGGTTCTGCGTAGCTGTCATAGCAGGCAGGATAGGTTTGTAGCGATTTAAGGACACTATGTAAAGCTACGAATATAAGAAGCTGGAGAAATCTTGCTATGTAGCGGGATAGTTACGATTCTGCGTAGCTGTCGTAGTAGGATAGATTTGTAGCCATCTACGAGCTCTACGTTAAAAGCTTTGGTTCATGCCCCGATTTTTTCAGAGGAAAAATAGTATTATACTTCAGAATAGATAATGGGACGAGACTTAGGAGCGTGTTTAGTATAACGTTTAATATTTAAAATGAATTAAAATAAAGAAATACTATCAAACAATATAATCACCTTTAACCTGCCGCCAAATAGTAGTGCTTCCATTACTGTGTTCCGGTTTGGTGGTGAGATCAGGCCCTGAAATTACTGGCGCATGAGGCATAGCACCGTAGTCCTCAGCTGCAGCGACGCATCATTAATCTTCTTTTGTGGATTGTTGATGTCCATGGGCTGTACTCCACTTACCATCAGGCGAACTACACGTTCGTTCGCTGTGGGCGTAGAATAAAAAAAAAAATAAGCACCTATTTTTTCTTTCTTTCTTCTTAAAAGAAAGAAAATTCTCGGAGCATTTTACCGATCACATTGGTCGGCTTCTAGTCTAACAGATTATCCTAAATATCAGTATTTTACGTGAAGCGATGCCATCAGACCTTCACAACCCAGTACGAGGTAATTCTAGCGTCTGACTACCCGTAACGACTGCCATAGATATTCAAATGGCAACCGGGACCGACGGCTTACCGTGTTCTCCGAAGCACGATGAAAAACTCTTTATGTTAAAGATGGTGACTCATTATTATTGAGAATACGGGTTACTCACGTTACTTTAGCCGGGATATGCCGACTAGTTTCGAATCTAGTACGTAGATTCATCAACTGGGCTGTTATTCGCGTGTCGTCGCCTCCGTGCGACGTCTCAACTAAACTAGTCGGCATATCCCGGCTAAAATAACGTGAGTAACCCGTATTCTGAATAATATTGTCTTCACCTCACGTCGGTTTTAATAATCTTATGGTGACTCATCTAAGGATCGACCATTATTTTCATTATTTGAATGATTTCAAGTTTTCAATGAAATAAAATACCTCCTCCAATTTATTTCTCACCTCCATACCTTCACAAGTATCGGGTACAGATTATGATATTAAATTGTTTCATGAGAGGCGGCGGGGTGCGGGTTGCGGGACGGGGGGACGGGCGGGGGGGAGAGGAGTGGGACCGGATTTGGGGATGAAATGGGAGAGGAAATACACCTGGAATATTATTGTAGAGGTTGTTTTGGATATTTGTGGTTTAATAATTAATTTTAGGCACATTCTGGTAATTTAATTCAGGTTCTTCAAGTGTTCGATGCTAGTTTTAAAAATATATAACATCCTTACGACTATATTATCCAGATGGTTTTGGCAGAGATGTATAATACGCACATTACACCTGTTAGGTTTAAACACCACGTGATAGGAGGTGAGCCTATCGCCATCCAACGGGCACAATTCTAACTCCTCCTATAAACACTTTTCTGACAGAAAAAATCCAAATAATTATTTGAATCAGCACTCCAGACCCCGCGTTGAGAGGCGTATGCGCTAACTACCCAAGTAGCACAGAAGTGCTGAATAGTAGCTGAATCACTGTTCACAATGGAATCTTCAGCTGAATTAACCTGCTGAATAAGAGCGTTAGAGGCGCCTACTCAGCTGATATAACTCTGATTTGGGCACAAATTAATCAGCTATTAGCTGAATAATGTAGATGGTTGCACTATATCAGCGTTATATGAGCATTAATAAAGGTAACAGTCGCCCCAACAGTTGAATAAGGACTGATTAACAGGGTATGTGTTACCTTTTATACGCCACAAGGGCTGAATAATAGAGTACTTTTTACCTATTTTTCAGCACAAAATACACTCCAGGATAGTAGTAACTTTATTATGGAACTGACAATTCACAAGTGGTATTATTGTGAATAATTTTCACCCTATTACTTATTAATATTTTGTGTGAACCATTTTGTAAAGTGTTTGTGGGAAATATTAGGCTAATGTATGTTATCGATAAATAAAACTTTGTTTTTCCTCCATATCCATGAAATTCGAATGGGAAAGATAGTTTATTGTCAAATACTATATAATTATAGGCGAAAATTTTCACGCGCTCTCAAAATATCACTGTTTACTCGAAAATTATAGTTTAAAATAGGGTGATGATATAATTATAAAAAAAATAAGTCTTTTTTTTTCCTTTGTAATTTGACAATGAGCTGTTTACGTATACAATCATTACATTTTCTATTCAAATTCTGTTGTTATCTTCGTTGACTAAACAAAAACAAATTGTAAATTATATTGTTTACATAGGTTATAATCTAAAAAATGGCAGACAAGCAATGTGTACCGTATTAACCATAATCAAACGGCATGAGCTGTTTAAGTGTCCACTCGTGGTACATAAATCAGTAACGAGCTGTTACGAGTGGTTCTTGTGTTACACAAGTCAGCTACAGATTCATGTAAAGCTTGATAGTGGGTAACATGTATGCAAATAACTGTAGGTAATCATCAGTGAACTTTGAAGTAATTTTAGGGATCCGCGGATGAAAAATAAAACAAGGATTAAATTGAATTTTTATTTATTCTTCAACCGTTTTTTACAATATTTAAAACACATTTTTTGACACTTCGAATTGTCTTTAAAGTAAATTTATTGATAGTTTTTGACAGATCCTTTAAAGCTGTGTGTGCAATATTTTTTCAATGGCCCATTTTCTTATATTTTCTCGATTTTTTTCTTTTTTATCATTTTTATCACGACATACAATGTCACTGTCTGAACTTGCAGAATAGTTAGATCTATCTGCCCATCTATATTCATTGTCATTACTGCACAATACGTTATCACTAGAGACCGGATAATATGCAACTTAAAAAGCTTGAAATATGCATGCAAATATGCATGAAAAATGCCTAAAATATGCATGAAAACTGACAGAATATGCAACATTAAATGAGTTTTTTTTGTTTTGTAAATATTATTCCTTTAGATTTAAGTATTTTGTTAGTAAATACTTGTCTTATTTATGTTGTACTTTATTATGTATGTATCTTTTTAATTTATTGTTATTTGATAAAATAAAAAAACTATTAAGTTTTATATTTTTTATTAAAAAATCAGCATACATTTATAGAAAACTATCCACGAAGACACACTTTTTTTTTCGGGAGGCATTGTACACACACAAAAACTTTTAACTGCAGGTGAATTATCCAAGCACGAGCGTGTCAACAATCAAAGTAATAATGACATGCATAATAGGTGGGAGTAGCGCGGTAGGCGAGCGCGCGGCGGCGCGATCATTTGTCTCTTTCATTTTTTGAGTACCTACCAAAACAAAATACGCGCGGCTGCCGAGTGCGCTACGCTCGAAAAATACCTACCTACTGTAAATTATAGCAATAATATGCATCATCACTAGATATTAGTAAAAATATGCTATTAGCCTTGAAAATCGCTTAAATATGCAAATGCATATGCAAATATGCAAATGCATATTATCCGGTCTCTAGTTATCACTATATACTATACGCTGTATACTTGAAGAGTATTGTCCATCTAAATTTGCACGTGCTTTTACACCAACATTTTCGGATACGGAACCCTCCCGTTCTAAACAATATTTTATTAAACGATGCGATTAGTATAGTACGTACTACCTACGAAGCGCTGAATAAAGAAGTCTTCAAGGTCTTATTTAACGGTACTAGTAGAGTAATTGTCAACGATAGTACAAGTATTCAGCTCAAAGGAGGTTATGGGTAATATGTGAGCTAATATAGAGCAGATTGCTTTAACATAGCATATAATAATGTTCACCCATAGTGATCATGTGGGCTTTATAAGAGCTTTTATACGATTGCTTGTAACAAGCTGATTAACATTACACAAAATCCACTTTGTGCAACAAAAGGCATTATATCTTTGTTATTTGAAGCCACAGAATAACTGATTACATTATAGTAGCTCACCTGTTCTTTCTTAAAATGCAAGTGATCTAAGGGTACACTTGTGGTCTTCAATTCAGAATATAGCTTAGTTAAAGTCCACAAAAATCCTTTAAACTGCTAAAGCTGTATAATGCTGTTGATGTTACTTATATTAACGCTGCAAGCGTTACAGTGTGGTCTCCGTGACGCATAATAACGTTCTTATTCAGGTGAAAGCTCACTTTTCACCTATTGCAGGTCGAATGTACTGTAATAACTCTTCATAAGTGCTAAAGTTACCGATGTTACCTCTTGTGACATCTTATAATGCAGTTTTGTGCTACTTGGGTACTGCACCAACAAGACAGTTCTGTGTTTTTAATAATAGACCCAGAAAAAAAGTGAACGCGTTTGTTCTAGCTAATTGCCTATTATAATTTGATATTTTATTATAATATAGACGACCGGATGGCGGAGTGGGTAGTGTACCTGCCTGCGACGCCGAGGTCGCGGGTTCGATTCCCACTTAAGACAAATCTTTGTGTGCATGAACATGGGGGTTTGTCTTAGTCTGGGTGTTTCTATGTATAATAAGTATGTATTTACAAAAAAAAAAAAAATGTATTAGTATCAGTTATTCTAGTACCCATAGTACAAGCTCTGCTTAGTTTGGGACTAGATGGCGTTGTGTGTGAGTTGTGAAATATAAAAAAAAAAAATATATTTATAAAAGTTCTGAATATAATCTATCATGGACTTATCAGGAACCTATTAAAACAAACCCGAAATGATTATGAGCGTTGTAGTGAAATAATTATGATTTAACTTATCAACACGAATATTTGCCAAAATACGCCAAGTTAAGTAAGAGCATCCTATTTTCCTAGCAAATCATTGTTTTCAATAAATCCAGTTGGTACGGTCTCACTGTGCTACTAGATATTGAAAATATACCAATTAAGATAATATCCAATTCAAATATTTTCCACTCCGTACCTGTCTCAATCAAAAGCTTTTAGCGACCGCAAATCACAGCGAAACCACACCCCTCCAATCTGGTCCCGCCCCCCTCACGCATGCGCGCCACCAGCCAATCAGGAGCCTCTAATCTCACCCCTCCCTTAAATCCGCCATTCACCCCCAATTGACCATCAGCGATGTCATTTTTTCCACACCAAACCGATCGCTTGTAGCCCCGCCCTTACCATTTTAAAATTGGGCCCCTTTTTTAATCGCAACCACAACCAATACATCCCTGATATTCCACCCGACCGGTCGTCTTAACTAGCTAATTAACTAAAATAAACTCTCTAATAAACCAATTAAAAAAGTGATGTGTCAGTGATTAAAAAATGAAATTAAAAAATAAAATTAAAAATGGATCATAGACAAAATTCGAATATGTATCCCGCGAATTTGACGGATTTGCTAGCCGTGTCGGCGTACCAGCAGAATGTTGACCGACTGTCGGCGTTGTCCGACGGCGAAGAGAAATATCAAGAATACACCGACAATACGGATCGGTTCGTCGAAAATGCTGATCGTTCTTCATCACCGGTGTCGACGTTAGATGACGGTGATAGCCAGTCGGCGTTCGGTGTCGACTTGACGGGAAAAGGAACGAATTTAGGCGGGAAATCTTTCACGATAGCGGCCATTTTGGGTCTGACGAATGGTGACGAGGATGTGATGAATTTGAGCGTTCAGGAACGGTTGCATCAGAACCAGAGACAATTGCAGAATTATCTGTATGCTGGACATGATGTGCAGAGGATCAATGATGGATTTTGCAGGACTATGGTTGGTGTACCGACGGGGTTAAGACAAGGTAAGGTTAAGTGCATAACTTGCTTCTGCCCGCGGTTTCATTAAATTCAGACTATTAGCTATATTTGTGAGAAATTTCATTAAAATCGGCCAGGTAGTTTTTGTGTGAAAGAGTAGACAAACGTTCACACATCCTCTCAAACTTTCGCATTTCAATATTTGGGGATTTGAGTCGAGGTAGATAGTGATTTGCTTTGAGTCGTTTTTTCTCACGCTCGAAGCAAAATCAAGTTTTGTTCACTGTTTTTGCCTTTTCTCTCTACTGAGGTGAAAAGTTGTATGTGCGTACGTTCTACTATAGAATCTTTTTAGAATAGAAGAATACATCATCATTCATTTCATTTGAATTCAGGACTCAAAACTAGCACTTAAAGAAAATACGACCATTTTTTTTTGATAAAGTAATTATTTTAATGATAAAAAGGGAAACTATGTACAATAATAGTAAAATAAATAAATATAATAATTTAAATAAAATAAATAATAATTTTGAGTCGAAATATATTTCGCTATGCAGTTTTGCAATTTGTACAATATTAGGCTTATGTCCAGCAGTGGGCTACTACGGGCTGATTATTCAATATTATGGTTGAAAATTTTAATAGACAATAGACAATATATTTATTTTCTCACCACAACAAAAATTAAATACATAAAGTCATTTGCTAAGATACAAGTATAGTAAAATTCGTTATTGTGGGAGACTGGTGCCCAAGCTAAGCCGAGGCTTGTATTTCAGGTCACCAGTTACCACCCTGGCTTACAATTCACAATACTATTGTTACAAATATCTGTAGCATGGTAGTAAACAGTTATACAATTTTCGTGGTGTCGTTAGGGTTAATATAAGCGTAGTATGTGTTGTAGGGCGTATGTATGTGTGTTTGTGAGTGTAGTGTAATTGTTAGAGTGGGCAGAGAGTGAAAAGAGAGTGTGATGTTGAAAGTGATAATTTAAATCGTAATTTAATGTGTTGATTCTGGAAGCTGCGGGTTCAAATCCCGTTAGACTCTTAATTTTTAACAATAACATTGTAAAAATATATAAGAGTTTCAATATACATAACTCAATTGGATTCAGTTGAATAAACAGATTTTTGCGGCAAAATACCGCCATCAGCTCTATACCGTACGTGTTAACTTAAACATTTTTATTGTTTTCTATAATTAAATTGCTAATTGTTTGTTTTTTATGAGTCCATTCGCTACATGCGTCATAAAAACCTACGATACCTATAGTTATTTTGAAACGTCAATTAAAACATATTTTATTAATGTTATTTAATTAAGCTCTTTTATCTTTGAATCCTATTATTATTTTATTGATGTTTTGCTGATATTTTTATATTAATTTTGCTACGAAAAGGAAAGGAATCGAACAAATCAAATATTTTAAAATCTATTCTGATTTTTAAATCGGACCTTTTCTGATATTTAAATAGGGCTCTCGCCTTTTAGCTTTGAATGAATGAATGAATGAATGAATCATTTATTTCAGATAATTAGAAAATCCATATACATTATTTAAACACATAACACAACATTAAATACCATTAGACATCACATAACATTGAGACACAAATATAAATACAATACAGCAATTAAAAATCCAGCTTCTTCTTCTTCGTCGTGTCGATGGCTGAGTCAAATTTTATTTTGACTTGTTATCGTGGAGAAAGGATTAGCCAATTCGCTTTGGAGAACTCGTGAATTGCCCAGGGTGCGCCGGACGCAGGGGATTGTTGTCTACGTCACTCGGGGAGGCTCCTTTCATGCACCCCAAAATCCAGCTACACTTAGCTTTCATTTTCATAATATTTCTGATCGTATTTGTAGTAGGTATGTGTGCGTTAGTGCATACATTTCGGAATGTTTTTACTTTGACAAGAAATCGGACAACTATCATTGGCAGCCCTAATTCTGTTATTTGGGGGGAGAGAAATCCAAAAAAGCTAATATCACAAAAAATACCGAGCTGTTCTTAAGTTATAATTGGCGTAACCAACACGAAATAGTTTCACTTACAATATTTTTTTAAGGGTCATAGATATAGCCAAATGAAATCAGTAAGGAGGTATAGATAAAATCAAAGATCTTGCCGGTTTTAAAGTTGGCTTCAGATGGCTCACCATCGACAAGTACCGTACTCAAGCATGGCCAATACTGACCCGTGTCATTTTATTTGCGTCTAACTTAAAACCCGCCACGGTATTTGATTTTATCTTTACCATAAGCAACTTTTTGTGTTCGTTTTAATAAAAAAAAAGTACACGTGTACATATTTTTATTACATCATACTTAATTATGTATATTTTACACAATAACACACAAAAAGATAAGTTAATCGTGAGAAATCTCGGTATTTTGATTTTATTTTATTTATTAACATTTCAAATTACCGGATGGCGGTGTGGGTAGTGTACCTGCCTGCGATGCCGAGGTCGCGGGTTCCATTCCCGCTTATGATAGACCTTTGTAAGCATCAGCATGGGGGTTTGTCTTAGTCTGGATGTCTCTATGTATAATAACAATAAGTACGTATTTACAAAAGAAAAAATATATGTGTTAGCATCAGTTATTCTATACCCATATTACAAGCTCTACCTACTTAGTTTGGGACTAGATGGCGTTGTGTGTAAGTTGTGTGATACATTATTTAAAATAACAAGTCCGAGAGTATTGTCAAGTATAACACAATGTCAATTAATATAGTCAAAAATAAATACAATAAAGTTCTAGTCAAAAAAAAAAAACTAATAACAATGTCAATATTAATTAAATGTCAATTTACTAGCAAATTAAATAGTTATGTCAAATATTTTTTTTTTATTATTTTTTTTTTATTTTTATTAATGATGTTTCTAAGCAATTAGATACGTCATAAAGATTACAATCTAGTCTAGATATAACATTAGAGACTAATGAGTAATTTAATTTTGACCTAAGCTACTAAATTAATTTATGCTAAGAATGTGTCCATTAACACCTATTATTATTGTCAAATATTAATCAAATTAAATGATGTCAACTGTTAATATTTAAAGTATTATACTCAAACTCTTAAATGTTGAGGAGTTGTACCTTGAAGTTGTTCCAGCATCAGCTCAGCAACATGAAATGCTGACTGCTAGATGTAAATACCTAAGTAGCTTTGGGTAATATACGAAAAACAATAAAGAAGCCACTTTTGATGCTGCCTCCGATTTCTCTAGGATCCCATCATCAGATCGTGACATGAAAATGGGACCACACGAAAAGTATACTCTTTCAGACAAAAAAAAATCTAAAATCGGTCCAGGCATCTTCGAGTAATCGGCGAACAAAAAGAAAAAGAAAATACCATCGAATTGAGAACTTCCTCCTTTTTTTGAAGTCGGTTTTAAATCAAATCTTAGCTCTTTATAAAATTTCTGGATATTAATTAAGGATGATGTTGATAAAGAGAGAGATATGGATGACTTTGGTCCCATAACAACATTTCATCAATATTATCGCGCTGCATATCGTAAAGGGGTTGGACAGGGTAGCATTTGATAAAGGGTTAGTTGTTGAAGGGATTAGTTTTGATCCTGTCCGGCCTAATGAGACAGGTGAAGATAATGATGGTCAAGATATACACGATATATCTATCGGATTAATCTAATCTACAAACATTTTATAAGCATGACAGTAATGAAGTGCACGGTTGGCGTAGTGGTATTAAAAAAAATAAGCACCTACTAGGTATAAAAATGACGCAACAGTTATATAGAAGAGACAACTTCATCATCATCATCATCATCAGCCTGTAGCAGTCCACTGCTGGACATAGGCCTCTGCCAAGGTGCGCTAGAGTTCACGGTTTTGTGCCTTTGAAGAGACAACTTTGTTTTGTTATTTTTTTTTATATTGTCTTTTTTTTTATATTGTAAAATTTTAAAAATGTGTAAATACATTGGAAGAACAAAGAAAAACAATTTTACTCTTAGGTAATCTTTTCTACAGTAAGAAATTATCATTAAATAATTATCATAGAGACATCAAGACATAACTCTATTTCTATAGGCGCGATATACACAGAAGCGATTAGGATACGATGCGGATGTGGATGTGGATCGGATTTGTTGTCGCTTCAAATTTTAATCGTACAAAATGTATGAAAGAGATGCGTCGTAAATTACACAGAAAGGATGCGGCGCGGATTTATCACTTGAGAATCCGCGCGTATAATATCGCTTGTTATACAGTACGAATACAAGTTTGAGCGACCAAAACGAAAAATGTGTGACGATATGGAATTAATATGTTTCTTCTGAAGACATTGTTTTACCGTATTCAATATAATATTGAAACATTCTAATGACATTTTGAATACATCAGGAAAACGATCTGGATATTCATATCATTTTTCCATTATCATAAAGTATCTATTTTCTTGTGACAAACTCCATACAGGAGTTATATGCACCCAATAAGACCTTTATCTATGCACATTTTGTATATTCATAAATTGGAGCACAGGAAACGCATCTTCGTCTTCTGAAGAGGACATGTTTTGCAACAAAGTCAGCCTGTATAATAACGATTTTAAGCAGATCTTTGCCTTTTATATGTAATTTAAGTCGCATCGGTGCCGTATCCGTTTCTCATCCGCATCGTATCCGAATCTTTCATCGCTTCTGTGTATTTTGCGCTTAAGGAACTTCTCAATGTAAAAAATAATCATATCACAAATTAATCAAGACAACAATAATTCAATTTATTGTATTTCTGGGTAATGTAGGCTTTATTATTTCCCCTTAGTTTTTATTACTTTTATTTCCTTTTCCATCCAATGGATGCATGGAAGAAATCGCCATGGTTAGCGATAATGCCACTACTTGTATGACCACTAAGTATAGGCCGGTCTATGTGTTTGGACGGCGAGTCGTTCCAATTGTGGGCGGCCGTGTATCGACATGTGTTTTCATTGAAAATGTTGTCGGAATACGGCTATCCGTGTGTGGAGCGTTTCGTTGTCTGGAAATCTCCGCCAAATAGTAGTGCTTGCATTACTGTGTTCCGGTTTGGTGGTGAGATCAGGCCCTGAAATTACTGGCACATGAGGCATAACATCGTAGTCCTCAGCTGCAGCGACGCATCTATAATCTGCTTTTGTGGATTGTTGATGTCCATGGGCTGTACTCCACTTACCATCAGGTGGACTACACGTTCGTTCGCTGTGGGCGTAGAATAAAAAAAAATCTGAACCGGACGAAATATAAATAAAAAAATAAATATTTCACAACTCACACACAACGCCATCTAGTCTCAAACTAAGCAGAGCTTGTAATAGGGGTACTAGAATAACTGATACTAATACATATAAGTATATACTTTTCTTTTGTAAATACATACTTATTATACATAAAAACACCCAGACTAAAACAAACCCCCATGTTCATGCACACAAAGATTTGTCTTAAGTGGAATCGAACCCACGACCTCGGCGTTGCAGGCAGGTTCACTACCCACTCCGCCATCCGGTCGTCATATAATCATTATATAATATGTAATCAGGTGCTAATGTAAATTTTTCAAAGTGTAAGTACAGTAAAGAATTTTATGATTATTTTATAGGATTTTTAACCGACTTCAAAAAGGAGGAGGTTTTCAATTCGATTGTATTTTTTTAAGTTTGCTCCCGATAACTCAAAGACGCCTGGACCGATTTGAGAAATTATCATCAGGTTTGGACCTGGTCATGGGATTCTAGAGAAATCGACGGCAATCCTCAAATGCTATACGCTTCTATATGGTTTTTCGTATATTACCTAAAGCTACTCGGATATCTAGCAGTCAGCCTTTTATGTTTCTGAGCTTGAAGGTACAATTCCTCAACAGTTAAGAGTACGGGGATAATTCTTTAAATATAGGCACCTTAAGGCCGTTTACTGTATTCTTTTAAGACACACATAGTTAAGTTCATTATATCGAACCAGAGAAAATCAGAAGTCAATAGAAAAGCTTAGTTGTCTATTTAATATTAAAAGTCAGCGTGTCTCCACCCACCCATATAAAAAGAGAAATTATGTAAGCATATTTGACATTCATTGGTGCATTTTTGAGAATAAAAATGCACAGTTTGGTTACTACAAAGCGTAGTAATATTTTTGCACAGTTGGGACTTTTATCGGTGCATTTTTATTCACCTAATAATGTCAAAAATGCACCGATAAAAGTCCCAACTGTGCAAAAATTTTACTACGCTTTCTTGACATTTATGCCTCTCTAGTTTATTTATTTATTTATTTATTTATTTATCAAGCAATGTAGCAATACAAAATAAAACATTTGTCACAATTTAGGATAGCTAAGGTAATCGAGTGTCACCTTTTCAAACGAAAGTTTGTTGTTAGTAAAAGAGTTACTTACAACCTCTTTGTATCGAACTATAAAAGCCTCTTGGTTGCAGACAGTCCTCGGCCAGAGTTAAGGCCGCAGGTTGGACAGCTCAAGACTTCCAGAACTCACTCCTTGACGTGGAACAACAGGTATGTACCTCATTTTAAAGGATTGGTTAATAACGTAACTATTTTTTCCATCTGAATGTATAGGGAACGATGGACTCGTTCGTTTACATATACATAATATTTGTATGTATGTCCATTGTCCATGTGTCTTATTCCTCTCTTGGCCAATCTGGATAGCAGTATCGGCCATTTGATTGATTGATTTTTCAAAGTCTATATTTGGCAAAATATTACAACAATAAAAACAAACGATCTTAGTCTGAATGTATACCCTGATGTTGATTTTATTAGAGGCTGTGCCTTTACAAAAAGATTCACATAATAAGAAAAGAAAAATAATTAACATACTTGCATTTAAATTCAATCCATCAAATAATGAGCCGATCTTACGCAGAGACCAAAGCTATATTGCACGGATAATGAGTACACAAAATTTACACTTTGATTGGTATGATATTATTTATCTTTTCAGTTTGAGTGCACGATTGGCATAGTGGTTAAAACGGTCGCCTCGCCGCTTAAAACTACGCTGGTGTTATGGGTTCGACCCCCACACGGAACAAATCTTTGTGTAATCCGCAAAGATTTTTCTACTCTGGGTATGCATTGTGTGTGAAATGTATGTTTTTTTGTTAACTGTCAATTGAACATGAATCGCCGCCTATGTGTGTAGCGACCTCTACTTTACTAAGAGAACTTAGGATCTTAATATTGTCAACCTTTAAAATCCTTATTCTAATTATGAAATACGGGTGTGCGATACGCCAGTGCAAGACTGACTGCGACTCAGGCGCGACGTATTGCACTCTCTTGAAAATGCCTAGAAGTATAGGTGAAACCGCGGTCAACTAAATAGACCAACATTACGTGAGTAACACCCGTATTTCATAATTTGAATAATGTTACAAACTCACGTCAGTTTTAACAAAAATATTTTAAATTAATTTGTTTCTACTTTCCAGTTCAGGCCGCAGCAAGCGAATACGCACGATATTCACCCCGGAACAGCTGGAGAGACTCGAAGCGGAGTTCGAGAGGCAGCAGTACATGGTGGGCCCTGAAAGGTTATACCTCGCGCATGCGCTACAACTTACGGAGGCACAGGTTAGTTCTTGACAGTATACAAGTAAAGTAACTTTGCTCTCTTGTTACACAAATATCTATTGAACCCTCTGGTCTCTGTTGTACATAAAGGATTTTCTTTAAAAAATATTACAAGAATTATATTCTTGTAATATTTTTTAAAGAAAATTTTAGCTTTGCTATGCCTTTTTGTAATTTATAAAATATTTAAGTTGAAAAATTAAGAATCCAGCAGGACTCGAACCTGCACCCCCTGGGTATACGCCCCAAGTGCTTTGCCAATTCAGCTATGGATTCGTATGCTGCCGGACTCGAAATTTCTCAACTCTTTTTGTGCCAGCTTTTAGCTAGACGAACTTTTAGAAGGATTATAATTATTAATACTACTAGAGAAAAAACGGGTTACTCACGGATTTGCCGACCGGTCGGCAAAATTCCGACAAAAATCCGTGAGTATCTCTAGTAATGATTTCTTCTCACGTTAGTTTAAATAGGATTATTAATATTGTTCTTTTTGAACAAAAATAAATAAATTTCTATATCGGGCTATTTCTAAATTTTATTACCAAGAACGTGAATTGAGTAACTTAGTAGAGAGTTTAAAAAAATATGGCGTTGCGCGTATTTTTTAACTCACATTACGATCTACGTGAACAGGCGATACGTTTATAATAATAATGGCAGCCTTGTATCTAACACCATGTCCCACTGCTGGACTCAGGCCTCTTCTCATGAGATGGGCTATAGCCATAGCCATAGCTTCTACAACGCTGGCCAAGTGCGGATTGGTAGACTTCACACACCCTCGAGCCCTTTTTAGGCACTCTTAAGCATGCAGGTTTCCTCACGATGTTTTCCTTCACCGTTAGCGAACGATTATTTATGTGATAAATACACACATATATTCGAAAAGACGAATCTTAACGATTTATCGACGGAGTTGTGTGTCGTGGGTTCAAACACGAGACTTTGCTTCTTCTTCTTCTTCTTCTTCCAGTGCCATCTCCTAACGGAGGTCGGCGATCATTAAGGCTATTTTTACCTTAGAGACGGCTGCTCTGAATAGTGATTTTGTGCTGAGGCCGAACCAATCTCTAAGGTTTTTGAGCCAGGATGTGCGTCGTCGTCCGGGTGGTCTGCGGCCTTGAATCTTCCCCTGAATTATGAGTTGCAGCAGGTTGTATTTGTCATTACGCATTATATGTCCCAAATACTGCAATCTCCTAATTTTAATGGTCTTAATGATTTCCAAGCCTTTACCCATTCTTTGCAAGACCGTTTCGTTTCTGACTTTATCCATCCATGATATTTTCAGCATTCTTCTATAGACTTTGCTTCGCCGCGGGTAAAATCTCCGTTCCGGGGGAACGCCGGGGATATCCGTTTCCCGCGACTTCGTCCACGTGGCTAGTTAACTATCCTTTTTTTTTTTTTATACTACGCCCACAGCGAACGAACGTGTAGTCCACCTGATTGAAAGTGGAGTACAGCCCATGGACATCAACAATCCACAAAAGCATAGTATAGATGCGTCGCTGCAGCTGAGGACTACGGTGTTATGCCTCATGTGCCAGTAATTTCAGGGCCTGATCTCACCACCAAACCGGAACACAGTAATGGAAGCACTACTATTTGGCGGCAGGTTAAAGGTGAGACGGTGGTGCTGCCGCCCTCGAGCTCATTCACAAGAGCTCTACCACCAGTAAAAGTAAGCGTTGACGGCAATATCTATTTCTAAACCTCATTTTTTTCTTTACCAGGTCAAAGTGTGGTTCCAGAACCGTCGCATAAAATGGCGAAAACATCACTTAGAAGTGACCCAGCAGCGGCTAGCAGTGCTTCAACGACATGCTCCTCACGAAAGAGAGGACGATATATAAATGACTGTGGAGTGAACGAGCTGGATATAGTGTTGTGACTCTTAAAGAGTGATAGTGTTAGAAGTGATAAGACTTTTGATGAGAGTGAGAGCCTGAGGCCGGCCGACGTACGTCATTTTATAAAAGCTGAAAGTTTACCTTCTTCTCTTCTTCGTCGTGTCGATGGCTGAGTCAAATTTTATTATGACTTGCCATCGTGGTGAAAGGATTAGCCAATTCGCTTTGGAGAACTCGCGAATTGCCCAGGGTGCGCCGGACGTAGGGAAGGGTTGTGTACGTCACTCGGGGAGGCTCCTTTCATGCACCCCAAGTTAAAGTTTACCTGTGTGTACTTTTAACCATCTTTTTCACTTTTTATTATGTGTAAGAACGATCACTTAATATGGAATATGGATCAAGTTGGCAATGGAGAAAAGAAAGTTGTTAAAAAAGTTACGCCATAATGTAAAAAAAGTATGGATTCAGCAAGATATGGCGTAATTTTTTACCGGCTGCCAAAAACGAGGAGGATCTCGATACGAAATAATGTATTTTATGGATATGTTGTCTAGATGGTGATGGTAAATATCCCCCGGCAACCAATAGACACTTAATATGGTTCCAACTTCCATCCCCAGACAATCTTAAAGGTTCATAATTTCTTTTTTTTTTACGTTTTTTTTAATATGTTATAGGTACATAAGGAGTATTTTCTCTTTCATAAAATGACGTTAGTCGGCCGCCATAGGCCGAATAGACTAGGAAGTCTATTAGTGATATATTGTGTAAATTGGTATGTATATTTAGTATTTTATGTAGATATGTCTGTCCGTATCGTAAATGGAATCGGATTTTCCATAAGAAGGCGATATGCAGGTAACGACATGATTTGAATATTTTTTCATAGGAGCCGAAGCTAGGGTTGCCGTGCATCAATTCCAGAACAAAATCTAGGGGGAAAGGGATGGAAATTAAGTCACTTAAATAACAAACGCGAAGCAGGCAAAATGCGTGTCATTCGTCGATAGTATATTTTGTTATGAAGCTAGATTTTTGGATGCCAAAGAATGGAACGCCCGAGTCTGTGTTTCCGCATGAGTACAACTTAGATCTCTTCAAAGCAAGAGTTAATACGTATCTCATAGGTAAGCGTGCTCCACCGTAGACCGCATCATCACTTACCATCAGGTGAGATCGTGGTCAAACGCGAGCCTATCCACCAAATAAAAAAGTCTAATAACGGGATACGGGGCAAGACGCAAAATGCCGGGATAATCCTGGAAATGTCGGCAGTCTGGCAACCCTAGGCAAAGCAGACATGCTCGATGCCGCAGATATGCTCGATCATCGGCAGTTGCCAACACGCGGTGTATCATCAATATATGGATACCCTTTAAAAATGGAATACGATATAATAATTATTTCTAAGTGTGAATAGTTTGTACAAAGGTGTGGATGGAATTAAGAAAAAAAGTTTGACAGCTGACAAAAAGGTTGTAGGTTTTATAACCTCTTTTCATAATATTTGCCAACATTCAAACTATATAGGTACTCAACTTATCCCAGGCTTAGTTGAGAGCGGGATCAGTTGACCAAAAACGAAATTAGTAACGTATTTTAGTAAGACTAAGTATGTATTTTAAATACCTAATTGTACATTGTCTAGTCATTAAACTCAGTTTTAAATATAAACCATTTGTTTTAATTTACATCGATTTTAAAAACTAAAGGACTCTAAGGAAGATATCTAGATTCTGAATAAATTTAGGGCTATGGTATTCTTTATATTTTATAATTTAAATTGTCATTATCATAACGTTTCATTATACTTTTATATTTTTCTTTAATTAACGCACCAACAACCTGTCCGTAACTTTGCTCATTTACTTCCACACTAAAACCAATGTCGTCGCGCACAGTGCGGTTCGCAAGGAATTTTCTCCTACGCACGATAAAGTTGTGGAATGAGCTCCCTGCCAAGGTTTTTCCTAGAGACTACAGCATGGGGTTCTTTAAAAAGAGTGCAAATAGGTTATTGAAGGGTCGGCACGCGTGATGCCCCTGGCGTTGCAAGTGTCCATAGGCTACGGTTACTGCTTACCATCAGGCTGGCCGTATGCTTGTTTGCCACCTCAGTGGAATAAAAAAAAAATAAAAAAAAAACTTACTTGTCCATCCTAAAGTTGCCTCTAAGAAATTGCTTATAGCGCCTTGGCCGTCCATTGTGCAACATAATTTTTAAGTGCAAACAGTGCAAACTGTTTACCAAATAACCTTTGTTAATATTGGTGTACAATAAAGATTACTCTATCTATCTATCTATAATACGATACAATTTATCTTTCTAGCAGCTAGAGTGTGAACAAACTGAAGGTCGATGACAAAAATAACAATAAATTAAAAACGATATTATCTAGTTGGTAACTGGTGGTAGAGCTCTTGTGAATGAGCTCGAGGGCGGCAGCCCTTCTCACCTTTAACCTGCCACCAAATAGTAGTTCTTCCATTACTGTGTTCCGGTTTGGTGGTGAGATCAGGCCCTGAAATTACTGGCACATGAGGCATAACACCGTAGTCCTCAGCTGCAGCGACGCATCTATAATCTGCTTTTGTGGATTGTTGATGTCCATGGGCTGTACTACACTTACCATCAGGTGGACTACACGTTCGTTCGCTGTGGGCGTAGTATAAAAAAACAATCTGTTATGTCATTAGAAATGGATTTTTTTTAAAAAAGGCGAAATGCAGGCAAAGAAGTAATAGAATTGCCACGAGCATATATAAAAACGATAATTTATTAAAATAAAGTTAATCAGCTACTTTTGGATGACGTAGATGAATACCTAGCTAATGATAATCTATACCTATATATAAAAGAAAGTCGTGTTAGTTACACCATTTATAACTCAAGAACGGCTGAACCGATTTGGCTGAAAATTGGTGGGGAGGTAGCTTAGAACCGGGAGAAGGACATAGGATACTTTTAAAATATTTTCGAGGGCAAAATTTTATCGAGGGCAAAGCCGCGCGGGGCAGCTAGTACCTATTAAACTATCCTTTACCGTTATCGGTCAAAGATATTAAAAAGAATTTAAAATAATTATCTTGTATTAAAAACAAAGTTGTGTTGTCGAGTTTTGTAACTTTTCAAAATTATCAATACTTGTCTTATCGTAGAAGAAAGTGATTGTGGATTATAATAAAATATTATGTTTTGGTCTTTAAGAGGGTGAATGTTTGTATCGGCTAATCTCCAAATCTTTAAGAGCATATAACTGACTACAAGGCGCGTAAGGCATAGGTTATTTTTTAACGGACTTCCCAAAAAGGAGGAGTTTCTCAATTCGGCCGGTAGGTTTTTTTTCTATGTATGTACATCGATTACGTCGCAGTTAATGGACCGATTCGCGTGATTCTTTTTTTGTTCGACGCGAAATAGCTGCCAAGTAGTCCCATAAAAATTTCTTTCAGTTTGGTTTATTAGTTTTTATTTTATAAGCATTATTAGTAATTGAAGTCGGTTTTTTGTATTGGAAAATTATTATCGATATTCGTATTATTATTATAATAATTTATTAGAGCTATATTATTCTTAATACAACAGATTCAACGTGGATGAAGTCGCGGCAAATGCTAGCAAAAATAATTAAGCAAATCACAAAAATTAAAACAATACTAAATAAACGACATAAATAGCAAATAATTTCATAATAATATTCATATTCCAAGGAAACTTAGTTCAAACACGCTGTATAAATGCATTTTGCTTTGAAGGTGGATAGAAATTTTATTTGTTGATACGCGCGATGCGCTGTGTGTAATTCCGATAGAATTTTTTGCATGTACCGTCGACGAATTGGTGTACGGAATAACCTAAACTGGTTTATGTTACACTATAATTATGTTGTAATTTTTGTAAGATTTTAATGTAAGTGATTTTAATAAATTAATAAATAAATAAAATGATACTTAAGTCGCTTTAAGAAGACGGAAATCATCTCTCTGACAAACATAATGTTAAACCAGTACTTCGAAGGTTGACCAGTTCCGCGGTGCAAGAGAATGGGGAATTTATGAGCAGATTATTGAGAAATGTCTCCTTGAGAGTAATGGAGAGTTCTTATGAATGAACTCAAGTAACTTTAAGTAAACTTTACTATCGGACGGTAAGCTATATACTTGTCTGCCTTAAGACAAGGCCATCCGGTCCCTTTGACAACCGAATGGCGGAGTGGGTAGTGTACCTGCCTGCGACGCTTAGGTCGCGGGTTCGATTCCCGCTTAAGGCAAATCTTTGTGTGCATGAACATGGGGGTTTGTCTTAGTCTGGGGGTTTCTATGTATCATAAGAATGTATTTACAAAAGAAAAGTATATATGTATTAGAATCAGGTAGTCTAGTACCCATATTACAAGCTCTGCTTAGTTCGGGACTAAGCAGAGCTTGTAAGTCTTGTGTGTAAGTTGTAAGATATTTATTTATTTATTATTTATTTATTTATTGGTCTAGTTGAGAGATGGCTGTTCTTTATTTAATTTATTTTTATTTTAAAACTTGCATATAATAAGTGTACTATGGCGGACTTAATGCCACAGGCATTCTCTACCAGCCAACCGTAAGGTGGTGCAGAAATAACAAAGGTAGGTGCAGTAAAAATGTTCCAATTTAATGAGAAAAGTCACTGGTGGTAGAGCTCTCGTGAATAAGCTCGAGGGCGGCAGCACCACCGTCTCACCTTTAACCTGCCAAATAGTAGTGCTTCCATTACTGTGTTCCGATTTGGTGGTGAGATCAGGCCCTGAAATTACTGGGACAAGAGGCATAACACCGTAGTCTTCAGCTGCAGCGACGCATCTATAATCTGCTTTTGTGGATTGTTGATGTCCATGGGCTGTACTCCGCTCACCATCAGGTGGACTACACGTTCGTTCGCTGAGGGGTAGTATAAAAAAATACAAATGAGGTTCGTCACGATGTATATATGATGTATATATGTTATGTATGGTGTTACGAGTAAGTATCATGTAGTATGGCTTCGCTGCCTATATCAAAATGTGCAAAGTTCAATTCCTATCTAGGATACCTACCGCGTCTAGATATGGCGTAGTTGTATAATAAATACCGATCTCGTCAGTGGGTCATTCTTCAAGGACAACAACTTATAGGTAAGCATATTGAATATAGTTTCTTAGCTATTTGCGATTTCCTTAACCTACTAGAGCAAGGATTATTACTGATATTGATTTTATATATGAGCCTTGAGATTTCATATATTTAAATTAATCTAAGCTTCAGTAATTCAAGTCCTCCACTCACAGAGCACACCTAGAGTCATATTGTCATATTGGTAGCGTCATATTGGGTGCATGAAAGGAGCCTCCCCGAGTGACGTACACAACGATTCCCTACGTCCGGCGCATCCCGGGCAATTCGCGAGTTCTGCAAAGCGAATTGGCTAATCCTTTCACCACGATGGCAAGTCAAAATAAAATTTGACTCAGCCATCGACACGACGAAGAAGAAGAAGAAAAAGAATTGGTATGGTATAACATGGGGAAAAAGCGTCTACTGTCACATGATGCAGACGAAAATGCAGGCCAGAGCTAGCATGTATGACATTGCCTGTAGGGAAACAGGGTGTGATGTTCCTCCACCACAAAGAGAGGAGGTGGATCCTCCGACCAGGCTCGGTGGTATGGCCTGGCGGACCGCTGTCCAACAATAGCGTATTGGAAGTTGTATTTATATACACTTGCTGTGAACATTTCGCTATCGCGATTCAGCGCTCTTTGACAGTTGTGACGAGTGTGTCACTTCTTGACGTTTTCATGTCAACCGTCATTTTTTATGTGCGGAGACCGCCACATTGCCCTCAGAATAACGAAATGCCCTTTCTAAAGGATTATACTATACGACTGCTGCCTTTCACAACTTAGGAAATATTCTACAAAGTGTCGTAACTGCATAATAACGCGTTGCGAAACGACATGTGACGTATAACGTGTTAGCTAATCGACAACATTGGTTACTATAACCGGTTGCAGAATACGGACGACTGTGCTAGTGGTGGGCAGATACTATCGATATTTTATACTTATTTAAAGTTGATAAAATCATGAATGTAACATAAACTTCACGCCTTTACTACATAGAAAGGTTGAGCAAAGGTTTTATGACTCACATTTTACCTGTGATGTTTAGGTCCCATGTAATAGAAGACGAGCCTATCCATTTCCATTTCCTATTCCAATTCCATGCCAAAATTCCCATATAACACTTTAGCCCTACCGGGCATGCGCTGGAATCCTACGAGGCAGTCAAAAGGGGTACGTTTAAATTTTATTACAGTGGACCCCCGGTAATCCGACAAACAGTTTGCAGGGCGTGTCGGATTAGCGACTTTGTCGGATTATAGAGTACTGCCTTAGACCCCCTGTAGTCCGGCTTTTTTTACGAAAGAGTACCTTGTAATCCGACAGATCCAACGATAAGATTCTACATCTTATAATAATATATATGTATGTACTCTGAAGTAAAAATTATACTTCATTATGAATGTCAAATTTAATAAATTAAACAACACAATAGAGCGACTTTTTATTATAAAATTAACGTTAGTAATGCTATATAACTCACATAAAATAAGCAATAACTTTACATTAGGAAATACAAATTGATTGTAACTAAAATAATCAAAAAATATGAGTCAAATTAAATAGTCAAACACGCATGAAAATATTCATCAATTTTTAAAAAGAAGATTGTTAAAAAAGTATTCGATTCATAATAAATAATAGACCATGTCGGATTACAGGGGGTGCCGGATTATCGAGGGTCCACTGTAATTGATTTATCTACAAATCGACCTTTTTAGATACATCATTGAACGAGCGCAGCGCCCGTGTCAGCGGCGCGCGTTGAAGCAGGTTGGTGCGCGCGGCCCATATTGCCAGCAATAGCGGCCGCCGCGCCGCCTTCGCTCCCTGTACTCGTCCGGTACAGTTAGTCTTATTTCCTCCAATAAAGCAGGATTTGTTATAAGTTCCACGTAACACTTTGAATAAGTTAATTGGTTAAAAGGTATTGTAAGTAATTGGTAAAGCTATTAAGAGGCAGATACATATAAAAAACTCGTTAGTATTTTTGGTGCACTGTTACATCTCTGGCCCTCTATTTCCGGGGATGTATGAAAGGGAAATAGTCTGTTTGAACAGACGAATTAGGAGGCTAAGTCAAAACAACGACGACAACCGACGAATCGCCGGGTCAGAAACCTTTTTAACGCGCTTATATTAGCTTCTCCTGTATGTATGTATGTATGTATGTATGTATGTATGTATGTATGTATGTATGTATGTATGTAACCGACTCCTTTGGACTCGATTTTGACCCACTTTAAACGGACAGATTTCATTAAAATTTTGCACACCTGTCAAAGATCGATGACAATGCAATAATTCGAAAAAAATAAATAAATAAATAAATAAATAAATAAAACGCTCTTATAAATAAACCAAACTAAAAAGTAAAAAATACTAGTATTATGGTGAAAAAGCGTGGGACGCTCTGTGCCATATTTTTCGTCTATCGAGCAACCCACGTTTTTTCACAATAATACTAGTATTTTTTGTTCATTACCATTTTCAGCTTATATTAGGAATTATTTTTCACTTTTTAATTAGAAGTACTTTAAAAGCGTGATTTTTAGTTTTTTTAAACTATTTTTTATTCTAGTTACATTGGCTTCTTCAACTGTACGGAGTGCATCTACCTACCATCAGATTTCAACAGCTCAGTACTGGTCGATACAATATTTTAGTTAATACACGTAGTTGTTGACGGTGTCTGACTAACGACTAAGTCAGATCTTCGAAGTGACAACCTGGACTGACCAGCTATCGTGGAAGCAATCTCACTTTATTAAAATGGCTACCTATCCAACGACCGACTACAGTTAGTATTGCTACTAATACTAGTATAATGGTATTGCTAGGGGTGCATGAAAGGAGCCTCCCCGAGTGACGTACACGATTCCCTACGTCCGGCGCACCCTGGGTAATTCGCGAGTTCTCCAAAGCTAATTGGCTAATCCTTTCACCACGATGGCAAGTCATAATAAAATTTGACTCAGCCATCGACACGGCCATCGACGACGTGACGATACCAAATTACATTATCAAACAAAGAAAGATAAATCCTTTATCTGCCAAGAGGTCGAAAAAAACATTGATAAGTATTGTTTATATTTTTAGAGTCCCTTACACTAAGGGTGACCACGGAACCCTATTGTGAAAATACTTTCTGTCTATTCGTCCGTCTGTCATCGAGTCAATCTCATGAATCATCATTAATTCTAGTAAATTATTAAATCTGGTGTTTGCTCAGCCGATCTTATGACAATTGTGTGTATATTTGGCCTTACTCCTATTCTTACTGGTGGTAGAGCTCTTGTGAATGAGCTCGAGGGCGGCAGCACCACCGTCTCACCTTTAACCTGCCGCCAAATAGTAGTGCTTCCATTACTGTGTTCCGGTTTGGTGGTGAGATCAGGCCCTGAAATTACTGGCACATGAGGCATAACACCGTAGTCCTCAGCTGCAGCGACGCATCTATAATCTGCTTTTGTGGATTGTTGCTGTCCATGGGCTGTACTCCACTAACCATCAGGTGGACTACACGTTCGTTCGCTGTGGGCGTAGAATAAAAAAAAAAACTTAAGGCAGCATACGAATCCATAGCTGAATTGGCAAAGCACTTGGGGCGTATACCCAGGGGGTGCAGGTTCGAGTCCTGCTGGATTCCTAATTTTTCAACTTTAATATTATATAAAATACAAAAAGGCTTAGCAAAGCTAAAATTTGCTTTAAAATATTGCATTAATTATTATGTAGCCAAATTTTTGCAACCAATAGGTAGACATTAACAGTATAGAAAAGATTGATTTTTTTAAAATTTCTATTGCCGACTGACTTGACTTATCGGCCCAAGAAATTTACATCTAGCTCCTACATAACATAATATGATACGGAACCCAGTATGTGCGGGTACACTCACACTTCGCCGGTTATTTTATCGACAAATCTCGTTCCCATCACTACTGTAAGCTGTTCCACTCTCGCTATCGGCGCGACAAGACGTCGATATTACTTGTTTACATCTGTGTAAACAAAAACAAAGAGTATTATTGTTTTTTTTTATTTTACGCAGTCTTTGTTTATGTGAATGGATACAGTGAATATGGATTTTCAAAATGGTGAGTTTTAATGTCATATTTTGGGCTTTTTGAAGAGGAAGGTAGAAGGGTTGGTTTAAAACTTTATTTATTTAATTACACAGACCTTCAAATATATATTTTTTTTGACCTTTTTAACCTTCTAAAAAAATATATATAATCGAATTAAGAACTCCTTTTTTGGTAGTTGTTTAAAAAAGACAAGGTTCTGAATTTGATTGTAGGTTTATTTTTTTATGTTTGTTCCCCGATTACTCGAAGACGCCTGAACCGACTTGAGTTTTTTTTTATCTGGGAAAGAGTATACTTGTCATGTGGTCACATTATATAGGCACCTTAAGGCCGTTTTCTGTATTCTTTCAAGTTACAAACAGATGAGGCGAGAAGTTGATCTACTTATGTATTTGTTACTTTTTAGTGCCTTTTTTGTAATTGATGTCGTTTTCTTTTTGGAAAATTATTGAAATTACTGATGTTTTAGATTCCAGGGTGCTCTAAACTCGAATTTACCCGTATTTTCTTTTTTAATTCCTTCAGGCTTTTTCACAATTCACTACTCAAAATGATTAAAACATGAGATATTTCTCAGGTAAAATAAACTTATCTAGTCTAGTTATTTATTATTTATTTTATAAATGTATGCCGTAATTAACATTTAATCTGATTCTAAACAGTTGGATTAAAACTAAGCTAAGCTCCGGTTATTCAAATCATTGTAATTAGTATAATTAAGTATTATTTATAATTTATTTTTATATCATTGTTTGTAATGTTTTGACATGTTCAAGCGCCTCCTGGGGCATATGAAAATGAATGATTTGAATTTGCATTTAAATTTAAATTTGAATCATATTAAAAATACTTGTGAAAGTATTTTTCTCACACACATTACGGTTCGCGCCATTAAACTGCCATAAATAGTATAATTAGATTTTATTAATGAAAAAAAATATTAAAATGGGAATCTAGGATATAATTTTAATCTCACGTGCGAGTTATTCCTAGTACGGGCGTCGTGTTTTAAAAAACGAAAACGGAAAAAAAAGATCAATTTATCACATTTACATACACGTGCTTCTTCGAGCAAGGCATTCTTTGGTGATTTGCGTGGCAATTTTTAAATTTAATATTTATCTTAAATCGGCATCATTTTCTTAAAATATACGTAAAAGTAATATTTTTTATAGAAGTGGCACCTCAATGAGCGATATACTTACATATATAATCGAGTTTAAAAAAAATGGATGCCACGCAAATCACAAAACACTCCACGATAATGATTTTTTTTAAATGTAAATTTCTCAAATAAGTCATTAAGTCATCGTCATCAGGTAAAAGCATAAGTAAGTAACTAACACAGAAATCGTTTTTTTAAAGCTTTATTTATAATAGAATCAGTCGAAAGATAATTATGGAGTTGAAGTTTCTTCCATGGATCACGGGTGAATTGCCGGTACTTTTATATTATTGAAAAACTTATTAAGTTTTTCATTAAGACAATGTTTAGCTTGACTTTTTTTCTTCAAGTTATATTTTCGGGCACTTATTCGACTTTTCGCTCGTCTAGCTTTTTGTTCGCGACGGTTTAAGTCATGAATACTAAATATTTTTTTCTTCAGCTTTTCTTTTATAATATCTTGCCCGGTTTTGGGCCTTCAACTCTTCATTATTTTAGGCCTCTCTCTTCTTCTTCTTTCAGATAGCTTCTTTCTTTCTAATTTTTCCTCTCTTGTTAATGGCATTTTGGTCTAATAAATAATTTATTACAATTTTAGTTAATCTGATACTATTTCTATTATTATTAGGTACTGACAAAATCAGAACCTCATCAGCTTTGTCATTTTAAGTCTGATTTAAACAAATTTATATTTAATTAAAGTAATAAAAAAATATTTTCATACCATACTATTACAAAACTCAAAGTTATTTCACTTGCATGGTCAATAATTGATTTACGTGGGTCTAAACTACCACGTAAACCACGTAAACCACGTAAATCACGACCACGGAAATCAAAATAAATCTTTTATTCTGAAAATATATAAAAACCTTTTAAGCAAACGTACTGTGTTTTGAATATAAGTTACGTTACCATAAATTTGTTAGCTACAATATTTAATTCAATAAAAAAATTAACAGACACCGGAGAAAATTGTACCACGCAAATCAAAGTTTTGAGAAACCATACCCCCGAAACGAAGTTCTTACCTCAATTTTTCGGAATCTCAACGCGTTGTCATACAAGCACTCTGCCCGGCCGCCGGAGCGCGGCTAGTTTATAACATGAATTAGGATGAGGCAACATCGGGCCGCGAAGTTAGGGATGTACAAGTGAATTTACAATGATCCACGCAAATCAGTAACTACCCCGGGACAGTAACATTTTTATTTTTTTTATTTAATGTAATTATTTAAGGACTATGATCTTATTTTTCATAGCATTGTCAACTTCTTAGGACTTTATGTTTTATTTTTGATAAGTATGTACCGTTTAGTTTAAAATATATAATTTACTAAGTAACTGGATCGGGGTTTGGGACACTCCACGAAAATCAAAGAATGGGGGTGTTTTAATTTTTTTATGATATTAAATATATAGATAATCGAATAATAATTAATAACCCAAATAGGAGAAGATGAAAGATTTTCCCGAAAAAAAAAGTGGCTTGCTGACTTTTCAATTTATATTCTTTTAAGGCGTTGCCGCTTAAAAAACGTTTCTAGAAGAATGACCCCCCCTTTTGTCGGTGGCATAAAAAATAATAGTCAGTACAAAATAATAAAATGGGTGTCTCAGAACAAACAGTGCCGGATTAAACCAGCGCGGGGCCTGTAACAAAATCTGTCAGGGGGCATTCAATCATTTTTGTATATTATAGGGCCTTTTGCCTGCTTTAGGTTTTAAAGTTTATGGTATAAAAAAAAAAACTATAAACAAAACAACTTTTTTTCATTTATTGTGGGCAAATTTAGATAAAACGTATTCCATATCTAGTTCTTTAAGCAAATCATGCTCTGCAAGCTCATTATATCGGTCAGTATGGGCAAGCCTGTATTCACAAAACATACACAAATTTGTTCTTACTAGCAAGATATTTTACGCTACTATTTAAATTTAATTATTATGACGGCGTTGGAGCGCGGGGTTATTTAATTTGCGGGGCCCGTAGCATTTGCTACTCTATGGCTAATCATCCGGCACTGAGAACAAAGTATATATATAACATAAATTATGAGATATACCGCTAACGATATTTGCATATATATAAAACAACTTATGCGATGTTTGAATGTCACTAAGGGCATTGACATCAGCAGAAAAACAAGGTTTGTTTACTCGTCGTAGGTACACACAGGGCCATCGTCCACCATATATGTAACATAACAACACGTATTTATTACCCAAAACAGAAGGATATTGCAGAGGCGTATGTGGGTGTACCACATTTCACCAGTATAATTTAGGGCTCATTGACGACCGGATGGCGGAGTGGGTAGTGTACCTGCCTGCAACGCTGAGGTCGCGGGTTCGATGCCCGCTCAAGACAAATCTTTGTGTGCATGAATATGGAGGTATGATTTGGACTGGGTGTTTCTATGTATAATAAGTGGGGAAATTTCAACAAGCGATTTTTTTTTGTCATTTCGGTGGACTTTTTTAATTTCAATGCTATCTATATATTTTAAGTGAGAAATGAAACTTTTGATGATATTTGATGTCCACTCACACACAATGTTATAAAATTATAACATTGTGTGTCATCAAATATCATCAAAACTTACATAAATATTTAAGGATGAATTTTTTAGAGTCCACTGAAATGAAAAGTGTCTAACGAAATGATAAAAAATTACCACTGAAATGATAAACTGTGCCCTGTTTCTTACTGTGTGATAAAATTTTTAAAACAATATGAACACTACTCAAGCAAATCAGTACTTACGGCGAAATTAAATACACAATTTTGAAACAAATTAAAGGAATCTAGCTCGAGTTATAACAGCCACCGAAATGATCCTACTTTTGTCCCTATATCACTGAAATGATAAACTTACTTTTGTGGCGGGAAACCGCAAGACGTTGGGACTGGTGCGATCGCGCCTAGAGCTTGAGCTGGCCTGATCCGAAGTGAGGAAAGGTGAGAAGGGCATAACAACGCAATGTTGACGTGGCTATTCTACTAAAACTTACTGTCCTCTGAAATGATAACTTTTTCTGGACAAAAGTTGACTTCCTGTCAAATCCATGAGAAAGAAGATAAACAAACAAAAATGGTTTTTATTTGATCGAATATATTATAATTTAATGATAAAACAACCGATTCAAATCCATATTATGAATATATTTGCAGGGGACGGTATTTTATGAGCGGAATTGGGTTCGGGACAGGCCACCGTGATGATAAAATGACATTTTGTAATTTTTTTTTTTTGGTATATTATTGGGTAGAAATCAATGATTTTTTTGCCAAGGTAGAGAAGTACTTACTTTTTTGAGAAAAATATATTAAATAAAAAACCAGCACATTGCACTACCATTCTCACGTTTGCCGTGTATTTTTTATGCTTGTGCAATTCACCCCAAGTATGTATTTACAAAAGAAATGTATATATGTATTAGTATCAGTAAAATTTGATTTAAAATATCTTTAAGGAGAATCTTGCTAAAGTATTTTTGCATCTGTCTTCCGCATAATAAAAAAACTTAAAAGATAGTAGGTAAACAATTATATTTATTTTTTCTAATATAAATTATCTTACATAGAATGTATTTTTAACTATATTTTATTTATTTATTTATTTATAGGAAGATCAACAGCATGTAACAATTTGAATAGCTTAACGTAAATAAGTGACAGAGAGCCAATAATAGATCTTCACGAATAAACTTTTGAATATAAATACAAATTTTGTGAACATCAAAACAAAAGTACAAAAGTAAGCGCTTAATTATTCAATTAAAACTAAAAAACACATATTTGTAAAAGAAGTTAACTAGTAAATACTAATAGTATCAGTTATTCTAAGTACTCCTATGCATTCCTCCACATTCAATGACAAGTCGCTCACTGTCCAAGCAGTTCGTTTATGGGATGCATTGCCAATACAAGTGAGATGTTCTAGAACACTGCACACTTTAAAAAAAAACGTTAAAGAGCACTACCTATCGCAAGCACAATAAATTAATCTATATTTTCGTTATTAATAAATAAATAAATATTTCACAACTCACACACATTGCCATCTAGTCCTAAACTTAGCAGAGCTCGTACTATGGGTACTAGAATAACTGATACTAATACATACATACTTTTCTTTTTTGTAATTACATACTTATTATACATAAACACACCCACACTGAGACAAACCCCCATGTTCATGCAC
Organism: Hypena proboscidalis; assembly: GCA_905147285.1. Lineage (NCBI taxonomy): Eukaryota > Metazoa > Arthropoda > Insecta > Lepidoptera > Erebidae > Hypena > Hypena proboscidalis. Next base: position 5,725,251 of record LR990155.1, read on the forward strand.
ACAAAGATTTGTCTTAAGCGGGAATCGAACCCACGACCTCGGCGTCGCAGGCAGTACACTATCCACTCCGCCATCCGGTCGTATATTATTATTTATTTATTACAGTCTTTGTACTATCCTGCTTATTATTTAGATATTTTATGTATACTATATGTGTAGGTATGTATTGTAATATGTATTATAATATAATATAATATGTTACTGGTGGTAGAGCTCTTGTGAATGAGCTCGAGGGCGGCAGCACCACCGTCTCACCTTTAACCTGCCGCCAAATAGTAGTGCTTCCATTACTGTCTTCCGGTTTGGTAGTGAGATCAGGGCCTGAAATTACTGGCACATGAGGCATAACACCGTAGTCCTCAGCTGCAGTGACGCATCTATAATCTGCTTTTGTGGATTGTTGATGTCCATGGGCTGTACTCCACTTACCATCAGGCTACACATTCGTTCGCTGTGGGCGTAGTATAAAAAAAAACTAAAATATATTCACAGTATATGTAGGTTTTTAGTTTTAATTTCTTTATTCATTTATTAATAATATGTATAAACCATTTCACTTTCCAGAGCCACAAGAGAACGTTTCGAGTCTTCAAGGACTGCACGCGGATTTCGATGACTGGATTATAAAATACAAAGCGTTTCATACAAGGTAATCAACTTTATATCATTCATCACGCCTATATTACCCATAAGAGTTCGGCAGAGGTGCATAATACCCATACTTCAACTTTGTTTGGGTGCCTATCGCCATCTACCAGGCATATTTCTAAACTCAGCGCTGCGACTGAAAATTTCTTAGCAGAAAAATCCAATCGAACCCAAGATCTGCAAAGCCGTCACAAATAATAATTATTTATGGTACAAGGGTTTTCCGTAACATTTATTTATAGAGCCTAATATTATCTAAGTATTTGATTTTAATTAATTTAATTGTCAATCACGAATATAAAAACATTAAGACACTAAATAAGCGTGTATTTATATAATTTAAAATAATTAAAACGTATCGTTTGTAGTTAATTAATAAAATTTATATCAATGTTTATTACTAACCTACATGGTGGCTGTTTTGTTTTTTTTTCTAAGGGGGTCTTCTAGACTTGGTCCTGGTAGCATATATTGATAAGCTCTCGCCAGCATGATTAATACTTATATACTAAAATTTTATCTGAAACGTGCAGCTCTGCTCGCGCAGTGGGAATAATATACCTAATTAAAAACGTATAAATGCAAGCTTTCTGGGTAGGACATAATAGACAATACTTCACCGACGTTCTACGCGGGGCAGCCGCGGGCACAAGCGAAGTAAATCGAGTACAACTGTACCGAAATGTAAACAATACAAACGACTGATTACAACAATCGCGTGAGGTCATCGGCGTTACACTTGTAGTGCTTTGATTACAGCCATTTATAACGATATAATTATACAAACAATTACATTTAATTATCTTAGATGCAGTGGCGTAGCGTGTAATATATTATTATTGTATCTCACAAAAGAAAAAAATGTTTGCATAAAACTATATTTATTAAATAATTTTTACAAACAATTCAAATTAAATATACACTCTCCTTGCCTTTTTTCGGCAAACTGATTTATTAAATAATTTATAGCTGATGATGACTAGTTTTTCTAAAGTTTCTGCCTCTATCGACAAATACTAACTGAGAGGTCTGACAGGCAATCATGTCCCATCGAAGTTCTTAGTAAATTTTTTTAACACGCTTATATTTGCTTCACCTGTATGTATGTATGTATGTATGTATGTAACCGACTCCTTTGGACTCGATTTTGACCCACTTTAAACGGACAGATTTCATTAAAATTTTGCACACCTGTCAAAGATCGATGACAATGCAATAATTCGATAAAAAAAATATATATTAAAAAATAAATAAAAAAAAACGCTCTTATAAATAAACCAAACTAAAAAGAAGAAAAAAAGTAGAAAATAAAAATATAGTTTAAAAAAACCGACCGAAAAATATAGTTTTAAAACTATATTTTTTTTACTTACTTACGCACTTTGGGGGCCCTTGCCGTAGGCCCCGTATACTTGATACGGCGGATACGGCGTTAGCTAATGCTTAGATGTACCCTTGATGTTAGTATAAGGCCTTTGCGATCTAACGAGATTACTGTAAACTCAGCCTCCAGATGTTGCATATATGAAAAAAAAAGAAACAACAAATCCAATGCAAAAACTACCGTAAATATCCATTCTATTATGTGCATCCTTAGGTTGCCTGGCAGAGATCGCGTCAAGCGATAAGGCCGCCCTTAATTTGTACGTTATAGTTTTAAGTACCTATTTCTTTGTATGTTTGTTACAAATTTGAAGTGCTAATAAAGTTTTTTCTATCTATCTATGATGAGTGACAGATTTACCAGCAGGCTGAGTAGGCTGGAGCCCAGGGCGGCAGATTTTTGGGGCGGCAAATTTGGGATCCGATTTTTTTTTACTGTATTTTTCTCGTAGAAATGAAAAAGATTTCATTACGGTTTTCTGATGTTTTACAGATAGAACTCTGCAACAAATTTTGTCACTTTACATTCGGTATAGCATAGAGCGTAAAAATAATCTAGGACTTGACAATTGTAGAGGCAAGGGCGGCAAAAACTGCCCAGCCTATACCTTAAAAATTTTAAATCCGCCACTGGTCGAAATGGGTGGTGTCCAACTGCTGGGCACGGGCCTCTTCTCACGATGAGAAGGATTAAGCCATAGTCTACAACGCTGCTAGCCTAGCGCGGATTAGAAGACTTCACACACCCTAAGGTACTTTTTAGGTGCTCTCAGGCATGCAGGTTTCCTCACGGAGTTTTCCTTCACCGTTAGCGAGCGATAATTTTCATGATATAACACATATCTTCGAAAAGACGAATCTTAACGATTTATTGACAGAGGTCTGCGGTAAAGTGAGTTCGTACCCGAGACCTTCGACTTAACAGTCCGATCGTCTCCCTCTAGGCTTCACAAATCTACATAATTATATATATTATTTGAAATTACCATTATATTTTTTAATTTTTTCAGATCAATTCGAACTCAAGAGGAACCTACATGTACAGGAAATGTTGCAAGCCACAAAAATATAATTCTAGAAGATGTGTTCGTCGCCGACATCTTGTTGAGGCAAAGGCATGAACCGTATACAGCCAAACACCCTAGTTTATTAAAAAATGATTTTTTGTTCTATGATCAAATTGTCTATGGATTGTTAAGTAAAAATGGCGATAGGCGGGTTATTTGTAAGTTAAGGAGATCAAAACTTTGATTTAAATTAGTAAAATAAGATTTAGACCCAGTTTACCTAGTTTCTGATAATATTCCGATTTAACTGCCATTTAACCCATTTAAATATGGCTCTCAGATTTCATCGATCTAGTAAGTTATGATTGAGTTAGCAAGGACTTTATCAGAACCTGGAGAAACTGACCTTTAATATTTTTGTACAAAGTCCATGACGTATTTAAGTAAGTTTTGTAAAATATAATTTAAAATTACTTAAATTGTGAAAAAAAGTATGTAAATAAATTATGGTGTAAGTTTAACAATCTTTGCCACGTTTTTTTTTTAATTTTTGGCTCTTGGTTAAATAATTTTCAAAGATAAAAAAAAAATCACTAATAGATTTCAATGGTGATAGAGCTCTTGTGAACGAGCCCAAAGGCGGAAGCACCAACATCTCACCTTTAACCTGCCACTAAATAGTAGTGCTTGCCCTAGTTCCATTGCAACAGCTGTGAGGAATCGAAAAATTCGCCACAACAAAAAACATGGTAAATAACCCGTGATCTATACAAAGTTCCTCAATTTTGTAGGAAAGAGCATGGAAATATCGAACTCGACGCGGACGAAGTCGTGGGCAACAGCTATGTTTAGTCTCAAACATTATAAAATGACATGAAATGTCAACCTACCAACGGTTCCGAACTAAATACAAATAAAAATTGTGACGACCAAGTGAGGGTAGTGGACAATCAATCAATCATTTATTTGCTAAAATATGGTACATAAATTGGTGTTATAATGTGGTTTGTCCTCATATTCTGCCAAATTAAATTAAATTAAATTAAATATTCATTTATTTCAGTTAAAAACACCATAGATTACATTACACTACATTATTACACATTAATTACAAAAATAAAAATGAAAATAAAAATATAATTAATGGCGTGCAAATATTTACATAAATTCAAATGTTAAGTAACAATAGTACAATTTAAACATTAACAAAATTAAATAACAGCAATTATTAATATAATATACAGAATTAAATTAATATGACCTTATCTTCCTTTTGAATAATAATAATGGTAAATTTCTGATATTATGTGGTAGATTATTGAAAGCTTTTTTAATACACATGCAATATGAATTTCTTTTAAATAATTCTAAATTTATTTGTGGTAATCTTAGTCTATCTTTGTGTCGAGTTCTGCTATTAGGTATGTCACTGAGCTTTTGAAAAAGTTCTGAATTATTTTTAGCAAACATACATGATTCCTCTATATATAAGCATTGAAGTGATAGAATATTAAGTTTTTTGAATAATGGCTTACATGAGTCTAAAAAGTCGGCATCGAAAATTGCCCGGCCACAATATCCGCGCTTCACGGAGACGACGCACGCTGAGCTTCACCAGTCGGCTCGTGACCAAGAATGATGCAAGTCATTTCGAAACGTCGAGCGTAGGTATTTATTTACCTTTATAATAATTACGCGATTTAGACTTCTGTCTAATTTTGAAAAATATTCTCGAATTGCGAAAGTTTAAAAACATAAAATGACATAGGGCCATAACACACACTTGCTAGCTACTTATAGTCGCTACTAAAACGAGGGAAATGAGCCGAAATGAGCATTTTTGCTAATGCACCCCATACATTAAAGTACTCCATTTATGACCAGTATTTTCACAAAAGTTTTCTCTTGCTCAATCCAGCCCTAGGATAATAAAAATGTAGTAAGATATACACTTTTTAATGTGCCATGTGATAAAGAGGCCCCTTATCCTGGCACCAAGTGGAAAAACCACAACATGGGATGATGGAAGAGCTACTGTGAAAGAGCTCGCGGGCGGCAGCACCACCGTCTCATAATTATTTAACCTGCCGCCAAATAGTTGTTCTCGCACTGTGTTCCGGTTTGATGGTGAGATCAGGCTCTGAAATTACTGGCACATGGGGCAAAAGTAGCACTATTACTGGTGCCGTACTAGCATTCGGCATCGAAAATTGCCCGGCCACAATATCCGCGCTTCACGGAGACGACGCACGCTGAGCTTCACCAGTCGGCTCGTGACCAAGAATGATGCAAGTCATTTCGAAACGTCGAGCGTAGGTATTTATTTACCTTTATAATAATTACGCGATTTAGACTTCTGTCTAATTTTGAAAAATATTCTCGAATTGCGAAAGTTTAAAAACATAAAATGACATAGGGCCATAACACACACTTGCTAGCTACTTATAGTCGCTACTAAAACGAGGGAAATGAGCCGAAATGAGCATTTTTGCTAATGCACCCCATACATTAAAGTACTCCATTTATGACCAGTATTTTCACAAAAGTTTTCTCTTGCTCAATCCAGCCCTAGGATAATAAAAATGTAGTAAGATATACACTTTTTAATGTGCCATGTGATAAAGAGGCCCCTTATCCTGGCACCAAGTGGAAAAACCACAACATGGGATGATGGAAGAGCTACTGTGAAAGAGCTCGCGGGCGGCAGCACCACCGTCTCATAATTATTTAACCTGCCGCCAAATAGTTGTTCTCGCACTGTGTTCCGGTTTGATGGTGAGATCAGGCTCTGAAATTACTGGCACATGGGGCAAAAGTAGCACTATTACTGGTGCCGTACTAGCATTACTGGCACCGTGTAGTCCTCTGGTGATGCGGTGCCAGAGTGCCAGACGGAGCAATTTGGGATTTTTGGACACCCTTTTCTTTTTAAGTAAAAGCTTTTTCACCTTATACATCTAAGAGCTTATCTAAGAGGTTGTAAATAGGTCTTTTACTACTTGTTAAATATTTTTAGGTTAATATTATTTTCCAAAAATTAAAATTCCGAACGAAGCTTACAGAAAAAAAAAAAACCACAAATAAACAAATATGATGGTGGGGCACAACTTTTTTTTCTATAACAATATAATTTTACTTTTATTATACACTGTACAGGGTTTTAATCATTAATAAAAAAAACTACTACTAGCCATTTCTCTGTTTTAAATAAATTTAATATTGAGATCAACTTGATTAGTACACACAACGCCATCTATTGGTAATATCAGGAACTATTACTTATATGAGGAAGGACAGAGGGCGTTGCCGAGCTCTCAGTTCAACACATTCTGTATCATAGGTTCTTGCTCGTTATGATCATTGAAAACAGAGTAGGGCATTGCCTCAAATTTCTTAGTAGTTACTTTACTACGCGTTCGCTTCGTTTTGGCCAATGTCCCACTTCTCCATACCTCACCTTTGACAATTTAGTAGCTTACATTGCTCACATAATAACAATGTAATGACACTGAATAAATAATAATTGCTATAACTAACTTATCAATTTACATTTTTTTTTCTTCTTTTTCTTCTTCTTCTTCTTCTTCTTTTCGTGTCAATAGGTTCATAGGGTGCATGAAAGGAGCCTCCACGAGCGACGTATAATGAAATACATATTACCCACGTATAAAATAATATTATTAAAATTTTCACAATAGACCCACGGAGGTCGACGTGAACACAAGTATGTAATCTGTGCACAGTCTCGTGCCAACAATAATAATTTTTAATTTTTTTTTTATTTAAATTTAATTCAATATAATACGTTTTTTTTTTACTTAGATATTTTAAATTAATAAATATAATATTGATTAGAAAATTTATTTTATTTAAATAATTGTAAAATTGTAATTGAATTAAACTTTTATTGTTGTTTAATAGTTTTAAATAAACTATTTTGAATTTTAATTATAGGTGCGGAATAGAGAAGCGTAGAAAACAGCCTAGCCTAGCTTTTGCCAGCTACAAGCAAACGGGTATCAAATAGTAATAATACGTAAAAGAACAAAGGATTCGCACCACTGCATTTAGCTAACAACTAACAAGTCGCCCTTTTTTAGTCAAGTTCGGTTTGGTTTATACCAGAGGCGTAACTACCGCCGTATCTGCCGTATGAATTATACCGAGCCCCCGGCATACACATACGTAAAGTGCGTAAGTAAGAAATTAAAAAAATACCTAAGAACTTCGATGGGATATGAACGCCTGTCAGATCTCTCGGTATTGTCCATAGAGGCAGAAACTTTAGAAAAACTAAAGTCATTATTAGCTATGAATGATTTAATAAATCAGTTTGCCGAAAAAAAGGCAAGAAGAGTGAATATAATTTAAATTGTTTGTAAAAAATATGGTGAAAGAGACGGATAGATAATTATGATGAATAAATATAATTGTATGCAAACTTTATTTTTGTTTTATTAGAAATTTATTAAATACAGAAAGAAATACCCTTCATAAGGGCCCCTAAATATTTTATTATACGGGGCCACCAAGGCACGCTACGCCAATGGTTTATATACACCGGCACCCCGTTATAGTAAATACGGCATCAGATTTGTTTGTTAATATTCCTAAATTATGTATCATTTTTTAATTATACGTTTAATACCAAAAGGCTAAATTTTACTTATTCATAAATCGAGGTTTTTTTTGCCGAACATTAATATGTTTTCAACTTATGTCCGTCCTTGGAATCGAACTTTGAACTGACGCTATGACGAGAAGCTATCAATAACGTAGTTAACTAAATTGTCATGTATTACATATAATTATGTTTATTACTGTATCAGATATTAAGTTAATTACGCCGCGTGCAATGCGCGTGTACGATAAAGATAAAATGATACAAATAACAAGGTATGCTCGAGACTGACAAATGTAATATGATGATAGTGTGTTTGTGGTTTTGCAAAAGAGATAGATGAATTTTCATTTGTGTTGGTTAAACGGGACATAATCCCACCCACACGCCCACCACTGTGACTCCTGTGACGCCAGGATCTACAGCGGTAACCAACTGAAAGGCACCGTGCATGACACACGGGCAATCCCAGGGAGAGTTACAATTGTCTTGGAACCCGCAAAGAATTTAATCAGAAGTATATAGTTGGAATTGGAAAATATGTATCTTTACTTCCCTGCAAAGCAAAGCGAAGTAAGCTATTTAACATAACATTACGTTCGTTGTGCCAAAGAGTTGTGTTGGTTATGGGGTATATTATTATTATTTGTTGTTTAATTTCAACATCACAGGCCATTAGTGTCCCGGACTTTTGGAAGGCATGCAGAAGCCAACAGCGTAGAGGCCCGGTAAACATTTTACTTTAAAATGTAGTGAGGCACTATTATTAACACGCTTATATTAGCTTCACCTGTATGTTTGTTTGTTTGTTTGTTTGTTTGTTTGTGTGGGTGTCGTTTCTAGTTGTATATTATGATATTGTTTTATGTTGATGAGATTGAAACGATAGGTCACTATTCTAAATGTTTTATATTTACTGGTACCAGGAACATATTATATATAATAAACTTATCGACTACATTATTCTATCTTAACTACGACCTATCTCTAGCGATACGGGAAGGCGACTGGCGAACCGGGCGACTAAACTAAAGTATCCAGTGTATCCACTTAAATACATATGCGCCGGTTGCCCTGTGTCCCTACACCATTTCCCCCTTTATACAAAAATAATTTGAAAAGGTATAATCAGAATAAAACTGTGAAAACAAAAATTTTATAACGTTAACACAAACAATAATCATTCTACGATTCCAATAAACTAAGGGATACATTACAAGTGGTTCCTAGTACTGATGCTTATAAAAAAGGGTCACAATCTCAAGTGCTTGGTGAGAGCCAAACAAACTGCTACTCAACAAAAGCGTTGTTCACAAAAATTTAACACATGAGTTATCGACGTGATTTGAGACTTTGCATCTAAAAATAGCCATGGAATTTAAAACTTTAACTTTTAAAACTAAATGCCGTAATTTATCACAAACACTTGATACGTTTTCTTGATGTTGCTCTTCGTAAGGCGCTTCATGAGTCGGCGATGCGTACGAAGATGCAAATTCCGTATGTTTTGCTCCAAGTCTGCTAGCGATGTATTTGCTCCTGTTGTAGTAGTCCACGTCTCTGATTGATGACGTAATTGACAATTAATCTTCTTGAAGCGGTATTTGTACCTACTCGCCTCTAAATATATTGTTACGATGCCGTATAGTCCGGAAATCCTGTAGTAAGCATTCTCATCCTGGTGCCAACGCAACCGCAAGGTATATAATACGTCTAAATAAATACGCGACGAATGTACCACGTATTAGAATAAACCGTCGTGCTCGTCGTCCGGAAATCCAAAAGGTCATCACCCAAAATTGTGTGGTCTGCCGTGGTCGCTACTTGATTTCGCTATGCTTGGCAGCCACGTGTCTTCACTTACTTGACCACGTCGGAGAAATCGCTTAGCAGTAGATCTTCCTTTGATTATATATATGATATCTTCATTGTATTTTCCGTGCGTTCCAGTGTAGTTTGGCTAGGTCGTCGTAGGAGTCCTTCTAGATGCGCGCGTCGAGAAGGGCGAGTCGTCTCCCATGATGTCACTTGATTAAGCAGGAACGCCACGGTGTAGAAAGTTAAGTGTTCTTTGTCGAGGGTCACCAATGTGGGGTCCAATTGATGTTGTGTAGAAATGGTTTGATGATTGATTGTTGATTAGATTGATGAGAGAAACGATAGGTCACTATTCTAAATGTTTTATATTTACTGGTACCAGGAAAATATTATATAATAAACTTATTGACTAATTATTCTATCTTAACTACGACCTATCTCTAGCGATACGGGAAGGCGACTGGCGAACCGGGCGACTAAACTAAAGTATCCAGTGTATCCACTTAAATACATATGCGCCGGTTGCCCTGTGTCCCTACAGTTTGTATGTAACCGACTCCTTTGGACTCGATTTTGACCCACTTTAAACGGACAGATTTAATTCAAACTATCTACACTTGTAAAGAATCAGCGACAATATAATAATTTCATAAATTTATCTCATTATCCTGATTAGGATCGCCAGGATTAAAAAAAAACTAAAAAACACGCTTTTAAATAACATCAAACTAAAAAGTGAAAAATAAATATAGTTTAAAAAAACTAAAAAAACACGCTTTTAAAGCACATCAAACTAAAAAGTGAAAAATAATTCTTATTATAACCTGAAAATAATAATAAACGAAAAATACTAGTACTATTGTGAAAAAAAGCGTGGGTCGCTCGATAGACGAAAAATATGGCACAGAGCGCCCCACGCTTTTTTTCACAATAGTACTAGTATTTTTCGTTTATTATTATTTTCAGGTTATAATAAGAATTATTTTTCACTTTTTAGTTTGATGTGCTTTAAAAGCGTGTTTTTTTAGTTTTTTTTTTTTAGTTTTTTTTTTTCAAATATTATTTTCAAATGATATCTCTTGTATTCTCTGCATGGTTAATTTAACTGTGTTAATTAAGTATACAACTATCTTAAATTATAGTAATTGGTGTAATTACCGTTATAATTAAAGTAAATAAATAAATGCCGCCATGTTTGTGCCAGGTTCTATGGAAATGTGACGTCACTCTCATACATTCCAGGCACAAAATATTCAACTGTCATAATGATGAGCAGACCAGTAATCTTATTAGATCTTGATATAATTGTAAACCCGTGTAGAAAATGACATTTCCTCATCTGTCAGCTGGCAGTTCTATAACGGCGGGCGCACACAACCAGAAATTCAGATTCTTATTTCTTATCTACCTGCCTCTAACTTCGTCAGCGCGGTATTTGATGATTTGCTTGAGAAGATTGAGAAACTTCTTTATACACTTTTAATCGCAATATTAGTGGAGGAGTATTAGTAACAGGCACGACCTCAATAAAAAACACAAGACCAGGCCAACTAAGAAATCTTACCTACCTGAAAACTTATTGCCTACCAATTTTTTGTAACACTCATGGTACCAGAGTGTGGCAGTATTTGCTACCGAACATCTTAAATGATTTGCCTAAGGACATGCAAGATTCATATATGAATGGATAATATTTTTGTGTTCACCAAAAATCTAAAGGTACACCTATGTACGCATTTCTAAAATATTATTCTTAAACCCGTTTCATTATTTTGCTATAATTAAACTACTCGGCCAACAAAATATGTTACACCAAACAAATTCAAAATTATCACCAAGATATAACACTTATTTATTTTAGTGCGCTGCAAATATTCTATTGTAACAATAATTATTTTATTCTTCCACGAAAAATACTTCTCGTGCACCAAATATTCCTGATTGTTACACAAAATAAAAGCTATAGTTATAGCATAGGTCAATTATGGGTAAAGTAGTAGGTTAGGTTAGGTTAGAACTGCGACCATAACTGCTAGAATCAATCTGTTTTTAAAATAGGTGTAGTACTATTTTTACAAATTTGCAACAGTTCAATAGGTGCTCACTATGAAATATGTTAGTGAACATATTTTGGTGCACATTCAGTATATTTGGTGGAACAAAGGCAAAATTAGTTAAATTATATGGGAATAAATTGAAGCACTTTTAAATACCATCCTATATGAATTGTAATTACTTAAATAAACTTAAAAATATTGTGAAGAAACACTACCTGGGTAATTAATGAATAACATTATAAAAAAATGTTTATTGTTAACCTTAACATATTAACAGCAATTTAATTGTATAAGTAGTACTGTACTAATATAATATATCTAAATATCAATTTGTTTAGAGCGGCTAAGCCACGGGCGTATAAACCTGTAATAGGATAAACCCCAAATTCACCCTAGGCAGTGATATTTTTAATAACTCTATAGCATAACATAACAACATTATATATATTACCCAGAAGGGTGTGGCAGAGGTGTACAACACCCACACTTCACCTGTTATGTTTAGATCCCAAGGGATAGGGGGTGAACTTATCGCCAGTGGCGTAACTATAGGGTGGCAGGGGTGGCAAAATGCCACGGGCCCCCAGCCTGAGGAGCCCTCCGGGACCAAGATGCCACGACCTTGAAAGTAACTAAGTATTAAATAATTATCAAAATAAAAAGATTTAAACGCATTCATCTAAACATTGAAAATTGTTGACCGGGAAATTCAAAAGTATTGGAATAGACAAGGGGCAAGATAACGAGATTTTTCTTACTTAAAATCTGGCATTCTAAGGTGAAATTTGCATTCCAGTACTGAATCACTAGTAAGTGGCTTCAACCTAACGATGTTTGTAGGGACACAGGGCAACCGGCGCATATGTATTTAAGTGGATACACTGGATACTTAAGTTTAGTCGCCCGGTTCGCCAGTCGCCTTCCCGTATCGCTAGAGATAGGTCGTAGTTAAGATAGAATAATGTAGTCGATAAGTTTATTATATAATATGTTCCTGGTACCAGTAAATATAAAACATTTAGAATAGTGACCTATCGTTTCTCTCATCTCTCTTCAACATCATTATATACAACAATGGAGACCCCCACAATGTTTACTAGGGCCCCATCCAATATTTTGCCACGGGCCCCCGATGGTATAGTTACGCCACTGCTTATCGCCATCCACCGGGCGCAATTCCAACTCCGTGATGGTATCGTGAATTTTCTGACGGTTCACAAATAACACTTTTGCCAGGTCCAGGAATTGAACCCGAGACTTCGCGTTGAGAAAAAAAAAGAGATATACATAATTTAAATACAAGAAACAAGCATAAATTAGTTTTACCTGCCACTAGGCTCCAGAAAATAAAAAAATCATTTAGAGGTCAATGTGTGCGATTTTATAATAAAATCCCAAGCAAAATTCGGGAAATTCAAAGTTTCAATAAATTTCTCTAACTCGTTTCCAGGTCAATGTATACGCTTTTACAATAAACTTCCTTTAGACGCGATAGAATTATCGATAGGTAAATTTAAAAAATATGTTAAAACTAAATTATGTCAAAAAGCTTACTATAATATTTCAGACTACATAAATGATAATAGTATTTGGAAATGAATTGCTCTTCTTATGTGATTTTTTTATGTACTTTTATATTGTTATATTTTTCATTTTAAAAGATGGTGCACATGAGTTTCTCACCAGCTCTTCTCATAATGCAATACCCATCGGAGCTGGTACTTAGATTGATTTTAATTCGATTCTAAACAGTTTGATTAAAATTAATCTGAGCCCCGGTAATTCAAATCATTGTAATTAGTATAATTTAGTATTATTTATTATTTACTTTTATATCATTTTTTGTAATGTTTTGACGTGTTCAAGCGCCTCCTGGGGCCTATGAAAATAAATGATTTGAATTTGAATTTGAATTTGAATTTAAATCTATAATAAGACGAAAACTGTGTTCGAAGGGCTTTTATTCCATTAAAGATTATATGGATGATAATAATGCTTGGGATTAGATTATCGTTTCACAGCTTCATGTATTTAGTTAAGTTTTGTTTGTACTTTTTGATTGACAATTTCAAATACTATGTTATAATAGTTTACGAAATAAATGAATATGAATTTGAATTTGAATTTGAGAGGCGGGCTCGCCAACTAGAGGCACCTTGGACCAACGAGTGAAAATTCTGATGTATGCAATTTCTTATTTTATTTATTTTATTTTACAACTTTTTGCACTTAAAAATTAGTACAACGGCGGACTTAATGCCATAGGCATTTTCTACCAGTCAACCTTAAGGTGATGCAGAGAGAACAAAGGTAGGTGCATAAATATATTAAAATAATGTGCTGAAAATGTGAATACATACATAGAATAATGTTATATCAACAATTTCAAATACATAAATATAGTAACAAATATACTAATACATACATTAAAATAATATATATTATAATATTTACACAGAAGATATTAAACTTTTAATTACTGCTGTCGTTTCACCTTGAAGAAGATGACGTAGGTACTTTAATTTTGAAACTTTAATTTTTATATAATTTCTAATCATTTTAAAAACATATGATTTGATTTACAGGCACTGTGTGCCTTTTTTTTTATACTGGGAAATGCCAGACGCATACCCCTGGTTGGCAGAGTCAGTGGTTATGTCCGAGTTGCACAGACTAAAACCCAGTGTGTTCCGTCAACAAGACTTTGCCGGGGTGCCAGGTATCGCTCGCGCATAGACGCTGACAACTGTGTGCCCACCCTAGGAGTAGGGTTGCCAGATGTCCGGTATTTAAGCGTACAGTCCGGTATTTTCGAGGCCTGTCCGGTAAAAAATAAATGGTCATACCGGACAGAACAATGTCCGGTATTTTGAAGAAAGTCGGTACTACTGGTCATAAGCGCCTACAAAAGTAGGCTTATGTGTCGATTTGTGTGTTGTTAATTAATAAATAAAAAATATAAGTATAAACATCACATTTTTTCGCGACTCACCTGGCAACCCTACCTAAGAGTCAAAAAATTAATATAATTACTACTAAATTATAGCACCTACTTAATAATAGTAATTATTGTGATAAGATAAATCATTCATATGTTTAGTACGGATATTACACTCAAGCGGCGCAAGTATAGTAATAATTTTTTTTTTTGTACTACGCTTACAGCGAACGAGCGTGTAGTCCACCTGATGGTAAGTGGAGTACAGCCCATGGACATCAACAATCCACAAAAGCAGAATATAGATGCGTCGCTGCAGCTGAGGACTACGTTGTTATGCCTCATGTGCCAGTAATTTCAGAGCCTGATCTCACCACCAAACCGGAACATATTTCAGGGGATTACATATTTATCTTTATTTAAATTCAAATTCAAATCATTTATTTTCATAGGCCCCAGGAGGCGCTTGAACACGTCAAAATATTACAAACCAATGATATAAAAATAAATTATAAGTAAAACTAGATTATACTAATTACAATGATTTGAATAACCGGGGCTTAGATTAATTTTAATCCAACTGTTTAGAATCAGATTAAAATCAAACTAAATACCAGCTCCGATGGGTATTGCATTATGAGAAGAGCTGGTGAGAAACTCATGTGCACCATCTTTTCAAATGAAATGAATAAAATATAACAATTATAATACATATTGAAAGTCACATAAAAAGAGCAGTTCATTTCAAAATACTATAATCATTTATGTAGTCTAAAATACTGTAATAAGCTTTATCTGATTTTAATATATTTCTTAAATTTACCTATCGATAATTCTATTGCGTCTAATGGAAATTTATTGTAGAAGCGTATACATTGACCTGGAAACGAGTTAGAGATTTATTTATTTATGCAAAATCAAGAAATAAATAATAAATAAATTTGCGCCGTTTGGGGTCCGAGTGCCCACTTATTATATAAAGATATTTCTAAGCGGTTAATCGACGCTTCACGTGATCGGAAGGCTGGCTTTTACTTGCCTCAAAGAATCAGCATTGCCTTTCAACGTGGCAATGCCGTCAGCCTTCTGAACACGTTTCCTGCAGTCGAGGTCGATGCGGAGGAATTCTATGACAATTTACATGTAAATTTGTTAATAGTTAGGTATTTGTTTTTTTTTCAATATAAATAGCAGCAGCAGCCCTGTATCTAATACATACCGCATTGCTGGGCTCAGGCCTCTCCTCATGATGAGAAGGGTTAGGCCATAGTCCACCACGCTGGTAGACTTCACACACCCTTGAGCGCTTTTAAGGCACTCTCAGGCATGCAGGTTTCCTCACGATGTTTTCCTTCACCGTTAGCGAGCGATCATTTATATGACAAATACACACATATCTTCGAAAAGACGAATCTTTCTTTTTCAATATGTAAAGTTGTAAATGTTACCATCTCAGGAAAATGATAAAGGTAATATCGATAAATAAACTTATAGACATAGAGTACATAAAAAAAGCAGGAGAGAATGTCACTTATAAAATGATGGAAGCACCAAAATGGCGGCGGTCTGTTTATGTGTGCGTGTGTTAGGGGTTACCAGCCATGAGAAATATTACCCACATTTTTACAATAATTTAAATAAATATTTTAGAGGTTTAGTTCTTATATTTTTTTTATTTGCTGCTTTTTACCATCAAACATGATATAGGTAGTTTTATACTACCGTGGCCAAAAACCAAACAATATAAAACAACTTTATGTTTGAATTTCGAAACAAAGTTGATTTTATATTTCTAGCAGTCGATGCGGGCCTGCAGCTGGAAGTTGTTTGTTTTTATTAAGGGAATATGTACAAAATTCGTTGCTCTGGGCACTCCTGACGCAAGGCAGCGAAGATGCTTTAGTGCAGCTACCCAGTTTTTGGAAAATATTTTAAAATTACGACTCCTACGGCGCTTCCTGATTCTTAGATGGTGAAGATGCTTTAGTGATATACAGGGTGTCCCAGTTTAGGACCTGGAGCCGAAATCGGATAGTAGGATAAGTTATGGCAGTTATCAAAAAAATAAAAAACAAAAATTCTTCATTACATAACCTATCAGAAAGTGCTTGAAAACGTCAATAAAATGTACAAACCAAATATAATATCTAAGTTAAACTAAACCAACAATCACGAAGCTTAGATTCACTTACATGCGATTTTTAAAGATTTCAAATAAATATTGGCAAAAAAAATAAAAATAATAATAATAAACTAAACTAAGAAATAAAAAGTTTTAGATTAAAGTACTGTTATTTATTAATTTAATACTTTATTTAAAACAATATACTATTGTTTTACCTTTTTTGGTACGGCAAAGCTGACAATGCGAATAAGTCCACCTTTTGTTTTATATAAATCAATTTCCTCGAAGTGTATACTGTGTAGACTACACTATATTTTGATGGATACTAACTGTTATCATTTCTGCAGTTTCTAATTATTTTTATCCAATTATTTTTTCATGCGTCGTTTGCAGCAGGAAATCTATAAAACATAGAATAATAATTTATACTAAATGTTTTTAATACTTTACTAAAAAACTATACTACTAAAAAATATTTACCCAAATTCAGGGTAAATGAAAATATTTATTGGCTGTCAACACTGATAGTTTTGGTATATTTTTTTACGAAAACGATATAATTTCGGCAATAAGCTGAATATATTACTTGCTTACCTATGAAAAGTGATCTCCTGGTTTTTTTTTGTCGAGGGGTGTTTCTTTGAGTTTCAATTTATTTTGCACTTTTTCTGTGTTTTTACATTTTGGTCTAAATTGAAAGTTATTGCAGTAAGGATATGAATCTATGATACAAGTAGTTAAGATATGTGAATAAGGCATTGAAGTTAAAGCAGTACAAATTGAGAAAAATAGCATCAAATATTTTTTTTGTTGATGGTAATGACATTATGTTTCTGGTAATGAAATCTGTGTTGCTGGTAATGATTTTATGTTCCTGGGAATGATGATTAAATAAGAAAAGCATTTAACAAATCTTTGTTTTTAATGTAGGATTGTAATCAGTTTTCAGTAACCAAGTACCCAAAGTAAAACAGTTAAAAAAAAACATATTTTTTTCATATTATATCTTTTATTTAATCACTAGCTCTTGTTCTCTTAACTTAAAATATAATCTTCTTATTTAGCGGATTTTCGCCCTTGATTGTTGTTTAATTGAGTCATTCTTGCTTTTATTCTTCTAATCTTAAGGTCTTCTTCTTCTTTATTAGCTGATTTTCATCTTTCGTTGTTGTTTACAATCATTGTAGTTCTTATTCTCTAATCTTCTTCTTCTTATTTAGCTGATTAACATCCTAGATTGTTATATCTTGTAAAATATATATTCTTTTTCCAGGTGGTATTGTTTTTCTTTATTCGGAGTAATAACGCTTTTAGAGCATGATGGCTGGTTTTTTACATCTGCATCTTTATTTTTACCAGTTGTATTCTGGATTTTGCTGCAAGACGGTTTAGATGTTATAGTTTTCGGTACATTAGGTTTTGTTTGTGGAAAATCTTGTGAAAGTTGTGAAATTACATAAAACATGTCATTACCTTAACTTACCCACAACACGAAATATCCCGGCAATGATGTTACTGGCAATGACGATTTCAATGGAAACATGTTTGAATCTGTTAAAAATTGTCATTAAGAACAACATATTTATTGGCAGTTTCAAGGTATTATTATGTATGGAACACTGAAATTAATGAAAATGTAATACATAAATAACTCACCGACTAATCTTAGGTTTCGGTAATGATGATTGTCTCGTCGAAGGCTTCGAAGAAACACTTTTTTTCAATTTTATTCACAAAATTAACGTGCACGTCGGATAAAAAATTATTGATGACTAAACTACGCGTGAGGCGCAGCGGGGGGGCGTCGCACAGGATTGCGGGTTGAACAAAATGTTGCACTTTTTTCACTTTCATATTCTGTTGCGTGTAATGACAGAAAATGGATGCCAAACGTTTAAAGACTGAAATAACAC
The DNA here is from genome assembly GCA_905147285.1 of Hypena proboscidalis. Classification (NCBI taxonomy): domain Eukaryota; kingdom Metazoa; phylum Arthropoda; class Insecta; order Lepidoptera; family Erebidae; genus Hypena; species Hypena proboscidalis. Next base: position 5,743,761 of record LR990155.1, read on the forward strand.
ATAAAGTGTTTTAAATCGGTCTTTGTTTCTTCATAAAATGAGAAAATATAATACTATTATTACATGTATGTACATTAAATTGGTTATTCATGAACCGATATTGAAATATTTTTGATATTGTAAGAATGTGCGTGATTTGAACGTTGTGGGCAATGACAAATTTGTGAGGTTTTATGAATTCGAATTAGAATTTGACTATTTATGTCTACAAAAGTGATTTGCCTTTCTTCTATATAATAGTAGGATGCTATTTTCTGCCTTTGTCGTAGAAATTTGACTGCCTGCATTTTTTTATAAGACTTGAACATAGTTTTTTGCTGATTTGAAGAAACACCCCGAGGCGCTATGGTTTCGGCAGCTTTTCACAACACAAGACGGCATTTTTAATTATTTTACTTGAACATCCGAGCAACAGCACAGTCCAAAGCGTAATGGCGGGCGATTGACTTACTATTGTGTCAATGTGTGTGTTCTGTGTGTACGTGTGACTTACTATGGGTGCTTCAGTAAGTGTTTCAAGAGACACAGTCCTGCCTTTTTTTATGTAGTCAATGCTTATAGATAATAAACAATTGATCTATATTACAAATCTTGTGTTATCTAAGTATAATAGATAGAGTAGGTACCTGTGGCGGTCTCCGCACATAATAAATGACCGTTGACATTTACGGTTGTCAAGAAGTGACACACTCGTCACAACTGTCAAAGAGCGCTGAATCGCGATAACGAAGTGTTCACAGCAAGTGTACATATATACCACTTCCAGTACGCTACCGATGGACAGCTGTCCGCCAGGCAATACCACTGAGCCTGGTCGGAGGATCCTCCCTTTGTGGTGGAGGAACATCACACCCTGTTCCCCGGCCCCGGCCTCGCTGCGTTGTACAGCCAGCATCAAAAAGATTTTAGCTTTCAATGTAGTCAGAATGTAAACTAAGAAACAGTTGAAAAAGATATGGGACCGGTAGGATTTAACTGCCTACTTAAGATAGGAACAAATGGATGCCCTACCAACCGGAAGTCCCGCGTTGTCGTCGCGGCATAGTATAAATAGTAAGTTATCTTCGAACAAAGGTACATCGCGCCGTTTGTATGTACGCGTAGCGCTTGCCACGCCCCGGGTTCATGTACGTACGCACGCACACTACGCCGCTCGGCCAGTTTCTCGGTCAGCGGTAGTGCGGGCCGTGCCATTACTGTGAGCGGTCGCTGTTTGTTTAAAAAATTAGGTACGGTTACGCGCTGCACTGCAAAATGTCTTCGCGAGTCAATAGATATTATTGTGAAGTTTATGGTTGTTCAAACGACACTATTTTAAACCCAGAATTAACGTTCTTTAAGGTACCCTCTGAACACAAAAGGTGAGTTAATAAAATACGTATTTGGTAATAACTACTAAATACTTAATAATAATGTAGGTAGGTATGTTTTTTAAACGCCGCCGTGCCGTTTCCTCTTTGGTTTATTTATTTCACAAAATTGATGTTACATTATGAATATGATGCGCAATTTTGTGATGTGTTATTAAATTATTTTTATTTTAACCGATATCTAAAAGGAAGTTCTCATAGTCTGTATGTATGTTGGTCTGCGATTATCTCGCATTTGGCTGGTTTTAATGTAGTTTTCAGAAGAGAACCTATATCTTAACCTGTATGTACTTATAAGATATTAAGTTAGAGTTTTTGTTTTATTTGTACTGTGTTAATCTTAAGGTAAATTTTAGATTAGTAAACTAGATGATTAAGTATATTGTAGATTTGTAGTTATATAATGATTTCTGTACAGGTAATTTAAAATATCAATCTGACAAGTGACAACCCTACGCCTCGAGCAAGTTTAGGTATCGTGCGCTCCTAAACGCCGGGAGTTGGCGTACTTATTTATTCTACTATGGTCGCGGTGAGGCTTAGTAACCGTGACTGCCCTGTATTAGATACAGGGCAGCTATTATTATTATTTGTATATTGCGTTTTAATCAAACTAACTAGCAAAATATTATTATTATTGAGACATTTTATTATTATATTATGTAACCTAAGTTGGGTAACTTTGAACGTTTTTACACTTTTTTACTTCACAATGTTATTTTATTCACTACCCCTTTATATTATTTCATAAATAGTGTTCTTTTGAATTGGTTTATTTATCTAACACAGAAAATTTAAGCAAAATAGATCACAAGTACCCGAAATTTGCCCAAACACTCGTGTTCAAAGTTAAATGTGTGTTGCGTAACTTTGAATAATATTTTCTGTGGGATGTAAAAACCTATAATATTCGAGTATTTTAAAGTTTAAATGAATGAATTTGATTTAAATTTTAATTGTGTCCCTTTTACATAAGTTTAAGTTATTATTTATCTGAGGGATATCAATTACTCGCCGATTTTGTAACAGGTCCTTTATAACGATTCTAAATCAGAGCAAAAAACACTGCTAACAACATTACCACGGACAAGTCGGTGATTAGCAAAATTGTGACTTTACCACTTATTTATTTTTACTTTTCGTTTGCTACACACATATTATCTCACACATTCATTTAACACAGTTACTATAATATCTAAATAAGTTTTTGATTAATAAATCAAGAAATATATTTCACAACTTCGTTCAAAATGAGACGGCAATTCAAAGTTACCCGAGTTGACTGTATGTCATTTGTATATCTGCAAATATATTAAGTAGTATTAGTTTACACGCCTATATAACCTAAGGATGCGGCAGAGGAGTATATCACCCACACTTCACCTGGTAACTGACACGATGGTGTAGTAGTTAGTGTATGCGCCCCTCACCGCGAGGTCTCGGGTTCGATTCCCGGGTCAGGCAAAGTGTTTTATGTTAACTTTCCGTCAAGAAACGATCAGCAATATATTTTATTTATTTATTTATTTAAACTTTATACAAGGCGGACTTAATGCCATAGGCATTCGCTGCCAGTCTACCTTTGGGTTATGCAGAGATTAACAAGGCAGGTGAAGTTATAATAAAATATAGCGTTTTGATTTGAATAAAAATCAATACAATTAATAAATACATAATGAAAATATGTGCGTATATATATGCATAATATCTACATAACAAAATACTTAAAAACAAGAAAATATTTAATAAATAAAATATATATAAATAAATAAATAAATATTTCACAACTCACACACAACGCCATCTAGTCCCAAACTAAGCAGAGCTTGTACTATGGGGTACTAGAATAACTGATACTAATACATATATACTTTTCTTTTGTAAATACATACTTATTATACATAGAAAAACCCAGACTAAGACAAACCCCCATGTTCATGCACACAAAGATTTGGCATAAGTGGGAATCGAACCCACGACCTCGGCGTCGCAGGCAGGTACACTACCCACTCCGCCATCCGGCGATTCATTCTTGTTGAGGAGAAGATTCCGAACCTTGATTTTGAAGGCGTATCGATATCGACTGACACAATATACGCTCAACACTAGACCATTACGAAGCACTGGCTATGAACTTACATAGTTAATAAATAGAGCAATAATTAGCAAATAATTATTTAATACGTTAAGAAGGACCTTCCATCGTTTAGCTAGCCTTATAATTGGCATAATATTATCTTTTTTTTCTATGAATCACTCGCGTCGCGTGACAAACATATTTCTTCATTCAGCCTATTCGGACGTATCAACGTTCTTATTTCAAAGGATTTATTTTTAAAAAGATAATTTAAAAAATCGTAGACGCTTTTCTCTAACATAGACAAAAAGAGGTTTATTAAAAACATTACTTTTACAATTTAATTAATGATTACAATGTTGTGAGAAAATACGAGTGATAAATTCTTAATAAGTTTTATTAGTAGATAATTATAATAATAGTGAGCTGTGTTAGTTTCATTATTACAATAAAATACAATATTATTATATTTTTAACAGATAATAAAAACGTTTCAATATTGAAATCAACTAAAATAGTTAATTAAGAAAAATGGACATGAAAGCGAAAAAGACAATGAGAGAGTGTGATGTGAAGTTTCCTTGGGGCAATGTTGCCGGTAAGTGCTTTTTTTTGACTAGTAGCTACTATTTTTGAAAAAGTTGTAACTATTTTGGGTGTTTTTTAAGTAAGTTTTTTTTTTATTTTTGTGTGTGTAAGTGTTGCCGGTAAGTGTTTTTTTTGGCCTGGTAACTACTATTTTGGGTTAAAATAAAGATTTTTTTTTTTTTTCTCGTTACTGGAGTATTTGTAGATTCTTTTGTGTTGCGTTTTTTGTAAAAGAGCATGCTTTATGATTATCAAGGGATGCAGATTATCATTTACCTACAATTAGGCCGATTTCATCAAACTTCTTATTTTTTTTAATTTTAATTTTAGCTGTATTTGCTTAATAAAACATATTTCCTTAGTATATCCCAAAACATTTGCAATTTCCTGCTCATCTTTGAAATTTTCCGATGTATTCAGAATTTTCGTTCTTTTTATCAGTTCGCACCATTAAATTGTCAGTAGTAAGAAAGGGCACTAAAAAGTATCACTAAAAAACTTAACAGTTCGAACGCGTTATTAAGTCTTACCACTTTAATAGTACAACTCAAAACCATCCCAGCACAATTAAATATTATAATAATCTATATATATATAAAATCTAAATCGGCTGGACCAATTTGGCAATATGACAGTTGTTAACTATCTATCAGATGATTTTTATGTGGCTAGATAACATACCGATCATTTTTTTTTATTAATTATGGATTTCTTTTGTTTGTCGTTAAAAGAAAAGATTCTACTTTTATTTATCGATTGAGGCAATACGAAGTCTGCCGGGTCTGCTAGTAGTAAATAAAAAAATAACTGCCTCGTGGTCTAACAGTAATTGCCGTAACCGGATATTGTGCGCGGTGGACAGCGATATAATAGGCCTTACCTCCTATCATATAGGTACAGTACCGGTTTAGGCTAGCGCGGGGCCTGTAGCAAAATCTGTCATTTATTTATTTTATTTTATTTAGAAGGTACAGAAACAGATGACAGATTAAACACTTCATACATTAATGTTTTACATGAAAAAAATTGCAAATCTGACGTCCAATTATATCTGTACATAGCACTTTAATTAAATAGCTTCAACAAGCAAGGTAGTACGTTAAACAAAGAACAAAAGGAATTTAACAACTAAAATAAAATTAATAAGATAAAATTTAAATTAAATTAGGTACCGAAAGTAAATTAGTTTATAACTATGAAGATTCTAAATTACACAATGGGGTCATGGCTCTTAGGTTGCTTTAGTTTTTCAACATCTGTTTTGAGCAGCTCAGCGAACTGCCCAAATTCATTGCCTAGGTTGTTCTCTAAATCGTCTTTGTAAGCACTGACCATTACTGAGGATTTTTCCAAAATATATTATGTTGTAAGTAATTTTAGCTGCCAAAATACTCCAAAACTACTAAATATTTATTTAATATATATGTAATTAAATTTAAATAGGAGCTTAAATATCTTGGATGCCTAAAAGGCATATGAATGCATATCATACGTATTTGTATGATATGCATTCATATAAAAAATTAATTTATATTTAATTATTTTTACGGTCAGACAAGCGTTGAAGCGCGGGGCCTTCCAAGTCGCGGGGCCCGTAGCATTTGCTACTATTGCTATATGGCTAATCCGGCACTGATCATATAGGTCCTAAACATGACAAGTAATAAGCATATCTCTACATCCTTATGGGTATTATATTTGGCTACGTGTGGTGTATGGTTTAAGCGGTCGCCTCGCCGGTCTCCACTGCACTAGTGTTGTGGGTTCGATCCCCACATGAGACAAATCTTTGTGTGATTCGCAAAGATTTGTTCTGAGACTGCATGTGTGCTTGAGTGAGTGCATGTGTATTTGGCTCTGTCGTTGGGACCATTTTATAGTGGCTGGCTTCTGGCGTTCTATCTAATGTACAAAATCCAAAAACATTTGTAAAATAAATCCAGAACATGGTGGAGAAAATGCAAAACAAATTTACCCGTTACCTTTATTAATAGAATACGGCGTGTACCCCTTTTACCCACTCATGAATACAACCCTTTTTGTGTTAGGAATGGTTGGGTATTATAAATTGTAGGTTAGACGTTTACAGGTGTTAGAGCTCTTGTGAATGAGCTCGAGGACGGCAGCACCACCGTCTCACCTTTAACCTGCCGCCAAACAGTAGTGCTTCCATTACTGTGTTCCGGTTTGGTGGTGAGATCAGGCCCAGAAATTACTGGCACATGAGGCATAAAAACTGTAGTCCTCAGCTGCAGTGACGCATCTATAATCTGCTTTTGTGGATTGTTGATGTCCATGGGCTGTACTCCACTTACCATCAGGTGGACTACACGTTCGTTCGCTGTGGGCGTAGTATAAAAAAAAAAGAAGACGGAATCTAGCGCTAGTTAAATATTGTTCTTAGTGTTTCGTGGTAAGTTACATAATCCGCAAGTTTGTGCTAGAAACAATGAAACTGCTTGTTCCTAAAAACAAGCTGAGACCAATTGTCATTGGGACCATTGGATAGTGTAATTGCTTCTGGCGTTCTATCTAATGAAAAAAAAACTTATTTATTATTTATTTTATTTATATCTATAGGCGTGATTTGATGTCATGTAGTTAACAAAGTAAGTGATGCCGGAAGAGATTTGATCGATCATCATCGACGTAATTATTTAATTGCCGAGGATTGTTATTAGCAATATGTTGACTTAACGACCGGATGGCGGAGTGGGTAGTGTACCTGCCTGCGATGCCGAGGTCGCGGGTTCGATTCCCGCATAAGACATAACTCTTTGTGTGCGTGAACATGAGGGTTTTCTTAGTCTGGGTGTTTCTATGTATAATAAGTATGTATTTACAAAAGAAAAGTAATATGTATTAGTATCAGTTATTCTAGTACCAATAATTTGGCTTTTCTTTTTTTTTTATTAGATAGAAAGCTAGAAGCAATAACACTATCCAATGGTCCCAATGACAAGGCCAAATACACACATTCACTCACTCAAGCACACCCAGTCTCAAAACAAATCTTTGTGAATCACACAAAGATTTGTCCCTTGTGAAGATCGAACCCACAACACTAGTGCAGTGGAGAGCGGCGAGAAGACCGCTTAAACCACTACACCACACGTGCAGACTAATATATATTATAATAGTTCAATCTCTGCTTAGTTTGGGACTAGATGGCGTTGTGTGTTTGTTGAGAAATATTTATTATATATTTATTTATTATTAAGTTGCATAAGCATACCATGGATATGTCAACTCAAACCTTTGATACATTGTATTATGGGGAAATTCCTATGATATAAATACACTATTTATCTTTCAAAAACAATGCACAAGAGATTTCTGTATTAATTATATTTTATAATTTCCATTGTCATTATCATGACGTTTCATTTTACTTTGATTTATCATTTCTTTAATTAACGCACCAACAACTGCCCGTAACTTTGTTCATTACTTACTTGTCCATCCTAAGGTTGCCTGTAAGAAATTGCTTATAGCGATAAGGCCGCCCATTGTGCAACATATTTTAAGTGCATTTGTTTAAAAAATAACCTTTGTTAATATAGGTGTACAACAACAAAGATTCCTCTATCTTATATAATATTAAAGTTGAAAAATTAAGAATCCAGTAGGACTCGAACCCAGCGTGACCATTTGTGGCAGGTTCCTGCCATTTTGGCAGGATTGACCTCTCATTTTAGACTCTGGCATGATTAGTTGACGTTTTAAAAAACTGGCAGTTTTTGGCAGTATTGGGTATAGAAAATAAATTTATAAAATTTACTTATGTTTCTGAAATGTTTATGTCGATATTAAGTTGCTACATGAAAAATAGTTACATTAAAAACACAGACCCACTTCTTAAAGATACTAGATCTGACGTAATTTTTTTGCCAAAAAAGATGTTGTACTTAGGTGTTAACGTTAGTAGAGAAATTACTCGCCTAGCAGGAGACAGCACCCTAAAAAGTGAATACAAACGTTTCTCGAGCGTATGCAGTCTTTTTTGGTTGAACTTTTGGATATTTTTGGATATTTTAAATAAATTTAATCAAAACAAAAACGCGGAACCGATTCATAAATAAACATGTAGCATCTATCCTGCACGTTAAACAAGGCATTGGTGATTATGGCAGTTGCATTGAATTTAAACCAACCAAAGAGATGTTAAATCGAGTTAATAAATCCATGTACAAAGATGAAGAAAATGAAGAATATGATGCTAATTCTAATATTTGATTTAAATAAAATAAAAAAAAAGCATATTTGTGTGTATTTTTACTTTTATTGCTTTATTACAACAATAATTTAAAGTTGGCAATATTTTGGCATTTTTACAACATACTATGGCAGGATTTGGCTGGTTTTTAACCAAAGTAAGGCAGGATCTGTACTTTATAGATGGTCACACTGCTCGAACCTGCACCCCCTAGGTATACGCACCAAGTGCTTTGCCAATTTAGCTATGGATTCGTATGCCACTAGATTCGAAATTTCTCAACTCTTTTGTGCCAGCGTCATAGGTATATTATATATATATACCTTAGCTAGGCGAACCTTACTTGGTTTTACTCTATCTATCTATCTATCTAAGAGCGATATGCGACAAATCGCCACAAACATCATGTAAGGGTGAATTTCAACAAGCGATTTTTTTTTGTTATTTCGGTGGACTTTTTTAATTTCAATGCTATCTATATAATTTTAAGTGAAAAATGAAACTTTAGCCTATTTTATAACATTGTGTGTGAGGGGACATCAAATATGATCAAAACTTACATAAATATTTAAGGATGAATTTTTTAGAGTCCACTGAAATGAAAAGTGTCTACCGTAATGAAAAAAAATTACCACTGAAATGATAAACTGTGTACCGTTTCTTACTGTGTGATAAAATTTTTAAAACAATATGAACACTACTCAAGCAAAATAGTACTTACGGCGAAATTAAATACACAATTTTGAAACAAATTAAACGAATCTAGCTCGAGTTATAACAGCTACCGAAATGATCCTACTTTTGTCCCCATATCACTGAAATGATAAACTTACTTTTGTGGCTGGAAACCGCAAGACGTTGGGTCTGGTGCGTTCGCGCCTAGAGCTTGAGCCGGCCTGATCCTAAGTGAGGAAAGGTGAGAAGGGCATAACAACGCAATGTTGACGTGGCTATTCTACTAAAACTTACTGTCCTCTGAAATGATAACTTTTTTCCGAACAAAAGTTGACTGCCTGTCAAATCCATGAGAAAGAAGATAAACAAACAAAAATGGTTTTATTTGATCGAATATATTATAATTTAATGATAAAACAACCGATTTAAATCCATATTATGAATATATTTGCAGGGGAAGGTATTTTATGAGCGGAATTGGGTTCGGGACAGGCCACCGTGATGATAAAATGACACCTTGTAAGTTTTTTTTTTGGTATATTATTGGGTAGAAATCAATGATTCTTTATGCCAAGGTAGAGAAGTAGGTACTTACTTTTTTGAGAAAAAATATATAAAATAAAAAATCAGCACATTGCACTACCATTCCCACAATAACGAATGTTACTGTACCTTATCTTAGCAAATGACTTTCTTAATTAAATTTTGTTGTGGTGAGAAAAATAAATATTATATTGTCTATTGTCTATTCTCAGGTTTGCCGTGTATTTTTTTTGCTTGTGCAATTCACCCGTAAACCATTGTTCAAAATACTAACTGTGCCATGTTTATATATTTTTATAAATTATATATGTTTGTCAAGACGCACCCAAACTTATTTGTTAAATTTAATCAAGTGTCAAATTTTAACTCTAGAAATAAAAATAAATTAGTAATACCTAATCTGAGGAAGAAGATTTTTAGTTGAAATAGGTTATCCAATGACATTTAAAGTGTACATACTATCAAACGATATAAAATCATTGTAATCTCCTTTATATTTAAGAGAAAATTATTTGATTGGTTGGTCTTCTTCTTCGTCGTGTCGATGGCTGAGTCAAATTTTATTTTGAGTTGCCATCGTGGTGAAAGGATTAGCCAATTCGCTTTGGAGAACTCGCGAATTGCCCAGGGTGCGCCGGACGTAGGGAATCGTTCGTCACTCGGGGTGTTTGTTTTTATGTATGTAGTGGTTGAAACGGTCGCCTCACCGCTTTTAACTGTACTGGTGTTGTGGGTTCGACTCGGGACAAATCTTTGTGTGATCCGCAAAGATTTGTTCCGTATCTGGTTGTGCTTTGTGTGTTTGAAATGTATGTTTGTGAACGCCCCCGCGACTCAGGCGTTAGGTATAGCTAGTGCGGACGTCGTCATTTAATAAAAAAAATACAATATTCAATTATTAAGGTTTATGTACCTAATATGTTTCTGCCCAATGTACACTTATAAAACTTCCTACGCATTGACGTATAAAGTATTTCTATGTTCCTACGTCAACTTTTTTGTGAATTTATCTTTACCACAGAACATTATACCTACTAAGATTAGTTTTTTGTAGATTTATTAACCCGGTATGTCTAATCTAAACTAATATTTTATAGAGGTATTTGTGATTGTTTGTTTGTTTTATTTTTATTTGATTTATTAAATAAGATACTCATTGCGCTAACAGTAACCCAATACGCACAATAAGCTAGGTATACGACATAAATAAATTACAAAATATTACAAAAAAAATGGATACATATTTTTAAAAATTCAACTTCAGAAACTTCATCTAAAAAATATCAACATCTGGATGCTGAGCAATCAGTGCGTTGATCAATTTTATTGTGTGTACGATATACTCAATAACTTCTGCAACGATTTTAAAACTTCACTCTACTATATTATACATGAGAAAGTAAGTCTTTCTGTCACGCTCTCACGGCTAAAATACCGAACCGACTTTGATGAAAATTGGTATAGAGATAGTTGTTTTCAGGGAAAGAGTTAAAAAACACTTTCTTTCTCAGACTGTTTAGGTAAAGTTATAAATCAATATTTATTTCATCTCAAAGTATTTAATTTATATTTAAGTATGTTTATTTAACTGTGTATTTAGGTATATACCTAGTCTTGCCTAAATATTGTGACATGGAAAAATATATTTTTTTCTGTTGTAAATAAAATATATTACTTTTACAATGTGTAAGTTTAATACATACATTTAAAACAATTTAAAAAAAAAAGCTCATTCGAAATGGTCTCCATTGGCTGCAATACAGTCCTTTAAACGTTGAGGCCAGTTATCAATAGAAGCACGCACTCTCTCCATGGGAAAATTCTTTACTGCCAATCGAATGGATTGTTTTAGGGACTCCAAATTAGCATGACGTTTAGAGCAAGCCGTACTCTCTAAAACTGACCATAAATCATAATCCAGCGGATTAAGATCAGGACTAGACGATGGCCAGTCTTCAGCTCTGATGAAGTCGGAAACGTTCGTTTCCAACCAAGACTGCGTGGACCGAGCTTTATGACCCGGCGCCGAGTCTTGCTGGAAGGACCATTCTTGGTTATCAAACATGGTCTTGTTAAGGGGCTTAACTACCTTCTCAAGAATGGTATCTTGATACACTTTAGCCGATGTTTTGATACCTTTTTCACAAAAGTATGGCTCAGTCACTCCTTTATAACTAACACCCCACCAAACCATCACGGAAGTCGGATAATGCCCACGTTGCACTCTGTCGACTAATTGTGAAGCTTCCTTAGAGCTTTGAGCATAAATACGGTCATTTTGTTTGTTAAAATGTTGCTCAATTGTAAAAAATTTCTCATCCGTAAACAAAATTTTCTGTGTCCTCCCTTTGCGTACCGCTTCAGTAGTTGTTTCGATTTTGCCACCCTTTTCTTTTTTAAATTGTCAGTCAAGAAATGACCAGTGCGTCTCTTATAGGCAGCAAGTCCTAAGTCATCTTTTAAAATACGCGACATGGTCCTAGGTGCTATCTTCATCTCCCGAGATACAATCTTTTGCTTTCGGACAGGATTTCTTCGAATTCTTTCCCTCACTGCTTTGACCACCTTTTTCGTACGAACACTACGTGGACGGCCAGATCTTTTTCTGTCACAAACAGTGGAGGTCTCATTGTACCTATGAATATCCCGGTACACAAACATTTGACTGATACCAAGCGTATGGAGAGTTTTAAAAATTGCAGTTGGCTCCATACCTACATTGTACAATAAAAAGTTTAAAAACAAAAACAATAAACGAACAAAACCTGAAGAAGGACATATATGCTATTTTTATCGACTTACCACGTGGGTGGAGCCGCGCGCGACAGCAAGTCAGCCGTATTTATCGGATACTGATACACTAACAAAGTGCTAATTAACATATTTTTGTATTAAGGTGCTCCCAGACCGCCTGTAACGGACCGTTACATATTTGAATAATACAGCCGATGTATTACATTACATACGTAAATTTACGTAATGCTCAAAATGCTCGAATGCTCGCGAAAAGTTTTTCTGTTTTTTTTTTTAATAAATAATAAATCTTTATTTGGAAATTAAATAATACATATTTTTTAAGATTAGCATGTTTATTTTAAGCTGACGAAATATGTGATAATGATACAATATTATACATTACTTTTGTACCATATTTCTGCAAATAAAGATTCATTCATTCATCCATTCATACATTCATTCATTCATTCATTCTGTAACCGTTACGAAACATTACCAGCGAATGACCGCGGTCTGTGAGCACCTTAAACACGTTTTAAATAAATAGATTAATTATGTAAATTAGAAATAATGCTAATAAATTTGAATTCCTACTGCTATAAATATCTTTTATTTTTAGGTTCAAGGTTCAAGGTAATACTTCAAATACATTTGAAGGTTGAATTACAATTAGCCTAATTTAAATATACTACAACTATTTATAAATATGAATAAATAGTAGATTATTAACCAAGGGGCTAAAGCAGGTGTCTTCTTTCGCGGGTGACGATTTAAATCGCGAGCGTAACGAAGGACTCGAGGTTTACTCCCAAGCGCAGCGTTAAAAACTTAAATCACAAGCGAAGCGAGGGATTTAAGTTTTTAACAACCTCTTTAATTTTACGTATTTTCTATTATTATTTATTATTATTTCATTAAAAGCGAAGGAGGACGTGTAGTCCTGATGGATGGTGGTTCCAGCTAGGGCTTGTAAATATTCGAAGTTCTTAGAAAAAGTATTAGAAGTATGTATTCGAATATTATTCGAAAAGTGCGCGGTTGGCGTAGTGGTTAAAGCGGTTGCCTTGCCGTTTACAACTGCGCTGGTGTTGTGGGTTCGATCCCCACGCGGGACAAATCTTTGTGTGATCCACAATAAACTGCAAAAGCGGGGGAGACCCATCAACATCCTGAATGCGTTATTGAACTGGATTACTGGACTCGAAGGGCACTGTACGATTTAAGCGTATAGTCATTCCACAGGCTGCAAGTATAGAAAGAGGTGCAGTATACTCTAATGGGGTTCATGAAAGGAGCCTCCCCGAGTGACGGACACAACGATTCCCTACGTCCGGCGCACCCTGGGCAATTCGCGAGTTCTCCAAAGCGAATTGGCTAATCCTTTTACCACGATGGCAAGTCAAAATAAAATTTGGCTCAGCCATCGACACGACGAAGAAGAAGAAGAAGAAGTATGCTCTAAAGAGTGTTACTTTTACCTCCCTCGAGCACTTAGCAAACCTGCGGATATATGAATTCCATTCTATGTCATTCTAGGTGTTATATTTTCTGCCTGACTCTTCTGGAAAAAAAGATTTGTTTCTTTATGTGTTGAATCAGATATTAATTTCATAGAATTCAAATAAAATATTCCGGTTATTCAAATTATTATGACGTCAAAACATGATATCAAAAGGTTAATGGACTGTGTTTTCTTTCTATTGAATTCGTAAATAAGTCTAAAAGATTTTACAATAAACAAGACCGACTTCACCAAATATCCTAATCTGTGGTTACCGCTGTACGTGGATTTGGTATCCCTCTCTCATTAATTTTGAACAGAATAGACAAATCAAAAACGTTTGTTCAGCATAACACGACGGTTTAACATGTTGGTGAAATGGTTCACTATTCTTTCGCATATAATAACATAACAAAACATCACGCCTATATTATTATTATTATTTCACCCTGGGCAGTCCGCAAATTTCCAACAAGCAGACTGGTGAATCCTTTCACCACGATGGCAAGTCAACACCATGAGAATATGACTGCAGCCATCGGCACGAAAGAAGAAGAAGAAGACGCCTATATTATTTATTTATTTATCGTATGGAAAACTTACAGCTAGTACCTATAACTTAAATAACAATAGTTTAGGAACCATAAAGCCAATAACAAGTTTTCGCTTCTAGTGACTGTATAACAATTTGGTGCGAACAAAACTAATGCAAACATCGCTTGCTCATAACCTTATAATTAGAGCGCGATTTAAATGAAAAAAAATATATATATATAATAAAACATAAAAAAAATCTCTCATTCTCTCATTTAAAGAATTCGAGACTCAACCGTCTTCTTGCCGCAGACAAACTTATTGTAAATGGATCGATATCGAACTGCTTACTCACTTTATTAAAGTATCTGCTCATTGCCGAGTAGGGTGTGGCAGAGGTGTACAAAATCCACATTTCACCTGTTATGTTTAGGTGCCATGGGATAGGGGGTGAGCCTATCGCCATCCACCGGGCACAATTCCAACTCCATGCTGCTATTGTGATTCCTGACGGCAAGTTTACAAATTACACTTTGCTCGACCCGGGAATCGAAGCCATCACAATCGAACCACTAGCTAGACCATCGAGGCAGTTCGCATATGATTTATTGGCATAATTTAACTTCGCATTCGTGAATGAGAGATGGTTATCGAAATACGAGTTTATCATTAACCGCAGTTTAAGAAGTTTGTAGAATTGAGGCTAACTTTACCGCGACGAGGTAATGTGAGCTTACGGGCAGTGGCGGATTAAGCCAGCGCGGGGCCTGTAGCAAAATCTGTCAGGGAGCCCTTCAATAATTTTTATATATTATGGGGCCTTTGGCCTGCTTTAGGTTTTAAAGTTTATGGTATTAAAAAAAACATAACTATTAACAATTAATTATAAAACAACTTTTTCGATTTAATGTGGGCAAATTTAGATATAACGTTTTCCATATCTAGTTATTTAAGCAAATCAAGCTCTACAAGCTGGCTCATTTATATCGGTTAGTATGGGCAAGTCTGTATTTACAAAACATACACATATTTGTTCTTACAAGTAAGATATTTTACGCTACTATTTAAATTTAATTATTTTTACGGTCAGACAGGCGTTGGAGCGCGGGGCTCTCCAATACGCGGGGCCCGTAGCATTTGCTACTCTTGCTATATGGCTAATCCGTCACTCCCAAGTAGCACGTAAGTGTCGTCAGCATCAATAATACAGCCAATATAGAACTTAAAGTGGTATTAGAGACGTATAAGAGAGTCAGGAAAAGTTATAAGCGTTATAAGAGTGTTACAATCCGTTATTATACAGCTCAGCTGTATAATTATAGTCTTTATTATGGAATCTGCGTACACTTAAGGCATAGTAAAAATAAATCTTAAGGTGTTATATCGGAATATTACAACTCTACTATACAGCTTTAATAATTGTGTAACACTCCAAGCTATTTCTACGGCTAAAGCTGTATAAAGGCTGTATTATAGTACTATTCACTCGCTTATTACAGCTTTAAGCTGTATTATAGTATTACTTGACACTTGTTGCTGTACAAAGGCATAATATGCTAACTTCATTATAAAACTAGTGTAATGTATGGCGTAATTTAACACTCTTATAAGTATTAAAGCTGTAATAGTTACTTCTAAGAGAGTATTATAGAACTAAAAAGATAAATGGCAGCTATAGTACAGCTTTAGTCTGTATTATTGACGGAGACGTCAAATCAATGTCGCAGTCAGGAGATGGATTGAGAAAGAATATTTGAATATAAGGAATTACAACTTAAATAACAGTAATGATAGTGAACCAATATTGACGGAAAGAAAAAACCATTCGACCACACCGACAATCCATAGCTCCAATGAGGGTTCCGTACCAAAAAAATTTAAATACAGATATTAACGTACAAAATAGTGTGGATTCAGTTAAACTAGCTCTAATGATGAGGACGACGATATAGGTATATTGACACAACAAAAAATAAAGTATCTATTGAAATAAGATGTTTTATTTAAAAAAAAAAAAAAAAAGGAGATAAAATTAACATTATTAATTGCTGCCTTCGCCATCATAACACCCCTTTTGATTCCCAGGAACTTGGCACTATGCAAAGTTTTTTTGACATTTTTCTTCAGTTTCTATTATCTTGAACGACATATTATTCTGAAAAATAAAGAAAATACCTTAATAAATAATCGTCAAAATGGTTTTAGACATTTTAATTCTTTATACGTATCTCTAAAGAGGTTATAAGTTATTATTTATATGAAGAGCATAATACAGCCTATTGAAAGAAAGAAAGAAAATAAATTTATTTGGTTCTAAAAAATGGGACACAGAAAGTAAACAAAATACAGATTTTATAAATACAACATTTTGAGTTATGCCCCATGGTTGCACCAAATGGGTCCTGATTCAGCATATTGTCAGACTAATGTCTGACGCTGATTTTCAATCAGGCCTTAGTGACAACACGGATATCAATATGCTCTTAATAATAAAATACATCAAACAAATAAAATAAACAGCAGATACATAAACCAGTCATAAAAGACTAGTGGGCAGAAATAATATAAAAATAATCAACAAAAAACAAAACAAAAGATATAAATAGACTGAAGCATGAAACATAGAACAATAATTAAAAAAAAAAAAGACTACTGAGCTGAGCTGAGCTTTACATTTTGAGATCTTATTTACAATAAAAAAACAAATAACAAAAATAACATAATGTATAGGTATATTAGATAAACGACATGTTAACATCGATCATGCCCAACTGTTGTTGAGCATTCATCAGGTATCGACCTAAATGCATTCTAAAGGTGTTTACTGTGTTAATTTTCCTAATGGGAGGAGGAATATTAACTTTGGATGCCGCGTATCTAAAAGTACCTGTGAAAGCAGATGTTTTGTGCGGTTGTAAGGACAGCACAGCTGAACATTGCCTGCCCCCAGACTCGAGTCTTTGAGACAAAAATTTTAGCTTGTCATATAGGTACGCCGGTTCCTGATACTTTATGATACCAAACATGAGACATGCTAAATGAAGTTTACGCCTAGTCTTCATTTTTATATTGAATAAAAATATTCTATAATTACCCTAATTAGAAGTAAAAAGTGTAAAAAATCCATATACAGGTTTACAATAAATATTGGTTTGCACGTTATTTTCACCAAACCAATAAGTTCAAGATCATTTATATGTTTTTCTTAGCAAGTAATTTTGCCATTATATGCATAATGTAGATAAAAAATATGATGTACATTAAAATATCTATACTTTTGTAATTCTTTTATAACACTATTGTAGAACTTTTATTCTTACAAGCTACGTATAAGATACCATCTGGAGAGTTGTAGTTTCTTTTTACACCAAATAACAGCTCTAATACAGCTTTTATACAGCTACTATACAGCTCTTATAACACCAAAAGCTGTATAATTTGTGCCCATTTTACATTTATAAGGGCTGTATAAGCGCTTAAGCAGTCTTTATACAGCTAATATACAGCTTTAAGTATAAAATTACGCGCTAGTACAGCTTTTATACAGCTTGTAATGCTACTTGGGCTGCTTACGGGGTATTACCCGTTTGACTGACATGTAGTAACAGTTGTTTTTTTATGTATATTGTCGAGTTCTTAGCCTTGACCTGCCGTCAAATCGAGAATCATCTAATAAGGATAACTAAAAACTAGCTTTTGCTTACGACTCCGCTCCCGTGGAGTTTAGCGTAACGTTAAATATCTTAAAACCTTACTTAAGAATTAAAGTATCTAATACAAAAACATTTATGAAAATCTGTCCAGTAGTTTCCAAGATTAGCGTGATCAAACAAACAAAATTACTTTCCCTAGCGGTTTTGTCTGCGTGGCAGGGAGTCAGTTACCTGCTTTTAAAATTGCATCAATATCCATAGCCGTGTTGAAGATTAGCCGATACAAACAAACAGAAAGTCATAAAATAAGAAATCTGGCTATCTTAAAAAACGATGTTATTTTGTCTTTATAGCGCAAAAGAAATGCATTAGATCAATTTGTAAATTACAACGTACGGATACATGCAAACCCTACTTTAACAAGTTAAGAATACTAACTTTACCATGTATAAATAACTTTGAAGTAAGCATGTTCGTAAAATCGAATATGTGCATATTATGTATACGAACATATTTGAAAAAGTGGAAAGTCAACGTCGCTCTAACACACTTCAATTGTTTAAATCGAACACAACGTTTCTACATAAAAGCATATATGCAATGGCCCCGAAAGTTTATAATAAGTTACCTAAAGAAATTAGGAAGTGTAAAAATACCAGTGAATACAAACACAAACTTTTTAATTTTTTGGCGGATAAGGTATATTATACTCCATGAATGAATTTTTAGACGACATTGGTAATTAACATTGTTGTGACATCCTAATCTATCAGTATAAAAATCTTATAATTATTGTAGTCACTGACATTTTATCATCGACATTTTATTACTTATTTGACATGCATCTAATACAATTAATTTATTTGTTAAGCTCTTTTTAAAATATAACATTGTAATCTTAAATGGATTTGAATGCCTGTCGAAGTAAAATTATTGTTTAAATTTTCGTATGCCATTCGGCGAATCATAGAAGAACATTTTGTAACACTGTAACATCCTTGTAACCATGTTTTACGAAATAAATGAATTGAATTGAATTGACATAAAAATCAGACAATTCAATTTTATTTATTTGTATGTAGAATCTATTGTATTATGTGTAGTATATTACCGTACCTATTGATGCGAGAGCAAGATAGATGGACGCATACCGCGTAAATTAAAAAAAAAAGATTTTTTGAAGACCGACAGGGAACGCACGTGTCACCGGTGAATTAGAACGTACGAGAGCAACAAAGACAGACGAAGAAGCACTATTAAAGTCAAAGTCAAAGTTGTTTATTCGCAAGAAAAGTGGTACGACTTAGGTGTTTTATACATTTATAATAGTTCTACACAATTCACTAGATCTGGCATGCAAATATTAGGGTACAGGTAAAGAAACAGTAAAATAAAAATATAAACAATTACACACAAAATAGAACACACAATTAAAAAACACAATTAAAATCTAACGTTGAAAAACTCATTAATAGAATAAAAGCAGTGCAACATTGCTTTTATTCTATTAATGAGTTTTCAACCATGGCTTTAAAACCCTTCTCAATTTCACGAGGGGTAGTTTTCTGAATTGCCTGGGTATTTTGTTAAAAACTTTTATGCACATTACATAGCTATTGCATATGGCATATGGCTGAGATGGTGTCCACTTCTGGCAATAATTTGTTTAGTATTGTAAGTTTTATTGTTTTATTTTGTGATTAATTTTTTTGTCAGAATAAATATGTTTTCTTTCTTTCTTTCTATTGTTTTGGAAGAGAGTAGTTCTACAAGTTGGCATTATTAACCTTCTTGGATCTCTTTTAGGGACTGCCCTCACTGAAACCGGAATAAAATGCTCTTAAGGACTATACTTCTAAGTGCAGTATTTTCAATGTCAACACCATGCCATTACTGTTCCACGAAAAAAAATACTAAAAAGTTCCTATGCGTCATTCTTCTCATAAAAATAACGTCAATGTCATGATCTTACAACTAATGACTTCATGGAATATTAGCAAATGGCTTACATTGGGTTTTTATGTGCTTCTACGAAAACAAATTTGCATATTTTGCGAGGTTTTCCTTAATAATCAACTAGATCAAATTTAAGAATACCTTGTGGCGGTATCCGCCCATGATAAATGACGTTTGACATTGACAACATCAAGAAGTGACCAATCGTCACTAATGTCAAAGTGCGCTGAATCGCGATAACGAAAACTTCACAGCAAGTTTATATAAATACTACTTCCAGGCACTACCACCGACCCTGGTTTATTCATTTACTAATTAGGCGCACAAAACACATTACAATCATGACAAACTTTAAAAATAGATAATGTACAGTTCAGATCTGGATCGTAACATAATACATAAGTGCACACAGCAAAATCAGTATTGAAAACTCAAAAAGCTCTAACTACTAAAAATAATAAGGAAACGGTTACAATAGATAAATTAACAATCAAACACGATTATTATTTTGTTTGGATGCCTTAGATGCCTCTACAGGAGGGACTGACGCACCCAAACCAATACTTACATGGAGGATGTCTTTTAAATTATGTATAAAATTGTTAATTCGAAAATATCCTGGTCGAAAGATCCACCCAGTTTGGTGGAGGAGCATGAAATCCCGTTTCTCTACATACCTCAAAGGTCTAACGGTATTATATACGACTATTCTAAGTGAGGTCTCCGGGTTAGATCTCGTGGTAAAACAAAAGTGTATGGGCTGAGCGGTGGGACCTACCCCTTGTGCGAAGGTGGATGGATCTTCATTGTGGCACCTCTATTCGCATTTTTTAACGTTGCGTGTGTGTCTTATTTTTATTTATTGATAATTTTAATATTATTTTTTATTTATTTATTGAAAAACTTTATGTACAAAAATGGTACATGGGCGGACTTAATGCCGTAGGCATTATCTACCAGTCAACCTTTAAGTGATGCAGAGACGACAAGTGGTAGGTGCAAGAGCTAAGGGTTGGTTGTAAACAAAAACCATTACAATTACTTAATCTAATACGTCATAACTAAGATTATTGTACTACAAAATACTTAAAATAAACTATTTAGATAATATAAATAATATATGGATATAGTTATACATGATACTAATATACACAAATACAATCATACCTAAATATTAATAAATATTATATATATTACAACGAAGTAAACTATGAAAGAGTTAATTTTGCCAACTCATTGAAGAGGTGATCACGCACTCTAGTTTTAAACACATAACGGTTGGTGGACATATATTATTATGTACAATTGAAATTCTATTTTACTAATTTAATTTAATCTAATCTTGCTAATTAATTTTCAATTTTAACTGTATTATTATTATTATTATTTTATGACTATTCTAAGGTGTATGTTTTTGTTTTAATCTGATTGTAATTGTATATGGATAAGTCCATCTGTATAAATAAATGAATTGAATTGAATTTTCCGTTCAGAAATTCTCAGTCACTGAGTTTAGCCCTACTTACTCTTAGGGCCAATTTCATCAAAATTGTTAGTTTTCTTACCCGTGTATTGATCTCACTATCACTTAATGTTTGTATGAGGCAGAGAAAGCTGCGGCTTATCGCTAAACGTTGCGTTGGCGGCACTTAAATATAACTTTTGTTACCCTTCTGGCTTTGACTACCGTATGACGGCGACCGGCTTTATTGTTTGTAAAGTACCGTTGCCTATTATTTTAACATAATATTTTTTATCTACACCCATGCTATAAATCCTCTATAAACGTTCTTGAAACAGTTAGCTTATTGCCAACATTAAAACAGCCAGTGTCATAATAACCATTATAACACCCAAACGGGTGTACTAATGTTGTACTGAAATTCATTATGCAACTCCTTTTTTACTCATCGAACAGCCACATTCTCATGGCATCTTTATGAATTTCAAAAAAAGAACATGTCATGCACGCGCGTTTCACTACCACAGCGCCGTAATTTAAATAAAAACTTATTCCAATTTTTGAATTGACGTCGTATCCCGCCATTTTTGTTCAATAATAGTATTGAAAAAAAAAAATATTTTTACAATAAATAATTATATTATTACCTATACATAGTTTGTTTGTATTAGATACTCACTAATTAAACTTTCCATGAATTTACATAGAGTTCTTACAACACTGTACAATACCCTATGGTTTCAGAACATTTATAGAGGATTTATATCATGGGTGTAGATAAAGTCTTGTATGCAACTATTATAATTAGGTATTAAAACACTCATGTGATACTATTATCACACTCGGCTTCGCCTCGTGTGATAAACCCACACTCGTGTTTTGATACCCCTCATTATAGAACAGTTGCATAAATAACTATTATGATTATCATTATTATAAACGAATTGCTATCACCATTGACGTATCACTAAAGAATTTGTACAATTATAATATTTATGTTATTTAGTATTTAAATTACAATTGCAATAATTTAATGATCCATTTATAATTATCTACGTTCTACGTGCTATAAGTTTTTAAATAAGTTTCATATACTTGTAAAATCATATATAATAATAATATTTTGTTCATCTAGGATTAAACTTACACTAGATTAGTACATAAATCAATGTATTTTATTATTGAATAAAGAAATTTAAAAAACAAACCCTTCTGGCTAAGTTGTGGTTAATTTTAACTTTTTTTTCAGTGGTATCCTGGGGCCTCCCCTCGAACCCAACAATGCTTCTAGTCCACGGCTACATGGACAGTGCTGCTACATTCATACCGTTGATAGAAGAATTACCGAACAATTATTATTATGTGGCCTTTGATATGCCCGGTAAGATATTCTTTTTTTTATACCATAATAGACAGGGTGGATGTGGTATACGGGCATTTAATGAAAACATGGAGACACCATCGAAGTATACTACGGTTAAAATAAATTCAAAAAAAAGGAAAAGCACGGCAAAGGAATATTTTTTCATAATTTTATTTTTAACCTACGCATGAACACTATCTGAAATCTTCTAGAATCTATGATTTCAATAAATGCTCATCTACAACAAAAAAAAAAAGGAGGCGGTTCTAAATTTGATTTTATTTCTTTTTATTTTCTTTTTTATATTTTTTCGCCGATTATTTGAAGACTTCCAGGCGTCTCGATTTGAGATTTTTTTTTTGTCTGAAAGAGTATACTTTGTCATGTGTCCCATTTCCATCAGGTCACGATCCTAGAGGAATCGAGGGTAACCCCTTAAATTTTAAAGGATTCTATATAGTTTTTCATATTTTATATATTACCTAAAGCTACTCGCATATTTGCATCTAGCAGTCAGCATTTCATGTTGATGAGATGATGCTGGAAGGTACATCTTCCCAACGGTTAGAAGTACGGCGATAATTATTTAAATATAGGCACACCTTAAAGCCGTTTACTGTAATCTTTCAAGTTATACACAGATGAGGCGAGACGTTGAACATTATCTAAGTATTTCTTACTTCGCTGCATTTTTTTATTGAAGGCGCTTTTATTTTTGTCGTCCCCCTCTTTTCTGATTCCTTCTTTTTTTTCAGGGCACGGTAAATCGGATCCCTTTCCCCCCGGACTAGTTGTAAGTCAACTACACATGGTGGAAGTGTTACGCGGCGTGGTAGAGCATTTCAAATGTAGCTCCTTCGTGTACGTGTCGCATTCTATGGGATTCATTGTTGGTAAGTCATTTGTTTATCTTTGCGGATCACAAAACATTATGTCCTAAATTATATTGGCCGCCGCCAGAGGGCCGAAAGGGACCCAAATTGACTTAAAATAGAACTTTAATTAAGAAATTACAATTAAACTTAATGCCTACATCCTAAGATAGGTGACTAACGCTCGATGTTAGAAACGAAAGTGCACCAATCCGGTAAAAATGGTTGTATGGCGCGACGTCCACCGCTCGTATTGCTGACGCTGCGCCACGGCTCATGTAGCTCCAACGGTATGCCTGACGCATACGTAACACTCGTGTGGGAATCGAACCCTCAACAACAGCGCAGTAGAGAGTGGCAGGGCGACTGCTTAAACCATTACGCCGACAGTGTACTCCGTACACTAATAGACCCAGTTGCCAGACTCCAGCGGAGAGGACCTTTGTCAGATTTTGTTGTTCCCATATCTCCTCTCCACTCCGCTGTGGTGGAAATGGATCAAGCAGAGAGAAGTGGAGCGGATAAGTCTCATTATTGTATAGAATTCTGCGTTGGGCCGCACGGCAACAAAATGGCGTTGAGCGAAGAGGAGAGAAGAATAACTTACTGTGTAGAGGCGCGCGTAGTGGGCTGAAAATCGACTGTAAGGTTTATATTGCGCAGAACTCCCGCGTGGCGACGTCAGCGATATTTATTTTAGTAGGTATGTACCTCCAATCTTCCATCTGTGTATATTCATCAATCTCGCCGAGTCGATGAGCAATGTAGGCTTTGTAGGTACGCCTATTGTTGCGAATCCAATGTAATACAGTAGCGGAGTCGCTCCACATATATTTTTTCTTTATCGGTTTAATTCGGTGACCAATGTGCCAGCCAATCGGGTGGCAATTAAAGCCGATTCCAATTCCAGATGGGGCACAGAAACATAACGTAATGGTGCCACTCGGCATTTGCTAGAGATAAACGCAACTCGTACTCGTTTATCGTTATCATCGACTTTCTTGGACTTAAGGATTTTAATTTGCAAGTGTCAGATTTTTTGCCGGATATCGCTTCTATTTAGTTAATAACATATTCAAAGATGAAACCTGAGTTAATTCTGCACAAAAACGAAGTAATTATAAATTCTTTTACAAAAAAATTGTATGAAGATAGAATGAAAAAGTTAATTATGTCGTTAAACAGCAAGGACAACCGTAATTACTTACAGGTGGTTTTATAGTACTAATTATTTTTGATTTTTTTACATAATTATGTCATATAACGGTTATCACTGCAGTTTTTTTTTAAATCGTCAAAATATTTATAATTTTCTCCGCTTCGCGCCTCTCCGCTATAGTGTGAACTCTCAGAAATGTCAGATTTTTAGCCACCAAACCGTAACGCAGCAACATTTTTTTTCGAAAAAATAATAATATATGGTTAGCGAGTTCCATACGTTATTTTTTCACGGAAACAACAGATTATATTATTAAGTTTATTATTTTCCAAGAATACATGTCAGCAATTAAGTAAATTATCCTATAAAACTACTTAATGGGAGGTTAGAATAAAGAACCTTGAGTTTTGCAATGGGAGTTTTTCTTTAACTACAGTAGCAGGGTTATTCCCTGAGTTCGTGCAAATCGGGTGTCCGGAGCTGTAGAAAAAAAAGTATAAACATATTTCAAATATTTTTTAGACCAAAGAAAGCAGTAGCTATTGGGCTAGAATTTGCACATTAAATATAACCGTAATTTTATAAATTAATAATGAAAAAAAATCATAAGTAGGTCAAAATGTCACTACCTTCAGTGTCCCAATCACATGTTTTCAACTTTCGCTTCCGATATGTTGGTGAAGTTGATATTTCACAGACTTGATAATATTACATAATATTAATACATACATAATAAGAAAACTTCATATACATTTTCACGAATACAAACATGTAAGTTGAGTCAGAAAAAAATATTCAATTTTTGTCACGGGAAATTGGTCCTTACCTTCAGCAAAAATTGAATTGATAAAATGTCCTGTGTGTGTATATCCTAACTCCGTGCCTCCCCGCGCCTCGCGTTCGTGCGCCGTTCAGTCGACCGAGAGACTTGAAGGTGGGCGGCCGCGCGTTGGCGTTACAAAAAAAACCGTTATTTTGTCGTCGAAGGGATTGTTTGTCACGGAATCATCATCTATACCATCACTTAAGTTTCAAGGTAAGCGATGAGTTTAAATGTTTATTTTCTTTTTTAACACAACGTTTATAGGGTCTAAGTATTCTAGTTATGTGTTTTAAAATAATTAGTTCCCAAATGATGTAGTTAAAAATAAAAATATTGCAAAAGGTCACTACCCTCAGTGTCATTACCTTCATTTACCCTCAGTTTTTAAACTGAAGGTAATGATCACAAATTGAGGGTAGTGATTAAACTACACATGTATTAATTTTGTTTTAGAGTACGTATTCATCATCATCATCGTCATAATATTATCGTTATTTTAATGTTTTAATGCCTTTTTCATGCTAGGATATTTATTATCTAATTTATTAAAATAAAAAATTATCAATATTTGTTACAAGATGCAACAAGATCAAGATTATCAATATTTATAACAAGATTGGTCGAACAGTTCTAGAAACTGCTACTTGTGATTCATTTTTAAATCAAAATAAATGAAATAATTATCGTTATTATTATTAATTGATGATCAAATTACCGAAAAACGTTGGGGCGTTTCAGCTAGGTTTTATTTATATTTTATATACACTTGCTCTCTCCCAATTTCAAAGCCTATCAATTAAATTAAAATTTCGGTAAACTTAGCAGAAATACTTAATCTTATAGGTATATATATATATAATACTTACAGATACTGAAATGGCAAAAGTAAAAAATAAGAAAACCCGAGATGAAAAATTAGCACAAGCAAGACTTCATAAGAAAGCTAAGTATGAAGAAATTAAAAATGACCCAGAAAAATATGCTATTCAGAAAGAAAAAGAAAAAATGAGATATTTAAAACGTAAAGAACAAAACAAACTAAAAACTATTAAAGATATGACACCAAGGCAACAAAGAAACCAAAGAAAAAAGTGGAGAGAGAATCGTCGACGCTACACAGAAAAAAAGAAAAAGGAAAAAGTTGTAGAGCAGATGCTAATTGATAATTCTCCTCCTAGCAGTGATGTAGAAGGTATAGCTCAAGAACCAGCAAATCAAGTTGATCCGTTAGAGAGGCCGTCATCATCTGTGCCTAGCAAAGAAAATAAAGAAGTTTTGTCTAAAAACGAAACCCATGGCAAGAAAAAGAACTGTGAAGTTTGTGTTAAAACTAAAACATTACTAAGACGATGTCGATATATGCATGCAAAAGAAATTGGAAAACTCAAAAAGGAAATTGAAAACAAAAACAGAGAATTACTTGCGATTAAAAAAGTATTAAACAGAACAATAAAGAACCAAAATAAACTCAAAAAAGAAAACCCATCCACTGAACAGAAAGTGGAAAATTTGATTGAGAATATAGATAACAACAAAAAAGAAGAAATAAAAAAGAAATTACTCTTTGGAGAAATAATTACAAGACAATTAAAAGAAGGGTTCAAAACATTATCAAAGAAACAAAAGCATGAATTTACTGATGTTATTGTAAAAAACAAAGAAAGTTTCAAAAAGCACAAAGTGTTAACTGAAACGACACCATTTACAGTACGAGATACAAAAAGAGATAATGAGAAGAAAGAAGATACTATACGCCAAGATATTAAACATTTTTTTGAAGATGACGATAACACTAGAATCGCTGCAGATAAAAAAGAATACATAAAACGCAATGGAATAGCCAAACAAAAACGCTATCTAACAGATACTATGATCAATCTCCATAAGAAATTTAATAAATCTTGTAATTGTCAGGTTGGATACTCAACATTTTGTAAATATCGCCCATTTTGGGTGGTTTATCCAAAAGAATCTGACAGAAATACCTGTTTGTGTGTATTACATGTAAATATGGACTTAATAGTTAAAGCTCTTAACACAAGCAAAATAATTAAGAAATCAAACGGATCTACACTACTGGAAAGTCTTTGCTGCGATGTTCGAAGAGAGAAATGCCTTAATAGAACCTGTAATAAGTGTAATAAAAAAGTGATTGACTATGGAGAATTCCGAAATGACAAACCTATAAAATATTATCAATGGGGTAGGAAAATTAAAAAATATACTGTAAATGAAGAAGAAAAAACATCGAAGAAGACAACCAAAACTGAAATGCGTGATTTGCCTTTGACATTAATAAAAAAGCTTGAAGATTCTCTTCCCAGCTATTTCAAACATTGTTCGAATATAGTACAGCAATATAAAAATATCACGGATTTAAAAAAAACTTTAGCTCCCAAGGAAATTATTATCCACATGGACTTTTCGGAAAATTATATTACAAAATTTCATGAAGAAGTGCAAGGTCGTCATTTCGGTAACAGTCCTGAACAGATTAGCTTACATACTTCCGTGGCTTATCTGCTAGATCCCGAAACAGGAACGTCCAAAACGTACAGTATGTGCACAATGAGTGAATGTACTAGACACGATGCAGAGTCTGTATGGGCACACATAATACCGGTAATAGATTACGTCAAAACCATTACTCTTGTCGACACACTGCATTTTGTGACTGACAGCCCATCAAGTCAGTACCGTAACCGGAAAATTTTTTTCGTTATCAGCCAACTTCAGAACCAATATCCAGACTTGAACGCAGTTACTTGGAATTATCTTGAAAGCGGCCACGGAAAAGGAGCCCCGGACGGGATCGGCGCTGTTGTGAAGCGTACTGCAGACAGCTGTGTGCGATTCGAAAGAGATGTCGGTTCATTAAAAGAATTCTGGATTCTCATGAAAGAAAAGATTAAGAACATAGAAATGCGTATAGTTACTAAAGAAGATATAGAAGAGAAAAAAGTCCCAAACAAAACTAACACATTTAAAGGCACTATGTCAGTGCACCAAGTTTTGTGGTCAACCAGATGCCTAAGAATGACATTTCGGAAATTAAGTTGCTTCTTTTGTCCTAATGGCACTGAATGTAACCATGGTTACCATTTGGGATACATGGTTGGTACAACAAGAACACCTGTTGCATGAATTTCTTGACACGAATACTACACCCGAATTAATTGAGGAAATGACGAATTCACCAATAAAATTTGATAATAATATGTATACTTTTCAAAGTTCGTCCGGCAATACTTTACATCAACACGATAATTCAGAACTATTTAAAACTGATTTAGTTTCTAAACCAATTAAAAAATCTACTCGATCGCCTAAGGTGAAAATACTTTCTGATATTCGTTTAGACTGGTCGAACACTGCTTTTTATGGATATTCTAGATCAAATCATAAAAACTCTAACTATCAATCAGATTTTGAGAAATTTGTTACGTCATCGTCATCCATTGTTGAGGAAAAAGAGAAAGAAAATATACCTAGCTCAGATGACGAAGACCTTAATATTTCTTAAATATCAGACGAAAGCATTAAACATTTTTTAGTGATTTTTATGTTAATTTGTTGAGAGGACAGTGTTATGTTTTCTGTATTTTTTCGTCAAGTAGACAGTAATTATTATGTTTCATGTTATTGATAGTCAAATAAGTATTGTTTTCTATAAAAAGATTTGCCAAAGATAGGTAACTTATGCTAATAAATGTTTAAGAAAATTGTTTTATGACACGTATTCATGGTCTTATCGATCACAGTATTATTAATTTAATTGTTAATTTTAAGTATTAAAATTGTGGTTCCTTAAAATTACAAGTAATTACTTATATAAAAGTTATTTGTTATGGTCTATAGATACATAAGTGTTATTTTTTTACGGATAGTACGGAGGTAGATATAAGTGAACTAATTATGACTGAAAAATCTTTCCGTGTGTAAGACACACGGTAAGATCTTTCAGTCATAATTGAAATTTGACTGATTTTGATTGACTGATTATTTTTATATTAAAATAAATACCTGAATTGCAATTTTTAAACATAATTTTTTATTTCATTAACGATTATTCTTTACCAGTAGGCTTCAATCACTACCCTCTACAACATAATAATTACCATCAGATGATTGGTCATTACCATCCTCAGCGTAAAATTTCAAAGGCCTGTAACTCCTAAACTTATGGGTGCAATTTATTGAAAATTGGTGAAATTGCATAACTCCACGAATATTTTGATCCTAGCACCCTATTTTTATAGTCTGAAAAATTCGCCGTTTTTCCTTCGATTTGCACGAACTCATAGAATCACCCAGCAAACAAGTATATGACCCGCCTGATGGTAATCAGTTTTCGTAGCCTACGGACACTAGCAACACAAGGGGCATCACTCGTGTGTTGCCGACTTCATTAACCCTTATTTGCTCTATTTTTGTAGAACCCCATGTTGTAGTCCCTAAGAGAAACCTCGGCAGTTCGTTCCACAACTTAATCGTGATGGTGTTGCCATATGGAGGATGCTGTAAAATATATAGATTTTACTGACTTACTGTACTTATATTTCTATTTTAATAAATCCCATCCGAACATAAATGTTAAATGAGAGCAAAGTTCAACATTTCCAAAATGCGCGACAAAAGAATTGAATTTTTACCTTTGTTAATATTGGTGTACAATAAAGATTACTTTACCATGCAATTCAGGCAGTGGCGTAACTATAGGGTGGCAGGGGTGGCCAAATGCCACGGGCCCCCGGCCCGAGGAGGCCTCCGGGCCCAAGATGCCACAACCTTGAAAATAACTGAACACAATTAAAAAAAATATAAGTTTAAACGACAACGATTAAACGATTAGAATAGACAAGGGCGATCGCCCTAGGGTAACATAGAAAATCGCGTGAGACAATTGTTTTTAAATCTCGAATTCTAAGGTGAAAATGATTACATTCCGGTTCTGAATTTCTGAAATAACTGAACACAATTAAAAAAAAATAGGTTTAAACGACAACGATTAAACGATTAGAATAGACAAGGGCGATCGCCCTAGGGTAACATAGAAAATCGCGTGAGACAATTTTTTTTAAATCTCGAATTCTAAGGTGAAAATGATTACATTCCGGTTCTGAATTTCTGAAATAACTGTAGGTACACAATAAAAAAAAAATAGGTTTAAACGACAACGATTAAACGATTAGAATAGACAAGGGCCTAGGCCCTAGGGTAACATAGAAAATAGAGTGAGAATTTTTTTTTAAATCTGGAATTCTAAGGTGAAAATGATTACATTCCGGTTCTGAATTTCTGGTAAGCGGCTTCAACGTAACAATTTTTACTAGAGCTCCATTCAATATTTCTGCCGCGGGCCCCCGATGGTATAGTTACGCCACTGAATTCAGGCTAAAGATTTCTGTAGCTTTATTAAGATAACTAGCTGACCCGGCGAACTTCGTACCGCCTTAGCGTAAATTTGATGCACTACTTTATTTTGTATAGCTAACCTATCTTATGTATGCGTACCTATTCAATTTGAACTGGAATCTATATTATCCCCCATATAAAAATGAATACTTTTTTTTTTTTTTTTTTTTTTTGCCGTAACAACCTTGTACAGGGTATTAGAAAACTACAAAAAAAATATCAGCCAAATCGGTCAAGCCGTTTTCATGCCAAGTCGTGACAACGGAAAACGGGTTTCATTTTTATATATATAATATAACATAACACCACGCCTACATTACCCAGAACGGTATGTCAGGGTAGAATTTCCTGACGGAAAGTTCACAGATAACTCTTTGGCCGACGCGGAAATACGCTAACCACTAGATCAACGAGGCAGTAAAATATTAAGATAATTAGATATGTATGTGGCATACTTATTAACATAAAGATAAAGATATAGATAAATTTGGATTTTTAACACGCCTAAATTAGCTTCACCTGTATGTATGTATGTATGTATGTATGTATGTATGTATGTATGTATGTATGTATGTATGTATGTATGTATGTATGTATGTATGTATGTATGTATATATGTATGTAACCGACTCCTTTGGACTCGATTTTGACCCACTTTAAACGGATAGATTTCATTAAAATTTTGCACACTTGTCAAAGATGACAATGCAATAATTCGATAAAAAAAAATAAAAATAAAAAAAAATAAAAAAAACGCTCTTATAAATAAATCAAACTAAAAAGTAGAAAATAAATAATAGTTTAAAAAAACTAAAAAACACGCTTTTAAAGTACTTCTAACTAAAAAGTGAAAAATAATTCCTAATATAAGCTGAAAAAAGCGTGGGTTGCTCGATAGACGAAAAATATGGCACAGAGCGCCCCACGCTTTTTTCAGCTTATATTAGGAATTATTTTTCACTTTTTAGTTACAAGTACTAAGCGTGTTTTTTAGTTTTTTTAAACTATTATTTACTTACATTAGATAGAACGCTAGAAGCAATTACACTATCCAATGGTCCCAATGTCAAGGCCAAATACACACATTCACTCACTCAAGCACTCCAGTCTCAGAACAAATATTTACGAATTACACAAAGATTTGTCCCTTGTGGAGATCGAACCCACAACACCGGTGCAGTGGAGAGCAGCGAGGCGACCGCTTAAACCACTACACCACACGTGCAGACATAATTAAACATAATGATTTATGATTTATACAATTCGCTAAACTTGCCAAATTTACAGAATTTTGAACTCAATATCAAATAAAACATTTACTTAGTCGTTTACTGACATTTACCAACTGAAATAATTTTATAGCTGTGAATAAGTAATAAAGAATGGTTTTCTCTTGTACAGGTGTATTCTACAACCACATATATCCTGGTAGAATATCTCGCATGGTGCACGTTGACCCGGGACCTCCGTTATCAATGTACCATTACCCACACCACAAGTTTGACTACTGGTATGGGATCTATGACAGCTTTTATGGAGATTTCACTAGGTAGGTGCTTGTATGTTAATGTATAAATTTATGTTCTATGGGTGATATGTCATGAATCCTCCGAGCCATGCAACATAATTGAACAAAACGTTTTATTAGAAAATGCACACGACAGTGTGTCAGGTAGGGTTACCAGATAATAAGATTACGCCACGTTCGGGAGTGATTACGCAGTTGACCTACTCGTTTTAAGAAGCAAAGTTGTTCGTCGTAAAAAAACGTATTTTTTGCTGTTAAGTAATTTATGATTACTGATTGAGTATTAATATTAGTTGAATAATAATGCCTTTTCATAATACACTTTTATAATTCTCTTCTTGTACAGTATACATGTTTTACATTTTCAAAGACAGTGACAGCTGGGTTGCCAGCAGAATAATATGTTACCAACTAAAGTCAGTGTTGTCAATATAAATGTATTGTCATAATATTTAACATTTGCGACCTAGCATTCGATTCTAAACAGTTTGATTAAAATTAATGTGAGCCCCGGTTATTCAAATCATTGTAATTAGTATAATTTAGTATTATTTATTATTTACTTTTATATCATTTTTTGTAATGTTTTGACGTGTTCAAGCGCCTCCTGGGGCCTATGAAAATAAATGATTTGAATTTGAATTTGAATTTGCATAATCTCAAATTTTAAAAAAAGCTGGAAAAAGAGTTACGTCAATGCGTCATTCTGCGAAAGTATTTAGTTCCCTTACTCGTAGACTCACTTAAATACCCAGCTTTTTATTTTTCAGCTTCCTAAATATTAAATTTGACTTTGCAGATGGCAAGGAGGGAGTACTAAGACAATGACTCACGAACAGGCAGTCAGGTTGTTAGTTCGAAACAGAAGTCTGTCAGAAGAGCAAGCTGAGGCTGTCATTTCCAGATCTCTAGTGCCAGTGGGCGGTGGCCAATATAGGTATAGTATTGATTATGTTTATAGCATTTAGCTATACTTAGCAAATTATACTAAGAAACAGTTGAATAATTATGGGACCGGCATGATTTGAACCTGCGACCTTTGCATATCGGGCAGCCACAAAGCGTGGAAATGCGCGGAGGGCATTTAAAAATTGCTTCGTACAATATTGAACTTTATTGCTTTAGAAATAGAGTATGTTTTAACTTTTAATGCGTGACGTCACGAGCTGGCGCAAGCCGGCGGGTATCGAAATACTTGTTAGTACGATATTGAATTTTATTGTCTCAATAATAGAGTATGTATTTGCTTTTTACGTTATACATAGCGAGCCGCATGACAGCGCGGTGTAAAAGGCTCAGCGTGTTTTCAAGTCACGCCTCGCCTCACCGGTATTAAACAAGCTTTACACTTTCCAGATTATCCTGGGAAACAAGAATGAAAAAGATAGCCCAAATTCCGATATCAGAAGAGACTATTTTCACCATGATCACCGAGCGCACTCCTCCAATGCTGATCATCAATGTCACAGAGAACAAGAGCATTGAACCAGCTAGATCGTTCGCGAAGAACATTCTAGAAAAGTGTTCTCGAAAGCTACCGAATTGCTATTCTATGACGCTAAACGGCGGGCACGATATACATGTAACTAGTGCTGACATTGTTGCCAACTGTATTCTAGAGTTCTTAAGTGTTAAAAGCGAATATAAAATGTCTAAATTGTAAAATAATTTGGTTTTATTAACCCATATTTAAATGCGGATGCTATGTCGTTAGTTTGCCTTTTTCTTTGAACTGGCTGGACACGCTGACATGTGATGGGACTAATTGAGGCAATAGCTCAGCGATTCCGAAAGCGTGGTTTGCGAAGGCCAAAGTTTCCGACTCTGTGAGGGCCCATTGTCGGACTTTGTTGCAAAATATTGTTTTGGTTTGAAAGGGACAAAGACAAACGGTAAATATACAATTCGAAATTTCTCTTTTTTACCCGGGACCCACCGCGTGTTTGGCAGCTATCCTGGTCATTAACTAGGGATTTGGTTAATTCAATGCCAGCCCTCCCTGTCACTACCTTTTATTGGTTTTCATGTCAAGAGAAAGAAAGCGCCGCAGGCACCGAACTCTTAAAATGTTTTTTTAGAAGTAATTAGTGGCACTTGAGCGCCTTAACTTTCAAGAAAAACGAAAAGCCGTAAGCGCCGACTTTTTTTAAATATTTTCTTCAAAACAAGGAGTTTATTGGCTCCCGAGCACCTTTGCTGTCAAGGAACAAGAAGCACAAGAGTTCGTAACGTCTACACATTTTGCGGACAACACTCTACTATCAGACCAATAACTCATGAGTAGGTAGTGTGTGTACAGAGGCACAACCGCCGCGCCGTGCCGCCACAGTATAAATATGTACAAACAGTACGGAAACTGCCTACAAACGTGCGAAACGGCACGCCCACATAAACATGCACACCGACGAGACCCCTAAGCGATTGTCGCGGTGCTCTCAGTAGCGAGTGCCGCTTAGGGGTCTCGTCGTCGTCGGTGTGCATGTTTGTGTGTGCGTGCCGTTTCGCACGTGTGTAGGCAGTTTCCGTACTGTTTGTACATATTTATACTGTGGCGCCGCCCCGCTCTGATAAGTACACCACTACAAGCTTGTCGCGTCTGTACGCGTGTGCACGAGCGGCTCTGTCACGTATGGAGTGAACCCGGTTTATACCGGCTTGGCTACTGCCTGTGGTTAGTGCACAAACGGAGGGCTCGCATCGTGCGCCATTTTTGTTTTGTTCTAAAAGAGAGTATAGTATAGCCGTGTTCTAAGTTCACAAGTGATATGAATACAGTTCATGGTACTGTGTATAAAAATTAAACATAACTTACCATTTTCTAATTTTACTAAAGATTGATTTATTTCGTAATTGTAATTTATTCTTCTATGCCAATCCGACCAAAATTTAGGCTTGTTAATTAAAGCTCAGCATCTGTACGTTATTTAATCCCCCTATTCCACATATCCCTACTGACATATCCCCACTGGTAGGGATACTTGGTTTTTTTATCCGATTATAGCTACCGGTAGGGATATATGGAATCGTTTTCTCCATATATCTCCACCGATTTGCACTGGGATAGTTGGATTTTTATTTCCATTTATCGGTGCCAGTAGGGATAATAGGACAGGTATGGAGTGTTCATAAAAGCCCCAAACGCGAGTCATGAAAACCTTTTATGATAAAACCTTTTTTAAATGTGAAATCATTTTTATGTTCTGTTGACGCAGAAAAAAGTATAAAAACCGGCCAAGTGCGAGTAGGACTCGCGCACGTAGGGTTTCGTATCACTATACATCTAAATAAATGTTTATCTCTATTCTTTATTATATTATTGGCGTTGATTGAATGAAAATTAAAATGCGGTTTACGATTTATAACGTATTAAAAAAATCACATGTATACATGATTAGACAGCTAGTTTTAAATGAAACCATGACACCGTGCAAGAGCGGCACTAATCCAAATTTGGCAGCATGCCTGACAATGATTCCACTGATTACCTATAAGGTCATAAATATGTGTAGAGAACTTAAATATGCTTTTATATTAGTTAGATATAAGATATTGTTTTATATGTCAAACATGATTTGTATACCTTTTTGGTAAAATGTAGCGAACATAATTTATTATAAGATCTTTTGTAAAATAATACCTACATTTACAAATAAAGAATATTTCTATTTATATTTCTGGTTGACTTTTTGCTTTATGGCAACCTTTATAATTCAATGAATCAGTGATATTCCTTCATCAGAGATCAGTGAAAAAAATATTTTGGCAATATTGATCTGACCTGTGACGTCTGTCATTTCGGTCATGCTGGGTACACACATAACGATCGAAAGCCATCGAACGGATTTGTTGGTCCTAATTTGGACGACTTAGCGAACGCTTAAGAACCCTATGATGATACCGCCACGCTTTGGATTGCTAGCGAACAATGGCGTCGCCTTAGCCGCTCAAAGTACTACAAACCGGAACTAACGAATGTGTTTGATAGATTTATTACAAAAATATGTACAGTAAACGCTCAGAAGTCCATAGGCACGCTAAGGATTACATTGCTTTGAACTGTACGAGCCCGATACAGCCAGTACACACACTAACGAAGTCGCGTGCGTGTATAGCAGTTTATAAGATAACACACACTAATAAAATGTTGTCGCATTCGTACTAAACGCGTCACAGTGGCGACCAGTTCTTACAATTCGCATCTATCTATCATGAGCAGGTAGTTGTATCGGACTATCGGGTAAGCATTGGGATCACGATGAACTAAATTTGAGTATAAAGCTTAGTTGATTTGAGGTTGTATTTTGTTTTTACGAAATCATAATAATATTTGTAATATTTTAAGCAGAAACTTGTTAGGTATTCATGCTTAAATAGTTACATACAATAGATAAATAGTTACATATTAATATGACTTATAAGTTAAATATGTTATTATTATTTAACTATTTAAGTATTTTTTTGTTTTTTTTCATTGTTGTAAGGTAGAAATAAAAAAAAGTCACGCTGAATGATGATAAAAATGTTTATTCGTTTTATTTATTTATACAATTAATAAACTTTTAAGAGCATTGTGACGTCACATTCCTACCTAAATAAAAAAAAGTTTCCTTGTAACCGTTTATAAGATTTTTGATTAATAAAATAACTAATAAGTTAAATAATTATGTTATTATTATTTAACAATTTACGTATATTTTTATTTTTATTGTCATTGTTGTAAGGTAGAAATAAAAAAGTCATGCTGAATGATGATAAAAATGTTTATTCGTTATATTTATCTTTTAAGATAATTGTGACGTCACATTCCTACCTAAATTAATAATATAATAGAATTGCCCTTGTAACCGTTCATAAGATTTTTTATTGTAACCCACCAATAATATAAATGTTACTAAAATGATTCATCATGACAACAAGGACGGAAAGGATGTTCTTATAACAAAAATATAATTATTGATACCCTAAACTTCAAAAAGTATAGAAAGGACTTAGCGAGATTAGATCTCACGGCTCATTGCTAATTGCTATACGCATTTAACTGCACGCCTTAACCGCTCGGCCACCTTGACTCATTCAAAGTAAGTGAAATTATGAACTACAATTATTTGTTAACAACATGTGTCTATTTCTTGGAAATAGAAGGTCGTAAGTCAAACTACACTTCAAACTATTGCCTTTTGAGATTGCTTATGGACTTTTGGTCGTGACTGTACATATCGGCGCAATTACAACTGTTCGTCGATTATAATTAACATTAATAAGTTGATTGTCCTAAAATTAGTTTATAAACCATCAGTTGATTACTTTCGAGTTGATAACGATGTTAAATTAATGTTAAAGATTGTAATTTCAATACTTAACCTACAAACTTGTAAACTCATGCACGTGGCCGAGTCTAATAAAAGCGGCCGCGCTGTGAGCGATCGACACAGTCGCTCCCGAGCCGCCGCACAGTACGGACCTCTCTCTGACGTCATTACGCTACCCGTTGAATGAACGAAGCTCACAAAAGTACTTGGAAGTTTTCCTTGAAGACCCTGAATGAGTAATTATGAAGACAACACTTGTGACGTCAGCTATGCTGATGTCACACTTTTTAAAAAACACTTTGGAGATTACCCCTATTCCGTCATAAATATTATGTGCGTTATGTTCGTTGGCCTTGCGGTGCCGTTGACAGGTGTGTACCCGGTATCACTATCAACCAGGCTAATGTCAAAACATATAGCTATAGCGATTATGATTATAGCTAAATCAAAACTTCAAAAGCAGTTGTTACTAGAATTTCACAAAAATAAGTTCACGTTAGTTTTATAAAATTTTACTATTTTTACTAACGTCATTTCATCATTATAATCAGTGAAATTACACATAGTGCGGTTAAAGTTCAGTATATGGACCGTTGAATTTGAGGGTGCGGAGGGTGGGGGGAGGGGTAGGTAATCTCCCCCCCAAAAGGGGGGGTGCGGAGCCCCCCCATTTTTGAGAATAAAGAAAAAATATGTTTAGAGGTTAGGCTAACTTAAAATATAAAAAAAACTATGTCAATAGGCCAAAAAAATAATTTTTCATGCTAAAACTATAATAGTATGTAAATTTTTGATAAAATTAAATGATGGAAGGGGTCAGAGTACCACACAGATTGATTTTATTATTAAATCGGTATAAGTTAGCAGCATCCTACTCAAGGTTAGACCAACGTCGAGGAGGAACATGCATTTTAGTAAAAAAATATCTAGATTGTAAAATACCTAATTTTAAAATAAATCCAATACCTTTACATTTTGAATACTGTGCAGTGGAAGTGTTATCACTTAAACTTCTTGTGATTTGTATATACAGGATACCGAATTATAATTGAAGATCAAACGAACTTACCAAGTGAAGTTCGATCCAAATTATGTGAACAGCTTTGTTCTTAGCGATGTATGGTTAACGATTCGTAGTAGCGTTATCGATACTATAATCTATGCACGATTTTAAAGTTTTTTTTTTTTTTTTTTTTTTTTTATGTCCCATCACTAGTCAACTCCCGCCAACCCACTGAGCTACGGATTAACCGTTGCGACTCTCATTTCGTTTAAATATAATAATTAATTGTTTTAGAATTATTAGGGTGTGGGTATTTAATTTATAACAATTAAATTGGGTGGGTGTTTATACATCGCTAAGAACAAAGCTGTTCACATAATTTGGATCGAACTTCACTTGGTAAGTTCGTTTGATCTTCAATTATGTTTCCAGCTTTGTTCTTAGCGATGTATGGTTAACGATTCGTAGGATGTTTATAGCAACAATTATAAAACAATTATATTATTCACAAACAACGATGAAAACATTGTATGACAATATTACTTCATCAGGTGTTAGAGGTAATTGAGGGTAAGTATCAGTGTTATTAAAAATGAAAGATGTTTTGATATACACTATTTAAATTTATTATCATATCACAGCATATTATGGTTCATAATAATACAAATATATAATCATGAAAAAATAATAGATTGTTACAAAGTTTGTTTTTCCATTCTACACATAATGAATAATCGGCTTATTACAAAAATCACAACAAAGACGAATCAAGCAATGATCTTGCAAAATCACCATGATTTACAATTTCTTTATTATAGAAGCGAGCAAAAATTGATGATGAATCAGACCATCCAGCAGTCTTTTTGATCACTTCTATGCTTACTCCTAATTTATTTGCCTTTGATGTGGCTGCATGTCGTGTGCTATGTGCACTAAATATTGATGTGTCAATACCACTTGCCTCTAACGTATCTTTTAACCAATGACTAATTGTTTGAGAACTAATGTTAGAGTATGGTTTCTTAAAACTAATAAATACATTTTTTGTATTACCACAACGCAATGGCATTGTCTTTTGAAGATAGGTTTGTAAACATCGAGCTGGACAGATTTCTGGGCGTGTGTTATAGAATGGAAGCCTCAGAAGTGGTTGCACTGTATTTAGTTTTGTTGTTTTTATTGGATCAGGTATTCTAATTATAATTTCATCAGGACTGGTATGTATATTATCTATTTTAGTTAGAGATAAGGTCTGCACACGATGCGCAGTCACCAAGGCAAGTAATGTTACAGTTTTCTTGGATAAGGTTTTTAAATCGAGACTTTCATTTGGCCATTGTTGAGCTAAATAATTCAAAACCATGTCTGGATCCCAAGTCATATTGTATTTTGGGTTCGTTGGTCTCGATTTAAAAACCCCTTTCATAAAACGTTTTAATCTCTCGTCATCTAGATTATTACCTAACAAAAGAGACAATGCGGATTTATACGAGTTAATTGTCCCATATTTTGCTCCCTTATCGAATATTTCAGTTAAAAAGTGAATTACAATTGGAATAGATGAAAAAGTATAATCATAACCATGCTGATGGCAATAGTTTATCCATGTTTTGACATATCCGTTATATTGTTTGTATGTATTTTTTGATAATGATGATAGCATTATTTCCACAGACCTTGGTGATAAAAATCTACTTAATAAAGCTTGCCTGATAATTTCACGGCAACTAGTGACAGCGTCCGATGGAGACTGTGAGCGGACCTGGAAGGAGATTTGAGCAAGTTATTGCTAGGTGAAAAATGTATAATTTCAGATTGGTTTACTCTCATAAGAAGCGGATACCAAGGTTGGGTCGGCCAATATGGGACAACAACTATTCCCTCGGCATTGTCGGATATCACTTTCTGGATAACCCTTAAAACCATTGAAAATGGCGGAAAAGCATAAAAATTTAGAGAACCCCATTGAATTGTAAATGCATCGATTGCCCATGCATCTGGCTCATTTTTCCAAGATACAAATGTATTACATTTTTTGTTACAATGACTTGCAAATAAATCAATGTCTGGTATACCAAATTTAAGTTTTATTTGTTCATATGCATAGTCACCCAACTCCCATTCAGTATCACGAAACTTCTGTCTAGATAAGGCATCAGCCTCCCGATTATCTTTAGTATTGATATATGATGCAAAAACTATAATACGTTGCTTTTCACACCATTTCCATAAGGCTCTAACCTCGTTATCGAGATGCGGGTACTGTACACTACCCATCCTATTAATACATGAAATAGCCGTCACATTATCGATCCTTAATAACAATTCATTGTTAAAACAGTTGTTAGCAAATACCTTTAAACCATAAAAGGCTGCTTTTATTTCTAGCTGATTAATGTGCAAACTAAGTTCTTTTTCATTCCAATAACCGTAAGAACTATTTCCATTACAATATGCACCCCAGCCTGTAGATGAGGCATCTGTGTAAATTGTCATAACATAATTATTATTTCTTATAATTGAGTATCCGTTAGGTACATTATTTAACCACCATAAAAAATCTTTTCTAATAAAATTAGGTATTAAAACTGATTGGTTATAACTATCATTCTGTAATAAGGTTTCAAACTTAAATTGTTCGAACAACTTTGTATACATCCATCCATATTCTATGGCGGGACAAGCAGATACTAGCAAACCTAATATCCTAGCAAAATGACGTAAATTACATTTACGAATCTGTAAGCAGTTTTGCATATATGACCTAATTCTTTCTTTCTTTTCAATAGGTAATTCTATTATCATTCTTTGTGAATTAAAAACGAACCCTAGAAATTTGCAGCTAGTACAAGGAACTAAAGAACTTTTCTTTTCGTTTATAACAAACCCCATCGTTTTTAATAAAGAACAAGTTTGCTTTACATTAATATGACAGTCCTTAAAATTATTACCTATACAACAAATATCATCTAAATAAATAGTAGAAATCATATTTCTAGTTCGCAAGTATTCCATTACCGGTTTCATTAATTTTGTAAAAACGTATGGCGCTGTACATAATCCAAACGGTAAACAATTAAATTCATAAAGAGTTCCATTGTAATTAAAACGTAAATACTTTCTATGACACTTAGAAATATTAACACAAAAATAAGCATCCTTCAAGTCTACAGAAGCTATGTAGCAATCTTTTGTAATTAATTTAATTACTGTCCTATAATCCTCCATCTTAAAGTGATCCGTTTTGACAAATTTGTTTAAGGGCTTTAGATTAAGAATAAAGCGTTTTTCTCCGTTTGGTTTCGGCACGAGAAATACACTAGATGTGAATTCACCCTTTATATGGAGGCATTGTGAAATAGCTCCTATATCAAGTAATTTTTTAATTGCTTTAGAAAATTCAACATGTTCTTTTGCCGATTTAGGCATGGTACATGGACTGTCGGATCTTGTTGGTATAGACATAAAAGGTATTTTATAGCCCTTGATCCATGAGAGCAAGGTTAAATCGTTAGTTAATTCACACCATTGGTCGTAAAAATATTGCAAACGGCCAGCAAAATTAAATACCTGATCTATTTGAGACCCCTCTTGACTGGCGACTGTGCTCTCGGTGCACGCGGCTGCTGACGTGGATTGCGATTTTGCCGCAATGCAGGGCGTCCTCGCGATGACTCGTTGCTCCTGAAGGGCGGCTTTCTTTGATTGGGGCCCCTGGAGTTTAAAGACTGGTTTTTTAAGATATTCTTAAAACCAGAATTTGGACGAGGAGTTATCTGAGTCTTCTTTATGAGAGATTCACTAGTCTTTTGTACAGATTTTGCCGTTTTAAGTTTCTCACTTAACTCCTCGCCAAATAAATATTTGTCACGACTTGTGCTGTACAAGGCATCACGCAAACTCGTGTTTGTGGAGCTACCAATAATACTGCGCCGTGACTTGGTTTCTATATAGTGACTATCACATAAAATGCGACAAGCGTCACTCAATGGCTGAAGAAGCACATGTTTGCTCGTCTCACCACGTATTATCATTTCTGTGAGCTGAGATAAGGCTCCTAATGCAAATCCCAATTGATTTTGTTTTTGCATTATTGTAAAATCCCTTTTTATCAATATGTCAGGTAGTGCAGCTTTGGCCTCTGGATTCAATATGGGTGCCACCAAATAACTACAATTAGATGGCACAATGTATTTCTTGAGTAGTGACTCTTTAACATCTTTTAAAAGACCTTTAACCAAGATATTTTGCCATCGGGAAGCTATATCTTTGTGAATATCCTTCCCCAATACAATATCGGGCTGTGGAGCCTCGCCCAATATTTGCAAAATATCTTCCTCTAACCCTGTTTCACCTTCCAACTCTACAGAGATCGTCTGCTCAGTTATAGACGAAGGTCCAGATTTAGAAAGAGAGGGTTCCACCACATTCTGTATGGATCGGGTAGGCGATATAGGTCTAGCAATATCGAATTCTACAACCTGATTTTGGGGTGGAGACAGCCTCGGCGGTGACGATAGCTCCACTGGCGCCTGTTCTTCGTTTTCTGCATCTGTATATGAAAAAATACAAATGTCCATAAATTTTGAAATCAATTTTCAAATATCGAACATGGCGGTAAGCTAATAAATCAAGTACAGCGCGTACTAATACAATACGGGTACCGTCAACAACGGCATATTAACGTCTAACGACGTTTTATTTTAATTTGAGTCTCAATCTCAAATTACGGAAAACCTCAGGCCACAGGTGCCGGTTTGGGACGTCAAAAAAGACGATTTTTATAAAAGCAGTTTGTACGATCGCCACCGACGATAAATAAACTGTACAGCCTAGGGATAAATCCCATCCATAGCTTAGAAACTCTTTTGATCGCCACCGACGATAGAAAAGAATAACTTCACTAACCGCTGCTATCTGAAGAAATCATACGTCGCTTGCGACGTAATTTTCGTTCTAGCTTGCGGATCTTCTTCGAAATTCTGGCTTCATCCTCTTCACAGCGTCTCTTGTTCCCCATCTTGACACCAGAAATTATGCAGGATCAAAAATATGTTAACTTTGTGGCGGGTCCACGTGCGAAGGCTACAGCACGAAAACGCAGAATGAGAGTCGCAACGGTTAATCCGTAGCTCAGTGGGTTGGCGGGAGTTGACTAGTGATGGGACATAAAAAAAAAAAAAAAAAAAAAAAAAATTTAAAATCGTGCATAGATTATAGTATCGATAACGCTACTACGAATCGTTAACCATACATCGCTAAGAACAAAGCTGGAAACATAATGCCAACATATTCCTCGAAAATTTAGCAATTCTATTAAATATTATATGCAAAAAGGCAAACAAAAATATTGTAATATGCGGCGATTGGAATATTGACATGTTGAAAGATAATGATAATTCGAGGAAATTACAATCAATTTTATGTAATTACAACCTTCAAAATCATATTACATGCCCGACTCGTCAACAGTCCTGCATTGATATCATTGCAAGTAATTTAGCTAACACTACTTCTGAGTTATTAACATTAGCACTATCAGACCATGAAACGGCGCAAACTATATCGTTTGAATTAGCAAGCACCACACTAAAACATAGAAAATATTGGTTTGAGGATAAAAGAGATTTTGCCAAGGAAAACGTTGAGAAATTTTTGGAATGTATATCTGCTCTTTCTTTCAACAGTGTGTACGATTGTGCTGACACTGAAGAAGCTTTTAACGAGTTTCACGATATTTT
Source organism: Hypena proboscidalis (assembly GCA_905147285.1). Classification (NCBI taxonomy): domain Eukaryota; kingdom Metazoa; phylum Arthropoda; class Insecta; order Lepidoptera; family Erebidae; genus Hypena; species Hypena proboscidalis. The sequence continues at coordinate 5,788,285 of LR990155.1, forward strand.
TATTCTATTTTTTAACCTATGTTTTCCTACGATTACGGTAAAAGTTACTAAGAAACCTACAAATATTAAATGGATCTCAAAAGGACTAATTAAATCCAGTAAGCAGAAACGACATCTCTACATGCAGTATAAAATATCCCGTACAAGAAAAAATAAACGTAGATATATTCATTACAACAGAATTTTTAAAAGATGTATGATACAGTCCCAGAAAATTGAGAGTCTAAAATATATAAATAAAGCTAAGAATAAATGTAGAGCTTCATGGAATATCATTAAAAATAATGTATCTGAAAAACAAAATTCATATTGCATAGAAAATATTAAAATAAATGATGATATATATTCAAATCCTGCTCAAATAGCTCAGGAGTTCAATAATTATTTTATAAATTTAACTTCACATACTAATAATTCTATCATAACGACAGCCTATCCTACTAAAATGCCATTTAATATTGACACATTTTTTTTGACTCCTGTAAATAATCTTGACATTTTTAAAACAATTAATTCTTTGAATAATACAAATTCAACTGGCTATGATGATCTTCGAACTGACATTTTGAAATTATGTTCTAATATAAGTGCTCCCTTGTGTCACATAATTAATTTGTCATTTAACCAGGGTCACTTTCCTTCGAAATTAAAACTATCGATTGTTAAACCTCTACACAAAAAGGGTGATACTAATGATTTGCACAATTACAGACCGATTACTTTAATTCCAATTTTATCGAAAATCTTTGAAAAGATATTGCACGCTAAATTATATATTTTTTTGGAGAAAAGTAGCATTTTAAAACCTGAGCAAAATGGTTTTAGAAAAAACCATTCTACCACACACGCATGTTTTACATTGTCTAAACTAATTATTACAGAAGGCCTTAATAAAAAAAATAATATAGTTTCGATATTCCTAAATATGTCTAAGGCATTTGACTTTGTAAATCATAAGTTATTGTTACATAAGCTCGAAAAGTATTGGTATTCGGGGAATAGCATTAGATTGGGTCAAGAGCTATCTTGAAAATCGCTATCAATCTGTAGAAATTCGTAGTATGTCTGAGAAACATAACTTATCAGTAAGATCAGATTTTAAATTATTAAATGATTCAGGTGTTCCTCAGGGCAGCATCCTTGGCCCACTCATGTTCCTATTATATATTAATGATTTACCTAATGTGACTATACACAAATGTGTACTATATGCTGATGACACTACTCTTATTATCGAAGATAAAAATAAAAAAGATCTAGAGCAGAAAATAAATATGGCATTGAATAATATCATTAATTGGTTGGATAGCAACTACCTAAGTGTTAATATGAACAAAACAAAAATGATTCAATTCCAGACTTACAATAGCAAACCTATAAAATTAGATATAAAATACAAAGATAGCATAGTTGAAGAGATAGATGCAACAAAGTTTCTAGGCGTTATTATCGACAAACACTGTAATTGGAAATTGCATATAGAAAAACTTTGTTCGGGATTAGATAGATTTGTTTTCGCTCTATATCGTCTTAAACAAGTATCTTCCGTAAGGTCTGCTCTTAGTGCTTACCACGGTTATGTGTCATCCAAACTACGATAAAGCATTCCTTGTGCAAAAAAAGTGCCTACGAGCATTAATTGGAATACAACAAACAGATAGCTGTAAGGAATATTTTAAAAAATATAATATCCTACCATTACCTAGTCTATACATTTATGAAATTTGCATTTTTGTTCGTAAAAATCTACATCTTTTCTGTAAACATAATGATGCTGTGAGCAGGCCAGGTAGACACACTCACAAACTATTAATACCTAAGCAGAGGGTTAATGTCTTCAGCAAAAATGTATACTGCATGGCGATACATGTTTATAATAAGTTAGCTAATATTTTTAAGGAAATTGAAAGTATCTTTATTTTTAAGCAAAAGTTATTTAGTTTATTATTAGAAAAATGTTACTATAGTATTAAGGATTTTTTAGAAGATAAGAAACTATGACAGCATGTACATAACCATTAAATTATAAATTAAAAATTTGTAGGCCAATTAATGGCAGAATATGGCTCGCACGCATAATGTAAACATGATCTCTGTATACCCATATTCGGACAAATAAACGTATTTCATTTCATTTCATTCATTTCATTAGCATGTGTTATGGTCGCAGTTTTTTTTTTTTTTTTCTTTATGTAATCTGCAATCAGCTGTAAGCCATAATCAGATGTGTTCCACGGTTGTATTTGTTGTAGAGGTGGTGTTCCATTGAACCTCATCCCTCGTGGTCATGTCCCTTAGTTACTGTCTCTGATCCAGGTCCAGCACTTGCCATCTTTTTAGGCGCTTTGTTGTTCGTTGTGTGGTCAAATTTCGGGCTAATTCGTTTATTTGCTTATTGAGCCTCTCCTTGTATCTCTTAGTTCTCATGTTTACTTCATCTTTGATGGTTGGCATTTCTAGGTTGTCATGCAGTTCTGAATTTCTCAAAAACCATGGTGCATTTGATAAAGTTCTCAAGGTGAAGGTGTAGGATCTCTAGATTAGAGTTACTTGCTGTACCCCATAGTTCTATTCCATAAGTCCATATGGGTTTTATTTTCATTTTGTAGATGTAGTTTGTTACTGAGCGAAAGCTTGCTTTGTCGACCTATTAACCACGAAAAGTTTTTAGGTTGGATGGGTGCTTCCTATTTTTTAGTTTTAATGTGATGAGCCCACGTTAATTTTTTGTCAAGATGAAGTCCCAAATACTTTGCACAATCACCAGTAGGCAGTGATTTTCCTTCCAAGCTTACTGGTTTGCATTCACCTTTTCTGAGCGTATATGTGACTTGGATAGATTTAGTGACACTGGGTTTAATTCGCCACTTCAGCAGCCATTCGTCTATTTTGTCTAATTGATACTGAAGTTTTCGGGAAGCTTTGTCAGGATCGTTGTCACTAGCGAGACAGGCAGTGTCGTCGGCGTATGTGGCGGTTACTACATCATTTGTCTCAGGCATATCTGCCGTATATATAGAGTATAGTGTAGGCCAAAGCACTGACCCTTGTGGAACTGATGCATTTATCGCATATAAGTTTGAAAGTTCTTGTTCATATTACTTGAAACTTACGGTCTTGTAGGTATGATTTAAGGGTCATGAAGAAGGAGTTTGGTAACATTGTTTTAATTTTAAACAGCAGGCCCGCGTGCCACACCTTATCAAAGGCTTGTTGTATGTCGAGAAAGACAGCAGCACAATATTCCTTATTTTCCAGTGATTGTCTGATTTTTATGGACAACTCTGTGTATTTGTTCAACTGTTGAGTGATCTTCTCGAAAACCAAATTGGTGATTGGGTATGATTTTGTGTTCAGCCAATACAGGTTTGAGCCTTTGCATAAATATTTTCTCAAATACCTTAGACATCACAGGAAGTAGACTTATGGGTCTATAGGAGCTAGGTTCGGTCGGTGGCTTGCCTGGTTTCGGAATCATACAAATTTGTGATATTTTCCACAGTTTTGGGTAGTAGTGTATTCTGAGGATCGCATTTATCAGCATGGTAAGGAAGACGATTGCTTTTCGTGGTAAGTGTTTGAGTATTTCTGCCGTAACCAAGTCAAATCCTGGTGCTTTATGGTTTTCAAGACAACTTAATGTACGCGCAAGTTCTTTTGGAGTGACAAGCCTCAGAGGTGGTGAGAGTTGTTGATCGCTATTGACAATTTTCTCTATGTCCTTGTCTAATCCTGGCAAACAAGAGGGATTTGGGCTGAATACTTGTCTGAGGTATTGCGCGAAGATCTCTGCTTTTTCTTTAGGTTTTCGAGCCCATGATCCTGAAGATTGTTTAAGCGGTGGGACATAGTTTTGAGGCCTTTTATGGCAGCGTTCCCACTACGCCGGACCGGCAGATCTGCCGGAAACCGGACACCGGACAGTGTTCACATTACATCGGATCCCGGAAGAAATTCAGACAGTCAAGTACTTACCTCAGCGATAAGTCACTATTCACATACTGTAAGTATGAATTAAGATCAACACTGTTACAGTCAAGAGATGACGCATTTTTATCAAATACTTGTAATAATTTTAAAGCAAATTTTAGCTTTGCTATGCCTTTTTGTAATTTATAAAACATTAAAGTTGAAAAATTAAGAATCCAGCAGGACTCGAACCTGCACCCCCTGGGTATACGCCCCAAGTGCTTTGCCAATTCAGCTATGGATTCGTATGCTGCCGGACTCGAAATTTCTCAACTCTTTTTGTGCCAGCTTTTTAGCTAGACGAACCTTATTTGGTTTTAGCGCCATCTATGTGATGCGATAAGTCACTATTCACATACTGTAAGTATGAATTAAGATCAACACTGTTACAGTCAAGAGATGACGCATTTTTATCAAATACTTGTAATAATTTTAAAGCAAATTTTAGCTTTGCTATGCCTTTTTGTAATTTATAAAACATTAAAGTTGAAAAATTAAGAATCCAGCAGGACTCGAACCTGCACCCCCTGGGTATACGCCCCAAGTGCTTTGCCAATTCAGCTATGGATTCGTATGCTGCCGGACTCGAAATTTCTCAACTCTTTTTGTGCCAGCTTTTTAGCTAGACGAACCTTATTTGGTTTTAGCGCCATCTATGTGATGCGATAAGTCACTATTCACATACTGTAAGTATGAATTAAGATCAACACTGTTACAGTCAAGAGATGACGCATTTTTATCAAATACTTGTAATAATTTTGATAAAAATGATAATCATTATGAATTAAAAATGCAAATAACTTATAAGTATTTATTTGTAAAGAAACTTAAATCCCTTCAAAATCTAAGTAATCTGAGTCTTGGGAATGTATGGAATGATTACTAGATGCTGATGGCGAAGCTGGAATCGGATTCGATGTCTGAGATGAAGTTGATGGTATAGACGTTGTTGCCTGTTGATTGCTACTATTATATTGCGTAGAGTATCCAAGGTGGTGTTGATCTTGCGTAGGTGTTGCCTGTTGATTGACGCTATTATGTGTGTAGTATCCAGAATACTTATCTGGTCCGGTCATCTGATTATATGAATCACGCCAATGTCCGTAATTTGGTCTCTCATAATTCCTACTTTTAATTTTTTGCAACATTGTCATGACGCTAGCTTCAAATTCTAAAGTCTCTTCGATAGAAGTGTTCAAGATTGGTATAATGCCTTTGAAGAAAGACAGATGATGGTTTTCCTTTTCTGGGTTTATTCTGGAGTCCAAAAACTTTACCATCCTGTCATTTACCTCTTTATTATCAATTTTTCTTTTATCTTTAATTAAAGGTGAACGAAAATCTGATTCCATGCCTACTTCAGTCTCGGTTCTTGCTTTTTTTGAAACTGACTCATGTGGTGGTCGAGGTTCGGAGACTTTTTTCAAAAACATTAATTGCTCGTGATATAAATAATTTCGTGTCTTTTTGGCCGAAGATCCAGATTTAGACTCATCTTTTTGTTTCTTTACTGTCTTAAGCCACGAATCTCGTATATTATTCCATTTAGTTGAAACCTGTTTTCCTGAAATCAATAAAAAAATATCATAAAACAATACAATTTGTTTCTTGGTGACGTATAAAGTAATAATGTATTAACAAAAAAATTTTTTTCAGATATTTAGCTTCAGGATGTTCATTCAAAGAAATACATTATTCATACAGAGTAGGCGTTTCGACAATAAGTAAACTAATAAAAGAAATGACCCACGTCATTTGGGAAAACCTAAAGACAGATTTTCTTAAGCTGCCTGATACTGAGAGAGAATGGGAGGACATCGCTTCAGGATTCGAAAGAAAAGCCAACTTTCCTCACTGTCTTGGAGCAGTAGATGGCAAGCATATCAGAATTTTGAAACCAGACAAGAGTGGTTCTATGTTCTTTAATTACAAGGAGTATTATTCTTTTGTATTAATGGCAGTTGTCGATTCAGAGTACCGATTTATTTTTATTAGTGTGGGCTCATATGGCAAGGAATGCGATTCTACAATATTAAAGGATAGTACATTTTGGCAAAAGATCAATGATGGTACTTTAAATGTACCAAAGCCTAGACCGCTTCATGAAAACTTGCACGAAGAATTACCGTTTATACTTGTTGGCGATGAAGGCTTTGCCTTAACACCTAATCTCCTACGTCCGTATGGAGGTACACATTTGAATACTGATAAAAAGATTTTTAACTATAGACTAAGTCGAGCAAGAAGGTATGTTGAGTGCGCTTTTGGTATTCTGGCAAATAAGTGGCGAATAATCCATCGAGCTATAGATCTGAACGTAGACACAGCTATTCAAGTAATTAAAGCTTGTACAGTCTTACATAATTTTGTAAGAAAAAAAGATGGTATAAATTTTGAAAGTTACCAAAATATAGAACATGGACAAGAACAAGAAACGACAACCATGAATCGGAATGTGTCGAGTCGAGGTGGCCCTAATGCCAACGCTATACGGACATCATTTACTAATTATTTTGTTTCGGATATTGGTTCCGTTCCGTGGCAGGCAGCAGCAATAAAATAAATTGTATCAATGCATTTACATTTTATCAATAAAACATTAAAAACTCACCGTACTGTTTTCTTTCTTTTTCATCCAGCTCATCGAAGTTTGTTTTCAGTATTAAACATACTTCACGCCATGCTGCTAACTTTTAGTTTTTGTCTTTATAGACGTCTTCGGTCTTATCCCACAGAACAGGTCTCTCTTGGACAAGCGTAATTAAAGTTTCTGCTTGAATATCCATGCTAAACGTCTACTTTTACCAGAAAATGCGAGCCGAATGACGTGAGTGGAACAAGGGCGGGGTGAGGGGAGCACGAGCGGGGCGAGCGGGGGACAGATACCGGCACAAACTCGTTCACATTACTCCGGGTCCGGTCGTTCTACCGGCAATTCGTAGTGACAAAACGCTCGGTAAAAATGCCGGGCTCGGCAAAAATGCCGGACCCGGGATAATGTGAATAGCTTCATATAAATTGTACTGCCACTAGCCCTTCCGGCAAATTTACCGGCGCGGCAGATCTGCCGGTCCGGCGTAATGGGAGCCTGGCCTATAGGATTTTGTCAATTTCCAAAGAGAATAGTTATCTTTCTTTTGATTTGTAACAGTCGAAAGTTTGTGCTGTAAAGTGGCATTTCGGGTATCTTTGACTAATTCTTTAAGTTCTCTAGATACTTTATTGAAGTTCCGTCTATCTTCCTGTGACCTGGTTAAGTGTAGTTGTCTTCTTAGCTTTCGTTTTTCTTGCAATTTAGTGCGTACCTCAAAGGGTATGTTGTCTTTACAGATGGGTCTTTGTAACGATGGGGTAGAGCGCCATGCTGCTGTTTGTAATGTATTAGTTAAATAAAATGTCGCTTCATCAATGTCTTCTTCAGTTTTCAGTCTTATTTTCAGATTTATTTCGTCTTCAATACATTCCGAGAATGCAGTCCAGTCAGTTTTATTGTTGTAAAGCGTTGGTCTTTGCTCTCTTTGTATGACGGAAAGGCTAAATGTCGCAATTACTGGAGAGTGGTCCGAAAAGGTATCAAATGCCGACTCTACGTCAAAATACATATTCGATAATCCTTTTATCAAAAAGAAGTCGAGGAGATCGGGCAATCTGTTGATATCTGTAGGCCAATAGGTAGGCTGTCCTGCAGATTGTGGTAGCAGTCCATGTCTATCGACGCTTTTCTTTAACTCTCGACCTTTCGTGGTGGTAATTCTTGATCCCCAGCTAGTGTGCTTACAGCTGGAACTGTCACCACCACTAATGAATTTTTGGCCTAAGGTTTTGAAGTAATCGTTGAACATATTTTCTTTGATGTTGTGCCTCGGCGGGCAGTAGATAGCGCTTATGTTTATCGGACCCATCATGGTTTCCACAGCAACTGTTGTTGCCTGTATCCAATCTTTTTTATAGTGGCTGTGCAAATGATGTTTTATATTATGTTTTATAATAACACCTGCACCCGCATGTGCAGTGCTATCTGGATGGTTAGTGAAGTATGTGCAATATTTGTCCATTTTGAAAGTTTTATTATTGTCTAAATGTGTTTCAGATATAAGCGCGATGTCTATTTTGTTTTCCGCTAGAACTACTGCAAGTTCTTGTTTATTAGGCGTCAAACCATTGATGTTCCAGGTTGCAATTCGTAACGATGTCATTTTGATAGTTTATTAATTAAATTCATCATAAGGTTCATCATTGTACTCATCTGGGACATAAGTTGGTCCAGTCCAGTCTCTGTTTGCTTAAATATTAGGTATTCTAGAGTATTTTCATGTTCTTTACTACTTGTATTAGTGTCTGTTTCTTTGGAATGTGTTCGCTGTGACCTAATTTGATCACGGTTTATAATTGGGGTCTCTTCCTTAGATATTTTTCTAGCAGGACTTGGAATAGAATAGAATAGAATAATTATTTATTTCATTGGTTAAAAAGATGTTACATGTCACTTAAAAAATAGAAAAACGGAATTTTGCAAGTGCCTTCGGTGTGTCTCATTTGGTGCAGCTTGTCCAGGGTAGGGGATCTTTTGCTACCTGTTATGTATTTCTTTTCACACAGTTGAACTATAATGTATATAAGACAAGTGTGAGAAGTTTTGGATTTAGGATCCCATCAGGCCTTAGGCCTGGAGTTACTTGTTACCGTTTGTTTGTGAAGCGGTTTACATCTCTCGGATTTGTTAACATATTCTATGTCGCCTATTCTGTTTGAGACAAGGAACGGGTTGAATTGTCCATGTTTAGTATACGCTGAACCAGGATCTTCTAGGCCGCTGATCGTCAGTGAAGAGAGTTTTTCGATCATATCACGGTGGAGGTCGTGTGCCCTGAGATGCCACGGGTCTTGTCCAAGCATTTCCCAGAGAGTTTTGGTTTCGGTGCGCCGTGGGAAATCTCCTGCAGCTTTCAGTGCCATTCTGTACTGTCTTTCTAGTATCGTCAGGTTGCTCTTGCTGTACCTAGGTAGAAGTTGGATGACTCCATAGTCTAGAACCGGCAAGAGGCATGTTTGTATAATGAGCAATTTTGTTTCGAGGTTCACCTTGGATTGGTACCCTATAACATAGTAAAATAAATAAGTAAGTTATCTTCGATCAAAGGTACATCGCGCCGTTTGTATGTACGCGTCGCGCTTGCCACGCCCCGTGTTCATGTACGTACGCACGCACACTACGCCGCTCGGCCACTCACTCGGTCAGCGGTAGTGCGGGCCGTGTCATTACTGTGAGCGGTCGGTGTTTGTTTAAAAAATTAGGTACGGTTACGCGCTGCACTGCAAAATGTCTTCGCGAGTCAAAAGATATTATTGTGAAGTTTATGGTTTTTCAAACGACACTATTTCAATTTTAAATATTGGTCTATTTGACAAAGAATTTAATTTCATAGTATTATCCTCTCCATAACCATTTCTAGTCATTGTATTTTGGTTGGTATAACTTACACATAACAATTATTGTCAATAAACAAACAAAATTGTATGAATTATTTGAAAAGATGGTAATCATGAGTTTCTCACCAGCTCTTCTCATGATACAATACCCATCGGAGCTGGTACTTGGATTGATTTTAATTCAAACCTCAAAGTTGAATTGAAATCAATCTAAGCTCCGGTGATTCAAATCATTTTGTTGCAATTAATATTATAATTTAATTAGCTTAAGTTTTATTTTAATTTTATTTATTTGAACGTTGATGTTTGTTTTGACGTGTTCAAGCACCTTTTAGGGCCCATGGAAATAAATGATTTGACTTTGACTTGACATAAATAAATGCTTTGTTTTTTAAAAAAACGTTTTTTTTATAATTAAAAAAAAATATTTCTGTACAGGTAATTTAAAATATCAATCTGACAAGTGACAACCCTACGCCTCGAGCAAGTTTAGGTATCGTGCGCTCCTAAACGCCGGGAGTTGGCCTACTTATCTATTTTTACTATGCCTATAATGGGGTTTAGGGCACCTTTTACTCGTTTTAGCTTTTCTACTCTTTCTTTCGTGTGCATATTCATAGATAGTCTTTTGTCAAATATGACACCGAGGTATTTGACATGGTTTTTATATGCAATCCGTTCATTTTTTAATTGTATGTAATTTCTGTATCCGCTATTTATAATCCCCTTGCCTAGGTCTTTTGTGGGAGAACATAATACATTCCGTTTTATCCACGTTACATTGGCGACCCCACCTCTTGTAATAATCGATAACATCTTCCGCAGCCCATTCTGCACGCCTTGTGGCATGATCTGGCTTCTCCGCTGAGTTCAGAATACATAGGTCATCTGCGTATTGAGAGAGCATTTGACCGGGGATACGTGGTTTCGGTATGTCGGCAACATATAAATTGAAAATTACAGGTCCTAGAATCGAGCCCTGTGGAACTCCGTGTGGTACGTCTTTCTGTTCCTGTTGTTGTTCGGAATCTGCCTTTGGTGGTTCTATTTGATAGGTAATTTTCTATTATCTTTATAATATTATTACGTGCTCCAGCTTCGTACATTTTCTTTATGAGGCCTTTATGGTTTATGGAATCGAATGCTTTGCTGAGATCAGTTGATATCATGGCCAGGCTGTGTCCTTTCTCTAGGGCGTCTGTGATGTATTTGCCAGTTCTCAAGATTTGTGTTCCTGTGCCTCTATGACGAACGAATCCGTGTTGATGTTCGGGGATCAACTCGTTTATTTCTGTGTTGATTCTCGAGAGAATAATGCCTTCAGCCCATTTGCCCATAATGTTAAGAAGGCTTATTGGTCTGTACGACTTGAGTTGTGTGTAATCTTTGCCTGGTTTATGCAAGAAGATGCAGGTGCTTTCTTTCCATTTCTTAGGGAAGTATCCGGTGTTAATAATATAATCCATGATTCGCTTAAATATGGCTATCATCGTGTCGCCTCCCAACTTCAGAACGTCCGCTCTTATTCCGTCAGGGCCAGGTGCTTTCTGATTTTTGAACTTTCGGAGAGCTGCTTTTAACTCTTTATGTGATGTCGCTTTCAAAGGATGAAACGGTGTATGTTTTTCAGAATTTTTATCTTCTTGGGCAATATTAGATGCGTGAATGATTGCGGTATTGACTAGGCTATCGATAATTTCACGTTCTGTGTTGCAATTTTCTATACGGGGAAGCCTTTGGGGTGGTTTTTTCATGGCTCTTTGTATACCCAACATTTTTCTTCTGTTGTCTATTTTATTTTCCAAGACTTTGTTCCAGGTTTCTTCTCTATATTCTGCAATTTTTTAGCTAAATATCGTTTTAATATATTATAGTCTCTTTTCAGTTCGTTGTGTCTAGATGTGAATCTTAGACTCCATGCTATGCTTTTCACTTTGTTTCTCCTGTCAATCAAGTCTTGAATGTGTTGAGGAAGATCATCTCTGTAGTTGGTTTGTTTGAGCGGTGCGAATTCATCCAGCGTTTGTACTATGGCTGTTTCTAACTTTGTTGTGAACTCATCGCAGTCTGTGTCTGTTTCTATTTTAGAGCATAGGTCTACTTTAGTAGCTAAACTTTGCTCAAACAAGTCTCGTTTTTTCTGGTTCGATTTAATGTCTTTCAGATTGCGACTGAGTGGTATTTCATAGTCGCTTTCCAAATTGATTGTGGTTAACCAAGGCATGTGGTCAGAGGCAATGGATTCTATTTGTTTGCATGATTTTATGTTCAAATCTGAATGGTCGTACGTTGTGACTGCTATATCTAGTATATAAGTATTGCCCATGCTAGTAGGTCTTGATGGCTGATCAGAATGTATGATTCTACAGTCTCTATTATTGTAAATGTCTCGTAATAGGACTCCAAGGCCTCCATCATTTGGATGGCCGAGTAGTTTCATCCTAAGGTTCATATCTCCTATGATTATAGCACCTTCTTTTCTAAGTAATTGCTCGAATTCATCAGCTAATTCATTCTGATTTGGTATCGGGATATAGATGCCTTTTATTGTGATGTAATCTCCAGTTATGTGATTGGTGAAAAGTCGAATGCTGCACCCTTCTATATTTCTCACGTCATCATCAAAGGAGTTAATAAGTTTGGTTTGAGCCCATCTCATTCCACTTTTAATGTATATAATAGTGCCTAAGTGATTGGCTTTCTGTTCATATATCTTGTCGTAATTGATGATGTTCAGTTTTTTGTCATCAAGGTTGATTTTGGCTTCGTTAATGATAGCAATGTCTATATGGTATTTCTGAATCAACTGTTTTATTTCAGTTAACTTTTTTCTGACACCCTGCGCGTAGATATGCAGGATCTTTATATGTTTCTTACGGCCTTTAGTCGAGAAGAGTGTCTCTGAGCTCTTTTATTAGTTTTATAAACTTTGCCATGGTTTTATCAAATATGGTTATTTTTTCTTCTTTAGTTCTTTTTTCATGTGGCTGGCTCTCTTCACTTTCACTATTTTCGCTTACACGTCTTATTGCCTGTGCGTATGTTGTACCTTTTGCAACAGTCGACGTCAGTTTTGCGTACTGGGGATCTCGGTTTTCTATTTGTTACTTGTGGTGTTTTAGGTGCAGGCGAAATATTATTGTATTTCTGTTCCACCTTTGCCTTTTGTCTATCTATTGCCTTTTTGAAGATAGGGCATTTCCTCTGTGTTGCGGTATGCTGCTCTGGCTGCACGTCTTTACAGTTCGAACATACGCTCACCGATTCATTTTGGTTGTTTTTAATCAATATAGTAGGTTCTATTTTTGGTACATGGCATGCACTTGTTGCGTGATTGAATTTAAAGCAATTTTTGCATTGAAGAACCCTCTCCGACCCCGCTTTGTATATTTCGGGTCTTAGCTTGTATGCGCAGTAAAACGATTCTGATGCATTTTTCATTCGCTCAGCTATCTCGTTGTATGAGAAGTCACCGCTGAAAATACACAGTTGGACATAACTCGTAATCTTTTTCATGTTAAGAGGGTGGATGCCTATACATTTTTCCATCTCGTCTTTTTGTTAATCGATTGGATAGCTAATACTCTAGCGCCAGATTTTGCTTATAGATATCCCAACAATACAGGTTATATGGTACATGGTTTGGTTAAGTCTTAGCAGATATTTAATTGTGTGTCATTTCTGTGTATATTCTTTTTCTTCGTCCGAAAGGTGTGTACGGTGTTTTTTTTATTTTTTTTATCTTACTTGCTTCACCTCGTGCTTTAAATAACCTATATATATTTCTACTTTTATGTGCTTATGTTTTTCTTTTTTAAAAAAATCACATTCTAATCACCTTTTGGACGGATTTTTTTTTTTCTCTCATTGTGTATCTCTGTATGCGTAATTCCCAATCTATTTTTTTTAAATATGGCTTATGCTATCAAATTTAATCATTTAAGTAAGGCTGAGCTCGAATATGAAGTGCTTGTAAGAGGTGGTGTTGTGCCTGAAAAATCAATTACGGTTGAGGAATTGCGTAAACAAATTGCTAAATTGTCAGACCTGGCATTTGATGAAATAATATCGTCGTGCTTTTCGCCAGATGTTGATATTACCGCATGTAATGGCTCATTGTTGCGCGTTTCAAATAACCTTTTGACTTTGCAAACTCATTATGATAAAAACCTGTTTGTTAGATCGGAATCTATTATGCATCATGTTTTTCATAGATTATCAAGAATAGATACTTCGTTGCTTACTGATAAATCATCAATTCAAGTTGTATGGGATATGTTTCACGCTAATTATAAAATCTTAGCATCTTTTACCACGTGGTCGGTTCCTACCAATGTACCGTGTCATGTGGTCGAGCCAACGTGTTCATTACCACGTGAAGTTCAACACGTGGAATTTATAAATGAACGCAAAATGTTTTCTGAAATCTGCAAGTTTAAATATGGCGGTCGAACCTGTGTGAGGGCGTTTATTCAGAAGGTTGACGAGTTCATGTCGAATCGGGTATACCATTTTGTTTCGCTAATATTCTTCACGCTCATAATTCCTTTCGAATCACATCTACTAATGATGTCGAATTTTATTATTTACAACTATACGATGTTGTTCATTCATTCATTTTGAAATGTGTCATGCCTTCTGTGTAGACGCGCACACCCAATACTACTTCGCTAACGCGCTACTTGGTAAACAAGTTGTTATACTTACATTTTTAGTTATATTTAGTTCCGTTAGATAAGAATGAGTTTCAATAATCTTCTTTAATTACTAAAAATTCAATCTTAATAGGTTGCACGTAGTGTTATTTTTGAATGACATCATGACATTGTTATTGCCTTGAATGCGTTTGGCTCGATCACTCCGGTTCTTTTTAATTTTATTTAAGTATCGTAACTGCATATTTTTTCTAGTTATTTTTTTTATATATACACTTATTGTATTGATTCCAGGCAAGCCGGATCGAGCTGCCGGTGCTGCTTAAGGACTGCTTCCTGAGCTCTTCCATGTCTGCCAGGAGCCGATTTTTTTTAAGAAAAATTCTGCCCTAACGGAGGGGGTGTGTGACGTCGCAACCGCGCGCCCACCGCTACCTCAAGATGCGTCCCCCACTGCAGACCCCTGTGGGGTATATAAAGGACCTGCGCGCGCGACGCGGCCTTCTTGCCTGCGGTCACCAGCGCCGAGTTAAGTGTTCCTCACTTCGCTGCGCCAGGACTTTACCAAACCACTTACCTACCTACCAACCTACGCCTTGAGACTACCTTGTATTTAATAGATATAAATATATAGAATAATAATACCTTTGTTAATCTATCGATTGTTTCTATTTATTCTGCCTACCTAACTAGTCATTAGTAGACTACGTTATACCCATATTTCTCATTATAATTTTTGTTGTTTTTATTTGTTCAGCTTTAGGTTTTGGTGCTATGAACACGAGGACTGGTTTGAAGCTCTTGATGTCTTCTATTGCCTTTGCTCTCTTTTCTAAGTCGGTGAGTGTTATGAGAATATTTTGACTTCTCTCGTTTCTAATAATACGACCATGTTTGTCTATTATTTTTGTTAAATCTTTCACTAGTTGGTCACTAGAATTTTTTTTCGTGTCCCTATTATCCTTGTATTTATATGACATGTCTGTGATCAAAATTGGTGGTACATATGTGCCATTCCTGGTTGGCTTATTTTGCACAGTTGACATAGATTGCTTGGGCGAATTACGTTGTGATTCCGTTCGTCTTGTAGCTTTTTTTGCCTGGGATACGCCTCCTTCGTATGGGTGAGGACGCTTCAGAGACTGGCTTCGAGATCTCGGTGGATAGTCGCTTGCTGATAAAGCTGAGTGTGAGCGAGATAGCACTATATCCTCTTTCTTTTCATGGTTCGAGCTGGCATCGAGCGTAGCCACCGTCTTGGGTGTTATAGGCACTTTGAATTGTTTACGTACAGTATTTTTTCTAGTTGTTAGGCTAAGTTCGTTGGGTTTGATCTGAACTTTAATTATTTTTAAGCAGGTACACACGTATTCCTCCTGAGAAGTGAACTCATTTTGTGGTATTGCTTTAATATATCTTTGTTTTTTGCAGTCTTCACAATTATGGGACACACTTTTTGCTACTGTGTTTATACACGAGTAGATTTTATAATAAATATCTGGTATAAACTTGCCGTTCGTGTGACGATGGTTCACGAACATACAAATTTTTATTACACTGGTTTTGATGCATTTTTTGCATTTCATTATTTTAATTTTAGATTGTCCATTTGTCCATTCTAAAAACCATTTGATAAAGTTCTTATGGTTACACTGGTTGCACTGCACGGTAAAAGTTCCGTCATCGTTTGTTGACAGTTCCCTCACTAGTTCGTACGATACTTGATGATCTAATTTAACTATTTCACCACTAGCTAATAAGTTCGTCTCCATTGTTGAAGAGTCGCTTTCACGTTATTATAGTCCAATTTAGTAGTTTAGTACATACAATATTCACTAAAAAGTCACATTTTGCTAATTTCTTCGCACAAACAATAACACAAACAGTGGAATATTCCGCTAGCCGTTGGCAGCGCGTGACCTTGAATCGACACGAAGCGACAACGGAGCGCTCTCTTAACACGTCCGACCCGCGCAGGACTTGGATATCTTTTAACCACTTCACTATATGTATTCAATCTTTGAGCTTTAGCTGGTACTTTGTTCAGACTGTTTTCCTCATCTACAATTGAATAGTTTTTCTTTTGAATGCGTTTTAAATGTTTAGGCATTTGTTTATTTGATGTTTGCTTTCTTGTAAGTATTTCCTTGTACACCTTGCACCCTTTATAGCTGGAAGAATGATTTCCAGAACAGAGAGAACAGACTGCAGGGGTATTGTCATCTATAGTACATTCTGTTGTTTTGTGTGGCCCTGCACACTTTACACATCTATAAGGGCGCATACAGTTTTTTTAGTGTGCCCATACTGTTGGCATCTTGTGCACTGTGCAATGGTAGTTTTCCGCCTTGGGTCCTCGATTGTAACTTACTTTTTTTTTTTTTTTTTTTGTTCTTTGTATTTACTCCAATCTGTCGCCTTCGTGGGACATTCAGGAGTATGTTGGTTGGTGCTGAAGCTGGCGCGCTAAGTGTGTGACCTGTGTCACATCCTCATTTTTTAGGCAGTAGTTATGTTTACTGCGGTTGGATTAAGTCTTGAGGTGTTCTACGCTTTAATCGTCGCGCTTTGTTGTGATTGTTCATTAATGGCCGGGCTAGCGCATTTGGATGTTGTTCGATACGTTCCTTGTAGGACTTAGTATGGCGCACAATTTCCTGCTTAACGGTGGGTATTTGTAGGTCATGATGTAATAGTTCATTGGGTACGAACCATGGAGCATTGGTTATCATACGCAGGGATTTATTTTGGAACCTTTGTATAATCTCTATGTTTGAGTGAGAAGCGGTGCCCCATAACTGGATCCCATACGTCCAGACGGGCTTTAGTATTGCCTTGTACAATAGTATTTTGTTCTCGAGAGAAAGTTGGGACTTTCGCCCGATTAGCCAATAGAGTTTGCGTGTTTGGATGCCTAGTTGTTTTCTCTTCGTGAAAATATGTTTTTGCCACGTGAGTCTTTTGTCCAAGTGCAATCCAAGGTATTTCACATGATCTGACTGTGGTACTTCTATGTTATTTAATGTGACTGGAGGACATGATCCTCTTTTTAACGTAAACGTTACATTGACTGATTTCGTTTCGTTTGCTTTTATTCTCCACTTTTTGAGCCAATGGGAAATGTCATTTAGACCCTTTTGGAGCATTTGTGAGGCTATTCCTGGATCATAGTGTGCAGCCAGTATGGCGGTATCGTCAGCAAAGGTTCCAGTTGTTAAGGATTCAGATGTCGGCAAATCTGCAGTAAACATTAAGTAGAGTACGGGGCCCAGTACGCTACCTTGTTGAACTCCTGCTTTAATTGGACATAGGTAAGACAGAGCTTCCCCGTGTTGTACAAGAAAATGGCGCTCTTGTAGGAAAGATTTCAGTATGCCGTACAGGTGGTCGGGTAGAGCATTTTTTAATTTAAAAAGTAATCCTTCATGCCAAACGCGGTCAAACGCTTGGGAAATGTCCAAGAATGCACTAGCGCAGTAAGATTTTACCTCCAGTGATTCCATAATTTTTTTTGTTAGTCTGTGTACTTGGTCGATAGTGGCATGTTTACTGCGGAACCCAAATTGATGATCAGGAATCAATTCTTTTTCTTTGAGTATAGGTAGGATTCGTTGTAGCAGTAGAGATTCGTATATTTTTGATGGTATAGGTAGCAGGCTTATAGGTCTATAAGATTTTGCTTCTTCAGGTTGTTTATCTGGTTTCAATAACATCATAATTTGTGCAACCTTCCACTCCAGGGGAAAGAACTGCAGTCTAGTCATGGCGTTAAATATTGACGTGAGAAAAATTATGCCGGAATCAGGTAGTTCTTGTAATATGCGGTTCGTTATTAGATCGTAACCTGGTGCCTTTTTTGGGTCCAACTTTTTTATAATACGCGCAACTTCTGTTTTAGTGAATTTAAAAGGCATTTCATCCGTATTACTAGGGGTATTTACATGGTTAGTAACTTCTGCTGCATCTATT
Source organism: Hypena proboscidalis (assembly GCA_905147285.1). Taxonomy (NCBI): domain Eukaryota; kingdom Metazoa; phylum Arthropoda; class Insecta; order Lepidoptera; family Erebidae; genus Hypena; species Hypena proboscidalis. Next base: position 5,806,308 of record LR990155.1, read on the forward strand.
GGAGAGCCTTCATATGGATGAGGGATAAAGACGTTTGAGAGATGTTCTGAGAAGGTATCTGCTTTCTCTTGGTCTCCGTTTTCCGCCTTGGGTCCTCGATTGTAACTTTCTGGTGATAAATGTATTTAATATCCTTCAATAATTTGTTATTTTCATGGGGAATTACGTTAACAAAGAACGTATTAAGTGGTTCTTTGCTACCTCTTTGTTCCTGACGTGCTCAATTAGGGTTTTGTATTTTTCCACAGGTGACGATGAAATTACAAGTTGGTTTGTAGACACAATTTTATATGTATAATCGTCCTTACTTACAACCTCTTCAATGAATTCCGTTAGCTTTCTAAAGTCATCATACCATATAAGACAATAGGTGGTGGCTTAGTGGGTTTATTAGTGTTATTTTTGCTAAAATCTGTTCTTGTTTCGCCTTCTTCATTTAGTAAAGAGAAGCTATTGGATGTCTCCACACTTGGTTCTGAGTCTAGAAGCGGTTCTGAGCGCGGCCCGATAGTAAGATTTCTACTGGTGTTATGTTTCTCTTCGTGCCTGAGTTCTTTTAGCATTTCGTTGATTTATTTCATTTTCATCTGGCGATCTGTTTCTTTTATGAATTTGTTTAGGTGCTCTTTGCCATGTTGGTTGTTGATGGTCAATTGGGTTTTGATCTAAGTTAGTTGATGTGGTTGCTATTTGATACATTTATTTCGCCAAGTGATGTTGATCTTTGACGATTAAATAGCCCGGGATGGAAAAGCTGCTGTGTTAGTATTTTTGGTTTGAATTTAGGATTAATCTCTTTTTGACGCAAAACTTCGCCCCCCCCAGAATACGCGGGGCAGCCCAAGCTAAGCTCAGGGAGGGATTCTCCGACGGACGTCGTCGGTACCCTCCTGGGGTAATTTATCTTTAAGTCTTGCTTCCATGTTTGAGTGTCGATTTTCAGGGTTTTTCTTCCCTACTAGGTTTTCGGTTATAGCGCCGATGACTCGCTTTTGCCTTGCATACTTTGGCTATGGTCGCAGTTCTAACTTAACCTGCTAATTTGAAAAATGAATTTTTGATAAAATTAAATGATGCTTAAATAAAAGTCGATTCAGAAAGGGGTCAGAGTATCACACAGATTGATTCTAGCAGCTGTGTTATGGTCGCAGTTCTAACCTAACCTACTAATTTACCCATAATTGACCTATGCCATATTGATTGGATTTTGTAACTGTCAGATCATGTTTGTGGTCTCAGTCATACTCACAGATTTAAATTTAATTTAATTTATTTAATAAACATAATTAATTACATTTATTAATTCCTTAAAGGGGTCTCCGTGGCGGAGGGTTATTTTTCTCCGCCACGAGTATTCGATTAACCAATCACTAAAATTCTTTTTATTTTGTTTATCTCTAAACAATTTCTTCAGGCCACGACATTGGCTTTCAATTCGCTGGGTGTGTGTCCCGTCTGGTGCCACAAATCTGTTCTCTGGGTCACTGTGATTGACCCTTTTGTGTATGTACCCATGATTAGGAAGACTGAGGTAGACTCTCCAGTAATCCGTATGAATAATTGAGCCTACCTCAACATGTTTTTCTATAAGTGGCACCAATATATCTGCAGTTCTCTTATTATCTGGACACAATTCCAGTCTTAAATCAACATTTTTGTCTTCTATCATGCCAATGACCCAGTGGCCCTCAATTTGTCTCCCTCTGTTATATTTTCTTTTCCCAAATTTTGACTCAAAAATTTGAACAACTTTTCCTGGTCCTCCAATCTTCCTCATTTCTTCTTGGTGTTCTAATTCATACACCACTACTGCTTCGCGGCAGTAATTATACCAGTCCACTATGGTTGATTTTGACACAACTGGTCCATCATCTTCAGCAACCTCTCTCTGCACTTGGTGGTATGTAGTTTGATTGCTAAATGCGAACATTAATTGAAAAATGACAGTCAGTGGTAGTTTTACATTTTCGAGCCACGTTCCTGCTGCTCTACTTTGGCTTTTGTTGCGACAATTCGATTTTCTACAGCGAAATTTACCCAAATTGCCTGCACCCGCTCCAGTTGTCAATACCATAGGCTTCCTATGGTATGTACACTGTTTTTGAGTGGGTATGAGCCCATTCTCTTCCGCAAACTGAACACATTGTTCTTCAGTGCCCAGATTTTTGTAAAGCCTTTTCCAAGACCATTGTGATCTGTAACAAACAAAATCCAAATTAATTTACATATACAAAATAGCAGCAGTAATAGTAGTAGTATAAAATTAAAAATAAACTCATACACAAACAACATATAGCTTGCATAAAACTGACCTTAGCTCTTCGGCAGTGTAATCTATTTTTTTCCCAGAAGAGCCAGTGTAAGTGGGCTCATCGTCGGACGACGACGAATCCACATATCTAGGACTTGGTGTCCCAACAGGAACAGCAGCCCCACTGGATCCAGCAGCCCCACTAGAACCAGCAACTGGTTCGTCATGCGACGGCACAGCACGGAGCACAAGTGGCTCATTAGAGTCCAACACTTGCACTCGCGAGGTGGAAGGCACGGACGAAGATGCACTCGTACCAAGCGGATCGAAAGACTCCAACACTTGCACTTCACACTCTTCGTCAGAAGGAACGAAAATCGAGCACTGGGACTGCGAAGATGCCATGGTAGTCATACGTTGATCAAGCTACAGGAGTACGTAAACGATCTCGACTGCAAAGAGAACAAACGATGACTGAAGTTGGCATTTGATTTGACAATACTCATGTAGTGACAAAACAAAATGGCGTCGCGCGTTTGCGCGTTTCGTTAATAAACAATTTTACTTTTTTATTTATTTAAAACACATTAATATACTTTTTATTATTATAAACTCACATTATTCCATATTAACACCACTTTGTGTATTTATTAAACAGGAATATACAATAAAAATAAACATTTTTAAATAAATTTATTGTTCTTAGTATGAAACTAAACGTAGGAAAGTCAAACGTCACCGCGAATGACATTTTAGTAGTGAAAATTTTCAGAAATTTTCGGATATTTGATTATTTTTAAAAAAAAAAACTAAAAATCTCCGCAGCGTGAAACTTTTCAGAAAGACTCCATAGGCCTAGGCCTATCTGCAAAAAAAATTGGTTGCCCAACTCGACGATCCATATACTAAACTGTAGCCCATAGTGCTTAGAATGTGAGATTTAAAGAATTTATTGATCACATCGTCAATTGCACGATGACCTAAAATAATACTAAATAATTAATTAATTATCTATTATTTACATTTTAAAAATATCCAATTTATCTTCTGAAATACTTAGTGGCCGGCTATAAATAAAAACATTAAGATTAGATGATTTAAAAGAGGTCTAAAGTTCTGTGGTCATAAAGTTTGGTCAAAGTTCAAATTAGTGACTATTATTTATTACAATGCAGTATAAAAAAGTGTGGGATGTTAAAGCACCTTGGGGAGTTATTTCATGTAGGTATTAACTAATTGTTTATATTAATTTACTTTTTAATTTTATGCAAAATTCAAAGACATTTTTCTTGTTGTCATAAATGTTTCTGAGCTAAAAGGTTTTAGTGCCTTACCTCTTCCATTATTCCATTATTTTCTTTGGAGAGATTTTGCGAAAGAGTTAAGTCTATCGCCAACCCATGTATTTGTAATTTTGTATTTAATTCTTTTAATATCTTTTTATTACGATTTGATGTTTTTTCAGATATTTGTTGTTCATAGGCTACTAGAATTACAAGTAATTAACTTATCACTAACATTTTATATTATTAGGGTGGGCACTGGTGACCTGTCTCACATAAGGTAAAAATAAACAGATGTCAACAAACTAACTTAATTCTAGCACCTTTTGTGCAGAGAGAATAAACAATTTATTATTAATTACTTAAAAAAAAAAGTTTTGGCCATTTGTTGATTTGTGGCACAATTTTGTAGCTATGACGAGATAGCCCTCATCTTAGATGATTATCTATTCAACATATTTTTCTGCTAGGTACTGCCCGGGGCAATCCTAATGGTCAGCCAGTACTACTGGTCCACGGGCGACAGGACTGCGCAGCAACCTTTGAACCTTTGCTACAACACATGGCATTAAAAGACTATCATTATGTAGCCCTAGATATGCCTGGGAGTGGGAGAAGTACTCCTTTTCCTTTTGGTAAGTTAACCAAGTAGGAGACCGTAGGACTGCAAAGTCTTAGACTTGGTGGGCATGGTAGACTAAGGCTTAATCCTTCTCATCATGAGAACAGACCCGAGCCCAGCAGTGGGACATGTATAAGATGCATGGCTGCTATTATATACTAACTTGAGCATTATATGACCAAGGTATTTATTTAATTTTATTTATTAATTTTATTTATAGTTAATTACAGCAGCTTGGAGCCAATTACAATAATTAACTTAACTATGTACATATAGGACATGTTATCAAAAAATATAAATATTGTATAAAGGTAACAAATAGAAACAAATTAAACAAAGAACATTTATTAAAATTCATAATAAAAACAATTTTGCCAAAAAGCCTTCCATCCTACACAGGCTACACTAGCCACAGGCCATACAGAAGGCATTTGAATCCTTCTGAGAGGTCCAATGTCATTGTAACCACTTTTGTAATTTACGGATTAATGCTTTCAACTTCTTTTTTAGGTATTAAGATAATGCGCTTCCACTTCTTGGCATCAGTGGAATTAGTAGTGGAACACTTAGGATGGGACAAATTCATCTACATTGGACACTCTATGGGTTGTGAACTTGGTAAGTTTAGTTTTAATTTGTAGTTTTCTGTATTACGGTAGCTACACACATAGGTGGGCTGGCCAAGTCCAATGTCCATATGAGTTAATTGTCACATGACTGAGATGGTTGCTGCATTTGCCGCCTATGTGTGTAACAACCCTAGTATCTACTTTCATACTATCATAGTATCATAGTGACCTTAATGATTTTGTTGTTATGCATCCTATACCAGTAACTTCCGGCCCTGGATTTTAAACAAAATGCAATAAAACAAGTATTTATTTATTTATTAAACACTTTATTGTACAGAAAAATAAATATATTACAGTAAGAGTAAACAAAAGGCGAGCTTAACTCAGTGCTTGAGTTCTCTTCCAGCAAACCAACAAAGTACTACAATTTGCCTGCAGTTTAAAGATGAACAGGCACAAATTCTTTAATCACCAACATCGCTTCCGTAAGCCTGCAGCAGCCCTCGGAGGCTGCTTTCCTTCTGGACCGATAAAGGCTGGCTGGAGTAAACGGGAAACCTCTCACGTACAACGGTCCCATAGGAGGACTTAGTGCAGATACCGCCCAGGAAAACTAAACTAAACTACCACTGAACTTCTTTTCCAGGATTTTTCTACAAAGCAATATACCCAGGGCGGATCACAAGAATGGTGCTGCTGGACGGCGAGCCGGGACTGCGAAGGATACAGGTTCGAGACCCGAAAGATTACCAAACCATGTTCTACGATGATTACTATAATAACTATGAAAAAGAGAATTTTGGTTTTCGGGTAAGTTCATGTATATTATTAACACTTTTATATTAGCTTCACCTGTATGTATGTATGTAACCGACTCCTTTGGACTCGATTTTGACCCACTTAAAACGGACAGATTTATAAAATTTTGCACACCAAAGATTGATGACAATGCAATAATTTGATTAAAAAAAATATATATATTAAAAACGCTCTTATAAATAAACCAAACTAAAAATAAGAAAATAAAAAATAGTTTTAAAGTTAGAAGAACCTTAGAAGTACTTTAAAAGCGTGTTTTTTAGTTTTTTTAAACAATTTTTCTTTTTCCTCTTTGACGTTTTTATACCTTTATATTTTTATTTATTAACATTATGAGCATATGCCCAGAAGGGTGTGGCAGAGGTGTACAACACCCACACTTCACCTGTTATGTTTAGGTCCTATGGTATAGGGGGTAAGCCTATCGCCATCCACAGGGCACAATTCCAACTCAGTGCTGCTATTGAGTATTTCCTGATGGAAAGTTCACAAATAATACTTTGCCTGACCCGGGAATTGAACCCAAATTTTTATGAATTCATACATAAAAATTAAACATAGCTATCACTTTAAAAATTACTAATATCAAATACTTTGATAAATGACTAATAATATATTAGTTATGTGGCAGGAAAAAAAATCATTCTACACTATCCGGTTATATCATAGAAATCTTATTATTATGGCAATAGAAATGTCAAAGACGCGTGACCTTGTCGCCGCGCATCTGTCTAGTCAAACACAAGTGCGAGTTGAGGAATTGTCGTCTTAATGTCATCGCAAAAAGAATAATTTTGTTTGCAGGAATACAAGCGCATGAGTCTAATCGAACATAAGTGCGAGTTGAGGAATTGTCGTCTTAATGTCATCGCCAAAAAGAATAATTTTGTTTGCAGGAATACAAAAAGTGGTATTTGAAAAACGGCGACATGCGTCCCAGTGTTAAAAGGTAGTCGATAGCATTTCTATTGACTAGTTATTAAGATTTCTATGGGTTATATACAAAAAAATTATTTGCCCTGTAAAATATTTCTTTTTTGTTCTCGTACAATCTAGTGTAATGGATTTAATTATTGCTTCTGAACAAACGGATTTCATGTTGCTGGTACAAAAATTCTGACATGGTTATTTTTTCCTGCCACATAACTAACAATATTATTGATTTTTATATCGATGTGTATCAAGAACAAATATTTCTTCGTACATAACCAGGTGATAAATGAAAAATAATTTTTTTTTAGTACAAAACCGGGTAGTATAGGAAGAGTTTTTTTCTTCCTACATTGCTGGTTATGAAACTTGGTTATGTACACGGAACAAGCGAAATATTAGACGTGTTGTATCGTTACTATTCAAGAGGTTTTGGCCTACTAATACCACGCTGGCCAGACGGGTTGGTTTAATCTCGAGTTTTCCTTTTACGTTTTACTTCTCTTAGTCGCCTTCTACGACACCCACGGGATGATATGGGATGGTGACATTTGTATTCTTAATGTCCGTCACCACACTGACAACACTGGATGATGACTGAACCACGACTGGATGCGGAAAGCGCAGGACCGGGTTTTGTGGCGCAAATTGAGCGAGGCCTATGTCCAGCAGTGGACTACGAAAGGCTGAATGATGAAATGATGATCGTTATTGTTTACCCTTCCTTATTTAAGCATGTTATATTATGAATTACAGACATACACCAAACCGCAAGCTGTCAAAGCGTTGATGAAGGCCCGGGAGCTCACTGAGGACAAAGCCACTTTAATTGTGGACCAGAGTCTTATACATGTCACCGGAGATCAATATAGGTAAGCAACCACTGTTTTTATATCTTTACAAGCTGACCCGACAGACGTTGTCCTGTCTTAACTATGCATACATTCTCTGTGACGATATTTGTAGCACGCATTATGTCAATCCCCACAAAGGTACATTTAAAAAGTTCATATTGTCTAAATCACTAAGGTTACTAAAATTAGGCTATTAATAAATAGGGGTTTGTGATAAAAGAGTAAAAATTTAGGGTTGTATGTATTTTTTAATGCCACATTATATGAAATTAAAAACAAAAAAAATTGACCAAAAATTATAAAAAAAAGTTAAGTACTTTTAGCATGAAAAATAGATAGTAGCCGATTCTCAAACCTACTGAATATGCATATAAAATTTGGTAAAAATCAGTAAAGCCGTTTCGGAGGAGTTCTCATGATGAGACGGGTTAGGCCATAGTCCACCACGCTGGCCAAGTGCGGATTGGCAGACTTCACACAACCTCAAGTACTTTTTAGGCACTCTTAGGCATGCAGGTTTCCTACACCGTTACCGAGCGATAATGTATATGAAAAATACACACATATCCTAACGGTGTATTGATAGAGGTGTGTGCGGTGTGTTCGAATTGTGATCTTCGACTTCGCATTCCTACGGTCTTCCACTTGGCTATCACTGCTTGTCTATACCGTCTCTATAAATAATCATTAACATTCAAACTTTTCCTTCACAGATTCACCTGGGGCGGTCGTCTAAAACTCCCAGCAGCTCAGAACTACCCGAATACCTACTACTTCGCCCTCTTTAGTAATATCCCCCCCACCATATTAATATCTGCTACAAACGCAGTCAGCGCTAACAGTAAATATAGAAAAGACTCGTTAGAATTAATAGAAATGTTGAAAACTTTGAAGAACTTTAAAGAAGTGTTTGCTGAAGGCAATCACGATGTACACTTGAATTGTCCAGAAAGAGTCGCGCCTGTTGTTGTGGACTTTTTAAAAGAAGCTGAAGTGAGGAGTAAATTGTAATAGTTATTTATGCAACTGTTCTATAATGAGGGGTATTAAAACACGAGTGTGGGTTTATCACACGAGACGAAGCCGAGTGTGATAATATTATCACATGAGTGTTTTAATACCTAGTTATAACAGTTGCATACAAGACTTTATCTACACCCATGATATGAATCCTTTATAAATGTTCTGAAACCATAGGGTATTGTACAGTGTTGTAAGAACTCTATGTAAATTCATGGAAAGTTTAATTAGTGAGTATCTAATACAAAAAAAATATCTGGTAGTGTGTTATCAAAGCTTGTATCGGTCAAGCTGCGCATCAGGCGATTTTTCGGACTGTTTGGCGGTATGAGGTGCGGCGCGGGGCAGGCGGGTCTCGCGCCGCATGCTTGCCGATGCGCTATTGTTTCATCAGTCAACCTTTGGCTTTCGTATTGTGTCAACGTTATATTCGTTCTCAAAATACCATCGCGCACAAAAGTTTTTATTTACGAAATGGTTTTACACAGAAAAGTGAGAAAAATGATTTATGAAGAGAGAGGCTGATAATGCAGTTGATAATTTAAAACAATGTATGAAACGGACCGCAGTGGCAACAAAATGTTCTGAGTCTACAGTGAGACGAATTGTAAAAGGTTCAAAAGATTCAGAGTTCCTTACTGTCTTCGGAACTCCCGGCAAAAATAAAAAAATCAAACAAAAACCAATAACAGACATTGACAACTTTGACCAGGGTGTTATAAAAAGAATCAACCACAATTTCCACGTCACTGAAAAAGAATTGCCAACCATAGGCAAGTTGCGAAGACCGCGTCCTTATCTGGTTTTCACGTCACCAACGACGACTTAATGGAAGGAGTATCAATATTACTTTAATTTTTTGTAATTAGATTAAACATTTTAAACTAAATTAAACATGTTTTAAATTCTATTTAATGATATTTTACCTAATAGATTTTGCAATGTACTTACCGAAAACCAATAACGAAGCCCCAAGCGACATGCTAGTTCAAAAATAAAACAATAGGTAGCTAGTACTTTCGTGCGCGAGTGTACCAATGCGCAAACACCCCCCCACCACTTTCTTCCAGCGTTCTTTTTACGTGACGCGACCTATATCACTCATTTTTGTAAACAACGAAATATTATTTTTTTCAATACTATTATTGAACAAAAATGGCGGGATACGACGTCAATTCAAAAATTCGAATAAGTTTTTTATTTAAATTACGGCGCTGTGGTAGTGAAAGATAAAGATAGATGCCATGAGAATGTGGCTGTTCGATGAGTAAAAAGGAGTTGCATAATGAATTTCAGTACAACATTAGTTTGGGTGTTATAATGGTTATTATGACACTGGCTGTTTTAATGTTGGCATTAAGCTAACTGTTTCAAGAACGTTTATAGAGGATTTATAGCATGGGTGTAGATAAAATATCATTATGTCAATAACATATAAAATTTAACTTAACTAGCTCAAAGAAGTTATAGTTTTTTTATATATTTAAGTTTTGATTAACATGTTACTAATTTATAACCCTAAAATATCGAAATTAACAACAATAATAATATGCATGTATTGCCCATCCCAATTTGGATATTTTGGGTAATTTCTACTTTTTAACTAAAATAAAAAGTAAGTTGTAAAAAAATAGTCTAGTCCTTTTTTTTATGCCCGGATACAAATTTTACAGCAAGAACAATAGATTTAATGACAGCTAGTCATTGTTGCCGCTGTCAAATTAGTCTCTGGGATTAAAAATATAACTATAGTTATAATATCTAATTGATTATTTTTATAGCATTTAGCTATGCTTAGCAAATTATATTATGAAACAGTTGAAAAAGATATGGGACCGGCAGGATTTGAATCCTACTTAAGATAGGAACAAATGGATGAACGTGACGTCACGAAATGACGTATCATACAGTTGAGAAATTTAGGGTTCTGGTAAGAGGCGACCGTAGCTGGATGGCTAAAGCGGCTGCCCTGTGTGCAGTAAGGTCGCAGGTTCAAATCCTGCAGGTCCCATATCTTTTTCAACTGTTTCTTAGTATAGTTATAATATTATCACAATTGTAAAATTAAAACCAAAAAAGTAAATAGATTTTGTAACTTGTAAAATATCAAATATAGCTGTATAATTTGTTTATTTTTAAATAAATTATTTTTTCTTATCTTGTTATAATATATTTTTTTTATTTTTAAATATTTTACATAATAATCCGTTGAGTGGGTATACACAAGGTTTAAAATATGAAGGAACGAGATCTAAAGCTGTTTCCTAATTAATTGGTGCGGGGGCAGTGCTGAAGTGCTGTAAAGCCATTAGTCTGGCTGGCATTATACTGAACCCAGGCTTATTTAGTATACGGATTGGAGAACCGTGGTTAAGTTCTTTCATCCGCAGCTTCCGCGACGGGAGTGACGTACTTCGGTCGCGTCGGGTCGTTGCCCCAATCCAAAGACGGTGCCCGAACGGCAAACGCTGAACGGGTCATTGATGAATCTCATAGTTCGGGCGACCCGTCCATAAGGCGAGAGGCGCACGGTGGTGTTTTAGTGGGTGAGGGCCCCACTGTGGGGCCCTCACCCACCCACACCCTCACACACCCACCGTTTGGGGAGACGGTGCGGTTATGTGGGGCCCCCACATAACCGCACCGTCTCCCCCATAGAAATCTTAATAACTAGTCAATAGAAATGCTATCGACTATCTTTTAACACTGGGACGCATGTCGCCGTTTTTCAAATACCACTTTTTGTATTCCTGCAAACAAAATTATTCTTTTTGCGATGACATTAAGACGACAATTCCTCAACTCGCACTTGTGTTCGATTAGACTCATGCGCTTGTATTCCTGCAAACAAAATTATTCTTTTTGCGATGACATTAAGACGACAATTCCTCAACTCGCACTTGTGTTTGACTAGACAGATGCGCGGCGACAAGGTCACGCGTCTTTGACATTTCTATTGCCTTATTATTAAGATTTCTATGGTCTCCCCAAACGGTGCAGTATGCAGTCAGGAACCAGGGGGGGGACAGATGCCTTGAAGTGACATTTCATAAAGATGGTAGCGCCATCTGTTACTTGGCTCGAAAAGATACTTTCAATTAGTACACATTTTCATTTTAGATGTCACTACTTTGTCTTCAGAATGAAATTATTTAATTTTTCAAAACAATAAATTTACATTAGATTGTTTCACTAAAAAATTTAGACCAATTATATAACAATGTTGAAGTTTATATTAAATACAATAAAAAAAGATGTTTATGGCATCACAGCTAGTAGGATAACAACACTTGGAACCAGCTTTCGGTGTGGTATGTCATAAAAAAAATACCGCAAACTAGGCAAAATTAAAATCAAATTGAAATTACAAAAAGGCATCGAATGACAGTTGCGTTAGTAATAATCATTAGTTTAGAAAATAAACTTTTATTTTTAAAATAAATCTAATACTATCATTATCATTATTAGAAAGTTACAAAAATATTGCTTGCTAACTAACTTTTTCAAATACAAATCAAGTATTTTTTCTGGTAACACTCTTTCTTTATTGTCAAAATCAATCAAAATTATCAAAATATCTTTTAATTTGACAAAAATGTCACAACATGTCGGTTACTTTTTGCGATTGCGCATGTTTGTACTCCTTATAGTCCCATTTTGAATATTTTCGGTTGTGAAATGTCCAGCAGTTAGTGCGTCGAGTCGAGTCTTGTATTCCTCCGCCTTGCTGTTTCGAATTTGCTTCGAAAATCTTAATTTTTTTGTGATAGAGACACTTATTGTGATATACACTGCGATATTGTGTATTGTATGAACTGTTGTAAAATGCCGAGACGTTGTGCTTTAGGTTGTGCGCCCAGTGGTGAGTACATACTGCTTTTATAATTATCTGGTAGTTGCTAGGTGATAAAGTCAAGTACTGTGCAACTGCATGGGGATACTACCTGTTGGTTAGTTTTTTTTTATGCACGACGGGGAAGCTCTTGGCCTATATCCCACCTGATGGTAAGTGATGATCAGGCCGAAGGTGGAAGCGAGCTTCTCCCGGAATCCTCAACCACGGAGGCTATCTTACCTCTAACTGCCAAAACAACAATGCTGTTAACATTGTTATTATGGCGACAGACTTAGATAAGACGGTGGTAGCTAGCCAGGCGGACTTAGAACAGGCCCTACCACCAACCAACCCAAGCAGAAAATTTTGACCCCACTGGGAATCGAACCCGGAACCTCTGGGTCTCAGTCAGGTGGTGTTACCACTAGACCACAGAGGTGGTAAGTGTTGCAAGGAACCCTAGTACAGCATAACATCACTCCTGTATCATCCAAAGGGCTAGACAGCGGCAGTGTGCAGTACACCCACATTTTACCATTTGTAGGGGGTGAGCCTATTGCAACCTATCAGGCACTACTATTTTGCATTATACAGTGAAGGTCGAACAGTGTTCAAGCAACCTAATGTGTGTGAAACTGAAAATGTTATCTTCTTATTCTTCTTATAAATTAAAATGGATTGTGCGCTGTTAGTCTCGTTTAAACTCGGGAACTGGTGGACTGATTTCAATAATTCTTTGTTTTAATTGACTTGATAAAGCGGTGGTTTAAAATAAAAAAAATTATGGACCCCACCCCATTAATGAATATTAATACATTAGAGACATGTCATCTTACAAAGTAAAACCATTATCTTTATTATCTGCAAGATCAAAGTATAATATTATGTATTTGTCTTATCACCTCTTTTATTACTTTCAGATGTTCCAATGCATCGGTTCCCAAATGCTTTGAAATTTCCTGAGCAATTTCAAACTTGGGTCAATCTTGTTGGTGGTGGAAATCTTGAAACATCCTCTGATATTGAATATTATAAGGAAAAGCGAGTTTGTGATGTACACTTTTGTGACAGGCACAGAAATCGTAATAAACGGCTAAATGCATTAGCAATCCCAACACTCCATCTGCCTGGTAAGTTCCTTAAATATTTTTTCTTTTTTAAAGGTAGTCTTAACCACCCTTATTCCTTTGACACTGACTAAGACTTGGCTGTCTGTCTGCCTGTCATAGGCGTAGCAGGGCGGGGGGCAGGAGGGCCCTGGCCCACCCTAGAAAATTGAATTGTTCATCTACAATAATAAAAAGTGATTGATTTGAAAATTTGGCTCCCCCTAGAAAAAAATAGTGGCTACGTCTATGCTGCCTGTCACAGGGCTATATCTTTTCAAATCTGTAAATTTAAATCTTCACAGAATGTGTGTTACTATCAATCAATTACACAATCCTTTAATCTTAACTAATAAGTCTCTGAATGTCTCTTGAACAATCCTTTAATCTCATCTGAATTTGTTTATTTATTTTTGTTACACCTTCATGCATTAATGGCTGCGCTGGAGTTTGATAAATGGCACACATATAGACCATATTTAAAATAGGCTATAGAATTGGTTCTCACGGGATCACCGACAAAACCACAAGCAAAATCTAGTAAAACAATAAGATTCAAGCATACTAGCAATTCCTATTATTTAAATATTTTTCATCACAATATAATATTTTTATGCTTATTTTGCAGGACAATCTCAGAGTCCAGTAAGTTTGGAACAAGTTTCAACCAACACAAGCCAGCCTACAATAGAACAACAACATATTTCAGGTAAATATTTTAAATCAAAAAAATATTTTTGTATGTGATGACTCTGAACAACTATTTTGTGTGTTTTATTTAGATCAAAATACTTATTTTCATATTTTATTATAAAAAAATTTGTGGTACAGTAGAAACCGATTATAGCATCGTTTTTAATCACGGATCGGTTATTACTACTGATTGGCAAAGTCCCGGCGGCCGCATTCCTATTTAAATAATTAAATAAATATACTGCCTATAACAACGTCGGATACATTAACATAATGATTTGAAATAGGTCATAGAATAGGTTTCTACAGGATCACTTGCGAAACCACAAGGAAAAGATAGAAAACAAAAAGTATCACTATAGTTATGAAAAGAAATGTAAATTAGAGATTCAAGCATAAATATACTCGCAATTCCTATTAATGGAATAATTTTTCATCATGATATAATATTATTATGCTTATTTTGCAGGACAATCTCAGAGTCCAGTTATTTTGGAACAAGCTTCCACTACCACAAGCCAGCCTACAATAGAACAACAACATATTTCAGGTAAATATTTTTAATCATAATAAATATCTAAATTTTTATGTGATGAACTGACGACTCGGAACAACCAAATTATTTAGAACAAAATATGAATTTAAATATTTTGTTAAAAGTAATATAATATAAAAAAATACATTTTCAAACTAATTCTAATCTATAAAGGACTCTTTTGACTTATTTTAGCTACGCACTTTCTCCCACCCTATCCAAGCCTCTTACGCACTCTTTGCCGTTTGTACTAAGTGTAGTCTTTAAGCTGCATTGTTTTTTTTCTTTTTTGGCAACTGAGCCGATGTTTGACTATTGCACTGTATTTGTATCTTCGTGTTTGTTACCTTATCACATTTTTATTAATCCTAATAAAATATTTATAATTTCAGGCAAATCTCAAAAGAATGCTGAATTGAACTGGCTGGAACATAATTACAGTGTTATTAGCAAGCCTAGAAAAACAACTGGAAAAGGTATTATTCAGTTATTATTACGAGTAGTTTTTGTCCACAGGCAGCAGTCTATTAGGGACCATTTGTGGTGGCATTTTAATCATTTAATAATGGTAATGTGTGCCACTTGTGAGCCAAGGACGGCACCTGATTTTTATCAGATTAAAGATCCCCATAAGCGTGGCAACGCAAACTTGCCACTACTACTACACGCATTACCTATACATTACCGCATTAACATATTCACTAACTACTACTCCTATCTTTTTTTTATACTCATTGTTGGACTGGAGTGAGTACGGTTGACAACTACTCATAGTATCTTGCACAATATCCCTTACCCACATTTTATTTATATATTATAACTTGTATAACCATATAAGTAATGAGGCACTTAGATATAAGTTTAAATTGTACAACTTAACTGTAATAGCGTACTCGTTGTTGCGCGTGCGTACCGAAATAAATAAATAAATAATAAATAAATATTATCCTTCCGTAGATCTAATGGGTCCACTGCGCACGAAGATCAAGCGTCTCCAGACAGAAGTATCACGCCTGCGCAAGAAAGGCCAGTCTTTCAAGGCGAGATTAAGAAGTGCAGAAGACTTATCAAGCAAAACGCTGATGGATCATTTTGTCAACAATTTTAAAAAACCGGCGCAATTGTTTCTCCAAATGCAACTGCAGGGATCAAAAAAACCAAAAGGGCGTCGCTTCACGACTAAAGAAAAGGTGCTATCTTTGTCTTTATATAAAAAAAGTCCTAAGGCTTATAGTCTATTAAATAAACTGTTTACTTTGCCATCTGCTAAATGTATGAAGCGCCTATTGAGCACGGTAAAGATACATCAAGGGATAGTCCCTATAGTGTTCGAGAGAATAAAAAAAACTATGTCGGAAAAAGACGACAACGACCGGTTGTGTTCTCTAATATTTGACGAGATGTCCTTGACACCACAGGTCAATTATAATGCCCAGCAAGATGTTTTGGAAGGCTTTGCCTTTAATAAACATAACAAAATTGCTGACCATGTTTTGGTTTTTATGGTCAAAGGTATAAAACAAAACTTTAAACAGCCCATAGCTTTCTATTACACAACTGGGCTAAACAAAGTAGAATTAAAAAATATTATAATAGATGTCATAAAACATGCTCAAAGGTCGGGTCTTAAAATAATAAATACGGTCTGTGACCAATGCACTGTAAATGTCGGTGCTATAACAGATTTGATAAATGTAACGAAAGCAAAATACTTAAGACAGCAAAAAGAATGGCGGTATGACCATTTTGTAATTGATGGAAAAATTATAATACCTATATTTGATGTTCCTCATTTAATTAAAGGAATCAGAAATAATTTAATTACCAAAGATTTAGTGTATAAGTCCAACAACACAGTAAAAACTGTAAAATGGGAGTACTTCCAAAAAGTTTACGCCGCCGACAAATCTTATGGTGAACTAAGATTATTAGATAAATTGACGGAAGAACATATAAATCCAGACAAAATTAATAAAATGAGGGTCAAATCTGCAACACAAATATTTAGCCATAGCGTTGCTGTAGCTACCGAACATTTGTCGGCCAGGGGAGATCTACCAAATGATTGCAAACAATTAATAGAAATTACTTTGTTGTTGGACAACTTATTTGATACTTTAAATGTAAGCACATTTTGCATTCCTAACGGAAAAAAATATAAAGGGCCTATTAAAAAGCATTCACCTCATCATGAATTATGGAGGCAAGCTAAATTAATATTAAAAACGGTTAAATTTAGATATAATAAAACTACTGGAAACAAAACTCGATTAATCGAAACAAATATTCCATCTGTTATTAATTTAATTAAAACGATTGAAGGTATGGAAACCATTTGGAATATTGTTTCCCAAAGATATGGTTTTGATTACCTTTTGACAAGAAATTTTAATCAGGATCCAGTAGAAAACTTCTTTGGGAACATCAGAAGTTATGGGGCGAGAAATAATTCTCCGAACACTATAGCTTTTGAAGGTGCATTTAAAGCACTATTATTAAATAATTATAACTCGCCTCATTCAGGAAGAGCAAACTGTGAAGAAGACTCAAACAAGTGTCTTCAAACTCTTGAGTTCTTCTTCACAGAAAAACAAGATTGTAATACTGATACTTCTGATGATCCCAAAGAAAACAATACAATTGAACTTAATGAAGAAATTTTAAGTATCAATAGGGATACTGATGCAGGTCAGAGGAATTATGTATGTGGCTGGGTCCTGACAAAATGTCTAAAAAAGATTGTAAAGACTTGTCAAAACTGCAGGCAAAACCTTATTGATAAGGGAGACCAAAATATACATTTATTCATTAAAGCTAAGGAGTATAGTAATAAAAAATGGTTATGCTATCCAAGCAAAGAACTAGAAAATTGTTTCCATGACCTACAAAATTTAATAGTAGCATATTTAAAAAAAAATATGCCTGAAAAAAAAATAAAACAGAACATTACATTAACAGCAGATGTACTGGTCGATTTTCCATTCAACTGCACAACGCATAGAGCAAAATTAAAGAATTATTTTATGAATACTACCATAAATGTTATTTTGTACAGCTGGTGCAGATCGATTAACCGAATTTTGTCAGGAAAATTAACCTACAATGGTGATGATCAATTAAAAATTGCTGCGCAAGAATATTATGATAAACATAAACATTATAAAAATAAAAAATGAGTACTTAATATTCTATTTGTTTTATTGTTCCACCCTATTGTTATTATTTTTACCTTTTAGTCGATCGGTCCTACTTTTGTTGTGGCAAAATGAAATAACGACCCTACAATGCACTTAATTTTAAAAAGTGCAGTGTAGAGTTGTTAGTTTTGCTACAACAAAAGCAGGACCGATCTAGATTTTAAAAAATCAATTTTATCAAGGCTAGTAATTATTTCCGGGGCCAATGTCCAGATGTCACTGACTGTCAAACAGGTTTGCTTCAAATTGCCACGAGAGGGCTCTCTTTACCCTATATATATTTATACTCTTTGTCAGGAACATTTCACCAACTATACTTTGTCCATTCCTTTATTTTCTTTTTGACACATCACGCCTATGAATTACCGTTTTTTTTTGTCAGATTAATGTACTACAATAATAATGTACTTTATTGACAAGCGACACTTTTTAGGGAAGTTCACTGTTTGTAACAAACAACCACAGACTATAAATCAAATCGTGAAATGAAATAAATCGATAATTATGAAAAATAATAATTTGACTTTTTTTTGTGTATTGTCTGTATTTTTTATAAAAAAAGAATATAATAATAGTATCAAGATTCCATGAATAATAATTTGCAATAAATTAAGTCGAAATCTTGGAATGACATATCAAAATGTAAACAAAGGTAACTAGGAAACCGTCATAGACTAAGTATGTGACATTATTATTATATTATTATTTTGTATATTTATTTCAGCTAATAAAAACTACTAATAAACGAATAATTAATAATGAGCTAAAACCATTTCGATGTAATTAATCGATTGAAAGTTCTTCTTAGACAACATCGATTATGATTTCAAATCGAATCAGTAACGTGTGAAGGCATCCCTAAATGTAATCTGTCAAAAAGAAAATAAAGGAATGGACAGAGTATACATAAAAAGGCTTATTTAGTACACTATACTCTGTCCATTTCTTTATTTTCTTTTTGACATATTACATTTAGGGATGCCTTCACACGTTACTGATTCGATTTGAAATCATAATCGATGTTGTCTAAGAAGAACTTTCAATCGATTAATTACATCGAAATGGTATGGTTCATTATTAATTATTCGTTTAATAGTAGTTTTTATTAGATGAAATAAATATAAAAAATAATAATATAATAATAATGTCACATACTTAGTCTATGACGGTTTCCTAGTTACCTTTGTTTACATTTTCATTTTTAATTCCAAGATTTCGACTTAATTTCTTGCAAATAATGATTCATGGAATCATGATACTATTATTATATTCTTTTTTTTATATAAATACAGACAATACACAAAAAAAAGCCAAATTATTCTTCTTCATAATGATCGATTTATTTCATTTCACGATTTGATTTGTGGTTGTTTGTTACAAACAGTGAACTTCCCTAAAAAGTGCCGCTTGTCAATAAAGTACATTATTATTGTAGTACATTAATCTGACAAAAAGAAACGGTAATTCATAGGCGTGATCTGTCAAAAAGAAAATAAAGGAATGGACAAAGTATAACTAACTATTTATACAATTAATCAGCGTATATTTCACTTTAATATAATTCTTTTACTAACTTTCAATTTGATATTATTGCCAAAAGTGTAAAGATGTGTGAATATTTGAAAGTTTTTAACGCTGAGACTACGTGGTGGGTTTATTTTCGGTTTTAATTAAATTTGATGTACTTACATAGAGCTTTTTCTTTACTTTTTTTAAACCTGTCGGTTCGGTCTCTCATCATCACCAACTCTACAAGTTGTCGAATCAAAAACCCGCCGATAGATGGCGTTGTTTTTATTATCATAATTTTATAAATGTTATTGATATGTATATGTATGGTAACTTCAGTAACTTGACATTTAAAATTAATTCTATGGACAATAATGTAGGAAATGGTGTGGACATCCTAATCTGTATGTTTAAATCCAAACAGTTACTTAAATTAAATAATAAATAAATATCTAACAACTTACACACAACGTCATCTAGTCCCAAACTAAGCAGAGCTTGTACTATGGGTACTACAATAACTGATACTAATACATAATATACTTTTCTTTTGTAAATACATACTTATTATACATAGAAACACCCAGACTAAGACAAACCGCCATGTTCATGCACACAAAGATTTATCTTAAGCGGGAATCGAACCCGCGACCTCGGCTTCGCAGGCAGGTACATGTTCATTTTGATGGTTATTATTATTGTTGGGGCGAGGCTTTGGGTGTTCACGTCGACCTCCGTGGGTCTATTGTGATTCACATTTATAGGGTTGAAAGAAATTTTAGTGATTATTATATTTTTATTATCATGTTTCTAATTTTCATTTTTGTAATATACAATTTAAATAATTAAAAATTGTTTAAGGAATTGAATTATGGATCTTTGGTTAGTCAGGTGCCTGAAATTAAAATCATATTTATATACACAATTTTATTTACAATTTACTCTTGCTTTCCATCAAGAATTTACCAATATCTTCCGCCATATACTCCGGGTTATTTATATGAACATCATGCCCGCCCTCCACAATTATATACCTATAGTTATTATTAGGCCAAGCTTTCTCGTTTTTTATGAAAAGTACTGCGTCGTATAGGCCCGCGTCTAACATTCTCTTCGCGATTACACAGAAGGTAGGAGTTGTAGTGGGGGTGTAGAGTTGGCGGAGAATTTCGCCGGAGAAAGGCATCACTGTTACTTCTTTCATACGCTGGTCCACGGTGAATCTGAGGAAGATGTCAGGTTTGTTTTAATTTAGCTAAAGAACTAGACTTATTTTTTTTAAAAAAAGAAGCCCGCTCTAGGAATTACTCCTGTGCCGCGGGGTAGTTCACAAACATACATTTCTTATACACAAAGTCAGAAAAAATCTTGGACTCACACAAAGATTTTGTTGATTTGTGAGGATCGAACCCACAACACCAGCGCAGTTAAAAGTGGCGAGGCGACCGGTAACAGCTAGACGAACCTTACTTAGTTTTAAAATATTACAAATAAATGAGTGTTGGCGGCAACTATTATTTGCTTTAATTAAATTGCTCTGGGTGTGCTATAAGATTTTAAGTTAAGTTAACATTGAAATTCGATAGATGGCGCTGTTCTTTATTTCTGAATAACGGGCTCAGGCAGGCTGTCAGCAGAGTAGGAACATTTGAAGCATGTAAAACCGCGGGAAACAGCTTGTATCAGATTTAGGTATTTAGCCCGAAAGCATGGCCCAGTATTCACCAGTGTGGCAACGCGTGGCTATTCATAAATAATAGTAGATTATTAACCAAGGGGATAAAGTAGTGTCTTCTTTCGCGGGTGACGATTTAAATCGCGAGCGCAACGAAGGACTCGAGGTCAGAGTATATATAACCAAAGGACTCGAGGTTTACTCCCGAGCGTAGCGAGGGTGTTAAAAACTTAAAGCGTAGCGGGGGATTTAAGACGAGTCCTGAGTGTAGCGAGGGATTTAAGTTCACCCAAGACTAAGACAGCTTTATCACCGAGGAAAATACTATACTTTTCGTACCGACGTCAATCGAACACCCATAGGGTGACCATTCTTTAAATCTTTATATTAAACATTTAGAAAATACCTGTAAAGTCCATCTCCAGTTGGTGCGAGATGTCTTTCGAGTACATGTTCAGACGCCTCCTTCGTCAGTCCTCTGGTGTTCATCACCATCTCTTGGGCCTGCAATGACAGATAAGACATTATTAAATTTATGATCACGTTTTTTTGAAACTCTATTTATTTATTCTACAATTTCCTCAAGTACTGCTCAACAAAAAATCTAGGATCTGCAATCAACCGTGATCCATGATTGAACCAAGGCAAAGCGCGGAATAGGCGCATTTTTTAAATGCAATATTATTTATTTGCAAAATTTGCGTAACAAATCTTGTTGTATAAAGGTAAATATTACATAGTTTCAAATCCACATCTTGCCTATAATTATTAAAGGCATGCAAAATTTTTGTGATAATAATATCTTAAAAGTCAACAGTAAGTACATAACTAGACTTGGTTAAAAGTAAAACTCATAATTATATGCAAACTACGACTAAAATAACCTAAAAAATCTCAGTCTATACATTAATAATATTAATTACATAAAATAATTTAATCAGTCATTGTTCAAAATTACTTAACACATAAAAAAATCTTGAATATAATAATAAGTTTTCTTTCGGCAAGAAACGCCTAAGTTTATGCTTAAATAGATTAAATTTATGAATACTTTTGATACATTGCGGTATAGTGTTGTATGTATATATATCTTCGCAGCCATGCAGAATATACTTTTTTGTACGGAGTTGACGGAAATCGGTGACGTCACGATAAGACTCAACTCCATGCAAAACCGCAGCGCGCCCGCTTCTCGTCTCTATCTCCTTTACCTCAGTAAAAACAGGTCTATCGGTATCGAGGTTCCAAATTTTGTTTAACGAAAAAGAGTAAAGAATAACGGGGGCGCCACGGTGCTTTTCGTTTGACATTATATTATTTCTTCTTCTTCTTCGTCGTGTCGATCAAATTTTATTTTGACTTGCCATCGTGGTGAAAGAATTAGCCAATTCGCTTTGGAGAACTCGCGAATTACCCAGAGTGCGCCGGACGTAGGGAATCGTTGTGTACGTCAATCGGGGAGGCTCCTTTCATGCACATATGTTATATTATATATTATTATATTATATTATGATAAACCAATCGTGAACCTAGGTATATACCTATATATTAAAGTTATTTTTCTTTAAAAAACGTCGCCCGCATTAGAAATAATTCCTGTATCGCGGGGATGTTCACAAATATTCATTGCACACACACAGAGTCGGCAGAAATATTTGCGGCTCACAGATTTTGTTTTACCGTGTGGGGATCGAACCCACAACACCAGCGCTGTGGAGAGCGGCAAGGCGAATGCTAAAAACCACTACCACAGAATAATAAGTACAAGTACACTACGCCAACCGAGCCCTCTCTTTTTCAGTATATTCTGTTATTAATGTTACTTAGACAATGTGGCCACACATTTTTGAATATTCTCATCTCCAAAAGACACGCTTATGACTTTGCGGGCCGGGAATCTTAAAATAGTCCTTTTATTTATTTATTTATTGGAAGACCAACAGCAGTAACAATTAATATTAATAAAAAAATATTTTGCAACATTCAGCCAATTACAGGTCCTCACGAATAAGTAACAATATATTAAAAAATTAACAACTGCGAATGTACTACAACAAATCATTACAGAGCCACAAATCAATTGCTCAAAATATTACTAAACATCTTGATATTGAAAAAAGAAATCACGGCTTAGCACCTGTCTCATCGACTCCAGGTTTGCATTAAATATATCAACATCATGTAATTTGCTTGCATCATTAAGGGTCTTACTAGCTCTCCGGACAAAGCTATTCTGCCGATAGTTAGATGGCACTAGTGGAAGGTGGAGGGGTGAATAATGTCGCGTATATTTTGTAGGTATACTAATACTGACTTTGGAGAGTAGTTCCGGGCTGTTCAACGACGACGAAAGTAACTTTTCTAGATATATTAGGTACATCCGCTATATCTCGCCGGCATGATAGAGGAAGGAACAAACTGCTTACCTTCTGATAAGTGTACTTCGGCGCCGATGATATATCTCCATTGAATTTATCATACTTATCATCGTCATACATGGTGTAGTATCGATGATACCAATCACGTATGCCTTCACGAGTGGTGGGCCATGTGTGGTGTGCTGGTATTGGGTCGAGTTCTACCATGCGTGTTATGTGACCCGGGTATGCCATGTTGAAATATTTACCTGAAATTAGGTATATTTTACAGTTTCAGTATTGGTGGTTAGAGATACCTTTCAGCCTATAAAACCATTTTTTGTATATATATATTATATGCTGCACACTTGCATCAAATTTAAAAAAAAAATTGTCAATGGTAGGTTACGATTTTTTTACCGAATCTTTTTTCAAATTTCAAATTCAAATCATTTATTTTCATAGGCCCCAGGAGGCGCTTGAACACGTCAAAAAATTACAAAAAATGATATAAAAATAAATCATAAATATAATACTAAATTTATTTAACTGACTGCCTCGAATGTGTAGTGGTTAGCGTAGTGTTCTCGGGGTTGACTTCCGGGTCGGGCAATTTGTTATTTGTGAACAGAGGCTTTGACGAGTGTGAAACAGGCCCCAGAGATAATAGATGTCAAGATGAAACATGAAGAAAATTTACAGTTATACTTTTGAAACAATTGGACTGTCAAATTTCATAGAAAATTTTCCCCGGGCCGGGTAAAAGGTTTTAAAACGATTAAGATTTTAAATTTAAAATTTGACATAAATTTTATTTGGAACGCGCCGTGGGAATAATTTTATTTTAAAACTTATAGTTGTCTCTAGATAAATGCATGCTCTCTGACTATATTATTAACTTACCTACAACAACTCCAAGCGAATGTCCAATATACATAAACTTATCCCACTTGTAATGGTTCTTAACTTTCACAATAGTTGGCACCAGGTCTATCACGGTATACCGGCCTCCTTTGGGCAGATGATCAGACTTGCCATTGCCGGGCAAGTCGATTGCCAGGTAGAAAAAACAAGTGGGGAGGCGGGAGATTAGAGGTCTGAAGCCGGAACACACGTCCAGCTTGCCGTGGCAGACGATGATCGGAGGGTTCGATGGTTCACCCCAGGATATACCTAAAAAACAAAAATAATATTCAGTTTTTTTTTTATTAGCAAGTATAGCAACACGGAGTTGGAATTGCGCCCGGTGGATAGGCTCACTCCCTATCAAGTCGAACCTAAACAAAATAGGCGAATGAGTGATACACCCTGACACACCCTTTAGGGTGATTTACGCATGACATAGACATATTTATTGGTAATTGTTCGTTACAAGTAGGTAAATATTATAATACATTAACGTTACATTTTTTGGAACGAAGTTCCTTATCGCGCGTTGCGAAAGGGGGCTAGACAGAAAAAAATGGGACGAAAAGTTGTAACGACACATTTCGTAGCAATTCTCGTAGCGGCGTAGTAATTACATATTACATGCTACGTTACAGCTACGGTGCTACATCATCAGATACACAGAGTGTCTGTCTCTGTCTCTCGCTTATAGAAAAAAAAAGATAAAATAAACTAAAAAAAAAAAAAAAAATGAATAGAGTTGAGTTTCTAAAATATAGGAGGCGCTGGCGCGGTGCGAAAGGTCCGCGCAGGCACACACTTAAAAAAAGATTTTTTTTATAACTTAGAAAAATAATAATTTCTTTACTAATTAATCGAAAGGAACTTCGTTCCATCCGGGTGTCCCTTGACACCTCAGTAGTTTTTTTTTTATTGTAAGAAATCAATTATTAAAATTATGATATCTTATTTACATTACAATCTAGCCTATCAATACTAATAAGTCATATTATATTAACCTAAATTGCTACGTTATAGTATAATCTAAGAATGCCTCCATTAACACTTTACTTAGTTTTTGTTAAGGGAAAGTCACTTTGTTCATGTGTTCTTGATAACGACACTTAACGCACTAATTTATTTGTCCCTAATCACTACACTAACTCGAAAGGATTCGATCGTAGTTCCGTGTTATCAATGAGCTGGATTGCCTCGATGTTGACGTGATGATGAAGTCTTCGTTCGTGAGCTTCTGCATGTTTTTGTATGACCCTGTCATTAACGTTACATGAATATAATTTAATTATTCTGCATTCAATTATAAATTATGAGAATAATTATCTACATTCCATTATTTATAATCATAATACAGTAGAATCCGGATATAACGACCTTCAAGGGACCGGCGCGCGCCGCGGCGATATTATGTCGTACTAACCGGATGACGTATAAAACGGATATTTACATATGTATGTAATTATGTATTATAAGTGCGAAAGTTTGATTTTCCTATTTAGGTAAATAAAACATGTTGTAGAAATCAGTTACATATGTTTATTTTAGTTATTTTTATATGTACACAAATAAGTAGTACATACCAAATTACAAACATAGGTACGTAATGTACTGTAATACTGTCACTAACGTAGGAAATCTGTTATTTGGGTTTGTTTTTGACTTTTGTTCGGTAGTAAAAACTTCGGACAGCATTGTGAATTCGTGACATCATTGTTTTCATGGTCATCATCAAAGTTAGTCTGAACAAATACATTTAGCGTTTCCGCAGCCTTCAGAGCTTCAGATACACTCAAGGTTGGATAAAACTCTGGTTCGTCATCATCACCGTCGCTATCTTTGCTATTCGCGTCGTCGGTGATGATATTATCCACAATGTTGAATTGAACGGTGAAGCGCGCGTAATTCGTTACCTAAATTGAAACAAAACACGGCGCGTCGTTTTAAACGGACGAATTATCGTAAAAAATGGTCGCTTAAAACGGTTTGTCGCTCAAACCGGAGTCGCACTAAACGGTTACATTTTCTCAGTATCTAACTATAAATCAAACTTGAGTAAATAATATGGACGCTAAAAACGGTTAGTCGTTATAAGCGACGTCGTTATAAATGAATTCTACTGTATATGGTCGTTGCTCGATGAGCC
Organism: Hypena proboscidalis; assembly: GCA_905147285.1. Lineage (NCBI taxonomy): Eukaryota > Metazoa > Arthropoda > Insecta > Lepidoptera > Erebidae > Hypena > Hypena proboscidalis. The sequence goes on from LR990155.1 coordinate 5,832,615, forward strand.
TTAATTTATTCAGATTTTTTTTTCTGTTTTCGCTAATCGTACGATTTCGGGAAATTTGTTGTAAGCTTTTATTTATTTATTTATAAAGTACAGCAACATCGCATACATCAAGCATCACCATACAAATTATACTTAAAACACAATTTCCTATGTTCATAACAATGCCATAGTACGTACATAACATTTATAATTATGATTGTCAGAAACAACGGCTATTAATCCTCAATTCTCACCGTCTTAGGGGAAAAAAAAGGTTAAAAAGATGATGATAGAATGAGAATAATTTCAGATTAAAATTAAATATATTTACAGAATACAATCTATCAAAACAAAAAAATAACAAAACTGTCATTAGTAGGACAAGATTAAATTGGGTGAATTTCAACAAGCGATTTTTTTGTCATTTCGGTGCATTTTTTTAATTTAATGCTATCTATATATTTTAAGTGACAAATGAAACTTTAGCCTATTTTATAACATTGTGTGTGAGTGGACATCAAATATCATCAAAACTTACATAAATATTTAAAAGGATGATTTTTTTAGAGTCCACTGAAATGAAAAGTGTCTACCGAAATGATAGACTGTGCACCGTTTCTCTCTCATGAAACACGTCCAACGTTCACGTCAAGCTTTGGGCCCCATGATATGTATATAAGCTTTTGGCTTTATGTGCACTAGCTTGTGTCTGTTGCGTGATAGGTAGTTATGGCTATTTTCCCATTTCGTATACTTATCTATGCTACACCGCGCATTCACCGCTGCCTGAAATATGAGCATGGTGAGGATTTTCAGCGATATAAACAGCGGCGATGTTATGTTATTAATTTTAGGCATTTGCATTCATCCTTCGCAGACTTGCTAACGTCACATCATATTTTTTTGTGCTTAATCATGATATTATGATATCATACTGATGTGACGCGTGAATACTTTGGCAGCTTGCTGATCGACGGTTGCCAGGTGATAAACAATTTGTTTCCGACTGACACCGACCGATACTGCGATCGACATTGATCGATTGGGGTGGTAACTCGATCGATTTCGACTAATCCATTTCACAATCGACCGATCGATTGGTGTAATAGAAACTGTCGATCGACGTCGACACATTCATTCCCCCATCGTTCGATTTCATTTGCTAAACAGATGCGAGTGAGTGTATGTGGAGCAATTGCTAACTGAACTCCTTGTTCTAGTATAAACATAATTATACAAAGTTGGATATTCTTGATTTATTTAAGCCATCCGGCAGCCATAAGCTGTCCGGCTTCTGGATATATACTAATCAACTATAATAATATGTAATTAACAAGATTAAAAAGAACTTACCCGCAATATTTCCCCACGGTGCTTTAATATTCACCTCTCTTTCTATCATTTTGTTTGTAGACATCGTGCTGTAAGTGTATTAAGAAATAAAATTATTATTTTTATAATTCTTTGCGATACTGTATACATAATAAACCTTTTATTTCGACACAAAACGCATTTTTTCATAACTTCACCTGCCTTGTTAATATATGTAACACCAGGTAGACTAGTAGAGAATAAATCCGCCTTTATCTAATTTTGTGTAATTAAATAAATGGTGAAACGTATTATAATTATTTAAACCCAATGAAAACTTTTAATTCAAGACAAATATACCATGTAATACAAGACTTTTTCCGTGTTGAAATCAAACTCACTAGTGCGCTATGAGTGCAGTATAAAAAAATATGTACCGCGTATGTTATGAATCTACAAAACACACAAAGATAAAAACAACAAAACTGATTATACAATTTACAAGGCCACCCACTGATTGCTTACAAGTCCTACAACATTCAATAAAAATTCAATAATTTGAATCAATACAAGCAAGGACACATTTTAAAAAAGTAACTTGTATTTTTTTAATTTAAACAGTGATATATACTTACGTGAATTGTTGCCAAAAGCGTGTGTGCCACTTCATTTCATAGTACTATCTTATCTGAATGACTTGCTTATCAATACCAAAGACGATCTAAATACTAAAGACAGGCAACGTAGAACAAAAAAGTGTCCGCTCGAAAAAAATACTTTTTAACTCAAAAGATGTCGCTAAGTGTATCGAACTATGGATTTGTGTGACAAATTAATAGGACTCCGTTCATTAACTCAAAAGTCTGTCGTAGAAGTGCGAACAAAAAACTCTAGATGGCGTTTTCACGAATGTATAATTATGAATGTAAACACCTTCATTGAACATGTATGTCATTGTATATATAGGTACCAAAGTCATTAAAATCTCAGAATAATATGCTTTTTATTTCAATATATATTTTAGAGAAGAGAAGACTACGTAGGAAGTGGCACCAAACCAGGCACAAAAGTGACAAGACTGCACTAAACAGAGTTATTAGGGAGCTGAAAAACGCTATAGACGAACTCAATAATGCCACACTACAAAATAAATTAGAAAATCTAACTGCTACAAAATCGACAGAATACTCCCTCTGGAAGTTCACAAAGACGTTTAACAGGCCACAGCAATATAAATGTCCAATAAGAACCCAAAATGGTTGGACTAAGACTAGCCTTCAAAAAGCGAACATGTTTGCAAAACACCTAGCTGCCATGTTTACACCTAACGAATGCACTAACCTGGAATTTGAAACCGAGGTTGAACGTACTCTCCAGCAAGAGCTACAACTCTCTCCACCACCAAGACCAGTAACGATTGGAGAATTAAAGAGGACTATTAACAGATTGCAAAATAAAAAAGCCCCTGGATTTGACCTTATCACAAAAGAAGTTATCGACCAATTACCCAGGAAAGCATTAGTATTCCTAGTGGTACTCTTTAATGGTATACTTCGAGTCCAATATTTTCCGAGACTATGGAAGGTATCCATAGTAACCATGGTACACAAGACTGGCAAGCCTCCGGAAGACGCCTCATCGTACAGACCTATAAGCCTCTTGCCTGTGCTGTCCAAGATGTTTGAGAGGATTCTTTTGAACAGATTTTTACCTGAACTTAATGCAAACCTGGTAATACCTCGACACCAATTTGGTTTTAGACAGAACCATTCTACAGTAGAACAGGTGCATAGAGTGTGCGATAAGATTCGGCAGTCATTTGAGAAAAAGGAATACTGCTCCGCTGTATTCTTGGATATTCAAGCCGCATTTGACAAGGTATGGCATAAAGGCCTTCTTTACAAAATAAAAGCGTCTCTCCCAAGTAGCTACTATTTGCTGATGGAGTCATACCTAGCAAACAGAATTTTCCAGGTGAGAGAGGATGGAGAACTGTCAGATATCCAAGATATAACGGCGGGAGTACCACAGGGATCTGTCCTTGGCCCTGTCTTGTACACCATTTACACGGCTGACCTCCCAGAAACACAAGACGTAGTCACAGCTACATTTGCGGACGATACCGCAATCCTCGCAAGTAGCAAAGACCCTATCGCAGCATCCGTCACCTTGCAGAATAGCCTTGACAAGGTTGACGATTGGATCCAAAAATGGAGGATCAAAGCAAGCTCAACAAAATCCGTACATGTAACATTTACGCTGAGGAAGGGAAGCTGTGCTTCAGTGAAAATGGGTGACAAGGTTCTACCTCAGAATGACTCGGTTCGATACCTTGGCGTGCATCTGGATAAAAGATTGACCTGGAAAAAACATATTAAAACCAAACGAGACGAGCTAAACATTCGGTTCAGAAACATTTACTGGCTGATGGCACGCAACTCCAAACTATCTATCGACAACAAGCTACTGATCTACAAAACCATCTTAAAACCTGTATGGATGTATGGCGCCCAGCTTTGGGGGAGTGCTTGCGACTCCAACCTTAACATCATTCAAAGACTGCAAAACGGCATATTAAGAACCATCTCTAACGCACCATGGTTTATTACCAACACAGAGATCCACGAGGCACTGAGCATTAGAACTGTTAAGGAGGAGTTAAAAGTAACAGGGACCAAATACAAAGCACGATTGCAAAATCACCCTAACGACTTAGCCATGGCATTAGCAACAATTAGCTACACCAAACGACTGAAACGCCATGACATCCAAAATCTTGGTGACAGATGGTGAAGGATGAGGTGTTTCCTGCTGAGGAGCTCCTCTAACATGACAAATGACACAGAGCCAATCTGATTATAGTTTGAGACTGATTGCAGATAAGCACAAAAAAAAAAAAAAAAAATTTCAATATAAATAAAATTAATACAATAAAAAAACAAATTAATTTAAAAAATATTTTATAATCTTTCAAAATTGTACTAGGATTGCCAGTACAATAATTATGAGATTTTTTCTTACTACATAAAAAATGAGATGAATATACGTTTTTTTCACAGGCTGTCAAAACTGACCCAAAATAATAATTGTGCAAACTACGGGTATATTCAACTTTAATTTGTAGGACGACATGCGCACGTTACGTTAAATTTGCACGGGAGCGGAGCAGTAAGGCTTAACGCGGGTCAAAGCGCGGGAGCAGCTACTACTTAATACAACGAATTCCACGCGGACGAAGTCGCGGGCAACAGCTAGCTCGTACAATATACAGAATAATACAGATGCTCAAAATATTATATAGTTTCAATATCCGATATTGAATACCAGTATAAGGTTTCGATATACGATATAACAAACTAGGCGAAATCAATGTTTTTTAATTATTGAAACAAAATCGAAATTAAAAATAAGTTTTCAGAAAAGTAATACTGAGTTTTCATGATGTAGCTTTTTAGATACAATAACACAGTTTAATAAAATAGGTTATTGCGAACTTTGTATCTAAAAATGCACAAAATTACTTTAGGACTTATTAACTTGAAAACAAAAATAACTATAAACAACAAAAATCGTTAACATAAGTAGGAACTTTCGTCATAGACAATGCCAGATACCCCAGCTCTGACTAAAAATTTAAATCCCCAAGGATGAGGTTTATTTTTAATATATTGCCTTCTTGATCCAGCTCTTGTCCCTTTGTACGGAATCATAATCTCGTCAATGAAAAACTTATTTCGGGCTCTATTCGTAAACAATTTTATCTTACGTGTTCCATGACAGGTCTCACTTTGCAATATCGATCATTGGGGTTAACATTACTGTTATCGGAAAATTGCATACATTTTCGTAGGTGCTGGTACCTTTTCAGTGGCATTACCGAAGCAATTTTGTCGTATCCCAATAATCTTTGTACGAAGGCATACCGACAATACTCATCAGCATATCAATACCTAAAAAGTTTTCATATTCTTCTACTGTCATATCAACTGATCTGCCTGTGCTTTGAGTCGAGTAAAGGTTTGTTTGATAACAAATAAATCCCATCAATTCATCGTCAAACAATTTTTTGAAGTATTGATATGGAGTATCAATACCAGTGATTTGTTCCTGAAATGTACTGTCAACACTTGTTGGACAGGGATGTCCACGGGCCACATAAGCTTTGTAGATCTAAATTTGAATTCCATGTGTTCTTTTTTCGTTTTCTTGTACGCTGAACTTCAACACCAGAAAGTTGGGGTTGAATTAAGGCTTCTTGATGTGTGCTTGATGATGGTTCTGTTCTATTGTTTTGGTTTTGGATTTCTAATCTGCGTGAGCGTAGGAGTCTTGGTGCAATTGGTATCAGAGGACTACAAGTATTAGAATAAATTGTATTTGGCGTTCTTGGCGACTGTACCGATTGTGTTGTGTCGGGTGAAGGATTTACTGACACAAGAGAAGGTGAAGATGGGATTGTAACATGCACGGCTGGGGCAGCGGGTAACCATGAGTATTCCGGTGGATGTGGTATTTGTGATGGTAAAGAGTCATCTCCGCTATCTGATTGATCAAAAATATCCATCATATTGTTTGGGATATCGGGAGCGTCTGAAGACAGGTCTAAATCTAAGTCAGAATCCTTAGACCCTGAGTCAGCTGGCGGCACCAGGGCCAAGATTCTTGAGACCCTTGAACTTCGCTTCATTTTCTGTAATAAACGTTAAGTGTTGTTGTATCTTTTTGGACACAAACAAAATAAGTTGCTAATTACCGGGCAAGACGCCCAGTATCTAATAGGATACATAAGTAATAAACCCGATTTATAGGGGTAAGTCGCGATGTATCTATTTAGATACAAATACTATTAACCTTCCTTTTACGTAAATTAATATATTTTTTTAATAAAATAACACTTACTTGTTATAATTAAATGCCTTTTCAATAATTTGACACTAAAATATTTACACTATAACCACTTTTACCATTAGTTTTAACAAAAAAATGATTACAGTCCACCATTACTCAAATTTGGCGCGAACCGTCTAAATTATTGCCGTGATTGGAGGAAAAGAGATAGAATGCGCGGCGTAACGTATTGCGTTCTCGTTCTGTTGTACATTGATGACTCAAACGGCAAGAGGAGTGCGATCGCGCGACTTTTGAATTTTGTGTAATGTGCGTTTAAATTGTTTGTGCACATTTAGATACAAAAATACTTAAAGGGTTAATGAGTTAGTATGAGAACTAATGAGAAGTAAAAGCCAAGTCAAGCCCAGACACAGAGAAATAGACACTGCGCACACGCATGCTGGCTGGTGGTGTGTAACTCATACATACCTCAAATGTCCCATACAAAGGAATGAATTTAATTACCGCTTCAAACTATTTGAGGTGTTGAGATTGTAGAGTAGTGGTTTACATGTAGCTCACTCACTCTCAAGGCGAAAGCGTAAGCAAGAAAGAGTAACTAAATGAATGAGCAAACGCGCGTAACGTTTTGGATTATTTTGTCCTGCTCACACTTCTCAAGCTTGACAACAAAGTTATTGAAGTAAATGAAACGATACTGTGACATTTTTAAAGTTTATTCTCTTGCCCTATTCACATTTATCATTCTTGACAACAAAGATAGATCCGATAATATTTAAAGTAAAGTAAATGGAACGATACGTATGTGTCGTTTTTCAAGTTTTTTGTAGGTATAATAATAAATTTTCATTGATAAAAACATTAATCTTTATTTTAATTACAAATGTTTTAATTTACTCAATTCAATGTTACTCAAGTACCAAAACACTTCAAAGTCAAGTATCAGTATGTTACTTTTCAGCAAACCTCATTTTACCTCATTTAACGCATCGCCCAAAAACATGTTAAGGGGCGGCGCAGACGACGGACTTTTTGTGCGATCGAGTCTGCGGTCACAGAACAAATGTGCTGCGGTGTACGAAATTACGCATACATAATATTACTAGTTTCCGTACGCCGCGCCGCGCCGCAGACTCGATCGCACAAAAAGTCTGTCGTCTGCGCCGCCCCTAAGACCTCATTACGTGTATACCGTTCATTTTGAGTTTCACCTGAAATGAGTTGCAAATTGCAAACCTCATTTTACCTCATATAACGCATCGCTCAAAAATATGTTAAGACCTCATTACGTGCATACCGCTGATTTGAGGTCCACCTCACAAATGAGGTGGTACCAAAGACCTTATACCCTAAAACTAGACTGTGTACCATAATTTTTTGTTTAGCTAAAATGAGATTTATTACATTACAATTAGGGTAGCTATTTTCTTAAAAGCGGTAACTAGCTAAAAGCGGTCCAGGTGAGAGGCTCCCGCCGGTAGTGTGTCCTTGTCTGACATCTTGCCAGCTCAACTAACCTTAGGGTTTGGTAGATATGGTAGAAAATTAAATATTATTCTTTTTTATGTTTTAACAAAACGAACAATTCATGAACTATAAAACGTATATAAATATCTTTATAGTCCTTATAATTAATAATCATTTTGTAGTATTATAACAAAAAAACATTAATACCGAGTTGACAGCAGTATTTAAATGTTTGTGCTTGGTAACACATATGCAAGATGACGGTTTGCTCATTTCGTTGTTTGGTTGAATCTTGTTTCGATTTGCGATTTTGTAAATTTTCGTTTTCAATGTGTTTGTTTTTTTATAAAATATAGTGAATTCTTGTTGTGTGACAGGGTGCAGAAATAAGTCTTATCCCGATAGCCGCCTTTCTTTCCACGGGTAAGTAAAAACAACAATTATAACCTTTAGGGTAACCATGAATTTTGTTCAGCAAAGATTTTTTTACTATCTCGTAGTAGATAGGCAGAAGATACGACGTACTGACGGTCTTAACTTGGAGATTTACCGGTTACCGTCAGTCATCAATGTGCACAAGAGGCAAAACCTGACATTTAGATTTTTTTTATGTTATCGTGTCCTTCGACTGTACCGATGACGTTAGTTATACTTGTTATTAATTATATTTCTTGTATTGTAGATTTCCGAAGAATGAAAACCAGAAATTGAAGTGGAAAAATGTAGTACCTGGAAAAATCTCAAAGTCGTCTGTTATTTGCAGTGAGCATTTTAAATGTGACGATTTTATTACTGGTTTTACCAGAAAAATGCTGAAACCTGATGCTGTTCCGTCACTATTTCCTAAGGTAAGAATAAAACATCCGAGTGTGTGCGTTCATTAACTTGATAACCTTGAGGATTTAAATATTGCGACGCCTTTTTCACATAATTCTACTGAACCGATTTCCTTAAAATTTTGCACGCGTATTAAGATCACGTGCTTCTCAATACCAATATGTATGTAAAAGATTTAAAATTCGGGTTATGAATGAGGGTCTGATAAGAAAGCGGAAGTAAAACTCCTCAATTATGGCTGGGAGACGCTCCGATATGCACCACTGCTCTAGTCTACTCTTGTCTACTCTTGTCTACGGTGTTACATTAACTTCTAATGTTTTGCAGGTCATGCGGCTTAACAATAAACATGTCTGGACTCAGGTCTTCGAAGAAACAAGACATTACTTGAGTAAACTTAAAGTCGACGGGAAAAATATAATGACCCATAGAAGGAAGACGCCGGTTTTTGGTCTGATAATAGACACATACAGTTTTGCTGAATTAGCAACTGATTTGTTTAATGTTAATTTGACCTACCTATTACCTACCATACAAAGCCTCGCAAGACCACATTGAAATGTTTTTTTCATGTGTGAGAGCAAGAGCAGGGGCAAACGACAACCCTACTGCTCTTGAGTTTATGTTTATTATGCGAAAGTTGCTATTTCGTAACAGCGTCAGACCAAGCATTAATGCAAACTGTACAAATCCCGATTATGAAAATTCTGCAATACTTGAGTTCCGAAGTGCCACAAGATCGATGGTGGAAGACTCATTACAGAAGAAAATGAGACAGATAAGAGTGATGTTCTCATGCAATTAGTGGACAGAACCAATTTATCCGACTATAAAAACAATATATTGTACTACATATCTGGCTACATTGTAATGAAAATAGTAGACAAATTTACATGTCAACATTGCCGAGCCTTGCTCATAACCTCAGAAGAATGATTCGTTCTTCTGAGCTCATAACGCATCGTACACATAAAGATCATGACTACTTGATTGACGTTTGTGAATTTTCTTCTTTCACAGCCTTTGTAGACAGAGGAGGGTATATAGTATATAGAAAAACTTTTTTTGGTTATGCTTATGTCTCCTGATTTACAGAGTTTGAATATGAAAAAAATGCTTAATATGACAGTACATCAATTCTCCCCTAAAATTAAGCACATTTTGCCTGCCCATCCAACGTCTGACGAATCTCACGAATTGGAACTGATTAAATGTATTGGTCAAAAATACTTAAATTTAAGACTTAAAAGCTACGGGAAGACTTTAAGCCTCAAGCACGTAGGAAATAAGGCTACATTACGACAAAAATTGCGTAAAACTGTATTGTTCAGCAATGTATAAAAATAAATCAATATTAAAAGAAAACAGTTTTTTTTTCGTCCACAATACTGCATCACGTTCATTTGACCTAACACATATTCAATAATAATCCTCCTCCTCATCTCCTTATCTTAGTAAATATTATCCTGGTTACATGCGCTAAGCTTTTACTTAGGAACTTGCCAAGGTTCGCCGAATATGATCCTGGAGTGGCGAGTCTGATAATTACAGTTAAGCGATTGCCATCTGACTTTCAAAGCCACAAGGGTAACCGGACTCATTTTTCGGATAATTCATTCAGAAATCTTAATGTGCAAGTTTCCTGGTTACGTTAAGGTTAGTCACACTACAGTTTTTGTATTATAATTTTTTTTTTACAAGAAATTAGGTTAGTGAAGTTACGCTAGTTAGGTAGTATCAATATTTATTTTATTTTTATTTATTGTGGTACAAGAAACATAACATTATTGTGGTACAAAAAATATGTCAGGATACTAACACAATCGTTTTTACAAGCAATTTGTCCCGTGTTCTGTTTGGTCATGGTCACCTCATTAGAAAGGGACATACTACCAACGGGAGCACTCTCGCCGCCGCCCGGTTTTTGCGCCATAGTGCACAGTCTAGTTTTAGAGTATAAGGTCTTTGGGTGGTACATTGTCACACCTCATTTGTCAAAATGAGTAACTCATACAAACTCATAATTTTCGCTTGTCACCCATCACTCATGCACGCAAGCGCAAACGCGACGAAATGTATCGCTTGCGTGCATGCGTATGAGCCGTGTGACGAGCGATAGCCGTAGTGGCCGTAGTCCCTCCAGGCCAGGCGGATCGCCGGTGAAACATACCTAAACTGCGCGCATGCGGAGTGAGACCCCCCTGGCTCAAGTGCCAACATCTATAAAAAAAATCGGTCATAAGATCGGTCGTGTGCTAGAGCCCTTAATGAAATATGGGACGTACCGTCCCTTTCAAAACGTAACAAACAACTATAAACAAACGTAACTAAATATCCTACAATCTACAAGAGCAGAATGTAGATGCGTCGCTTTATCTGAGGAATACCCGGTGTTATGCCTTTTGTGCTAGTAATTCATTTAAATCGTCTTTGCCAAAACTCAGTAATGCAACCACTATTACGTGGCGGCAGGTTAAAAGTGAGTCGGTGGTGTATCCGCCCTCGAGTCGTGTTCACAAAAGCTCTACCATACCAATAAAAAATTCATTGATTGTTTTGACAACATGAAATAATTTCAGAAGAAAAGTAATAATAACATTTTATTTAAGCGACATCTAGTGACAGGTTTGCTATAACTCTAGTCGATCGATCGCAACGTCATCTATTGGATGCTCTTGAAACGGGGCAAAATACTTACTAATTTCACGTAAATCAAAAATGTTTAAAAATAAGTTTTGATAATGAAATACGTTCTTAAAAAACTATATATTTATTTTTCACTCGATTGGTTATGAAATGGCACAAGATTATCGGTTCAGTGCCACAAACCACAACACGCAGGCTATTTAGCCTGCGCGCTAGTAACTCCATCTAGAATATGCCTGCTTTTTCCGGCGGACACTTTTTTGTTCTACGTTGCCTGTCTTTAGTATTTAGATCGTCTTTGTCAATACTAACTGCGGATGTAGATAAAAAAACAATAAGATTTAAGAATATCGGTTCATAATTATGTTATTAATGTTATTACATAACTTATTAATTACGCTAATCACGGTGAGATTGAAACCGTTCAGATTAAAACATTGCAGTTAAAACTAGTTCGATAAAGGATAACGAGAAATCGTTTACTCATAAGTAGGTAGTGCATTTTTCTAGTATAGTCTATTCATATCTTGGATGAAGGATAGTACTGGCTAAGGGAATGGCGTGGTCAACAGCGAGACAGAGAATCTCGGCACAGTGTGGCGACAGTGCAAATTAAATTACCCTAGTTTTTGGATAAATTTGCCAAAATATTAAGATATATTATTTACTAATTTTAAAATGAAAAATGTATTTATTTTATGAAAATAAAACAGATATAAAGAACAATTGTTCGGTTTATTGAACATATTGCGTGATGTACTGTTATGTTAATACTGCATAGGTAATGACTGAATTTAAGTCGATCAACCAATGTTGGAAGTTTCACATCTGGCGTTTCAGCTGCGTGTTTTTGAACAGTCACTGCTGGCATCATAGTATTGAGTTTAGTAGACACATACTCTTGGCTACTCGTTGACGGCATTACTATGCTAGCTCATCCACTGCTTCTTTTGCCTGAAACTGTAAAATTTTTAATAGTAACTTCACGCAAAAGTTTAAATAGATGGCGTTTAACATACTTTCTAACTCACGCACGGGGACGGGCAGTTACGGCTGCCACAGGTAAAAACGTGAGGATCAACGAATCCCACAGAGCAAAAGTCACGGACCATAGCTAGTTTTATTAAAAGGAAATTAAATATTCAAGTCTATATTGCACGTAAAATCCTTAGGACCGTAAAAAACGTAGATTTCCTTTCAGTGTTGCGCATCAATTCAAAGTATCTCAACTTGACTATACCCAAATATTGTAATATATATAAATAAATAGCCCCCTATAATACTCAACTGAAAATACTCAAATAAGATTTAATATTATATATACACGCTGTATATAATGTATCCTACAGGTTAAATATTAATTTACCTGTGTGGCACAGCATTCATTAACAAAAGAGTTACTCTCTTTTTTTAATAATTCATGTCGTCCAAAATGTCTGCTACAAACTTAAGAGAATTTACTCGGAGCCCAATTTGTTCGTCCTGTAGCTTCAATCCACTTCGGATTTAAATCAATATTTTCCGGGAAACTGTTATGCAATTAAGATATTGAAACTGACTAAAATACTACATGATATATTTATCATAAGAAATGCAACATAAAATTTTACCCACAATTTTGGGGAAAAAAATATGGAAGTCTTGACAACATCTAACAATATTTTATAGTAGGTTATGAATACTAAAATTTCATATTTTAGATGATTTTGTCGATCAAATTATAAACAAACATAGTTCACACAAGTTATAATCATTGAAAATACAACCTGGCATATGATTCAAAGGCCAAAATGTGTTATACTTACGAGTGGAACGATAATTCAGGCAGTTTTCTTCTACTATCACTTTTACATCCTAAAACACTACACCGCACCATATTTCCTACAATGATGCTTAATAAAGACACTATTGTTAAAAAATTGCTAATATTTTTCAGGTTTCACGTAACTTTTATAGCTTTAAACTAACTAAAATTTAAAAATACCAAATTATTTTGCCAGCGTTGTCAAATATTGTAATTTAAGTTGTCAGTTTGATTGATAAAGTTTTGAGCTAACCTCAAGGTTTGCTCAAAAACCCGACACGCATGGCGAAACAAAAAATCTTATCACCTGTCTTGTTTTTTTACACAAAATTGGCGTAAGTTTATCTTTGTCTTGTGTGAGGGAGATCGAAGCTATCAGTCGTCTATACTATTCTCTGTCTACGATTCATATAGACTTGGCAAAAAAGATAAACAATAATGGCTGACGAAAAAAAATAGTGATGTGAATTATTTAATGAACTGTTGTGAACTACTCAAAATGGCGCTTCAACATTCATTCAGTGAATGATATTAATTAATTAAAAGTCGCTAATAGTTATTTATGCAACTGTTCTATAATGAGGGGTATTAAAACACGAGTGTGGGTTTATCACACGAGGCGAAGCCGAGTGTGATAATAGTATCACATGAGTGTTTTAATACCTAATTATAACAGTTGCATACCCACTGAAACGTCGAGGCAACAGGGGTTGCCCAATACATTGTTGTTTCAAACGTCCAGGCAACAGGGGTTGCCCAAGCGGCAACTCAGCGTACTAGTACAATATAAACGAGGTTTTAACTATGAAGCTTGTTAGAGCTTCGTAAAAAATTTACTAGATGACACTGACTAGCTAACGCCTCATATGTATTAATTAAAAAAAAAGACAGATGGCAGCAGGCGTCGAAAAAAAATTGTTTTCAACAGTGTAATTTTGCGTACCTACTGATCGGAAGTTTTAGTGAATGCCACTTTTAAAATGTAAATATTTTATGTTTTTATTAGCCCAGTGTATTATTATTATATATTAAAAAAAAGCTGAATGTCTATTCTTCTAAATTAAATAAAAAAAAAACAAAAATAAAAAGTCCAATATAATAACAAAATTTTCCGAACGGCTAGAGTCACCCCGCGGATATCCAGCGTACTAGTACAATTTAGAACGAGTTTGTATCTATGAACCTTAAAAAGAAAGCTTAGTAAAATGTTTACTAGATGGCTCTGCTAGCTAACGCATCATATGTATTAATTCAAGAGTCCGACAGATGTCAGCAAGCGTTGAAAAATTTTTTTTTCTTTAGTGATATTTTACGTAACTAGTGAGTGGAAGTGTTAGTGAGTGCCGGTTTTAAAATGTAAGTATTTTATATATTTAATAGCCCAGTGTATTAGTGTTATATATTAAAAGAAAGCTGAATGTCTATTCTTTTAGATTAACTACCAATTTTAAGCATCAACAGTCAAAATAAAGTTTTTCACGTGTTATAGTCGAAAGACAAAAACTTCGCCCCAATGCTAAACCTAACCTAAAATTCGTCATGATTTTGTGTTATTATACGATTTTTTAATAGAATACTTATTGTAATTAGTAAAACAGGTCCTTATTTATATTTAAGTAGACTTTCAAAAAGAAATATGACGTAAATAATTAGAATTTCACGTTTTTATATTTCCTTGCCCAGAGTTTAGGTATGGCCGCCATTGCCGTCCGCGTTTTGGATTTTTTTGTTTTGGATGAATGTGCTACACTGTTCATTTTAAGTAATGATATATTGGTATCAAAGAAAAGCTTATTTAATCTAGTTTAATAATTAGTATACATCATTACACAAAAGTTAGATATAGTTTCGTTACATCTTGTTAAAAAAAATATTTTACATCAATTTAACTCCTAGTGTAAAGTTATTTTTTTTTTATGGATTTCAGATTAATTGTTATACTTTAATAAGTACATATTTTGATTCCTTATCAATTCAGCTTTATACTGGTATTTTTTATTTTGCTATAGCTGCAATAGTTTGCTAGAAAATACACTTTGAATCAGTAGTATGATGAGGCGCAATTTGCCGCTGGCCCTCAGGGACGGGCCGGGACGGCTAGGGATAGGCCGCTAGTTTCTCTCGGACGTTCCAGTGGAAGACTTTATCTACACCCATGATATGAATCCTCTATAAATGTTCTGAAACCATAGGATATTAGGGTACAGTGTTGTAAGAACTCTATGTAAATTCATGGAAAGTTTAATTAGTGAGTATCTAATACAAAAAAACTATGTATAGGTAATAATATAATTATTTATTGTAATAATTATTTACATTTTGGATCGTACAAATTATTAAAAAGTATTTTTTCAATACTATTATTGAACAAAAATGGCGGGATACGACGTCAATTCAAAAATTCGAATAAGTTTTTATTTAAATTACGGCGCTGTGGTAGTGAAACGCGCGTGCATGACATGTTCTTTTTTTGAAATTCATAAAGATGCCATGAGAATGTGGCTGTTCGATGAGTAAAAAAGGAGTTGCATAATGAATTTCAGTACAACATTAGTACACCCGTTTGGGTGTTATAATGGTTATTATGACACTGGCTGTTTTAATGTTGGCAATAAGCTAACTGTTTCAAGAACGTTTACAGAGGATTTATAGCATGGGTGTAGATAAAGTCGGTTAAAAATGGACTTTGATTAAGTTATGTGTCGTTCGCGATTGAACGAATCTAAAGAACCGAGTCGCGCGAACCGCACAGTCGAATGGGTCACTTTAGTTGTTGAAAAGGATTAATTCGTTATGATTTGTTATTCACGATAAATAAATTAAATAAACCCAAGTGCTTTGCCAATTCAGCTATGGATTCGTATGCTGCCGGACTCGAAATTTCTCAACTCTTTTTGTGCCAGCTTTTAGCTAGACGAACCTAATAGTACTTATTACATCACATAGATGGCGCTAAAACCAAATAAGGTTCGTCTAGCTAAAAGCTGGCACAAAAAGAGTTGAGAAATTTCGAGTCCGGCAGCATACGAATCCATAGCTGAATTGGCAAAGCACTTGGGGCGTATACCCAAGAGGTGCAGGTTCGAGTCCTGCTGGATTCTTAATTTTTCAACTTTAATATTACATAAAATAAATGCATAGCAAAGCTAAAATTTGCTTTAAAATATTACAAATTAAATAAAATTTAATTTAATATAAGTACAGCTTTCAATAAATTTAAGAATGTTTTGAACAATTTTAATTCATCATCACTGACAAAAACGTAAATCAATCCCAATCGTTCTTTCGTTCACTTGTTCCCATCCCTAAATCAAATGTCAAACTTTCATGTCGTAAATATAATCTGTGGTTTGAAGTCTCCTTGGAATAATGAAATTTGCAAAAAGAATACATTTGCACAGTGAATTTACAATGAATATAAGTGAATATTAGTGTGTTGGTGTGTGAACTAGTTTATACAACTCAATGTGGTAACGTACAGTGTGTTATTCTTTCGCAATATCGTAATTTGTAATTGGGGGGGGTTTGTTTACTGTTTTTGCCAAGTCTATATGAATCGACTATACATTATATGATTGTCTTTTCTAATGTTTCAAATATTTTTGCATTAAATAGTTTAAAATATTATGTGTATGTCGGTAATATATATAAAGGACTGTAAACTGTCTAACTACAATGATTTGAATAACCGGGGCTCAGATTAATTTTAATCAGTTCGCAGGGCGCTTAACAGTAATGATGACAATGTCTCTGTCTACGAGAATTTATCAGTTTTTTGTTGATCATTTGGGAATGAGCTTAAATGAAGGACCTACATCTGAGGGAATGAGCAAAATAATTTAGTAATAATGACGGAGAAATTAAGATACAAGTTAGTATGGGTAAAAGAAAAATAAGAAAAGCTGCAACCCTAACACTGCTTGTCAATGTCAATAGTGTCACTAGAGCGACAGTCATCTGTCATTTTTATCAATTTGAATTGGGATTTTAAGCAGGCAATTTTCGTCACTTTCCGCAGAATTCTCATTAATATTTATCACCTTTTTGCGGTTTTGATATTTTTAATCGCAGTGATCATATCACACTTGAGTTTGAAGGTTTCTCCAATTCTCAATTTCTTTGTTTCCAATTTATTTACCGTAAAAAAGTTGTAATTTTACTTGAGTGCCGTTCTGGACAAGATTATTTGTAAATATTTATAAAAAATGAGTTTAATGGAACATGAGTGGTATATTCAGGCCCCATGGGGACGAATAGCCAGTAAGTATACCAGAAAATGATTATTTATTGCGAAAAAGCTAACAAAAATATATAACTAGGTAGTTGTTGAACTTTGAACTTGAAAACTTGCTTAGTGGTGTAAAGATCAGAGTATGCTAAAGTATAGTAACTTTGCGTAAAAAAATTTAGTTTCCTATTAATTATATTTATAGTTTCTTATTAATTATATTTTAGCACTTAGCTATGCTAAGCAAATTATACTAAGAAACAGTTAAAAAATTATGGGACCGGCAGGATTTGAGCCCCAAGACTTCTACAAACTGGGCAGCCGATAACCAGTAAGCTACAATCGCGTCTTGCCAGGACCCTAAATTTCTTAACTGTATGTTATGTCAACACGTAATATCTTACTTAAGATAATTGGGACATGCTAGGGCAATATGCAGAAGGGCACCGGAGAGTTCTCATCAGACATCCCGGGGGCCCTTCGACATGCATCAGGCCGGACGCTGGGGGGATTTTAGAGAGTCCCGACAACCTCACATATCTTCATCACACTCTTTGGGCTGAGGTATCTTTTTAAGATTTCCCCCCTCGACAAAAAAAAAATGTACTAATGGATGAATGTGACATACCCACCTGGGTAATATAGGTGTGAACACCACTGCACCTTTATTGCAAATAGGATCACGGATCCATAGATGAAGCATCATTCTGGGACACCATATCTTGGATCCGGATGATGCTAAGTCACTGCTGATCGAAAGTGACTGACTGACTGCTCTAATTTATGGAGGCTATTGGCCTAACAAAGAGTTTATAATGAGGCTATAATCACAATAGACCCATGAAAGTTATTTGTGAACACCCAAAGCAATATTGTATATAAGTATTGTATGTATGCATGTATTTTATATGTAGGTGTATTGATGTAGATAAATAATATATTAAGTAGTATATTATATTGCAAAATTAGGTAGTATAATACCTATTTAAATTATTATATTATGTAAGCATTCTTGTAGCATTATTTTAATATTATTACTTTGTAGTTGTACACTCAATTTTACTCTTGCCTAGTCTTCTATTTCTTCTTTTCCTCTACGGCTGAAAGGTTTGCTGGTAGAAAATTCAATATTGAATTAAGCTCGCCTTTGTACCTAATATTTTAACTGTTTCTTTTCTATTATGTTATTGTAAATTCTGTATGTGTACAATAAAGTATTTGAAAGCAATAATAATATAGGCCTGATGTTATGTTATTCTTATTATTTTTCAGTTATTGCATGGGGTGACTGCTACGATCCCCCAGTTCTACTATGTCATGGCAGCATGGACTCCGCTGTGAGCTTCCGTCCTCTCGTCAGTCTGCTGCCCAAAGGATTTTATCACATAGGTATGGTGTTTATTACCTATATTTACTGACTAGTTTTAGCGTCCGATTTTGTCCATGCAGTATTTGTTGTATTAAAAATTTGCTCAAAGTATTGGCTGATAGACAAAAAAAAAGTAGTAATAGCTGGTCCCATGCTTTGATCTACATTAGACCTTACTACTGCACTCCCATAAAGTTTAGAATAATCAATACAAATAAATAAAATTGAATTGTCTGTATTTAATGGCAAAATAACAATGTTGTCTAGTTGTTCGCACATGACTTTGCCGAAAATACAGTTTTTTAAATCGTTGTCTGTCTGTTTGTATTTTCTAATCTTCTAAACGGATGTACTGATTTCAATAAAACGTTATGATATATTATTATGATAGATGCAAATTCAAATTCAAATTCAAAACTTTATTGCATTCCACAAAGTATTCTTAGGTGGTAAGGTGTAACATTAATAATATGAGTCATTGTGGACCCTGTTGGGCATAGCAAAATAGAAAAGAGAGTGATAGTCTTATTATTTAACAATTATTATGATTACCTGTGACGACCTAATAACTTAATCATTCATGTATTCGTTTATGGAGTAGTAGCATTTTTGTACTAAAAAATGTTTTAATTGGTGCATGACATATAGGCTACTTTATTATTATATATTATATTATATATTATAGGCTTTTAATACCATGCAGACGAAACCGCAGGTGAAAGTTACATTGTTTTTTTTTTATTATATGTCACAACTTACACACAACGCCATCTAGTCCCAAACTAAGCAGAACTTGTACTGTGGGTACTAGAATAAGTGATAGTAATACATATATACTTTTGTTTGTAAATACATGTCATAGTTATTATACATAGAAACGCCCAGACTAAGACAAACCCCCATGTTCATGCACACAAAGATTTGTCTTAAGCGGGAATCGAACCTGCGACCTCGGCGTCGTAGGCAGGCACGGCTGTACACCCACTGTGCCATCCGGTCGACAATTGTTTGTTTGATGGTGTTAATCTTGCGGAATTCTGGTCAGATTTTAATTATAATACTTGATTTTATAGTCTAATTCTTGAAGTAAGTTTTTTATATTTAACACTAGCTTTTGCACTGATTTCTTGTAAGCCACTTAACTCAGGCTTAAGTGACTAATAATTGTGTACACTAGGCTAAGAACTCCATCGCGGCCTTTGCTGACGCCCGCTTGCGGCTTCGGACAGAAATGTCTGAAAAACCGTGCGGTCGTAAACCGCGACGTAAAAATTGATTTTGTTATTTGTTTTAAATTCTGCATTCTAAAAAAAAAAAACCAATAGAAAGAAAAGGCTTTCTCTGCTGGGAGCAGTGCCTTACTCGCCAAACAGCACACACCACATCTGCTTATAGTCTGAAAGACTGATTGCAAGATAAGAAGACGAAAAAAAAAAAAATCTGTATTCTAAGGAGCCTGCGGACGAAAACCGCATCTTGAGTTCTTAGCCTTTAGCCACTGTCATTTAATATCGTTATTTCTTATCATATCTATAAAATGATCATTTATTATACAACAGTGACGCGCATTTTCTGTGTTATCAGACTTATCAGATATAAATATATAGTCACTATAAAATCATAAAACATTGTCTTTAGATATTTTTTATAGAAGGTAGTTCAATGTCCAAAGGTTGGGATTGAAAGTCCGTGGGTTTAAATTAAGCCGAGTCCATACCTAACAAACGAAGGCAACGAACTCGTTACGTGCTCGACAAAGTCGTTAATGCTATTTTGCATTGCCGGCGAACGTTAACGAACGGCGTTCGCTAATCCTGTATAAAATATATTTGTCTTACAATAATGTATACATTGAATGTCGGCATTCTGAGGCCATAGGATAATAGAATATAGGACCTTAAAGCGCTTACAGCGCTAGAGTAGCCGACACTGTTTTTACTCTATCCCTTTTTGTCACATTAAATGACCCATCATAAGTCAGAACAGCAGCAATTTCAGGATCACTTGCATTTTTAAAGTGATTTCTATGCTTTAAGTGATAATTCTAAGCAGAGACGTATTTCAGTTTTAAAAAACATTAATCTCACTGCGCGTTCCAGATAAAATTCACTTCAAAGTTTAGAAATGTATGGTATTTCACAGCTTATACCCGGCCCGGGGAAAATTTTCTTTGAAATTTGACAGACCAATTGATGCAAAAGTATAACTGTAAATTTTCTTCATCTTGACATCTATTATCTCTGATTCTAAGTTTTTCTTTTCAGGAATCGAGTTGCCAGGCAATGGCAAGTCAGACCCTTTTCTGCCAGGCTTGATGATCAGTGTACATGACATTTTGTATGCTATTCAAGCGGTTGTGAAACACTTCAGGTGGAATAGCTTTGTTTTTATTGGACACTCCTTTGGAGCCGTTTTAGGTAAGCCATTTTTGATCAAACTATTTTGTCTGATATTAAAAAAACATTAACACACTAACATTATGAGTCATTAGTCACTTGATTAAATATATTTTATTATTATTATTATTATAAAAAGCGCCTTCTGCCCCTTCTAGGGAAACAGAGCTGTAATCCAAGTAAGGCCCTTCTTCCACTACGCGTCGCCACTCTCCTATTGTCTATGACTTTTATGTTAATACACTATGCGACAGGGTTCGCAGTGATATTTATAATTGATAATTATCACGCTAATTATTATTTATAATAATAAAATTCTAAATAAAGAACTCCAATGCCACCATTAGCTCACGTGTGGATACATGTGAGCTAATGGTGGCAGCAATTAAACGCTTTCATGCGTATCCAAATGAAATAATTGACAAATTTGGATTTCTGTTTGTGATTGTCGACAATACTGGACATTGTGATGTATAAATTCATTAAATATGCCTAAAAAAATATGGGCAGAATTAGTGTGAGCGAAAACCAAAAAACAGCTGTTTATGAGCGAAATTTAGGCAAATAAGGAGACGAAGTAATGAATAATGATGAACATATCAAGTTATCAAAGAAATAAATGCATGCTCTATGGCACCCCACCCCGGGACTATTTTTTTCCATTTGTTTCACCAAACAAAAGGAAAAAATAAATGTCCAGAGTTCCACCAGAGCGGCATTTAAAGAAGATAAATAAACTATAGAGGCAGAGAACAAGAATTAATATAAGATGGAATCATTTATTTCCAGGTAAAGTCTACAATCTTTGCTACCCGGGCACGGTAGAGAAACTAATAGAGCTGGATCCAGTCAACTTTATTGGCATATCACCGGAGGACTTCCCACAATGGTGAGTACTATAGGCTGACCGTTTTACTCGCGTATCGCCCGCGCGGTGAGAAGGGGGCGGGGCGAGATGTTACCGGGTGGGTGAGAGGGGTGCGCGGTGCAAAGAGCTCACGTCAAGCGCGGCAGTGCGCTGGCAGTGCTCGCAGCGCACGGTTGGTATTTTTGTTACGGACGCTTGGACATTAACGCACAAGGTAAACGGTTTACCAAGATTAATCCCAAGATGAATAGCTCTTCCTGTTTTGCAAAAAAAATCAACAACACGGACTTTTGGACACGGCACGCATCGTGAGGAGGTTCTTCTCTCTGGAGCCCTAACCATCGGCAGCTTGGTCCCTGCACCTGATGTCGGTGGGACACTGTTTTTATATTTCTAAATGTTTTTTTGTATTTTTATAAATCATATTTAAAAATATATAAAATAAATTAAGAAATAAATAAAGAAAATAATAACAATAATTGTAAAATTTTGAAAATGTTATTTTTTCTTTAATAAGTTAATTTTTTCTTAAAATGTTCATTTTTTCTTTAAAAATACAGATACTACAATTATATTTTTTACTTTGCCTACAATGTCTATCTCGAGATAAATCTTTGGATCAATGACTCCGTGTGTAGCCGTAGTAGTCCGTTACCTACCCCCGCTCACTTCTTACGTCGCAGGCGATACGCGCGTTAAACGGTCGGTCTATAGTAACTATATACCATACTTTCCAACTCCAACTATATACTTCTGATTAAATTCGTTGCGGGTTCCAAGACAATTGTAACTCTCCCTGGGATTGCCCGTGTGTCATGCACGGTGCCTTTCAGTTGTTACCGCTGTAGATCCTGGCGTCACAGGAGTCACAGTGGTGGGCGTGTGGGTGGGATTATATCCCGTTAAAATTGTATGTGAATTCATTCGAATCATGATCATACAATGCTTCTTTGGACTAGCGGCTACCGTATGCGACCTTTCACCGTGAGGGTTCGATGCCCACGTCGGTATTTTTCCGTCAGGTTATTCTTCATAGCAGCAAAGAGGGGTGACTATAGGTGAAATGTGATATACACCTCTGCTTCAGCCTTTTTTTTTTTTTTTTTTATGGTGGATAGGCCCGCGTTTGACCACGATCTCACCTGATGGTAAGTGATGATGCGGTCTACGGTGGAGCAAGCTTACCTATGAGATACCTATTGACTCTTGCTTTGAAGAGATCCAAGTTGTACTCATGCGGAAACACAGACTCGGGCAAGGCGTTCCACTCTTTGGCAGTTCGCATAAGAAATGTAGAAGCAAAACGCTTAGTGCGTAATGGTGGAATATCTACCGTGAAGCGATGCCTGAGTGCCGTTTGTCTGGTAGTCCGATGGTGAAACGGGGTCTTCTGGGTATAATAGTCGTAATGTTTATGATGTTAAACCGTTTTAGAACCCAAAGGACAAGTCATTGTTAGGCGTGCCCTGCTGCCAAATGTGAAAGACCGCCGCTCTTGCACGTCATATAAAACTATACTCTGTCCATTCCTTTATTTTCTTTTTGACAGAATACATTAAGGGATGCCTCACACGTTACTGATTCGATTTGAAATCATAATCGATTGTTGTCTAAGAAGAACTTTCAATCGTTTAATTACATCGAAATGTTTTTAGTTCATTATTAATTATTCGTTTGTTAGTAGTTTTTATTAGATGACATAAATATACAAAATAATAATATAATAATAATGTCACATACTTAGTCTATGACAGTTTCCTAGTTACCTTTATATTATTATTTTATATTCATGGAATCATGATACTATTATTATATTCTTTTTTTTATAAAAAATAAATACAGACAATACACAAAAAAAAGTCAAAATTATTCTTTTTCATAATGATCGATTTATTTCAATTCACGATTTGATTTATAGTCTGTGGTTGTTTGTTACAAACATTGAACTTCCCTAAAAAGTGTCGCTTGTCAATAAAGTACATTATTATTGTAGTACATTAATCTCACAAAAAAACGGTAATTCATAGGCGTGATCTGTCAAAAAGAAAATAAAGGAATGGTCAAAGTATAGTTCTCAAATCATAATTAAGGGGAACAATTTAAACCCCGCTCCCCCGAGAGTTTGGGCTTGACTCATTTACATAATAATTTGCTTTAATTTCCTCTCCATATTGACTAAGTGCTCTTTGTTTAAACCACTTTGCCAACTTAAAAATAATTTATTTTCTTATATTTCAGGTATAATTATTACTTTGCGGATTTCTACAAGGCTTATGACAAATTAAATTTGCCCAATGAAGAGGCGCCAAAACACAAATGGGTAGAGGTACGTATCAAATAATATTATAACTATTTAATTATTTGCCGGCCAGATGGCGGAGTGGGTAGTGTACCTGCCTGCGACGCCGAGGTCGCGGGTTCGATTACCGCTTAAGGGGGATTAAATTTTCTATTTTGATGTTTGTTTGTTCGGGTCGATGGATATAAATGATTTGATTACTTAGTATATTTCTTAACCAAAACATAACAATGACATATTGAAATGTAAGAGTTATAAATATACCCCTGCCATACTCTTCTTAGATGTGATGTTTTGTTTTGTTATGTAGTTTTAGTGTTAACGTTGTTCGTATATAAGGAGTTATTACGACCACTTTTTTGACAACAAGCACTTGGCACTTTTCTTAACGCAGTCTGAATTGGTATTACTGTCGTATTTCATGGAATTATTTTAGGTTAAGCAATCGAGTACGAGTTTATTTAAATCTTAATTTTCTCACTGGAAGAGGTGAAAAGTTTTGTATGTAACGCGTGAGAAAAATTTAATTTCCAGTTCGTGACCTCTTAAAATCTTTCGCTTGCGAAGTAGTCTTTATTAGAATCAGCTCGTGATTCGATTTAAGACTACTTCGCAAGCTCAAGATTTAAAATTGGCACTCACAACAGAAATATAAACTTTTTCTCACTTGTACCATAAATAACTATTTTTTCATATATATTTATTATTTTCAGGCATTAGCTTCGCTAAAGAAGAAAAGGCCTGCTCTATCGGACGAGCAAGCAGTGGCTGTTCTAGAAAGATTGTCCAAACCGGCTGGAGATGGTCTTATTAGGTAATTATAATTTTGATGACATTTTGGCTTTCAAATCAAATCATTTATTTCCATGGGCCCCAAGGGGCGCTTGAACACGTCAAAACAAACATCAAAATACAAAAAATATAAAATTAAAATAAAACTTATCCAACTAAATTATAATACTTATTGTAATAAAATGATTTGACACCGGAGCTTAGATTGACTTTAATTTAACTTAGAGGTATGAATTAAAATCAATCCAAGTACCAGCTCCGATGGGTATTGCATCATGAGGAGCTGGTGAGAAACTCATGTGCACCATCTTTTCAAATAATTCATACAATATTTGTTTGTTTTTGTCAATAATTCTAGTGGCTTTGAGTCCACGGTTGGTGTAGTGGTTAAAGCGGTTGCCTCGCCGCTTTCAACTGCGCTGGCATTGAGGGTTCGATCTTCACACGAGTTGTGTGTTCCGCAAGATTAAAAAAAAAAAGAAAAAGAAAAGAAACATAATTTACATGCAATTCGGACAGAATCCTATCAAAGTATGTTCGGACTATTGTCCGAATCTCATGTTGATTATTTATTTTGACGGATAACGGATAAGATTCGGATGCAGTGCGTAAACAGTCTTAGTCATACTAAAAGCATAGGCGTATGAACAGAGATAAAGCACCAATCGTATCTAGGTTTTATCTTATTTTTTTTCTGCAACTTTTTTTAGGCAGTGGTCTTTACTGTCCCTGGTCGCATTTTAACACGCTTATATAAGCTTCACGTGTATGTATGTATGTAACAGACTCCTTTGGACTCGATTTTGACCCACTATAAACGGACAGATTTCATTAAAATTTTGTACACCTGTCAAAGATCAATGACAATGCAATAATTCGATTAAAAAAAAATTAAATTTTTTTTTTTTTTTTTTTTTTTTTTTTTTTGGTAAAATGGTAATGAACAAAAAATACTAGTATTATTGTGAAAAAGCGTGCCATATTTTTCGTCTATCGAGCAACCCGCGCTTTTTCTCAATAATACATTTTTTGTTCATTACCATTTTCAGCTTATATTAGGAATTATTTTTCACTTTTTAGTTAGAAGTACTTTAAAAGCGTGTTTTTTTGTATTTTTAAACTATTATTTATTCTTTATGCAGTCAGAAAGCGGTGCCCTGTTATCGTTGCTTGAGTTTTTACCTTGAGTTCAGAACTGCGGCTACCGGACTTACCAACCAACAAAGCCAACTATCTACTAGCTGGATGGCTAAAGCGGCTGCCCGGTGTGCAGTAAGGTCGCAGGTTCAAATCCTGCCGATCCCATATCTTTTTCAACTGTTTCTTGGTATAATTTGCTAAGCATAGCTAAATGCTATAAAAATAATCAATGAAGTATGAAACAAAGACATCATAACAATACTATAAAATGCCTCGATGGACTCGGGTTCGATTCCCGGGTCGGGCAGTGTCCTTTGTGAACTTTCCGTCAGAAAATTCGCAATAGCACCACGGAGTTGGAATTATGCCTACTGGATGGCGATAGGTTCACCCCCTATCCCATGGGACCTAAACATAACAGGTGAAATGTGGGTGTTGTACACCTCTGCCACACCCTTCTGGGTAATATAGGCGTGATGTTATTCAAATTCAAATTCAAATCATTTATTTTCATAGGCCCCAGGAGGCGCTTGAACACGTCAAAAAATTACAAAAAATGATATAAAATTAAATAATAAGTAATATTAAATTATACTAATTACAATGATTTGAATAACCGGGGCTTAGATTAATTTTAATCAAACTGTTTAAATTCAAATTAAAATCAATCCAAAATAAATCCAATTATGTTACAATAATACGATGTTTCCATCCACAGATTCACCTTCGACCGCCGCAACCGCTTAATCCACGGCGCTCCCTTCACACCAGAGCATATTAAAAAAGTATTCACTTCCGTCACAACACCCATATTAACAATCGCGACTCACGACTCCTTGGAGAAAAAACATTTTCGAAACACAGACTTTTTGCTCGACAAGTCCTCGTACCCGGGTGGAAATTACCGGTGTATTCCGGTTAAAGGCAGTCATGATGTGCATATAAGTCACCCGGAGCGGTTAGCACCGTATTTAACACATTTTCTGTTGAATGGCATTGAGGGGTTGGATGCTAAGGCGAAATTATGATTGCTCAAAATTAAATTGTAGAAAAAATAAAGTTAAAGCCTCTTTAAACGACGGAGTTCCAAAAAAAAAGTTGGAGTATTATAAAAAATAAATAATTTACGACAACTGCGCCATCTATTGGGTTCAAATGTTTTAGGAAAAAATATTTTTTACTCCTTTATTTCTTTAATTTTGTTAATAAAAAAAACAGTGCTATAAATAAATCTAATGAGCATTACAGAATATAAATTGGTGTTATTGCCGTGAGCTAAATTAATTAACGCAACAGTAAATACAAAAAAATCCTGTTGTAAACAAAAATGTGTTAGTTTTACCCACATTCCTAAAATATTGCATTATTAATCGAAAATAAGTGTTTCTATAAGTATGTTAAATGTCTGAACTATTACCTTGCTCGATTCTACGAGATACCCAAATTGACCCAGTGTCACTTTAAAATATAATAATGTTTCAGCATTTACTTTTGTACATAAGTGTAGAAAGCAATATTATAGTAGGGGAGGCCACAATGCTAAATGGGGATTTATTCGAGCGTCGTAGAGACCTATTGGGTTGCAAAGCTTAGATGATAAGAAGAAAAAAATGTTATATGATATATACCTTTTCATCGGTGGGGGAAGCGGCTATAGATTTTTAAATATGTAAAAAAAAAACTGTTGCATGGACATCCTCGAGCGCGTCAGATATTGATAGCATCAATGCCCTACGTATTTTTAACAATGAACGTATGTTAATCTGATCGTTTGCATGATGCGGGTGGTTGTATGTAAGGGTTGAAAATGAAAAAAAAATTAAAATAATCGAGCGCGTCAGATTTTCTAAGGGAGTGTTAAGTGCACCAAAAAAAAGCTCTCATTCACTAATCTGACGATTTCGATGGGACGCAAAGTCGCGGCCATTCTCATAATGTGCAAAAAAAATTCGCCATTTTGAAATACTCAAGCGCGTCAGATTAAGATATATATGGATCATCTTTATGTTCTAAACGTACTGTCTCATAATCTGACGATTATATAGAGGGATTCGCCTGATCTGACAAAAAGAAATTAGAAAAACGGTTCACACTAAAGGCCATCCCTGCAACTGCCCGCTAATCCTGGGCGCTTAAAATTGTAATTATGACATTTTTGAGCTAATAGAAAAATATAATTTATATTTATTTATTTATTTTATATATTTAAAAAAGCTTAAAAAAAATTAATGTTTTATTAAATTAATCATCATCTTCATCCGTAGAATCATCTTCCTCTTCTGGCTCTATTTCATTCTCAGATTGCGTATCTGTAACAAAAAATCATTAAAATATTTAACAATTTTTTTTTATGAACAACGTATTTTTTAATTATTGGAGAAAAGAAATACCTGATTCTGGAGTTTCCTCAAGAATACCAGGTGTTATGACTACATCTTCGTACGCTTTCGGCAATTGATCACCGGCAAACCAGGTCATTTTGAATTTCCCGTCGACAATTTTCCATCCATAGTCCGTTGGTAAAAGATCAGTAATTTTTGCATTATGGGCATTACTCCATAAGCATGCAATGAATCTTGTGCGTAACACTTGCTGGAGTAATTCCGATTCACTGGGTGGCAAGTTGCACGCATCGTAATTCCGGACACTCAAGGAGAAGGGTTTCGATTTGTATTTTACTTTGTACGTCCTATCGAAGATGACAATCCTGGCTTGATTGACATCGTCTAACTTTTTCAACCCATACAAGTGGTAAGTAAAATTAAAAATGGCATTTAACTTTATCGAGGAATTTTTGTTATTTCGGCTTGCGGAAATCGTCAGATTATATATTTTTCATTATTCTTGAATTAAATCCTTCAAAATAAAAAAAAAATTAGCTACGCTCGAGAATGTCAAGATGAGGTTTTTTTTTTACAACTTTGCTGCCCTCCCCTTTCTTTGCGTCACTCTCAAATTGACAGATTAGTGGAATATACACTTTTTAGGATGTAATTAACTCACCCTACTTTAATCTGACGCGCTCGAGAATTTCTGATGGTCAATTTTTTTTTACTAATCTGATCCTGTATCCTGCACGGGCGGCCGTATATATGGGCCTCATGTTTGGTGGAGGTACTTAACCGGGTACAAGGTATCCCCCTGTATATTAATCTGCCGCGCTTGAATAAATCCCGAAATCCCTTAATGGGCTCCCATACCATTACTATAATATTAACCTTTTAACCGCCCGACTTCAGAACAGTTGGCGTGTCCCTAGCGCCAGGCACAGTGAATCGAAAATTAAATACCTAAAAGAAAGAAGGATGTGCAATACTTAACTTTGCGATGTCGATATTTCGTTTTAATAACGACATTTGCATTTGCGACTACATCTCACCAAGCTAAGTTTGCACCTCGCGTCGTTTACGTCACACTGAGGCTTAGGTACGGGCTGTAAAAAAGGATTCGCTATGACTTTAAAAAAGTAAACAAATGTTTGTTAGATTTTACTTTGCATTTGTTGTTTTTAACATTATATTATACGTAGGGTGTACACGCCGCATTCCAGCGAGGTGTAAACTTAGCTTGGTGGAGATATAGGTACCTACCTACTTGAATACTACTTAGGTACCTTACGAAATTATTCGACATTTTTCGCAAGCCAGTAAAACAAAAAGTGTTTAAAATTTGAACGATTTATAACGATTTACTTAAAATAATTTCTTCATTTTCATCGCCTTCTAGAATTCGTATTAACACTTCAGTAGTCGTCATAATACATTTATATCATGTACATTTATCGACATACGAACGTAAAACTTCATGCACAAGCACAACACTGATGGAAAATTCCAGAAGTCGGCACTCGTTTATGACGTAAGAAGCGGTCGTCTTTATCCGACCGTGGCGCAGGGCGTACTAACAAAGTAAGTTTCGGAACATGTAGGCTAGGGATGGGAACCATCAATTCAATCGCTGACATTTCTTATTTAAATTTACTTAATTTTAAAGGAATTAAATGAAATACTCACAAATATTTGTAAAAGAATGTTTTATTAACAATTGCTGTATTTGTTTTAAAATTAGTCAGTATAACGAGAAATATTTTGATTTATGTTTATTTTTGTATCGGTAAATCTTGGCATATGTCCCGTCCCTCATGTCGGATTTTGGCGTCATGGGCGTTGCACATCAATACAATTTTCTAAAAATAATGTTAGTAATTCATCTAACTTTGGACATTATTTTTAAGACTTCTAATTAATAGACTAAAGTGTATTAAACTGTAAATGATTACTTAGTTAACTATTTACCTAATATAAACATATTTTTGATAGAATACAGCGTAATTAAATAAAAAAGCTGATTAAACGAGCAGTGATATTTTGGTCGTAAATATACGACTCTGGCGAAATGGGCCCGAAAATATTTGTCGGATTAATCCGACGTTGGCGGTTAAAAGGTTAAAATGTGTGCAAAGATATTTTTTAAATTTATTTTTATACGGGTGATTGTAGTTTTAAGATGTTATAATAATTATATTAAAAAAATAAATATATTATCAACCTTCATGCTTATTTATTTAACCAAGTCTGTGGCTTATGCTGGGTATACACCTAGCGAAGGCCAACGAACTGATATGTTAGTCCTATTTTGGATACCTTAGCGAGCGCTAACGAATCCTTTGTTGATCTTGCCTCGCTTTGGATTGCCAGCAAACGCCAACGAATGATCGATAGCGTCCGCTTAGCCGTCTAAAGTACTACAAACAGAAACCAACGAACGCATTTGATAGCCTTCGTTTGCTAAGTGTGTACTCAGCATTAACAAAACCCTGGTTGTGCCAGCTGCAAACGCCAGGGGTAGTCTAATACCGGGCAGTCTGCTGTGCGTTCTCCCGCTCGGGAAATCCAAACGGCCGCACACCACCAATTTTCTTTGGACACACCCACACAAAATGATTTGGCACGATTTATACTGGCGCGACTTGCAACTGCAGCTTTTCGTATGCACAATACATCTTGGATAAATTAAAATAATTTTGTATTAATATATGTAATCTTTAAAATTTTATAACTATCTTAATAAACTGATCGCAACGCAATGTCCATTACTTTGACCAATCCATCATATGAAAAAAAAACAAAAACGTCAATTGTCATAGATCGGCGACATATGTCAATAGTGTCAAATTCTCCTAATTTCAGGAATTTGTGTTTAGTGTAAAATGTAAAATTATACAAAATAACGAAGATTATATAACTACAAATATTAAGGTAATCTCCCAAATATTATCTTTTAACGATGTATGATGTATGTATTTACTGCCATGCGGTATACTTGGTAGATATGTTATTTTTTGTTAGTCATCACTAACCTACACCTATAGCCGGTAAATATTTTATGTAAACGCTAAAATTATCACTTCCTTAGTAATTCCTTTGCATATATCGGCGTAGTCGGATTCCGTATAATTTATTTCCTGTACAATAAACACGAAACTATCGTAAAACAACCAGTTCCTTGATTGGTAGTTTTTCCAAATAATACTTGTGAGATTTTACTAAAAAACCGAATAAAATCGGATGAGACAGTTTCTTCAATACTTTAAAGTCAATGTATGGTTTGTTTTACCATAAGCTACAGAGTTTGAAAGAGACCTACCATTTGTAAGGACGATTTGGAAACCCAGGTTTAAAAAGTATTCATGTTATATTTCAGATGGCACTATTTATGAAGCAAGATTTTAATCCACCAATACTTTCAAGAAGATGGGTAGCCATGAAATTCAGACCTAATATGGTAAGTAATGAATTGTTTACCACCCTAAAAACTGCTGAGATTGAAGTGTATGTAGATAGAGGTCATGCAACATATTTGTATGAATCAATATCCAAATAACCCCCATATAATAATACCTTGAAATTGGGTACTTTACAAATAATTCCAAGACACCATTTTTATACAGGGTTATTGGGTAAGTCGACCTAGATCCGTTAAGAGGTGGTAGTTCCCATCATTTCTGACTGATCTGACTATGAAACACCCCACCCTAAACCTAACCGTTTTCGAGATATTGGACTTAGAAGGTTTTTTTAAAAAATATCCCGATTTCTTAACTATAGCCTATTTTTTTTGTATCCTATGCCTTTTATTTTTTTTTAATTCTGATTTTTGTGTGCCAGATAAGTTTGTTTATAATTATCAACCCAAAAAGTGCAAGTATCTGAACCAATGGGATCGTAGTAGACGATTGATACCGTAAAAAAGTAATTAATTTGAAAAAAAAAATTGTTTCTTTTAGTAATATTTAAAAAAAAATCTATGGCGTTAGTTCTGCAGATATTTTAAATAATATCTACGTTCCATTAGCTATCCAACAAGGTATCACAAGCTAGGGTCTTATCACAATTCATAGAAAAAAAATCGATAAAAGGCTCCCAGGTAGTAAAAAAAAACAATGGTACTTAAGATTAAACTTCTCTTTTGGGCCAGTAAACGAAATAAAACAATACAAATAATTATTAAACAACATTTATTTAAATTTATAAATCTTGTTCTACATGGCCGCCTCTGTTTCGCACACACACTCTCATTCGGTGTCTTAGTCCGCTTTTAACTACTACAGTCGTTAAGTCTCTTCGAATTTCGTCAGCAGCCTCAATAATCTTCTGTCTTAATATGTCAATAGTTTCAATTGGATTATTCTCATTGTAGACTAATGTCTTCATGTGTCCCCACACATAAAAATCCATGGGAGTCAGGACTTCTTGCTGGCCACGGTATGGGTCCACCTCTTCCGATCCACCTATTAGGATACTCGTTGTCTAGCCATTCCCTGACCCCTCTTCTGTAATGTGCAGGGCAACCGTCGTGTTGGAACTTCATGTTTCTAATCAGATTTAGGGGTAAATCCTCTAATAAATTTGGTAACTCTTCTCTTAGAAAATGTTCGTAAAATTCTCCGTTTAAATTATCAGGTAGAAAGAAGGGCCCAATTAATTTGTTTGCTATGATTCCCATCCAGACATTTAAACTAAATCTTCTTTGTGCGGCTTTTGTCCTCTTCTGGTTAGGATTTTTTTGCGCTTTTGGGGCCCAATAATGAGCGTTGTGGTAATTTGTAATTCCATCTTTATCAAATTTTGATTCATCTGTCCACAAGATTTGTTTTAAAAATGCTGGGTCTTCTAAATCTCCATGAAGCATAAATCTACAAAAGTCTAACCTCCTCACTGGATCTCCCTCTTCGATAACATGTACTGGCGTGTAGTGATAGGGGTAGAGGCCTGCAGTATTCACCGTAAACCACACTTTCCACTGCGAGAGTCCAAGTTCTCGGGCAACAGCATTAGTTGAAGTAGTTGGATCCGCTCTAAACCGTTGAACTATTTGATTATCTTCATCTTCATCATCAACAATGATCCGTGGTCGGCCTAGGTCTGCTCGACGCCTTAAAACAGAGCCAGTCTCTCTGAGTCGCCGGTAAGCGCCGTCAAAGACAGTGACATCCGGTATTCGGCGGCCGGGATAACGTGCAATGTATTCGTCACGAGCTCGTGCAGAAACACCATTGCAGTACCCATAACAAAGTAGAATATCCGCGTATTCCTCGTTCGTGAAGGTTGCCATCTTCAACAGTTCCAATTCAGAAGCACAATTCAAAGTCACAAGCACAGTCACAATTTGTAGGAAACAGTCCAGAAATACAAGCCAAGTCGGGTAAGAAATGAAGAGCACTAAATATCGCATCTACTACGGACGAATCACGGAAGCAGACTAAAACGAAACAATAACAACAAATTGGCCGGGATTATTTTATCTCGCTTGCACCTGGTCAGTTTGTCCCGCTCGCACGCACCACAGCTCCGTGGAAGAACAATAGGACCAAAGAACCCAAATTTGTACTGCTACCTGAGAGCCTTTTATCGATTTTTTTTCTATGAATTGTGATAAGACCCTAGCTTGTGATACCTTGTTGGATAGCTAATGGAACGTAGATATTATTTAAAACATCTGCAGAACTAACGCCATAGATTTTTTTTTAAATATTACTAAAAGAAACAATTTTTTTTTTTCAAATTAATTACTTTTTACGGTATCAATCGTCTACTACGATCCCATTGGTTCAGATACTTGCACTTTTTGGGTTGAGAATTATAAACAAACTTATCTGGCACACAAAAATCAGAATTAAAAAAAAATAAAAGGCATAGGATACAAAAAAAATAGGCTATAGTTAAGAAATCGGGATATTTTTTAAAAAAACCTTCTAAGTCCAATATCTCGAAAACGGTTAGGTTTAGGGTGGGGTGTTTCATAGTCAGATCAGTCAGAAATGATGGGAACTACCACCTCTTAACGGATCTAGGTCGACTTACCCAATAACCCTGTATATCAACACCTCATCTAAGATGCACGCAAACTCATAGCTTTTAATTTATTGGTAAGAAAATATTTTTATTATTTTCTTTAGCATAGAGAATAGTGATGTCAGTGTTGGATTGCCATACCACATGTATGCAAAATATTGTTATTGACAAATTTATACAGTATGTCATTAACTGGTTGTGTCAAGTATCCAATCCTTCAGAGATATGTGTATAGCCATTACATGACACTGGCAGAATTTGCTGATAGTATCGGCTGATTGCCATAAAAAAAAAAAAAAAAAAAAAAAAAAAAAAAAATATGTGTATAGTACTGCCTCTGGTTTACTAAAATAAGAGCAAAAGTCGCCTTAAGATGTAGAACCCAATTACATCAATCACATGTCAAACTGTTGCCAGAGCTGAATCCCCAGTGTGCCGCACAATTGAGGTACTTAACACCCTCTTGTTCACCAGTTTTTTTTTTGTACTGTTATCACGAATTTATTGAATGTAATTAAGTTAATTCCTTAATGTAATTGGTATCATACCGTGTTAATTAACTATAAACAATCAATAGATTCAACTCTGAAGGTGTTTCCAGATTGCCTGAGCATTCACCTGTTATGTATAATTTGGGATTCAATTTTGAGTAGTTATCTATCATGTCAAAGGACCGGAAAGGAAGTTGTCGTCTGCATTTTTTTTTTACATTAGATAGAATGCCAGAAGCAATTACACTTTACAATGGTCCCAATGACAAAGTCAAATACACGCATTCACTTACACAAGCACACCTACTCCCAGAACAAGATTTTGCGAATCACACAAAGATTTGTCCCATGTGGGGATCGAACCCACAACACCAGTGCAGTGGAGAGCGGCGAGGCGACCGCTTAAACCACTACACCACACGTGCAGACCTTAACTAGCAGCGATAGCCGAGTGGGAGACCGTAGGACTGCTAAGTCGAAGGTCTTGGGTTCGATCCCCCGGCACACACCTCTGTCAATAAATCGTTAAGATTTGTCCCATGCCGGTATCTAACCCACAACACCAGTGCAGTGGAGAGCAGCAAGGCGACCGCTTAAACCACTGCACCACATATGCAGACATTAAATTAATACATTTACATTGAAGACACGGTTCTTAAGGCATCACAGGTTTTCTAATAATTATTTATTTGTAGTCAAAAGAACTACTTTTAATTAATTACAGGTCCTATACAACCGCATCCACATAATAGCAATCCTTGAAAGTGGTCTCCTCTTCCGAGAGGACAGTGTGGAGGTGGAACAAGAAACTCCTTCTCCAGATGCGGTGCGAGCAGCCGCTGGGAGTAAAGGATGGATGACGAGGGGAGAGATGGTAGCCGCAGTTGT
This sequence comes from Hypena proboscidalis, assembly GCA_905147285.1. NCBI lineage: Eukaryota > Metazoa > Arthropoda > Insecta > Lepidoptera > Erebidae > Hypena > Hypena proboscidalis. Next base: position 5,868,335 of record LR990155.1, read on the forward strand.
GGGGGTGGCCGCTTGTGTTGCTGTTTTTCCTCCTAAAAGGTATTATATGACTTCACGCCTATACTACCCACAATATAGTTTATTTTTTTAAACGACGTTCGCACTAGAAATAACTCCTGGGTCGTGGGGTCGTTAACAAACAGAAATTTCACACACACTAAGTACACCCAGAGTCGGGACAAATCTTTGTGTGATCCGATTTACTATTTGTTAATTATTAGACCAAATATTATTAGAATTTTACTAAGATGAGATGGATTAGGTTTAGTGTCTTATTTATTAGTAATTTATTATTAAAATATTATATCTTATAATGCTGGGATATTAACAGAATTATCAATCGAACCCCCGCAGTGCAGTTGAACAGGGCAACCCCTTTTACCACTTCGCCAACCATGCACCGTGAAACACCCCATATCTCCTGTTACATTTAAGTTCCACATGATAGATAAAATCCCGAATAACTATTGCTTGCGTCACATAATCTTCACTTATGGTATCCCTCCATCCTATCTTTGGTCCTGTGGATCTTCAACTGTAAATAGATAGCTATAGAGCCTATTTCCCGATATACGCTGTAGGCCTTCTTTTCACATGGCCATACCATCGCTTTTCGGCGATGACGCGGACTCCAGACTCCCGTACGTACTCTTTGTGGGTTTAACGAGCCTGGTGACTGGCAAATTGGTCTACTACTGGTTGGTTATGGTACTACTGGTCTAATATACTTTTTTTCATTTCAGCTTCCAGCGCTCAACACTGCTCAACCTATCAGCATACACTACCCTACCACTCATCATTCGATGGGCGCATCGCTCGCGGTGTGGAGGCTCCCTTCCAGCCCTTCTAAAGTTGATGAGGGAATACCTAGCATTGGCAAGAAGAAGCGCTGCTTGTCTGAAAGAGTATCAGGCGTTACATGCTCATCTGTAAGTGAACCTTATATAATTGTTCGCCGACTGATTCATCAACGCGGAGTCTAAACCGCTATTTATCTGAAATTTGCATGAAGGTTCAAATCAAATCATTTATTTCCATGGGCCCCAAGGGGTGCTTGAACACGTCAAAACAAACATCAAAATACAAAAAATATAAAATTAAAATAAAACTTAGCTAATTAAATTATAATACTTATTGCAATAAAATGATTTGACACTGGAGCTTAGATTTGCTTTAATTCAACTTAGAAATTTGAATTAAAATCAATCCAAGTACCAGCTCCAATGGGTATTGCATCATGAGAAGAGCTGGTAAAAAACTCATGAGCACCATCTTTTCAAATAACTCATACAATATTTTTTTGTTTTTTTTGACAATTATTCTATGTGTAAGTTTCTTCCTCCTAACACAAGCGAATTAAGCTTAGCTGGAGGGGGTTAACAAGAATACTAGTAAAAAAAAAAGCAATATCTTACACTTCAAGCAGAAAATAAAGTAGTAACAGCAATTGGTGTATAATTATTACTGTATACATAACGTTTTATTAACAGAGAAAGAAAATAATTATATATATGCTAATAACAAATACTATTTATACTCCAAATAACAAAATAAAACAAAAATGTACACACAGTTTGCTTTAACTTAACAATATTTGAAATAACATGAAATGAGGTTATACAATTAAAATTTAATGTGAAAATAAAAAAAACTATACAATTAGAGTCTGGCTAACCAAAGCTGGCCCCAGAATATTGGCGGCAAATTTAAAAATACATGCATGACAACACTAAAATTATACTATGAAAATTGGAATAACCTACTTTGATACTTGGTAATTCATTATTAAAAATATCATATATATAGACAGTATAAGAACATTATGTTAGGGAAATAAAAACACAAAATTTATCTACACATGTATTAATTTTTGTTATGTACCAGGTTTTTAACGGGATTTTAAAGATTTATTGATCTGGTATAGGATGGATAATCTGTTGGTATAAGAGGTGAATATGGGCGGAATCCGAAAATAAATAGAGAAATAAAATACGATAATATTCCATACATAATAACTTAGTTTTATTCATCATAATCAAAATCAGATTCTAACACTTCAATGCCAAAAGATTCATCACTGTCACTAGAATCGCTGTCTCCAACATTTATAATAAATCTTTCTAAATTTTCTTCTGTTATTTTATCACGTTCTTTATATTTATTTTCAACATGTATTACATGATCAGTCATTTTCTTCCAATCCTGTGAACTTACGTTTTCAAATGAATCTTTAATTATTTCTTCTAATGCAGCTGTAGTAACTGCAATATTTTTGCTAGCCACTTTACGTTTTGCCAAACTCCACACAAGCTCAATCGCATTTAAATCACAATGGTAGGGTGGAAGTCTCAACACCTCATGACCACATTGATTTAAAATTTCATCAGCTTCATATATTGGATCAGGCGTATTTCGTTTTACAATACATAACAGCTCTGCTTTCGTGTGGTAGTCCTCATATTGAATTCCATTATCACGGAGCCACTCCCTTATATTACTTTTACGTGTTTGTGTGTTAGGAACCTTATTTAGAATTACCGAATGGTAACTAGCATTATCCATTATGATAACACTTGGTTCTTCCAAATTTGGTATAAGTTTTTCTTTAAGCCATTTATTGAAATTTTCAGCATTCATGTCATGGTGATAATCAGCATTTTTTGATTTAGTACTAAACACTAACAAAGAGTTTGGTACGGGGCCTTTCTCTGATCCAGCATGAACTATAATGTACCTTTTCCCTGTCGAAACATTTTCAATTGCACCACTAGTTGAAGGACCTTGCCATGACTTCTTAGGCTTGTAGTTTCTATGGACATAAGTCTCATCTAAATAAATGATTGGCTTGCCTTCTGCGCGTTTTCCTGCTATAGTTCTTAAAAATCGATGTCTCCAAGCAGATATGTCATAGCGTTCTATTAATACAGAACGCTCATTTTTATTCTTTTTAAATTCATAGCCATTGGCTAATAACAAGTGGCGCAGAGTTTCTCTGCATCCGTTAAAATCAATACTTTCTTTTAACTCCACCAACAGTGTCCTCAGTGTAGGAACTTGTTTTTTAACAATATAAAATTCGTTTATCTTGTTACGCATAGCATCTATGTCAAAGTTATCTAGGTTAGACACAGTAGGTTTCCGTGGCCGTTTCTTCCCCGGGGTACTCCAGACACCTTCATTTACTGCACCTTCCCTTTTTACTCTCTTTAGCGTTCTGACACTCACTTCTGCAAAGAAGAAATACAAAATATGTAATTAATTCTTGGTATTATTACGTGAAAATCCAAAGGCTTTTTACGGCATAATTTCAAAACATCAGTGCATAGTAAAAACTTACCGGTCATTGAAGCTATTTCTTCTAAGTACTGATTCTGGTTTATTATCCTATCTTTCTGCTCTAATTCAGTGAGATTTTCAATAGTTTTAACTATTTCATCAACTCCTTCGACATCTTGCAGATTCTCTGTTAAAGAAAGTTAATCGTTTTAAAATTACCAACAAAAATACAGCATAAATTAATTATGAGTATACGTAAAACATAGGTGATGTTATTAAAATGAATACGTTGACTGATGCGATGTACGAATGAATATAATTAGTTTTATTCAATACGAAGAAGCGTAAGTAACTTATTTGTAAGGATACGTAAATTATAAATCAAAATTTTATTATGACGACTGAAGGTAGGTGTTCAAAGTATCAAAATAATATTGTCCACTAACCTATGAAATTCAACACCACACGTAGACAATCTTGTTTTTGTTTAAACGCGGCATCACGCTGTTGTTGTTTTTCGTTGAACTTGCCTATCATGCAAAACAACATCTTTCGTACACCACTTTTAATAGATTTGTTCATTTTAAACCGTAATTTAGAATCACAATTTTCACAAACGCATACAATTTGAAACCAGAGATACAGAACGACAACCTTGTCAAATTGACGTTGACGTTCCTACAGAGTTGCTATATGAAAAGTTCGCAAATAATTCCAGGGACTACTCTGCTTAGCCAGACTCTATTAATGAATTTTCATGAATAAATGTAAAATAATCATTAACATTCATTTAAAAAAATGGAATGATAAGAATGATAATAATGTGATATCAATAATAATACCTTACCTTACATGGTGTAGGGGCGCACTAAGAAAGGAGTTTTGGAAATTCCTCTTCTAAGGAGGAATGAAAGGGTTTAAGGGTTGTATGGAAGTCTATAATTTTTAAAGTTAGCAGCATAAAATATTGTATAGTTAAACTTAGAATAAAAATAAATGAATTTCTGTTACAGGGCTTTCCTTAATTTTATCCCCAGGGTGAATTTAGAGATTTAAGTTAGAAGTGAGTTTTTGCAAAAAATCAATAGATGTTGCTGTGAATATTTTCTAACTTGCAGTCACCAGACAGAATGACGTTAGAAGCGGGTAAAACCACGTGGGTCATCTAGTAACACATTTAATGTATTGTATTATACAGCTGACCTAAAATACTAAGTTCCTGAATTAAAAATAAACTCACTAGTTACAATTGTCAGTACTAGTAAGCCTGTTTTAAATAGAAATTTTATCCTGGGCCTAAATTACATTTATCTATTGAATGCCTAACATTTAATTGATATATCAATTCATTGAACAAACTATACAACTTCCTAAAGTCAGCTTAAATCTCTAATTAAGGAATTAGAACCCTATTGTTCCATATATAAGGTTGCTCGTCGCTTAATTCTTCATTTTTCTTTTCAGTGGCTCCCTAAGCTCCGTAATCGACTCAACCCACACATTACTCTGTAGGCAGCAAAGCTCTCTATCCGTGCTACAATCCAGGGCTTCTTCAGCTATCCTAGGCAACTCGCCGTGGCTGCAAGCGGATGTGGCCTGGGACGCTGTAAACAGGGCGCCCGATGACAATCTCATGGTGAGATAAATGTTATTTTCTCTACAGGCACTAATACACAATCATAAATAGACTGACACTAAAACACAGTCATAAAGGTGTCATTAATAAACTGGCACTAATAACCTGTCATTCAGTATTATTTATGACTTATTTTTATATAATTTTTTCAATGTTTTGACGTGTTCAAGCGCCTCCTGGGCCTATAAAAATAAATGATTTGATTTTTTTTTAATTTTTAATTGTCTGACACTAACACACTGTCATTAATAGACCGACACTAAAACACTGATTTTAATAGACTGGTACTAACATTTATATAATATTAAAGTTGAAAAATTAAGAATCTAGCAGGACTCGAACCTGCACCCCCTGGGTATACGCCCCAAGTGCTTTGCCAATTCAGCTATGGATTCGTATGCTGCCGGACTCGAAATTTCTCAACACGTTTTGTGCCAGCTTTTAGCTAGACGAACCTTATTTATTGCTGTCTTCAACACTGCAATACTTCTAGTCGACCCCTTTTAGTCCGTATGTTATTACGGCTGACTACGGAGCCCTACATTACGTGTGGCCTGACCAGCACTTAGTCGGTTTTTTTTAATAGCAGTATCATAAATTTAGTCCTATACTGTTCAAGCACCCCCTGGGGCCTATCAAAATAAATGATTGAATCTTGAAACTTGAATCTGGCTTGTGGAGGCTGGATGACATGAAAACCATCCGAAAACAGTACTATTTAGAGTAGACTTTTACTGGTGGTAGAGCTCTTGTGAATGAGCCTTAGGGGCAGCACCACCGTCTCACCTTTAACCCGCCGCCAAATAGAAGTGCTTCCATTACTGTGTTCCGGTTTGGTGGTGAGATCAGGCCCTGAAATTACTGGTACATGAGGCATAAAACCTTAGTCCTCAGCTGCAGCGACGCATCTATAATCTGCTTTTGTGGATTGTTGATGTCCATGGGCTGTACTCCACTTACCATCAGGTGGAGTACACGTTCGTTCGCTGTGGGCGTAGTATAAAAAAAAAAAGACAAAATTTAACTTAATGGTACAACATTCATATCCGGTAATCTCTTTGTAATGGGTTTAAAAACATATTTTCTTTTTCCGCAGAAAATTCACCATGCCTTTCTAGTGGTACAATCAACTCTACTGAAACACCTAGCTATGGCGCATTACATACCCCCTCCTTCCGCCCAGCGCACGTTCAAAAACTACAACGAACGAATATTCTGGATCCACAACACTATTTTACCACACCTTACAGAAGAATTTAAAGAGAATCTGGAATCTCTAGAAAGAATGTATCGATTGTTAAAGAACTCCGCCAATAAAGAAACTGATATTAAAAAATTAGGTGCCGCTATCAATGATAGTTGGGTATACTCCGAAATCCATACTGGTGTAGCTAAAAGTTGTCTAGAAATGAAATTAACGCTAAATAAATGTAACAGTTTAGATATCTTCCTAGATTCTTGCGCAATGAACAAAGAAAATATAGATTTGGAAGTTTTAAATAAAGATATAGATGCTATTATTGAAGGCATAACGAACAGTTTGAAAACTATTCAAATCTCGCAACTAAGATTAAAAAAGATGCAGAATAAAAATGAAAAGGAGGTTCCCAATCCGAGCGAAGAGGTTATGGAAAACGCGGGAATTTTGAAAATAGAAGACAAAGAACCAGAGACTAAGGATGAAGTTTTTTATTTTGTAAAAACTGACGATGATGATGCGGTTACGCCAGCCGGAGACGTGACCACGGCGCCTGGTAAAAAGGAGGTTGAAGCCTCGAAAATTGTACTTTGTGAATTAAAAAGAAAATTGGGGCAGAGAGAAGATATTATGAGAGAAAGGGAAAGGCAAGCTCTAGCGAAAACTATGCCTGAGTTAAAAAATATCCCTGAATTTCCAAGGCAGATAGATTTAAACGAATTTGTCGAAAGAAAGGGATTTATCAAGAAATTAAATAGAAGTAATCGTAAAAAACATAGGTTAAGTAAAACTAAAAAGGTGAAGAGTAGAAATAAGAGATATAAATTCAAAATGGCTACATATGCTACGGAAACCGATATTAATGGTGATGTTTTTGAGGCCAATGCCAAATTAAATGTAAAAAGCAAACTTTTAACTGTAAATAGCAATAATAATTATTATATTACAAGATGGTGCAAATGTGTTCAAATAGAAAATTCTTTGCCATACAAAGGGCTTGACTCCAGTGGGCTATCCGATAGCCTAAGTGACTTAGAACCAAGTACTTCAAATAAATCAGTAAACAATATAAATAACGAATTAAAATTCTCCAAAACAGATTTAGTACTATCGCCTTCTTCGTCTGACAGCGATTTCGAATTTGATTTGGGCGGTCGTTGCCCAGCATTATTGAATGATATCCGTCGGAATAGAGTCGTTCGAAAAAAGAACTACCCGAACCATAGACCTAACCACAGACCTCCTTACGGGTCTCCATCGAACCATAGAGTTATAGACAACGACAATGTTGACGAGAGTATGAAGCCCATAGAGTATTCATTCGGTACGGGAATGGCTATGGCATCTGTGTTGCAGTTGAGTAAAAAAATGAATTCTGCCCAGGAAGAAGTTTTTATTGGCGATGGAGAATTGTCTACGGATAGCGGCAATGATGAAGATGCGTAACGCCTCAAGGTTTTATCTGGATCTCAATTAAAGCCAGCTTTGTAAGACTAGCTGGGGAAAAACTTGATTAAAGAAAGAAACATTGTTCTTCAGGGGTAAGACCTTGTAGTATGCCATGACAGGCAATCGTACTACGCACTCTCTGATGCAAAAATGCATAAAAATATGATCTATGTTCTAATTGATTATTTTTATAGCATTTAGCTATGCTTAGCAAATTATACTAAGAAACAGTTAAAAAAGGCAGGATTTGAAACCGCGTTAAAAATGCAAGTGAACTTGAAATTGTTGCTTTGTTTTGACTTATGGAGCATTTAATGGGACAAAAAGGGATAGAGTAAAAACACTAGGTTGTCTCTAGCACTGTAAGCGCGTTATGGTTCTATATATGCCTCAGAATAACGACTGGTGGTAGAGCTCTTGTGAATGAGCTCGAGGGCGGCAGCACCACCGTCTCACCTTTAACCTGCCGCCAAATAGTAGTGCTTCCATTACTGTGTTCCGGTTTGGTGGTGAGATCAGGCCCTGAAATTACTGGCACATGAGGCATAACACCGTAGTCCTGAGCTGCAGCGACGCATCTATAATCTGCTTTTGTGGATTGTTGATGTCCATGGGCTGTACTCCACTTACCATCAGGCGGACTACACGTTCGTTCGCTGTGGGCGTAGAATAAAAAAAAAAATCAATTTAGTCATTATTGTAATACCACACCTCATAAAATTTTGATTGTAGATTGATTATTTAGGATAGTATTTTGAATACTGTCTACTAGCTTACTGAATTTAATTCCTGAAATACAAATATTAAGTAAGTATGGGCTGACTTATGTGTCATTTTTATATTTTACTGAATTCTACTCTCAGTTCATCTTAGAATATACCTATTTAGAATTTTCTGTTATTGTGATGAACATGTTTGTTTATGATAATTTTTATGAGAGTGATAATAACAATCAAGGTTTCTTGTTCTCATAACCTGATTTTAACCCATAAGTATTATTTAAATAAATTAACATTATTAAATGTCGTAAAAAACGTCTTAGTTCTCTCGCGACCAGCTGTCAAATGGCATGACCTTTGTTAGGTTATTATTGTCTTATTAAATTAAATTTGGTTTCTGGTCGCTAGAAAAATAGACGCCAACATTGGAACAAATTGGTTTTATTAAAATTTAAATAGCTATTTTAAAAATCTTGATCAGTGATCTTATGAGTCATTTCATTAATTATGTAAATTGATTCTATTATAATTGTTTAAATTAAATTAATTCGCTTGTAAAAACTGTATTTTTATTTATTTGCTTAGCAGCGGCAAAACCGGATGGACGTGATTATTCAAAGCTCAGCAACCAGATTTTAATAAATAAGTATTTCTCAACTCACACACAACGCCATCTAGTCCCAAACTAAGTAGAGCTTGTACTATGGGTACTAGAATAACTGATACTAATACACATATACTTTTTTTTGTAAATAGATACTTATTATACATAGAAACACCCAGACTAAAACAAACCCCCATTTTCATGCACACAAAGATTTGACTTAAGTGGGAATCGAACCTACGACCTCGATGTCGCAGTACACTACGCCATCCGGTCGTCATGTCACTCATATACATATTATTATCAAAATGTTATTTTCATTAATATAATATGTTCTGGGAATCAATATTGCACCTCTTCATGTGTCTTCTCTGAACGCCTTTGAAGCTTGGAACTGCCAGAGAAGAAGATGCGTTTTGCCATCGTCCATTCGTGAGACGTGTCCACACCATCGGAGCCGTCGCCGCATTGGGTATGCTTCTATATCGCAGACATTTGCACGTCGAAGCACTTCGGTATTTGATTTCAAGGATGTCTCGTAAGCACTTCAGATGAAATCTGTCCAACGTCCGTAAGTGTTTTTTTTATGATGGATAGGCACACGTTTGACCACGATCTCACCTGATGGTAAGTGATGATGCGGTCTACGGTGGAGTACGCTTACCTATGAGATACTTATCAACTCGTGCTTTGAAGAGATCCAAGTTGTACTCATGCGGAAACAGACTCGGGCAAGGCGTTCCGACCCACCCATGTCTCTGAGGAATACAGCAGATTTGGAAAACCTATGGCTTTGTTATTAAAGATTTTAACACGCTTATATTAGCTTCATCTGTATGTATGTATAGGTCGCGTCATGTAAAAAGAACGCTGGCGGTCAAGCTGCGCATTAGGCGATTTTTCGATATTCGTTCTCAAAATACCATCGCGCACAAAAGTTTTTATTTACGAAATGGTTTTACACAGAAAAGTGAGAAAAATGATTTATGACGTATATTGTTTTATGAAGAGAGAGGCTGATAATAATGCAGTTGATAATTTAAAACAATGTATGAAACGGACCGCAGTGGCAACAAAATGTTCTGAGTCTACAGTGAGACGAATTGTAAAAGGTTCAAAAGATTCAGAGTTCCTTACTGTCTTCGGAACTCCCGGCAAAAATAAAAGAATCAAACAAAAACCAATACCAGACATTGACAACTTTGACCTGGGTGTTATAAAAAGAATCATCCACAATTTCCACGTCACTGAAAAAGAATTGCCTACCATAGGCAAGTTGCGAAGACCGCGTCCTTATCTGGTTTTCACGTCACCAACGACGACTTAATGGAAGGAGTATCAATATTACTTTAATTTTTTGTAATTAGATTAAACATTTTAAACTAAATTAAACATGTTTTAAATTCTATTTAGTGATATTTTACCTAATAAATTTTGCAATGTACTTACCGAAAACCAATATACGAAGCCGCGAGCGACAAGCTAGTTCAAAAATAAAACAATAGGTAGCTAGTACTTTCGTGCGCGAGTGTACCAATGCGCAAACACCCCCCCCCCCACCACTTTCTTCCAGCGTTCTTTTTACGTGACGCGACCTATAACCGACTCCTTTGGAATCGATTTTGATCCACTTTAGGTAAACGGACAGATTTTATTATATTACTATTTCAATAAACCAAACTAAAAAGTAGAAAATAAAAATAGTTTAAAAAACTAAAAAACACGCTTTTAAAGTACTTCTAACTAAAAAGTGAAAAATAATTCATAATATAAGCTGAAAATGGTAATGAACAACAAATACTAGTGTTATTGTGAAAAAGCGTGGGTTGCTCGATAGACGAAATATATGGCACAGAGCAACCCACGCTTTTTCACAATAATACTAGTATTTTATGTTCATTACCATTTTCAGCTTATATTAGGAATTATTTTTTGTCGAAAGCTTCAGATCGGTACCAAAAACATAACTGTTGAAAAATGGGTGCTTTATACACCTCTGCAAAACCCTCTGGACAATTAAAGAGTGATGGTATGTTCTATACCCGCTACGCTCAAGAAAAAACAGAGATATATAATTACTAATAGCTACACTGTTATCAGTCAGTCCACTAATGATTAATTAATAGCTACAGATAACACTGATTAGCACATGGCCGTCTCATCTGAGTGAAGTCTCGAATGCTTATTCTGGTAGATAGGTACAAGTACCTAGGAGAACAAGCATATGCGCGTGGCTCCTCCCCCGTGGTAGGTCGATGATAATTTTCCAAACAAAAAAACCGACTTCAATGACAATCATTTTTTGAATTATATGGTTTTCTCATGGGTTCCACACGGGAAGCACCAGCTTTCAAATAAAAATAATCATTAAAATCCAAACCAAAGATCGCTTCACAGATTTCGCGATATGGCTGACTTCATTTACCATCGAGGGTCATCAAAAACTATATAATTATAATACCATCTTAGTTAACTTCATATTTCCAGTATCTCTGTTCCAATCATGATGTAACCTTCGCTCCTTAATCATCTCCTTTTTGTGCCCCTCGCATGCCATTGGTTTCGTTAACTCTTCTTTCATTGTTCAGTCAGTCCACCAGGTCCAGCTTTTGAATTCACTCCCCTTAGAATGTCCACCATCTGTTATGTGTTTAAAACTAAAGTGCGTGATCACCTCTTCAATGAATTGGCAAAATTAACTCGAAGTAAGTTTACTTTTGTATAATACGTAATATTATGATTTAGAATAAAGTATATACGCCAACGCCAGAAGCAATTACACTATCCAATGGTTGCAATGACAAGGCCACACACGTTCACTCACACAAAACTAATCTTAATAATAGGTCCATATATTATTTATATATTCTGAATAGTTTACATTAAGTATTTTATAGTGTAATAATTTTAATTATGATATTTTTTTTTCAAGTAAGTTTTAGTTTCCAACGATCTCTCAACTCTTGCACCTACCACTTTTCAAATCAAATCAAATCATTTATTTCCATGGGCCCCAAGGGGCGCTCGAACACATCAAAACAAATATCAAAATACAAAAATATAAACATTAAAATAAAACTTAGCTAATTAAATGATAATACTTATTGCAATAAAATGATTAGACACCGGAGCTTAGATTGACTTTAATTCAATTTAGAAATTTGAATTAAAATCAATCCAAGTACCAGCTCTAATGGGTATTGCATCATGAGAAGAGCTGGTAAGAAACTTATGTGCACCATCTTTTCAAACAATTCATACAATATTTGTTAGTTTTTATGTAAGTTATAGAGCAACCAAAACAACAATGACTAAAGATGGTTATAGAGAGAAAATAAACTTAAATATTGTCGTCCTGCATCACCTAAAGGTTGACTGGTAGATAATGCCGGTAATTAAGTCCGCCCACGTACCATTTTGTGCATAAAGTTTTAAATAAATAAATAATTACCTAGCGGTATTAGGATCAGAATAAGAACCTGCAAAACGACAGATATAATTTCATTCACTTGGCTATGAACGTGCGACGCATTTCGAAGAGATTATCTTTGTACACCTGAATCTAGGAATTGTAGGACAGTGGAATATTGACGATATGTACTGGTGTTGCCGAAAGAAATTTCTTCAGATTATTGAAATTTGCTATTTGTAAGTATTGTATGTATAAAATTATTTACAATCCAGATTCAGCAAGCTATCCGTATGTTTGTGTTCGTATAACTCGGTAATTTATTGGGTTAACTGGTTTTTCTACGCCATTTTGCATTTTAAATAACAAGTTTTTATTTTTTACCCGGATATTAGAATTTTACTGAGAAAATTCGCCTAAAGGCATGATTGTAGCCGACTTGTGATGGTGGATTAATTTCAAGCTTTTCCTCTGAAATCTTGAAAAATATACGCCATGTAAAAAGAGGAGTGTCCATTATGTTTCAACTAAATAGGAAGGGAAATCAAACAGTATGCGCCTCTCACCGCGAGGTCCTGGGTTCGATTCCCGGGTCGGGAAAATTATTATTTGTGAACTTTCCGTCAGAAAATTCACAATAGCAGCACGAAATTGGAATTGTGTCCAGTGTATAGCAATAGGCTCACCCTGTATCCCATGGGACCTAAAAATAACAGGTGAAGTGTGGATAGGCGTGATGTTATGCTATGTAAATCAAATCTAGGGCCATACGAAGCTCAGTGAAAGTCAATTTCTTTTTATACTACGCCCACAGCGAACGAACGTGTAGTCCACCTAATGTGGAAGTGGAGTACAGCCCATGGACATCAACAATCCACAAAAGCATAGTATAGATGCGTCGCTGCAGCTGAGGACTACGGTGTTATGCCTCATGTACCAGTAATTTCAGGGCCTGATCTCACCACCAAACCGGAACACAGTAATGGAAGCACTACTATTTGGCGGCAGGTTAAAGGTGAGACGGTGGTGCTGCCGCCCTCGAGCTCATTCACAAGAGCTCTACCACCAGTAAATGAATGAATTCAGGGCCAAATTCAACCAAGTTCAGTGACGTAGCGTGCCTTGGCAGAGCCCTGTATAAAAAAGAATTTGGGGTCCTTATGAAAGGTAAAGATTTCTCACAAAAAAAAAAAAGAATTATTATTCATCATCTATCTGTCACTTCCTTGAAAGGTAAAGATTTCTCACAAAAAAAAAAGAATTATTATTCATCATCTATCTGTCACTTTTACCATATATTTTACAAATCGGCAAAAATCACGAAATCTTACAAGGGGGGGTTTAGTAAGATATCACGTGTATTTATTTTTTCGTCAAACGCGTGATTTTTATCATCATATCATGGTCCTTAATTTTAAAGAATAGAATTAGATTTTATCTACTTTATACCGGTATTTCAAATAATTTTATAAATATTTTTAGATTATTTGTAGGTACTAAAAATACACGTGATTTTTGGTGGGGGTAGTCTTAAATCTCACCACGTATCACCAAGGGGGAGGGAGGGGTTTATTATTAGCAGCCCTGTATCCAATACAAGTCCCACTGCTGGGCTCCGCCCTCTTCTCATGTTGAGAACGGTTAGGCCATAGTCCACCACGCTGGCCAAGTGCGGATTGGTAGACTTCACACACCCTCGAGCACTTTTTAGGCACTCTCAAACATGCAGGTTTCCTCACGATGTTTTCTTCACCGTTAGCGAGCGATAATTTATATGATAAATACACACATATCTTTGAAAAGACGAATCTTAACGATTTGACAGAGGTGTGTGCCGTGGGTTCGAACCCGAGACCTTTGACTCAGCAGTTCTACGGTTTCCCACTCGGCTATCGCTGCTTGTTCAGTTGGAGGGGTTAAAAATGTTAAAAGAACATCATGTGATGTGGTAATGGACAGCCCCTTAATAAAAAATCTCATCCTATTATTGTATTGAGAGTAATACGTCATCAAGCAAGATTAATTTCCGCGTCACAATAACTCATAAGTATTTGATTCGCGTTTTCCGCATAAAGTGGTGGTTACGTCATTTTTCCATTCGTATGGTAATTATGATTTAATTGAAATATAATATTATGTTGTGGTCAGTGTGATACGGACCGAATCTCGCGATGGGTGGACACGATATTATGTGAGTTTATTTTTATCACTCATTTATTCTTTTTCCTCATTTTTAAATATAAAAAGTACATTTAAAATGTAAAACTATACAATTCTACATTTTTAAATGTAAAGTACAAGAAAAATATTTAGATATATAAAAAATAGTACGTACCCCACCGGCATCGGATGCAGGGACCAAGCTACCGGTGCGGTGGTTAGGGCTCTAAAGAGAGGAACCTCCTCACAATGCGTGCCGTGTCGAGTAGCACCGCCTTCTGCATCAGACCCTTGATCCAGCCACCCAACGCGAGTCTCTTAAGATGTTTGTCGAGACTCTTTGCCGTGAGTCCGTTTACGAACACGACTATCGGTACAATAATAACTGAGTCCACCTCCCACATATCAACAATCTCATAGCCAAGTCCGAATATTAATTTATAAGTTAATTTATTTTTATGTGGTCTGGTTTTTGTTTAAAATATTTGTTGACTTCCTCGTTGATCTAGTTAAAACTCTTGTTTAAATTTCGTCTTTACAAAGATATGTGTGTATTTATCATATAAATTATTTCTTGCTAACGGTAAAGGAAAATATCGTGAGGATACCTGCATGCCTAAGAGTGCCTAAAAAGTGCTCGAGGGTGTGTGAAGTCTACCAATCCGCACTTGGCCAGCGTGGTGGACAATTTTTTTTTTTTTTTTTTTTTTTCTTACGCGAGGAAATGCATTTACGCATACCACCCCACCCCAGGGTGGGTGGAGTGGTTATGTGGGACTCGCTCGTGCCTGAAGATGGTAAACGGCACGAGAATACCCACTAAAACCCCGCGGTGCTCCCGCACTCGCCGTGATGGGGGAGTCATGGGAAACCGGCTCAGCCCTTACGTCCACGACCCCCCCGGCGATGCCTGCCTAGGCCCCTCATGGTCCCCAAAATGTGGGGGGACCGGCACCGAGGACCGCGTGCAATGGCCGTCAGACACCCCCGTATCTGACGGCCCGGCCCTCCGCGGCGAGACAGATGTTCGTCCCACCGCCCACCGCGTTTCAGTCGCAGAGGATAGGGAGAGCGGCAACGTAACACCGACACTCCTCTTTCCCCGCGACCCCACCACGCCGCAGTACTAACGGCTGCGGCCCCGCCGGGACCGCGGAAGGTAGGGAAAGCGGCAACGAAACACCGGCAGTCCTCTCCCGCCGCGGCCCCGCAACTCCTCGGCCGCAGTGCCAACTAACCTCACGCCAGCACTGCAGGCCCCCCTGTTGCAGCGCCTCCCCATAAAAGCACTGCAACATGGGCCACTCCCACATGGGCCAACCAGTCCCCAGCCAGACCAGTCAGCCCAAAGAGCAGCCCCCTCCTTGGGGTCCACTTGGCTTCACCGTGGCTCGCCCAGCCACGGTTACTGAGCCCCACCGCGACGACAACGCAGGACACCCGTTGGTGGGGGGCGTGGTGGACTATGGGCTAACCCTACTCATCATGAGACATGTTTTCTGCTTGAAATGTAAGATATTGCAACCTTATATAACTACTATGGATTTATTTATAAGTATTAATTTAATTCCATTGCTATATTTAAGTTTATTTTCTCTTTATTACCATCTTTAGCTCAGAGTAAGTATTAGATTCATGATCTTTAGCCATAATGTTGTTTTGGTTGCTATAACTTACACATAGAATTATTGTCAAAAAAACAAACAAATATTGTATTGACCCAAGTAGCACAAAACTGCATTATAAGATGTCACAAGAGGTAACATCGGTAACTTTAGCACTTATGAAGAGTTATTACAGTACACTCGACCTGCAATAGGTGAAAAGTGAGCTTTCACCTGAATAAGAACGTTATTATGCGTCACGGAGGCAACACTGTAACGCTTGCAGCGTTAATATAGGTAACATCAACAGCATTATACAGCTTTAGCAGTTTAAAGGATTTTTGTGGACTTTAACTAAGCTATATTCTGAATTGAAGACCACAAGTGTACCCTTAGATCACTTGCATTTTAAGAAAGAACACGTGAGCTACTATAATGTAATCAGTTATTCTGTGGCTTCAAATAACAAAGATATAATGCCTTTTGTTGCACAAAGTGGATTTTGTGTAATGTTAATCAGCTTGTTACAAGCAATCGTATAAAAGCTCTTATAAAGCCCACATGATCACTATGGGTGAACATTATTATATGCTTTGTTAAAGCAATCTGCTCTATATTAGCTCACATATTACCCATAACCTCCGTGAGAGCTGAATACTTGTACTATCGTTGACAATTACTCTACTAGTGCCGTTAAATAAGACCTTGAAGACTTCTTTATTCAGCGCTTCGTAGGTAGTATGTACTATACTAATCGCATCGTTTAATAAAATATTGTTTAGAACGGGAGGGTTCCGTATCCGAAAATGTTGGTGTAAAAGCACGTGCAAATTTAGATGGACAATACTCTTCAAGTATACAGCGTATAGTATATAGTGATAACGTATTGTGCAGTAATGACAATGAATATAGATAGGCAGATAGATCTAACTATTCTGCAAGTTCAGACAGTGACATTGTATGTCGTGATAAAAATGATAAAAAAGAAAGTTTCGAGACAATATAAGAAAATGGGCCATTGAAAAAATATTGCACACACAGCTTTAAAGGATCTGTCAAAAACTATCAATGAATTTATTTAAAAGTCAACTACTTTAAAGACAATTCGAAGTGTCAAAAAATGTGTTTTAAATATTGTAAAAAACGGTTGAAGAATAAATAAAAATTCAATTTAATCCTTGTTTTATTTTTCATCCGCGGATCCCTAAAATTACTTCAAAGTTCACTGATGATTACCTACAGTTATTTGCATACATGTTACCCACTATCAAGCTTTACATGAATCTGTAGCTGACTTGTGTAACACAAGAACCACTCGTAACAGCTCGTTACTGATTTATGTACCACGAGTGGACACTTAAACAGCTCATGCCGTTTGATTATGGTTAATACGGTACACATTGCTTGTCTGCCATTTTTTAGATTATAACCTATGTAAACAATATAATTTACAATTTGTTTTTGTTTAGTCAACGAAGATAACAACAGAATTTGAATAGAAAATGTAATGATTTTATACGTAAACAGCTCATTGTCAAATTACAAAGGAAAAAAAAAGACTCATTTTTTTCATAATCATCACCCTATTTTAAACTATAATTTTCGAGTAAACAGTGATATTTTGAGAGCGCGTGAAAATTTTCGCCTATAATTATATAGTATTTGACAATAAACTATCTTTCCCATTCGAATTTCATGGATATGGAGGAAAAACAAAGTTTTATTTATCGATAACATATATTAGCCTAATATTTCCCACAAACACTTTACAAAATGGTTCACATAAAATATTAATAAGTAATAGGGTGAAAATTATTCACAATAATACCACTTGTGAATTGTCAGTTCCATAATAAAGTTACTACTATCCTGGAGTGTATTTTGTGCTGAAAAATAGGTAAAAAGTACTTTATTATTCAGCCCTTGTGGCGTATAAAAGGTAACACATACCCTGTTAATCAGTCCTTATTCAACTGTTGGGGCGACTGTTACCTTTATTAATGCTCATATAACGCTGATATAGTGCAACCATCGACATTATTCAGCTAATAGCTGATTAATTTGTGCCCAAATCAGAGTTATATCAGCTGAGTAGGCGCCTCTAACGCTCTTATTCAGCAGGTTTATTCAGCTGAAGATTCCATTGTGAACAGTGATTCAGCTACTATTCAGCACTTCTGTGCTACTTGGGGAATTATTTGAAAAGATGGTGCACATGAGTTTCTCACCAGCTCTTCTCATGATGCAATACCCATTGGAGCTGGTACTTGGATTGATTTTAATTCAAATCTCTAAGTTGAATTAAAGTCAATCTAAGCTCCGGTGTCAAATAATTTTATTGCAATAATAATAATAATATATAATAATTCTTTATTTCGGACAACAAAAATCCATTAAGGTTAGTTTACAAATCTTACATGCTAGTGTTAGTTACATTTTCCTATTAGGTATTTTCTTTTTAGAAGGACACTCAATGGAGAAGTCGCAGTTGATAGTCCTTCTAACAAGATGTATTAAAATCGGAGAATCCATGGTCTCCGCCACAGTTTTGAGAATGCTGTTGTTGATGGCTCGTAATCGCAACAAAAGCGAGGCAGTCTTTTTGCGAATGACGGCGTGAAAACCGTCTTATAATTTAATTAACCGTCTTATAATAATAAGTATTATAATTTAATTTGCTAAGTTTTATATTTTATTAATGTTATATTTTTGTATTTTGCCCCTTGGGGCCCATGGAAATAAATGATTTGATTTGATTTGTATTAGATACAGGGCTGCTATTATTAATATGTCGTATTCCTTTTAATTTTCAGTGTTTTAACTTTCCTCCTCCTGTCATACTTGGTGCTGTCTTATCAAACGGCACCAGCTGACGGAATTCCCGAAAACGCTCCTACTCTCGTCGCGGGGAACCGCACGTGCGCTAATCTGGTATCAAGTTAGTATTCTTTGGTAGTTTTTTTTTTTTTTTTTTTATTCTACGCCCTCAGCGAACGAACGTGTAGTCCACCTGATGGTAAGTGGAGTACAGCCCATGGACATCAACAATCCACGAAAGCAGATTATAGATGCGTCGCTGCAGCTGAGGACTACGGTGTTATGCCTCATGTGCCAGTAATTTCATGGCCTGATCTCACCACCAAACCGGAACACAGTAATGGAAGCACTACTATTTGGCGGCAGGTTAAAGGTGAGACGGTGGTGCTCCCGACCGCCCTCGAGCTCATTCACAAGAGCTCTACCACCAGTGAAGTGAAGAAGTTTCTACACAATAATGCCGTGTAGTACCGGCCTCTTGAGAGTTTATTGTTAATAAACAGCTGGTCTCCAGGGTAAAGTTTTTTATTTATGCCAAGACGTTCCGCTCCCATCGCTTCAATTTCCCCCGATTTTGCACTATATTTCATTACTGCTCAGCTCCTATTAGTCGTAGCGTGATGTTATATAGCTTATAGCCCTCCTCAATAAATTGGCTATCTAACAACGAAAGAATTTTCAAATCAGATTAGTAGTTCCTGAGATTAGCGCGTTCGCAGAATGATTGAAATTTAAATAATAAATGGACAAAATAACTGTTAAACAGTGCTGCCAGCTACAACATTTATTTTTCAAGTCGCTAACTCAGTGCTCAAAGTCGCTAAATCCCACATCCCAGCATGTGATGACCTTTTTTATTACCAATTTCAGTTTTCACTCACAATTGTTAACTTATATAAATGTATATGATATACCTACGTGTCAATGGACATAAAAATAAATAAACTTCTTTGGTAAATGCAATGATATTATAGAACTATAGATATGTTACGTTCATAGAAATTACGATTTAAATCCGTTCCGAGCTATTCCAAATTGCACACATTGACAAATGTCCGCAGCGCACGCATCCTTATCGCTCTAACGTCAAAACAATATCGCTTTCTCTTTCTTAACTTGAACATGGCGCATGGCGTCTGGCACGTGACTGCGCTCGACGCAGGCCACACGCAAACTAAACACAAGACGTCTCAATTGGGACGTATTTGAGTATTCACAGCGCGAGCGCTTATAACATATCTGCTTTTGTTTTTATATAATATCATTGCCTACGTGTCAATGGACATAAAAATAAATAAACTTCTTTGGTAAATGAATGGCCCGGCCCGTGGATTTTCTTTTTCATGAAATTGTACAGTCCAATTGTTAAAAAGTAGGTATAAACCGTCATTTTCTTTATGTTACATCTATTATCTTTGAAATAAGTCAATAAGAAATATTTGTTATCTTAAAACCCGTTCAATAAAACTTGACTTAGTATGTTAAAAATCAAACTATTGGCGACATAACTCGGTGACACTTTTTTTTTTTTAATATTTCACAACTCACACACAACGCCATCTAGTCCCAAACTAAGCAGAGCTTGTACTATGGGTACTAGAATAACTGATACTAATACATAAATACTTTTCTTTTGTAGGTAAATACATACATATTATACATAGAAACATCCAGACTAAGACAAACCCCCATGTTCATGCACACAAAGATTTGTCTTAAGCGGGAATCGAACCCACGACCTCGGCGTCGCAGGCAGGTACACTACCCACTAAGCCATCCGGTCGTCAGCCTGTAGCGACAACTATGCTAACCTTTGATATATTTGTGAATGATTTTACTAGCGACTCACCCGGGCCTCGCTCCTGGTACTATTTAGTACTATAATATGCATATTTTACACTTAAAAACCTTCGTTCTAATTGATTATTTTTATAGCATTTAGCTATGCTTAGCAAATTGTATATCCGACCGTAGCTGGTTGGTAAAGCGATTGCGAAGCAGTAGGTCGCAGGTTCAAATCCTGCCGGTCCCATATATTGACTTGTCGGATTGTCAGCTTTATCGAACAGGAGTTGCATTTTTTAGTAATCTACCTTATTGGATTAAGTTGGCTCTCACCCACGACCAAGTTTATGTAGAATCGATTATCGGGCCGCGCTGTCATTTCATACTATTTCTGAACGTTTTTTTGTAGGACCTGTGCGTTGCCGTTAATGCATATATTTCCGAACGTTCTATTTTTCTCCTAGAAGAAATCAGCCACTTTTTTTTAATAAATCATTTTTTATTTTTTTTATCAATCGTTTCATTTATGCTTTTTGTCCTACAGATGCCTCCTCAATCTCAGCGTCAAATTGCACGAACGGGCGCAGTTTAGCGGGATGCTGCGTGGATAGAAGCCACTGTGACTATGGCACGCCGGCCATTGATCGAACTTTGTATGGACCTGTTGAATATAGGAGGTAAGCTCTGCTATGATATGAGTGTCGTTAATACTTTTAACTTCAATATTTTGATGCAAATATGGGTATACACAATGATATTATATAAAAACAAAAGCAGATATGTTATAAGCGCTCGCGCTGTGAATACTCAAATACGTCCCAATTGGGACGTCTTGTGTTTAGTTTGCGTGTGGCCTGCGTCGAGCGCAGTCACGTGCCAGACGCCATGCGCCATGTTCAAGTTAAGAAAGAGAAAGCGATATTGTTTTGACGTTAGAGCGATAAGGATGCGTGCGCTGCGGACATTTGTCAATGTGTGCAATTTGGAATAGCTCGGAACGGATTTAAATCGTAATTTCTATGAACGTAACATATCTATAGTTCTATAATATCATTGGGTATACATTGATGTTACAAAGGGAGCGTTCAATACGTGAATGAACTAAAAAACAAATTTTGTACAAACATATTTTATTACAAACATATACATACATGTTTTCTTAACATCTAGTGGAAACAGTAAAATAAAGTGGAAATCTCAAATGGAGACAAAATGCTTTATCAGATAAATACATGCGCTAATACTATTTAGTATTTTTTTTTTGTCTTTAATATTGACAAGACTTGAGCAAAATTAAAAAAAAAAAATCTAGCAAATATCCATTCTATTATGTCCATCCTAAGGTTGCCTGGAAGAGATCGCGTCAAGCGATAAGGCCGCCCTTTGTACGTTAAAATTTTAAGTACCTATTTCTTTGTATGTTTGTTACAAATTTCATGTGCAAATGAAGTTTTCTCTATCTATCTATCTATGCGCCTGTTGAAATGAGATAGCAATACATAAATCTTTATAATATATCATATTATTTATCATGCTAAAGTTGAAATATAAATATCTGAAACTTTTCAGATAACAAAAAAACTTTTGCTTAACAGATAAAGAATATAACTTATTGTATATATTATTAATAGCTTAGTAAAAATCTACGGATACAAATCTAGGTGGCACCACTGTATGTCAAATACAATTTAAAAAAATAAATATACATGCATTCATTTTTTACTTGTCTATATACCTCAGGCTTAGCAGCGATAGCCGAATGGGAGACCGTAGGACTGCGAAGTCAAAGGTCTCGGGTTCGAACCCACGGCACACACCTCTGTCAATACACCGTTAAGATTCGTCTTTTCGAAGATGTGTGTATTTATCATAATATAAATGTTTTGCTCGCTAATGGTGAAGGAAAACATCGTGAGGAAACCTGTGCTATATTTTTTTTGTTATGCTTGATGTACTATATTTAGTATCTGAGTGCGAAATAAAGAAACTTTTCTTTAACGAGGCAGTTAAACAAAGCTAGGATATTCTAAAGATTTTTCAAGAAACATTATTAACAAAACAACATTTTTTTGGTGGCACCGCACCTTAGCACTCATGGCACCACCTATTCTTCGACAGGTAGTCCATTCCGAATATCTTCTTACATTGCGAGCATTGCCAATCCGGATCAAACTGGTGATGATCGTTGAAATGAGCTTGAAGTATACTCATCAACTCCGTAGACCCTTGGAACTTCACTTTGCACATCAAACACTCTATTTTCAACCATTCGTTTATAGGATTATTGATTTGAATGCTGGCAGCATTACTTGTTCTCCCAAAAAAAAGTTGATATGTCGGCGCAACGACCTCTTCCAATTGCAAATTGTATTTCGAATCATTGACCTCGTTCGAATTGTCTTTGTTCTCAACGTATAAGTAACGGACATATTTGTGCGGGTTCGCGTATTTTTTATAGCTTGAGGGTACTTTAATAATTTCGGGCAACGACTTCAAATCAGTTTTTAAAATGTGGAATATGACTCTCAGCAACTGTTTTAAATGTTCATCTTTAGTTATATTTAGAATCCTGTCCATATTTTCATGAATAATAGGTTTTAAAACCTCTGTAGCCTTTTTACATCGATTGAAAACTCGAGTATCTAAGGTCTCGATGGAAAGTTTCTCATTTCGTATTTTGTTGACTAAAGTATGGGTATACTTATAATCCAGTTCACGAAATAATATAAAGTTTGGTAGATTAATGTAGATTTTTGTTGACCAAAAGTTCAGAATTGATTCAAACGATAACGTATTGAGAGAAATGCGAGTTGGTTCAATTTTTGAAATGTTAAATATCGCATTATTCATGTCAATTCGAGGTTTGTTGAAAAACAGATGGTTTAATTGGTCTCTAGTGCAGAAAACCTCCATTATCTCATCGCTAGCTCCTGACTTATCACCTGTAGCGACGGTCACCTCCGTATCGATATCAGCGACCGCCTTTTCCGCCAACGGTTTTGCCGCGTTTATCATAACACTTAAATACTTTTTTAAATTCTTGTATTTATTGTCTAAGACTTTCGTTACAGCATCAAAGTCCTTCGCACTGCTAAGTTTACTCGAGATTCTTTCCAGCTCTTCCCATTGCGGCCAGTCTTTTAAATACTTCTTTATTATTTTGATGTATATGTCCACTTCTAATTCATGACACGTCTTGACGTCTATGTCAAATTCTTCTTTTAAAATTAGAATGATCTGTGTGTTCGTCATTACGGTGTTTTGCTTGTTTCGTATTAGACGCTTCAGGAGTACCATGATTGGGCGTTCTGCAAAAAGAATAATTAATAATTAATTAAGAATAATTTTAGGGCGAAGTCGTAGCCGGATTTTTTGTGGGAGTTGTCGAATTAATTTAGGGGGAGATTAGATAGTCTAATAACTATACTAATACTTCTTCTTCTCACGAGTCAATAGTCAAAATTTTTATACCACCCCGGCCCGGTAGGTGGCTACATTAATTGCATTCTCCGTGGCCTTATTCCAATCGTTCAGGGAGCAATTATTGTCAGGGCAGTTGGGACAATGATACTAATACGGAAATAGTACGGATTATATTGCGAGTGTGGTGCTGTACAGACTATGGCCCACCTCATGACCTGTCCCACTTGCTCCACCACCTGCACAAAGGAGGCGCTCATGAATGCCGATAAAAGCGCTATCCGCGTTGCTACGCACGGGCTCATAGAACTGCAGCCATCGACATGAAAGAAGTAGTACGGATTTTTTTTACTACATCCTTTTTGTAAATTCTTGTTGTCTTTCAACCCCCAAGCCAATGCATGTTTTACGGCTTATGGTAGAAAACAAGTCGATGACAGAATGATTTGTTTATTTATTTATATAAAAAACTTTTTGCACAAAATTGTACAATGGCGGAGTTAATGCCTTCTTGCCTTATGATTAATTGTATAGGTACTGATTATTTATTATGCTTTTCATACCAAGGCTTTTTTTCTTGATAATGGGATCTTATGGGAGATTCTACACACAATAATGAACATTTTTTGAGAATATTAACCCTGTCGATTCCCTAGTATATATAAAAGCAAGCCCCCTCCGCTTATGGTTAGAAAATCCTGTTCTAGAACTTTAGATTCTACATCTGTGCAAACAGAAATTATACTAAACAAACATACATGCATAATAATAAAATCATTTACTTGATTTAAAATAATAAATATATATATAACCTATGAAACATTTGTCAAAACTAACTAACTTTTTTTCTAAAACTACACACTCATACAATAACTACATACATTCACGTAATATGTGTACACAACTTTTTACTATTTAATAAAGTAAAAAAACAGAAACATTTTGTTATTTTTTTTATAGAAATTCGAGCATGTGTGACCAGCTATATAAATACATCTAGCACAGTGGTTTGAAGTTAATAAAAGCTATGATAAAAAAGTTAAAACATGCAGAAACCAGAAATAATATATTCTAATTGTGCATTTTTGTCCTCAAACTCGTCGCCATCAATTATATGAAATGAAAATACAATTTATAAATAAATTAAAAAACATTAAATTTATTAAAAAAACACCATATTTTAATAATTCACCCTCAACAATTAGTAGCTAGTTATATTACTGTAATGATTTATTATTTCATATATGTATTCGATTAATAATAAATATGATATTTATGTATTTAAAGCCAAAAAATATAGTATAACTTCTAATAAGACTCAATTTTAAAATATAAATATGTTTTGATATAAACACAAAGAGGTCTTTCTTCCTCTCTCGCAGTGCCCGTCAGGGTCCATAATTGACAATTTACCTATATAAAAAACCATTTTAACATTGTGGAGTGTAATAAAGACTTGAATACTTGAATTCTTTAAAATACTTTATTCCTTAGACTAAAAAAAAAAATTAAAAAAAAATGTGTCATACAAAAAAAAAATACTCAAAAGTTCGCGAAGCTCAAACTTTAAATATAGTGTTAGAAATTTAGCATTATCTTAACGTAACAAATCTAATTAAAACGCAGATTTAAAAACACTAGCTAGTCTCAAGTCTCTAAAATTTATTTAGGTCTGAATCTAAGATATTAAAAAAAAAAACTTAAAAAAAAAATACAGCCTTTGGTTGTATATTAAGACCTTGGATTATTGCATTTTAGTCTTGCTTAGATATCCCGAAATACTAGTAACCTTCTGTCTTCTATCCAATAAGTATTTTGTTTAAACAATTTGCACGGTCGGCGTAGTATTTTATTTATTTTTTTATTTTAAAACTTAATGTACAATATCGCACATAGGCGGACTTAATGCCATAGGCATTCTCTACCAGTCAACCTTTGGGTGATGCTGAGAGTAGGGTAGTAGGTGCAAAAGTGGAAGTTTTAATTAAAAGAAGAGTAGAAAAATAAAATAATTATGAGTACACATACATATAGATATAATTACACAAATAACCAAATATACAATTAGTATTTGGCGTTTGTGTAATCCCCAAAGATTTGTTCCGACTCTGAGTGTGCTTTTGCGTGTGAACTACAGGTTTATGCGACCAGGAATTATTCCTAGTGCGGAGGTCGATCCTTTTAAAAAGAAAAAAGTTATAACCATGTTATTATAGGAAACATCCATTAAAATATAAGAAACCATAAAAATCAAGCTTATTATCTCTCATTCCTAGGTTCTTTGACCTTGTAATGTAATAAAATGCAATGCTAAAACTAAGGCTTGCATAGATACACGTTCATTAGTTGTAACTGCACTTCCTCCTAACACAAGCGAATTAAGCTTAGCTGGAGGGGGTTAACAAGAATACTAGTAATTTGTAAATTTGCAATTTACTAGTAAGCTAAAAAAAAAAAACACTTTCACATTTAGTAATACGTAATGGTAATTTTATGATTATAAGTTTTTTTATACAAGCCTAAGTGTTTGTAAAACGAATATAAATGTACACTAGAAAGATAAAATTGTAAAAAATAATACGATAATATAGATATTTGAAATTGAATTGATTCCTCGGTTCACCTTATCGGTTTGCTAACATTCTCAGACTAATATACAACCTGTTTTTAGGCTTTTTTTTTAGTATTTGAAAACAGTTATATTTGATAATAAATAAAAGCCAAGCCATGACAAACAGTTACAGCATGCAAAAACAGTAATTAGGTATTAAAAATGACCATTTTCGTCTTCAAGCTCATCATCATCAATTATATGAGGGCCGGCTGAAAAGGACAAAAATTGTTAGTATTGCAGAAAGTTTATATTAAGCGACCATAAATTAACCTAACAATATTTTTTTTTTAATTTAAGTGTCCAAATCGATATTCTTACAGCTTTGCAAAATAGATAAGAAGCGGAAACTAATTAGAGCCGAGTCGTATCGGTGACGACACATTATCAACTGTTAAAATGACTTATTTTAGTATTATATTATTTATTGAGCGCTATATCCTTTTTCATTTCTGTCTAAAACTACCATTCTGTAAATCTTTTTACACTAATGTCCATCCAAAGGTTGCCTGGAAGAAACCGCGTTGAGCGATAAGGCCGCCCTTTGTGCATATTATGTTGTAATACAACGTTCGTACAATATGTATATCCTATGTTGTATGCAAAATAAAGTTTTATCTACCTATCTATTTATCTAATCAGCTGTTTGCCTCAAATTTCAAGTTCACCACTTACTAATCGCTGAACAAAGGCGCAAATCTGGCGATTATTTTAGTTACAAGTGCCCTAGTTACAAAAAAAAAATGACTTGGAATAGTTCTTACGTAATACAAAAATCTTTAAAAATTATGACTTCTATTAATTTGTAACTTGTTTTATTCAAGTCGTACACCCCTTTTAAGTCCAAAATATGTTGCAACGACTAACTACGTAACTCTATAGCGCGTGGCCCAAAACGAACTAGGCCGTTTATTGCTACGTAGTCGAAATACACCAGTATGGCTATAATAATAACCTTCTTTGATCATTTTCTAACAAAATTAGATACAGACCTCATTGCTTAAATACATTTTAAAAAGAAGCATAAACAAAGATGCACCACGATAATTAAAAAAAAGACCTGTCAAAACAATAACCAAGCACCAGGGCAGGCTCATAATATATCTCTCAATCAGCTATTAGTGAGTGGCGAACTTGAAATTAGACGCAAGCAGCTAATTAACCATTTTAACAATCGATTATAATGTCGATGAACTCGGCCCAAGTCCGCTGGCAACATAACGACCAAACAGTTACAGCATGCAAAACAGTAATAAGGTATTAAAAGCTGACCATTGTCGTCCTCAAACGCATCAGCATTAATTATAAGATGGCGAGCTGAAAAGGACAACATTTGTTAGTATTGGAAAAGTTTATATTATACTTTGTCCATTCCTTTATTTTCTTTTTGACAGATCACGCCTATGAATTACCATTTTTTTTTGTCAGATTAATGTACTACAATAATAATGTACTTTATTGACAAGCGACACTTTTTAGGGAAGTTCACTGTTTGTAACAAACAACCACAGACTATAAATCAAATCGTGAAATGAAATAAATCGATCATTATGAAAAAGAATAATTTGACTTTTTTTGTGTATTGTCTGTATTTTTTTTAAAAAAGAATATAATAATAGTATCAAGATTCCATGAATAATTATTTGCAAGAAATTAAGTCGAAATCTTGGAATGACATATCAAAATGTAAACAAAGGTAACTAGGAAACCGTCATAGACTAAGTATGTGACATTATTATTATATTATTATTTTGTATATTTATTTCATCTAATAAAAACTACTAATAAACGAATAATTAATAATGAACTAAAACCATTTCGATGTAATTAATCGATTGAAAGTTCTTCTTAGACAACAACGATTATGATTTCAAATCGAATCAGTTACGTGTGAAGGCATCCCTAAATGTAATCTGTCAAAAAGAAAATAAAGGAATGGACAGAGTATAAGCCACGTCTCCTGCGACCATGTAATTTTTTTTCACTCACACAAGCACACCCAGTCTCAGAACAAATCTTTACAAATCACACAAAGATTTGTCCCATGTGGGGATCGAACCTACAGCACCAGTGCAGTGGAGAGCGGCGAGGCGACCGCTTAAACCACTACACCACACGTGCAGACAAGTGCTGCGCAGTGAATAAAAGCGAAGTCATGACAAACAGTTACAGCATGCAAAAACAGTAATTAGGTATTAAAAGTTGTAATTTTGATTCATTAGTAGGTAATTAGTTACTAGATATTTATATTCTGCCATAGCACTAATTTTAGTTAAATTTAATAATTATTTGAGTGTGTCCTTGATCTTGCATGTTGGATTCACATCTAGTAGGTGTCAGTCAGGTGCATTGAATTTTAACATGATAATAAAATTAATAAGTCAGATTGTACACCAGTTTTGTGAATTATAATTAAAAAATCGTTTTTTTTATGTATTGTATACCTAGCTTATTGTGCGTATTGGGTTACTGTTAGCGCAATGAGTATCTCATTTAATAAATACATAAATAAATAAAATAAAGCAGTGTTCACGATTTGTTCACCATTTCGTTCACAAATTGGGTTGTTAGTTGATTTGTATATGGGTTGCCATACGAAGAGTACATTAATTTCTACTCTCTTTTGCCAAGCTTAATAAGCACAGTGGTGCGGAGTGAATAAAAGCGAAGTCATGACAAACAGTTACAGCATGCAAAAACAGTAATAAGGTATTAAGTTGACCATTTTCGTCTTCAAGCTCATCATCATCATCAATTATAAGAGGGCCGGCTGAAAAGGACAACATTAATTAGAATAATTAGTATTGGGAAAAGTCTATATTAAGCCAAGTAATGCGACCAAAAAACCATACACCAGACAAAATATTTTGGATAAACAATCAAATTGAAGTGGAACTGGACTTGGCCAAAACCACAACACAATGATTCCCAATAAACACGACAACGTGGCAGACCCAGAAGGAGATGGCGGGAAGAATTAGATTTATACCAAATTGACTGGACACTACAAACCGCAGACAGAGATAAGTGGAAAAAGGGAGGGGAAGCCTTTGCCCTGCAGTGGGACACTATAATATAATCAAATTGACGAGAAGCGTCGTCAACTGCCGTGATTCCCTGTCTGCTACGACCCAAGCACCTGAACGAAACATTTTTACAGCCAAACAAAACGCTTGATTTTGGCTCATTTCTGTTAGAATTGAATGATATTGTTCAAATATCTGTTAGAATTGAATGATATTGTTCAAATATCTGTTAGAATTGAATGATATTGTTCAAATATCGGTCGTACGATATGCAAAGGTGCTCGATCGACAGTAATGTAACGTTACAGCGTCGAAGTTAGTTTTCAAAATTACAGACAAAAGCTCTCGCAGTCTGGGAGCACTCATAAGTATAACACATAACTTATTTATTGGTAAAAATATTACACGTCAATACATATATTTTCATCAAACAAACCATTTGCATATTGACAAATCAATTGATTATTGGAAAAAATTATAATGAAAAAAGTAATCATGAAAGAAAAAAAAACAAACAAAAAAATAACAATTAATGTCAAATAAAAAAATTATAATAATGCAGAATTTCGAATACAATCCTTTAGGGTCGCTGGAGACAGCTATAGAATCGGTTGTTTTGTTAGATATTAACCTTACATCTATACTTATGTTATTGTTCACCCAACTGGTTGACTGATTCATCAATGCAAAGCCTAAACGGCTCGGGCTAGAAACTTGACATTTTGCATGAAGATTGCTTACATAGAGCCGGGGCGCAGTCAGAAGGCATTTTGGCAACTCCACTCCAAAGGGTGCAAAATGAGGAATGAGCGGTTGTTTGTCATTTTTGAAGTTAGAACCACAAACTTTCGTATAGTTAAAATTGAATAAAAATAAAAGAATTTTGTACCGGAGTTTTACTAAAATTTATTCTCAAGAGGGTAAATTTAGGGTTTTTTAGTTAGAAGTGAGTTTCTGCAATAAAACAATAGATGGCGTTGTAAATATTTTAACTTGCGGGCACCGCTGGTTAGTATAACGTTTGACGCGGGTTATCTAATATTACATAACTGTCGGTTATAGATGCCGAACTATATGCCACCTGCATGCATGCCACCGTAAACCCATAATTATTCCTGTATGTCTAAGTAAAAAAATCTTTTTTTTAGATCTTTTGTTATTTCTAAACGAAATTATTCATTTTTAAATTAACCTACAATAAGCATAATATAACATTTCTTAGGTTAAAAATACTAAACTTAAACTGAATGCAAATATAACTGAATGATACCCACCTCTTCGTCGGTTTTCTTTTTTGCAAGAAATTCCCACAAAATCAAATGAAAGCACTAATAAAAAATATTATATTAGTATGATTATGCTATTTAGAATCAAAACTCACCCGATCACCTCTGAAAAAAGGTCAAAGCACACTAGCTACTTCTAGTCGCTAAAAGGCGCGATGCAACCTTAATATCGTTGTTGCAATTTTAAAACCATCTATGTGTAAAATGCAATATTTAAAGAACAATGATAAAAACTGCATTCAGAAAAAATTAATAATCCTTTATTTATAATAAAATATGAAGGAATTATAATATATTCAAATGGAATTTGTATTATGTCAATGTGTCAATTAGATTAATATAAGCAGATTTAAAATTTGCAACGTCAATATGGTCTAAGATGGTCATTATCGGATATCCATAATGTATGTCACACTAATTTTGCTATTTTGGGACTTTTTGCAAATAAATTATTAAATTGCAGCATTTCTGCCAGTGTTTCAAAATTATCATAATTATTTACTTTGATATTTATCAGATTATTATCGGATAATTATCCATCATGATCATTACTCGATCTCCATATTTTCCTACATTTTGACCAAAGTAAAGGTGATAGGCTTATTCCCTATCTTATAACAAATTTAACGGGATATAATCCCACCCCCACGCCCACCACTGTGACTCCTGTGACGCCAGGATCTACAGCGGTAACAACTGAAAGGCACCGTGCATGACACACGGCCAATCCCAGGGAGAGTTACAATTGTCTTGGAACCCGCAACGAATTTAATCACAAGTATATAGTTGGAGTTGGAAAGTATGTATCTTTACTTCCCTCCAGAGCAAAGCGGGAGACTGAGCAATGCCAAATATAGACAAAGTGTCTATATGGAAAGAGTGTAGACACCACGGATAGTGACAAAATTATGGGGCCTAAATTTGATTGCTGTAATAGGTATGGCAGAAACGGCTAAATGCACGGAAATTCTTATAACAAATCATGTGAAGTGTTGTACACTTCTGCCACACCCTTCTGGGTAATATAGGCGTGATGTTATGTTATGTTCGACAAAAAAGCAGTTTTTTGTTATCACCCACATTCTACCCAAATACATATTATCTATATTTCTCAATATTTTTAATAAATGATTGTGTGTGAAGTGTTGTTGATAAACACAACCAGATAACTAAATTTTACACAAGGTTTATTTGAATATGCGCTTAAGTGTCAAATTGCATTGGGATATATGTGTGGAGGCCAATGGTAGCATTACTTTACATTACTTTACATTTTTTAGCAACGCATTTAGATGTTAATTTTTTTAAGATGGCTTTTGTAAATGTTAATTTTTATTTTTTTTTTTAAACTTATTTATTTAGAATTGTATAATTTTCCATATTTAATGGTATATTTTTCAAGATAATTATCACTTCGGTCCCTGATTTCTGTCTTTGTCAAAGGGCTCATTGTCACTATAATAATACGCCTTTTATTCAGATCTTAATTTATTTATTTTTTATTCTACTGAGGTGGCAAACAAGCATACGGCCCGCCTGATGGTAAGCAGTTACTGTAGCCTATGGACACTTGCAACGCCAGGGGCATCACGCGTGCGTTGCCGACCCTTTAAAAGCCTATTTGCACTCTTTTAAAAGAACCCCATGCTGTATTCCCTTGGGAAAACCTTGGCAGGGAGCTCATTCCACAACTTTATCGTGCGTGGGAGAAAATTCCTCGCGAACCGCATATAACTTATAACTTAACTTAAATCTAGCACTCTTAATCTACCATTTGTTTTTTTGACTATCTGAAGATCTGTTTGCTAATTGACAAAGGCCTCCTCCAACCTTTTCCATCGTCACTGGCGCTACACTAATAAATTAAGCATAAATTAGGCAACAAATAATTTCAACTTATGCTCACACAGATAGAACTGATAAGATGTTTTCTTTTTAAAAGGTAACATCACCAAACTTAAGACCCACCCCACCCCCTGTCACACTTTGTTGACCCCTCCTCTCCCCCTTAGTGTATGACATACTCTATGCACAGTCCCTAAGCATCATGTAGTAATGATGAGAGGCAAACTGGTGGGTTTTGATTCACGTCAAGACAAATAAAAGCATTATGAATTAAAGTATAATATATAAATTATATACATATAAGCAGCGATAGCCGAGTGGGAGACCGTAGGACTGCAAAGTCAAAGGTCTTGGGTTCGAACCCACGGCACACACCTCTGTCAATAAATTGTAAAGATTCGTCTTTTTGAAGATATGTATTTATCGTATAAATTATCGCTCGCTAACGGTGAAGGAAAAACATCGTGAGGAAACCTGCATGCCTGAGAGTGCCAAAAAGTACTTGAGGTCCTGTGAAGTCTACCAATCCGCACTTGGCCAGCGTGGTGGACTATGGCCTAGCCCTTCTCATCATGAGAAGAGGCCCGAGCCCAGCAGTGGGACATGCATCTAATATATATTATATTATTATATAAATTATGGGACAAGGTTGCAAGGCAATTTTCTAGAAGTACATTATATTAATATTTGATCTAACTATATTTTTCTAGAAAAAAATAATTAATTTAATGAAAATTACATAAAATTCTGCAGTAATTCTTCAGAATATTTATCCACCAATAGCTTTCTAGCCTATCTCTCTATATAATTAAGTAAAAATTTTGATAAAAAAAAGCTTGATGATTATAGACTAAGCAATGTTAGTGTTGGCCAAAATTATTGAAAGCATGATAATAGAACTCTTTGTATAAAGTATATTCCTTTTTTTTTTCAAACAACTAAGCATTCAGTCTAATTTATGTCATTCGATTCTAGAGATAATGAATAATGTAAAGAGTGGAACTATTTGTTAGTACTTTATATTTTAACATATACATTTCTTTTTTTCAATTAAGTTTAATATAAAACTTTAATATAATTTAAGTACTTAGATATAACATTGTATATTTTGCATACCGATTATGCGGTGAAACGTGTGTATTATTATTAAATTCGTACCATCTTTTTGTCACCATGCTTTAGGCAAATAAGCGTTTCTTTATTTCTTCCTTTCAGCTGTTTTCCAGCTATATCTTATCAAAATCAGTAGAGCAAACATTTTTAAATTAGGTAAGTAACTTTAAATTCGTAAAGTTACTTATCTAATTTAAAAATTTCAACTCCTGTCAACTAAACCAACTAATACATATCATGCACAGTAGGCATATTGGTTAAAGCGGTAGCCTAACAGCTTTTAGCTGCGCTGGTGTTGAGGGTTCAATCATCACACGGGACAAATCTTTGTGTATGGAAAGTGGACTCATTTTTCCGCACTTAGACTCTCATTTGGTCCATTGTGCGTGGGAAAAAAATCTTTGTGTAATTCGCAATAATTTGTTCTGACTCTGGGTGTACTTTGAGCGTGTGAAATGTATGTTTGTGAACAACCCCGCGACACAGGAGTAATGCTAAGTGACAGCTTGTTTCAAAAAAAAAACAAAGATATCATAATTTATAATATTTGTCTGCCCAGTCATGTTAAAGGAATTACATATATAAAGGTAGACATAGGTGTAACATAGATTTTGCCGTTAAGACCACAAACGGCTCAAACATGTATGAAATACATAGGTATCTATTGGTTAACAATATGTTAATAATTTCAATTCACAAATACTGCAGTAGCCAATTTATTCGATAATTTTGCTAATTTTCATTACAGCATTTCATTGCTAATTATAAAATATTTTAAAAAAGGGTGTCCCAAATATCAAACAAAAATTAAATAAAACAAAAACAAAAATTGAACTTACTCTCACCATCGTCTTCGCTGGGCTCAGATTCAATTAATTCAACCGTCTCAGTGTCGTTTGTGGCTTCTTCGTCCATATTAATGCTTTTTATTACAATTTTCAGTAGAATTCAAGAGTTGAATTATTTATATTAAACAAAATGCATGCAAACAAAATTCACCGCAAGCGAGCCAAAGTTAACTGTCAACAATGTCAATGTCAAACTTGTCAAAGATGTCATTTGTCAACACTAAAAGTTGCCACAGAACAATGTTGTAAGGATAGAAATTGTATATATAAGTTTAATTTTATTAATCTTTTTACAAATAATTTAAATAAATTAAAATAGGTAACAGATCTTAAACTAAATTATATAATATATAAATTAATTAGAGAAATACCTAACTATGTACAAACAAGAAAAGAAAATTTTAACAATAATAATTATAATTTAGGATAGAAATTCACTCAGAATGCACTAAACTTGTGTGGCCGCAATGCATAGGGGTCATTGGCGGTAGGCTAATAAAAAGGAGGAAACTCCTGCAGTACCAACCTATCCTCTTTCTAACACGTTGGTTAACAATGCTGCATTATTATAGCTGCATAAAAAGTAGAGTTGTTTAAAGAAGAAGTGAAATATAATTTGTGTATTAGTTTTTAAGTAAACTTATATAGTATCGCATTGGGATGTATCTTGTTATTTTTCTAAGTTACCCAAGGCTATTTCACAATCATACAAAAGTGAGATAACAAACCGTTAATTTGTTCCAGCCCTTGCGACTCCATGCATGTATGCTGCCCGCTTCGGTTCATCCTGCCATACCCTGAAATCGATAACGCTTCAATGGACTTCGACGACGAGACCGTAGATGATTTAGAAACTTAAAACTAATTATCAGCACCGGAACTTCTTTGCTCCATGCATGCTCTAATAAACAACAATATTATATAATACTTTATAGCTTCTCTAACTATATTCAGTAGTTTGTGAGATACGCAGTGGGAGACTAAAATCCTCCACCGCGTATATAAGGATTGTGTAGAATTATTCTTTAAAATCATAAAGAATTTTGTTACATACACAAATTATGATCATTAAATGAATATTTTAGGGACAAACAGTTAAGGCACAATACAGAAACGTCGCAATATAAAATAAATAGAAACGCAGACACGGCGCTCCAATGACTGCAACGTATTCGACAGCAAAAAGTAAAGGTGAGGCGAAGATAAAACGGCAAATAGGAGTGCGCAGGTTCATTTGAACACGTGGCAGCTGCGCGCTTGTTGTTCGCAGTTGTTCGTATCTCACCCGCATCCTGTCAGTTTCATATAGGTACTTGACCGCGACGCGACTGTGCTCTGTCAGCGACGTTTGTGTCAGTGTCTTAAGTCTTTTCTATTTGTTTCATTAATTATTAACTAAAGAAATAATTGATTATTGATGATATATGGTATTAGATATTTTAGCTTATGTACCGTTTTTATTGAATAAAACAAAATTATTTTAAAATATCTTGTTTATTTCTCGAAAATTTTACATTTATTCTTTCACTAAAATATATTTAAGAAGAGTCAATTTGAAAGACAATCAGTAAATTTTAAGAAAAAATGACAATTGAGTGTGCACACAGTGCGTTTCAGGCCATGTAGCTGGGACAACAAAAAATGAGGCTATTGATAGAGGTGGACCTTAAATTTCGGCACGTGAGGCATGATATCGTAGTTCTAAGATGTATGTATCTGGAATATATTTTGGTTTGTAGATGTTTATGGGCTGTACTTGCTACTTCCTTTCAGGATATATGCGCGTTTCCTATATACGCCGTGTAAAGTATAAAAGTATAGTGGCAATGCTTCATGGTAAACGTATCTAAAATAAAACTAATTGAATTTAACTAAAACTAGTGATCGCTAGTGTCGTCGTAAACTCCATAATATAGGTTCAACTAAATGTAAATGACAAATATAGCGAAAATAAATTGATAAAATGTACTTCATTCACCACGGGTATTAGTCAAGAGAAATAGAATATAACTCCATTTGGAAGCGCGTCAACGTCGATTGATTGGTGTGATAGCTTCGGTTGATCGACGGCTGACAGGCGATAAACAATTTGTTTTTCACCTCCCAACTGCCATCGATGTAATCGATACTCGAGTTCGGTTTTTTAACCTCAGTTTATCAAACTAAGATTGAAAAACCGAACTCGACTATTTCCATTCCACCATCGATTGACGCCCAATCGATTGGTGTAATAAAAACTGTTGATTGAGGCCAATCAATGGTGTAATAATACCAATACCATAACCTGTTTACTTAGGGTGACGTTTCAGTTATTTCAATCAGTCATGACGCGAAGTGTTAGCCTTCAAGTTTCGATTAAATCATTCGATTAAAAGCAGTGGTTACTGATTTAGCGGTCACAATCACAATATCGTCTATGGCCATAACCTTTGCGACCTCGGCGTTTCACATCGGTGGTCTTGCTGCAGTCCCGGTAACAGCCCGACCTGGCTCGTGACCTCGATGCTGATCTGTATCAATAATTATTATGTCACTTTTCTACTCTAAATGCTAATCCTGAAATCCCAGGTATGGGATAAGAAAATTCTTAATAACAACATGGAGTCTAGTGTTCAGCCCGATAGTTGGCGACAGGCTCATTCTTATCTAATGGGATTTATAAGGAAACCATCTGGTGGATGGTCTTCTGATACATTATCATCGTCATCTGAATTTGAATTTACCACATTACAGTGGTTTGTTTAGGTCCAATCAAAGATGGCTGTTCATAGGGGCAGGGCCTATCCCCATCAACACAGCGCAATGTCAAACGCCGCTCGGTGCCGCGATTAAGAACTGCCTGACAGAAAAACCCCAACTTTTCTTTTTCTGAGGATTGAACCCGAGTCCTCGTGGCCAGGATGCATCTCTTATCATTTGTCTTCCACGATTAATTTATTTGGCTGATTGGTTTGTAATTTGGTAGCCATACAAATAGCACAGTGGTGGTGGTCCCATTATTTTTTACGGTATATACATATTATTATTACTTCCATAAAAAAAGATTGCTCGCAATTTGCAGATACCAATTACTAGTATTCT
This sequence comes from Hypena proboscidalis, assembly GCA_905147285.1. Taxonomy (NCBI): domain Eukaryota; kingdom Metazoa; phylum Arthropoda; class Insecta; order Lepidoptera; family Erebidae; genus Hypena; species Hypena proboscidalis. The sequence goes on from LR990155.1 coordinate 5,906,222, forward strand.
TGTTAACCCCCTCCAGCCAAGCTAAATTCACTTTGTTAGGAGGACATTCACCTCTGTGGTGTAATGGGCAGGATTTGAACCCACGACCTCTCAATCGTAAGATCGATGCCTTATCCATTGTGCCACGGCCGCTTTTACCAAGCTGTTTAGGTTTTATCAAAGTACCACGTGGGTGGCAGGTAGTTACATTGATAAAAGTGAGCTTGTTTATACCTGGACCGCGATCGCGACCTTGACGCTCTGCCAGTGAGAAGACACTCCTCATTATCGCCTTCTAGCTTCTTCGACAGTACGTCCCTGTACTGGTACACCAGGTACGCGAGCGTAAGAAGACCTGCCAACTAAATGGAAGTTATCATAAGTATTTTCCTACTTCAAATACCACGCCTAAATTACCAATAAGAAGCAGGACAAACTGAAAAGACTAAAGACGCGTCGGCGACGAGGCAGCCGTTCGATAAATTTCCTTACAAAATGTAGAGAAGCGTCGTGATACGATCACAATACTTCGACTAAGTATTATATTATATTCGAAAACTTTCAGAAGATTCGAGGTGCAGACAAGACGTGACAAAAATGCGCGGTGGTTTTACTTTGAATAATTATACTTTGAAAGCAAGCGTCAACGTCTACGCCCGACGTATGGGCGCACAGACGTGACGATTGCGCGTGAATCTTTTTTGTATGAAAATATACCGTCACGTTACGCTCCGCTCTCAGTCAAATGTGACCCTTAACCGTGACGTGTCTTCGATGCGTCCTATTCTCACGTCTATTCTGTTTGTCCGATTTCACCATTAATGTAAAATTTAACAAATATAGAAATAGCAAAACAGCTTCCTCTCTTGCAACCAAACGGTCAGCTGCAAGAATGCGGCTACTTCTACTTTGTTCCTCGTTCTATGGTAATAATTTTGTCTATGATACTTACTTAAAGCCAGGGTCACACCTAACGAATGAAGGCCAACGAACGGATTCGTTGGTCCTATTTTAGATGGCTTAGCCATCGTCAACAAAATGTTAGCACCACGCTTCGGATTTCCGGGTAACGCGAACGAACAATCGATGACATTCGCTAAGCCGTTTAAACTACTCCAAACAGGAACCACAGAGCTTGTTCGTTAGCCTTCGTTCGTAAGGTGTGGACCCTGCTTAATGGAAATCGGTCATTTCAAATTATTTTTATAATAGGCTGAAAGTATAATACAATTAATACAATAGAATCCATTACCAACATTTAGTTAAAAGCAACATTAATTGGTGCACTTAGATTCGTTTATCCAAAGATGGATATCTAACTTATTGATTGATCAGATCAGGGATGGTATGGATATGAAATTTCGGGTACGGATTGATTATTAACAGGATACGGATTGCGATGCGGATATTAAATTATCTTGGATCATCCGTTAGTTTCGGATAATTTTGGTTACGGATGTTAGATTTTCAGGAATTTAAAAGGGAAATATATAAAGCTAATAAATTGGTTTTATTTATATGTCAACATTTGGTACGAATTACATACAACCAGTCTTTGAGTAATTATTACAGCTATATAAAATAAAAATTATTATAAATAAATATTGTGTGCTATCTAATCTGCCTAAAATGAAAATGCACTATGTCATGACTTCGCCTACCTTGTTATATCTGCACCACCTGAAGGTAGACTGGTAGAGAATGCCCAAGGCATTAAGTCCGCCAATATACACGTGTGTATGAAGTTTTATAAATAAATAAATAAATAAATAAATAACAAAAGATTAATCTTATACTTAATCAGTAATTTCCGCTCCACCCCTATCCGATATTATCCGAAACTTTTATTTCGGTATCGGTTTCGGATATTTTTTTATATCAGATATCCGATACTTTCGGTTACGGTTACGGAGCTCGCTAACATCCCTGATCATAATGTTGTTTTTAGAGAGGGACTAGAAATTTGGGACATTTTTTTGGAGAAGTTGAGTTGTCTATACGTTAAGAATTTTACAGAAAGATCTTTTTAGATTGCCAAGTGAGTATTTTTATCAATTTTCTACTTAATTTTCTATAATTTCATCTAGTATACCTATTTCCCGTTTGCTCTAAGATGGCCAAAATTTGTTGGCCCGCTTCTCTATACCTCACCTCTTGTAAGCTCAAATGACACGGTCAAAACAGTCAAAAGGGGTTTTATAAAAAAGAGATATGGTATAAAAAGAAATGCTCTAAAACGTAGCGAATACTCAAACGATGTTATCTCTTTTTGTACTGCACAGAATTGATTCCAACAAGAAAACCATGAGGAAATCAAAAGTAAAGCAGAAAAAGCGTAAACCTACCGCAAAATTAAGCTGCCTGACTCTTACAAAATCGATTATTGAACCGATAATGCCATCGAGTCGACTTGACTCCATAGCTCCAGCGTACCGAGTATACACAAGATTCTGTCAGGAAACCACACTACATGGCCTGAAGCATACTGTAGAAAAGAAACTACACTGGCTCGAAAGGTAAACCTTTTGTATATCGTAAAAATAACACTCGAAATTTTAGTTGATCATAATTTTTACGTCCGAATTTGATTGATGTGCCAAAAATGACGTGTTCTTTTTTTGAAATGTTTTTTTTATCTCACTATCTATTGTCGATGGCGAGATGAGAGCCCGATGCAAACCTCATTATCAACAAAAATTTAAGCGGGTGCGGAACCATTGTTGATCCAGTGGTAAGCGCAAGCGATTGTTGATTATGAGATATCGGGTACGATTCCGGATCGGGCAAAACTGTTAACGTAACTGGTAAAATGGTATAATGGTTGATACCTTCTCTTTTATCAAAATTTATACTTTACTGCTAAAACTTTTTTAGGATCCTCTGGTTTGTGCTGACTGTTAACGCGTTTGGTGGAGCTGTGTACTGTGCGCTCAGTCAATGGTACAGGTAAGGTTTCTCCGCCTTTTAGGAAGGTCGCAAACAGAGGCAGCTATGTATGAAGTTGAAAGTCGAGTTGTGACACTTGTGACGTCATCGAATTGATCGACTCCATAGAAGTGCCGAGCGTTGCGATTACGAGGCGCCTTGCTTCTCTGCTAGGCTTAAAGAAAATAATACGTTAGACTCCAAAGCAGTCATTATCAGTCCATCAGTATATACTTGACAGGTAAAACCTATCAAGCACCCTCCCGGGAAAAAAAAATTATAATACTTTTTTTTTTATATATATACTACGCCCGCAGCAAACGAACGTGTAGTCCACCTGATGGTAAGTGGAGTACAGCCCAAGGACATCAACAATCCACAAAAGCAGATTGCAGATGCGTCGCTGCAGCTGAGGGCTACGGTGTTATGCCTCATGTGCCAGTAATTTCAGGGCCTGATCTCACCACCAAACCGGAACACAGTAATGCAAGCACTACTATTTGGCGGCAGGTTAAAGGTGAGATGGTGGTGCTGCCGCCCTCGAATTCTTCTCCAATATCTCAATACAATAACAGCAGCGATAGCTGACTGGGGGACCGTATGACTGCGATACCAAAGGTCTCGGGTTCAAACCCACGGTACACACCTCTGTCGATAAATGTTTAAGATTCGTCTTTTCGTAGATATGTGTGTATTTATCATATAAATTATCGCTCGGTGAAACGGTGAAGGAAAACATTGTGAGGATATCTGCATGCCTGAGAGTGCCTAAAATGTACTCGAGGTTGTGTGAAGTCTACCAATCTACACTTGGCCAGCGTGGTAGACTATGGGCTAACCCTTCTCATCATGAGAAGAGGTCCGAGCCCAGCAGTAGTACATTTATTAGATACAGGGCTGCTATTATTATTATTATAATAACTGCAAGTATTGCTGTGCTCTAGTCAATGTGAAGCCTGTCTGATGGATATGGAGCCTAATAACCAACATTCTAATATTATTAAAACCGACGTGAGGTAAAGACATTATTATTGAGAATACGGGTTACTCTCGTTATTTTAGCTGGGATATGCCGACTAGTTTCTAGTGATGACGAGGAGCTTCACTGTACGTCATCAACAGCAGAGCAAGTGAATGTGAAAAAATGCGTCATCTCTTGGCTGTAACAGTGTTGATCTTAATTCAAACTTACAGTATGTGAATAGTGACTTATTACATCACATAGATGGCGCTAAAACCAAATAAGGTTCGTCTAGCTAAAAGCTGGCACAAAAAGAGTTGAGAAATTTCGAGTCCGGCAGCATGCGAATCCATAGCTGAATTGGCAAAGCACTTGGGGCGTATACCCAGGGGGTGCAGGTTCGAGTCCTGCTGGATTCTTAATTTTTCAACTTTAACATTTTATAAATTACAAAAAGGCATAGCAAAGCTAAAATTTGCTTTAAAATATTACAAGTATTTGATAAAAATGCGTCATCTCTTGACTGTAACAGTGTTGATCTTAATTCAAACTTACAGTATATGAATAGTGACTTATTACATCACATAGATGGCGCTAAAACCAAATAAGGTTCGTCTAGCTAAAAGCTGGCACAAAAAGAGTTGAGAAATTTCGAGTCCGGCAGCATGCGAATCCATAGCTGAATTGGCAAAGCACTTGGGGCGTATACCCAGGGGGTGCAGGTTCGAGTCCTGCTGGATTCTTAATTTTTCAACTTTAACATTTTATAAATTACAAAAAGGCATAGCAAAGCTAAAATTTGCTTTAAATTATTACAAGAATTTGATAAAAATGCGTCATCTCTTGACTGTAACAGTGTTGATCTTAATTCAAACTTACAGTATGTGAATAGTGACTTATTACATCACATAGATGGCGCTAAAACCAAATAAGGTTCGTCTAGCTAAAAGCTGGCACAAAAAGAGTTGAGAAATTTCGAGTCCGGCAGCATGCGAATCCATAGCTGAATTGGCAAAGCACTTGGGGCGTATACCCAGGGGGTGCAGGTTCGAGTCCTGCTGGATTCTTAATTTTTCAACTTTAACATTTTATAAATAACGTGAGAAACCCGTATTCTCCATATAAAACTAACATTCTACCAGGTATAACTCAGAGCCGGTAGTGGTATCACTACAAAGGGATTACAGGAGCTGGTGGACAACATTTCCAGCTGTCACGGCATGTTTCCTCGACAGAGTGGACGCAGTCAAAGCCAGGGAAGTCATCGAGACGTAAGTATTTTTTGTAGGACCTAAAAGCCCAAGAGCCCGTGGCTGGCCCACCTATGTCATTTTATAAACGCTGAAGAACCTACATTAGAGGCACAAACTGTTTGTGCCTCTAATGTAGGTTAAAACGATCTCCAATATATGACATTTAGATCGTGGTTGCAATAGGAATTAAGAAAAAAGTAGAAAAAAAGTTACGTCGTGGTTCGCAGCGTAATTTTTGAATAATATATTTTGTTCACGATGATGGTAGGAATTGTCCTCTACCATTGGGTCCAACGCCAGATAGACACTCTCAAAATTTTAAAGTTTACTGCGTTACTTTTACTATGACATAACAACCTTTTTTTTAACTGTTGCCCAACGCCGCCATTAAAATATTTAGTGAGCGTTCAGCTTTTATAAAATGACGTAGGTCTGGCGGCCACGGGCTCTGGGGCTAAAATGAAGCCTATCCTATTGGTTTTTCAATAATATTCATGACGACATCAACCATCCACCGCATCTCTATACAAATGCGCGCACCTCGCCATCCCAGCTCTCCGATCTTGCGTCCTCCCATAGGTTTCTTACAACCAACTTTTTTTAGGACTTGGAATGTAACGGAAGAATCAGACACCGAGAAATTCCAGTACTACTACGATTTCATAGAGCTGGTGGCTGACGTCTCCTTCCGTGAGAATCTGCAGAACTTCTGGAAGTACCAGGCCGATGACACCGTAAAGGACATCAATTTGTTAGAGCTGGTGATGATGGTACACCCTAACCTGACCCTGACTGTAGGCACATCGCAGAGCAAACACCAGGTATGGTATTGAAAGAGTTACTCCAGAAGTAAAAGACTACTGGTAGGATAATGGATTTTCCTTCCTGGAAGTTTGAGTTACTAAAATTTATTTGGCTAAGAAGAGGACGAATGAAGATCCACTTTTGAGCGATCCTTTTTCATCCAACTGAGTTGGCAAATGGAGCGCTCTAGGTGCCAAAAAAAGAATGAAACCTTCTCCGTCCCAAGACTCTTGGCGGCTAAGGCGATTCAGCAAAGCTTCTTCACTGGCGCCCCCAGACTCTTGTCGTCTAATGCACTTCAGAACTATTTCTTCTTCAGCGCCTACAGACTCTTTTTCTTATTAATATAACTATTATTGTTGCCAGATACGCTGGAACCCAGTGATGACAGAAGTAGGAATGTGCCTCACCTCCAACTCAGCATATGCGGAATACCAACACATGCATCAGGACATGGTCTGGGAGCCTCAAACACTAATGCAATGCCATTACCATAGCGGGCAGTGCTACGTCAAAGTGGAGTCCAAGAACTACGCCGTTAGGGTAAGATCTTAACCACATAGAGAGGTGGCCAACAGGAGAGTTGAGAAAGGGCCGAGGAGGCGGTTTTTCCCCATCAGGTTGCCATCAGGATTTGACGGACTTTGATGACATCATGACAACTCATCCCATAGTAGTATAACAATGCGCGCCACCTCGGCGCCGTGCCTCCACCTCGACTTTCCTGTTTCTCCCTAAGATAAAAATCACTAAATGTATCTCAAAATCTTTCTTACATTTATTTTATATGTTTCAGTATTTTATCCACTCTCCATACGAGATCTCAACAGCAATTTCAAACCCTACGGGCGAAGTATCGCCGGGGAAGGAACTCATCATAGATTACAAGGTTTTTGTCTTATAATGTGAATGCTCTATGCACTTGTTTTCAGAAATGCGTGTCCAATACTTTTGAATACAAGGTGTAAATGACATTATACCGAAGCTGCTGTACAATTTCCCTAAAAGTTAGTCTTTTTCCAATATTTATTACTAACTCTATTGTATCATATTATATACCTACACCAGGTATAACTCTTTCATGTCTAAAATAAAACATTAATATTAATTATTATTGAGAATACGGGTTACTCACGTTACTTTAGCCGATCCACTACACAAATAGTGATGACGTCGGGCCGCACTGTACGTATTTAACAACAGAGCATCTAACACCCCCTACTACCCCCACCCCCTCTGCAACATCAAGCCTAGTATGTTTGTGAGACGTCGCGCGGAGGCGACGACAAGCGATTAATAGCCCAGTTGATGAATCTACGTACTAGATTCGAAACTAGTCGGCATATCCCGGCTAAAGTAAAGTGAGTAACCCGTATTCTCAATAATAATGTCTTCACCTCACGTCGGTTTTAATAGTAGGTATTATTAATATTAATGTTATTATTTTCTGAAAGGTGGTGGAGATACAAGCGTCTCCTAGCGTGAAGGACTTGAGGACTGAGCAGCGTCGTTGCAAATACCCTGACGAGAAGATCAGTGATTATATACCGGTATAAATTTTAGTCAGTAGAAATGGTTAGCATATGCGGCTTCTTGCTGCAAGGTCACGGGTTTGAGGCCCGGATCGTGCAACCGGACGTTCTGTCAAGAAATTCGCAATAATAATAATAATAAATCATTTATTTCAGGCTGCATAGGCCCATAGATATTTACCTTAACCTAAAAATACATAATTATAAATACACTTCCTTTGCACTAAGACTTCGTGCGTTCCTGGGGTATAGTTCCGCGGAAGCGACGGAAAACAACACCCTGCGGCCAAATACTTTCATCAAGCACCTGTTCCAGTATACAGGTCGGCACTCGCACCACGAACGCCTTGAAGTTGACGTTGCGGCGCGACTCCAACAGCTGCACTCTTACCACATGATTCAGCTTCTGGCTGACATATCTCGCGATATCCTCTGCCTCGGTGGTGTATAATGGCACGAAGTTGAGATTGTGCCATTGTGCTCGGTGGATGGTGATAGGCTCACCTTCTATCACTTGGGATCTAAACTTAACAGATGAAGTGTGGATATTATACTCTTTTGTGCCACCCTTCTTTGAAATATAGGCGTAATAAATATAAAAAACCGGCCAAGTGCGTGTCGGGCCACGCGCAGTAGGGTTCCGTAGCTAGTCGTAACAACATATTTCGACTTAAAAGGGATTTACTATCTGTATTAAACAAGTAACATCTTCATACAAGTCATTACTTTCAAAGGTTTTTCTAATTTGCACGAATTATGTAACTGCATTTTACACTTTGGACCCCTATTCCTCTTGAACTAATGAAGTGAACTTATCCGCTATAGTTTTCCTTTAAAGTTCATTACATGTACAATTTTTTTCAGATTTTGGGATCCAGTAGTTTAGCTTTTAGAGGGGGGGGGACGCTCTACTGGAACAAAAATTTGCTCTTTAAAGTTAATTATCTCGCAAACGGATCTCTAAATCAAAAAACTGTCTTAGCAACCCCTGAACGTTTTTAAAAGTCCTATCTAACAAAACCCCACACTATGGGGTAGGCGACAAAAAAAAAACATCCCTACTTTACATGTAGGGGAGCTACTCGAAAAAAAAATATTTTTCCAAATTTTATTCTACGACTTTCTTTGTATAGTTAACATACATGTTGATGCAAAATTTCAGTTTTCTAGCACCAACGGTTTCATCGCTATGCCTCGGACAGACGGACGGACAGACGGACATGGCGAAACTATAAGGGTTCCTTGTAGGTACTACGGAACCCTAAAAACAAGACTTACAACGCCATCTAGCCCCAATCTAAGTAAAGGCAGCGCCGGATTAACCCTTAGTCAAATTAGGCGACTGCCTATAGGCCCGCATCGTATAGGGCCGCGTGCGTGTACGAAGGAAAAAATAAAAAACCATGTTTAAATACCTAAATAGCGTTTTTGTATGATGTATAGGCATGCATTTTATGCATTATGTAAATTGTGCAACCCTAAGAGTACTTCCCTAAATTACCACCATGTCATACATATTACTTTAACAAATAAACTATTTTGAATTTTGAATGTTAGTCGGTAATGAATGGCGGCGCGGCTTTTAAGGCATTCTGATCGAAAAATTTAGGTATTTTAGAAGTTACACAAATAGGGCCCAAAAATAGTATTGCCTATGGGCCTCGACATGGTTAGTCCGGCACTGGCAGAGGTACTAGAATAACTGATACCAATACACATATAAACTTTTCTTTTGTAAATACATACAATACAGAGAAACACGTAGACTACGACAAACCCCTATGTTCACGCACACAAAGATTTGTCGTAAGCGGGAATCGAAAGAAGAAGATATTATTATTTGATTGCAGGCATACAGCTTCTCTCTTTGCCAGATGCATTGTCGCAGTCGCATGGCAGTCATGTTCTGTGGATGTAGACCGTACTTTCACGTCAAAGGAGGTAAGAGCATTCGAGCATTTTCTATTGGTACTCTAATAAGAACGGAGGATATGTTAGTAGCCTTCTGAACAAAGGTAGGGGTTGATACGATACTTTTTGTTAGACTAGTTAACAGTAATTAAAGTAATGACCGTCATCGATTTCAAGGTTCCCTTACTGCTCTGTAAAAACAATACAGCCAGTATAACAAAATAGATAATATAATGTGCGTGAGTTTGGGTTCGCAATCAAACCAAAAATATATTACCACCACACGATTTATTCGATGAGAACACCTATAGTTATCCACTTAATTCGGTCGCAGACCGCACTAGGTTACATAGTCTTACAAGAATAAGTTACTACCACGCTGGAATAGGCCTGTAGGGCTCCGAGTGGCGAAAACGCCAACGAACACGGTGCGCGTCTGCGTCAGGGGCGCGCGAGGCTGCCGAGGCTAGACTGTATTTACGCGCCATGGCCATGCTGTCTGTTGCGTACGACGGAAGCGCGTTCGCCAAAAGAGACAAACATTCCCGTGCCCGTGTGTTAGAGCGGGATAGCAGCTTTGCTGGCCAGCGGCGGCGTTCTATGACGCTATATTGCTATAATTTGTATCGCGATGGCAAACGCCCCCTAGTGTGACGTTTAGGTAGTTTATTCACTATAAATAAATTTAATAATAATAAGCAAATGAACAGAGTTCGGGGGAAAGGATATTTAAAAAAAATACTAAGTTAATAAATATTGCGCCTCTATGTTAACAAACTCCATCGTATAATAATGCGGCCTTCATAGCAGTGGGGTGATTTTTTTTAATGAATTTGATATATTAGTCAAATTCAATTTAAAATCAACCTGTCAAGAAGAGTTGTGAAAAAAAATTACAATACAACAGTGCTATACTGAAATAAAATTATTTCTTTTAATGTTTTAGTGGTTTAAAGCAATTCATTTGTGTTTAGTTTTATTCCGATTTGTTAATTTGTTTGTGTCGTCCATTTTGTGTTGTGTAAAAGATGGCGTCGTCTGTGACGCGCACGGGATGGCGTGCATCGGGCGGAACGTGGAAATACTCATCAATATACCCAAGAATCTTGCCAAGTGTTCTTGCTTGCCCCAGTGCTCCGAACTCAATTATTATTCACACACAAAGAAGGTCGTTATTCGGTTAGTGGTCTACATTTTATTGGTTAACAAGCTTTCACTCGCGATTTCGTCCGCGTGAAATTGTTACTTATGGCTAACGATTAACCCGCGACTTCGTTTATATAGGTGAGTAAGCAAACATTCTTCAGTGGTGCTTCGCTCCTATTAGCCTTAGCGTTATGATATAATAGCCTATAGCCTTCCTCGATGAATGGGCTATACACACTGAAATAATTTTTCAAATCAGACCAGTAGTTCCTGAGATTAGCGCATTCAAGCAAACAAATAAACAACTCTTCAGCTTTATAATATTAGTATAGAAGTATAGATTAATACCATGATCTTGGTTCAGGTTTATCGAATTCGCGACGCGCTTCTCATAAACGCGAAGTTAACGCATAGTGATTGTAATGTCGCAAAATATTTATTCACGATCAGTCAAGTACAGTACAGCATAGCTCAGTAGGTAGCTCAGAACGTACCTGTCATACTGCACTAATGCACAAAAGTATTTTCTGTTTATCACCTCGAATTTATTATTACCTACAAAAAGCTCTGAAAGACGTAACAAATATACTATTTAAAAAAGGGTTGAGGAACCATCTTGTGCTAAAATGTTAATACAATGTAGGTAACTGATTACTTTAACGATAAAACATTGCATTAAGATACCTCACTAATCGATATAAAAGGTAACTTTTGCAAAAAAAGTGTTGTGCATGCATTTCTGTGTAATTCTGTTGTATTTTTAATTTTATTTTTTGTGTTTTGTTGCTATTAATACGTGTAAATTTGCCAACCCACACAAGACACACTGCAATTGTATAACAACTTTTATAACTCACGTTCATGCTTAGAAGATTTTTATACTTATTCTTGTAAGAGTACTATATTCTTACTCAGCTCAATTGTTAGTTTTACTGTCTTTGAACACCGCTAGAGTCTAGACCCATAATAATTGTATAAATACTAGTTTTAGTTTCGTTAATTTAAAATATTAAAAATAAAAACAACTTCCATTTTTCTTTGTAATCCAACTGTCTATCATGACCTTGAAAAGACATTTAACGTGTTCTATAAACCTACATGAATGGGAGCTCACCTGATAAAGAAGACGAAGAACAAGAGGAGCTGGTGTCTACCATCAAAGTCAACATGATGCCTCCGAAGATCAGACTCAATAGAGATGTTATATTCACTCTCGAGGATTTGTTCGGTGCGTTCTAGTGTCTATGGTTGGTGTTTTGTGTAGTCCTGTGACGTCATATAATTCTTACGTGAAGAAATCTTTTATCTGAAAGAGAGTCCAGCAAGACCCGTTTATTGAAACATATCCCACTGCTGGACACTTTTAGAAAAGCGATTTACGCCACCATGCTGGTCAAATGCAAGACTTTTTTTTTCCCTTACCATAATCACAGATAATATAATACTAGTACAGATACCCAATCTCATACAAAAAATTGACGCCACCTTAAAAAAATTATTTCTGTGAGCTACTTTAATTCACTTTTTATGCCAATAGATGGCCGTACTTGTGAGTAGTCTCAACCGCGCTACCCTAACGCCATCTAGCTTTTGCAAAAGGTAACATAGGTACATGTCGTCCTTGTGTGCGTAAGAATGTGTCTGTGTGCGTGCCAAAGCTGTCAATGTTTTAGAATATTATTATCTGCATTTGTGCGTGTCCGTGTCAGTATGTTACATTACCATGACGTTTGACCTTCTACAGCGCTATAACACTGCTTCATTCAAAATATCAAACGATTTTTTAATGGTTTGCGATTTAAAATGTAATGTAATAAAATAATGATTACTTTCTATTGCAATTGATTTTTATTTAGACTTATGTTAGTTGTTTCATTTTTAAGGTTATACAATACAATATCATTCACCCAAGAATAAATTCATTTTAATATGATAGAGCTTTTGTTAGCACGCTTGAATGATGCACGTAGCCGTGCTATGCGCTAAACTGGTTCTCAGTGTTCCTGTCAAACTTGGTAGGTATACCACTAACAAATTGGAGCCTACCTATGCCAAGGATGTTTCAATTCATAGGTTAGGTATAAATAGCCGGGGCTACTCCCGCGAAGCAGTACTGCATTGGGCTGGCGCTTAAGCAGTTACGGCGGGGCGCGGCGGCGGCGCGGCGCGGCGGAGCGCTGCGGTCTTCCAACCCCTAGCCATAACAGATCGCCGCGCTTAGAACATTCACAGTTCGCGCGCTGTAATAAGTTTCAATTTTGCGTGCAAGACTAGTATTATATTATCTGTGGTGCAAGTGGGTACCTCAGGCGAGGTGTAGGTATAATTTTTACATAAAATAAACTTGACTTTCGTTAGGGAGTGAATCTTCTGTTGTTCCCAAGGACGATATAATATCTATTAACGTTGTTACTTATTTTGCCTATAGGTACCTACTTCAAATAATAATTTCAAGTATTTCAACATTAATGTAAAGACAATTTAAACGTCTTAAGTCAATAAAAGAGTTGCTAAAGAAAGTAGGTAATCTTTATTTATTTCTGGTAAAGTTTGATCGAAAAATCTAAAATCTGTTTATAAAAACGTGCAATCATGTTTGCTTAGCATTGTTCCTACAACTGTCTTCGTTCGCAAAAACGTATTTTTGTAGCAATCTTATTATCGAAATTCTTAGCTAGACTAAGATTGCTTTAAAGGAAGAAGACAAGGGAGGTTTTAGTCATATCACTCAGTACAAAAAACATGTATGTAAATACCCACTAGTGTATCTAGGGGTGCGCTTTGTTTTTCATAAAAAAATTTCTTCATAAAATCGCAATTATTTTCCGAATTTGTTATTAATAACATTTTTCTTTATACTCATTGGCATTCATAATATTGTTTTTCATTCACATCTTTATCCTATTATTTTCTTATATTATAGTTTTTCTTAATGATACCGATCATTCTTTTCAACTCCTAATTATTTTTATTCATACATTTGTTTGTTCTTTTTAATTAATTAATTTCTTCATTTTGAGTGTTACGTTATTTACTCTATTGATATCCATAATGTCAATATAAATATATTAATTATTTATTTATTTAATTGTAAAAAGATCTGAAAAACATCTCACATAAAATATCCACAAGAGCACACAAACAATCCGAAAACTTCTACCGAAGTGAAGGAAACACGCGCGGCCCGTTTATTTGTAAATAAACATTGCAGAAAAACGTTTTGTTTCTGTTCGAAGTACATCACATGACAATTGATATCTATATTATTTTAGATTATAAAAAAATAAAATACATATATATGATTACTTACATTATTAGAAAAACATGTATTTAATATATAATTTAAAAAGTTCGATGATGATTTTATATCTAACTACTATTGGAAGGCAATTGTAGACTCAGAAACTAAACGCGTCATCGTAAGTGAATGTCCAATAATTTAGCATGCTGAGTGACAAAAGCGTCGAACTCCAATTTGTTTATAACTCAATATACACTCACACACTCATACAATGTTAAAATAAAATTGAAATAAGCGCCATCTATTAGCCACAAATAACCTAACCGCATGAATTTTTTACATTTTGTGCCGTATCCAAGACGGCGACTTAGGAGTTAAAGACATAGATTTCTTTTTTCTCTCAAATCACTTTGAAATAATTGAAGAATGCTTTTAACGTTTTATATATACGTGCTTTATTTTTTAAAAATCATATTTTGGTCAAAAGTTGAACAATAGCGTTTATAACAATTTATTATTTTTGCATTGCTATACATAACGCCATCTATGGAAATTTTTAAGAAGTAAAAATCTAATGTTCCTAATGATACCCCATGCCATAATGTAGATAGACTACACGAGTCTGAAAGAAGTTTGTCGTAAAAGATTTTTTTTTAATTTTCACAGCATCCCTGGGTGGTACAACTGCTTTATTTGTGGGTGCCAGTGTCCTCACCGTGGTGGAAACTGGTTTCTTCATCATTCGGAGCTTCATCCAGCTGATATTGAAGCGGCAACAGATTAAAACTGTTCGATTTAAAACTTAAATGTTTTAGTTAAGAACTTATCATAAATTGCCTAAAAAATTGCGTACTTACTAATTATCTTATCCTTTTGAATGCAATGTTCATACCTTCCAGTAGAATCGAATGTTAAAAAGATGTCTGCGTTATTAGCGTTAAGGGACACTTCACCGTAGTTTTGATTGGCACATCCACGACGCATCGTTTTATTCTTCAAATATCAGCAATACATATAATTTACAAGATATTAATGCTGTCTAAATAAATATTAAAATATAAATTAATTGTTTTATTTTGGACCTCTCTTACCAAACTTTCTGTTGACTTTTGAGAACTATAGACTGAAACGGAATGTAGTCTGAACAAATCAACAAAACACGTTATTCCACCGAATATTTTTGTGTTGACATTGACACCATTTTTCAAGTTTCGTCGCTAACACGTATATCGTAAATTCTTTACTCTTGCTGACGTAACCAGAGCAGAACGTAAAGTAAACGTTTATTCAAAATGAGATTTTGTAAGTAGATAATGCAACCAAACGCACTCGTCAATATTGCACACAAATGCTAACTAAACGTAAACGCTGTCAAATGGCCCCTCCCACTTCCAAATGTATTTATTTTCGATGAATCTAACCTAAATTTAACAAAAATAAACAACGAACGAACGACACTCAACCAAAAATCATGTTTTTAAAGATGTTCTCTATATTATATCATAGTTTATATTACGTTTTAACCTCATTTTGTTATTTAATTTCGTTTTTACACACAGTTCTGCCCTATGGCTTGGATATCGGTTTAGTTGGCTGTGGTGCCTATTTTCTGACTAGATTGAAGAAGCCAGGCTATAATAATGTCGTCAGTATATTCGGGCCTGAGGCTCGGACCAAGGAGGGTGAATGTAATCCGGAAAAAGTTGTCCATTGCATCGCGCATAGAGGGGCTGGGTTGGACGCCCCTGAAAACACTATGGAGGCGTTTAAATATGTAAGTAATGTGTACTGTAGCTTTAATGAGTACTACTTATGTTAGAAAAGTGTATAAGTTAGAGAAAAGATTAAAAAAATGTGAAAAGATAAAAAACAAATAATAAAGATAGCATGGAAAGTGATAATAACAAAATATAACTTCTAATTGATTATATTATTTTTATAGCATTTAGCTATGCTTAGCAAATTATACTAAGAAACAGTTGAAAAACATATGGGACCGGCAGGATTTGAATTTTGATTTGTATCCTACCTAAGTTAGGAACAAATGAATGAATGTGACGTCACGAAATGTCGTATCATACAGTTTAGAAATTTAGGGTTCTGGTAAGAGGCGACCGTAGCTGGTTGGTAAAGCGCCTGTCCGGTGTGCAGAAGGTCGCAGGTTCAAATCCTACCGGTCCCATATCTTTTTCGAAGTCACTCAATTGGCTACAAACTCAAGTCAGTCAAGCCAACAGAACCTGGTAAGATGGGGTTTTGTTGCTGAATTGGACCTACAACATACATTGCAAATGTGGTGCTGTGGTCCATTTCATGACCTGTCCCACTTGCTCCACCAACTGCTTAAAGGAAGCGCTCATGAAGTGCATGGGCACACACTGGGCACATAGAAAATGGCTGCAGCCATAGACACGAAAAAAAAGAATTTACTTGATATTTTACCTAATATGGAAGATGGATACTCAATTAAAATACAAGTAAGAATTAAAAGCACGCAATTTACATTTCAGTGTGTGGAACGAGACTGCCAAATAGTAGAATTGGACGTCCGATCGTCAAAAGACGGCAAACTGGTGCTACTCCATGACCAAGGGTTGCAGAGACTAACCGGCAGTAATATCAGTAATGTACATGTTATGGACTGGGATAGAATTAAGGACTATGATGTTGGCCTTACACATCCTAATAGGTAAGTAGTTTTTTTTGTTTTTTTGTATAATAGTGTCTCCATCAGTGTTCGATGTATGTAATAGCATGCACTTGCCTAGGGCTGCGGTAAACTGCTGGTCGCTGCAAGGACAACCTGGCCAAGTGGGGATTCACAAATACATCCAACATTAGTTGCGAATGTGGATCGCCCACCCAAAATATGGCCCATTTGTTGTCCTGCCCACATCTTCCCACCACTTGTACCATGAAAGACCTTATGCAGGCCAACCAAAAAGGCGTCACAGTCGCATCCTATTGGTCTAAAACCATATAGTCATTGATACGATAAGAAGAAGAACTGCTCAAGAGAGTGTGCGGGACCAAAAAACAATACAGTCCTCACTTATCTTGCCAGGGGGTTCAGCAGTGCTTGGGCTCTGAACAGTAATCTGTCACTGGGCTTAATAAATATAAGAAAATTCGCCCGTTTTTTATATAGGAAATTATATGGATATTATCCTCATTGGTCTCTGTTCGTATCTGGTATGGTGGGTATAGATACGTTACAATTACGCCGGCAGTGTACTTTGTTAATACATTATTACTCATTAATGAATATTAATATTGACAATGCAACTGTTTTATCACGTTGCTCCTTATCAGCTCCTAACCAGTACACGCGGCTGCGCTCGCCCGCGCCGTCTCATGGCGATAGTACCCGTTCGGACGTGCACTGCAAAATTTGCGCCAACCAACCACGCTATGGCATTGATCAACACACTGATTGCTCAGCATCCAGAGGTTGATATTTTTTACATGAAGTTTGCTGAATTTTTAAAAATATTTGTCAAATTTATTTGTATGTTATGTAAATTATTTATGTCATAAAAATGTATACCTAGCTTATTGTGCGTATTGGGTAAAACTGTTAGCGCAATAAATAATAAATAATAATAAATAAGACCTGTTTTTACAAAGCATTATAAGGCAGAGGTGAATTATTTGGCAACATAGTAAAGAAAAGCTTTTCTCTACCTCAGGTCACTGTGGGACGAATATAATGATACACGAGATATCTTTTACTCATACAGGTAAAGTCAAAATTAAGTAGTATTGAGTAAAACTCTTAGACAATTATACCAATAGGACTAGTCATTGTCAGGCCCCTGCTGATAAATGTAGGAGAGCGCTGCCAAAGTTGCATCTTCCCACCTGCTTCCCCTCGAGTTTCAGAAGACTATTTGTTTTTTATGGGATATAATCCCACCCACACGCCCACCACTGTGACTCCTGTGAAGCCAGGATCTACAGCGGTAACCAACTGAAAGGCACCGTGCATGGCACACGGGCAATCCCAGGGAGAGTTAAAATTGTCTTGGAACCCGCAACAAATTTAATCAGAAGTATAAGTTGGAGTTTTTTTTTTTTTAAACGCCGCCGCACTATGAATAACTCCTGTGTCGCGGGGGTGTTCACAAACATACATTTCACACACACAAAGCACACCCAGTTGGAAAGTACTTTCCTTTGGAAGACTAATTTATTATTAATTGTTAACAGGCAGGCATGAATCAACTGATAATTGCCTGTAGCCAGTTGTTCTTAGCTTATTTTTCTTTGTGTTTATCATGTCTATTCTTAAACTGGTTTACTACTACTGGGAAAAGTGTTATTTGTGAACTTTCCGTTAAGAAAAGCACAATAGCAGCACGAAGTTGGACTCTAAAACATAACAGGTGAAGTGTGGGTGTTGTACACCTCTGCCACACCCTACTGGGTAATATAGGCGTGATGTTATGTTATGTTCACCTCTGCCTATATTAATAATATGGACCCAATGTTTTTTTTATTTTTGTTCCACAGACATTTTGTATTTTTTTTCTGTCTTCTAACTTATAGTTATAATTTTTTTGTGTAATATTTCAGGAAGCAGTTCCAAGAAGTCCATCTGTGCTTGCTGGACGACGCGCTGGACTACTTGTTGGACAATGACGTCAGAATTATTATTGACATAAAAGGCGAAGACAAGCAGGTGAGCTGTTGAGCAATTTCTGATTTGTCAAATGTTAAACGCTCACTGAATTATATTTTATTACTACTGCAGTGTTCATAATATTATGTATAACGAAAGAGCAAATTTACTATTTTCTTTGAGTGCTAATTTTTAGTCCCAAATTCTATAGTCACTTCACTTCACTTCCCGTCACTTTGTCACAACTAACACACAACACCATCTAGTCACAAACTAAGCAGAGCTTGTACTAAGGGTACTAGAATAACTGATACTAATACATAATATATACTTTTATTTTGTAATAAATACTTGTTATGCATAGAAACACCCAGACTAAGACAAACCCCATGATTATGCACACAAAGATTTGTCTTAAATGGGAATCGAACCCACGACCTCGGCGTCGCAGGCAGGTACACTACCCACTCCGCCATCCGATCGTCATAGTAGAATCACAATGCAGCTAGTGATTCTTTTTTAGAATCTTGAGCGTAGTGAGGTACTTAAAAGCACGAGATATAAATAACTTTGATCTCGAGTCGCACATACAACTTTTCACCTTAGCATCTCGAAAAAGGGTATTATGCTTGAATAGTGTACAATTTTATGTTTGTTTTAAGGTGATAAATGGAATACTGAGCGCGTTCTCTTCAAGGCCTTCGCTGTACAAGTATGCGGCAATCACATGTTTCAATCCTTTCGTCTTGTATCAGGTAAATATTTGAAATACTTATCTTCGAAGCCTTTTTTCCAATTAGGGATCGGCTTCTAGTCAAACGGATTAAGCTGAATATCAGTATTTTACGTGGAGCACAGATATAGATCTACATAGATAACACAAATGCATGTACTTCGCGTGTCTGAACCCCGACCAAGCGTCAAGGTTGGTCGCCGCTAACTTCAGTCCACGCACGTCTTTTGTCCGAGAAAATCATAGCGGACGGCTCCAGTTGAATCGTTTGAATCCTACTGAACGGATGGGCATCGGCGGCATCGGTGTCTTTGAATCGGTTTGGATTTCCCGTCACTAAATTTCGGCTGTGACGTCACAATATGTCGCACCTTTGGGAACAAAGGGTCACTTCTGCATGTTTTCCAACTTTACAGGAGGAGCATTTTAAACTTTTTTTTGTTTCTTTTTTTAAATAGCTCTTTATTACTTTTGTGTATTAAGTCGATTCCTAGGATATAATATTGATTAGGTTTTCACAAATAATCGTGAATAATATAAATACTCTATAGGTAGGGCTTTCTGAGAAACAAGCCATAAACTAAGGGAAGGGTACCAAAAGTGACTTTTTGTTACAAATTGCTAACAGTTATACTGCAGAAGTGACATTATTAAAATATTTATAAACAGAAGTGACGTTATGTTTGCAGCAAAGAAATACAAAATTTGGTAACAAAACGTCAATTTTATCCAGAAGTAACATTAATATTGCAAGAAATATGTAAACATATAAGTTATTACTTACCGTAGTGCCCCTTCGTTTAAAATGCACAAGGTGACACGTCGGCTGTCAACACACTTCTGACCGGTTGAGACGTTACATTTCAAACAATCGTGCTAATCACGCAAAATAAAAGAACGTCACTCCCTCTCTCACAAGGCCGTTTTTCATGCGAATATCACCATTTTTGGTGTGTATATAAAGTCGATTATCGCGGTTTTTTCTGTATATTTAAGTCATTTTTGCAAAAAATTGCAGAAGTGACCCTTTGTTCCCAAAGGTGCGATGTATTAAAAAGTCGGCACGCTTGGTTTCAATACAAATCGTGATACTTGCGATAACTATGTAGATCTATATTTGTGACGTGGAGCGACTGCGACTGTACGCCTATGACTTCCACAACCGAGTACATAGCGATACGATACTCTTTGTTAGACTAGTTGTCAGACTTTCTGACGTCTGACTACCCGTAACGACTGCCATAGATGTTCTAATGGCAACCGGGACCGACGGCTTAACGTGCTCTCCGAGGCACGAAGAAAAACTCGTTATATTAAAGAAACCCATCCACGGCAGACCGCGGTTAGCGTTGCTTAAAGTGTCGGATCGATCAGTCCAGCTTAGATTTAGCCATGAGCTGCGCTTTAAATGTTTACAATATAATTTTCTGAAAATTAAAAAAAAACAACAACATTTCTAACTGACATCTACCTGTATTGACATTTTACTTTACTAACTTTATTTGTTTCTTGACAAAAACTAAGAAAAGTGTTAAGAGCGTGTATTCCTTTTCAAAATGTAACTGTCAATTTTTGTAGTGTTTTGGGAATATTTCGTAAAAACTGAATAAAAGTATGATTTTATTCAACTAACTTTTTAGAATGTGGGCTTTAAAAGGTAAATATGACAATTACATTTAATAACTAAAGCATACTTTTCTATTTTATCAGTTGAAAGAGTATTAACTGTTAAGTTGATAAATTACAAAATTATGCTGTATTTACGAATGAAAGTGTTATATTTACCTTTCAAAATAATTGATTTCTTATAATAAAAAAAAAAATCTTTATTTCATTTATTACCTTGGCAATAATCTGGACATTACATTATTTTATAATTTTTTAACTGTAATTTGTGTCAGACATTGGTAGTTATAGTTTTATTAATTGATCGATTTTATTGATTTTATATTTGCATACTGTATAAACCTATTGTGGCGAAACTACATTTATGTATTGTGATCCTCTGTTAGCCATAAAAGCCAAATAAATTTATTTGAATTGATTAAATTTTAATAGTCTTGTTACTTGAGCAGAATAATTTTAAAATTAAAATAATTGATTTTACATATTAATTAGATTATCTTCATCAAATCTATTGAAAAATAATTTATTTACAACCAACCAAATCAAAAAACAAAAAAAAACTAAATACTTACCTAAAATAAACTACTTATGGTAGAGGAGCCCATTAAGGGATTTCGGGATTTATTCAAGCGCGGCAGATTAATATACAGGGGGATACCTTGTACCCGGTTAAGTACCTCCACCAAACATGAGGCCCATATATACGGCCGCCCGTGCAGGATACAGGATCAGATTAGTAAAAAAAAATTGACCATCAGAAATTCTCGAGCGCGTCAGATTAAAGTAGGGTGAGTTAATTACATCCTAAAAAGTGTATATTCCACTAATCTGTCAATTTGAGAGTGACGCAAAGAAAGGGGAGGGCAGCAAAGTTGTAAAAAAAAAAGTCATCTTGACATTCTCGAGCGTAGCTAATTTTTTTTTATTTTGAAGGATATAATTCAAGAATAATGAAAAATATATAATCTGACGATTTCCGCAAGCCGAAATAACAAAAATTCCTCGATAAAGTTAAATGCGTGCAGCTGCGTGATGCTTACATTTCCTTCTCCGCGTTTCTATTCCTTTCTGACTCTTTCTCT
Organism: Hypena proboscidalis; assembly: GCA_905147285.1. Taxonomy (NCBI): domain Eukaryota; kingdom Metazoa; phylum Arthropoda; class Insecta; order Lepidoptera; family Erebidae; genus Hypena; species Hypena proboscidalis. The sequence goes on from LR990155.1 coordinate 5,928,036, forward strand.
ATCTATTACTCTCTCACTCCGTCTCCACTCTGGTTTCTGCTGCCATGACGAAAAATGAAAAAATGTAATGAAAAATGAAAAATGATCGAAGAAAAATGTTAAAAAAAAAAATTTTGCTGTGCCGTATAAATATAAAATCATTAATTATCATATGAATTTAATTCAATATTATTTAAGATTTTTCTAAATCAATCAATCTAAATCAATAGTTTACAATCGATTATTATGAAAAATTTTAATAATTATGCAAATTAAGTTAGCTGACATATAAATATGATTTTTATTGAAAAAAATATTACAAAAAAATAAAAAATAAATTTCACTTGTAAAAAAACTTCAAAAACTGTAAGTGCAATTTTTAAAAAATATTTTTTTGTTCTAATTTAATTATTAAAAATAAAATCAAAAAATTAAAAACGTCGGCTAACTTAAGTATCATTATTTATTTATTTAACATATATGTTTCTTTTAAAATAGTTCATTATTTATTATTTAACCTAGTGATAATATCTTATTAATTAATATTTATTCAAAAATAATGTTAATTACACGAATTGAAAGACTTTCAAGCTGGGAGAGTTCAAATGCATAGAAATATTATTTCTTTTAACTCAAAATATCACATAAACTATATTTAGAGCTTAAAAATGTCATAATTACAATTTTAAGCGCCCAGGAATGGAACTAGCGGGCAGTTGCAGGGATGGCCTTTTGGGTGTACCGTTTTTCTAATTTATTTTTGTCAGATCAGGCGAATCCCTCTATATAATCGTCAGATTATGAGACAGTACGTTTAGAACATAAAAATGAACCATCTTAATCTGACGCGCTTGAGTATTTCAAAATGGCGAATTTTTTTTGCACATTATGAAAATGGCTGCGAGTTTGCGTCCCATCGAAATCGTCAGATTAGTGAATGAGAGCTTTTTTTTGGTGCACTTAACACTCCCTTAGAAAATCTGACGCGCTCGATTATTTTTATTTTTTTTTCATTTTCAACCCTTACATACAACCACCCGCATCATGCAAACGATCAGATTAACATACGTTCATTGTTAAAAATACGTAGGGCATTGATGCTATCAATATCTGACGCGCTCGAGGATGTCCATGCAACAGTTTTTTTTTACATATTTAAAAATCTATAGCCGCTTCCCCCACCGATGAATAGGTATATCATAATAACATTTTTTTCTTCTTATCATCTAAGCTTTGCAACCCAATAGGTCTCTACGACGCTCGAATAAATCCCCATTTAGCATTGTGGTCTCCCCTACTATTAAAAACTAGCGATAAAAGACTTCCTAACCTAATTCGCTGTCCAAAATAAAAATCAGCATTTCGGCAACATGTTGTATCAACCAACCACGTTGATATTTCTTTAAATAAAGAATGGGCCCCTGGTAATTAACTAATTAATTAATCAATATTAATTAATTCGATTGTTATTGTTGGTTTTACATATCTAGTGTAGACCGTTCCACTGCTATACCTATTTGCTTGGCCATACCGAACCATAAAGTTCTTTATTGACGGATGTCTTTGTTTTTTACAGATTCGTAAGTTCGACTCTCAGATTGTAGGTGCTCTAAGCTACAGGCCGTACTGCTTCAGCGCTTGCGACTATGATGCAGAACACGGACCTAATAATGCTAGGTAAGATCTCCTAGGTATATAAATTATATAGCGTGCTGTGGCAAACTTAGCATGTTTATTTACAGAAAAATATACATATTGGATCTTAAATTAAAATAGTCTAATAACTTTTAAGTTACTGTCAGAAGGCCTCGTTCTCAAAATGCTGGCAGCATTACCGCATTGTAAATATATCTTATGAATGATAATAAAATGAAATTGGACCAAATGAGTTTATACATTATAAATATTTAAAAAAAATAATGAAGGCATATTCACCCATAAAAAAATCTAAATAAATCCACTGTTCCTTTAGCGGGAACTATGATAGTCCAGTAAAACGACTTGTCAGCTTTACAAACTATTTTAATCTTCGATGTACAGTTACAATTAGGAAGTTCGGATGCGAGATGTTACAATGTCCGTGAGGTAGGTATGATTGAATGACATTTTGTATTAAATAAAAATAGTAAGCACTAAGGAAACGCCTGCAGATTTTTAATACAACACAACATGATGATGGTTCTTCACAGTTTTCATGCAGTCGTTGACATCCACAATCTTAATCAAATGTCAAAGGCAGCGTCCCGACTGACTGACTGATAACAATCACTCATAAATAATGAGATAAAGTTAAAATAATAATAAAATTAAAATATAAAAGTAATATTCAAAACTAATATTTTCAATCATAATTAAAAAAATAAATAAAATATATACCATTAAAATCAAAATCAAAAATAAAGTCAAAATCAAAATTAAAATAAAATAAATACCATTTCGAAATTATTATATGTGGTGCCTTGATTGAGCTACCATTTTAATGTCTTGGATTAGATAATAAGTTGGTCACTCATAGTTTGTACACAAGGCTAAGAAGGAACAGCGTTTCAAATCTGACTGTTAGATTCGCTAAAGAATAGTGAGAGTGGTCAATGGACACATAGCTTGTGGACACCTTCCTTTATGAAACGCACCTCCAAAGGTCTTGGGTACCCATGGCCCCGTGCGAGGTCTGGGATCACCCAAGTTGAATAGCACGATTTGCACCAGGTTCGGCGACAACTTGTTGCTGCACAGCTTGAGCCGCGTGGCCGACGCGGCGCACGCGGCGCTGTGGCGCTGGGCGGCGCGCTGCTGCGGCGTCAGCGCCGTGCTGCTGCACAAGGATATCGTCAGTCCGTATGTATACAACACAACTATCTTTTACTGCTGGTAGAGCTCTTGTGAATGAGCTCGACGGCGGCAGCACCACCGTCTCACCTTTAACCTGCCGCCAAATAGTAGTGCTGCCAATACTGTGTTCCGGTTTGGTGGTGAGATCAGGCCCTGAAATTATTGGCACATGAGGCATAACACCATGGTCCTCAGCTGCAGCGACGCATCTATAATCCACTTTTGTGGATTGTTGATGTCCATGGGCTGTACTCCACTTACCATCAGGTGGACTACACGTTCGTTCGCTGTAGGCGTAGTATAAAAAAAAAAACTAAGAAACAGTTGAAAAAGATATGGGACCGTCACGAAATGACGTATCATACTGTTGCGAAATTTCGGGCTCCGGCAAGAGGCGACCGTAGCTGGATGGCTAAAGCGGCTGCCCGGTGTGCAGTAAGGTCGCAGGTTCAAATCCTGCCGGTCCCATATCTTTTTCAACTGTTTCTTAGTATAATTTGCTAAGCATAGCTAAATGTTATAAAAATAATCAATTAGATGTTGAAACAACTATTTTTTAGTGAAGGCTTCAAAGAATACAGAAGTAAATCCACACGTCACATGTTATGTTTAAGTCATGGGAGTATGCCTATCGCCACCTATCACGGACAATTCTTAACTCTGTGCTGCTATTGAGTATTGCCAGACGAAAATCCCAAATAATTTTATTTATTTATTTTATTTTATTATTTAAACTTTTGCACATTTATAAGTACAGAGGCGGACTTAATGCCTAGTGGCATTCTCTAACAGTCAACCTCGGGTGGTGCAGAGAAAAGCAAGGGTAGGTGCAATACGAGCAAAGAACTGAAGTGTTTATAGTGTTGATGTGAATATATATTATTATTATATATATTTGGTAGAAACGAGTACAAATCAATACATACAAGAGGTACATAGATATACAAAATGTTATGAAATATACAGGGTTATTGGGTAAGTCGACCTAGATCCGTTAAGAGGTGGTAGTTCCCATCATTTCTGACTGATCTGACTATGAAACACCCCACCCTAAACCTAACCGTTTTCGAGATATTGGACTTAGAAGGTTTTTTTAAAAAATATCCCGATTTCTTAACTATAGCCTATTTTTTTTGTATCCTATGCCTTTTATTTTTTTTTAATTCTGATTTTTGTGTGCCAGATAAGTTTGTTTATAATTCTCAACCCAAAAAGTGCAAGTATCTGAACCAATGGGATCGTAGTAGACGATTGATACCGTAAAAAAGTAATTAATTTGAAAAAAAAAAATTGTTTCTTTTAGTAATATTTAAAAAAAAATCTATGGCGTTAGTTCTGCAGATGTTTTAAATAATATCTACGTTCCATTAGCTATCCAACAAGGTATCACAAGCTAGGGTCTTATCACAATTCATAGAAAAAAAATCGATAAAAGGCTCCCAGGTAGTAAAAAAAAACAATGGTACTTAAGATTAAACTTCTCTTTTGGGCCAGGAAAGGAAATAAAACAATACAAATAATTATTAAACAACATTTATTTAAATTTATAAATCTTGTTCTACATGGCCGCCTCTGTTTCGCACACACACTCTCATTCGGTGTCTTAGTCCGCTTTTAACTACTACAGTCGTTAAGTCTCTTCGAATTTCGTCAGCAGCCTCAATAATCTTCTGTCTTAATATGTCAATAGTTTCAATTGGATTATTCTCATTGTAGACTAATGTCTTCATGTGTCCCCACACATAAAAATCCATGGGAGTCAGGTCAGGACTTCTTGCTGGCCACGGTATGGGTCCACCTCTTCCGATCCACCTATTAGGATACTCGTTGTCTAGCCATTCCCTGACCCCTCTTCTGTAATGTGCAGGGCAACCGTCGTGTTGGAACTTCATGTTTCTAATCAGATTTAGGGGTAAATCCTCTAATAAATTTGGTAACTCTTCTCTTAGAAAATGTTCGTAAAATTCTCCGTTTAAATTATCAGGTAGAAAGAAGGGCCCAATTAATTTGTTTGCTATGATTCCCATCCAGACATTTAAACTAAATCTTCTTTGTGCGGCTTTTGTCCTCTTCTGGTTAGGATTTTTTTGCGCTTTTGGGGCCCAATAATGAGCGTTGTGGTAATTTGTAATTCCATCTTTATCAAATTTTGATTCATCTGTCCACAAGATTTGTTTTAAAAATGCTGGGTCTTCTAAATCTCCATGAAGCATAAATCTACAAAAGTCTAACCTCCTCACTGGATCTCCCTCTTCGATAACATGTACTGGCGTGTAGTGATAGGGGTAGAGGCCTGCAGTATTCACCGTAAACCACACTTTCCACTGCGAGAGTCCAAGTTCTCGGGCAACAGCATTAGTTGAAGTAGTTGGATCCGCTCTAAACCGTTGAACTATTTGATTATCTTCATCTTCATCATCAACAATGATCCGTGGTCGGCCTAGGTCTGCTCGACGCCTTAAAACAGAGCCAGTCTCTCTGAGTCGCCGGTAAGCGCCGTCAAAGACAGTGACATCCGGTATTCGGCGGCCGGGATAACGTGCAATGTATTCGTCACGAGCTCGTGCAGAAACACCATTGCAGTACCCATAACAAAGTAGAATATCCGCGTATTCCTCGTTCGTGAAGGTTGCCATCTTCAACAGTTCCAATTCAGAAGCACAATTCAAAGTCCAGTTAACAAGCACAGTCACAATTTGTAGGAAACAGTCCAGAAATACAAGCCAAGTCGGGTAAGAAATGAAGAGCACTAAATATCGCATCTACTACGGACGAATCACGGAAGCAGACTAAAACGAAACAATAACAACAAATTGGCCGGGATTATTTTATCTCGCTTGCACCTGGTCAGTTTGTCCCGCTCGCACGCACCACAGCTCCGTGGAAGAACAATAGGACCAAAGAACCCAAATTTGTACTGCTACCTGAGAGCCTTTTATCGATTTTTTTTCTATGAATTGTGATAAGACCCTAGCTTGTGATACCTTGTTGGATAGCTAATGGAACGTAGATATTATTTAAAACATCTGCAGAACTAACGCCATAGATTTTTTTTTAAATATTACTAAAAGAAACAATTTTTTTTTCAAATTAATTACTTTTTTACGGTATCAATCGTCTACTACGATCCCATTGGTTCAGATACTTGCACTTTTTGGGTTGAGAATTATAAACAAACTTATCTGGCACACAAAAATCAGAATTAAAAAAAATAAAAGGCATAGGATACAAAAAAAATAGGCTATAGTTAAGAAATCGGGATATTTTTTAAAAAAACCTTCTAAGTCCAATATCTCGAAAACGGTTAGGTTTAGGGTGGGGTGTTTCATAGTCAGATCAGTCAGAAATGATGGGAACTACCACCTCTTAACGGATCTAGGTCGACTTACCCAATAACCCTGTATAATGTAATATACTTATTACATACGTGAATAAATACAATAATATAATACATAAACAAGAAATATATATAGAAGATGATAAAAGCTAAATTTAACACAATATGATGATTCTGCCAATTGGTCGGTTAGGAGTTAGCGCACTTTAACTTTGAAAGTGAACCGCATTCCAAAGCTTTTGCTCTAGCTAGTCTAAACGATAGAATAAAAAAACCGGCCAAGTGCGTGTCGGGCCACACGCAGTAGGCTTCCGTAGCTAGTCGTAACAACATATTTCGACTTAAAAGGGATTTACTATGTGTATTAAACAAGTAACATCTTCATACAAGTCATTACTTTCAAAGGTTTTTGTAATTTGCACGAATTATTCTAAGTAACTGCATTTTACACTTTGGACCCCAATTACTCTAGAACTAATTAAGTTAAAGTAACCAGATAAATAGCGTCCTTCAGATAGGAAATGTTTGTAGTACACGAAACCAGCTAGCACGTATGACGAGATGTATGAATGTTAAGGAAGCGAAAGAAGTATGTAAGGAGCGAAGCACATGGCGTTCCATCGTCTCTGCCTACCCCCGTGGGATAAAGGCGCGATTTTATATATGGGTGATTATTTGAAATTTGGTTAACTTGGTGTTAGCATCAATTTTCACATATTTATATTAATTTTATCCAATATTTAAAACTACTAAGCGATGTTATAAAGTCCATTTAATTTGGTCACTCATTTTGATATATATTGTAATATTATTTATTACCAAAAATTGCCACTTCTTACTCCAAATATCAGGCCCTAGCCATGTAAGATCTCCCGAATTTAGTATTCATTTCAGTGTAATTATGATTCTATAAGAATAATTTAATTAAACTCCATTTAAACTCGTTTACTATTACATTACGAACATTGTCATTACAATTTAATTTATAATAACATTATGTTTCATTACTTTGCTACAAGTCAAAAAGTGTAAGCGATAAAAAATATCAGGCCCTAGTCATTCACGAAATTCGAAAATACGCGACATCTAAGCATACGGCTTTTTCATAACTAACTCAATACGATAGCATCGTTATGAAGCTAGTTGCAAACACGACCCAAGCCGCGGAAGCCACTTTGTTATTAATGCGATCACCGACTTTGCTGCGGAAACACGCGCTGTGCCAGTCAAACTCTCAGGCCCTAGGTAAGTCGTTTTAAAGAAAGTTTATGACTAATTGATCTCATTACCTATTGTAAATATGAGTTTATCCTGCCTTGTTATTTTGACTGCCTATTAGTTTGATGTTGATTTTAAATAATAGGCTTCATTTGATTTTGCTTCTTTTTGTCAGTCCCTAGACCGTCAGGCCCTAGTCGTAATAGTACCTAGGGCCTGACGCCACATCTAGGGACTGTTGGTAAAGGGTGTGATGCATGGTTTTAAACATAATACCACATCGTATTTGTTGAAGAATATGGCGCCCAGAGAGAAAAAACATTGTCTAAAGAGGGAATTGCGAAAAAAAAAGGCTGTACAGGCAAAAACGACTGGAAAAAAAAATGACTCTGTTTTGCTGGCAGAGTACAAAGAAAAGGAATAAAGGTAATACAAGGCGTGTAAAAAGGACAACGGGATGTGTAAAAGACATGATTCCGCGTGAGCATTCATCAGATTATAGAAAAAAGCAAAAGATTCGTGAAAATACTGTTTACCAATTCCTACTGTGAGCCAATGTTTTGAATAGGAAAACCACAACTGCACGAGGTGTCATTGGTGTTTGTGATTCCCCATTTGGCTAGGTTCCCCCTGCAGCGTCCTACTTGTGTCCGAAGACGTTTAAGAGACTTCCAGAACAGACTTCCAGAATGATAATGATATCGCCGACGTGCCTTACGAACATGTTATAGAAAATTGCCAATTTCTCATTTCATGTGCATAATTATTAATAAGAAAAATGTTGTGATTATCGTTCATTGAATTTGTAAACTTAAGTGATTCATTGTTGTTACAGTTGATTTGGCAGTTAAAATGTGATTTGTCATAACAACCGTGTTTGGCGTCTGTCCCTATCACGTCTTATCAGTCCCTAGAACACTGATTTAAAAAAAACATAAATTTCTCTGAAAATATAAGGTAAAGTGACTGGCCCTTTTAGATGCAGCAAAGTAAATGTTATACACACAACATAGAATATAAACTGTACTGATTTTTAACAAAAAACACCACTTTCTAAATTAGGTCAGAAGTTTACCAAATTTCAAATAATCACCCATATGTATTATGTATGTTTATTTATATTTCAAGAATTTTGAACGAAATATTCTGAGTAACTGCATCTGACATTTCGGACCCCTATTCCTCTTGAACTAATAAAGTGAACTTATCCGCTATAGTTTTCCTTTAAAGTTCATTACATGTACTACCGACACAATTTTTTTCAGATTTTAGGATCCAGTAGTTTAGCTTTTAGAGGGGGGGGGAGCCCCTACTTGAACAAAAATTTGCTCTTTAAAGTTAATTATCTCGCAACCGGATCCCTAAATCAAAAAACTGTCTTAGCAACCCCTAAACGTTTTTAAAAGTCCTATCTAACAATACCCCACACTATGGGGTAGGCGACAAAAAAAAAAACATCCCTACTTTACATGTAGGGGAGCTACCTGAAAAAAAAATATTTTTCCAAATTTTACTCTACGACTTTCTTTGTTTAGTTAACATACATGTTTATGCAAAATTTCAGTTTTCTAGCACCAACGGTTTCGTCGCTATGCCGTGGACAGACAGACGGACATGGCGAAACTATAAGGGTTCCTCGTAGGTACTACGGAACCCTAAAAAGCTAGGCTATTCTTTTACCTAGGCCATACCCGTTGTCCTACTTGAGTGACAAGTGCGATAATGCTAAGCTATGATATGATATCAAATAGTCGTTGTTAGTATTTATGGCCTAGCTCTACGTTGTAAATTTCCTAGCGGCAAGTTCACAAATAACAGTTTGCCCGACTCGGGATTCTAACCCGAGACCTCGCGGCAAAAGGCGCATACGCTAACAACTAGCTCATGTTTTTTTAAATTGAATTCAAAAAAATAGGTACTTTAAGCTAAGTATTCAGGTGTTATTCAAATGGTGTAATGCTGGTCAATTTAGTCGACCGCGGTTTCACCTATACTTTTAGGCATTTTCAAGAGAGTGCGACACGTCACGCCTGAGTCGCTGCCAGTGTTGCACTGCGGGAAGCGGTGCAAAACTGGCTGAATAGACATTACATGAGTAACACAGTAACATGGCACCACGCATATATAATAGACTCCCAGAAGCCATAAAGTGTCTCAATGTTCCACAATTTAAGAAAAGTTTAAAATTGTTTTTAATTAATACGTGTTTTTATAGAGTAGTAGATTTTTTATACGATTGATGTTATTTCTGTTTTATTTTATGTGTTTATAAATGTTTATTATCTCTTAAAAGTGTATTCAATAATATTAGCCTAAAAAATTGCATGCTGTAATTTACAGTGAAACATGTTGGACAATTTACCATGTAAGATCATTATGTAACCATGTTTTCGCAAATAAATATATTGATTGATTGATTGATTGATTGATTGAACACCCGTATTTCATCATTTGAATTATGTTACAAACTCACGTCAGTTTTATTAAAAATATTCAGGTGTTTTTATTTATTTGTTTTTAGTTATTTGTTCTATTTTGACGACCGGATGGCGGAGTGGGTAGTGTACCTGCCTGCGACGCCGAGGTCGCGGGTTCGATTCCCACTTAAGACAAATCTTTGTGTGCATGAACATGGCGGTTTGTCTTAGTCTGGGTGTTTCTATGTATAATAGTATGTATTTACAAAAGAAAAAGTATATATGTATTAGTATCAGTTATTCTAGTACCCATAGAACAAGCTCTGCTTAGTTTGGGACTAGATGGCGTTGTGTGTGAGTTGTAAAATATTTATTTATTATTTTATTTATTTATTTCAGGAGTGAGATCGCCTACTGGAGAGACTTGAACATTCGCTGCTGTGGCTGGTGCGTGAACAGGCCGCTGGAGAAGCTGTACTGGCGCGGAGTGCTCAAGGCGCCATACCTCGCCAATACGTTGCTCGGGGAACCAGAGGTGAGGAATACTAAGAGAGACAGTTGAAAAATTATGGGACCGGCAGTCGTAACCAACTAACTACGGTCGCCTCTTGCCAAGACCGAAATTTCTCAACTGTAGGTTACGTCATTACTTATAGTCATAGGTACTTTAAGCTAAGTATTCAGGTGTTATTCAAATTATGAAATACGGGTGTTACTCACTTAATGTTGGTCTATTTATGCAACCGCGGTTTCACCTATATATTTAGGCATCTTCAAGAGAGTGCGACACGTCGCGCCTGAGTCGCAGCCAGTCTTGCACTGAGTAACACCCAATTAAATGAGTAACACCCGTATTTCATAATTTGAATAATGTTACAAACACACGTCAGTTTAAATAAAAATACTATATTACTATCTATCACCATAAATTGTATAAAAACGCAAATTCAAACCATTACAGATAGAGAAAAAATCTGACGACAAGGACACATACGACCGAGCAGGCCCTCTAATCGACAAGCTCCTCGAACCAGAGAGAAAAATGACGTCGGGACAAAAATAATTTTAATCTATATTCTTTTATATATATTATATTATACCTTTTTGGTAGAGAACGTTGCTACACAAAATATCTTTTGCATATTATTATAGGACAATAATAGACCTACAAATTCTAGAATGTTTGATATAATTGCCGGCCGCGAGAAAAAAAATACGCAAAAATGATCCATCGGCCTGGGCTATTTTGACAAATAATTCAAGTAATATAAATTTTGGAATTACATTGACGACCAAATGACGTTGTGGGTAGTGCCTGCCTGTGACGCCGAGCTCGCGGGTTCGATTCCCGCTTTAGACAAATCTTTGTGTGCATAAACATGGAGGTTGGTCTTCGTCTGGATGTTTCTATGTATAATAAGTATTTATTTGCAAAAGAAATGTAAACATGTATTGGTATCAGTTATTCTAGTACCCATAGTACAAGCTCTGCTTAGTTTGGGACTAGATGGCGTTGTGAAGTGTGATATTTATTTATTTATAATTATTTATTAAAATTTCTGAAGTAGATAACTATTCAGAATTTACAAGTCTTTATTGTCTACTGCTACTTTAGCATGCTTGCTATGGGCATATGTTGGTCAAATGTATTATTTTATAAATTCAAATTCAAATCATTTATTTTCATAGGCGCTTGAACAGGCCATAACATTACAAACAAATGATATAAAAATAAATTATAAGTAATACTAAATTATACTAATTACAATGTTTTGAATAACCGGAGCTTTGATTAATTTTAATCAAACTGTTTAGAATCAGATTAAAACCAATCCAAGTACCAGCTCCGATGGGTATTGCATTATGAGAAGAGCTGGTGAGAAACTCATGTGCACCATCTTTTAAAATGAAAATATAACAATTATTATACATATTATTATGCTGTAAGTATACCCTTCACGCCAGAAACTACAATACTAATTTTTTTTTAATTGGCAGTTGGGTGGGTAGGCTTTTTTAAAAAAAATATTGTCAATAGTATATTTAGTAATTAAATTTATAATTGGCTAATTGGTACAAAGAAATATCTTTTTAATATGTAAATAACAACGACAAAGCTTAGTACTAGTTTTTTGAAACGACGTCATATAAAATACGTACAAACTATACCAAATTTTTAGCTTTTAGTATTATACATTGCGTCCAATAATATTTTATTTATTACACATTTATTTATGAATTTATAATAATTTTGATTATTTTAATATGCTAGACACTACCCAATTTTATAATTTTACGAAATATACAATTTTTATAAGGGTCACAGCGCACTTAACCGACAACGCTCCAGCATGTCGAGATTTCAATCTGTTTTGAATTGAGTTATAATTTTGGTAGCAGTTAGAAAGAATGAAAGAAACATATTTATTCTGACAAAAACAAATTAAAATATAAATAAAACTTACAATACTAAAAAACAATTTTGTCAGAAATGGACTCCATCTGATCATGGCGCTCGAGAGAGAGGACGGACGGTATGAATTTGAAGAAATAAAAATAAACTGAAACTAGAGTACATACCTACATATATCAATTAAAAAAAAAATGTAAGATATAAATTTAAAAAAAACGAACAATACAGAAAAATAGCAAACAACCATGACGTCGACGTTGAGTAAGCTAAAATCTAGATTAATATATTAAATATAATGAATTTTCTTGTTCATAGATGGACAGCAATCGAGAAAAGTTAGAACGTGAATACCGTATCTCAGAAATTGAATGATGAAAGTCAAAGTGTGGAATTAAGATCAATACATATTACCGTATTGTCTTCAACCAAGGTACCAGTTTCGATAATTTTTGGAAGCTAGCTATTGTTAAATTAACAGTTAGAATAGTGATACAATGAATAATATTTTGACGAATACGGGTCACAGCATACTAAAGGGTGTTAATACACCTTCTTCACGTCAATGGAAAACACATGGATAATTTTGCATTATATTTAAATTTAATGTAATAATAAAAAAAAATAATGCACAAAATAAACATTAAAATTTTGTTTGACTAAAAATTTGTCACAAGAACCTCATTATCGTATGTCGATCGAGCGCAATGGTGCGCTCTTATTGCCTCCTTAAACGTCAAGTGCTAAATGGTAGATATTCCACTAATACGCACTAAGCGTTTCGCCTCTACATTTCTTATGCGAACTGCCAAAGAATGGAACGCCTAGCCCGAGTCTGTGTTTACGCTAAGTACAACTTGGATCTCTTCGAAGCAAGAGTGAATAGGTAATAGGTATCTCATAGGTAAGCGTGCTCCACCGTAAACCGCATCATCACTTACCATCAGGTGAGATCGTTCTCAAACGCGTGCCAACATAAAAAAAATCGTGGATCGATCTAGGTGTAATATACAATGTTAACACTGGATATTTCTTAGCACTTTTTCACCAATGTTTAATTCGACGTTAAATGCTGAGTTGTCATCACTCTGTCCTTCAGAGCAATAAGCCAACCGAAGGCGTCATTGCCAGGATGACCACGCTGCCAATTGTGGAAGAACGCTGCTTTTACACGTCGTATAAAACTAGATGCGCGAAATAATCTACCCCTCCCACTTCGCTCCCATCCCATAGATATTTGCTTTCATTCCCTCCATATTGCCTAAGTGCTCTTTGCTATGTCCCGTTCAAATATTGAAGGAGAGAGAGAGCGATCAAATTACGGGTTTAAGAAGTTATTTATTAGACACCGGTGTGGGACCACTTTAGTTTATACTGCAAATGATATTCAAATATAGGCTTGGCACGACCAAGCCCATATTGTGACAATATAACTTAAATTGGAAATATAAATTACAAATACATTTGCTAGCAGCTTGCCACTCGATATGTTTTCAACTTCAACTTTTAGCGGGGGTCGTTGCGGTCTTTAGATAAGTGTGCTGTGACCCTAAACAACTAAAAGTATTGTTTAACCAAAACGTAATGTAAATGTGATTTATTTGTAAGATAATTTATTTTCGTTTTTTAATTTATTAATGTAAAGTTATTTATTTATTTTAAATGTTATTTGTTTTGATTTGAACGGTAATTTATTTATTTTAAATTGTTTCTTAAGATAGTTGCTGTTGTTTGATTTTAAATTTTATTTGAATTTTTGGATTATATTATTTTGTTTGAGCTATTAACATGTTTAATTAGATATAGACATTGGAGTAAGCGCCTTTAATATACAGCTGTTACCTTCGAAGCTGCAGGAGTTGTGTAGAATGGAAAGGCGTGGACTGTAACCAGCGGATTAGCCATATAGCAAGAGTAGCAAATGCTACGGGCCCCGCGAATTGGAGAGCCCCGCGCTCCAACGCCTATCTGACCGTAAAAATAATTTAATTTAAATAGTAGCGTAAAATATCTTGCTTGTAAGAACAAATTTGTGTATATTTTGTAAATACAGACTTGCCCATACTGACCGATATAAATGAGCCAGCTTGTAGAGCATGATTTGCTTAAAAGAACTAGATATGAAAAACGTTATATCTAAATTTGCCCACATATCAAAAACAGTTGTTTTATAATTAATTGTTAATAGTTATGTTTTATTTAATACCATAAACTTTAAAACCTAAAGGGTGGACAAAGGCCCATTATATATAAAAATATTGAAGGGCCCCCTGACAGATTAATCCGGTACTGACTGTAACATTGGTATTGTTTGTGTGGGATGTTTTTGGAGATTCGACTCCTCAATTGTCTCTAACAAATCCGCTCTGTTACTGAGAAAAGTTATACTTTTTAGGGAGCAGCGATAGCTGAGTGGGGGGAGACCGTAGGACTGCGAAGTTAAAGGTCTCGGGTTCGAACCCACGGCACACACCTCTCGTCTTTTCGAAGATATGTGTGTATTTATCAGATAAAATATCGCTCGCTAATGGTAAAGGAAAACATCGTGAGGAAACCTGCATGCTTGAGAGTGCCTAAAAAGTACTCGAGGGTGTGTGAAGTCTACCAATCCGCACTTGGCCAGCGTGGTGGACTATGGCCTTACCCTTCTACTACTGAGAAAAGTTATAAAAATATGTTAAGTTGGAGGTTCAGTCAATGAGTTTCTTAGTTCCTCCCATTGACTGCTAGTAACCTGATTAAGTTTACAATTGCATTTTTGTATAACGTAGCTTCGCAATCCAAGCTTGTAATATTGTCAGATACAAATACAATACATCTTAAACTAAAGTCCACACCTTTTCATTCTACACAACTCCTGCTGAGCTTTGACGGTAACAATAGCAATTTAATTAATATTCGTCATTTTATTACACGTAATATATAATTTATTTTAAAGTACTTTAATGTCAATATTTCTTGTCAGTTAAACAATTTTTATTACTGTTCACATATAGTAATATAATCATCACATAATTATAAGTATGTATAAAAAACAACGAGCTATGATTTTATGTTTTTTATAGAAATTGTTTTTTTTTTTAAGTTTTGGCAATTTTTTTTATACTGCAGTGATAAAAATATCTTGCCGAAAAAAGTATATTGTTATTTTATAATCATAAAATGAGTTAAAATTATTTATAATTTTGTAATATACATACTTGTGCACATTTTGTATACTTAGTGCCTGTTCTACATTCGACAAGTTAAAATTATTCATAGGATAAACGTATAATGAAAATAAATTAAAGTGATCGCCGCGTTTGCTTTGATAATGCGATTGTGTCACTATTATATTCAGTCAGTTATAATTTATCTGATGAGCAATTTTTACTTGACGGTTGAAACCGGCTCGTTTTTTTCTTATTTAATTAACATTTGCTGTGTTTGTCACTACTTATGTGCGGAAACCGCCACAATCATTATGATCATCAGCCTGTAGCAGTCCACTGTTGGACATAGGCCTCTCCCAAGGTGCGATAGTCTACGTTCCTTTGCCTTAAGCATCCAATCGCTACCAGCAATTTAACGCAGATCATCACGCCATCTCGCCATTTGCTATGTATAAATTGTGACATGCTATAATGATATACGAAGTCCAATTTAGCGTGCGAAAAAAGCGACGATTGGCGTTTTTTGAGCGTTTAAAAAACGAGACCGTGTTTTTTCGAGCGTTTAAAAAACGCTAGCGTATTTTTTTTTGTTATTTAACGCATATGCACAAGTACAAACGTGTGGATGAGTCTTAGTCAACCAGTAATGTTTTTTTTACTTTTTTTTGTTACGAATAATATGCTTTATTTATAACCAGAGTATTAATTTACCAAAAATGATAAATTATGTGAAGCAATGCAGCTAGATTTATTTTATGTGTTATTTGCACAAATTCTTGTTTGAATCTGTAATTATTTTGCTCTACGCTGATAATAAAAAATGTGGGCATTTCCGACGCTCAATACATACGCGCGAACCGAATATCATATGCTAGTGTGAGGGAGAGATCCGATGCCACCGTTCGCAATTTATAAGATTGGTCGATTATAAATATGAGGGTAGTTCGACATTTTGGCTTCAGCGAAGAGTAAAATGAGTACATTTGTACAAAGTACTTGTAAGTACACGTGTCCGTGAGTGTATGTACGATGTTTAGCTTATTTTAATAAATATAATTATGACTTTTTTACAAGGCGTTTTATTTCGATACTAGCTGTTGTAGTCCAAGATCCCAGAGCTGACAGACATAACTTATTTTCACACGGATGAAACCTGAAGTTTTCAGTAGCGTCTCGTGTGCCTTGAATACCTACGCGCTTTGTGTAACTTGCCGAGTGACACCTGGGCAGGCACCAGGTGAGAAAGGTAACTAAAAATAAGAGTTATTTAACTTAAATTCACATGGCTGATTTTTACATATGTCATGTAGAATATTATTTTAAAGTAATATCATAAGTGCCAGACACTTTTGATGGACCAGAGCTTTTGCCAGACGCTTTTAGGCTACCCAAAAAATAAATGAACTTTACTTATTTTGATGAAATTAAATCTCAAATGATTGTCTCGATAATTATGATGTATAAAAAATATATGCTATAAACTTATTTACTTTAATATTTATTAATTATTTCCTTGTTAAAGTTAATTTTGTTGAAATAAAGATGCAAAAATCTCAGATTGAAACAGTAAAAGTATTCTTAGTACATTGTTTTTTTTTACTTTGAGGCGCATGCGCATAGTGCTCTCGCCCTCATACTACTAGCTGAATATTTTTTGTCTTAGGGGATCTTTGGTCACTCTGATTTGTCTAAATACTTCAATAACATATTAAAAAATCAGACATGTAAAACTAAGAAAGTTCATTTATTTTTTGGGTAGCTTAAAAGCGTCTGGCAAAAGCTCTGGTCCATCAAAAGTGTCTGGCACTTATGATATTACTTTAAAAAAATTACATGTGTTCTACATGACATATGTAAAAATCAGCCACGTGAATTTAAGTTAAATAACTCTTATTTTTAGTTACCTTTCTCATCTGGTGCCTGCCCAGGTGTCACTCGGCAAGTTACACAAAGCGCGTAGGTATTCAAGGCACACGAGACGCTACTGAAAACTTCAGGTTTCATCCGTGTGAAAATAAGTTATGTCTGTCAGCTCTGGGATCTTACTCTATTGGTCTTCGTGTGCGTTAGAATCGCCGTTCACTTGTCATATTTTGCTTTGAAATGGTTCTATACTAAAGTTATAATAATAATAATTCTAAGTCACATAAGTCAATGGACTGATAGCAAAGAGCCTCGACCAACACCTTAAGAGGCTCGCGTTAGGCAGCTGGACCAGGAACCTGATGCAGAAGGCGGTCCTTTTGTACACGGCACGCATTGTGAGGAGGTTCCTCTCTGGAGCTTTAACCATCGGCAGCTTAGCGGTTTTATTTTAAAATAATTAATAATTCATGAGGAATATACCTACCTTCAAAACTTTTTTCCAGCCAGCAGGACCCTTTTGAGTTTGTAAACTTTTAGACCAAATAGTTATATATTGGAACGAAGTTCCTTATCGCGCGTTGCGAAAGGGGGCTAAACGGAAAAAATTGGGACGAAAAGTTGTAACGACACATTTCGTAGCAATTCTCGTAGCGGCGTAGTAATTATGCTACGTTACAGCTACGGTGCTACATCATCAGACACAGATAAAAAATTTTAAAATAAAAATTTCTTTACTAATTAATCGAAAGGAACTTCGTTCCATCCGGGTGTCCCTTGACACCTCAGTAGTTTTTTTTATTAGCATTTTTATAGTACTTTTCAAATAACCATACGTTTAGTTAGAATATTTTAGTATTTTAGATTGTGGAGTATGAACATCCACAATCCAGAAAGGCAGATTGCTGATCTATCGCTGAGGACTACGGTGTTATGCCTCATATGCCAGTAATTTCAGGGCCTGATCTCTCCAGTGAACCGGGACAGAGTAATGCGATCACTATTATTTGGCGGCGGTTAAAGGTGAGACGGTGGTGTTGCCGCCATCGAGCTCGTTCACAAGAGCTGTACCACCAGTAAAATTGGTGTCGTTTTTACTCCTTTTCGCAACATATTTCATTGCTGCTGTTCTTATTAATCGTAGTGTGGTGTTAAATAATATAATAATACCTACAATTTCCTCCAATAAATGCGCCATCTAAGAAAAAATAATTACCTATTCCATTAGGCGCTGTCTCCACGAGCGAGAGAATCGCGACGAGTCCGCCCTTATATCGTCGGAGAATCTCCACGAACGAGCGATAATTCCGCCGCGTATCGTCGCGAGTCGTAACGGGATCGCAGCGTTTCCGCGGCGACTCGTAACGGTATCGCCGCGTTTCCTTGACGACGCGTTGTAAAAAAAAGAATTCAGTTACGTTTGACAGCGAGCCCGCTGCTAGTAGCGACGGGCTAGCGACGATGTAATGACGTTTCGCACGCTCGTTGCCACTCGTTGCATCGCGGCGATAATATCGCCGTGTGGAGATGGCTCCATAGAGAGTCTATAGAAATACGTGGCACGACGATAATATCGCCGCGATTCACTCGCTCGTGGAGACAGCGCCTTAGGATCAGATGTTCCTGAGATATAAACGTTTAACCAAACGAACTAACTCTTCAGCTGTATATTAGTATGGATTGGGCTGCCAAATAAAACAAAGAAAAAAATCAACATGTTTATTTTAGAAACATTAATACTTATTATTATAATTAATACTTTAGTATCACTTTTTACCCGACTGCGTCAGAAGGAGGGTTATTAAACAATACATCTGTTCGATTGGACAGCTAGGAATGCTCCAATTGGACAGCTGGGAATGACCCAAATCGTTTAATTTTTACCAGCTCGCCATCTTGTGCCAAATTTAACTATTACAGTATTGGTATCACTTATAAAATACTAATCTGCTATTACCATAGGTATTTTGAGTTCCTCGTTTCTTCGCGGGACTACTTAGATTGCGTCTATTTCTAAAAAAAAAAATTTTACAATCTCTATCATCACGTCTATTATAAAAAAAATTGGTACTCAAAACTTCTTTTGTAATCAAAATCTTCTTCAATAATTGTTCAATAATATTACTTTTTTACCACTGTTTAAATCAATATTACTATTAATATCAGTCTATTATCTACGAATACCCTGATTCCTCATTTTCTATAGCTGTTTATTTTAAATTAAGTATTTCTGGTAATTAAAGCCTTCAGTGTTTCATATTGATTAAACTTATTTGCGTTCATTCCATTTCTAGTGATCCCTCATTTCTTCTTTCCCATAGTTCTTTAACTAACGCATTTCTGGCAGCTATACCGGCTTGAGCAGCTATTTCTTCAGAAGCATAATGGGTTAGATCAGAATAATAAAATTATGATCAATGTCTTTTTGTTTTACACTTTCTAGTATTAAATCATTTCCCTTAGAGATGTCGCTAGCATTTTCTTGACGACTCTCTTCAAGGATATCTACAGCATCTGTAGCCGCCACAGCTTTTTTGTAACCACTTTTTTCTTCATCATCATTGTTTTTGTCAATTTTAGCCTTTTTCATATCACTTTCTTTGACGAAATCACTGTTTATTCCACTATGCAGCTCTAAATTTCTGCTCTGTAATCTCTTATTCATTTTTTCCTGCTTCATTTCCCAAAGTAATTTAACCAAACAGTTTCTAGTGTCCAAACCTTCTTGATTCGACACTTTGAATCTCTGATCAACATCTAATCTATATTCCATATTTTCGTCTATATAATCATCGACATATTCCATAGGGACTTCAGCTTTCGTGCATATATTGTGCAATACAGCGCAAGCATTGACAATATTGCAGTAAAACTCTGGGGTATAGCTTAGTTTTGTCTGTAAACATCCGTAGCGGGATCGAAGATAGTTGATTGTAGTTTGTACGTGTCTCCTTGTATTGTAATGTTTATCGTTATAGTACATTTCCGGCTTTGTTAGCTTCGATAGAGTGTTGATTTGAAAATTATATCGTGGGTCCGAGAAGGGTGTCATTGTGTTCTTATTTAAAGTATATAGAGAGTTACCTGGTGAAAAAGATGGTAAATTGAAAAGACCTATATTATTATAATCTATTCAGGGTGTAATTGTTGGTGCCCAGGCGATTATTCCATATTTATGAGAGATTTAATAAAACTTTATCTGATATAATTAATATACTTAATGAGTAAAACTGCATTAATAACTTTTTCAAAATAAAACGAGAAATTACCAAAATTTTAATTTTAATCACTTCCATACAATATTTTACATACATAATTTTAATGATTAAGTTATTATTATGTTTGTTCCGGTGATCATTTCAAAAATATGAGATATCAAAAAAAAAAACTGATATCAAAAGGAAATAAATAATTGAGTAATATTGCGTCCCCAATTTTTTTGAACATATGAGATATATTATATAAAGAAAGATATGTTGAATGTACATTGTTTACGCTCCAACATTTGGCCCAAGGCACCAACTATTAAATTTAAATGTTGCGCTATGTAATAAGTGTTATTCCCAGCTATCCGATTGGACGGCTAGGAATGACTCAAAATAAACAATACATACCAACCAACCAAGCATTGCTAAGTCTCTCGAGTTGTTTTTTTATGGGATGGCGCTCCCAAATGACAGTGTCTTCGGTCACAGCGCCGTGGGTCGCGTCTACGCTCATTATCTGCATGTCGGCGTCGCACACCTAGGATATAACATCACGCCTGTATTACCGAGAAGGGAATGGCAGAGACTTTACATTACATTATTGTTTAGGTCCCAGCAGTGGCGGATTTACAAATTTTTAAGGTTAGGCTGGGCAGTTTTTGCCGCCCTTGCCTCTACAATAGGCATGGTGACTGATCTATAGATAGTAAAATATAGGATACCTTATCTAAACTATAGGTAAACATAAACCAATTGAAATAATTTTTTGTTACATACTATAAATCTAACTCATTTTATGATCATTCAAAGTTTCATGGACGAGTTCATTTTTAAAATACGAAATTATTCGATTTTTTTTTATCATTAAATTACATACACAATTTATAGCAATATTTGTAATAAAACCATTTTTATAAACGCAATATTTCGTATAGCTATCAAACAAAATTCATAACTTCACATACAAAATACTCTATCGTGACGTCACGCTTGAGTAGCCTTTTGTTTGGAGCGTTTGGGCGAGTCTATTATTAATGTGAATTTGAAATTGTATTATCTCAGGCAGTTTATGTTAGGTCAAAGTAATTCTTGTAATGATGTTTCTTATATCAAGAGGTGTTTCAATTACATACAAAAATAAAAATTAGTCATCATGCCTATTGTCAATTCCTAGATTATTTTTACGCTCTATGCTATACCGAATGTAAAGTGACAAAATTTGTTGCAGAGTTCTATCTGTAAAACATCAGAAAACCGAAATGAAATCTTTCTCATTTCTACGAGTATGAGCAAATTATATACAGTAAAAAAAAAACGGATCCCAAATTTGCCGCTGAGTCTACCGTCATCCACTGGGTACAATACAAACTCCGTGCTGATATTGCGGATGGCGGAGTGGGTAGTGTACCTGTCTGCGACGCCGAGGTCGAGGCCGATTGCCAATCTTTGTGTGCATGAACATGGGGGTTTGTCTGGGTGTTTCTATGTTTAATAAGTATGTATTTACAAAAAAAAGGATATAATATATGTATTAGTATCAGTTATTCCAGTACCCATAGTACAAGCTCTGCTTAGTTTGGGACTAGATGGCGTTGTGTGTGAGTTGTGAGATATTTATTTATTTATTATTATTTATTTATTTAACCCGAGACGCCTCATACGCTTCGATCAGACCAACAATGCAATTTCAATTAAACCAATCACAATTTAAAAAAAACATCGTTCATACAATTACATTTTCTGCTATCCAGGTAAAACTATCAAATTACTGCTAAAGGCTGATTTCACCAACATGTTAATCGTTAGTTTAAGGGTAAGCTACAGCTTTCGAACTCTACCCCGTTCAAACATTTAATGAAAAAAAGATCGAAAGATAGGTTTAATAACACCATAGATAAAGAAGTTTGCTGAAATTGCACCAACGACAATTACAAAAAATGCACTAAAAAGTAAGAAATACCTGTGATATTCAACATCATACTCTTTCAGACAAAAAAAATCTAATATCAGTCCAGGCGTCTTCAAGTAATCGGGGCACAAACACGGTAAAAAAAAAACAAAAATGGAATTGAGATCCTCCTCTTTTTTTAAGTTGGGTAATTTAAATAATTTCTACTGACACTTACCACTTGAACATTCAAATAATATTTACTGTTTTCTTTAATAATATAACGTTCCCAGTCCAAGGGCCGCTTAACAGCAATCTTTGTGCATCCCACACAGCCAAGGACGCCTGGTATTCCAAATTGATCGAAAAATCTGAAATATTATATTGATATAAATATAACTCAATATCCACATTTCGACTGTTATGTTTAGTTCCAATGGGATGGGGGATTAACCTATCGCCATCCTCAAGGCACAATTCCAACTCCATGCTGCTATTGAGAATGTCCTGAGATAAAGCCCAAATAACACTTGCCAACCCGGAACTTGAACAAGGCAGTATATTTTTATATAGAAAGTAATGTATAGTTTTCTACCATTTCATTAAGAATTTAAAGATTATAAGAACTTATAGGCGCGACATATGTATGTATTGTATAATGTATAATAATGTATTGAAGCCTCGTCACAAAACATACAAAAAAGACGGTGGGAACAAGACCCAGGCACGATGATTCATCAACTGCACCTTATACGAAAACTAACACAGAAGATACAGGCGACAGAAAGTGGCGCGTTTTCAGTTTAATTTATCAGCCACTCACTGTTTCGTGTTTTGTCCAAAACCTACCCTTTCCATTATTTTAAACACAACGCGTCTCGGTCCCATATCTTTTCTGTAAGTCCCATGCTTAGTTATGTACGAATGGCTACACATCAACCTGTACATTTCCAGTACAAGATGGTCTTGTGTTGTATAGGCTTCCCATGGAAGACCAGCTTATACAGGAAATGTATACATTGTTTGGTAGCTGTGTCGCCACAGCATGTCATCATGGAATGTAGCAGCGTGGCCGACCAACGGGCACTAATTCTTCAGTTACCAATATCGCTTCTGGAAGCCTGCAGCAGTCTTCGGAGGCTGCTTTCCTTCTGGACCGATATAGGCTGTCTGGAGTTAACGGGAAACCTCTCACATACAACGGTCCCATAGGAGGACTAAGTATGGATACTGGTACTGGTACTGGTAGCTGTGTGTACTTAAATGAACATTATACCTTTTCTGAACCATATTGCGTTCTTCCTCATTACTTGGAAACTTAATATACTTTTGCTGAATCGTTGGAGAGTTCAGGCACATTGTAACTTGCTTTACTACTGAGCTGATTTTTTGTGTAGCTATGTAGTTACCGTCCATGCTGCCGATGGAAGTACACTTTGAACCAGATGCGTAGAATGAAAGGGCTATTAGCACCTGGTGAGAAACAAAGAGGTTAGTTAGAAAGTTAGAAACTATTTAGTTTTAAATAATATTAGACGCAGCTGGCTGAAGCTTGTAAGTCATATGACTGAAACAAATGATATCCTAGTTCTTTTAGATGCGGCATATTTATTAAATTTCTTAATATCACTTTAAATAAATTAGGTGCTTTAACCTTTCTTAAACCAACCCTACTGCCTACAGTAAAGTTAAAAGAAAAGCAAATAATATGCACAAAGCATACTGAGTGTTAGAGCAAATTTATACCCAAAGACAATAACTTTGTTGTTTCACTAGTTACGTCACAGTTATATCTCTTATTTGAAAGCTTATGATATGTACATGTTTATTTAAAATCCACCTCTCAAGTGTCATAGTGATTTTTGTTTTATACTAAAGAGGTGTTTTGTTCTGGCTCACTATTGCCTGAAGTTTAGTCAAAATATTTTAAGATTTTTTAAGTTTAACATTTTAAAACACACTAAGGGTCGACACACACCAAAAGCGCGTCGAAACGCAGTGAAGCGAAGCGCAGTTTCAGTGTCATATGAATTTTAACTTTATTTTCATAACTATAATACTTATTATCGCATGAGAAACTCAAACGAGTCGCGCGGATGCCCGCGGCGCCGCGGGAATTCCGGCGAATTCCATGGTAGTAGTAGCGTAGAGTTTCTCATGCGATAATAAGTAGGTATTATAGTAATGAAAACAAAGTTAAAATTCATATGACACTGAAACTGCACTTCGCTTCGCTGCGCTTCGACGCGCTTTTGGTGTGTGTCGACCTTAAGATTAAAATATCTCAAGAATGATTTACCCTTAGTGTCTTCATACACAAAATTGTTATAAATGTGCTGTACTATCACCCCTATTACAAGGTTGTGCTCTAATTAATTAGAAATCACACAGTATTTAAATTTCCAGTTGCAATTTTTAAAGATGGCATTTGTAATGTGCTAAAATATAACTGAACATGCTGATTTTAAATTTCGAAAATTATTAAGGACTAATGATTCACAATATTGCCGCAAAGGTGCGATATAGCTTAGTATTTTTTTACCTTATTCTCCACAGACAGGTCAGAAGGCTTCTTAGAAGCCTTCATCAGTGGCCTTATCTCTTCACATAAGTTTCTCACCAGCTCTTTCGTAATCCGATATTCTTCTAGAAAATCCTCATCATCTAAATTGAACGGATCATCACTTTCCCGCCTTATTTGTAGCTCACGAGCCTCTGCCGCATTAGTTGCCGCGATTTCTTCCTCCATAGCAAAATATAGCCATAGAAGAGACATATGTATGTATAATAAGCTTTCGAAAACTATAATATCTATTTGTTTACTTCTGTTTGTAATTTAGTACAAGTCTCATTAAAAAAATATTTAATAGGTACTTTTTGAATTTTGATGCGTAGGTACTTGACCAAGTTGTCAAAATGTCAATTGATGTCAATGTTCTAGCTAGCATCTCTATAGTACGTCTGTGCAATGTTCACTCTCACCCCGCGGTCCGAATCGCTAATAAATTTGAGCCGCTCACGATCATAATCTAGCCGGTCCGAAATCGTTAGCGCGCTTAAAGTGATTAGATGGCTGTAAGCGCGCTAATAGTTTCGGAGCGGCTTTTAGACTGCTAACTGTCAATCGCAATGTAAACATAGACGAATATTATTAAGGTATAAAATATCAATTCAAAAATAGTTTTAATGTAAATACTAGTCGGTAAAGGCTGTGGGAAAGATAGTTCTGGGAAAAGTAAAAAACTTAGTTCTAAACTACATAAACGTATTTATTCACTTTATTATAAAATAAAACTTCTTACCGGTTCTATTTCTCTCATATTCCTCTGTAAATTCACTGTGCAAATGTATTATTTTTGCAAATTTCGTTATTCCAAGGAGACTTCAAACCACAGATTAAAACAACGACATGGAAGTTTGACATTTAATTTAGGGACGGGAACAAGTGAACGAAAGAACGATTGGGATTGATTTACGTTTTTGTCAGTGATGATGAATTAAAATTGTTCAAAACATTCTCAAATTTATTGAAAGCTGTACTTATATTAAATTAAATTTTATTTAATTTATTTATCGTGAATAACAAATCGTAACGAATTAATCCTTTTCTACAACTAAAGTGACCCATTCGATTGTGCGGTTCGCGCGACTCGGTCCTTTAGATTAGTTCAATCGCGAACGACACATAACTAAATCAAAGTCCATTTTTAACCGACTTAAGCGACTTTTAATTAATTAATATCATTCACTGAATGAATGTTGACGCGCCATTTTGAGTAGTTCACAACAGTTCATTAAATGATTCACATCACTATTTTTTTTCGTCAGCCATTATTGTTTATCTTTTTTGCCAAGTCTATATGAATAGACTATAGTCGATTTTTTTACGGAAATGTCAAGGTTAATATATAAAAAAATGGCGGGTACAATACACAGATGTCCTATACAATAAGAATAAGGGAGATTGATTTTTAAATAGCACCAATAATTGGTTAATAATCTTAGTTTTTAATAGTAGCGAATTATTTTAAGTTGGTTTATTTTTAAGTTGTCTGAATAAATATGTAATACTTTTACTTAATGTTGTTTTTTTCACGCCGATATTATCCAGAAGGGTGTGGCAGAGGTGAACAACACCCACATTTCAACAGTCATGTTTAGGTCCCATTGGATAGGGGGTGAGCCTAACGCCATCTAGCGGGCACAATAACAAATGAAAAGTTAAACAATTTGAATTAACTTTTGAATATAAATTATGAATTATTTTAATGATAAATTATATGAATTGTTATTATTGATGGAATTTATTAATTTATATTAATTTATGATTATTATTAAGTTATTATAAATTGTGGACATTTTACTTTTACTATTGTGTGCGTTACCCCAGCAAAATAATGTCGAAAATAGTAATTTTAATCTTACAGATTTTTAGTTGTCCATCTTCTGTAATAGTAGCGTACATTTTTAAATTTGTTGCACTTATAGTTTTTTTAGTTATTTCAAAAAAACTATTCCTGCTGGGGTAACGTTACTGCAGCCAGACATTTTCATTTTTAATGGGAATATTGAAATAAATATTAGCTATATGATTAGTTGTCTAAACGAGGTAAATGTTGCAAATAATTATGTAATTGTTCTTTCTTCGGCTGCGAAGTTATTCGAGATCCTGCTGGAGTAACGTTTGTGGTTTTGCTGGATCTCTGAAACGGTCAAGCGGATTCTTATCATCTTTTGTACAGTCGCGACCAAAAGTCCATAAGCAATCTCAAAAGGCAATAGTTTGATGTGTAGTTTGACTTACGACACATAACAAATAGACACATGTTGTTAACAAATAATTGTAGTTCATAATTTCAACAACAAGATAAGTGACAAGATGGCCGAGCGGTTAAGGCATGCAGTTAGATGCGTTTATCATTTCACCGCAGGTTCAAATCTCACTTGGTTACTATTATACTTTTTGAAGTTTTTACTTGATTATAAGGAATGGGACAGAAATATAGTATTCTTTATCTTGATCACTTTTTTCACACATTTGTAAATATATAGAAAATGTATGGGGTTTGATGGTGCAAAGGTGGGAGTCACGGTATGATAGGTGTATACAACAGTTAAAAACCCATTGCATGGAAGTGTGGGAAAACTTAAGAGGAACCAGTATATATGTGATAATATTGTAGGGTCCATGCGCAAACGTCTACTTGACTGCATCGAAAATAATGGGGGTTATACGAAATATTAATAATGTTATAATTATTTATAATTTAAGATGTTTTGGTTTTACTAATAAGACGCTGTAACTGAATATTAGCACTTCTGTAAATATTTAATGATCTTCAATGGAGGTTTAGTTTCCTTCTTCTTTTCGTCAAGACAAGCTGTAACCTCAATACATTTATTGTGACGTTACATTAAAAAAAACATCTTCATAAAGTGTAAATCATAATATTAGTCTTCAATAAACGCTGCTGTATACCAATACCTATTATAAGTGGGTATCAACAATTAAATATTTGTTATTAGAACCTCCTGTCCTTGTTGTCATTGTGAATCAATTTAGTAGATAATATTTGTATTATCAATGTTATGAATTGACTAAGTGGGTTACAAAAAAAAATCTTATAAACGGTTACAAGGGAACTTTTTTATTTAGGTAGGAATGTGACGTCACAATTCTCTTTACAATGTATTAATTGTATAAATAAATAAAACGAATAGGGTGAGGTGTCCAACAATGAGCCACCAAAAATTTGTTACTTCATAAGTCGGATTTATGTGAATGTATCTCAACATAATTTTGTGTGGTCATACCCTGGTTATCAAGTTTTAATTTGGCGTTAAAATTATAGTCTAAAATCTAACAAAAAATATGTTTTTTTGATTTCCAAGCAAAACCAAGAAATGGTTAACTGTGTACCAACACCGGTATACAGTGAACCAGCGTTAGGTCTACAATGAACCGGCCGTGTACACAGTGAACCATTAAATTAATTTTATTTAAATAACATATCTGGCTGTAAAGTCATGCAGTATAACGATAGGAAGGTAAATAAGACAATAATAATATGTTTATGATGTAAAGAAAATATTTTTACTTTAATTTCTCAAGCCAATGTTATATTTTACTTAATATTCTGTTATAAACGCAAAAATCAGTCTCGAACATCGTAATTTTAAATAGAAACACACTAGCATATCAATTTTATTGTTATTATTTTGTATCTATTATAACCAGAATACAAATTAACAATTCTGTACCTAAACTCTACCTACAATGATAAACTCTAAGAGATCTAAATAACAATCAGTCTCAAATAACATTATCAGTCTTCCATAATTCGAACTAAGACATAAGTCCGATAGGAACTAAAAAAAACAACTTCTTCTAAACATATAATATAGAAACAAAATATAGACTTAGCCTTATTGAAACTAAAAAACAAACTTCTAAACATCAGAAATGACAACATACTACATACATAACATATCATACTATCATAACATACGCCATCTGCATTGCTTCTTTGGTATGCCCACCTTTCTTCCTTTTCTCGACCTTCGATCGCCCCATTCTAAAAAGAACATTAATTTTTATAAGTTTGAGCAATTACAACAGCTTAGCTACCTGTTTCTGCCAATAAGAGAAAAACAAATTAAAAAGAAAATGTGGATTCATGCGGTTCATTGTGTACCACGTCTTTGTGGCTCATTGTGAACCAACTTCCATTTTAGAGGTTTTAGGTTATGTAAAAAAAAAACAGAACAACATGGCGGCTAATTGATATTTGGCAATTATAGCCAAGTAGCCATTCTTCAAAATGAATTAATTTCATGTGTTATAAGTGATAAAAAGCTAGCAATATTAAATAACACAAATCTTACCTTTTTTGTTGTTTTGGTGTCGAAAACTGTTAAACACGTCACCACACGTGCGCTTCTGGCGCGAGCTAACCGTCGACTGGGAAGCGCGGGGGGTATTATATTAGAGCGTATTTTTGCCAATAGCACGGTTGGGCAACGTCGCAAATTCAAAATACAGCGTTGGCTCAATGTGTACTACTGGCTCATTGTTGGACACCTCACCCTAAACATTTTTACCATCATTCAACATGACTTTTTTATTTCTACCTTACAACAATGACAATAAAAAAAAAAATACGTAAGTAGTTTAATAATAATAACATATTTAATTTATTAGTTATTATTATTATATTAATCAAAAATCTTATAAACGGTTACAAGAGAACTTTTTTTATTTAGGTAGGAATGTGACGTCACAATGCTCTTAAAAGTTTATTAATTGTATAAATAAATAAATCGAATGAACATTGTTATCATCATTCAGCGTGACTTTTTTTATTTCTACCTTACAACAATGAAAATAAAAATAAAAAATTACGTAAATAGTTAAATAATAAACATATTGATATAATAACTAATAAGTTAAATATATAACATATTTAACTTATTAGTTATTATATCAATATGTAACTATTTATATATTGTATACATGTATTGTATCGCAATTTAAGCATGAATACCTAACAAGTTTGTGCTTAAAATGTTACAAATATTATTATGATTTCGTATAAACAAAACACAACCACAAATCAACTAAGCTTCAAACTCAGATTTAGTTGATCGTGATCCCAATGTTTACCCGATATAGCTACCTACCTGCTCATGATAGATAGATGCGAATTCAAAAAACCGGTCGCCACTGTGACGCGTTTAGTACGAATGCGACAACATTTCGTTAGTGTGTGTACTGGCTGTATCGGGCTCGTGCCGTTCATAGCAATGTAGTCCTTAGCATGGCTATGGACTTATGAGCGTTTACTGTACATGGTCTTTTAAGAATTAGTTTCAATGGGTACACCTATTATAGTAGAACTTTTTATGTAATAATTTTATATTGCATTACAACTAATAGCATAAACCTCTTTTCGCAGAATATCGTTTGTCATAAACTCATTTAGCATACATTGGAACCCATAATTCTGTAAGTCAGAATCATCTGTACGCATAATTTTGATATCCATAATAATCACAATGTATAATCATCACATCGCAGAAAGTTCAAAACCAGATTCATCTTTTGGCATATAATTCTTATCCATAACTATTTAAAAGTGGAACCATCATTTCGCATAATGCTTACAGCAAGAATCATCTTTTATGATTATTGCAATAAATAAAAGTTGATTTAATGATAATTATTTGGTTTTTATATCCTTGCCCATGAGAGCATGTTCATTTCTGGCACTCGCCGGCCGCTGCCGCGGCACGCTCGCTTCGCTCGCTAGCTCGTGCATAAGAGGTCACAGTTCTAACCTAACCTAACCTACGCATTTTTAAAGAAGAAAGTAACCCAATCTATATTATTCTAATTGAAATTCTATGATCTTCATAGTATGCCTAGTCAAATTATGCCAAATAATCTGTAGGTACTCTAAATGAACGTTATGCTAAATGAAATTATACAAAATTTTACCTATGCCAAAGGTAAATATGCCAATAAAAATTCTACTATCTTAAATGTATGCCATTCTAAATTCGGTCATAAGCACATTATGCCTAAAAATATTTATGTCAAATATTTTTTATGCCTAATAAATGATCGACTAAAGAAGTTTCTGCGAAGTCAGTTATCCCAAATAGGTTTCGGAGTATCAAGTTTCTACCAAATAGACCGCACCCGTTTCAATTTGTTGGGCAATAAAAAAATGAAATTAATGTACCGTTCAAAAGTTATTTAATGAAATATAAAAACACTTAAATAGGTCCTAACACCTTACAGGCTGTCAAGAAAGAGTTGAAATTAATAGGGGCGCTAGAGTGCTGTTGTACTGTTCGTATGGCAACCCATATAGTTCACTTCCCAGGACTTGATACTTAGATGTATATAAAAAAAAAAAAAAACTATTATTACCCATTATATCGAAAGCTGTAGCTAATCGTTAAACGTCGGTTTAACACGATGAAATCGGCACTAAGTAATAGTAAAAATAATGTAATTCATTTGTACAGCCAGCAGTCATAAATTAGTTTCCGTTTCCAGACTATTTTGCCAAGCTGATTTGTGGTTTTACTGTCCTCTGTTTTTATCAATTACCAGAAAATAAAAGAAAAATATATTTGAAAAATATTTTATTTTAAGTATTTAAATAAATCTTTTCTTTCTATACATATTATTAAACTGCCTCGTTGGTCTAGTGGTTAGCGTTAAAAAAATTGAACTTTTTGTCTAATAGCACACAAATCAAAGTTATCTAACACATTCTTCGGACGACCTTTTCGGTTTTTTCCTGGTGTAAGAAATACGCCTCTATTTTGTGCTCCTCTTCGTGCAATTCTTCGAATAGTACTTACTGATTTACCTGAATTAATTAAAAATCATAGATAAAGCAGAAAAGATAAAGCAGTCAGTGATATTATTTTATGTTATTTACTTAAACTATACTCAAGTATCAACATTAACCTAGTCGCGCTATACCGCAACACTGAGTACATACAACAAACGTCAACTAAACCAATGTGCTAGTTTTAATTATTAAATAATACGCTTATTTCAGCAACAAATTCAAAACAGCTTTGGTTTTATCCATTACCTATACTTGATTTGACTAAAAACAACATGTTAAACTCTCACATACCGGTCATATCAGCGGTTCTTTGATATAAACATTGCCGATATCCGAAAGAATTTTTTTTACCTCATATATCATTAAACATTTTTTATATACATTGTAAATTATTTCTCTTCCAGACCTTCGGATAGTTTTATTCATTGTTTATTACTTTTCCTGTTTTAATTGCCGTTTTATACTCTTATAAATATTATTTATTTTAGTAGTGAAGTGAGCTTGTTTTTCCGTTTCAATTGCGGCCAGAACAATACCTTCATATCCTTATAAGTCATAAAAAGGTTATCTGATTTTGAGGATTTGTACTGCATAAGATATCTGTCGCGTAAACGCATCATATCTTTGACAGTGTCAGTGATCCATGGATAGCCTTTTTCTTTTACGAGCTTTTTTTTATATGGAGCATGTAAGTCAAATAATTTAGTGATATAGTCATTAAATAAGCTCACCATAACATTTGTATCTTCTTTAGAAATTATATCTTCCCAGCATATTCTTTCAAGATCCCTGTTGAATAGATTCAGTATGATGTTGCCCAAGGGCCTATAGATGATCCATTGAGGGATAGGTTTATGCTTTTTTATTTTAAATTCCACAGACACAACAGCATGGTGTCCTAGGTCAGGTCAATGCAAAACTGAGACCTTCAATACATGTGCATCTGTGCAGACAAGGCCTATCAATGTTTCACTGTGGTCAGTGTAATGAGTGGGTTCAGATACTACATTTACAAGATTCATACAATGCAGAAAACTGTTTATTAGTTTTGATTTACTGTCAGAATGATTGAGAGTGTTGATGGTAAAATCGCCAAGTAATATTATTTTGTCTACATTGACAATAGGACATCAAAAAATATATTTAAGTCCTGCCAAGGGGGTCTGTAGGCAGTGCCTATGACTATGTTGAGAGAGTTCACCTTTAACCTGAGCCACATCTGCTCAACCTGAGGGGCATGCGGATATGGCTCATTTAGTACGCGGAGTCCACGTCGCAGATAGAACCCAACGCCACCACCGCGTCCGTTTCTCACAGTGTCTGATCTCGGCATATGTCGAAGCCTATAGTTAGGCACTGACGGGGCACGAGCTTCCTCTTTCTCTCTGATCCACGTCTCATTCACTGCCATTATGTCTACAGACAGTTCCTCCATGGCGAAAATAAATCGCTTGCTTATTGCAAGACCGACATAACGAAAAAAACATCATTTTACAGGACGGTAGTTTTAAACTTTGAATCTTTAGTATTTCAATAAAAAAACACTGTTTTTGTTCAGAAGTATTTTAATCAGTCTTGTACATTAACTAACTTTTCATATTAAGTAGTCACAATGTGTTATCCTAAACACACTGTTTTCAAAAACCAAATTAAAAATCAAGTTCTTCACTTAGGTCATTATTGTAGCAAAAAGTTACCTAGAAAAAGTATTACCTACTCGTAATTATGTCATCCTAATAAAAACAATAAAGAAAACACAATTTAAATTACTTTATGTTTAATTACAAAAGTGACATAACACAAAATAATCCTACATTGTAACAATATTTATTTAAATAGAGGTACTTATCATTTGCTGCAATATAGTATTATTCCAAAATATGACGTCCTTCACGAGCAAGATGCGAGCGTTGGCCTTGAAAACTTTGGTTTAACTGAGATGGAACGATATTGAAATTACAAACGATGCGCGTCGACAGCGCGCAATTTAGACATTTATCGCCATCTGGCGAATTGGAATTGAAGCATGCTGTTGTCTTTATTGCACCAAAAAATAGATCGATAAAGCTTTGTTTTTACATACTTATCTCAAAATATTAAGATTTTGAAATATGTCGTTGTTGCAATAAGCAAGCGAAATTCCTCATGCCGCGTACCAAGCGAGCCCGCATTGAACGGACCAACTTTTAACTGTTTACTTTTATGCATGATATAACACAATGTAAGTAAGTGCGAAATTATTACAAACTAATGGCTTAAACCTGTATAAGTATTTATATTTTAATTTGAAATGATCTATATCTATAGCATAGTATTGTATCCTATAATTTGTTTCATATTCTCAATCTCACTTAATGTTCCTGCAATAGTATTATTACTTAGATTTTCAATATTTATCGCTCTGTTATGTTTCTTGTTTGATTCTATGCAAAAATGTAAATTGGTTGTATTACACTGGAATAAGACTATGGCATAGTTACAAGTAGAAATGTTTATAATTACATTAGGCCTAGACATAGGCAGAAAATTAATCCATGCTTTTGTCGTGAAAAGCCATCTGCATCTGGTGCTAATAAAGTAAAGAAGAGGATTACCTTTATAGATGATGCAAAATCAGAAAGTGATGTATCTTTATACAAAGAAAATCCTCTACAACAAGATTCTTCATCACTTGCAGCTACTCCACCAAAGGTGTCTGAATCCAGTACAAGCATTGCATCTACAAATGAAGATATAGAAAAATGCAATGTTTGCAGCATACTTTGCGCTTAATTGTAAAAAAGCTAATGATGTATATTGGAATCCCTGTGGACTGCTATTTTTTAGTTCATTTAATACATAAACACACCCACATACCACATGAACATAATATATATTAATGTGTTTGAAAAAAATTAAATTAAATAGTACCTTTTCCGAACTAGAAGATAATTTTGGACTGTCATTATCATATTGCAGTAAATTATTCCTGAAAAATATTCCACTTATAGCTAGCTTTTTACGCCCTTTTATTGTAAATTTAAATAAAAAATCTATCAGAAAGACTTTACCTATTTCATTTCGACACAACTATCACAATGTAAGTTGTATTATTGATTGCTTGGAAATTGACATACATAAGCCTTCCAAAGCCCTATTTCAAGCGTTAACTTGGTCAGATTATAAGAAAGGTAATACTGTAAAGTTTTTGATATCATGTACGCCTAATGGTCTCGTCAATTTTATTTCTCCTGGTTTTGGGGGCAGAGCAAGTGATGTCTAAATATGTGCAATTTTGTAATAGAGGAGGAAAAAAGCTAGAGCTACATTTAAAATATAAAGAACATTCACTATCAGAAACAAACGAGATTTCTTTCTTAGGTATAATTTTAGATGACAAATGCAATTGGAAGGCTCATGTTCATGAACAGTCGGGTAAATATGAAAGAAAATCAACCGCTTTGCCTACCTATGCCTTATGGCGGCTAACTAAAATTGCCAACAAAAAAACAGCAGTAAAAGCATACCACGGTTTTGTTGCATCCAGTTTAAGATATGGAATTATCCTCTGGGGCAATTCAGTCCATATAAAAAGAGCATTCATAGCCCAGAAACAATGTGTGCGATCAATTTGTAATGTCTCTCCGTGGACAAGCTGTAAGCCATTGTTCTGTAAATTGTCATTGTTAACTGTGCCATGTATTTATATTTTGAAAATGTGTATTTTTGTAAAAACTAATTCTAATTTGTTTTTACCCAAGAAACATATGTGTACATTCAATACCCGTTATCCTGATAAACTTGCTATACCTACAATCAGGACTGAGCTATGTAGACGTAACGCCTATGTGATGGCTATTAAAATATTTAACCATCTACCCCGTGATGTACGAAACTTACCAACAAATAAATTTAGAAGCCAGTTATTTACGTTTCTACGTGAAAAATGTTTCTATTCTGTGGATGAGTTTTTAAAATATAAGATATAATTAGAATGTAAGTAATATTGATATATTGTAAAGTAAATATTTCTAGTTTGTAAGTTTATGTTTGTATGCCATAATATTACATGGCAAATGTGTAGAGCTAAATTATTACCATAACACCTGTAAAAACCACATTTTCACAAATAAAGTATTTGTATTTGTCACTATTGTGGAAAATTGCAACTTTCTAGATTATTTAGAACCAGGTAGGTATTGTCTTTTTCTTCTTCGTCGTGTCGATGGCTGAGTCAAATTAAATTTTGACTTGCCATCGTGGTGAAAGGATTAGCCAATTCGCTTTGAAGAACTCGCGAATTGCCCAGGGTGCGCCGGACGTAGGGAATCGTTGTGTACGTCACTCGGGGAGGCTCCTTTCATGCACCCCTGTCATATTAGCTGATAGAGGATTCAAGCATGTGGAACAAACATTGAGTCAAAAAGGAATCAAAGTTATCTAAAGAAGAAGTAAGGCAAACACAAATTATTGCCAGTTTAAGGATTCATGTGGAAAGAGTCATTAGGCGTATAAGAGAGTTTAGCACACAGATATAGATCTACATAGATAACGCAGATGCATGTACTTCGCGTGTCTCAACCCCGACCAAGCGTCGAGGTTGGTCGCCTCTAACTTCAGTCCACGCGCGTCTTTTGTCAGAGAAAATCATAGCGGACGGCTCCAGTTGAACGTACTGGGCGGATTGGCATCGGCGGCATCGATGTCTTTGAATCGGTTTGGATTTCCCGTCACTAAATTTCGGCTGTGACGTCACAAAAGGTATTGAAAAGTCGGCACGCTTGGTTTCAATACAAATCGTGATACTTGCGTTATCTATGTAGATCTATATCTGTGGTTTAGCATGTTAAAGCAACACTCTGTCATCAATCATAATTTCTTAAGAGTACTCAATGATATTATAGTTATATCATATGCACATAAACATTCAGGACTCTCTTATTAAATAGTTTATTTATTCTGAACTAGCTGTTACCTGCATCTTTAATTTTATCAAAATCGGGCCAGCCGTTTAGAAGATTAGCCAATACAAGCAGACAGACAGACAGACAAAAATTTTAAAAACTATATTTTAGGCATAGGTATCATGCAAGTAACTGAAAAAAACATTGTTATTTTGATATTAAAAACAGTCACTTCAATTTTATTTATTTGTATTGATATGCTATTATTATGACTTTTACAAATAGGACTCTAGACTGACAGCATTATAATTAATCCAACTGCAAAATATTATGGTTTTATTACTGCTGTGCTAACTGCATCGAAGCATCTGAACTGCAATTTTTCTGGAGTGTTTTATATGTATAAAAGATAGGTATTCAATTAATTAGTTGTGCATTCTATTTATATTTGGGTATTTTTATGATTTATTAAATAAAACATTTGAAAACTTTTAGTATACATTTATTTTTAATTATCCTTCATTGTACAGTCAGCAAAATAAGTAGCTGAACTCACATTTTCCACATCAAAAATATCATTAATATTAAATGACTTCTACACTACGAATTAATAGTGGAAAAATATTAGTTTTCCAAAAAGATGTTACATTTTATAACAAATTACTCACATATTCAGTGTCATAGTCAACTACAATAACATCCACTTTTTTTGAGTCTTCAAAGTCAGGGTGAGCTACACAAAAGTAACCTTTTCTCATTTTGGTAGCAAACATTTTTCAATTCAATTCAATTCATTTATTTTCTGCAAATACAGGTACAAAAGGTGACAAATTTATTCTTATGATCTTAGACCGTATATCGCCGGCAAGCATGCAAATT
The DNA here is from genome assembly GCA_905147285.1 of Hypena proboscidalis. NCBI lineage: Eukaryota > Metazoa > Arthropoda > Insecta > Lepidoptera > Erebidae > Hypena > Hypena proboscidalis. The sequence goes on from LR990155.1 coordinate 5,965,468, forward strand.
ATAGTAGGTACATGAAAAATTTATACAAATACAATAAATTAAGAATTACATAATTAATATTTCAAATAGTAAAATTCAAATACATTAAGACTATAAACTAAAGAAACAGTAACAAACATATTTTTTACACTTTTATTTATTTGGTTTCAGAGATGAAAAACAAATCGGACCTAGGAAGTATCACATAAAATCATTACAACGTTTTTATCCGTAAGATAGTCGTCTATCAAGTAGTATGCTTTACTAGTCAACATAGCCATAAGATTTTTTTTAAAAATGTGTATATTTGCCATTTTTATAAGCGCTTTGGGTAATTTATTGTAAATCTTAGGAGCCACGCCTAAGAGATTTTTATTATAGATGGCCTTATTATGTTGCCTGGAGCGTATTTTACCGGCATGTCTGCAACTATTTAGTGTTTCGTATAGGTGAAAGTTAAGTCTGACAAACATAATGACTTCAAATATATAGAGACTAGGTAGTGTTAGTATATGTAGGCTCACAAATAATTTGTAGTTGAATTTGAGCTCGGTACTTTTCTAAAATGATGCCATTACGAATGTAATTAGTTTTGGTCCTCTCAGATGTTGGACACTTGACCTCAATTACAGCTTCTTTACAGATTCCACCTGGAGATGCAGCGATCATGGGGTACTGAGGTGACAGAAACAGTCCGCAGGGCTTCACTTTCTTTTTTAGAATATTTTGCACAGTTTTAATCACTGTTGATTCTAGTCTTCGGCCCCTTGTCATGGCAGGTGTGTCTGGGGGTTTAGCTCCCATTATTGCAGCTACTAAAGATCCATCTGATGTTTGGCAGCGACTTACATCAAAAACTTTAGATGCTGTGATGCAAGCATAACGAAGGTAATGCCACAGAGGATTGTTACACTGATTTTTTGTTGCAGTTTCTATGTCAGCCAGAACATTGTCATTAAGTGTCTCTGTTAGTAACCCTAATACTCTGTCAACATCATTTAGGTCATCACTGGCTTGCATGATAAAGTTATGTAATGAAAACTGTCTGACATCACTGTGCTTGAAATCTGGTTGATATTTCAAAAGCTCACAGTTTGTAATTTTCCTTTTTTTTTGCTTCTTGAACAAACTCTGTGAGGAGGCTAGCATTAGTTTCACATTGTGGAGCTGGCTTGCACAACTGTTCTACAGTCACATATTTTAAGGTTGTACCTACTCTGGAGAGTGTTGGCTTCTTCCAGTAACATTCCACCTCAGTGCAAGAAGGTTCCTCTGTGCGGCGATGGGTCCACATGAGGAATGCCACTGCATGTTTACAACCACCAGCTGAAGCTGCACAGTCCAAGCACTGACAAATAACAATTTCACCCTTATTCTCGTCTATTAGCATCGTAACGTTGTATGAGCTGCTTCTCACTTTGTGCTCCGGACATAATATATATCTTACACTTCACTGTGCAAAGACCTGCCTCGCGACGTAGTTGCACATATCCAATGGCATCATCCCCATACGATTCCCTCGCAGACCTGCAAAAGTAAATAAAAAACAGTTAAAGTTCACTGTCACATAACAATATTGCTATTAATAAATAGTAATATTGTTATGTTAAACGTTCACTGTCCGTTCGAAATACTTACTTCGAAACTGCACCAAACTAACATCTATTGTTTATAACATAACCTATAAAAGTTCTTGTTTGCTGTGGAAGTTCATCGTTACTTCACTTTTTTATGATATATAAGTTAGAACTAAAGTGTTAATTAAACTTACTTTGCTGTTTTCACATTTCTTAGCTCCGTAGCAATAAAATCGGCATTATTTTTAAAAAATAATCCGACCATGATTGCGTCGACTTGGGGCAGGTTTCTGCTGTCTGCTTTTACAAAGTCGTTGTCCATGGTAAAAGTACTTAATAGAATTTGATAAAAATTGCAAATAAATCACACAAAAACAATGGCAAAGGAAATCCAGGAAAATCTTATTATATCAACTTAGCTCTTGAGTAGGCGTACGATGTTTACTTACTGCCATATGACGTCAGTGTTGCCACCTCAATTTTAGAAATAGGGCAGTTGAAGAAAATAAAAAGGGCTAGATCGGGCTGTCAACGTGAACTAAAAAAAAAACTATAAACTCCAACTATTACAATGTTCTATGAAAAACCTCAAATTACAAAGATGAACTTCAGTCGAATGACTTTCAATGAGGGAAAAATAAATGTTCTTTCATATTATTTTTATATTACAAAAAACAATTGATTTATCAACTTATGAAAAAATAGTGTTTTAATACACATCTTAAATTAGTCGGTTTATAAAAAGAAAACGCTCCAGGAATTCCCCGCCGACTCTGTAGACTCCACGGGGAAGACCCGGACCGGCGCGGCGTAGAAATGCGGTATGTTGCCATAATCGAACAAATGGTATCAACGGATTATCTACAAACATCAATATCTATGACACAAATGTAAAAAGGGCTAAATAATTAAACAACGACTTCACCTACAATAAAAAGTGCTAGATCTAGCCCCAAAAGGGGTAAGGTGGCAACACTGTATGACGTCGTCATAAGTCCGACCAATCAGGAGCGTTTTGTGTCACGTGACAATCGTTCATAAATATTATGCATTTTTATTTACGGAATATAAAATATATTAAATAATATTTTCAACTTACGATTAAATAACCATTTTTAAACACATAATCTATACTGATTACAGTAATTGATACTTTATTTTTCGGATTGTCAAATAGCCGTGCCGAACCTACTGAAACCTTTTGTACTCCGTAAAACAAAATACACAAGACGCTATTCTATTGTTAATTATTATTTTTAATTGTATAATTGCACTGATTTCAATTATTGTAATTAATTAATCTGGCAACATATTTTTGTACCGGTCGAGTGGTCGATCGTTTGAGTAAAAAAATATGAAAAGTGGTGGGTAGTGAGTTAATAAAAAGGTTGTACTGGATTGTCTCCAGTTAGTTGAATTCCGGTGACCGTTGTGAAAACGTCGATTACGCGAAGTGCTGTGTTAATGACTTTAATTATTGAGAACATTTGTGTTAAAACTTTAGTAGAGCGGTTTAACTGTAAAGTGCGTTTTATATCAGAAAAAGGAGGAGCAGTCGAAGAGCTTCTACATCAAGTTCGAGCTCATCGCGTCGAGCACGGATGCACCAAGACGACGAAGATAGAGACGCACCAGGCGTGCGTCTCCAACAGTAAGTGAGAACATTATTTTGTCATCTGTTATTCCTGTGTTTGATCCGTTGGCGGATGATATTCAAATGTGGATTAATGTGGTAGAAGCCAATGCTTGTGCCTTTGGTTGGCATGACCGCGTGTTGCAGTACCAAGCGTTACAAAAATTACGTAGCACTACGAAAACTTGGTATATGACTCGTTTCTAAAAAACCGTACATGTTGGTCTGTACGGAAGTGGAAGGATTGGCGAAATACTCTTTTGGATACGTTTCAAATTAAGCGTAATTTGTATTCTTTGATAAAAGACGTGCTTCAAACAAAACCTACTGAGGGTCAATAACTCTATGAATTCTATTTTAAACAAAGAGGTAAAATTGATAAAATGAGGTTATCTATATCGGAACAAGATATAATTTCGATAATTGTAGGGACTATTGGCGATAAAAATATTAGCATAGCTTCAGAAGCTGGTAATTTTAAATACTGTGATGATTTAGGACGCTAAATCATCACAGTATTTAAAATTAGATTAGATTCAGAATGTAATTTACCATGTAAAAATGACGATTTTTACATGGTAAATTACATTCTGAATCTGATCAAAAAAGTACTCAAAAGCAAAATAATTCTCAAATGAAAAATTCCACTCGATTACCCTATAATAATAATTCGGAAAAAAAAGTTGGAAAGTTTTTCTAATAGTTTAGTTTCTAGTACCGGCTCTAATATTAGGTGTTATCGTTGTGGCGAATTAGGTCACAAAAAGACAAACTGTACTCACAAAGATGAAGTTAAATGTAACGCATATAACAGATTTGGTCATTTGGAACTGGCTTGTAGATCAAAGGCTTAGGGTCGACACACACCAAAAGCGCGTCGAAGCGAAGCGCAGTTTCAGTGTCATATGAATTTTAACTTTATTTTTATTGCTATAATACTTATTATCGCATGAGAAACTCTACGCTACTACTACTACTATGGAATTCGCCGGAATTCCCGCGGCGCCGCGGGCATCCGCGCGACTCGTTTGAGTTTCTCATGCGATAATAAGTATTATAGTTATGAAAATAAAGTTAAAATTCATATGACACTTAAACTGCGCTTCGCTTTGCTGCGCTTCGACGCGCTTTTGGTGTGTGTGTCGACCCTAAAACTAAAATTGAGAAGGATAGTGAGGTTAAGTAAATTACGTCAGCGAGTTCAAAAGAAAAGTATTTAAATAATTTAAAAAAATGCACATTTAAATTAAACAGGCTTTCATTGGTATGGGAAATAGTTATTAATTGTTATAGTTATTCTCTAGTAACTGAATTAAGCCTTGAACCTTTCCAATTAGATACGCTTGTATTGTTGACCGGTTTCAAAATAGATTTGTGTTTTCAAGTTACAAAGGGTGTAAGGGCTGATGTTATATACAGATATAGATACAGCAAAACTCAATATTTTATCGATAAAATTCTCATGTCGCAATGTTAGTTACCTTACTCCTCCGAAATGGCATTTACTGATTTTTACCAAATTTTATATGCATATTCAGTAGGTCTGCGAATCGGCTACTATCTATTTTTCATACCCCTATTTTTTTAATGGCCTTTTTTTGGTAATTTAATCATTTTTTATTCCGCTCGATAGTTGATTAATTATCGTCTTTTTTGTAAATGTTTTTCCCTCTATTTCGATTAAAATTTTCCTGAGCTTAACAATAATGAATGATTAATGTACTTAATTGTTTAATTTGTATTTTCTTTAATAAACAAATTAACTTAATAAATGCCAAAATTTGCTTATTTACCTTTAAGGCGGAACAGAGTTCGCCGGGTCAGCTAGTTATTTTATATATTTTTGATGGATTGTCAGGTTGTTTAATGGCTATTTGTTGTAACTTTTAGCCAGTGTCATAGTAAAAAAAAATTGGGAAACTAGTAGGATTCAACAAAAGGATAATATTAGGGAAAGGATTACGGAATTTGGATAACGGATCAGATAAGTACATACATTATTATTTATAGGTTCTGTTTTTTTTGTCAGGTTGTTCTATTTTGATTGGTAGGAATTTCAATGAGAAACAACAGATTATACATCTTATAGTACGATCATACAGATTATAGTACGCGCGTATAGGCCACGCGTAACAGACTATAATTTCATGCTGTTAATGATAGAAGGTTGCATTTTAACACAAATTACCGAAACAGGGGAAAATCCCATTCAGTTTTAGTCAGACTAGTAATGAAGAAAAGCGATATCATTCATTTGAATTGGAGTTTTCGCTATTGTGGTTTACAAAAAAATTCGCCATTACTTACTGGGTTCTACATTTAAATTGTTGCAACGCTGTTAAATATACAATTAGCAAACAAGTAAAGAGATTAATTCTAGAATAGGTAGATGGGTATTATTAACTCAAGAGTTTACTTTTGAAATAGTCCACAAACCAGGGTGTTCAAATGCAATGCAACACGTAGATGCACTAAGTGGAAATCCGATTAATGTTGATTCTGCTCTGCTCCCTCATCCAATGAAAGTGTATTGGCAATAACTGTAGGTGATTGGTTATTGTCTGTGCAATTACAAGATTCTAGTATTTGTGAAATCAGAGAATTATTAGTCAGGTCAGGCCGAACTCGATAAGATTTTTTTAATAATGAAGAATGTTACTAGGTGGGCCAAATCGCTTGAAATTTTGTCTCAGTAAAGCCTGTATGTATACAAATACACTAGCTTTTGTTGTAGTCAAAAATACCTAGTAGTTTTGATTTTATAGGCATTCAAAGTTTCGAAAAAAAAAACTAATTAAAAAAAAGAATATTCTTAACTCGAGCGTATTCTAAATATTATAATAGTAATATGTACTAATTTTTTTCAAAGAAAAAGGAACCGCCTTCAAAAACTCAAAAGTAAAAAATAAAATATTCGCTAAACTTTGCTTACCTTTATATTTGTTACAAATTATTTTCTAACACTAAAGAAATATAAAGTTACATTAAATAAATTGAAAATATATACATAGGTAAAAATCATAGTATTCCTCCGCATCGATCTCGGTTGTGGGGACCGTGTTCAGAAGGCTGACAGCATTGCCACGTTGTATGGCAATGCTAATTCTTTGTGCTAAGTAAAAGCCAGCCTTCTGGTCACGGGAAGCGTCGATTAAGCGTTTGGAAAGATCTTTATATAATAAGCGCGCACTCGGACCCCACGGACCTAGCGTCTCGACCCCAAACGGCTCAAATATGTAATCTCCTGATAGATTACTGTATTTGCGCCGCTTGAGAGTCTCCGCAGATGCGTGATGTCCTTTATATTAATTTGTTTAAAACAATAAACCCAAATAATTATGTAAAACCAATTAATTATATTTTTTTTTAAGTCGGCGCCATATCACATAATTGCTGATACGAATGCATTCGATAGATAGCGTTGTACATCTTTTCTGAATCGCGATATGGTTTCGTTACGAGCTTAAATATAAATACCGTGCTCTTGCTTCCACTTTTAACGTAATATGCAGCGCCCTCTAGAGCATTACAAATATTCAGTAGCATATTATTGTCCTACAAAGCTAGTAATAGTTTCTTATTGGACGAGTTGGATGCGCTGACCAGACTAGACGATATTCATTAATTACTCTTACGTGAAAGTTTACTGAACGCAGATTTGATTGGATGAGTTTTACCTCGTTATTTAATCATCTTTGGATCCTGTCAGGATCTAAAGATCGGTCAGGAACTCAGGATCATCCTAAGTTTCCATTAATTTTTGCAATTAGGTAAAGGTTTGATAAATTACCTTATTGTCAGCATATTTTTTAGTTTTAATTAGTATTTGTTTTGTGAGTTTTTCAATCACTAGTTAAAAGGCTTTGATAAATTACTTCCAGCATTTATAATTTAAATTGGTATTTGATTTTGTGATTTTTCAACAATTATTTCGGTAAATACGGTTTTAATTGGTATTTGATTTTGTGATTTTTCAACAATTATTTCGGTAAATACGGTTTTAATTGTTATTTGATTGTGTGCGTTACCCCAGCAAAATAATGTCGAAAATTTTAATTTTAATCTTACAGATTTACGTCACGTCACCCGCATTTGACATAGATGCGGAAGTATTTTTTGACGCATAACCCTTTTCTCTTTCAGCTGTAAATAGTTAGGTATGATTTTGTTCTTTTTATAATTTAACTTTAATGCCTATAAAATATTTTATTTCTTATTTAATAAATAAAATTTACCTATCTAATAATATTTTAGAAACTTACTTTCTTCTGTCAGCTTATAATAAACCCATCTTACAGATTTTTAGTTGTCCATCTTCTGTAATTGTTGCGCACATTTTTAAATTTGTTGCACTTATAGTTTTTTAGTTATTTCAAAAAAACTATTCCTGCTGGGGTAACGTTACTGCAGCCAGACATTTTTCTTTTTAATGGGAATATTGAAATAAATATTACCTATAATAATTAGTTGTCTAAACGAGGTAAATGTTGCAAATAATTTTGTAATTGTTCTTTCTTCGGCTGCGAAGTTATTCGAGATCCTGCTGGAGTAACGTTTGTGGTTTTGCTGGATCTCTGAAACGGTCAAGCGGATTCTTATCATCTTTTGTACATGATCTTTTAAGAATTAGTTTCAATTTGTTGGGCAATAAAAAAATGAAATTAATGTACCGTTCAAAAGTTATTTAATGAAATATAAAAACACTTAAATAGGTCCTAACACCTTAAATAAGAACTTTAAAGACTTATTTTAAACGTTATTTTGTAGCTTATAACTGTCTTCAAATGTATGTAAAGTTTCATTAGTATCCTGTGTGTAATTAACAAGTTATGATCAATTCAGTTTACGGTTTCAAAGTGCGTGGAGTTATTTGGCCACAGATAGCCCTGTATGTGGATATATCAACTTAATGATACGTCAATAATTAGTTGCTTAGTTCAGTTATATACCTGTAAAATTTCAGCGCAGTACATACAATAATTTACGAGATAATAAATAAAAAGTCATAAGGAAGTACATGACCGTGGTAACCCGGCCATGTTTAGTTGGTTACAAAAAAACGACCACGTAGTACATACATTATGGTATCTTCTAAACTGTTTAGTATCATACACCTTACAAGTTCGGTACAGACGCGTACACTGTTAAATACCGATTAAATAGTAGATAACAATATAATAATATCTGAACTATGAAAACATTATAATTATTATCTTTCGGCTACTTATTAGATAAGTATCAATTAAAATTATGCACAATTGCACATGTGAATACATATCAAGAATCACATAACACGTAACACGTCCTTAGTTGGGGTGGGGCGAAGGGGTTCTTCATTGTTTGCATAGCTAAGCTCAAACTTCACTTTCAGTCACATAATTTGTAATTAATATTTTAAATTAGATTTATTTAGGAGAAAGTGTAAGTTAATTGAAATCATTAATTTAATAAAATAATGGAGAATGCCATAAAAGCAAAATTGATATCAATTAACTTACACTTTCTCTTAAATAAATCAAATTTAAAATATTAATTACAAATTATGTGACTGAGGGCCAAGCTTGAGCTTAGCTATGCAAACAATGAAGAACCATTTTTCATAAGTTCTAACGATCTCCTCTCGCGGGTCTGCTGCAAGAAATTTATTTAAGAAATAAGCAGTGCCTTTGTACTTGTTGTTGTTTATATTGTGTTTCCTTCTAACCATTCTTGTGTGTGTACATGAATTGTTAAATAAATAAATAAATACAATAAAACCCCTTCGCCCCACCCCAACTAAGGACGTGTTACGTGTTATGTGATTCTTGATAATTATGTATTCACATGTGCAATTGTGCATAATTTTAATAGATACTTATCTAATAAGTAGCCGAAAGATGATAATTATAATGTTTTCATAGTTCAGATATTATTATATTATCTACTATTGAATCGGTATTTAACAGTGTACGTGTCTGTACCGAACTTGTAAGGTGTATGATACTAAACAGTTTAGAAGATACCATAATGTATGTACTACGTGGTCGTTTTTTTGTAACCAACTAAACATGGCCGGGTTACCACGGTCATGTACTTCCTTATGACTATTTATTTATTATCTCGTAAATTATTGTATGTACTGCGCTGAAATTTTACAGGTATATAACTGAACTAAGCAACTAATTATTGACATATCATTCAGTTGATATATCCACATACAGGGCTATCTGTGGCCAAATAACTCCACGCGCATTGAAACCGTAAACTGAATTGATCATAACTTGTTAATTACACACAGGATACTAATGAAACTTTACATACATTTGAAGACAGTTATAAGCTACAAAATAACGTTTAAAGTAAGTCTTTAAAGTTCTCATTTAAGGTGTTAGGACCTATTTAAGTGTTATTATATTTCATTAAATAACTTTTTAACGGTACATTAATTTCATTTTTTTATTGCCCAACAAATTGAAACTAATTCTTAAAAGATCATGTACAAAAGATGATAAGAATCCGCTTGACCGTTTCAGAGATCCAGCAAAACCACAAACGTTACTCCAGCAGGATCTCGAATAACTTCGCAGCCGAAGAAAGAACAATTACATAATTATTTGCAACATTTACCTCGTTTAGACAACTAATTATATAGCTAATATTTATTTCAATATTCCCATTAAAAAGGAAAATGTCTGGCTGCAGTAACGTTACCCCAGCAGGATAGTTTTTTTTTATAAATAAAAAACTATAAGTGCAACAAATTTAAAAATTTGCTCAACAATTACAGAAGATGGACAACTAAAAATCTGAAGATTAAAATTACAATTTTCGACATTATTTTGCTGGGGTAACGCACACATTTAGTTTTATGATTTTTTCAACAATTATTTCGGTAAATACGGTTTTAATTGGTATTAGATTTTGTAATTTGGCGCCGACTTCAAAAAAATATAATTAATTGGTATTACATAATTATTTGGGTTTATTGTTTTAAACAAATTAATATAAAGGTAAGCAAAGTTTAGCGAATATTCTATTTTTAGGGTTCCGTAGCCGAATGGCAAAAAACGGAACCCTTATAAATTCGTCATGTCTGTCTGTCTGTCTGTCCGTCCGTATGTCACAGCCACTTTATTCCGAAACTATTAAGACTACACAATTGAAACTAAGTAGGTAGATGTATTCTGTTAACCGCTTTACGATTTTTACATAAAAAAAAATATTAATATTAGAGGGGGGCTCCCCATACATTGAACTGAAACAATTTTATTTTTTTTCATTCTACCTATACGTGTGGGGTGTCTATAGATAGGTCTTTAAAAATTACACTGAGCTTTCTAGAACCATTTTTTTTCAATGTCAATCGTTCCAAAGATAGACGGTTTCAAAGTGCTAAAATGCCCTCTAACTTTTAAACCACAGGAGTGAAAAATCTAAAAAAAATATATATTATAGATCTTAATAAAAACTTTCAACCAAAATTGTTTTGAATGAGATACAGTCTTCAGTTTTTGAGATCTAGCACTTTTTCAGCAACCTCAAATTATAACTTTGTTATTGATACAAATTCCATAAAACACTATGAAAAACAAAGTTATTTTTGCTGGCGAAAAATGTTGGTATTTTGGCTATTTGTCGGTAATCGGTACGTTTAATGTTGTTACGACTAGCTACGGAACCTTATTGCGCGTGACCCGACACGCACTTGGCCGGTTTTTTACTTTTGAGTTTTTGAAGGCGGTTCCTTTTTCTTTGAAAAAAAATTAGTACATATTATAATATTTAGAATACGCTCGAGTTAAGAATATTCTTTTTTTTTAATTATTTTTTTTTATTATATTATTTTATTTTAAGCTTTTTAGTGTCTTAGTTTTTTAGATTTAACGATGGGGTTAGGAAGAAATACTAAGGCATCATTACGCATGAAACACAATAGAAACAATAATGTATGATTATATGCTGCGACGCTACGCTCACGTTCGCTGACGCTGCCTTCGGAGGGCCACCTTAAAGATCTTTTTTTTATCAAATCCTTATATATATTATCAAAAAATTATTTCTGAGATCTTCATGATCATAAGTTATCACTACGATAATAACAAATATGCTGAAACGTAAGCCCCGTCCAAACCTAAGCAGAGCTTTCGGTACTTTAAGAGTAGGTAAGTAGGCTGTCTCTGCTTACCCTTCAAAGCATACACAGGCATGATGTTATGTTATGTAGTGGTGAAAACATTACATAGATACACGATTGCACAAAACGTGGCTATTCGTTTTTGAAAAGTTCCGTTGCCTGTCTTCAAAGATCTTCATCAGATTCTGATAAATTATATACTAAAACCTTCCTTGAAACACAAGGATTAAAATACTGAAAACTGCATTCAAATCGGATTAGATAATTTATCAACAAATAGTGATTTCGTTGCCGACGAAATGCGAGGAATAAAAATGCAAAGGTGTGTGACCTTTCCGTGCTACTACTTATGCTTAATAGTTTATCTGTTCTAAATTGTTTCATCAAAACAAAATACCTAACTAATGTCATAATGGAAGAATGTACCTCAAATAGTAGAAGTACCTACCACCAATATTTTTTTACGTTAAAGACAATAAATTTAATATGTATTATAGTTTTGTAGCTATTGGTAGGTAGGTACGTATGTATATATGGTAGGAACCGCTCTTCTTAGTAAATTTAAATGACTACATACATTGATTTATTGCAAACTAGCTTCCGCCAGCAGCTTCGCCCCCGTTTCCCTCGGGAACTGTACATTTTCCCAGGATTAAAAGTAGCCTATGTGTTATTCCAGATTTCGTTCAGATCCGTTCAGTAGTTTTTTCGTGAAAGATAACAAACACACACTCACAAACTTTCGCATTTATAGTATTAGTAAGAAGTAGGGTAGGTACTTAGGATGTAGATGTAGTGGGTCGAACGTTAGATGTATTAAACATTATTTTTAATTTGTATTTTTTTTACTTACAATATACACGTAAGGCCATTTATTTTTATTTGAAACTTATTTGATTTTATTTTGATGCTATTGCCATTGGTTATGTTCAAGTAAAAAAAGTAGGTGATTCTAAAAAAAGTGTTTCGCATTCCTGTTCCGAATCTGAATCTTCATTATGGTTCTATGATTCTTGATCAAGGTTTAACATTTCACGTGAAGAGACGTCTGAAGATGTGTCGTTCATACTACCAAAAGATACTGCATCTGGTGTAAATATTATTTTCCTCATTTTTTTTAAACATTTGCTAACAGTCATGGTTGATTTACGGGCACCTTCAGCTTTCAGATTTACTTGCACTCCCTTACTTTTTTTGATATTTCTAAACACTGATGATTATTTCCAAAACTAAATGGATCTTCTATTACTATTTCGTCTTTACAGCTAACAATAAATATCTCTGCAGGTTTTTCTAACGTCGAAGTTTTATCTTTATTTAATAGTTTCTCAAAATATTCTATTACGGTTACGTTTTTGCACTGCAGATAGATCTCTGAGGTTTATCTTTCTTTTCCTGTTGACATTTGAATTTGTGTGGAGCTATACCCTGTTTATGTTTTATTCTTCCCCCGACCAACTTATATTTAATATTAGTTCTCCATATAATTTTTAATCTAAAACAAAAGAAACTTACACCTAGCCGACGCGAGCAGAGCAGTAGGCACAGTCTAGTATAGATTAAAACTTGTATAGAAAACAAAGGATAACGCAAAACAGCTGCATTGTTCTTAAGATATTTTAATATGTTATACTATGTAAAAACGTAACGGAAACTTTTGACACCAAAGGTTTTGCACCTCTGACTAGATTTTATGTTTATTTAGGTATGATATAAATGTAAACTACAAAAGATTATATTAGTAATAAAGATCACAATTACTGTATTTTATAATGAAACTATTTTTAACCGAATTAATTGCGTGTTTATTGATTTTACATTGGCAGGAAATATGTAAAATCAATAAGTACGCGATTAATTATACAGTAATTGTGAATACCTTTATTACTAATATAATCTTTTGTAGTTTACATTTATATCATACCTATATAAACATAAAATCTGGTCTGAGGTGCAAAACCTTTGGTGTCAGAAGTTTCCGTTACGTTTTTACATAGTATAACATATTAAAATATCTTAAGAACAATGCAGCTGTTTTGCGTTATCCTTTGTTTTCTATACAAGTTTTAATCTATACTAGACTGTGCCTACTGCTCTGCTCGCGTCGGCTAGGTGTAAGTTTTTTTTTGTTTTAGATTAAAAATTATACGGAGAACTATATTAAATATAAGTTGGTCGGGGGAAGAATAAAACAAAAACAGGGTATAGCTCCACACAAATTCAAATGTCAACAGGAAAAGAAAGATAAACCTCGGAGATCTATCTGCAGTGCAAAAACGTAACCGTAATAGAATATTTTTAAAAACTATTAAATAAAGATAAAACTTCGACGTTAGAAAAACCTGCAGAGATATTTATTGTTAGCTGTGAAGACGAAATAGTAATAGAAGATCCATTTAGTTTTGGAAATAATCATCAGTGTTTAGAAATATCAAAAAAAGTAAGGGAGTGCAAGTAAATCTGAGAGCTGAAGGTGCCCATAAATCAACCATGACTGTTAACAAATGTTTAAAAAAAAGGAGGAAAATAATATTTACACCAGATGCAGTATCTTTTGGTAGTATGAACGACACATCTTCAAACGTCTCTTCACGTGAAATGTTAAACCTTGATCAAGAATCATAGAACTATAATGAAGATTCAGATTCGGAACCGGAATGCGAAACACTTTTTTTAGAATCGCCTACTTTTTTTACTTGAACATAACTAATGGCAATAGCATCAAAATAAAATCAAATAAGTTTCACATAAAAATAACTGGCCTTACGTATATATTGTAAGTAAAAAAAATACAAATTAAAAATAATGTTTACTTAGTACATCTAACGTTCAACCCACTACATCTACATCCTAAGTACCTACCCTACTTCTTACTAATACTATAAATGCGAAAGTTTGAGAGTGTGTGTTTGTTATCTTTCACGTAAAAACTACTGAACGGATCTGAACGAAATCTGGAATAAATAACACATAGGCTACTTTTAATCCTGGGAAAATGTACAGTTCCCGAGGGAAACGGGGGCGAAGCTGCTGGCGGAAGCTAGTTTGCAATAAACTTTGATGAATAATAGAAAAAGATTCGTTGTCGCCTACAAATTCAAACAAAATTCTGTCCGTACACTTGCATGTTAATAAACGGAGAACAATGTTTTTAAGCCGTTTAAAGAACAAAGTATTTACTACTGTAGCACCTGACAAATAAAATCGCAATCCCTGTAACAATAACTTGCACTTACGATCTTTCGTAATAAAAAACTATCAAAGAAACAAAACACGGAAAATCATAATTCGAATTTCGAATTGTATCTTGTATCGTTTCTGGGAACTTCTTTGCATTTGGCTTCAGGAAGAATGGAGTCGCATTTAATTTTAAATGTAAGAATTTAGGTACCATTTTAGAACTTTACTTTCTAGGTTAAGATTAGTTTTTAGTGGTTATTGTTTAGGTATTTACTTATATTTTATTAACATAATATTTAACTATTATTTTCAGTTTTTACGTGTTGCATTAATGTTTGTGTTGGCCAGGTGGTCGTCGTTACATATTGATATAAATAAAAATATCACGCGTTTTTTATGATGATAACACGACTGCAATTAATAATACTTACACTTGTCGAATTCGCACAGTGAGGGTTATGTAGACAAAAACAAAACGATGAACTTTTAAAACTTAAACCGAGACCTCGTGGTGAGAGGCACATTCGCTAACCACTAAATCAACGCGGCAGATTTTGTTAATTACAACGAAATCCACGCGAACGAAGTCGCGGGCAACTGCCGAAAATATTAAATAAACATAACTAATATCAAGTTCAAAGTCTACTCCATGCATCTCTACTGATCTGTTACACATATGTTTGTGGGCTACGAGCCCTACACTCCTCAATGTTCACCCCTAATTAGGAATAAGTGCCCGTACACTCCTTGAAAAAAGAGCAGTACCCGTTCACCCCTTAATGCAGATACATTCAAAGTACAGTCAGCAGAACAATGGTATTATAAAATAAATAAAACAAACAGTACACGGAAAAAGTTTTATTTAACGAATTAGTTACGCTAATAAATATTCTAAAGTAACAAAGTAGTAGTTTTTATCTAAACATAAGTTTTATTTAAACAATCACAGTTCAATATAACAATCAGTTTGATTAATAATAAGTCTTGTAAATATTACTATTGTTTTACAGTAACAAAGTAGGTACGCTAAACATAAAATTATAGATAACATTAAAAAAGTTTTATTACACAGTCAGTTTGATTTTCAAAGTCTTAAAATATAATATTATCTATTTGTATTTATAAAATCACAGTTGTTTCATTGGTAACACTTGTTTGTAAATAATATTAGTACTAACTAGAAAATAAAAAAATAGTCGAAAAACAATCAACAAAAGTAATTATGCACAATTTAGGCTAAATCTAATTATACTAACTTTAAAATAGGGATGCGTTAAAATAAAAAGAAATAACAGATCTAATCACAGAACAAATCACATCCATGTTATTGAAAAATCACATTTACATATTTACATTCATGTACTTAATAATAGTTTATGAATAAAAACCATCAAGAAAAATACTACGTATATTCACATAATTTTTCCAAGCAGTGACCCTGGGTAATAGAGCCGGTTGCAAATTGTTGCAGTATAAAATTAATTCTTTCATCTCTTTCTTTGGTATATTTTCTAATATTATGTTTTCACCATCATTTACTTTTTTATTTCTAATTTCGCTTAGTTTTGACTCGTTACTGAGGGTGTCTAAAAAAATCAATATGTTGGGTCTTCTCTTGCTCGCCAAATACCTATTAATTTTGGAATGCCACCCTTCTAAACTATTTGTGGTTTTATGTGGAAGTCTATGAAAGTTCCACTGTGTTCTGTCAGTAAAGAGTCAAAACTAAGCGAAATTATAAATAAAAAAGTAAATGATGGTGAAAACATTAATAATATTAGAAAATAAATATACTACCAAAGAAAGAGATGATAGAATTAATTTTATACTGCAACAATTTGCAACCGGCTCTATTACCCTGGGTCACTGCTTGGAAAAATTATGTGAATATACGTAGTATTTTTCTTGATGGTTTTTATTCATAAACTATTATTAAGTACATGAATGTAAATATGTAAATGTGATTTTTCAATAACATGGATGTGATTTGTTCTGTGATTAGATCTGTTATTTCTTTTTATTTTAACGAATCCCTATTTTAAAGTTAGTATAATTAGATTTAGCCTAAATTGTGCATAATTACTTTTGTTGATTGTTTTTCGACTATTTTTTTATTTTCTAGTTAGTACTAATATTATTTACAAACAAGTGTTACCAATGAAACAACTGTGATTTTATAAATACAAAAGATAGTATTATATTCATAAGACGAATACTAAGACTTTGAAAATCAAACTGTGACTGTGTAATAAAACTTTTTTTAATGTTATCTAAAATTTTATGTTTAGCGTACTTTGTTACTGTAAAACAATAGTAATATTTACAAGACTTGTTATTAATCAAACTGTGATTGTTATATTGAACTGTGATTGTTTAAATAAAACTTATGTTTAGATAAAAACAATTTCATATTTTAAGTTGTAGTACTTTGTTACTGTATTAAAACTGTGATTTTTTAATAGAAATAGATAATAATTATTTTATTTAAAAGACTTGAACTGTTATTGTTATTAAAGAACAATTTTTTTAAATGCTAACTTTTTTAAGAGCGATTTAGAATTTATATTAAGTAACATTAAAAATTATTACATTTTAACATTGATTAAATGGTTTAGTATGATAAAATAATTTACTGTAGATATTGAATAAACATAATAATTATATATATACTAGCGGCCCGTCCCGGATTGGCACGGGTAGACATTAGATTTATTTTTAAATTTCTTAGCATTTTTTGTCTAACGGTACTTTTTCATTTGTAAAATAATTCAAATAATATAGATTATACGTAAGGGGTGTACGGGCTCGTCAAAAAATATTAAATTAATTTTGTCTTGATACACCCCTTCAAAAGGGGTGTAAAGGCTCTCCAAAAAGGGGTGAATATGCAATTTTAATCTGGGGGGTAAACATTGAGGAGTGTACGGGCTCGTAGCCTGTTTGTGCTAGTATTGGCCAAACATTTCCAAGTCATGGTCGTGATCGTTAAAATCTTTATTATTTATTAGTTTTTAGGTTTAAATGTAATTAATTCTACATCTTCTTCTTTCGTTCATTATTTTTACAATATCTAAGCACGCATTGCGGCATCGTGAGACGTCTTTGCGTTGGCTGTGATTGGCCCGAACTAAACAAAATATCCACCCGCATCTGGAGTGAGCGTATATTTGCCAGGACGTTTTTAGTGCTGCGACCGCTTATCTTGTTGTATTATTTATCAAAGGCAATAAATCAATGTATGTAGTCATTTAAATTTACTAAGAAGAGCGGTTCCTACCATATATACATACGTACCTACCAATAGCTACAAAACTATAATACATATTAAATTTGTTGTCTTTAACGTAAAAAAATATTGGTGGTAGCTACTTCTACTATTTGAGGTACACACTGGACTGTTAGAAGTTGAACGCTGCGAACCGTGCGAGAGAGTGCGTTATATTTTGTTATTGTGTCTCTCTCTCTATATCGAGCCTTTTCAGGAAGATCGTAACCGTCATTTTGCATATTTTACAGGAGGTTTTTTTTTAAATATTTCTCAAAATATTTATAGCACCAATTTGAAATTTTTACTTGGTATTATATAGGCACCTCTCTATTAATTCTAATGTAAAGATTTGACTCAGTACTCTATAATCACATACATTTGTCGCTTACGTTATTACGTTAAAACTGATGACCGTTATTAGGTAGAGCTGATATGAGAAAGTCGATAACGATAATTCTTAAATATTATTAAAAATAGTAGATTTTATTCTTTTTTTGATATTCTTTAACTGTTTTTAGAGGATACCATACCAGAGAGAGTAGGATAAAAAGTCAGAATTAAAAAAAAATTAAGTACTTCTAATTGAAATTGCTTTGATTATAGCATTTAGCTATGCTTAGCAAATTATACTAAGAAACAGTTGAAAAAGATATGGGACCGGCAGGATTTGAACCTGCGACCTTACTGCACACCGGGCAGCCGCTCTTAGCCATCCAGCTACGGTCGCCTCTTACCGGCACCCTAAATTTCTCAACTGTATGATACGTCATTTCGTGACGAACGACGTACTTAAGATAGGAACAAATGGATGAACGTGACGTCACAAAATGACGTATCATACAGTTGAATTAGCTTTATTAAAATGAAATGCAAAAATACACATATAGCTTGTAGATTCTGCCGAGACCTCAATATAAGAGACACATCAACAGCTTGTTCGGGTTCATCATAGTCGTATTTAAGATAGAACTTGTCGCCTTTTTCAAATCTAGCGTTACGTAGCTTACTTGTTTGTATTTTAATTTTGTTTGGTAGGAAGGCTGTTGCATAGGAATTCCTATCTTTAATTTCATTCTTTTTTATAAGAATTGTCTCTTATTTTTTGGGATTAGTCCGAGCATTTCCAATCAAAGTCTGCCATTCAGATGTTGCGTAAATGGTTCTTTTCTGTATAAATCCTTCTATTGTTGCATGCACAGAGTCTACTGGCATCATGGTATGTCCAGGAATGAGGAAGTTTAGTCAGCCTTTCAACAAAACTCGCATGATATTGCATGAAATAATACAGCAAATCATGGCTTTATTTTTATTTTGTCCTGCGCAACTGTCACAGTATAATGCAACTTCATTTTGAGTCCTTCTCTCATCAACAATTTTAAGGTATTTAAAGAGAATAGTACAGATTTCATTACACCCTCTTTTCGCTTCCTTTTTGTTCCAAAGATAACAAAATACAGATCTGGTACCGCTTTCATAAATGCTTTCATTATAATGGGCAAGCTTTCGAGCATAGTAGAAATTTACGCTTTGACCGTGAGGTGTTGTTAAGACCTTTTCGGGATCAAAGCTTGCACACAAAAAGTTTCTGTTGTCTTTGCTTCCTTTTTGATTCTCTAGAAATAGTTTTAATGATATTTCGTTGTCCTTAATGTGATTCTTGTAAGCATCTAATTATATCGCTTTCTAACTAAACGCAAAATGCATTTTATTTCTATCGCAAGCGACAAGTATTTCACTTACGTTGCATAATATATTATCGTCAGTGCCAAGTAGGATGCTTGCAATAAAATTATTAACCTAGTATTATATCGTAAGCGACAGGTACTATGCTTACGAATACGATGAATGGGTTGTATCTTACGATGAAAATTTCGAAATTAAAAAAAGTTAATTACATTTCTACTTTGAACTCTAAAGTAAGTGCCATAAGATGCAAAATCAGTTGATCTGGCCTGGTTAAGTTGATTCATGCAATGTATTTGTATGTATATTTTTTTATAGTAGATGCAACAAGTGGATATTTACACACTACCCACGCTCTGTAAATATAATAGTGATTTACTTGAAACCATTGTCTTATCACTAAGCAGCTTTAAGCATATTACTTAATAAAACTTGTAAAGGCACTGAGCCTGATATAGTTAGAGTTAAACCATGTTAAACATAAGTACGGTATTTAAACTGCAATGTATTTTATGTTTCCTGTAAATTTATTAAATAAAGGACTTTGAAATGAAATGAATGAGTTGATCTGGCGGTTAATATTAAAACAGTTTTTTGGGATTTTTGGCGCTTACGATGTTCTTCCTGAAAATGAATAGTTAATAATTTCCGAAATGTTTGCCATTGTTTTTTGGCTTTCAACTTTAAATGAAAAAATATACACCTATTTTATTAAGTTCTGAGAAGTTTTGCCAAAACAATGCGGATAGAAATGTTTCGACGGAAAAGGAATAAAAATTATTTAAGTTCACACTAATCCTTCTATTGTTTACAAATATTTTGTTTACGCAGCTAGATAACTACAACCGTTTGAAACTTCGTCGGCTAATGATAAAATATAATTTTGTTTACTAATCCGTGCATTGTTTCTAAATATAATGCACATTTGTTCTACTTAGGTAGATAAATACAGCATTTTGACTTATTTTTTTATTATTTCGCGATTTGCTCTGATTTGGAAGTAAAAAATTGCATTATTTGACTAGGTAATAGGAAAATTATACTCGGCTCGACGTGGTTATGTTATTATAAAAGTTTAGTTTACAATTGAGTAGCATTAACTGGTGCAAATAACATCAAATTATTAAATGAATGAAAAGTTTTAACAGCGTAAAAATAAAATGTGGTTTAGATTGACTTATGATTATTATGAAATAATTGTGTTCAAGTATTCAAGTATTCAAGTCTTTATTGCACTCCACAATGTTAAAAGGTCTTATAAATAGGTACAGTGTCAATTATGGACCCTGACGGGCACGGCAAAAGTAGGAGAGAGGAAGAAAGAGCTCTTTGTGTTTAATAACAAAAAAAAAAAAGTTTACATTTTAAAATAGTATCTTAAAATTGTATATTATTTTATTTATTTTTTGGCTTTAAATACATAAATATCATACTTATTGAATATATATATGAAATAAGAAATCATTTCAGTAATTTATCTAGCTACTAATTGTTGAGGAAGGATAATTAAAATATGGTGTATATGTATTATGTATTATTATGTTTAATGTTCATGTAGTCTCATTTAAATATTCATTTATGTGGTAGTAGCATTTTTTTAATAAATGTTCCTTTAATTTATTTATGAATGTGCTGTCTTTTTCTTCCTTTTTTATATATTCTGGTAGTTTATTATATATTTTTATAGACATAACATAGGGACCGGTTGAATGTAATTTTAATCGGGAAGTTGGTAAATTTAATCTGTTTCTGTGTCTCAAGTTGTACGGTATGTTTTTGTCTCCTCTTTTTGCGTAAAAATCTTTATATTTCCTGACGAACTTACAAGTTTCTAGAATATAAATGGCAGGTAGGGTAAGAATATTTAATTCTTTAAAGAAAGGTTTGCAGCTTTCTGTATTGTCTATATTTTTTAATATACGTATAAGCTTTTTTTGCATGGTAAAAAGTGAGGGGGCGTCCGTACTATTTCCCCACAGAATGACACCATAATTTAGCCATGCAAAAGCGTAAGCGTAATAGGCGCTGAGTGAGGTTCGAATGTCAGTGGTTTTTTTCAATTCCCGAAGAGCGTAAGAAAAAGATGATAACTTCGATTTGATTTTTTGTATATGGGATTTCCAATTTATGTGTGTATCTATACTTAATCCGAGCAAATTAAATTGGTTTAAAGTGTCTATTTTTATACCTTTGTATGTGGAATTAATACTAAGCGGTGTTTTTTGAACTGGGTGAAATGTAATCAATTTGGTTTTTGAATAGTTGACTTCGAGATTATGTAGAGTCAACCAGGACGTTATATTATTTAATAAAGCTTCTAATTTTTCATTTAAATCAAGGTTATTTTTACAAGATACTAAAACAGAGATATCATCGGCAAATAATACACAGGGCTCCTGGATGGTTTTAGGGAGGTCATTTATGTATATCAGAAATAGCAAACATCCTATTACACTTCCCTGTGGGATTGAGGCATTGATAATCTCTAGATCTGACCGGATATGCTGAATTTCTTTGGTATTTTCATTGAAAAACTCCACTTCCACTTGATGTTCTCTATTTTGTAAATAGGATTTGAACCATTCGTATGCGTTTCCCCTAACACCTATTCCGTATAGTTTATTTAGCAAAATGTTGTATTGTACTCTATCATAGGCTTTGGTCATGTCTAATAATATACCTATGGCATAGTCCTTGTTATCTAAAGTATTGAGCACTTCTTGTATGTATTTATGTACCGCTAATGTTGTTGATCTATTTTTCCGAAATCCGTTCTGCGATTCATGAAATAGTTTATATTTTTCTCAAAAAGAGTATACTTGGTTACACATGGCTTTTTCAAGTATCTTTGATGCTGTAGGTAAAAGAGCTATAGGTCGATAATGATTAGGGTCTGTTTTTGAGTTTTTCTTATGAATAGGTTTAATAATGGCTTTTTTTAATGCATCGGGGAAAGTGCCTTCTTGGAAAGATTGATTTATTAGTAAGTAAAAGGGTAAATTTAATTCTTCTTTACACTGTTTAATTAAGAAAGGTGGTAGTTCATCAATGCCGCAGCTTCTTTTGTTTTTAAGGCTTTTTATAATGTCGTCTACTTCACCGGGCTCTATTGGTCTCAGGAACATGGTGTTTTCAGTAGTTTGAAGGACACGAGTGCCGTTTGGTACGATGTCTCTTGGCTGACAGCTTTCTCGTCCCACAGACGCAAAAAAGTTATTAAAGACATTTGAGACTTGCTTTGGCTCAGATATTACACCATTTGCTAATTTTAATTCTATGTTGCGATTGTCATTTTTAATTTTTTTGTTTGTACGTTCATAAATAATGCTCCACATGGTTTTCACTTTGTTATCGGATTTTTTCATTTTATTTATGTAGTGCGTTTTTTTAGATGTTAATATGACTTTTTTAAGCGTTTTTTCGTATTTTTTGTAGTATTCTGTAAGGATATGACTTTTAGCTTTTAATGTTAATATTTTTAATAGTCTTTTATTTTTACATGACAGTTTAATGCCTGTGGTTAGCCAGTGTTTTTTATAATTTTTCCGAATTCTTATTTTTCTTAACGGCATGTAAGTGTTTAGTGCATTTATTAATATTGTGTTAAATGCATTGTAGTTATCGTTAATATTTTTATCAGACTTTATTATATCTGACCACTTTTGATTTTTTAATACATCTTTGAAGAGTTCTATATTATTATTATTAAATAACCTTTTTTCTACATACCATGACGTAGATTGCGTTTTTTGTTGAGCTATTTCCATGTGGATAATAGCACCGCTGTGGTCTGATAAGCCGAATTCCTTTACAGAAGTATATAAAGTGTGATTGTTAAAGTTTGTAAAAATAAGGTCTAGGCACGTAGATGTGGTTGACGTAGTGCGTGTTGGTTTTTTTATATGTTGCATGTACTTATATTCTAACATGAGATCTAAAAATTGGTTACTTTTTAAGTTACTCTCTAATATATTAATATTAAAATCTCCTCCTATAATTATGTTAAATTTTGAATATTTGTTATTTATATAGATGAGTATTTGTTTCAATTGACTATAAAATAATTCTTCCTCTCTTCTATTCCAATACATAGTAATAAGTAATAAATTCTCTACAGGTAATTCTATTGCACAAGCTTCCAAAACATATTCAACAGACATTTCAGAAATATCACTCCTCTCAATATAGTTAAAGTGGTCCCTGAGTAAAATACAAACGCCGCCGCCAGTTCGAGTCTTACGACAGTATGATGTAGCTATTTTATATCCGCTGAAATTTATTAGTTCGAATTTTTCCTGTGTTAACCAAGACTCTCCGATACATATGGCTTGGAATAAAGATCTTTCTCGAAGGAATGCTTCTAGAATGTGTTGTTTATTGTAAAGGCTCTGGATATTTTGGAAAAGCACTTTAAAAGGTTGAATGTCGTGGTGTACGAAAGGAATGGTTCGAGACGTCCGGGTTGTTCTGAGGTTGATGATCGAGATTGCGCGTGATGGTCTGATCGTGATTAGGTTGCTCCTGTTGTGAGGTTCTATCCTTCATAGTTATCTGCTTGCCATCTATATACAGCCTATTGTTTCTAATTATAGCATAGTGGCCACTTTTTCTTGCGCTTATCATTTCTTCTCGTAATGTTTGTCGCTCTTTTCTTGCGTTTTCATTTAGGATTAGGATTTTGTGCACTGAAAAGTATGATAATGTGATAATGATATTTCTGCACCTTCAGTGAAAAGTGATATATAAGTGAAAAATCATAGTTTTGAGTAATTTAAGGTTAAAGATTTAAAAATCTCGTTATTTTTCTAACGTTCTAAAATAAAAAAGGATATATTATGTGGTACGTGTAGATAATATTATAAAAATTATAAAGAGCTTGGTTTGAATATATTTTTTTGCACGGAATTTAAGTAATTAGTAAAAACAGCCAGTTATATCACCGTACACTATAGTTTTCTTTGCTTATTTTTGTGTATTTAAATTTATAATAAAATGAATTATTTTACACATTTAGTTACCGTTTTGTGTGAAATGTTATAAGGCTTGTGTTTTCGCATGTTTTGCCTGCAAATAGTTGTTGTGAGAAAAAGTCGTAAAACTAATAATGATCATTTTGATTATCGGCAACCTTTTTCATTGTTTTATTTAAAATTCCTACGTAAATATTCAATTGTACCCCTAAACACCAATGTATTTTTCAAACTAGTAAGTGATTAATGCTACAAGCTAGAATTTATTGTGATACATTTTGTTTACATCGAAGTGTTTATTGATACAAGTAATAAGTATTTTCAAACGTTTTTGTCACAGAAAGGGTAAATATCATAATAAAATAATAACTAATTAAAAAAGCGTTTCTTTAATAAAAAATTCTTGAATAAACACTTTTTTTATGAATTACAAGTAGTAGCAAAAGAATAAAACATTTTTATAAATCGAACTTAAAACTTAACTTTTAGACCTAAGTAGGTATTTATTGTTAATCTGATTATCAGAGTAGGTATCGTTAGTCTTTAAACATATTACAACAGGCTCAATAAATCAAACAATTTGTTGTAGCACTTCAACTATTCGCTATATAAAACAATATAATTAACATCCTTATAAAAAACCATAACTTTTAAACCTCTTTATTATTAATCTTGAACAGTCTTAAAGCGTATTTAATCAGTCTCAAAAAATCAAATAACAGATGTGTTGTACATGTAGCACTTCAACTATTCGCTATACAATACAATATATAACATCCTTTTAAAAAAACACAACTTTTAAACCTACTTATCGTTAATCTTGAACAGAGATCGAATTAGTCTTAAATCGTATGAAATCAGTCTCCAAAAATCAAACAACAGATAACAATATAATTTTCTTATAAAAAAAACATAACTTTTCATCCTTTTTATCATTAATCTTGAACAGTCGTAAATTGTATTAAATCGGTCTACAAAAATCGAACAACAGATATGTTGTAGCACTGCAACTATTAATTATCCGAAACAATATCAGGATTTGCGTCACGCAAATTTGAGTTTGTTATCAAATTATGATAAAAATCGTTAACACTTGGATCGATGTATTCTAACAGTGATATTAAATCCCTTTTCTTTAAAACACTTATAGGAATCGGTCCATTGTAACATTTTGGAACAGCATTAATACTAACTAAACTGTAGTCTTTATTCCTTTTGTCGTAAGACATCACATAATAATCATCACCTACGTAACTTTCTTTATATTAAAAAACCGGAAATTTTTCTTTACTAAATTTAATAACTCTTACATTCTACCATATAAACTAAGTCTCACAGTGATAAATTCGTACAAGCACGAAGCTATTTGATATGGTTGAATGTAAGAGTTATTAAATTTAGTAAAGAAAAATTTCCGGTTTTTTAATATAAAGAAAGTTACGTAGGTGATGATTATTATGTGATGTCTTACGACAAAAGGAATAAAGACTACAGTTTAGTTAGTATTAATGCTGTTCCAAAATGTTACAATGGACCGATTCCTTTAAGTGTTTTAAAGAAAAGGGATTTAATATCACTGTTAGAATACATCGATCCAAGTGTTAACGATTTTTATCATAATTTGTTAACAAACTCAAATTTGCGTGACGCAGATCCTGATATTGTTTCGGATAATGAATAGTTGCAGTGCTACAACATAATTATCTGTTGTTCGGTTTTTGTAGACTGATTTAATACAATTTAAGACTGTTCAAGATTAATGATAAAAAGGATGAAAAGTTATGTTTTTTTTTATAAGAAAATTATATTGTTATCTGTTGTTTGATTTTTGGAGACTGATTTCATACGATATAAGACTAATTCGATCTCTGTTCAAGATTAACGATAAGTAGGTTTAAAACTTGTGTTTTTTTAAAAGGATGTTATATTGTATTGTATAGCGAATAGTTGAAGTGCTACATGTACAACACATCTGTTATTTGATTTTTTGAGACTGATTAAATACGCTTTAAGACTGTTCAAGATTAATAATAATAAAGAGGTATTGATACATCATCATTATTCACGTAATCATATGTCCTATTTCCCTTATGTTCTTACTAATAGAATTAATATTAAATTTGTAATCACATCAAAATTGGCTACATAAATTACGTGTAAATTGTTTGATTAGCAGTTGTATCATTAGTCACATTTTTTTATGAAAATAAATTTGTTTGTATGTTTCATGTACAAATGTAACACTTTTCACTAGAATGTATTGTTTCAATTTTTTAATGTTTTGTGATAGGATTTCATTTGTATCACTTTGGATTAATTGAAGTAAAAGCTTTCGGTACGCGTAAGATGTGGTAACTCGAGTCGTATTAAAATACATTTTAGAAATATAAAGATCGGTTCGGAGCACTTTAGTATGAATCAAAAAGTATTATTTTACACAATAATTTCAATAAAAAATTGCTTACTTATATCAATGTACGCAAAAAAATCTCATTCATTTTTAATCTTATAACAACGGGGATAAGATAGAAATTTTGTTAATTTTTTTTTAATAAGTTTAATTAAAGAATATAAAAACCGATCTGGGTCGACATGATCACTTTTCACTGAAGGTACAGATTTATGCTTGAAATTCATTAAATCAATAAACCGTGTGGTTATGATAAAACATTTTGATTTGCATTTTATTTAATTTGCCAATATTTGGCTAAAGTATAAGATTATTGGTATAGATTTATAAGTTAAATTTGTAACAATGCACCCGTAACGTCCATTGATATTACGTAGGTAATTTTGCATCAACATTGTTGGTTATTAATTAGTTTATCAGATATTCCTTATGGTTATTAATTAGTTTATCAGATATTCCTTACTATGAAAAACTATGATTAATTTTAACGAATGTTTGTCTGCCTGAATATGTTTAATGCATTTTCATAGCAATATCACCTTTTATATTAAAATATATTATGGGTTAACATGAGCCAAATGCCTTAGTGTCTCAAATATTTGTAGCTGTAGTGAGTGTGCTTTATTAGTGAATTTGTGTATGCCTAGTCATTGCGACCATTAGATAGTGTAATAGATTCTGGCGTTATATCTATTGTAAAAATTCCGTGAGGTAGTATGAGTGTTGAATGAGGAATCCTAATGTGTTATGTTTCATTCAGGTGGTTAATAAAACAAAATGTAAGGTATGAGAATAACTATTTATTTTAATATACTATAATAAACACAAAACAATTATTTTTTAAATTCTAAAGACCGTTTTAGTGAAGTTTTGATGACATAATATATTTTGAAAATATTAAATAAATTTTAAAATTAAATAGGTATTAATACTAAATTTCACTAAACGAACCTAACAATAACGAAATATAATATAATGTAGATAACAACAAATTTTGAATAAAAAAACAAAAATTATACTATGAATCTAACAAACTCTAAAAACTTAATCAACAATAAATTAAAAATACTTAAAATATGAGCAGTTAAAGCCCGTTTGAGCAAAAAAAAATACAATTATCACAGCTAATAACCTAAATATAAATACTTTTTGAATGATAATAATATTATACTATAACATTTATGATCTAGACAGGATGGATGTGATTAGTGACATTTATTGAAACCTAAGATTTTATACATGTCATATTTAGAAGATTTTTTCACAGGAAATGTTTAATTTAGTTTGGCGGACGTGATTTATTTTTACCCGACTGCGTCAGAAGGAGGGTTACGTTAAAAAAAGTTACCTATGAAATGAACACTGTCCATATAGTATAGAATCCACTATTAACAGATGTAACCTGAATCAATTTAGTACTAAACTTAATCAACTAGTTATTATAACTTAAAACTATTTTGTTATAAGCGGCCGTGGCGCAATGGATAAGGTATTAGTCTCACGATCGAGAGGTCGTGGGTTGGAATCCTGGCCATTACACCGCGGACGTGAACATCTTCCTAACACAAGCGAATTCAGCTTAGCTAGAGGGGGTTAGCAAGAATACTAATAATTTGAGAATTGTTCATTCATTAAACAAAGAAAAGGTTAGTTACCATAACCTACGAAAAGCTCTAACTTATACCAGAAGTACGCAAGGTGGTAAATGGCATTAATGTTGGAAAAGGTAGATATGTGCTGAAATATGTTACTAGAATAAAACGAGACAGAACATGGAAGGCTACAGCATTAATACCTGGTGGGTCCGCCATTAGCATCTAGAACTGCATCCAACCTGCCTCTCATTCCAGTAATCATATTCCAACACATATCACGTGAATCGCCTCTCAGCAATTCCCACGTTTGCATTGCTGCAAGTTTTCTACGTTGCGCACTTCTCACTGTTGTCCTGGCAAAGATAAATAGTGCCCTCCGGATGGTGCAATCGCACAGTCGGCACCATCACATCTCTTAATATGTCCACAATTGTTCGGAATTTAGGCGACCAGATATTTCTACAAGTTCGCCAGGACCAACAGAACTCATCCATCCCCAGAATCCCAGGCTCAGCCGACCACTCGCTCTATTTGGGATGACGTTTTGTGGTAAATATCTTTCATTATCTGTTCGTTTTAATATGTTTCTTCCATCCCTATCACTTTTAAAAGTTTTTTCATCTACAAAAATAACAACATTATTAATTCCAATCAAAATTATAATATTCCAAACAAAAACCTACTCTAGCTTGAGCATGGGCAGCCTTAAATTCATTTTTTTTTGCTGGGATCCTTGTTTTCAATCCGAAAGCTTGGAGTTCACGTCGGATTGTCTGGGTTGAAACCTGAAACAACAATTAATGTTAGTTTTTATTTTGACGCTAGGCTAACAATGACCTTACATTTTCGTTAGGTAAAAGTAACGTCAATTACTCCGCCGTAATATTAATAATTACTTGAATTATTTTCTCTTCCTATTTTCTAAACATAATGAATTTACTTTGTAGAACAGAAAACTTACTGCTGGAAGACGGTAAAATGCATGCTGTGTGATGGCAAATTAAACTAATATTATTTTTATGCTTTATAATAATTACTGCAAATACATTAATGCATGTTTGTAGTTTCCATTTTGTCAAATTTGTCTTAATAATTATAATTCGTTTTACGTATTATCTTATTAATAAAATAATAATAATGACAAAATGGGCTGAAACAACATTTCATTTTAAAGGTTTAGATACAATATGTGTTTAAAAATAGATTTATGAATACATAATTCAAATACAATCCAAGTTCACTAAACACGCAACAATATTCACAATATGGGGCGCATTGATTGGTTTTTCTGAAGCCTTCGCTAGTCAAAGTTGTTAATCTTGACAATATTATTGCGCTATCGCGTTATACTTAGATAATAGTAGATATACACATTGCGAGGCAGGCGCCACAATCGCTGTACGGTGCTTGTCAAAGATACGTTATTACGACGACCATACAACATACTTCAGCAACTTTATGTCAGCGAGCGAACAATTTAGTCAGTGTGCGTTACCCCAGCAAAATAATGTCGAAAATTGTAATTTTAATCTTACAGATTTTTAGTTGTCCATCTTCTGTAACTGTTGCGCACATTTTTAAATTATGTTGCACTTATAGTTTTTTAGTTATTTCAAAAAAACTATTCCTGCTGGGGTAACGTTACTGCAGCCAGACATTTTCCTTTTTAATGGGAATATTGAAATAAATATTAGCTATATAATTAGTTGTCTAAACGAGGTAAATGTTGCAAATAATTTTGTAACTGTTCTTTCTTCGGCTGCGAAGTTATTCGAGATCCTGCTGGAGTAACGTTTGTGGTTTTGCTGGATCTCTGAAACGGTCAAGCGGATTCTTATCATCTTTTGTACATGATCTTTTAAGAATTAGTTTCAATTTGTTGGGCAATAAAAAAATGAAATTAATGTACCGTTCAAAAGTTATTTAATGAAATATAAAAACACTTAAATATGTCCTAACACCTTAAATAAGAACTTTAAAGACTTACTTTAAACGTTATTTTGTAGCTTATAACTGTCTTCAAATGTATGTAAAGTTTCATTAGTATCCTGTGTGTAATTAACAAGTTATGATCAATTCAGTTTATGGTTTCAAAGTGCGTGGAGTTATTTGGCCACAGATAGCCCTGTATGAGGATATATCAACTGAATGATATGTCAATAATTAGTTGCTTAGTTCAGTTATATACCTGTAAAATTTCAGCGCAGTACATACAATAATTTACGAGATAATAAATAAAAAGTCATAAGGAAGTACATGACCGTGGTAACCATGTTCATAAGTTATAACGATCTCCTCTCGCGGGTCTGATGCAAGAAATTTATTTAAGAAATAAGCAGTGCCTTTGTACTTGTTGTTGTTTATATTGTGTTTCCTTCTAACCATTCTTGTGTGTACATAAATTGTTAAATAAATAAATAAATAAAATAAAACCCCTTCGCCCCGCCCCAACTAAGGACGTGTTACGTGTTATGTGATTCTTGATAATTATGTATTCACATGTGCAATTGTGCATAATTTTAATAGATACTTATCTAATAAGTAGCCGAAAGATGATAATCATAATGTTTTCATAGTTCAGATATTATATTGTTATCTACTATTTAATCGGTATTTAACAGTGTACGCGTCTGTACCGAACTTGTAAGGTATATGATACTAAACATTTTAGAAGATACCATAATGTACTACGTGGTCGTTTTTTTGTAACCAACTAAACATGGCCGGGTT
This sequence comes from Hypena proboscidalis, assembly GCA_905147285.1. Lineage (NCBI taxonomy): Eukaryota > Metazoa > Arthropoda > Insecta > Lepidoptera > Erebidae > Hypena > Hypena proboscidalis. The sequence continues at coordinate 5,996,606 of LR990155.1, forward strand.
ACCACGGTCATGTACTTCCTTATGACTTTTTATTTATTATCTCGTAAATTATTGTATGTACTGCGCTGAAATTTTACAGGTATATAACTGAACTAAGCAACTAATTATTGACATATCATTAAGTTGATATATCCACATACAGGGCTATCTGTGGCCAAATAACTCCACGCGCATTGAAACCGTAAACTGAATTGATCATAACTTGTTAATTACACACAGGATACTAATGAAACTTTACATACATTTGAAGACAGTTATAAGCTACAAAATAACGTTTAAAATAAGTCTTTAAAGTTCTTATTTAAGGTGTTAGGACCTATTTAAGTGTTTTTATATTTCATTAAATAACTTTTGAACGGTACATTAATTTCATTTTTTTATTGCCCAACAAATTTAAACTAATTCTTAAAAGATCATGTACAAAAGATGATAAGAATCCGCTTGACCGTTTCAGAGATCCAGCAAAACCACAAACGTTACTCCAGCAGGATCTCGAATAACTTCGCAGCCGAAGAAAGAACAATTACATAATTATTTGCAACATTTACTTCGTTTAGACAACTAATTATATAGCTAATATCTATTTCAATATTCCCATTAAAAAGGAAAATGTCTGGCTGCAGTAACGTTACCCCAGCAGGAATAGTTTTTTTTAAATAACTAAAAAACTATAAGTGCAACAAATTTAAAAATGTGCGCAACAATTACAGAAGATGGACAACTAAAAATCTGTAAGATTAAAATTACAATTTTCGACATTATTTTGCTGGGGTAACGCACACATTCAGTCTTCTTATCGATAAAATCAATTAGAACTGCGGGCGTATTTAAATTTACTTTCGGTGTTTGTTTAATTCTGTGTATATATAAAATAATATTGTATTATTATAAATTCAAAAAATCATTAAACTTACATTGTATTGAGTGGCAGTAGTGGAAGTGCTCAAAAACGGCTAGTTATTATAATAATAATAATAATAAAGTTTATTTTTCACAACATAAGTTTTTACAGATGCTCTTAAACATTTAAACTAGACTTACTTAACTTAAATTATATAATTATAATGTAAATAAGAGGTCTCCGCTGACAGCTGTACTAGTATAAACTGTATCACAGCCATCAGCGTCCACCACCCTGCACAGTGCAAAATTACAATTTTAAATTAAGAGAATAAAATAAAATAATAATAAACAGTTTTGAAAATGATGTAAAAGACGTGTATGTATATTGAGATAGTGTGTGGCGTGTAGATGTTGTGGATAAATGTTTGTGTGTGGGTTGAGTGTGTACGTGTGGTAGGTTTTGAATGAATGTTCGTTTTGGGCATGAATGTAAAGTAGCTCTTCTGTTTCATCAAAATTTAGTTTTTGTAACCAGCTATTTAATATTTGTCTACACTTATTGTAGGGTAATTGATATATATTATTAATGCGATTTAGTAGCTCTTCTGTTTCATCAAAATTTAGTTTTTGTAACCAGCTATTTAATATTTGTTTACACTTATTGTAGGGTAATTGATATATATTATTAATGCGATTTACTATGTTATATAAATTATTACTATTTATATAGTACTGACAACGTGCAAGTGTTGTTCTGTGCGCTATCATAGAGCATACCCTGGTCTTATTTCTGGTTAAAATTGGCTTGTATTCAACGCTTTTATGCTTTCGGAGGATAACGGATTTGATGAATAGTTGTCTAATGGTCAATACAGCACATTCAGCGTACAGGAGAACAGTAGGGTATCGCCGTGGCTTTCCAAGCATAACCTTTAAAATCGCTCTTTGAGCACGTTCTAGGGCAAGAAGGCTGGTTATACCAACCCCACCCCAAGTTGTGATACAGTATTGCAGTAGACTTTGAGTTAGCGCAAAGTAAACACATAACAGTGTCTCTCGATCAGCAGAACATCTTAGTTTTCTAAAAATTGGAATGAGTTTTCTAGTACGACTCACGACGCTTGCTATGTGCGCTGACCAATTTTTTTTTTTTTTTTTTTTTAATGATTTTGTTCTTGCAATCTGCCTGTTTCAGGGCATTTAGCTAGAGTTTACGAGCTTTCAGTTTGTCTTGAATGAAAATAGCCCAATGGCTAGTCCATTAGAATATTCCAAGAGGTCATATGAGATCTTGGGGGACTCTTCTTTTTATTCTTTGGAATGTGTTGGTGGTCTTTTGCATCAAAGTACAAGCAAGAGGGTTAGGGTGCTTCTCAATACGTTTGGCATACGATTTAAGCTTTTGTATTATTTCTTGCTTAACCATTGGCATCTTCAAGTCATGGTGTAGTTGTTTATTCGTAATGTACCATGGTGCATTTGTTATCATCCGAAGTATTTTCGATTGAAATCGTTGAAGAATTTCCAATTTGACCAATTTAGGGAGTTATCAATTATAATTCCTAGGTACTTTATATTAGAAGTACGAGGCCAACTAGGGCAAGGGCAGTTGGTTTGCTGATTGCATGTGTGCGCTTTTATTTGTGCTTTTATTATGTGCCGCCACAATGGCTACATCTTGATCAGCAGTAGTGGCACGCTGGTAGAGTGGCCGATGGTGAGCAGCTAGGTCACCCCCAGTCTCTTCATTACGCCGCAACCAAAACTTAATTGTTGTCCTCTAAAATAATTACACATAATATTATAAAGCATATCAGTATAACACGTATAATAAAATAAAATATATACTATAACGCCTGTCTCCGAAGCGGTAAACATAGGATTAATCACAGGGGGACTCTATGTCAATAATTCAACAAAGCGCCCCCTGGGTAATTAATAATTTGAATCTTTGAATCTATACCTATATTATGACATCACGCTAACGGCGGCGGTAGGAGCTACATAGCGATAAAATAATTATGTTGCAAAAACGGGCAAAAATACTTTTTTTGAGGCTTTTAGTTATAAAGACTATAAACAATTTAACATCACGGTATAATAATATGCCACGCGCGTGCAGTTTTATCGCGAATAAACCCACCAGCAACAACTAAAATAAATGCGGAGAAAATCACGGGTAACGCCTAGTTAATAATCGATTGGTGATGTTAACATTAAAAATAAAACTATATAAAATAATAATAATATAGTGAGCAAAGCGTTGCAGTCCACCTGACGGTAAGTGGTTACTCCACGTCTTCAACATTTTTTTTATTTTTATATTGTCTCCCCGAGGGTAAAACCGCCCCGGGAAGCAGTTTATTGTGCTCTGCTATTTGATACAGAGTTTTTATTTTACAAAGTTTTAGTTAAGAATGTATATAATATATAAAGTTGTTTACAACATTTAGATAATTTTGGTATTCAAGATAATATTGGAGAGTTGATGTATGTGTGATATATTATGTGTGTCAATGTGTAAGTGTACAGTGTAGCATGTGGTGAATATTAGGTGTTGTTGAATTTTTTGAGCGTGTCTACTATGTGTGTGAGATGTACTATAAAGGTGTCAGTGGCTGTGTTGTTGGAGAGTATGGAATCTAGGTCGTAAGGGTTCAGCTGTTTAAGGTGGCAGTATTGTTCGTGGTGTAGTCTTGTGTGCGTGTATTTGGGGCATTGTGTGATGAGGTGTATGAATGTTTGGGTGGTTATATTGTCACAAGGACATGAGTCGTTGTCCGTGATGTGGAATCGATGGAGGTAGTGTTTATGGTATCCATGACCAGTGAGTAGTTGCGTGAGTGCGAATGTGTGTCCTGTGATTTGGATGAGTTTGTGCAAATAAGTGAGTGTAGGGCACCAGGTTTTAATAATGGGGCCTTTTAAATTGTTGTTGTACGCTTCATTGGAAAGTAGCCAGCTTTTTTGTTTTGTGTGTAGTTTAGTATAGCTTAATGGGAAATGGTCGAAGGTAGGTGTTGTTTGTTCATTTGCGGCATCTTTGGCGGCAATATCAGCGACCTCGTTACCCAAAATGCCAGCGTGCGCTTTAACCCAAGCTAATGTGATTTGTATGTTAGAGGAGTGTAGGAAATTTTGTATGTTATTGGTAAGTTGATGAGTACTGTTAGTGTTCTGTATATCTGCTAGGGCTGATCTGGAATCGGACATGATAAAGGCCGCCTCAATGGGGGGAGTCAGTGCGGCAAGCCATTTGCATGCTTGATCAATCGCAACCAGTTCAGCCTGAAAGACGGTGCATGCGGAGTGTAATGTGTGGTGTTTTGTTATAATGGTATTGTGTGGGGTGTGTGCTACGAAAGCAGCGCCCACGAGTCCATCATGTTTGCTGCCATCGGTGTAGATGTGATATGCGTGTAAATGATTTGAGAGTAGGTGATAGAGTTCATCCTGTGTGTTGATGGTGTGATATTCATGAGGTAATCGATGTACAGGATGTAGAAGGTTAGCAGGGTGTGTGGGTTTATCGAGTATTAAATTATCGGGGAGGTATTCGGCGGTGCCAGTAATACGCGTCAGTTCTATTTCGGCGCACTCTTTTACTTTAATATCTAGGGGTGTTAGTGTGGAGATAGCTATGGCATTAGTGGTGTTAATAGTACGAAACCCTTTAATAATTTTCAGTGCGAAGCCTCTTTGTAGAGACAGTCGTTTTTTCCTGTTGGTTCCGTATCTGAGCGCGCCTTGCCATATACTGGCTGCATAACAAATGATGGGCTCGATTACCCCCCGATAAAGTGTGTGAATGTTTTCAGAGTGAATTCCCCAAGTGGGTCGGACAAATGAGGTGAGTTTGTTGTGGAGTATGCGTGCTTTAGCTGTTATGTAATCAACGTGTTGTGTAAAGTGTAGGTTATCGTCAATGATAACACCTAGTATTCTGGCAGTGCGGCTGAACGGGATGAGAACTTTGTTCATTTGGATGTTGAGAAGTTTTGTTTTATTTGTGAATGCCAGTGCGACAGTTTTCTCAGGGGCAAACGACAGCTTGTTGGAATTGCCCCATTCGAGAATTGTTTGTAGGCTGCCGTTTATGTGATCTTGTAGAGTAGTCAGTTTGCGATGTGATACTACGAGGGTGATATCATCTGCAAAGGCCCGTAGCAGGCAGCCCTCCGGTAGGCTCCCTCCCCCGGGCGAGTCACTGGACATGTCCAGTAGCTCATCCAGTATCAGGTTCCAGAAGGTCGGCCCGCATACTGACCCTTGAATGCAACCTTTGGTGAGTGTTTTTGTAGTTTTGGTGTCTGAATAGTGAATGGTAGCTGTGCGGTGAGTGATGTAGTTTTGTATCAGTGTGTATATGTTTCGAGGGCAGTGGGTGTGATGTAAGCGTGCCAGGATAGAGGGCCACCAAGCATTGTCAAATGCTGCCTTAATGTCGAGCGATATCATGGCGACATGAAGTCCCTTCTTTTTCTGTTGTGTGATAGTGTGAGTGATGTTATGAAGTGCGTGAATAGTGGATGTTTGCTGTTTAAAACCGTACTGTCTAGTGTTGGATGCATGTGTCGTGTTAAGATGATGTGTGAGTCTTTGTGTAATTAGTTTTTCAAGTGTCTTGCCCAAGATTGGTAGAAGACCGATGGGTCGAAATGAGGATAGTTTGGAGTGGTCAGGTTTGTTGTTTTGGTATGGTTTTTACAATGGCGTGCTTCCATGATTGAGGGAAAATGGATAAGGCTAGGCAGCGATTCATTAAATTGGTGATAATGTCAGGGAGAGCGAGAGTGAAGTGGTAGATTATATCAGATGTAAGGTGATCTGCACCAGGGGATTTGTTGGGGTTCATATGTTTTAGTATGGTAAGTATTTCATGGTGTGTGAATGGAGGTTCGTCAGTGGTGTCGGGTGGATGAAGTGTGCGATTGCGTGTAGTGTGTTGTGACTGCGTGTCGGGTGTATCCTCGGGAAAGAATTTGTCAAGGAACGTAGTGGCTGTTTGGTGTGTTGAAGTAGAATATGTGCCGGGTGAGATTTCTATGGTTGAAGGTGGCTGAGTTGGGGGTCCAGTTTTGGTTATACGGTTGGTTACCGACCAGACATCCTCTTTACCCTGGGTGGCGCAAAACACCCGAAAGTGTTGTGTAGAGATGTCTTTGATTTTCGAAGCGTATTCGGTTTTTAATGCATCTCTAGTTGCCAGAGCAGTTTCTATTGGTGAGTTGTGTCTTTTTAGGCGGCTTATTTCATGATGGTTATCAATCACTTTTTGCTTAAGGGCGCTCAATTCATCCGTCCACCAGGGAGCACGGATGGTGCGTCGACCTGGTCTAGGCAAGTGTGAGTTGCATGTATTTCGGATGAAATTAGTCAGCTTGTGTGTATATGTGTCAATGTCGCGTTGTGTGTGTAATGATTTAATATCAATGCCGGGTATGTCAGTGTTATTGATTTCAGTGGCAAATATGTTACGGAGCTCCGCCCAGTTGTTGAAACTGCCAGTATTATATCTGAACGTGGATGTGGTGATAGTGTGTTTCAGTGGTCTTGTGAGATGAAAGGTGAATGAGATGGCGTGATGATCAGATGACGGACAGATGGAAATGTCTACCTTCCAATCAGTGATGTTGTTCGCAATATTGTCTGATGCAATAGTTAGGTCGACTATTGAACCGCGTATCTGTCCATTAGCTATGGTTTCGTATGTATTGTAAGCCCCTGTGTTCAGTACGGTCGTGTGGTGTGATTGTATTAGTTCTGCTACGTCCTCGCCTCGAGTATTATTGGCCCGGGAGCCCCACAACCTGTGCCAGCCATTGAAGTCCCCGCAGATGATGTGAGTGTGGTTGCGTGTTTCATGTAGTAATTGGTGTAAGCTTTGGAGGGTGTTGTGCGTATCTGTGTTAGGCTCGACGTATATACTAGTGATGTAAATTCTCTTTCCAGCTACTGTGGTTAGTTGGACTGTGCAGAGGTTTGGTGTGGAGTGCTGTGCGAGTCCTAATGAACTACCAGTTCCATTTCTAATGAGAATGCATGCTTTTGTGTGTCTGTTGGTTTGCGGTTGTGGGTATTGGTATGTGATATAATTAGGTGTGTTTTTAAGTGTGAGCTGGTTGCCGACGTATGGTTCGTTTATAAGGACAATGTCTGTTTTCTGACTATTTATGTGTTGTTTGAGTTCATGAGTGGCAGTGTACCCACGACCTAGATTCGCATGCGTGAAAGTTATTGGTTTGGAGGTGTGATGTGGTACGTGTCTTGCGTTAAACATAAGTGCGTGGATGGGTTTATATCTCTGGGTCCAAGTGGTGTTACGCTGGTGCCGTAATCAATGGTTTCTTCTAGTTCGTCTTCAACATTGTCAATCCAGAAAAGATTGCAGATGCTACGATTTTATGGCTCTTGTGTAAGTAATTTCATTGCCTATGATCTGGCACCAAGCTGGCATATCAAAGTAGGCGCATTACGAAATGATTGTAAGTTAAAGGAGAGATGGTGCTTCCCACGTTAAGCGCATTCAATTCTATTACTATGCTAAAAATTCAATATTTATTATTTAAATAATAAAAATGGAATCTTTTATTTTAATGAAACTTTTTTTTTAAATATGACAAACAACTGTTAATTTTATACATTCTGAGACTAAACATGGTTATTTTCTTACAAAATATAGATATCACGGGGTATGTATTTATAAAACTGTGTTTTATCGTGAACAAAGAGATTGCAACATTTCTGAAATATCGAAATAACTCGCTATAACAAATATATATTGTAAATATCCCGTGATATCTATATTTTGTAACTGTTTAATTTTTCTTTACTTAGGTATACTGTGATAAATACAATATTGTATAAATATACTCACAGAAAACCCTCTTTCAATTGGGTGACACTTTTATATTAAAAAATACATAATAAATTAAAAATAATAAATGAGTTTTAGATTTAAATATGAAACAACTCTTTTTTTTAATAATTTTGTAAACATAAATGCTACGTAACGTATGAACGAATTTCAAAGCGCAACCCTGATAATTATCTGTCCGCTTCAATAATATTTTATAGTTGTAATATTTTTACTGGTCCATAATTATATTTTCCAATTAAAATCATCATCATCATCATTTAGCCTCTCGTAGTCCACTGCTGGACATAGGCCTCTCTCAATGTGCGCCACAACACCCGATCCTGCGCCTCTTCTTTAGGTCATCAGTCCACCTGGCAGGGGGGCGTCCCACCTCTCGGTTGCCGAGTCGCGGTCTCCATTCTAGGACTCGTTTGCTCCAACGGCTGTCGGTGCGTCGGCAAACGTGACCAGCCCACTGCCACTTCAGCGAGCTTATTTTGCGAGCTATGTCGGTTACTTTGGTTCTTTGTCGGATGACCTCATTACGAATTTTATCCTTCAAAGAAACTCCGAGCATAGCTCGCTCCATAGCCCGCTGCGCGACTTTAAATTTGTGGACTAGTGCAACCGTTAATGTCCATGTCTCGGCACCGTAGGTCATAACAGGCAGGACGCACTGGTTGTAGACTTTCGTCTTCAGGCACCAATTAAAATGCAAAATGTAAATGTGTATTTCAAAATCTAGAGAAAAAAAAATCTGACTCAGCACACAAAATTAAAGTTTGACACTATTTTAGTTTTTTTTATCAAGTCCTTGTTGGCCAGTGCTATCATCGCAAACAATACAATATTAAATAATAGCTAATAATCCATTACCCGTTTTAAACAAAATAATATATCACTTATCACTTCGACCTAGAGAAACAACAATATCACATATAGGTAATTCTATTTATTAAACTTAATTCAAAATAACACCTACCGATATCCCCGTTCTCCTTTGAATTTCCGAGATAGAGTATCCGCCTTCGCGTAGCACTACTATTACAATTATGGGCAAACTTCTTGAGCATTAGGTGACGTGGTGGTGGAAAGTTTGCGCATCGTACACTTACGTGCAAAATATTGCTATAAATATGATTAGTTACGTGGAGTTTTTAGAATTACCTATTTTATTTATTACAATTACTGTTTATTTCGGGATATTGTATTATGTATAGACAATTGTATTTGTGCGAGTGCAGTGGCAGGCAATAGCCAAAATATAAACAATAGCCGACATGTGCAACATTTTGTATGTCGTGCATTGTTTTGTCAAATTTCTCATAACTTAAACAATAGTTATATGAAAACAATGCTTGTCGGCATGTTTTGTTGAACTTCTTACGATTTAAAACAATAGTTAACTCGGTTTTTAATATTGGCAAAATCGCCGACAATATTCAGTGATAAAATCCGCTTATAACTCGACAAATAACAACAACAACTAACGATTTATAACAGAGCACAAAAGTGAGCACTTCACTGCACGCACGTGTATTCGGGAGAGAGCGGAACGAAGACGCGGTGCGCGGGTCAAGGGTCGACTGATCAACCAATCACGCGCAGGTACGCCCCCTGCGCCTCAGCCTCGTAACCAAAGAGACCCAAAATTCGTTTCTGCGCATTCAAGGTCGTTTGCTCAATATGTTTGCCCCGATTTATAGCTGCCGTTGTTGTGGTGTTAATTGCGGCGCCATTTTAAATAAAACAAAATCGCTCTTCACGTCACAGGATCAAAATTATTATGCAAACAGGTGTCAGTCAAAAAAGCGTTTGATAGTGAATTAAAACCTGCTAGAATTTATGAAATTAATGATTTAGTGGTAATTAAAATCCCCAGTCAGTCTTATGACGGACAGAGCACCAAGCTTCTGCCTTTATTAAAAGGTCCTTACCAGGTAAAACGAGTACTTGGTCGCGATTGATATTTAGTCACAGACATGCGGGGCTCTGAAAGGACCAGAAAACGTTATGAAGGAGTAACCTGTGCCGAAAAATTTAAACCATGGATTATCGGCGGATCTGGATGAGAATAACTTGTGAATGACTTAGGATGTTGTCAGGTAATTATTCAACAGTTTAAAGTACCTAAATATGTTTCTATTTTATGATTGATGAGTCTTTTGATGTCTGGTACATATGCTTCGAACATGACAGTGCTTGAGCTAAGTGTACAAAAATGAGATTTATTCGTGTAAAATAAATTCTCTGCAGCAGTTAAGATGGGGTGTGTAATGTTTGATATAATAACAAATGCTCTAATTTTACTTGAAATAACGTTCATATGTTATAATTTTCATATGCTATAATATCAAATAACCTAATTTCATATGATATAATGTTTTATATGATATAATCTTCCTTTGATATAATAACATTTTGTATAAAGTTCATAATGATATAATTTTCAAAATGCATAATATTCTTTTAATATAACTTTCATTTAACCTAATGTTCTTTTGACCTAATTTTCTGGTCGAGATCGGACTTGGTCGACGGAGCCCCGCTTCGCGGGGCTCCTACTTCTGGTTGGTTAAAAAAAAAAAACCACGAAGGGGATGGCGGGGTCGTAGACCCCGCCATCCCCTTCTAACCTAACCTATCCGAGTCGGGGTGCCCTAAAGTCCAGATTGCATCCAGATCCTCCTGGTAACAATAGTTGGGTGATGTATAGGGTATAAAGGGAAGAACAAAAACTTAATACAATAGCTATATTAGTATGAATATTATAGTAAATAAATAATATACTAAACGAATGTTATGTCAAATGTGCATTATAAAAAGTGTTCATTATATCAAAAGAAATTAGATAAAATGAAATTATATCAACAGATCAATATGACAACTGATCGTTATATATTAAATAAAATTATATTAAGTGATATTATGTCAAGTGACCGTTAGATTTTTTGTTATTATATCAACCGTTACACACCCGTTAAGATGTTGGAGCATGCAAACAGGGTTGGCCAAAGGTAACGCCTGGAAAAGCTTCAAATCTTGACTTGTTGTTGTGACTGACCGTTGATGGAACAGTTATACATCTTGGTTCAAGTACTACTCGTGTGTGATGCATTTGGCTACGAGAAACCTCTTATCTACTGACCGCTGATGGAATAGTGGATGAGAGAGCATTGGTTAAAATAAAAAAAAAAAAAGTTTCTTTCATGATATTTTGTTTACACAAATATATTTTTGTCCTCAGCACTTGTACAGTCGGCTCCTAATATATAGTCACAGACAAAATATCCAGATATATAGGAGCGCCTAAAGTGACCAATGATATCAGTACCCAAAGTCTTCTAATAATTTAAAGCACCCATCATGCTCAAATATATCGGAACATTGACACTGTCGATTATATGAGTACATTCAAAGTGTCAAAATCATAGTAACAAACATATCGCCAATGGTTTCTAAGCATCCAAAGTATTCAAAAATATGGAGCAATAAATAAATATGAACTCTATATCTATGTATTTAAGGAACTCTTTGGAATAATTATGCTCTTTTTGTTAAAAATACGTGTATCAAAAATATTTTTCTTGTGAGTAGGTATAATATGCAACTCACGACAGATAACTAATCCTTATTAATATTATAAATGTGAAAGTTTGTGAGTATGGAGATGGACGTATGGCTGTTTGTTACTGTTTCACGCAAAAATTACCGAGTCGATTTTGATGACATTTTGCAAACAGATACCCTGGATTAGTTTTTATATCTTCGAGTATTTATGTAATAGCCCAGGGTAGATCCCTTAAAAAATGATGAAAAGTCAAAAAAATAATAGTAGGATGAAACCCATTAGAAAAGGAGGAGAATATTATAAAAATTTAAGGAAAAATAATTTACGGGCGATCTGAGGTCGGGAAGAGGGGGAGGGGGGGGGTTTTAAGGGTAAAAAACGTATTTTCTCGATTTCCGGCAAAACTAAAAGTCCTATGGAAAAAAGTCGAATGGCAAAGTTGTTGGTAATAAAAAGATCTAAAACTTTTGTATTTACACTTTTTTATATAACCTCAAAATTTATGTGAAAAATTCAAAAAACCAAGTTTTTGGTTTTTTATTTTTCTTTTACAAACAAAAATTTTTTTTCACGAAATTTGGTGAAAACTTACCTTTTTATGTCCCAAATACGCTGTAATTTATTTGGTTAGAAATATTTATTTTTTCACCTTTTTTTTTAAATAATATCGATTTTTTACCCTTATTTTCGGTTGAAAATTCACCCGTCAAAATATCAGCTTTTTTCAAAAAATTGGTATGTTTTTTGTTTGTTGAAATGTCTTCTTTCTGATGGTGAAAAAATATATATATGTTACTGTAGTAAATATTCACAGAAAATGCAAAACAAAGATCGTAAAAATCTATTAATATGTAATTAATATATACACTATATACAATTTTGAGCTATTTACAAACAAATAAGTTAATAAAATTAATATTTTATCAATGTTACATGTAAATCTTACGTTTTTCGAGTAATTGAAGTGTAAATTTTAATAAATAACTCAAAATTGTATATGTTAATTATATATTAATAGTTTTTTCCGATCTTTGTTTTGCATTTTCTGTGAAGATTTACTACAGTAACATATATATATTTTTTCACCATCAGAAAGAAGACATTTCAACAAACAAAAAACATACCAATTTTTTGAAAAAAGCTGATATTTTGACGGGTGAATTTTCAACCGAAAATAAGGGTAAAAAATCGATATTATTTAAAAAAAAAGGTGAAAAAATAAATATTTCTAATCAAATAAATTACAGCGTATTTAGGACATAAAAAGGTAAGTTTTCACCAAACTTCGTGAAAAAAAATTTTTGTTTGTAAAAGATAAAAATAAAAAACCAAAAACTTGGTTTTTTGAATTTTTCACATAAATTTTGAGGTTATATAAAAAAGTGTAAATACAAAAGTTTTAGATCTTTTTATTACCAACAACTTTGCCATTCGACTTTTTTCCATAGGACTTTTAGTTTTGCTGGAAATCGAGAAAATACGTTTTTACCCTTAAAACCCCCCCCCTCCCCCTCTTCCCGACCTCAGATCGCCCGTAAATTATTTTTTCTTAAATTTTTATAATATTCTCCTCCTTTTCTAATGGGTTTCATCCTACTATTAATTTTTTTGGTCTTAAAAATTAACGGCACTGGGCTATAAACTAATACTACCATTTGACATCCTAAATATTGTTGACAAACGTAGTTCACTTTTTATTTCTTGCTTAAGGTCACATTTGCATTTAAATTGGAATGTAACTACAGAAAAGTTATTTGTGGTTATTTGTATAATTTTATTCATTTCATGTGTTCTATAATTTTTGTTCGCCAGTTCCTATTCTGCACTATTTATTTTTTATCACAAATATTATATTTTATCATTGCATTTATTTTTACTTTACCAGAAACTTAATGCCATTTGTACAGAATCAGTTACCAAGGCCACAGTTTTAACGACAAAATACAAAAGACACGTTTTCCAAATAAATTGAGCATTCTAAATAGTGAAACTGTATGAGAAACGATTTTTAGGGTTCCGTAGTACCTACAAGGAACCCTTATAGTTTCGCCATGTCCGTCTGTCCGAGGCATAGCGACGAAACCGTTGGTGCTAGAAAACTTGAAAGTCGTAGAATAAAATTTGGAAAAATATATTTTTTCGGGTAGCTCCCCTACATGTAAAGTAGGGATGTTTTTTTTTTGTCGCCTGCCCCATTGTGTGGGGTATTGTTAGATACCTAGGACTTTTAAAAACGTTCAGGGGTTGCTAAGACAGTTTTTTGATTTAGGGATCCGTTTGCGAGATAATTAACTTTGAAGAGCAAATTTTTGTACGAGTAGGGCGTCCCACCCCCCTCTAAAAGGTAAACCGATAGCTTAAAAAATCTGAAAAAAATCACGGTGGTAGTATATGTAATAAACTTTTCATGAAAACTATAGCGGTTACTTTAACTTAATTAGTTCTAGAGTAATTCGGGTCCAAAGTGTAAAATGCAGTTACTTAGAATAATTCGTGCAAATTACAAAAACCTTTGAAAGTAATGACTTGTATGAAGATGTTACTTGTTTAATACAGATAGTAAATCCCTTTTAAGTCGAAATATGTTGTTACGACTAGCTACGGAACCCTACTGCGCGTGGCCCGACACGCACTTGGCCGGTTTTTTTTGTCTTATATAGTTACTTATTCATAAATAACCGTAATAGTGGTAGTAAAGTTAAGTTAAAATAAGTTTGTATAATATGTCGTAGGTTTATGATATAAAATAATTTTTAACAAAAAAAAAAACCGTCTTCAAAAAGTAGGTAAACTAAAAAGCAAAAAATAAATTTACTTCGCACAGAATAATACGTTTTTACATTAAGTAAATATAAATTATTAAATAATTATTTTATAATTCTGAAGTCTGTGCCAAGTAAATCGGATAGTTAAGAACTAATATTTAGTCAAAAAATAGTTGTTATACTTTGTCCACTCCTTTATTTTCTTTTTGACAGATCACGCCTATGAATTACCGTTTTTTTTGACAGATTAATGTATTAAAATAATAATGTACTTTATTGACAAGCGGCACTTTTTAGGGAAGTTCACTGTTTGTAACAAACAACCACAGACTATAAATCAAATCGTGAAATGAAATAAATCGATCATTATGAAAAAGAATAATTTGACTTTTTTTGTGTATTGTCTGTATTTTATAAAAAAAAGAATATAATAATAGTATTATGATTCCATGAATAATTATTTGCAAGAAATCAAGTCGAAATCTTGGAATTAAAAATGAAAATGTAAACAAAGGTAACTAGGAAATCGTCATAGACTAAGTATGTGACATTATTATTATATTATTATTTTGTATATTTATTTCATCTAATAAAAACTACTAAATAACGAATAATTAATAATGAACTAAAACCATTTCGATGTAATTAATCGATTGAAAGTTCTTCGTAGACAACATCGATTATGATTTCAAATCGAATCAGTAACGTGTGAAGGCATCCCTAAATGTAATCTGTCAAAAAGAAAATAAAGAAATGGACAGAGTATAGAAAGATTGATACTATCTATACAGATTATTGTTTACTTGGCACCGACTTGAGAATTGCGAAGTAAATTTATTTTTTGCTTTTTAGTTTACCTACTTTTTGAAGTCGTTTTTTTTTGTTGTTAAATATTATTTTATTTTACGATTTTAAGTGATGGGTTTAAGAATGTTTCTCGAATAAGGAGACGACGGTTACTTGAGACGGAAAACTTATTAATAATAATCCCCGTACTCCTAACCGTTGAGGAGTTGTACCTTCCAGCATCAGCTCAGTAACTTAAAATGCAAATATCCAAGTAGTTTTAGGTAATATACGAAACACAAAATAGAAGCCTTTGAAATTTGAGGGTTACCCATAATTTCTCTAGGATCCCATCATCAAATCATGACCTCATATTATGAATACACATAAGTAATATTCAACGTCTCGCCGCATCTGTGTATTACTTGAAAGAATACAGTAAACGGCCTCAAAGAGCCTATATTCAAAGAATTATCCCCGTACTCCTAACCGTTGAGGAGTTGCACCTTCCAGCATCAGCTCAGCAACATAAAATGCTGACTACTAGATGCAAATATCCGAGTAGCTTTAGATAATATACAAAAAACAATATAGAAGCCCTTTAAATGAGAGATCGACCACCGAATTCAGACGCCCAAATACTTATTTACACCTATTCAAGTCATTAATAAGATCCCAATTAGAATATGCAGTTGCGGTTTGGAGCCCTTATTACAATAAATACTCATTGGAAATAGAAAAAATTCAAAGAAATTTTTTAAAAGCTATGCACTATCGTTGTTTTCACGCCTCTTTAAATTATGTGAACCTGCTTAAACGATACAATTTGACATACCTCGAGAACCGGCGAGTATTTCTTGATAATATGCTTTAGTATGACATATGTAATAATGGTTACGATTGCTCGGCTATTTGTAATAGAATATGTTACTTGGTTCCTAGAACAGTACTAAGACGCGAAGTGCGTACTCAGTCACTCGTACGTCTCATGAATAATTATAATAAGTACTTTCTTGGATTAGATATTTTCTCTTTGTCTCCTGGATAATTTCGCAAACTTGCTTTACAAACTACAAGGGAGTTAGTTGTTTCCTCCTATGCTTAAAATCTTTATGTACAGAGAAATATACATCTAGTATCTTAAATTAAATTAGCCTCATAACTAAAATATATAATATATTTTGGACTTTTGTATGTTCACTGTACAAAAGTGTTCCTAATAATAATAATAATTTTTAGTGTTATTAATATAGTCGTGTTACTATAATAGCACGTACGACTACTTTCATATATTTTTCAATGTATTTTGTGAATAACGTTGTGGATTGCACAATTGTCATTCTTTTAAGTACTCTAAATGTGTATCATTTATTGTGTAATTGTTTGTTGTTCCTAATAAATAAAAATAAAAATAAAATAAAATAAATTTGAGGGTTGCACTGATTTCAATTATTGTAATTAATTAATCTGGCAACATATTTTTGTACCGGTCGAGTGGTCGATCGTTTGAGTAAAAAATTATAAAACAGTGGTGGGTAGCGAGTTAATTTGTTGATAGAAATGGAAGGCGCTGGTACCTGTGATACAGTGGTTTTCACTAGTACATGTGCCAACGTTACGACTGGCTACAACGTCTTTTTAAAAGGCGTGCGCAGGCATAGCGGGTCATTCGTTTGTCGGCGCTCGAGTCGAACTGATCTTGGTAAGAAAGTTACTTTGATTTTGTTTGTTTTATTTAATGAATTAATTTGTTATTGAAGTGTTATTTAATTTTATAAAGTATTTATTTGGTATTTACGTGCTGCCAACAATTATAACATATTTAAGATTGTGTGTTTATTATTATTATTAAGTAACAACCATGGGTAATGATGATGGTTTTACTCAAGAAAATACCCCTGCTCTTATATCAGAAGAGGGGACGAACCAACGCCAGCAGTTTATTCATGTAAACTTTGTTCATTATTTTGTTGATAGAAATGGATGGCGCTGGTACCTGTGATACAGTGGTTTTCACTAGTACAGGTGCCAAAGTGACAACTGGCTACAAAGCTTGCGCAGCAAGAGCGGGTCATTCGTTTGTCGGCGCTCGAGTCTAACAGACCTCGGTAAGAATTTTACTTTGATTTTGTTTGTTTTATTTAATGAATTAATTTGTTATTGAAGTGTAATTTAATTTTTTTAGGTAGTTTGCAGGCAGATCGTTTGTAGAGGAACAGGATATGATGTTCCTCCACCACAAAGGGAGGATCCTCCGACCAGGCTCGGTGGTATTGCCTGGCGGAGGATCCTCCCTTTGTGGTGGAGGAACATCATATCCTGTTCCTCTACATTGGTGACCCCGACGTGATCAAAACACGCAGCATCACCCCCACTCACTGGAGAATCTCACCGCTCCACCGCGCACCTCGACTCACTGAGGAATTAGCGGCACACAGTCTCGACTCACTGTAGACTCAGCGGAATTCAGTTCCGACTCACTGGAACTCTCATCGACCTCCGGTCTTGGAGGGGAGTGATGTGGCGGTATCCGCACATAATAAATGTCACGTGATCGCTAGTGCTGAATCGCGATATCGAAATGTTCACAGCAAGTGACTATATATACCACTTCCAATACGATACCGTCGGACAGCTGTCCGCCAGGCAATACCACTGAGCCTGGTTGGAGGATCCTCCCTTTGTGGTGGAGGAACATCACACCCTGTTCCTCTACACGTTTATGAAAATGTTAAATAATAATCGTCAATAACCCGTAACACGTCCTTAGTTGGGTGGGGCGAAGGGGTTTTTTAATACAAATACAAGCTATTTAAATTAATGCATGCTGTTCATCTTCCTATAAATAAAATAAATAATAAATAAAACGAAACATGCATTTATATCAGCGCAAATATTAAATGCATCGAAAACAACTTAAAAACAGTGTAATAAATGCCTGATTCATCGTACGATTATGCCAGGTGTTCGTGTAACAAACAACTCGTCATCGCTCCCACGTGCCAACTGGCTTTATAAAAGGCGTGCGCAGCCAGAGCGGGTCATTCGTTTGTCGGCGCTCGAATCGAACAGACCTTGGTAAGAAAGTTACTTTGATTTTGTTTGTTTTATTTAATGAATTAATTTGTTATTGAAGTGTTATTTAATTTTATAAAGTATTTATTTGGTATTTAGTTGCTGCCAACCATTATAACATATTTTAGATTGTGTGTTTATTATTATAAATATTTAACCGCCATGAGTAATGAAGATGGTTTAACTCAAGAAAATACCCCTCCTCTAATATCAGAAGAGGGGACGAACCAACGCCAGCAGTTTATTCATGTAAACTTTGTTCATTATTTTGTTGAAAGAAATGGATGGCGCTGGTACCTGTGATACAGTGGTTTTCACATGTACAGAAGCCAACGTTAAGACTGGCTACAAAGCTTGCGCAGCAAGAGCGGGTCATTCGTTTGTCGGCGCTCGAGTCAAATAGACCTTGGTAAGAAAGTTACTTTGATTTTGTTTGTTTTATTTAATGAATTCATTTGTTATTAAGGTGTTATTTAATTTTTTAAAGTATTTATTTGGTATTTAGGTGCTGCCAACAATTATAACATATTTTAGATTTTGTGTTTATTATTATTAATAATTATTAGCCGTGAGTAATGAAGATGGTTTTACTCAAGAAAATACCCCTCCTCTTATATCAGAAGAGGGGACGAACCAACGCCACCAGTTTATTCATGTAAATTTTGTTCATTATTTTGTTGATATAATTGGAAGGCGCTGGTACCTGTGATACAGTGGTTTTCACTAGAACAGGTGCCAACGTTACGACTGGCTACAACGGCTTTATAAAAGGCGTGTGCAGCCAGAGTGGGTCATTCGTTTGTCGGCGCTCGAGTCAAACAGACCTTGGTAAGAAAGTAACTTTGATTTTGTTTGTTTTATTTAATGAGTTAATTTGTTATTGAAGTGTTATTTAATTTTTTTAGGTAGTTTGCAGGCAGATCGTTTATGAAAATTTTAAATAATAATCGTCAATAACCCGTAACACGTCCTTAGTTGGGTGGGGCGAAGGGGTTTTTTAATACAAATACAAGCTATTTAAATTAATACATGCTGTTGATCTTCCTATAAATAAAATAAATAATAAATAAAACGAAACATGCATTGATATCAGCGCAAATATTAAACGCATCGAAAACAACTTAAAAACAGTGTAATAAACGCCTGATTCATCGTACGATTATGCCAGGTGTTCGTGTAACAAACAACTCGTCATCGCTCCCACGTGCCAACTGGCTTTATAAAAGGCGTGCGCAGCCAGAGCGGGTCATTCGTTTGTCGGCGCTCGAATCGAACAGACCTTGGTAAGAAAGTTACTTTGATTTTGTTTGTTTTATTTAATGAATTAATTTGTTATTGAAGTGTTATTTAATTTTATAAAGTATTTATTTGGTATTTAGTTGCTGCCAACCATTATAACATATTTTAGATTGTGTGTTTATTATTATAAATATTTAACTGCCATGAGTAATGAAGATGGTTTAACTCAAGAAAATACCCCTCCTCTAATATCAGAAGAGGGGACGAACCAACGCCAGCAGTTTATTCATGTAAACTTTGTTCATTTTTTTGTTGATAGAAATGGAAGACGCTGGTACCAGTGATACAGTGGTTTTCACAAGTATAGGTGCCAACGTTACGACTGGCTACATCGGCTTTATGAAAGGCGTGTGCAGCCAGAGTGGGTCATTCGTTTGTCGGCGCTCGAGTCAAACAGACCTTGGTAAGAAAGTTACTTTGATTTCGTTTGTTTTATTTAATGAATTAATTTGTTAGTGAAGTGTTATTTAATTTTATAAAGTATTTATTTGGTATTTACGTGCTGCCAACAATTATAACATATTTAAGATTGTGTGTTTATTATTATTAATATTTAACAGCCATGAGTAATGAAGATGGTTTTACTCAAGAAAATACCCCTGCTCTTATATCAGAAGAGGGGACGAACCAACGCCAGCAGTTTATTCATGTAAACTTTGTTAATTTTTTTGTTGATAGAATTGGAAGGCGCTGGTACCTGTGATAGTGGTTTTCACTAGTACAGGTGCAAACGTTACGACTGGCTACAACGGCTTTATAAAAGGCGTGCGCAGCCAGAGCGGGTCATTCGTTTGTCGGCGCTCGAGTCTAACAGACCACGGTAAGAATTATACTTTGATTTTGTTTGTTTTATTTAATGAATTAATTTGTTATTGAAGTGTTATTTAATTTTATAAAGTATTAATTTGGTATTTACGTGCTGCTAACCATTACAACATATTTTAGATTGTGTGTTTATTATTTTTATTAAGTAACAACCATGGGTAATGATGATGGTTTCACTCAAGAAAATACCCCTCCTCTTATATCAGAAGAGGGGACGAACCAACGCCAGCAGTTTATTCATGTAAACTTTGTTCATTATTTTGTTGAAAGAAATGGATGGCGCTGGTACCTGTGATACAGTGGTTTTCACAAGTACAGAAGCCAACGTTACGACTGGCTACAAAGCTTGCGCAGCAAGAGCGGGTCATTCGTTTGTCGGCGCTCGAGTCAAATAGACCTTGGTAAGAAAGTTACTTTGATTTTGTTTGTTTTATTTAATGAATTCATTTGTTATTGAAGTGTTATTTAATTTTTTAAAGTATTTATTTGGTATTTAGGTGCTGCCAACAATTATAACATATTTTAGATTTTGTGTTTATTATTATTAATAATTATTAGCCGTGAGTAATGAAGATGGTTTTACTCAAGAAAATACCCCTCCTCTTATATCAGAAGAGGGGACGAACCAACGCCACCAGTTTATTTATGTAAACTTTGTTCATTATTTTGTTGATATAATTGGAAGGCGCTGGTACCTGTGATACAGTGGTTTTCACTAGTACAGGTGCCAACGTTACGACTGGCTACAACGGCTTTATAAAAGGCGTGTGCAGCCAGAGTGGGTCATTCGTTTGTCGGCGCTCGAGTCAAACAGACCTTGGTAAGAAAGTAACTTTGATTTTGTTTGTTTTATTTAATGAATTAATTTGTTATTGAAGTGTTATTTAATTTTTTTAGGTAGTTTGCAGGCAGATCGTTTATGAAAATTTTAAATAATAATCGTCAATAACCCGTAAAACGTCCTTAGTTGGGTGGGGCGAAGGGGTTTTTTAATACAAATACAAGCTATTTAAATTAATACATGCTGTTGATCTTCCTATAAATAAAATAAATAATAAATAAAACGAAACATGCATAGATATCAGCGCAAATATTAAACGCATCGAAAACAACTTAAAAACAGTGTAATAAACGCCTGATTCATCGTACGATTATGCCAGGTGTTCGTGTAACAAACAACTCGTCATCGCTCCCACGTGCCAACTGGCTTTATAAAAGGCGTGCGCAGCCAGAGCGGGTCATTCGTTTGTCGGCGCTCGAATCGAACAGACCTTGGTAAGAAAGTTACTTTGATTTTGTTTGTTATTTATTTTTATAAAGTATTTATTTGGTATTTAGTTGCTGCCAACCATTATAACATATTTTAGATTGTGTGTTTATTATTATTAATATTTAACTGCCATGAATAATGAAGATGGTTTAACTCAAGAAAATACCCCTCCTCTAATATCAGAAGAGGGGACGAACCAACGCCAGCAGTTTATTCATGTAAACTTTGTTAATTTTTTTGTTGATAGAAATGGAAGACGCTGGTACCAGTGATACAGTGGTTTTCACACTTATAGGTGCCAACGTTACGACTGGCTACATCGGCTTTATGAAAGGCGTGTGCAGCCAGAGTGGGTCATTCGTTTGTCGGCGCTCGAGTCAAACAGACCTTGGTAAGAAAGTTACTTTGATTTTGTTTGTTTTATTTAATGAATTAATTTGTTAGTGAAGTGTTATTTAATTTTATAAAGTATTTATTTGGTATTTACGTGCTGCTTACAATTATAACATATTTAAGATTGTGTGTTTATTATTATTAATATTTAACAGCCATGAGTAATGAAGATGGTTTTACTCAAGAAAACACCCCTGCTCTTATATCAGAAGAGGGGACGAACCAACGCCACCAGTTTATTCATGTAAACTGTGTTCATTTTTTTGTTGATAGAAATGGAAGGCGCTGGTACCTCTGATACAGTGGTTTTCACAAGTACAGGTGCCAACGTTACGACTGGCTACAACGGCTTCATAAAAGGCGTGCGCAGCCAGAGCGGGTCATTCGTTTGTCGGCGCTCGAGTCTAACAGACCTCGGTAAGAATTTTACTTTGATTTTGTTTGTTTTATTTAATGAATTAATTTGTTATTGAAGTGTTATTTAATTTTATAAAGTATTTATTTGGTATTTAGTTGCTGCCAACCATTATAACATATTTTAGATTGTGTTTTTATTATTATAAATATTTAACTGCCATGAGTAATGAAGATGGTTTAACTCAAGAAAAAACCCCTCCTCTAATATCAGAAGAGGGGACGAACCAACGCCAGCAGTTTATTCATGTAAACTTTGTTCATTTTTTTGTTGATAGAAATGGAAGGCGCTGGTACCTGTGATACAGTGGTTTTCACAAGTACAGGTGCCAACGTTACGACTGGCTACAACGGCTTTATAAAAGGCGTGTGCAGCCAGAGTGGGTCATTCGTTTGTCGGCGCTCGAGTCAAACAGACCTTGGTAAGAAAGTTACTTTTATTTTGTTTGTTTTATTTAATGAATTAATTTGTTAGTGATGTGTTATTTAATTTTATAAAGTATTTATTTAGTATTTAGGTGCTGCCAACAATTATAACATATTTTAGATTGTGTGTTTATTATTATTTATATTTAACAGCCATGAGTAATGAAGATGGTTTTACTCAAGAAAATACCCCTACTCTAATATCATAAGAGGGGACGAACCAACGCAAGCAGTTTATTCATGTAAACTTTGTTCATTATTTTGTTGATATAATTGGAAGGCGCTGGTACCTGTGATACAAAGGTTTTCACAAGTACAGAAGCCAATGTTACGACTGGCTACAACGGCCTATTAAAAGGCGTGCGCAGCCAGAGCGGGTTATTCGTTTGTCGTTGCTCGTGTCAAACAGACCTTGGTAAGAAAGTTACTTTGATTTTGTTTGTTTTATTTAATGAATTAATTTGTTATTGAAGTGTTATTTAATTTTATAAAGTATTTATTTGGTATTTAGGTGCTGCAAACAATAATTACATATTTTAGATTGTGTGTTTATTATTATTAATATTTATTTGCCATGAGTAATGAAGATGGTTTAACTCAAGAAAATACCCTTCCTCTAATATCAGAAGAGGGGACGAACCAACGCCACCAGTTTATTTATGTAAACTTTGTTCATTTTTTGTTGATAGAAATGGAAGGCGCTGGTACCTGTGATACAGTGGTTTTCACAAGTACAGGTGCCAACGTTACGACTGGCTACAACGGCTTTATAAAAGGCGTGTGCAGCCAGAGTGGGTCATTCGTTTATCGGCGCTCGAGTCAAACAGACCTTGGTAAGAAAGTTACTTTGATTTTGTTTTTAATTTTTTTAGGTAGTTTGCAGGCAGATCGTTTATGAAAATGTTAAATAATAATCGTCAATAACCCGTAACACGTCCTTAGTTGGGTGGGGCGAAGGGGTTTTTTAATACAAATACAAGCTATTTAAATGAATACATGCTGTTGATCTTCCTATAAATAAAATAAATAATAAATAAAACGAAACATGCATTTATATCAGCGCAAATATTAAACGCATCGAAAACAACTTAAAAACAGTGTAATAAACGCCTGATTCATCGTACGATTATGCCAGGTGTTCGTGTAACAAACAACTCGTCATCGCTCCCACGTGCCAACTGGCTTTATAAAAGGCGTGCAAAGCCAGAGCGGGTCATTCGTTTGTCGGCGCTCGAATCGAACAGACCTTGGTAAGAAAGTTACTTTGATTTTGTTTGTTTTATTTAATGAATTAATTTGTAAGTGAAGTGTTATTTAATTTTATAAAGTATTTATTTGGTATTTACGTGCTGCCAACCATTATAACATATTTAAGATTGTGTGTTTATTATTATTAATATTTAACAGCCATGAGTAATAAAGATGGTTTTACTCAAGAAAATACCTCTCCTCTTATATCAAAAGAGGAGACGAACCAACGCCACAAGTTTATTTATGTTAACTTTGTTCATTATTTTGTTGATATAATTGGAAGGTGCTGGTACCTGTAATACAGTTGTTTTCACTAGTACAGGTGCCAACGTTACGACTGGCTACAACGGCTTTATAAAAGGCGTGTGCTGCCAGAGTGGGTCATTCGTTTGTCGGCTCTCGAGTCAAACAGACCTTGGTAAGAAAGTTACTTTGATTTTGTTTGTTTTATTTAATGAATTAATTTGTTATTGAAGTGTTATTTAATTTTTTTAGGTAGTTTGCAGGCAGATCGTTTATGAAAATGTTAAATAATAATCGTCAATAACTTGTAACACGTCCTTAGTTGGGTGGGGCGAAGGGGTTTTTAATACAAATACAAGCTATTTAAATGAATACATGCTGTTGATCTTCCTATAAATAAAATAAATAATAAATAAAACGAAACATGCATTTATATCAGCGCAAATATTAAACGCATCGAAAACAACTTAAAAACAGTGTAATAAACACCTGATTCATCGTACGATTATGCCAGGTGTTCGTGTAACAAACAACTCGTCATCGCTCCCACGTGCCAACTGGCTTTATAAAAGGCGTGCAATGCCAGAGCGGGTCATTCGTTTGTCGGCGCTCGAATCGAACAGACCTTGGTAAGAAAGTTACTTTGATTTTGTTTGTTTTATTAAATGAATTAATTTGTTAGTGAAGTGTTATTTAATTTTATAAAGTATTTATTTGGTTTATAAAATATTAAAGTTGAAAAATTAAGAATCCAGCAGGACTCGAACCTGCACCCCCTGGGTATACGCCCCAAGTGCTTTGCCAATTCAGCTATGGATTCGTATGCCGCCGGACTCAAAAACCAAATAAGGTTCGTAAATTAAAGTTTGTTTTATTTAATGAATTAATTTGTAAGTGAAGTGTTATTTAATTTTATAAAGTATTTATTTGGTATTTACGTGCTGCCAACCATTATAACATATTTTAGATTGTGTGTTTATTATTATTAATATTTAACAGCCATGAGTAATAAAGATGGTTTTACTCAAGAAAATACCTCTCCTCTTATATCAGAAGAGGAGACGAACCAACGCCACAAGTTTATTTATGTTAACTTTGTTCATTATTTTGTTGATATAATTGGAAGGTGCTGGTACCTGTAATACAGTTGTTTTCACTAGTACAGGTGCCAACGTTACGACTGGCTACAACGGCTTTATAAAAGGCGTGTGCTGCCAGAGTGGGTCATTCGTTTGTCGGCTCTCGAGTCAAACAGACCTTGGTAAGAAAGTTACTTTGATTTTGTTTGTTTTATTTAATGAATTAATTTGTTATTGAAGTGTTATTTAATTTTTTTAGGTAGTTTGCAGGCAGATCGTTTATGAAAATGTTAAATAATAATCGTCAATAACCCGTAACACGTCCTTAGTTGGGTGGGGCGAAGGGGTTTTTAATACAAATACAAGCTATTTAAATGAATACATGCTGTTGATCTTCCTATAAATAAAATAAATAATAAATAAAACGAAACATGCATTTATATCAGCGCAAATATTAAACGCATCGAAAACAACTTAAAAACAGTGTAATAAACACCTGATTCATCGTACGATTATGCCAGGTGTTCGTGTAACAAACAACTCGTCATCGCTCCCACGTGCCAACTGGCTTTATAAAAGGCGTGCAAAGCCAGAGCGGGTCATTCGTTTGTCGGCGCTCGAATCGAACAGACCTTGGTAAGAAAGTTACTTTGATTTTGTTTGTTTTATTAAATGAATTAATTTGTTAGTGAAGTGTTATTTAATTTTATAAAGTATTTATTTGGTTTATAAAATATTAAAGTTGAAAAATTAAGAATCCAGCAGGACTCGAACCTGCACCCCCTGGGTATACGCCCCAAGTGCTTTGCCAATTCAGCTATGGATTCGTATGCCGCCGGACTCGAAATTTCTCAACTCTTTTTGTGCCAGCTTTTAGCTAGACGAACCTTATTTGGTTTTTGAGTCCGGCGGCATACGAATCCATAGCTGAATTGGCAAAGCACTTGGGGCGTATACCCAGGGGGTGCAGGTTCGAGTCCTGCTGGATTCTTAATTTTTCAACTTTAATATTTTATAAATAACAAAAAGGCATAGCAAAGCTAAAATTTGCTTTACAATATTACAAGTATTTATTTGGTATTTACGTGCTGCCAACAATTATAACATATTTAAGATTGTGTGTTTATTATTATTAATATTTAACAGCCATGAGTAATGAAGATGGTTTTACTCAAGAAAAAACCCCTCCTCTTATATCAGAAGAGGGGATGAACCAACGCCACAAGTTTATTCATGTTAACTTTGTTCATTATTTTGTTGATAGAATTGGAAGGCGCTGGTACCTGTGATACAGTGGTTTTCACTAGTACAGGTGCCAACGTTACGACTGGCTACAACGGCTTCATAAAAGGCGTGCGCAGCCAGAGCGGGTCATTCGTTTGTCGGCGCTCGAGTCTAACAGACCTCGGTAAGAATTTTACTTTGATTTTGTTTGTTTTATTTAATGAATTAATTTGTTATTGAAGTGTTATTTAATTTAATAAAGTATTAATTTGGTATTTACGTGCTGCCAACCATTATAACATATTTTAGATTGTGTGTTTATAATTATTATTAAGTAACAACCATGGGTAATGATGATGGTTTTACTCAAGAAAATACCCCTCCTCTTATATCAGAAGAGGGGACGAACCAACGCCAGCAGTTTATTCATGTTAACTTTGTTCATTATTTTGTTGATAGAAATGGATGGCGCTGGTACCTGTGATACAGTGGTTTTCACTAGTACAGGTGCCAAAGTGACAACTGGCTACAAAGCTTGCGCAGCAAAAACGCGGGTCATTCGTTTGTCGGCGCTTAAGTCAAATAGACCTTGGTAAGAAAGTTACTTTGATTTTGTTTGTTTTATTTAATGAATTAATTTGTTATTGAAGTGTTATTTAATTTTATAAAGTATTTATTTGGGATTTAGGTGCTGCCAACAATTATAAAATATTTAAGATTTTGTGTTTATTATTAATAATTATTAGCCGTGAGTAATGAAGATGTTTTTACTCAAGAATATACCCCTCCTCTAATATCAGAAGAGGGGACGAACCAACGCCACCAGTTTATTCATGTAAACTTTGTTCATTTTTTTGTTGATAGAAATGGAAGGCGCTGGTACCTGTGATACAGTGGTTTTCACAAGTACAGGTGCCAACGTTACGACTGGCTACAACGGCTTTATAAAAGGCGTGTGCAGCCAGAGTGGGTCATTCGTTTGTCGGCGCTCGAGTCAAACAGACCTTGGTAACACAAGTACAGGTGCCAACGTTACGACTGGCTACAACGGCTTTATAAAAGGCGTGTGCAGCCAGAGTGGGTCATTCGTTTGTCGGCGCTCGAGTCAAACAGACCTTGGTAAGAAAGTTACTTTGATTTTGTTTGTTTTATTTAATGAATTAATTTGTTAGTGAAGTGTTATTTAATTTTATAAAGTATTTATTTGGTATTTACGTGCTGCCAACAATAATAACATATTTAAGATTGTGTGTTTATTATTATTAATATTTAACAGCCATGAGTAATGAAGATTGTTTTACTCAAGAAAATACCCCTCCTTTTATATCAGAAGAGGGGACGAACCAACGCCACCAGTTTATTCATGTAAACTTTGTTCATTAGTTTGTTGATAGAATTCGAAGGCGCTGGTACCTGTGATACAGTGGTTTTCACTAGTACAGGTGCCAACGTTACGACTGGCTACAACGGCTTCATAAAAGGCGTGCGCAGCCAGAGCGGGTCATTCGTTTGTCGGCGCTCGAGTCTAACAGACCTCGGTAAGAATTTTACTTTGATTTTGTTTGTTTTATTTAATGAATTAATTTGTTATTGAAGTGTTATTTAATGTAATAAAGTATTAATTTGGTATTTACGTGCTGCCAACCATTATAACATATTTTAGATTGTGTGTTTATTATTATTATTAAGTAACAACCATGGGTAATGATGATGGTTTTACTCAAGAAAATACCCCTCCTCTTATATCAGAAGAGGGGACGAACAAACGCCAGCAGTTTATTCATGTTAACTTTGTTCATTATTTTGTTGATAGAAATGGATGGCGCTGGTACCTGTGATACAGTGGTTTTCACTAGTACAGGTGCCAAAGTGACAACTGGCTACAAAGCTTGCGCAGCAAAAACGCGGGTCATTCGTTTGTCGGCGCTTGAGTCAAATAGACCTTGGTAAGAAAGTTACTTTGATTTTGTTTGTTTTATTTAATGAATTCATTTTTTATTGAAGTGTTATTTAATTTTTTAAAGTATTTATTTGGTATTTAGGTGCTGCCAACAATTATAACATATTTAAGATTGTGTGTTTATTATTATTAATATTTAACAGCCATGAGTAATGAAGATGGTTTAACTCAAGAAAATACCCCTCCTCTTATATCAGAAGAGGAGACGAACCAACGCCACCAGTTTATTCATGTAAACTTTGTTCATTTTTTTGTTGATAGAAATGGAAGGCGCTGGTACCTGTGATACAGTGGTTTTCACAAGTACAGGTGCCAACGTTACGACTGGCTACTACCTAAAACTACCTACTTGGATATTTGCATTTTAAGTTGCTGAGGTGATGCTGGAAGGTACAACTCCTCAACGGTTAGGAGTACGGGGATTATTATTAATAAGTTTTGCGTCTCAAGTAACCGTCGTCTCCTCATTCGAGAAACATTCTTGCTCGGTCTACCCATCACTTAAAATCGTAAAATAAAGTAATTTTTAACAAAAAAAAAACCGACTTCAAAAAGTAGGTAGTTAACTAAAACGCAAAAAATAAATTTACTTCGCACAAAATAATACGTTTATACATTTAGTTAAATAGACATTATTAAATAATTATTTTATAATTCTGAAGTCGGTGCCAAGTAAACAAATAACTCGGTATAGATAATATCAATCTTTCTAACAACTATTTTCTGACTGAATATTAGTTCTTAATTATCTGATTTTGTAAAGTTCAAGTAAACAAATAACTCGGTATAGATAATATCAATCTTTCTAACAACTATTTTCTGACTTAATATTAGTTCTTAATTATCTGATTTACTTGGCACCGACTGCAGAATTATAAAATAATTATTTAATAATGTCTATTTAACTAAATGTATAAACGTATTATTTTGTGCGAAGTAAATTTATTTTTTGCGTTTTAGTTAACTACCTACTTTTTGAAGTCGGTTTTTTTTTTGTTAAAAATTACTTTATGTTTGTTTATTTAATGAATTAATTTGAAATTGAAGTGTAATTTAATTTTATAAAGTATTTATTTGGTATTTAGGTGCTGCCAACAATTATAACATATTTTAGATTGTTTGTTTATTATTATTAATATTTAACAGCCAGGAGTAATAAAGATGGTTTAACTCAAGAAAATACCCCTCCTCTTATATCAGAAGAGGGGACGAACCAACGCCACCAGTTTATTCATGTAAACTTTGTTTATTTTTTGTTGATAGAAATGGATGGCGCTGGTACCTGTGATACAGTGGTTTTCACTAGTACAGGTGCCAAAGTGACAACTGGCTACAAAGCTTGCGCAGCAAGAGCGGGTCATTCGTTTGTCGGCGCTCGTGTCAAACAGACCTTGGTAAGAAAGTTACTTTGATTTTGTTTGTTTTATTTAATGAATTAATTTGTTAGTGAAGTGTTATTTAATTTTATAAAGTATTTATTTGGTATTTACGTGCTGCCAACAATTATAACATATTTAAGATTGTGTGTTTATTATTATTAATATTTAACAGCCATGAGTAATGAAGATGGTTTTACTCAAGAAATTACCCTTCCTTTTATATCAGGGGCTCTACCCTTGACTTCAATCCCAATCCCAATCCGAACCAGTTTCAATCCCAATCCGAATATAGTTGGTACTCTTGAACCAAATTGTGATCGGATTTGAAACCGAGTTCAAGATCGAGAAACACGAAATGTCATGGGGTGACCATATAATTAAAAATAATAACTACCAATTATAAATATTTCAAAAAATGGCGAAATCCATTTAAAATTTTATATTTAATATTCTTGTTTACCCAAATTAATACAAAACACGTTTTAATCATATATTAATTTATTTACTAGTGTAATTCAACGATATTACTGAAGTAAGAGTGGTCAATAGACAACGTCATTGTGTTTCATATACTGTCAAAAAAGTCCGCCAAATTGGAATTGACTTGCCAAGTGAGAGTGTCGAATTTGTGTTTGCTGATTCAATGCAAGCTCATAAGTATTATATTATTATTTTATTACTATCAGTGAGTTTTAAGTTAAAAGCAAAAAGGTTTATCAAGCTTTATTTACTCCTACATGTACAGAAGCGCGTCATATCCTAAGTTAAATAGGGGATATGAGATTTCAAAATAACCAGCTATAATATTGTAATAATTACCAATCATTTTAATACTTGTAGTAAAATTTTTGTTATTTGTTGGCTCATTAGTACCATAATTACTTAATTCCTATTAAAATTAATAGTAAGACAATTAAAAAAATAATAAATAGTATTCTAAGGTCTATTGTATTAGTGTGCAGTTTAGAATAGCAAAGCAGATATCTCAAGTCAAACAAACGGTCTGAAGGTTGTTAATGCATTATATATCTTTTATTTGTTATTAATTTAGTATCCAAAATAAAATATTTAGTTATTACATTCTTTTATTTTGTTACTGAAATAATATTCTATACATTTTATTATAATAAACTAGCTTTTAAAGAAATGAAAATAATATGTGCCTTAATACCAAAATATATGAACTAATATGGTTTAACACATATATTGCAAAGTTCATTACAAACCAACTATGCTATCATTACTACTAAATGAAGTCTTTGCAAGTTTTATCTCAAGTGATTGATAATACATACCTAGTAAAATTATTTTCTTAATCATTTTTTACTTTTTTATGATATATATGTAATATTAGGAATGCCTATGTTGTACTCAGTTATAATATATACCTGAGCCCAACAACATGGAGATCTCAGATTAGATGTTCATATTATGCAAATAAAAGGTATGTCATATATGGTATTGGATATTTATTAAGTACAGGAGTATCAGGAGCCACCCCACAATCATCTGGCAGGCATACAAATTGGTCCTCTGTCAGTACTGCGACAGTCCTCAATGTGGTTTTGACCCACTTTTGGTGCTTGGTTGCATGTTGTGTAAAACACAACAAGATAGATAGATAGATAGATAGAAAATACTTTATTTGTACATAATTTCACATGGAAAAACTTAAAAACAAGCATTGATTATTAGAGATGCTTTCTCTGGATGATAGTGCAGGACTCTATGACTGAAAATACATCTCCATCTGTTCTTTAAGATTCCTATTGTACATTCAACTGTTGCATTTTGATGCAGCTTGCTATAATTTGCTTCGGGTAAGTCCGGAGGGGCACGTTGTATGGGGTCATCATATATTTCCTTTGAGAGTATCCAGAATAACCTGGCAAGGAGATAATGATTATGATGTTTTCATTTTATATGCTTACCACTAGATTAAAAAAATAGACTTAAAAAGTTGAAAAAAACTGTAAATTAAACATTAAAATACCTAGTCAAAATACTCCTTTGCCAGCATTCATCAAATTTAAAAGATGTTCATTAACAGGGTGTTGGTTCCACATGCATAAGCTGTCATGTGAAGCACCCCCAAAGAGGAGTCAACACTTAATATATTTTTATCTGCATCACAAATCTACAAAAGAAATAAAGATATTATAGTTATTTCATTATGCCAAAATTCAGTGCCTACACTTATATGTTGATTGCAAATCATTTAGAAAGATAGAATGTAACTTTAAAAACTTACTATTAGAACATTCCATAATGGTTATGTTTACTATTATAATATCTCTCCTCTTTCAGTGATGGTCTTATAATTGCCACATGAGTGCCATCTATACACCCTGCAACTGCTGGAATTGTAAACTAATCATAAAATCTGAAACAAATATTTTATTTGGCTCATTTAAGACTCTATTATGAATAACTTAGGTTATAGCAAATATAATTGAACAATTATAATAATGTATTCAGAAAATAAATTCCTTCTTATAATCAAACCTCGCTTCTGACATATTTCTGGGAACTTCAGCCACTTCCGCAGAATAGTATTACTATTAAAATCTTCTGTCACTTGCGTTAATGCTCTAGAGACAGATTGTTGGGACATCATAGTACCTTGAGTCCCACCTACTAGGCGCTGATACGCCTGTGGCCTATAATGATAGTGCCACTAAAATCTAAAATCAAAACACTTATTAAAATTATATTCTAAATGCATTTACGTGATACTACAGTGACAAAGTGTTAATCAAACCTTATATTTATATAAATAATAGTAGGCCTGTTTCTAATACATGTTTCACTACTGAGCTTGGGCTTCTTCTCATGATGAGAAGGGTTAGGCTATAATCCACTATGCTGGCCAAGTGCGGATTGGTTGACTTCACACTCACTCGAGCACTTTTTAGGCACTCTCAGACAAACAAGTTTCCTCACGATGTTTTTCTTTCACCGTTAACAAGTGATATGATAAATACACACCTTATATTTAGTTGTAATATATCTGCGACGAGTAGGCTGATGCATTAAGGGCTACAAATCGTGATAATTTTCTTCAGAAACTGCCTTAATAACCCTTTAATTTTGTTTAAATTCGGTGTCACTCATGGCGAATGCGATGCCGGTGTAACGCGCAATTCTTCTTAAACTTCGCCTTTACCTTACATCAAATACATGGCTACTATCCAGTATATCGTTTATAAGTGCTAAACGTGCCATTATTTTTACTTTATTCACTTTGTAAAGTATTAAAAACTATCACAACAAGTGAACTCGATTCCGTAAAAGTTGCGTTTTTGTAACTTTGAGATTTGGCTCGATAACTCGATCCCCAAGTCGATATGTCAATGTCAAAATACCGTCAAGAGTGCCAAAAAGTGATGCGATCGAGTTAGGTCGATTTCGTTTAGTTCCAAAAAAATCCACTTAATTCGATTCTAATCGTGCGCTAGTGTTGCGTTCAAGAGTGCCAAATGTACGAATCTCGATCCCAATCTCAAATCCCGAACACGATCGAGCGTCAAGGGTAGGGCCCCAGAAGAGGGGACGAACCAACGCCACCAGTTTATTCATGTAAACTTTGTTCATTATTTTGTTGATAGAATTGGAAGGCGCTGGTACCTGTGATACAAAGGTTTTCACAAGTACAGAAGCCAATGTTACGACTGGCTACAATGGCTTATTAAAAGGAGTGCGCAGCAAGAGCGGGTCATTCGTTTGTCGGCGCTCGAGTCTAACAGACCTTGGTAAGAAAGTTACTTTGATTTTGTTTGTTTTATTTTATGAATTCATTTGTTATTGAAGTGCTATTTAATTTTTTAAAGTATTTATTTGGTAGTTAGGTGCTGCCAACAATTATAAAATATTTTAGATTTTGTGTTAATTATTATTAATAATTATTAGCCGTGAGTAATGAAGATGTTTTTACTCAAGAATATACCCCTCCTCTTATATCAGAAGAGGGGACGAACCAACGCCACCAGTTTATTCATGTAAACTTTGTTCATTTTTTTGTTGATAGAAATGGAAGGCGCTGGTACCTGTGATACAGTGGTTTTCACAAGTACAGAAGCCAACGTTACGACTGGCTACAACGGCTTATTAAAAGGCGTGCGCAGCCAGAACGGGTCATTCGTTTGTCGGCGCTCGTGTCAAACAGACCTTGGTAAGAAAGTTACTTTGATTTTGTTTGTTTTATTTAATGAATTAATTTGTTATTGAAGTGTTATTTAATTTTATAAAGTATTTATTTGGTATTTACGTGCTGCCAACAATAATAACATATTTTAGATTGTGTTTTTATTATTATTAATATTTAACAGCCATGAGTAATGAAGATGGTTTAACTCAAGAAAATACCCCTTCTCTAATATCACAAGAGGAGACGAACCAACGCCACCAGTTTATTCATGTAAACTTTGTTCATTTTTTTTGTTGATAGAAATGGAAGGCGCTGGTACCTGTGATACAGTGGTTTTCACAAGTACAGGTGCCAACGTTACGACTGGCTACAACGGCTTTATAAAAGGCGTGTGCAGCCAGAGTGGGTCATTCGTTTGTCGGCGCTCGAGTCAAACAGACCTTGGTAAGAAAGTTACTTTGATTTTGTTTGTTTTATTTAATGAATTAATTTGTTAGTGAAGTGTTATTTAATTTTATAAAGTATTTATTTGGTATTAACGTGCTGCCAACAATTATAACATATTTAAGATTGTGTGTTTATTATTATTAATATTTAACAGCCATGAGTAATGAAGATGGTTTTACTCAAGAAAATACCCCTCCTTTTATATCAGAAGAGGGGACGAACCAACGCCACAAGGTTATTCATGTGAATTTTGTTCATTATTTTGTTGATAGAATTGGAAGGCGCTGGTACCTGTGATACAGTGGTTTTCACTAGTACAGGTGCAAACGTTACGACTGGCTACAACGGCTTTATAAAAGGCGTGCGCAGCCAGAGCGGGTCATTCGTTTGTCGGCGCTCGAGTCTAACAGACCTCGGTAAGAATTTTACTTTGATTTTGTTTGTTTTATTTAATGAATTAATTTGTTATTGAAGTGTTATTTAATTTTACAAAGTATTAATTTGGTATTTACGTGCTGCTAACCATTATAACATATTTTAGATTGTGTGTTTATTATTATTATTAAGTAACAACCATGGGTAATGATGATGGTTTTACTCAAGAATATACCCCTCCTCTTATATCAGAAGAGGGGACGAACCAACGCCACCAGTTTATTCATGTAAACTTTGTTCATTTTTTTGTTGATAGAAATGGAAGGCGCTGGTACCTGTGATACAGTGGTTTTCACTAGTACAGGTGCAAACGTTACGACTGGCTACAACGGCTTTATAAAAGGCGTGCGCAGCCAGAGCGGGTCATTCGTTTGTCGGCGCTCGAGTCTAACAGACCTCGGTAAGAATTTTACTTTGATTTTGTTTGTTTTATTTAATGAATTAATTTGTTATTGAAGTGTTATTTAATTTTATAAAGTATTTATTTGGTATTTAGGTGCTGCCAACTATTATAACATAATTTAGATTGTTTGTTTATTATTATTAATATTAAACAGCCAGGAGTAATGAAGATGGTTTAACTCAAGAAAATACCCCTCCTCTTATATCAGAAGAGGGGACGAACCAACGCCACCAGTTTATTCATGTAAACTTTGTTCATTTTTTTGTTGATAGAAATGGAAGGCGCTGGTACCTGTGTACAGTGGTTTTCACAAGCACAGAAGCCAACGTTACGACTGGCTACAACGGCTTATTAAAAGGCGTGCGCAGCCAGAACGGGTCATTCGTTTGTCGGCGCTCGTGTCAAACAGACCTTGGTAAGAAAGTTACTTTGATTTTGTTTGTTTTATTTAATGAATTAATTTGTTATTGAAGTGTTATTTAATTTTATAAAGTATTTATTTGGTATTTACGTGCTGCCAACAATTATAACATATTTAAGATTGTGTGTTTATTATTATTAATATTTAACAGCCGTGAGTAATGAAGATGTTTTTACTCAAGAATATACCCCTCCTCTTATATCAGAAGAGGGGACGAACCAACGCCACCAGTTTATTCATGTAAACTTTGTTCATTTTTTTGTTGATAGAAATGGAAGGCGCTGGTACCTGTGATACAGTGGTTTTCACTAGTACAGGTGCCAACATTACGACTGGCTACAACGGCTTGATAAAAGGCGTGCGCAGCCAAAGTGGGTTATTCGTTTGTCGGCGCTCGAGTCAAACATACCTTGGTAAGAAAGTTACTTTGATTTTGTTTGTTTATTTAATGAATTAATTTGTTATTGAAGTGTTATTTAATTTTATAAAATATTTATTTGGTATTTAGGTGCTGCCAACAATTATAACATAATTTAGATTGTTTGTTTATTATTATTAATATTTAACAGCCAGGAGTAATGAAGATGGTTTAACTCAAGAAAATACCCCTCCTCTTATATCAGAAGAGGGGACGAACCAACGCCACCAGTTTATTCATGTAAACTTTGTTCATTTTTTTGTTGATAGAAATGGAAGGCGCTGGTACCTGTGATACAGTGGTTTTCACAAGTACAGAAGCCAACGTTACGACTGGCTACAACGGCTTATTAAAAGGCGTGCGCAGCCAGAACGGGTCATTCGTTTGTCGGCGCTCGTGTCAAACAGACCTTGGTAAGAAAGTTACTTTGATTTTGTTTGTTTTATTTAATGAATTAATTTGTTATTGAAGTGTTATTTAATTTTATAAAGTATTTATTTGGTATTTACGTGCTGCCAACAATAATAACATATTTTAGATTGTGTTTTTATTATTATTAATATTTAACAGCCATGAGTAATGAAGATGGTTTAACTCAAGAAAATACCCCTCCTCTAATATCACAAGAGGGGACGAACCAACGCCACCAGTTTATTCATGTAAACTTTGTTCATTTTTTTGTTGATAGAAATGGAAGGTGCTGGTTCCTGTGATACAGTGGTTTTCACAAGTACAGGTGCCAACGTTACGACTGGCTACAACGGCTTTATAAAAGGCGTGTGCAGCCAGAGTGGGTCATTCGTTTGTCGGCGCTCGAGTCAAACAGACCTTGGTAAGAAAGTTACTTTGATTTTGTTTGTTTTATTTAATGAATTAATTTGTTAGTGAAGTGTTATTTAATTTTATAAAGTATTTATTTGGTATTTACGTGCTGCCAACAATTATAACATATTTAAGATTGTGTGTTTATTATTATTAATATTTAACAGCCATGAGTAATGAAGATGGTTTTACTCAAGAAAATACCCCTCCTTTTATATCAGAAGAGGGGACGAACCAACGCCACAAGGTTATTCAT
This sequence comes from Hypena proboscidalis, assembly GCA_905147285.1. NCBI lineage: Eukaryota > Metazoa > Arthropoda > Insecta > Lepidoptera > Erebidae > Hypena > Hypena proboscidalis. The sequence continues at coordinate 6,033,617 of LR990155.1, forward strand.
GTGAATTTTGTTCATTATTTTGTTGATAGAATTGGAAGGCGCTGGTACCTGTGATACAGTGGTTTTCACTAGTACAGGTGCAAACGTTACGACTGGCTACAACGGCTTTATAAAAGGCGTGCGCAGCCAGAGCGGGTCATTCGTTTGTCGGCGCTCGAGTCTAACAGACCTCGGTAAGAATTTTACTTTGATTTTGTTTGTTTTATTTAATGAATTAATTTGTTATTGAAGTGTTATTTAATTTTACAAAGTATTAATTTGGTATTTACGTGCTGCTAACCATTATAACATATTTTAGATTGTGTGTTTATTATTATTATTAAGTAACAACCATGGGTAATGATGATGGTTTTACTCAAGAATATACCCCTCCTCTTATATCAGAAGAGGGGACGAACCAACGCCACCAGTTTATTCATGTAAACTTTGTTCATTTTTTTGTTGATAGAAATGGAAGGCGCTGGTACCTGTGATACAGTGGTTTTCACTAGTACAGGTGCAAACGTTACGACTGGCTACAACGGCTTTATAAAAGGCGTGCGCAGCCAGAGCGGGTCATTCGTTTGTCGGCGCTCGAGTCTAACAGACCTCGGTAAGAATTTTACTTTGATTTTGTTTGTTTTATTTAATGAATTAATTTGTTATTGAAGTGTTATTTAATTTTATAAAGTATTTATTTGGTATTTAGGTGCTGCTTACAATTATAACATAATTTAGATTGTTTGTTTATTATTATTAATATTTAACAGCCAGGAGTAATGAAGATGGTTTAACTGAAGAAAATACCCCTCCTCTTATATCAGAAGAGGGGACGAACCAACGCCACCAGTTTATTCATGTAAACTTTGTTCATTTTTTTGCTGATAGAAATGGAAGGCGCTGGTACCTGTGATACAGTGGTTTTCACAAGTACAGAAGCCAACGTTACGACTGGCTACAACGGCTTATTAAAAGGCGTGCGCAGCCAGAACGGGTCATTCGTTTGTCGGCGCTCGTGTCAAACATACCTTGGTAAGAAAGTTACTTTGATTTTGTTTGTTTTATTTAATGAATTAATTTGTTATTGAAGTGTTATTTAATTTTATAAAGTATTTATTTGGTATTTACGTGCTGCCAACAATAATAACATATTTTAGATTGTGTTTTTATTATTATTAATATTTAACAGCCATGAGTAATGAAGATGGTTTAACTCAAGAAAATACCCCTCCTCTAATATCACAAGAGGGGACGAACCAACGCCACCAGTTTATTCATGTAAACTTTGTTCATTTTTTTGTTGATAGAAATGGAAGGTGCTGGTTCCTGTGATACAGTGGTTTTCACAAGTACAGGTGCCAACGTTACGACTGGCTACAACGGCTTTATAAAAGGCGTGTGCAGCCAGAGTGGGTCATTCGTTTGTCGGCGCTCGAGTCAAACAGACCTTGGTAAGAAAGTTACTTTGATTTTGTTTGTTTTATTTAATGAATTAATTTGTTAGTGAAGTGTTATTTAATTTTATAAAGTATTTATTTGGTATTTACGTGCTGCCAACCATTATAACATATTTTAGATTGTGTGTTTATTATTATTATTAAGTAACAACCATGGGTAATGATGATGGTTTTACTCAAGAAAATACCCCTCCTCTTATATCAGAAGAGGGGACGAACCAACGCCAGCAGTTTATTCATGTAAACTTTGTTCATTTTTTTGTTGATAGAAATGGAAGGCGCTGGTACCTGTGATACAGTGGTTTTCACAAGTACAGAAGCCAACGTTACGACTGGCTACAACGGCTTATTAAAAGGCGTGCGCAGCCAGAGCGGGTCATTCGTTTGTAGGCGCTCGTGTCAAACAGACCTTGGTAAGAAAGTTACTTTGATTTTGTTTGTTTTATTTAATGAATTCATTTTTTATTGAAGTGTTATTTAATTTTATAAAGTATTTATTTGGTATTTAGGTGCTGCCAACAATTATTACATATTTTAGATTGTGTGTTTATTATTATTAATATTTAACAGCCATGAGTAATGAAGATCTGGTACCTGTGATACAGGTGTTTTCACTAGTACAGGTGCCAACGTTACGACTGGCTACAACGGCTTTGTAAAAGGCGTGTGCAGCTAGAGTGGGTCATTCGTTTGTCGGCGCTCGAGTCAAGCAGACCTTGGTAAGAAAGTAACTTTGATTTTGTTTGTTTTATTTAATGAATTAATTTGTAATTGAAGTGTTATTTAATTTTATAAAGTATTTATTTGGTATTTAGGTGCTGCCAACAATTATTACATATTTTACATTGTGTGTTTATTATTATTAATATTTAACAGCCATGAGTAATGAAGATGGTTTAACTCAAGAAAATACCCCTACTCTAATATCAGAAGAGGGGACGAACCAACGCCACCAGTTTATTCATGTAAACTTTGTTCATTTTTTTGTTGATAGAAATGGAAGGCGCTGGTACCTGTGATACAAAGGTTTTCACAAGTACAGAAGCCAATGTTACGACTGGCTACAACGGCTTATTAAAAGGCGTGCGCAGCCAGAGCGGGTCATTCGTTTGTCGGCGCTCGAGTCTAACAGACCTCGGTAAGAATTTTACTTTGATTTTGTTTGTTTTATTTAATGAATTAATTTGTTATTGAAGTGTTATTTAATTTTATAAAGTATTAATTTGGTATTTACGTGCTGCCAACCATTATAACATATTTTAGATTGTGTGTTTATTATTATTATTAAGTAACAACCATGGGTAATGATGATGGTTTTACTCAAGAAAATACCCCTCCTCTTATATCAGAAGAGGGGACGAACCAACGCCAGCAGTTTATTCATGTAAACTTTGTTCATTATTTTGTTGATAGAAATGGATGGCGCTGGTACCTGTGATACAGTGGTTTTCACAAGTACAGGTGCCAAAGTGACAACTGGCTTCAAAGCTTGCGCAGCAAGAGCGGGTCATTCGTTTGTCGGCGCTCGAGTCAAATAGACCTTGGTAAGAAAGTTACTTTGATTTTGTTTGTTTTATTTAATGAATTTATTTGTTATTGAAGTGTTATTTAATTTTTTAAAGTATTTATTTGGTAGTTAGGTGCTGCCAATAATTATAAAATATTTTAGATTTTGTGTTTATTATTATTAATAATTATTAGCCGTGGGTAATGAAGATGGTTTTACTCAAGAATATACCCCTCCTCTTATATCAGAAGAGGGGACGAACCAACGCCACCAGTTTATTCATTTAAACTTTGTTCATTTTTTTGTTGATAGAAATGGAAGGCGCTGGTACCTGTGATACAGTGGTTTTCTTTAGTACAGGTGCCAACATTACGACTGGCTACAACGGCTTGATAAAAGGCGTGCGCAGCCAAAGTGGGTTATTCGTTTGTCGGCGCTCGAGTCAAACATACCTTGGTAAGAAAGTTACTTTGATTTTTTTTGTTTATATAATGAATTAATTTGTAATTGAAGTGTTATTTAATTTTATAAAGTATTATTTGGTATTTAGGTGCTGCCAACAATTATAACATATTTTAGGTTGTGTGTTTATTATTATTAATATTTAACAGCCATGAGTAATGAAGATGGTTTTACTCAAGAAAATACCCTTCCTCTAATATCAGAAGAGGGGACGAACCAACGCCACCAGTTTATTCATGTAAACTTTGTTCATTTTTTTGTTGATAGAAATGGAAGGCGCTGGTACCTGTGATACAGTGGTTTTCACAAGTACAGAAGCCAACGTTACGACTGGCTACAACGGCTAATTAAAAGGCGTGCGCAGCCAGAGCGGGTCATTCGTTTGTCGGCGCTCGTGTCAAACAGACCTTGGTAAGAAAGTTACTTTGATTTTGTTTGTTTTATGTAATGAATTAATTTGTTATTGAAGTGTTATTTAATTTTATAAAGTATTTATTTGGTATTTAGGTGCTGCAAACAATAATAACATATTTTAAATTGTGTGTTTATTATTATTAATATTTAACAGCCATGAGTAATGAAGATGGTTTAACTCAAGAAAATACCCCTACTCTAATATCAGAAGAGGGGACGAACCAACGCCACCAGTTTATTCATGTAAACTTTGTTCATTTTTTTGTTGATAGAAATAGAAGGCGCTGGTACCAGTGATACAAAGGTTTTCACAAGTACAGAAGCTAATGTTACGACTGGCTACAACGGCCTATTAAAAGGCGTGCGCAGCCAGAGCGGGTTATTCGTTTGTCGGCGCTCGTGTCAAACAGACCTTGGTAAGAAAGTTACTTTGATTTTGTTTGTTTTATTTAATGAATTAATTTGTTATTGAAGTGTTATTTAATTTTATAAAGTATTTATTTGGTATTTAGGTGCTGCAAACAATAATAACATATTTAAGATTGTGTGTTTATTATTATTAATATTTAACTGCCATGAGTAATGAAGATGGTTTAACTCAAGAAAATACCCTTCCTCTAATATCAGAAGAGGGGACGAACCAACGCCACCGGTTTATTCATGTAAACTTTGTTCATTTTTTTGTTGATAGAAATGGAAGGCGCTGGTACCTGTGATACAGTGGTTTTCACAAGTACAGGTGCCAACGTTACGACTGGCTACAACGGCTTTATAAAAGGCGTGTGCAGCCAGAGTGGGTCATTCGTTTGTCGGCGCTCGAGTCAAACAGACCTTGGTAAGAAAGTTACTTTTATTTTGTTTGTTTTATTTAATGAATTAATTTGTTAGTGAAGTGTTATTTAATTTTATAAAGTATTTATTTGGTATTTAGGTGCTGCCAACAATTATAACATATTTTAGATTGTGTGTTTATTATTATTAATATTTAACAGCCATGAGTAATGAAGATGGTTTTACTCAAGAAAATACCCCTCCTCTAATATCAGAAGAGGGGACGAACCAACGCCACCAGTTTATTCATGTAAACTTTGTTCATTTTTTGTTGATAGAAATGGAAGGCGCTGGTACCTGTGATACAGTGGTTTTCACTAGTACAGGTGCCAACGTTACGACTGGCTACAACGGCTTTATAAAAGGTGTGTGCAGCCAGAGTGGGTCATTCGTTTGTCGGCGCTTTAGTCGAACAGACCTTGGTAAGAAAGTTACTCTGATTTTGTTTGTTTTATTTAATGAATTAATTTGTTATTGAAGTGTTATTTAATTTTTTAAAGTATTTATTTGGAATTTAGGTGCTGCCAACAATTATAACATATTTAAGATTTTGTGTTTATTATTATTAATAATTATTAGCCGTGAGTAATGAAGATGGTTTTACTCAAGAAAATACCCCTCCTCTTATATCAGAAGAGGGGACGAACCAACGCCAGCAGTTTATTCATGTAAACTTTGTTCATTATTTTGTTGATAGAAATGGATGGCGCTGGTACCTGTGATACAGTGGTTTTCACAAGTACAGGTGCCAAAGTGACAACTGGCTTCAAAGCTTGCGCAGCAAGAGCGGGTCATTCGTTTGTCGGCGCTCGAGTCAAATAGACCTTGGTAAGAAAGTTACTTTGATTTTGTTTGTTTTATTTAATGAATTTATTTGTTATTGAAGTGTTATTTAATTTTTTAAAGTATTTATTTGGTAGTTAGGTGCTGCCAATAATTATAAAATATTTTAGATTTTGTGTTTATTATTATTAATAATTATTAGCCGTGGGTAATGAAGATGGTTTTACTCAAGAATATACCCCTCCTCTTATATCAGAAGAGGGGACGAACCAACGCCACCAGTTTATTCATTTAAACTTTGTTCATTTTTTTGTTGATAGAAATGGAAGGCGCTGGTACCTGTGATACAGTGGTTTTCTTTAGTACAGGTGCCAACATTACGACTGGCTACAACGGCTTGATAAAAGGCGTGCGCAGCCAAAGTGGGTTATTCGTTTGTCGGCGCTTGAGTCAAACATACCTTGGTAAGAAAGTTACTTTGATTTTTTTTGTTTATATAATGAATTAATTTGTAATTGAAGTGTTATTTAATTTTATAAAGTATTATTTGGTATTTAGGTGCTGCCAACAATTATAACATATTTTAGGTTGTGTGTTTATTATTATTAATATTTAACAGCCATGAGTAATGAAGATGGTTTTACTCAAGAAAATACCCTTCCTCTAATATCAGAAGAGGGGACGAACCAACGCCACCAGTTTATTCATGTAAACTTTGTTCATTTTTTTGTTGATAGAAATGGAAGGCGCTGGTACCTGTGATACAGGGGTTTTCACAAGTACAGAAGCCAACGTTACGACTGGCTACAACGGCTAATTAAAAGGCGTGCGCAGCCAGAGCGGGTCATTCGTTTGTCGGCGCTCGTGTCAAACAGACCTTGGTAAGAAAGTTACTTTGATTTTGTTTGTTTTATGTAATGAATTAATTTGTTATTGAAGTGTTATTTAATTTTATAAAGTATTTATTTGGTATTAAGGTGCTGCAAACAATAATAACATATTTTAGATTGTGTGTTTATTATTATTAATATTTAACAGCCATGAGTAATGAAGATGGTTTAACTCAAGAAAATACCCCTACTCTAATATCAGAAGAGGGGACGAACCAACGCCACCAGTTTATTCATGTAAACTTTGTTCATTTTTTTGTTGATAGAAATAGAAGGCGCTGGTACCAGTGATACAAAGGTTTTCACAAGTACAGAAGCCAATGTTACGACTGGCTACAACGGCCTATTAAAAGGCGTGCGCAGCCAGAGCGGGTTATTCGTTTGTCGGCGCTCGTGTCAAACAGACCTTGGTAAGAAAGTTACTTTGATTTTGTTTGTTTTATTTAATGAATTAATTTGTTATTGAAGTGTTATTTAATTTTATAAAGTATTTATTTGGTATTTAGGTGCTGCAAACAATAATAACATATTTTAGATTGTGTGTTTATTATTATTAATATTTAACTGCCATGAGTAATGAAGATGGTTTAACTCAAGAAAATACCCTTCCTCTAATATCAGAAGAGGGGACGAACCAACGCCACCGGTTTATTCATGTAAACTTTGTTCATTTTTTTGTTGATAGAAATGGAAGGCGCTGGTACCTGTGATACAGTGGTTTTCACAAGTACAGAAGCCAACGTTACGACTGGCTACAACGGCTTATTAAAAGGCGTGCGCAGCCAGAGCGGGTCATTCGTTTGTCGGCGCTCGTGTCAAACAGACCTTGGTAAGAAAGTTACTTTGATTTTGTTTGTTTTATTTAATGAATTCATTTTTTATTGAAGTGTTATTTAATTTTATAAAGTATTTATTTGGTATTTAGGTGCTGCCAACAATTATTACATATTTTAGATTGTGTGTTTATTATTATTAATATTTAACTGCCATGAGTAATGAAGATGGTTTAACTCAAGAAAATACCCCTCCTCTTATATCAGAAGAGGGGACGAACCAACGCCACCGGTTTATTCATGTAAACTTTGTTCATTTTTTTGTTGATAGAAATGGAAGGCGCTGGTACCTGTGATACAGTGGTTTTCACAAGTACAGGTGCCAACGTTACGACTGGCTACAACGGCTTTATAAAAGGCGTGTGCAGCCAGAGTGGGTCATTCGTTTGTCGGCGCTCGAGTCAAACAGACCTTGGTAAGAAAGTTACTTTTATTTTGTTTGTTTTATTTAATGAATTAATTTGTTAGTGAAGTGTTATTTAATTTTATAAAGTATTTATTTGGTATTTAGGTGCTGCCAACAATTATAACATATTTGAGATTGTGTGTTTATTATTATTAATATTTAACAGCCATGAGTAATGAAGATGGTTTTACTCAAGAAAATACCCCTCCTCTAATATCAGAAGAGGGGACGAACCAACGCCACCAGTTTATTCATGTAAACTTTGTTCATTTTTTGTTGATAGAAATGGAAGGCGCTGGTACCTGTGATACAGTGGTTTTCACTAGTACAGGTGCCAACGTTACGACTGGCTACAACGGCTTTATAAAAGGTGTGTGCAGCCAGAGTGGGTCATTCGTTTGTCGGCGCTTTAGTCGAACAGACCTTGGTAAGAAAGTTACTCTGATTTTGTTTGTTTTATTTAATGAATTAATTTGTTATTGAAGTGTTATTTAATTTTATAAAGTATTTATTTGGTATTTAGTTGCTGCCAACCATTATAACATATTTTTGATTGTGTGTTTATAATTATTAATAATTAACAGCCATGAGTAATGAAGATGGCTTTGCTTAAGAAAATACCCCTCCTCTTATATCAGAAGAGGGGACGAACCAACGCCACTAGTTTATTCATGTAAACTTAATTCATTTTTTTGTTGATAGAAATGGAAGGCGCTGGTACCTGCGATACAGTGGTTTTCACAAGTACAGGTGCCAACGTTACGACTGGCTACAACGGCTTTATAAAAGGCGTGTGCAGCCAGAGTGGGTCATTCGTTTGTCGGCGCTCGAGTCAAACAGACCTTGGTAAGAAAGTTACTTTTATTTTGTTTGTTTTATTTAATGAATTAATTTGTTAGTGAAGTGTTATTTAATTTTATAAAGTATTTATTTGGTATTTACGTGCTGCCAACAATTATAACATATTTAAAATTGTGTGTTTATTATTATTAATATTTAACAGCCATGAGTTATGAAGATGGTTTTAGTCAAGAAAATACCCCTCCTCTTATATCAGAAGAGGGGACGAACCAACGCCACAAGTTTATTCATGTTAACTTTGTTCATTATTTTGTTGATAGAATTGGAAGGCGCTGGTACCTGTGATACAGTGGTTTTCACTAGTACAGGTGCCAAAGTGACAACTGGCTACAAAGCTTGCGCAGCAAGAGCGGGTCATTCGTTTGTCGGCGCTCGAGTCAAATAGACCTTGGTAAGAAAGTTACTTTGATTTTGTTTATTTTATTTAATGAATTCATTTGTTATTGAAGTGTTATTTAATTTTTTAAAGTATTTATTTGGAATTTAGGTGCTGCCAACAATTATTACATATTTTAGATTTTGTGTTTATTATTATTAATAATTATTAGCCGTGAGTAATGAAGATGGTTTTACTCAAGAAAATACCCCTCCTCTTATATCAGAAGAGGGGACGAACCAACGCAAGCAGTTTATTCATGTAAACTTTGTTCATTATTTTGTTGATATAATTGGAAGGCGCTGGTACCTGTGATACAGTGGTTTTCACTGTACTAGAGACATTACAAACGTGCGAACTGATTCATAAATCTTATTGTCATAGGAATGTGACAATGCCGCGTCACTCGTTATCGATAAAGGGATGCCGCTCGGGCGCAATTGCGCAGGTAGCTAAGCTAGATGACTAATGCAATTAGGTACTTGTCATTCGCAAAAATGTAGGTAGGTAGGTGTTTATAAGAATTGTGTTAGTTGTCATTAGACTATCACAAGCTAACCATGGACGTATTTTTCTCCAACTTAAATTTGTTTAAATTAAAAGGCGATATTAACGCCCAAACCCGTACGGTTATTCACAATGTGTTGACAGTGTTTAACGAATTGAAAAGTGACCCGCAAAAAATTACTTATTTAAATTTAAATAAACCACGAGATATTACGGCACTTCTTTGTGGAGTTAGTACGAGAACTGTGGACAAAGTGAAGAAAGAAATTCTTTAAACTGGCTATCCATGTACACCAAGGGAAAGATATTTGAAACCAGAAACAGTCACAAATATCGATAACTTCGAAGTTTGTTTGTTGCAACGCACCATTTCTTCATTTTATGACAACGGCGAATACCCAACAGTGAATAAAATATTACAGAAAATGCAAGAACAGATGCCTGAATTTAAGTGCGGTAAGTCATCGTTGAAAAAAATCTTGAAGAAAACAGGTTACCAATTCAAAAAAAACAATGATGGCCGAAAACACCTAATGGAACGAATTGATATTGTCTGTGCTAGACTTGAGTTCTTACGAAAACTTGATACATTAAAGAAGACAAACGATACCCGTCCGCGGTTTTACCTGGACGAGACCTGGGTTAATCAAAACCACAGCAGAAAGCGAATGTGGCTTGGAGAAAATGATCAAGGTGGCTTCAAAAATCAGCCAGTGGGGAAAGGACATCGTTTAATTGTGTGTCACGCCGGCTCCGCTAAGACAGGCTTCGTACCAGAAGCAAAATTAGTTTTTAGATATAATCCCATTGAATTGATATGGGCACAAGTAAAGGGCGAAGTCGCATCAAAAAACAATACATTCAAAATAGCAGACGTCGAGGTCTTTCTACACGAAGCTGTCGGAAATGTATCCAAAGATGACTGGGTCAAATGTGTGAGGCATGCAGAGGAATTACAGGATCGGGACTTAGCCAAGGCAATTTTGACAGATCAGTCAATACAGCCTCTGATAATAAATTTACAGGAAGATGACAGTGACGGCTCAGAAGATGACACAGACATAGATTAATATTCTAAGCTTGTTTATATTATAATCTGTAAGTACGAGTACTTTACTACTTTGCTTTGTATGTACTTAATAAAGTTTTATAACATTTAATATATTGTACTTATGTTTTGTGTCAATGTTTTATGTATAAATGTAGTAAATTAATTATGAAATAATAAAATCATGCTAGAACGTATTTTGCATTATTTCCTTAACCTTTCCCTCATTACATGCTATTGACTATCGACAAATCCTTTTTTTTATTGTTACACACAACACTAGGAGTGCGAGCGAGACTTCCGATATATCTATAAGTGTGAGCGAGAGGTCTGATAGAAATGATTTATGACTCAGTTCGCACGTTTGTAATGTCTCTAGTATAGTACAGGTGCCAACGTTGCGACTGGCTACAACGGCTTTATAAAAGGCGTGTGCAGCCAGAGTGGGTCATTCGTTTGTCGGCGCTCGAGTCAAACAGACCTTGGTAAGAAAGTTACTTTGATTTTGTTTGTTTTATTTAATGAATTAATTTGTTATTGAAGTGTTATTTAATTTTATAAAGTATTTATTTGGTATTTAGGTGCTGCCAACAATTATAACATATTTTAGATTGTGTGTTTATAATATTTAATATTTAACAGCCATGAGTAATGAATATGGTTTAACTCAAGAAAATACCCTTCCTCTAATATCAGAAGAGGGGACGAACCAACGCCACCAGTTTATTCATGTAAACTTTGTTCATTTTTTTGTTGATAGAATTGGAAGGCGCTGGTACCTGTGATACAGTGGTTTTCACTAGTACAGGTGCCAACGTTACGACTGGCTACAACGGCTTTATAAAAGGCGTGTGCAGCCAGAGTGGGTCATTCGTTTGTCGGCGCTCGAGTCAAACAGACCTTGGTAAGAAAGTTACTTTGATTTTGTTTGTTTTATTTAATGAATTAATTTGTTATTGAAGTGTTATTTAATTTTATAAAGTATTTATTTGGTATTTAGGTGCTGTCAACAATTATAACATATTTGAGATTGTGTGTTTATTATTATTAATAATTATTAGCCATGAGTAATGAAGATGGTTTAACTCAAGAAAATACCCCTCCTCTTATATCAGAAGAGGGAACGAACCGACGCCACCAGTTTATTCATGTAAACTTTGTTAATTATTTTGTTGATAGAAATGGAAGGCGCTGGTTCCTGTGATACAGTGGTTTTCACTAGTACAGGTGCCAACGTTACGACTGGCTACAACGGCTTTATAAAAGGCGTGCGCAGCAAGAGCGGATGATTCGTTTGTCGGCGCTCGAGTTGAATTGACCTCGGTAAAAAGTTTACTTTGATTTTGTTTGTTTTATTTAATGAATTAATTTGTTATTGAAGAGTTATTTAATTTTATATAGTATTTATTTGGTATTTAGGTGCTGCCAATAATTATAACATATTTTAGATTGTGTGTTTATTATTATTAATAATTAACAGCCATGAGTAATGAAGATGGTTTTACTCAAGAAAATACCCCTCCTCTTATATCAGAAGAGGGGACGAACCAACGCCACCAGTTTATTCATGTAAACTTTGTTCTTTTTTTTGTTGATAGAAATGGAAGGCGCTGGTACCTGTGATACAGTGGTTTTCACTAGTACAGGTGCCAACGTTACGACTGGCTACAACGGCTTTATAAAAGGCGTGCGCAGCCAGAGTGGGTCATTCGTTTGTCGGCGCTCGTGTCAAACAGACCTTGGTAAGAAAGTTACTTTTATTTTGTTTGTTTTATTTAATGAATTAATTTGTTAGTGAAGTGTTATTTAATTTTATAAAGTATTTATTTGGTATTTACGTGCTGCCAACAATTATAACATATTTAAAATTGTGTGTTTATTATTATTAATATTTAACAGCCATGAGTTATGAAGATGGTTTTAGTCAAGAAAATACCCCTCCTCTTATATCAGAAGAGGGGACGAACCAACGCCACAAGTTTATTCATGTTAACTTTGTTCATTATTTTGTTGATAGAATTGGAAGGCGCTGGTACCTGTGATACAGTGGTTTTCACTAGTACAGGTGCCAAAGTGACAACTGGCTACAAAGCTTGCGCAGCAAGAGCGGGTCATTCGTTTGTCGGCGCTCGAGTCAAATAGACCTTGGTAAGAAAGTTACTTTGATTTTGTTTATTTTATTTAATGAATTCATTTGTTATTGAAGTGTTATTTAATTTTTTAAAGTATTTATTTGGAATTTAGGTGCTGCCAACAATTATTACATATTTTAGATTTTGTGTTTATTATTATTAATAATTATTAGCCGTGAGTAATGAAGATGGTTTTACTCAAGAAAATACCCCTCCTCTTATATCAGAAGAGGGGACGAACCAACGCAAGCAGTTTATTCATGTAAACTTTGTTCATTATTTTGTTGATATAATTGGAAGGCGCTGGTACCTGTGATACAGTGGTTTTCACTGTACTAGAGACATTACAAACGTGCGAACTGATTCATAAATCTTATTGTCATAGGAATGTGACAATGCCGCGTCACTCGTTATCGATAAAGGGATGCCGCTCGGGCGCAATTGCGCAGGTAGCTAAGCTAGATGACTAATGCAATTAGGTACTTGTCATTCGCAAAAATGTAGGTAGGTAGGTGTTTATAAGAATTGTGTTAGTTGTCATTAGACTATCACAAGCTAACCATGGACGTATTTTTCTCCAACTTAAATTTGTTTAAATTAAAAGGCGATATTAACGCCCAAACCCGTACGGTTATTCACAATGTGTTGACAGTGTTTAACGAATTGAAAAGTGACCCGCAAAAAATTACTTATTTAAATTTAAATAAACCACGAGATATTACGGCACTTCTTTGTGGAGTTAGTACGAGAACTGTGGACAAAGTGAAGAAAGAAATTCTTTAAACTGGCTATCCATGTACACCAAGGGAAAGATATTTGAAACCAGAAACAGTCACAAATATCGATAACTTCGAAGTTTGTTTGTTGCAACGCACCATTTCTTCATTTTATGACAACGGCGAATACCCAACAGTGAATAAAATATTACAGAAAATGCAAGAACAGATGCCTGAATTTAAGTGCGGTAAGTCATCGTTGAAAAAAATCTTGAAGAAAACAGGTTACCAATTCAAAAAAAACAATGATGGCCGAAAACACCTAATGGAACGAATTGATATTGTCTGTGCTAGACTTGAGTTCTTACGAAAACTTGATACATTAAAGAAGACAAACGATACCCGTCCGCGGTTTTACCTGGACGAGACCTGGGTTAATCAAAACCACAGCAGAAAGCGAATGTGGCTTGGAGAAAATGATCAAGGTGGCTTCAAAAATCAGCCAGTGGGGAAAGGACATCGTTTAATTGTGTGTCACGCCGGCTCCGCTAAGACAGGCTTCGTACCAGAAGCAAAATTAGTTTTTAGATATAATCCCATTGAATTGATATGGGCACAAGTAAAGGGCGAAGTCGCATCAAAAAACAATACATTCAAAATAGCAGACGTCGAGGTCTTTCTACACGAAGCTGTCGGAAATGTATCCAAAGATGACTGGGTCAAATGTGTGAGGCATGCAGAGGAATTACAGGATCGGGACTTAGCCAAGGCAATTTTGACAGATCAGTCAATACAGCCTCTGATAATAAATTTACAGGAAGATGACAGTGACGGCTCAGAAGATGACACAGACATAGATTAATATTCTAAGCTTGTTTATATTATAATCTGTAAGTACGAGTACTTTACTACTTTGCTTTGTATGTACTTAATAAAGTTTTATAACATTTAATATATTGTACTTATGTTTTGTGTCAATGTTTTATGTATAAATGTAGTAAATTAATTATGAAATAATAAAATCATGCTAGAACGTATTTTGCATTATTTCCTTAACCTTTCCCTCATTACATGCTATTGACTATCGACAAATCCTTTTTTTTATTGTTACACACAACACTAGGAGTGCGAGCGAGACTTCCGATATATCTATAAGTGTGAGCGAGAGGTCTGATAGAAATGATTTATGACTCAGTTCGCACGTTTGTAATGTCTCTAGTATAGTACAGGTGCCAACGTTGCGACTGGCTACAACGGCTTTATAAAAGGCGTGTGCAGCCAGAGTGGGTCATTCGTTTGTCGGCGCTCGAGTCAAACAGACCTTGGTAAGAAAGTTACTTTGATTTTGTTTGTTTTATTTAATGAATTAATTTGTTATTGAAGTGTTATTTAATTTTATAAAGTATTTATTTGGTATTTAGGTGCTGCCAACAATTATAACATATTTTAGATTGTGTGTTTATAATATTTAATATTTAACAGCCATGAGTAATGAATATGGTTTAACTCAAGAAAATACCCTTCCTCTAATATCAGAAGAGGGGACGAACCAACGCCACCAGTTTATTCATGTAAACTTTGTTCATTTTTTTGTTGATAGAATTGGAAGGCGCTGGTACCTGTGATACAGTGGTTTTCACTAGTACAGGTGCCAACGTTACGACTGGCTACAACGGCTTTATAAAAGGCGTGTGCAGCCAGAGTGGGTCATTCGTTTGTCGGCGCTCGAGTCAAACAGACCTTGGTAAGAAAGTTACTTTGATTTTGTTTGTTTTATTTAATGAATTAATTTGTTATTGAAGTGTTATTTAATTTTATAAAGTATTTATTTGGTATTTAGGTGCTGTCAACAATTATAACATATTTGAGATTGTGTGTTTATTATTATTAATAATTATTAGCCATGAGTAATGAAGATGGTTTAACTCAAGAAAATACCCCTCCTCTTATATCAGAAGAGGGAACGAACCGACGCCACCAGTTTATTCATGTAAACTTTGTTAATTATTTTGTTGATAGAAATGGAAGGCGCTGGTTCCTGTGATACAGTGGTTTTCACTAGTACAGGTGCCAACGTTACGACTGGCTACAACGGCTTTATAAAAGGCGTGCGCAGCAAGAGCGGATGATTCGTTTGTCGGCGCTCGAGTTGAATTGACCTCGGTAAAAAGTTTACTTTGATTTTGTTTGTTTTATTTAATGAATTAATTTGTTATTGAAGAGTTATTTAATTTTATATAGTATTTATTTGGTATTTAGGTGCTGCCAATAATTATAACATATTTTAGATTGTGTGTTTATTATTATTAATAATTAACAGCCATGAGTAATGAAGATGGTTTTACTCAAGAAAATACCCCTCCTCTTATATCAGAAGAGGGGACGAACCAACGCCACCAGTTTATTCATGTAAACTTTGTTCTTTTTTTTGTTGATAGAAATGGAAGGCGCTGGTACCTGTGATACAGTGGTTTTCACTAGTACAGGTGCCAACGTTACGACTGGCTACAACGGCTTTATAAAAGGCGTGCGCAGCCAGAGTGGGTCATTCGTTTGTCGGCGCTCGTGTCAAACAGACCTTGGTAAGAAAGTTACTTTGATTTTGTTTGTTTTATTTAATGAATTTATTTGTTATTGAAGTCTTATTTAATTTAAAAAGTATTTATTTGGTATTTAGGTGCTGTCAACAATTATAACATATTTGAGATTGTGTGTTTATTATTATTAATAATTATTAGCCATGAGTAATGAAGATGGTTTAACTCAAGAAAATACCCCTCCTCTTATATCAGAAGAGGGGACGAACCAACGCCACCAGTTTATTCATGTAAACTTTGTTAATTATTTTGTTGATAGAAATGGAAGGCGCTGGTACCTGTGATACAATGGTTTTCACTAGTACAGGTGCCAACGTTACGACTGGCTACAACGGCTTTATAAAAGGCGTGCGCAGCCAGAGCGGGTCATTCGTTTGTCGGCGTTTGAGTCGAACAGACCTCGATAAGAAAGTTTCTTTGATTTTGTTTGTTTTATTTAATGAATTAATTTGTTATTGAAGTGTTATTTAATTTTAAAAGGTATTCATTTGGTATTTAGTTGCTGCCAATAATTATTAGTTATTTTAGATTGTGTGTTCATTATTATTAATAATAAACTGCCATGAGTAATGAAGATTGTTTTACTCAAGAAAATACCCCTCCTCTTATATCAGAATCAGGTTTGAATTTCTGATTACAGCAGTAGTACTAACTATGCAGATATTCAGACATTGATAGAAATAGAAATAGAAATATTTATTTGCTTAAAACATGGTATATACAGGGTGTTAAGTAAGTCTGAAATACAGCATGTCTCACCGTAAGGACGGTATGCAAAAATATTTTAAAATATACTTAATACAATAATTAGACCGGCTAGACGGATACTCAGTCAAGACTTCTTTTCCATATAAGTATTTATAGCGATCTTCGATGTGTTTTTTAGTTTTTAGTGTAATCATTTAGCACTTACTCTTGTACTTTTGTTATGATGTTCACAAAATTTGTATTTATATTCAAAAGTTTATTCGTGAAGATCTATTATTTTCTATACAAATACAAATACAATACAAATTTGTCGTGTGCACTTCCGCTTTCTATTGTTAGTACTTTCCTAATTTATGTGGAGTGCTTTTATTATGGTCTATGATTATTGTGTAGGCTTCTTAGTGATTTCACGTACAAGTTAAGTTTGCATAATGTACCTACCTACAGAAATCATTGTTACTATTGATCAAAACCTAAAAAGGTTTTTTTATAAAAATATGAATAAATAGTTATTATTGTGTAAACAAACATGATCTTAATACGCGCGCTTTTTAAATTGTCAAAACACAACGTTACCGGTTAACCGCTAAAATGTAAACACAACTACTGGATAGGCTGTTCTACACATTATATTATTGTATCTATGGCTTGGATTTTTGCTCTTAGGAACATAGTTTGAATGTTGCTAAAATAAAATAAAATGCTATAAATGCAAAATTGATATCTCTAATATATATCTTTTATTGTTTTAAGTTCAATTAATATTTTAAATTTGATTTATTTAAGAGAAAGTGTAAGTTAATTGAAATCATTAATAATAAAATAATGGAGAATGCCATAACTCTCATACTCAATATATAACTGAACTAAGCAACTAATTATTGACGTATCATTCAGTTAATATATCTACATACAGGGTTATCTGTGGCCAAATAACTCCACGCGCATTGAGACCGTAAACTGAATTGATCATAACTTGTTAATTACACACAGGATACTAATGAAACTTCACATACATTTAAAGACAGTTATAAGCTACAAAATAACGTTTAAAGTAAGTCTTTAAAGTTGTTATTTAAGGTGTTAGGACCTATTTAAGTGTTTTTATATTTCATTAAATAACTTTTTGAACGGTTCATTAATTTCATTTTTTTATTGCCCAACAAATTTAAAATAATTCTTAAAAGATCATGTAAAATCTCCAAGTCAGAACGGTCAAGCGGATAAGAATCCGCTTGACCGTTTCAGAGATCCAGCAAAACCACAAACGTTACTCCAGCAGGATCTCGAATAACTTCGCAGCCGAAGAAAGAACAATTACAAAATTATTTGCAACATTTACCTCGTTTAGACAACTAATTATAAATAGCTAATATTTATTTCAATATTCCCATTAAAAAGGAAAATGTCTGGCTGCAGTAACGTTACCCCAGCAGGAATAGTTTTTTTGAAATAACTAAACAACTATAAGTGCAACAAATTTAAAAATGTACGCAACTATTACAGAAGATAGACAACTAAAAATCTGTAAGATTAAAATTACTATTTTCGACATTATTTTGCTGGGGTAACGCACACTTTACTATTTGAATGAATGAATATCTTGATCACTGTTTAGATTATTATATTAGAGACTATTTTATAATAAAATGCATGAAATTTTTGCATGTCATAATTATGGCAAAACATATCATATTACCATTGTTTTGAGCAAAATAAAATTATCTTTATCTTTGCACGACCCGGGAGTCGAACCAGAGACCTCGTGGTGAGAGGTGCATACGCTAACCACTGGACCATCGAGACAATTTTTCGTTTATTATCTATTCATGGATTCAGTCTATATCTAATCTATATGTACTATCAACGAAGTTGGGGTGCATGAAAGGAGCCTTCCCGAGTGACGTACACAACAATTCCCTACGTCCGGCGCACCCTGGGAAATTCGCGAGTTCTCCAAAGCGAATTGGCTAATCCTTTCACCACGATGGCAAGTCAAAACCTTGACCACCTTACTGACTGTCCAAAATGCCCTACCACCTGCACAAGAGAGGCGCTCATGAACGCCGACGAGAGCGCCGTAACAGTGGCCACTTATTGAACCAATAAATTTTGACTCAGTCATCGACACGACGAAAAAATCAACGAAGTAGATTGATGAACCACCACATCAATAGTATTTATTTAATACTATTTTTGTATTTTACACATTTCAAAATACTCAAGTCTGAGGCCCGAAACTGAGTTAAGCGGACGCCCGCGCGGTTTCATACAAAAGTGATGCGTCACGGGGAACTGCGCGGGCGTCCGTCACGGGGAAGCGCGCCCCGCACCCGCGCAACGGGGCTCGCCTCCGGACGAAGGCAGCCGTCGCGGGGCCACGCGCGGGGCCCGCACCACAACCTAGATTTAATAAACGGGCTTACTGGCTATTGTTTCTTGTTCCTTGCTATGTAATATAATACATCTCCATCGACACGACTATACATGCACACCGTTAAAATTGAACTAGCGACACTGCGTCCATAAAATAATCCGGCCTCCGCGACGGGAACCCGCGACGGGCCCCGTCTACGGCCTCCGCGACGGGAACCCGCGACGGGCCCCGTCTTGTTCTACGCCCTCGTATCCAAGCGCGTTGACACGCGACGGTTGTCCGTGGCGGGCGCCCGCTTAACTCAGTTTCAGGCCTGAAGAAGCTTGTTCATTCACGGAAACCTGAAGGGAATTTCACAAATAACCAATTGTCCGACCCGGGAATCGAACCTGAGACCTCGGAATGAGAGTCGCACGCTAACCACTGGACCATCGTAATAATGATGATAGATGTTATAGGAAAAAATAAAACACAGTATTCATTTCTTAGCGGTGTATTTGGTAAAGCTGAAACTAGCTACGTTTACATAATAATGTAGATAATATAATAATATAATTACAAACGAAAAGTGAAGACTAAACTTCAAAGGTTATTGAGACAAAATTAAAATAAATATAGTTCGAATACACTTGTGGAATTTAGTTTTTAAATTGATATTATCAATTATTAATTTTCGATTTTTCTGCCAATAATAAAATCAATATCTCATAACATACACACAACACCCCTAGTCCCAAACTAAGCAGAGCTTGTACAATGGGTACTTGAATAACTGATACTTATACATATTTTCTTAATTTCTTATATCTTTATACATAGCACCTAGACTAAGACAAGCCCCCATGTTCAAGCACACAGATTTGTCTTAAGCGGGAATCGAATCGCAACCTCGGCGTCGCAGGCAGGTACACTACTCACTGCGCCATCTAGTCGTCTCCAATGCCGCAACAATGCAAATTCCATAATAGCTGATCGTTCCTAGGTAGGAACTATATAAGAGGCCCACACAGAGCAACTTCGAGCTTTTATAAAATTACGTTAGTTCGGTCGCTAACGGGCACAGACTCTATATTAAATTCCACAAGTGTTTCAACCAAGTTTAGAAGTTAGTTTTCGACAGCATTTGCAATATTCAGTACAAATCTCGTATCCATACTCTATATATCTAACATATTATATATAAATAAAAGAAAGTCGTGTTAGTTACACCATTTATAACTCAAGAACGGCTGAACCGATTTGGCTGAAAATTGGTGGGGAGGTAGCTTAGAACCGGGAAAAGGACATAGGATACTTTTAAAATATTTTCGAGGGCAAAATTTTATCGAGGGCGAAGCCGCGCGGGGCAGCTAGTCTAACATAAAATACATAAATGCAAAACTATCAAACCACGAAATACATACTGGCTATTGCAATAAATAGGACTATATGAAAACTTTAAATAATAATTTTCACAAAAAAATAAAAAGAATTTCTCAAATCACTCCAGGCGTTTTTGAGTAATCAGGGAACAAACAGAAAAAAACAAGCGAATTGTGAACCTTCTTCTTTTTTTAACGTCGGTTAAAAAAGGCCTGAAACATACTAGCTTTTGGCGCGACTTTACTTGCGTTGTAGATCGCGATGTACAAGCACGAAATTTCGTATAGTTAAACTTGAATAAAAATAAATTAATTTCTGAACCGGAGTTTTTCTAAATTTTATTCCCAAGAGGGGGTATATAAGGTTTTACAGTTAGAAGTGAGTTGACGAAAAAATTCAATAGATGGCGTGGTGAATATTTTTTCATTTAATAATATTTTTGGGTGAATAACAAGAGTTTTCAAATAGTCCAGTCCTCACAAATGAATGAATACACTAAGACAATATGTTGCACGCTTTATACAAAAAAAGCATTAAATCCTTACTAATATTATAAAGGCGAAAGTTTGTAAGTATGGATGTATGAATGGATGTTTGTTACTCTTTCACGCCAAAACTACCGGGTCGATTTCGATGAAATTTTGCACACATGTAGCTTATAGTCTGGATTAACATATAGGCTACTTTTAATTGACATACCACGCGGGCGGAGCCGCGGGCGGAAGCTTGTATATCATATAAAGTATTTAAAATACACCTAAACTAAGTAATGCAAAAAATAACAGTCTACCAATGTCTACCAAGGATTTTAGACTTGCAATCTATATTACATCATGCCTTTATAACATATTTTACCTGTGGACCATCTAATGGACACTTCCAGACTGGCTACTGAGAAATTCCAGTCATGGGTCGTGGATCACCTAATTAGTTCACCTTGGTGTACCACGGGCACTTTTTCTTGCCCGTGGAACACCTTGGTTCACCAAAGTGTACCACGGGCACTTAATCTTGCCCGTGGTTCACCTATGTAGTACCTAATATCCAACCTATTTTTTCCTCGATCCCTTTATAATAGTTTTAATTATGATATTTAAATAATATTTTTAGTAAGATGACATTAGCGCTGTCATTTGTGTAATAAATTATTTTATTTTCACGTCGTAAAGTCGTAAAGCCGTTAAGCATATAATTTTATTATGTCTGAAAATTTGGAAAACGATATTTGTTATGTAAAACGAAAAGGCGGCACAGTTTTATTGTACAATGCCTATCAATTTTATAAAGTTAAAACCAACAAAAACGGTATGGTACTTTGGCGTTGTTCTCAATATAAAAAAAAATGTAAAGGAAACGTTTTTATACAGGTAAAACTATATTTATTTTATTTCAGTAGTTTTTAATGTAAATACTACCCGTACGTGAAAAGTAAGAACTCAGCGCTCTACCTAAGGTCAAAGCAGGCGGAAAGCGCAAGTCTCAACACTCAACTTTTCGCTTACGGGTAGTATATAAATATACTTAATAATGATACTTAGATAAACATATCCATTGATTTCCAACATAAAAGGGTAAATTATTAAAATGAATAAAATAATTTACATCATATTTATTTCAGGACAACCGCGTTGTAAAACAAAAAGACCATTTATGCATACAAAACTTGGCGAAAAATGTAGTTGACAAAGAATTTGTAAAGCTAAGAGAACATGTGGTTAAATCCACGGATCCAGTGCCTAAATTGTACAATGACACTTTATCAAATATTGAGCAATTGGGCTTTGATTTGGTTACAGACATACCTTCATTATCAAATGTACAACATAATTTATACAAAATAAGAAATCAGTCCCTAGGAATTAATAAAACAATATTTAAAAGTTACGATGAAGTGGCTGTACCATATAAATACAATGATTTTATTTTGGCGGATTATTTTAACGAAGGTTTACGTATAATAATATTTTGTAGTATTGCTAACAGGAAGATATAGTTTAAAAAAACTAAAAAAACACGCTTTTAAAGCACATCAAACTAAAAAGTGAAAAATAATTCTTATTATAACCTGAAAATAATAATAAACGAAAAATACTAGTACTATTGTGAAAAAAAGCGTGGGTCGCTCGATAGACGAAAAATATGGCACAGAGCGCCCCACGCTTTTTTTCACAATAGTACTAGTATTTTTCGTTTATTATTATTTTCAGGTTATAATAAGAATTATTTTTCACTTTTTAGTTTGATGTGCTTTAAAAGCGTGTTTTTTTAGTTTTTTTAAACTATATTTATTTTTCACTTTTTAGTTTGATGTTATTTAAAAGCGTGTTTTTTAGTTTTTTTTTAATCCTGGCGATCCTAATCAGGATAATGAGATAAATTTATGAAATTATTATATTGTCGCTGATTCTTTACAAGTGTAGAAAGTTTGAATTAAATCTGTCCGTAAGTGGGTCAAAATCGAGTCCAAAGGAGTCGGTTACATACAAACAAACAAACAAACAAACATACAGGTGAAGCTAATATAAGCGTGTTAAAAATTGGAGAAATAAAATAATTTTTCGGGGATGCGACATTTGTTTCTTGTCCTAAACCATTTACGCAATTGTACACATTACATGGCGAAATGGGTAGCAGTATCACAAAAACGAAAACAGCACCATTAATTTATGCCTTAATGCCAAATAAGAAGCAAGAGACCTATACCTACTGTTGTGTTTGAACTCATCAAACGACAACTGAGTAACTTCAAAACCTGTGAAATTCCATTCTGACTTCGAGCAAGGCGCTATAAATGCTGTTACACGCGTTTTTCCTGATATTAACAGGTTCCCTGTCCCCATACAATGGTGAAATTTCCACGTCATACGTTTTGGTTTTTTTTAAGTTTATACGTCCCGTGTATCATATATGATATGACTAATTTATTGTCTATTATAAACTTTCACAGCTGATCTATTTGCTTCATAACTATACCATAAAACTTAAAAGTAATTTATGACATTTGGTTGACATTGAATGCTACGCCAAAAGAAAAGAGGAAGGGAATCCTTTGAAAGCCAAACAGGTGAACACGGAGTGCTTGGCGTGTGGCAAAGCTTATTGTTTGTCTTGCTTTACTGAGGTTCACAATAAGCAATAAAGTTAAATGTTTCTGTATATCCCATTCTTTAATTTTCATTTTTGTCTAATTGTCTAATAAAGAAACTATTATAATGCTGAAAGTTTGTTTTACTTAGTTGAAAATATAAAAAAAAGAAGGATAAATCACAACAGTTTTTTACTTCATTTTGAACTAGACAATGTTCCCCACACGTCCATGTACTAAAAATCTAATTTATTCTGCCACGTCCATTACAAAAACGCTTTTGAAATCACCTATGAATTTGCTCATATTTGATACATGGACGTAATAAAGACGGTACAAATATTGCGTCATGAATCACATTTGATACATGGGACAGGGAACCACCCAGGGCGGGGTGTTATTACCATTGGTGTAAGGCCATATGGAAAAAGGCTAAAAAATTAAATTTAAATGGTAAAAAGGAAAAAAGGCTGGTTGGCTTGACCGCCGCTTTGCCGCTATTGCCTTCCAAATACATTGCTGAAGGATTATTATTTATAAAATCCGAAGGGCGGTTTAAAGAAAAACTGGTACCTTTTTTTAAATACATCGATAAATTTTGGATGTCTAATAATTTTTCTTCAATATTATCGGTTTTCGGTGAAAGACACCGAACAAACAATGTGACTGAATCATTTCATGCAAAACTAAATAAAAAAATAAATAAAACAAATACTTCAATTCTACGTCTACTATCTGAGCTGAAACGGATTGAATCCAGTCCTGTACACAATAACAAAAGAAAAAATAAATACATAAAAGATGATGAAGACATCATAGAAATACAATTAGAATTGTTAAATGGAGAAATTTCGGTTGGTGTAGCATTAGAAAAATTACGATAGTTATAGCACAGGTGGCAAGTGGCAACGCAATTAGGTTTGCAGGGCTAAAATTTCTACGCCATAGTGAAGACTGACTACACTGGTTATGCGTGTGTGTGAGTGTTACTAAAAAGTGTTTTTTTTTTTCTCTAACTGTTAGAATTATATTTTAAGTTTTTTTTTTCATTTTCATACAAAACAATACTTACACGCTAATTATACAATACGTGGGTGTTTTCGTGTTAACTGCAAGAATAATATTTTAATTTTTTTTTTTTTCATTTTTACAATTTTATTATTATACGATATGTGGGTGTTTTTTTTTTGTGTTACCTGTTACAATATATTTTAAGTTGTTTTTTTCCTATTTTTACTGTCCTTTTTTATATTTGTTTTGTGGACCAGAAGTAACCCGGTTATAGGTGTTCCACGGCCCATAGGCGTATTGCAATTGCATGGTCCTTATAAGTGAGCTGTTCCACGGGCAAGAAAAAGTGCCCGTGGTACACCAAGGTGAACTAATTAGGTGATCCACGACCCATGACTGAGAAATTCCTAGCAGAATCCCCAACACGTTTGCCCCATCCTAACATCGAACAAGAGAACATGATTTGATTTTTTTTACTTAGACATAAGTACAAACTTTTAATAAAATTTGACTCGGCCATCGAGAAGAAGAAGAAGTGTACAGCTGACTAATTCCTGGCGGAAAATTCCTCATAACACTTGTAGAGGAACGGGTGTTATGTACCCCCAGTACAAATGGAGGATCCTACTATCCAAGATCGATGGTATTGCTTGGCGGAAAGCTGTCCAACGATAGCGTCTAGGAAGTAGTATTTATAAATACTTGCTGTGAACACTTCGATATCGCGATTCAGCGCTCTTTGACATTTGTGACGAGTGTGTATCTATCTATCTATCTATCCCTCCCTCCTCACAGTTCTGTGCTGACACTGCTCAAAATACTCGTTTGACTTACAAAAAAAAGTAAGGCAAATAACTAATTTTACCAAGAAAAAGACCGTTCTACTACTGTACAATATATTTTATTGAGATAATTATAATTTATTATTGTAATTGGTTAATAAATACAATACAACAAAATAAAAGCAAATAGCTAAGCACGATATTAAAAAATAAAATCACATGCTATTCTACGTTTAGTTATTACTGAAGAGACATACTAATGTTAAACATTTATTTTTTCTGATGTATTTGTAACGATACTTCCAACTTTCAGTCTTAGCCAATGTATTGCAAATAAATACATTTTTGAAAATAATGTTGCAATAAAAATACTCATCGTTCACAATAAAATCAAATTGATAAATAAAATCAATATTCAAAGGATGATCGTGGAGTGCAATAATAAAACGATCTTCCAAATTTTCCTCGTAGTAGCGTTCTAAGCCTGGAATTTAAAATTTACTCATCAGAAATATACCTGTCTCTGTTGTACTAAGGGTAAAGTGTATATAGTTGTTTCAGGTCATTGCACAAGATCTGGTAAGTCAAGGATGGAAAGAGTTTTGACAGGTGCCAGCCAGCCTACCTGATTCCGATGCAAAAGGCCTATTGAAAGGAGATAAATGTAGGTCTTCGGGCCACATCTGAATTCACATAAAGCAGCGTCAAAAATTAAGTGAAGTATCAATCCAGTTCGTTGTAGCCACAGTTCAAGAACACCATGAACTAAATAACGCTTGCTTAACTCACAAATACTCGAATATATAACCTGGTCGTGGTTACTAAGCGTCATGAAAACTGGGCTTATGTAACATTTTATGTCTGTGAAATAACGTTACAATCACCTGATAGCGGTTGTTTACATCCACCAGAAGGTAAGGGGTGTGGTTTTATGTATGTGAGTGCATTTATTCGCTTGCGTTCCAGTGTGTAACCTTGAAATGCATCGTGTAGGTGTATGCCGGCGGTGTCCAGCTGTAACTCACTAACAATTTAATCCTCTAACTTCTAACGCTTCCTAACACTTTTGGCAGTAGCAATAGTTGTTTCTTGTATATTTCTTGTTAATTTTAAGGTAAAATCTCCAGCACTAACTTGTCAATCTGATAGAAATCACGAGACATAATTTGTTCTTTTTTTAATTTATTTTTTTATAATCACTTTGCTTAATCAAAGGAGGTTCTATTTTATTTTATTTTTTATGATATTTGCCTTAAAACAAAGTAGTATAAGGCAATATTATGCTTATTTTTCCATGAAGTATTTTGTTCAAGCAATCAACTTATTAATTAAGGTACACTTTCTGATTTCAATAACTTTAATATAAACTACCTGTTTTTATTGAGGAAAATATGCAATGATTTATAGTGATTGACAGTCATTCAATATTTTTCATCAAGTTTACCTCAGAAATAAGTATTGTATCATTTAAACTCTTTCATGTAATTGTTTTCTTGATAAGATAAGGCCTTAGTAACAGAAGTTGTTCTTGTGAAAGTGAATATTACATGAAGCTTTATAATATTTGCTTTCAAATAACTTGTTACTGTAAAAAAATCTTACATTTTCACCTTTACCATACATACCAGTAATAAAATCAGGTTTTTTTTATTAAAAATGCCTATCGCCTCCATCGCAATGTTTTTTTTTATAATTGACAAAAATAAAAACAGGTTGTGCAACACCCTCATATGTCCATGGTACTTAAAATTATAAATAAACTTAAGTAATGTTGCACATTGTAAAGATATTAACAATCATAGCTATTGTCATTCAAATTAGTTATTGCTAAATGGTTTTAACATGTTTTTTTTTAACTCAAGGATTTTTCATTGTCTATGGTTATTGAATATAATTTATATTTGTATATTATTGTTATGTACACTGCCTTAATAGTCTAGTGGTTACCATATGCACCTCTCACCGGGCGGTTCGATTCCTGGGTAAGGCAAAGTGTTATTTCTGAACTTTCTGTCAGGTAACTAACAATATCACCGGTTGGAATTGAGCTTGGTGGATGGTTATAGGCTTACCCCCTATCCCATGGGACCTACACATAACAGGTGAAATGTGGGTGTTGTACACATCTGCCAGACTTCTGGGTAAAATAGGCGTGATGTTATGTTTTTTAGTATGCAAAGTCAAGTTAAAGGTCACAGGTTTAAATTGTAGCTAATTCTTTTTTATATTTCCCGATGGGCAGTTTACAAATAACACTTTTCCTGACCCGGGATTCAAACCCGAGGCCTCGCGACGAGGTGCACATATGCTAACCACTACCAAGTCAGTTGCATCAAAGCATATTAATATAAATACATAAAAATATCTGGTGTTATGATTTTGTATTGATTGTTGACAAACCATGATAATTGCTATATAAACATGTATTGATAAGAATTGATAAAAACTTTATCATATTATTTGTATTGTGGTGACATAACAACCTGTCATATCTGCAGTATTTTTTAACTGCATAAACTGTCAGAATGAAGCAATGTTGGTTACCATTTTGCAATTTCTTAGAATGGTTAATTAAAATAGTTTTTATAAACATAACATCATGCTTATAATAACACCCATATTTTACCTGTTATGTTTTACGTCCCATGGTATAGGGGGTGAGCCTATCGCCATCCACTGGGCACAATTCCAACTCCGTGCTGCTATTGAGTTTCCTGACGGCAAGTCAAAAAATAACACATTGCCCGCGGATTGCATATGCTAACCAGTAGACCATAGAAGCAGATAGTTTTAAATTGATTAATAACTTATTTCCTGTTTTTTAATTATCATACAGTGTTTTTTCGTGCATTTATAACATTAACATTAATCTTCCACTCCCACATAACACAAATCTTAGAAAATATAAAATATTATTAAGAATTAAGATTTTCGTGCAATCAGGGTTAATTGTTTTTTGATGACCAAAACAATACTACTATAATTATAATTGGCGGTTGTGTCATCACAAAAAGCACCGATCAAAGAACCTAAAGTATATTATTCTATTATGTGAATAAAAAAAAAAGGTAATAATTTAGCACCACAGACCCACATACTAAGTAAATATTATTAGAATCAAACTTGATTACTAAACGATTCAATAATATCTTTGGAACCGTGCGTCATCATTTCAATCATCACGTGTTTTTTTTTAATTGGTGAATAGATAACTATTTAGATTTATTGATCCATTTCGATAAATAACTGATTTGCTTTTTTTTTGTCGTTACGTGTTAAGACACCTTCACACTACTGTTATCTTTTGCCATAGCACACAGTCACCAAATTGGAGTTGCTAAAACGCGCGAGCAACCGCCAAATCTAGACCGACGGCTAGCGTGTGTGCTGTGTACCTAAGATATAGATTGGTGCTGGTAGATTAACAACAATTTTTCTATTATGTACTCAATACTTAATGTTTCTTTTTCTCTTTTCAGGATAAATAATCTCCACTAAATACTCAAAATGTTACGGCGCTGCTCAAAACATTTGCAGACTCTGTACCGGAGGCAGGGGCAGACCCTCCGGTTCAAGTCCTCAGAAGTGCCCAAGGTCTACGGAGCGCTCGCCCAGGCCTCCGCCCGCGTGACTCCCCGCGTCGTCAGCGCCGCTCACAACCAGGTCGCTTCCATCCACTTCTCTAACCCTCTTTACGCTGAACAAGATGTCTTGACTCCAGCGTTCCCCGATTCCGTCTCCGAAGGCGATGTCAAACTTGACAAAAAAGCTGGAGACGCCGTCGCGGCTGATGAGGTCGTACTCGAAATCGAAACCGACAAGACAGCCATCCCTGTCATGGCGCCTGGACATGGTGTTATCAAGGAATTCTACGTCAAAGACGGAGAAACGGTTAAGGCTGGCCAGAAATTGTTCAGATTGGACATTACTGGTGAAGCGCCGAAAGCCGCTGCTGCTGCGCCAGCGCCTGAGCCTCCTCAGGCTGCGGCCCCGCCTCCACCGCCGCCCCCAGCTGCTGCTGCACCTCCACCACCACCAGCAGCCGCTGCCCCTCCCCCGCCTCAAGCACCGCCCGCCCCAAGAGCGACTCCTCCCCCCGCAGCACCGATCTCCTCAATCCCTGTAGCAGCAATCCGCCACGCGCAGGCCATCGAAACAGCAACCGTTAAAGTACCTCCCTCAGACTACAGCAAAGAAATCGCTGGCACAAGGACGGAACAGCGCGTCAAAATGAACCGCATGCGTCAGCGCATCGCCCAGCGCTTGAAGGAAGCGCAGAACACCAACGCTATGCTGACCACCTTCAACGAGGTCGACATGTCGCACATCATGGCCTTCCGCAAGCAGTATTTGGACAAATTCACAAAGAAGCACGGAGTCAAACTCGGTTTGATGTCGCCTTTCGTAAAGGCCGCAGCGAACTCGTTGATGGACCAACCCGTCATCAACGCTGTGATCGAAGAGCAGGAGATCATTTACCGCGATTACGTAGATATTTCCGTTGCAGTCGCGACGCCTAAAGGTTTGGTCGTGCCTGTATTGAGGAACGTACAAGGTATGACGTATGCCGACATCGAGCTGTCGATTGCTGCTTTGGCAGAGAAAGCAAAATCAGGCAAGCTTACTATTGAAGAGATGGATGGAGGTACTTTCACTATTAGCAATGGTGGAGTTTTCGGTTCATTGTTAGGTACCCCGATCATCAATCCCCCTCAGTCTGCTATCCTGGGTATGCACGGCATCTTCGAGCGCCCGATCGCTCTCAACGGCCAGGTAGTCATCAGACCCATGATGTACATCGCGCTGACATACGACCACAGGCTGATCGACGGTCGTGAAGCCGTGCTATTCTTGAAGAAGATCAAGGAGGGTGTGGAAGCACCAGCGACTATCGTAGCAGGATTGTAAGATATCGACACTTCCGATCGAAAGAGCGAGTTACCATCGTAGCGTAGCTAGATAGAGGCCAGAACTAAATCCAATCAAGAATCCCGATCAACTTAGACGTAACTACGCTTATATCTGCCTGATTTAATCCTTCGTGGTTACTAACGTTAATTTCGCGGGTCGAAGGTACAAATCTAATTAATCATGGTTTCGGTTAGCCGCGTCTTAGATGCCTGACAGCACGAGCGTTCGTCTATTTTTTGTTATTTATTAAAGTTCGCCTCTTCTATGTATTATTTATCGTAAGTCAAGAAGTACAGTGTTTTCCGTATGTGAATATACCATCTGTTTTATTTATTTGTTTCAAATTGCGTCGATCTATGTCTGCACCGTTTAGATATAAATCAGTATTTGACGTTTTAATGTTTAATACATTAAAAGTTTAAATATATCTAATAAATATAATGAAGAATGTGTTTTATTTTTTTCTGTTTCAATCCTGTTATTATAATCGAAGCTAATAATAAACCAAGTAGCGCCCTCTGGCGTGTAAAATAGATTTATAAAGCGTAAAATGTGTAAATTGATATAATCGCATCGCAATCGCATTATATTTATAGACTTAATGCGAGTATTTACTTCACCATTTAACAATCTGTGCACATGTCACTCACGTTTTTTTAATTCATTAATAACCTTGAACTCAATTTTGCGAGCGCCCCGCCTAAATGTCACGTCCTAAATTAGTCCATTGACATTGTTTGGGTATAGAGTTTTGAGTGCGTGTACCGAAAAAATATATATTGATTAAAATATTTAGAAATAAAAGGCTAAGTGCGATTCGGACTCGCGCACAAGGGATTCCGTACCATTATCTGTAAAATTGAAAAAAAAAAACATGTATGTTAGGTTATCAGAATTATTGAATACTAATTAAGTATTTGAATTGTTTCTGTGTGATGAATTTTATTTTATTTTATTTTATTTATTAGGAACATATAACAGTTATACATTAGGTACATTACTATTATAAATCTTAAGTATATCATATAAAGTAAATGTATAACCCACACCTATGTCCGCAAAGTAAATATAATAAAATAGTATTTTGTATTACTTGTTAAACGTATATTAGTTGTATGATAATATATTATACTTTTTTGTTTTGACATTGTATTGTACCTACCATATAAGCGATTTGGTTGTAAAACTGTAAGCTTGTATTGATTTTTTGTTGAAATAAATAAACATTATACATGTTGTACGGAAACCCACGTTAAATTATATGAATTTATTTAATTGAATTATTTATTTTCAAAGTAAATATTTAACTAAATATTTCAAGCATCTGCCTGTTGCCGTTATCAATATCAAGTTAAAAAATCACGTTTGTTGTTTGGGTGCCCGTCATAAATATAAATTTTATTAGTTTTTAGTACCTATTTGTTGTTATAGTCGCAACGGTTATACATTAATTGTAAAAGAATCAACCATCTAGCTTTAACGGTTCATGAGATCGAGCAAAAATAAAACCACTTTTGTTTTATGGGAGCTCCCCTTAAATCTTATATATAAAAATTCTCGTGTCACTGATTTAATGTCACTGAGTGATGAAACGGCTTTACTGATTTTTACCAAATTTTATATGCATATTCAGTAGGTCTGAGAATCTGCTATTATCTTTATATTTCATAACCCTAAGCTTTTTCACTTTTTATTTTTCTATAATGTGGCATTATAAAATATATACAACCTTTATGGGGTTTGACATAACATTGACAAAATGCGTGCTGCAAATATCGTCACAGAGAATGTATGCATATTGAAGGCAGGACAACGTCTGTCGGGTCAGCTTGTATGTATACATCATCTGGGCACGGAACCCTATAAATAGTTATGGCTTGTTTCAGTCGCTCTCCACACCCACCCAAAAATGTGCGGTGGTCAGATTGACGTAGGTATACGATAATTGAAAAAAAAATGCATCAAAAACTGAATAAATCGGTATGATTTATCATGATACCTATCTACAAAGATGTATTAGTAAACAGACCAAATCAAATACTTGATTTGTTTTTAATGACATGTTAAGTAAACGTAATTATTTAGATAGGCAGGTACAAGCAGCAACAAAGGTTGCTGTACACTTAAAAAATAATTTTCCTAAAGAAACTGAGTTCAAGTACAATAATTTTTAGTTTTATGTATGTTTTCCTCATGTTGGCCATAATCAGAACTGGACCAAATTGAAATGGGACGGGACCATACGGAAAGAATCATTAAAATCGATTCGCCCAGTCGAACGTTATTATCATTATATGAGGCAACAAACGTAAAAAAAAGCAGACGAATTATGCACATCCTCCTTTTTTGATATGGTTAAAAAAACTTCCATTCAACTACGATATAATTACGATTTATAGAAATGTATGACTGAAAATGTATTCATGTGTACTAGTTCTGTGTCTGACTATACCTACAAATTAGTCGGTAAATACTTATTTTTCCAGCGCTATGGAGGCAATCGCTTTCCACAAGGCGAGTCGTACACTTGTTAATCACTAGTAGAATACTTAGAGGGCATCGACAGATATCATGTCTAAGTCTCATTAGTGTTAACGTAAGTAGGTATTATAATGATGCCCCCCCCGCCGATTTTTTTTTCTTTTTTTCGACTTTCTTTGTATTAAAAAAAATCATCTATTTATGTATTTGGTTTAATTATATCGACTCACGGCAGTTGATGTATTTAATAAAGATGTGATCATACGACATTATAATGGTGTAATACTTATGTATGGTCGAGAATAAATTCCTTACGGCAAACAGTGGTTTCCCTTCGCTCCCCGTACTTCCCGGACACAACACATAACATGAAATTATAAACATGGTCGATTGCGATACTATATTGTGGGTGTATGAATGTATGTACACTACTACCCACGACGCGCGGTGCAGCGTACGTTAGCTCCCGGTAATTTAATTCCTATAGTGAGAATACGGACTGTACCATTATAAAAATGTTTGAATCTTGGAACTTTGAGTGTTATTCTATAGTAGAAAGTGTAGAACAGTGATAAATCAGTGTATTGTTGGCGTAATTACACATAAAAATCTGTATGCGAATAAGCGGTGATAAGTATATTTGCGGGTAAACTGGACTGCTGCCGAGCCGTGCATCGCGCTCTTTCACACTTACGCTAACGTACCAACTCTGTCCCGCTCACACTGTGTGGATTACCATAACAATCCTTAATGCACTGTTTTTGAATGTAAAATGAACTGCATCGTTTGTTTTAAGAAAGTGGATGTCGGAGAACAGCTGAAATGTAATGGATGCAAGGCTTTACACCACTACAAATGTTTAAGCATTACTAAAACTGCGTTTGATGGACAAATGAAGCGCAATTTCAAATGCGATTCGTGTTTAAACATTACCCAGCGTATCCGGGTATCGGAGGCCACTCCACTACGAGGAGTTCGCTCTAGTAGTGGGCTGGACAAGGCATTATCTAGCCAACCAGTTATGGGAATTTGTAATAAGTCTGTGAGTGAATCGCAGTGTATCAAAGATATTATGGAGCAAGTGCATGGAGTCATAATGGAAAAAATGTGTACTCTTGAATCTAAAATATTAGAGGAAATCAAGGCTAGTGTTTCGGTCCTGGCCCTTGAAAATTGTAATTTGCGGAAGGAATTACAGGAAGCTAATAATAAATGCGTGGCTTTTGAGCAAGAGATTGAGCTATTAAAATCTGATAAAAAGGTAAACATTAGCAATGGCAATAATACCGTCTCAGGTAAGAAACAACATTCATCTATTACTGTGTCCTTAAACTCGACAACTGGGACGCGAGCTCCGTCACCATCAGTGGCCGCCTCGAGTGAGGGCGCGGACGAGGGACGTCTTCATCGCAGCCCGGCGCGCTCGCTGGCGGCTTCGCAACCAGAGGCCGCGGCTAGCTACGCGACGATGGCTAAGAAATCTACCGAGACTAATGTTGTCGAGAGTCAATATAATACTTGGACAGAGGTTAGAAGGAATAAACGGATTAACCCAATTAAAAGAGGTGGCAATACATCAATTGTATCGTTAAAAGTAGTCGAACGGAAAAAATATTTGCATGTCTGGAGGCTGGATAGTAGCACGACTGAAGAAATCCTGAAGGAGTATATTGGAACAAATATTGGAATCAATTCTAACATATCGGTTCAAAAATTAAAACCTAAAACGGAGAGAAACTACGCGTCGTTCAAAATCGGTGTGCTGGAAAGTGACTTTAATAAGCTTTGTGATACAAGAGGGTGGCCACTAAATGCGGAGTTTAGCGAGTGGATTTGGTTTCGTCCCCCAACAAAAACAACACAGCAAACCTTGTAGAAACTTCACTCTTCTATATCAAAATGTGAGAAGTCTTAGATCCAAGATTGAACAATTATTATCATTATTACAATCATCTGTATCAGATTTATTTGCATTCACTGAAACTGGTTTGAATGAAAGCATTCAAAATGCGGAATTTATACTTCCGGGATACCAAATATTAAGGTGCGATCGAGCAGACGGCCGCAAGCATGGCGGCGTACTTTTAGTGGCCACACCGCGATTTGAGTTGCGTCGGGTGTCGATGCCGGACGGTATTGACATAGACGCTCACAAGTTCGAATTAGTTTGTGCTGCTGTGTATATGCAAAAACGATTATTATTTGTCTGTTGTATAGTTTATATTCCTCCTCAAACCGATGAGACTGAATATATGATAATGTTCAACTTATTAGAGAAACTATGTGTAAGATATGGTACCAATTTGGTTATAATTGGAGATTTTAATTTATATTCGTGTAATGATAATATAAATAATTATTTTGAATATTTTATGGCCTTTTGTGAACTCACTCAGTGTAATGGTATACCTAACTGTAACGGCAGACAGTTGGACCTCGTAATGAGCGCGCGCAGTGGCGTGTCAGTGTGCGCGGCGGACGAGGGCATGGAGCCCGTGGACGCATACCATCCGCCGTTGGGGCTAAGCCTCGAGATTGGCGCAGCGCTGCCGACACCACCGCGGCAGCATCCCGCGACTACCGCACCACTAGCGTCGTTCGATACGCCACACTCTAACATCTCAATTTTGTCAAACAAACAGTGGAATTTTTACAAAGCGGACTTTATAAATTTATATGACATGATTACTAAGATTGACTTTTCCGATATGTATTCCTCAAAGGATCCTAATATTGTATTAGATTTATTTTATAATAAGATTTATTATGTATTTGATGCTTGTGTTCCCCTAAAGAATATTACTTCTAATAGTTGTAAGTACAATTACCCGGTTTGGTATACTTCAGAAATTATCAAAGATATAAAACTTAAATATTATTTGCATAAGAAATACAAATTAAGTAAAGCACAGAGTGATTATACGGCGTTCTCTCGGTGCAGGGCTAGAGTAAAAACTGAAACAGCTCGTGCTCTGGCTCAATATCGAGATCGCGTGCAGAGCCACCTGGCAACTGATCCTCGTGCGTTCTGGAACTACATGAGATCGAGAAAGGTCAATTCGAGTAAACCTAAGTTAATAGAACACGGTCGTGTTTTATCAGACGATGAATGTGCCAAAGAGTTTGCTCGATTCTTTCATTCGGTTTATAACGCAAAGCCGGCAGCGCTTGAAGTGGAGGCAGTAAGCGCGGCGGCGGCGCCGGGCACTTGGGCGCACCTTGCGCTCTTGCGGCCTGCCGACGTTCGACGTGCCCTTGCTCGCTTACCACCAAAGCGGTCCGTGGGGCCTGATGGTATACCGGCATTTATTTTTAGAGATAGCTGTAGGGTACTGGTGGAGCCATTACTTCATATTTTTAATGTTTGCATTGAGTCCTCATTTTTTCCTGATCGGTGGAAGCTCACCCGTGTTGTACCGGTGCCGAAGGGTGGGGGAGGTTCTGCACCGAGTGACTACAGGCCTGTGGCGGTATTAAATACTCCTGCCAAGGTGTTCGAAATGGCCGTTCACAATGCCATGTATAATCAGGTAAGTGCTCTGTTGACCGACGCGCAGCACGGCTTTCGTCCTGGGCGTGGGACAACGGGGAACTTGCTGCATCTGATGACTCATCTGGTGCCTGCGGTGGATGCTGGCTTGCAGGTTGATGTAGCCTACTTTGATTTTAAGAAAGCGTTCGACACTGTCGATAATGACATCTTGCTATTGAAGTTGGCTAACGTGGGCTGCACACCGCGCACGCTAGCATTCTTTGCAAGTTACTTACGGGATAGATGTCAGTACGTGGATTGTGGAGGATGCCTATCCGAACCTTATTTTACACGATCTGGGGTGAGTCAAGGTAGTAATTTGGGCCCCCTGCTTTTCAATCTGATGATCAATGACTTACCGGAAGTCATCAGTGAGTGCACACCCTTGTTGTTTGCTGACGACTTAAAATTGATACGAGTGATTGAGCACACAGAAGACCATGACGTATTGCAGCAGGACATAAATAATGTTGTAAAATGGAGCCTCGATAATAAGTTGTTCTTTAATGTAGCTAAGTGCTCCGTGCTTACATTCACCCGCGCGCGTAACCCTCATCAACATCAGTACCGAATGGAGGGATTCCCGTTGCAGCGTGTCACTGAAGTCAAAGATTTAGGGGTGCAGTTCACTGCCGAGATGAACTTTCGTAAGCACGTTACCAATGTGTGTAAAAAAGCATACCGTAACTTGGGATTTGTACTGCGTCAAGCAAATCAATTTAACAATATTGGAGCTTTAAATGCTCTGTATCGGGCTCTCGTGAGGAGTCATTTGGAGGGTAATGCGGTGATATGGTCGCCCCACGAAGTAAAATATAAATTGATGTTGGAGCGTATCCAGAACAAATATACACGGTTTCTTTATCTGAAGTTATATGGGGTATACCCCGGTTATCCACTGCTGTATCCGACTATGTTTGTTCTGGGTATGGTAAGTTACACTCAGCTTGAGGTGAGAAGGGAAGTGGCACTGGCTACGTATGTGTTTAACGTACTACGTGGCACTATACACAACCAAGCCATCCTGCGGACGATCCGATTATGTGTCCCTGACGAGTTTATCGGTCGGCGGCGGAGGCCACCAATACTGGACGTCCCGCGTGCGCGCACCAACCTGATGCAATTCGCGCCGCTGACGCGTACGCTGCGTGTGCTCTGCGCGGTGTCTGACCGGGTTGACATATTTTCGTGTTCACTGAGTTTGTTCACAGAGGCCACTTATAAGTTATTAAGTTAGAGTTTTTGTTTTTGTACTGTGTTAATCTTAAGGTAGTTTTAGAACTAGATGTTTAAGTATATTATAGTTATACATCCATTGCATTAGGTTATGTTTACCTGTAATGATGGATCTGTATTTATGTAAATAAATAAATAAATAAATAAAAAATAGGTGGCGCTACTGGCAACTCTATTTTAAGAGTTTTTTTTAATTTATGCACAAACTGCCATGCTTGAGAATTTTTCCTTTCAGGAATAAAATACCGCATTGTGTTATTAATTACATAATAGTAATAATAAAAGGACCGAGCCGACCGTACTGAAAAACACAGAAAATAGACTTACGTGTGTTCTCATCTTGGACCACGGAATAGGAATACCAAAGGAAATGTGAAGTAGGTGTGGTTCGCGTGCCACAATTAAGCGTAGCTACGCTTAATCAATCCATGTCTATGACCAGTCGTGTTCTGACAGCGCGTCAAGTTGCTAATCTTGCGTATTTATTTTATATTTCTTTAACCATGCCGTATTGTGCTATTCTGGAGTGTAAAAATGATATTAGAAGAAAAAATCTCATGAATGGAGGTGTTTCATACCATCGGTAAGTATGATTTCTTATAAAAATCATGTTTCGTTAACTTACTAAAAACATCTAGAACATTCTACAGAATATTCTACGCATAATATAATAAGATAGGTCTCCTCACCACGATGACAGTTCAGTATGTTGTGCCAGGAACGTATGAGTGTTGTCAAATTTTCATAGAACCTGGCACAAATATGGTGGCATATGTCAGTCTTGAGCATATCTGAGTTTTTTGTACCATGATTCTACGCTACTCGTTTAGTGATGTGTGAGTTCGTACAATACTGAGTTTATCGATAGACTTAAAAAAGAAAAGTAATCACAATATAATATTACAAATTCGATAGTTATTCTGTCTTTTAATGTAAAAAGGTAACAAACAGTGTTACATTTTTACATTCAATCTGATCTGATCTGACATAGAGTTAGCTGGGTTCGGTTATCGGGGGTTAAAAAATAAAGTATTCTTATTTTATCCAGATTATTTAAAATGAGCTACACAACATGTTAAGTATTGTTACAAAAAGATTCAGTTAAAAAACGCGAGCGGTAGCTACTGGTACCATTGTGCGAGTGTCGAGTCTATAAATAAAAAATAGTAAGAAACTATATTATACTAAATGCAACATTTTCACATATAAACTCGTTAGCTCAAATAAGAAATCATGTATCTATCGATATCGATAATGTAATTATAAAATTCAATATTGCGCATCACTGGGTGAATAGCGCTAAAAATCAATCTCTGAAACAAAATCTCATCCTTATGTCGTACGTGTTTAAGGTTAAAATTGCGTCCATCTAAAATACTGCCATCTCTACTCAAGTAGCGGAATTATCTCGTCAGTCAAATGTAATACATTACTAAGATAACAAAACGTCGTAAGTACTTTTTGCAGTTTATCAAAATAAAGCTTATCAATAGCAGTGAAGGTATATTTTCAAATTTATAGCATGTGCTTTATGCTTATTTTTACTAAAATAAAAACGACCAATCAAATGAATTCTTTGTGTGTAGTGCGAAGTATGATTATTGGTTTATTTGTGTGAGTTTGGCGACAGCAGTTTCCATACTAATTGTGTCTTATACCATTTCCTTTGGTATTCCTATTCCGTGTCTTGGACACATTCTTCATTATAAAAAGGTTTTATAAACATTGAAAAATAAACTTAATATAATAATTAAATTCTTTAATTAGTTTTAACGA
This sequence comes from Hypena proboscidalis, assembly GCA_905147285.1. Classification (NCBI taxonomy): domain Eukaryota; kingdom Metazoa; phylum Arthropoda; class Insecta; order Lepidoptera; family Erebidae; genus Hypena; species Hypena proboscidalis. Next base: position 6,072,677 of record LR990155.1, read on the forward strand.
TTAATTCATTTATTTATTTATTTCTTTCTAAGCACTACCAACAGTAAAATTACAGAGATACCTACTTAATATTATCATTATTCTGCTTAAATTATATGTTATTTTACAAATAATAGGTGTGCATATATAATTTCACATTGTAACTTTAGTTATTGCGAGTACAAAATTTGACAAACATGCGTATTATTATTACTAAACAACATTTATAATAAACAAACAAGGCAAGGCAGATTAAGAAAATATGTATATAATATATAAAAAATGTTTTTTAAAGTATTCGTGTACATGTTACACACGAGGCAGTATTTAAGATCTATATAATTGTAGAAGGAGGTGCCTAAAGGAAGCGAGTGTCATATAGCAAATACGTCTATGTTTGAGGTTTCTACCCTATCATTGTATAGGCGAGCCATGCGCGCTAAAGGGCTGTTATAGCTAGTGTTGATCTTGCAGGTGGGCAAGTCAAAGGTACCTAAGCGGATATCTCATAACACGCTGGTTGATTCTGAAGCTAAAGTGGTCTATTAGCGGTAGTAGTTAAGTAGTAGTTTATTATGTAAATATAATAATGTTTTTGGGTGAATAAATATGAATAGTATTCACATAATAACATAATAATATCAAAGTATAGATATTATGTATTTCCTCATTGTCTTTGGATGGTCTCTGTCTCGTCTCTGGTTATTGTTTGACGTTGTGGTTACCTTGGCTACCATGGTGATACCATTGGATCAACAACACGTAAGCTATATCGAAGAAACGCGTATTTTTTAACAAATAAACACATAAAACATTTAAATTAAAACCAATATAACTTGCAACAAAAGTACAAAAGTGTGTTCTGAACTTTTTTGTATTTTTTTTAAAGTGCAGTGTTTGGGCACCGTGAGAATAATGCCAAGGTAAGAAATAATTGGTTCATTCAATATTCAGATGTTTGCGTTTATCATGTGTTGGTTTGCATTTAATCGATTGGTTTAAGTAGGTTAGTAATGTCACAAGAAAATCGAAGAGGTTTGAGACATTAGATTTTATATGCGTACTGTGTTTAGTAAACGTAGGAAGGATAAGGTTTTTGTTTTTTTTTGTGGTGAAATGTTCCTAACTGTATACCACACCGTTTGGGAATACGATGTGTTACTGGGATCCCGCATCCACTAAAACACCACCGTGCGCCGCTTAATCTCGGTTTTGACGGGTCACTGGAAATACGACATACACCTCTCCAGCTGAGTTCGATTACCTACGGGTTGACTTGACATTCCACTCATGTATTGCTCTTGTAATAGCTTAACTAACTAATAGCTAACTTTGGCATAATATGTATTCGTCTTGCCCTTTCCAAGTGTACCTACTAATCGCCATGCCATGGGATCCGTGTAAAGTGTGAGAGACATTCTCTAGCGGTAAGCACACTTACCTAGTTCTATATTGTTCTGAGAGCAAGTCTGTCAATTCAAAGCCAAAATTTCTGACCAACCAGATTATTCTAAAGTTTATTTCTTTCCCCTTTTCTTTTAGTAACGCTTGAAGCTTAACCATGCAAACTACGATAAGAAAAACAACTGACGCTAAAGCAAGACGAGAGAAACTAACAAAAGACGATGCTCCTAAGCCCCAAGATGAAAAAGTTAAAAAGACTTCTGTGTCCACGCCACGAAACTACCTACAGAAAAGTACTACAGCAGATATTTATGGTCAAAAGAAAAAAGAGGTGCAAAGTACGAAGGCCCCTAGAAAATCGCTCAATACAACGAAACTATCAAATGCTTCACCAATGAAAGATCTCTTAAGATCTTCACAATCATCAACAAGTCTTAAAAGTAATACTAGTACATTAAGTTCTACCCGCGAAAAAACAAAAATGGCTGTCCAAAAAGAAGATACAAAAATGAAACCATCAACAAAAGTTAAAGATTTTAACGTAACAGTGAACTCGCCAGTTGTAAAAAGAAAATTAAATTTAGAAAAAGAAAAGAGTTTTGTTAAGGATAATTCTAAAAAAGAAAGAAGTTCGAATGCAACTAAAATAGGTAGCTTCATTAAGGAGAGTTCCAAGAAGGTTATTCAAAAGGTAGGTTCTTCAAATACACATAAAGTTTCTACTAAAAGTGAAAGTACTGAAAGGCAAAGGACAAAAACTAGAACTTTAGATGAAAATGAAGTTAAAATATTAACACCAGAAGCAGTAGACAATAATGTAGAAATGCTTAATTTATCGCGGCAGTTGACTGCGAAGCCAAAGGCGTATTTTATCGATCTTGAAGAAAATAAAGCAACACAAATTGAAAAGGTAAGTTTAGTAAATAAAACATTAAAATTATTATATCTAGATATAATCTATGTAATAAAGCTAAAAGCGCGTACCGTCAATATTGATTTTCCCTTTAAATTATTTCACAATATTTTCGAGTGAACTAATTTTTTTTCCGTAAACGTAAGTCGAGAATAAAAAACCGACAAAGTGCACAGCGACATTTTATAATAATATTAAATATGACATTTAAAAACAAAACTTTAAATGAAAATTGTCTCAAAAGCCTTGTCACACTATACCTTAATATTAGACATCAACCAAAAGAACAAGCCAACAAGTCAAATCAAAGATGCGCGAATCAATCTAGCGCTCTCCCGCGAGTTTTAGCAGACTTATTTGCTTTAATTCCCTCTCCTTATTGATATTGATAAAGTTCTGTTTGCAATAGGTATTCGCATAATTTCAGTATCGGGATCGCGAGTTTAGCAACCAAAAGTATCGTGTATGTTATAGCTCTAACTAAGGGCCCATTTACGCGGTGTAGCTATGCAAGGCAATTTTCTTACCATCTCTGTCTTTTAAAACGCAATAAACAAAGCAAGCAATAGAATTGCCACAATTTTAATGCATGCTTTAAATAGGTATGAATTATAATTTTTATTTTCATTAAAACATCACTCGATATTAGAAACCTCATTAAAACCATTGTACCATATTCTTGACGCATTCAAACGCTCCAAACAAACAGTTACAATGGTGTGACGTCACGCTTGTGTATTTTATATGTGAAGTTATGAATTTTGTTTGATATGAAATATTGCGTTTATGAAAATGGTTTTTATACAAAAGTTGCAATAAATTGTGTACGTCATTTAATGATAAAATTATTTTTTTATAATTTCGTACTTTATTAATAGACTTGCCCATGAAACTTGGAATGATCATAAAATGAGTTAAATTTATTGTATGTAGGTAACTAAAACTTCTTGCTTGGTTTATGTTTACCTATATTTTGATAAGGTTTCCTAAATTTTACTATCTATGGATTAGTCACCATGCCTATAGTGGTAATTCTATTGCTTGCTTTGTTTATCTGCATTAAAAATATAGAGATAGCAAGAGCCTTGCAAATCTTGTCAAATCAAATCATTTATTTCCATGGGCCCCAAGGGGCGCTTGAACACATCAAAACAAACATCGAAATACAAATAGTATAAAATTAAAATAAAACTTATCTAATTTAATTATAATACTTATTGCAATAAAATGATTTGACACCGAAGCTTAGCTTGACTTTGACTTTGAATTCAACTTAGAAATTTGAATTAAAATCAATATAAGTGTTGTGTGTCCATGTGTCATCACGTTATTGCACTATAAGGTTCGTTTGATTTTTTTCGTAAAAAGGTCCTGAATTTTTTTTGTTGTATCTTACAGACAACTTTATCTAGCGACAATATTTAACATAATTCTATCTACAGCAGCAACGTCCAAAATCGCCAAGTGACGAAGAAGTCAGTTACGAGGACGACTTCGAATCATACGAGTCTGACTTCGATTCATATCGTTCGTCATCAGCTAGTGAACATAACGCTAGTAACGATAAAAGTGAACAGGATGATGATGATGATAGTGATGATGGTGATGATCAAAATGAGGATACGGAAGTTGTGGAGCATAAAGAAGTAAAGGATGAAGAGAAGATGCTTGACTCTGGTAAGTTTGCTTATTAACCTACTTCAGATAAGGATAAGATAACAAGATATATATATATATTGTCTGCACGTGTGGTTTTTTTATTAGTGGTTTAAGCACTGGCCTCGCCGCTCTCCACTGCACTGGTGTTGTGGGTTCGATCCCCACATGAGACAAATCTTTGTGTAATTCGCAAATATTTGTTCTGAGACTGGGCGTGCTTGAGTGAGTGAATGTGTGTATTTGGCCTTGTCATTGGGACCATTGGATAGTGTAATTGCTTCTGGCGTTCTATCTATTGTAAAAAATCCAAAAAATAAAATAATAAATAAATAAATAATAGTGATAAGTAATAGAAATTGTCTCAACAACAGAAAATACTAATGCTTAAAGTAGGTTTCTTGGAAGAGATTGCTGAAAGCTCAGGCACCAGTATTCGCCATGTTTGTCTATGCAATCATTAAAATTTGTCAGTAAACTTCTTTGTGCGTCAATCTTTCTCGACGGCAATAGCCGGCACTAAAATAGAATATAAATATTTAATGATATTTTGTCTATTTATCCTTTCTATATTTAATTCTGGCTTTTTCTGTTGGGGATGAGTAAGGACACTGACAGCGCGATCTCTAGAGTTTTGTATACAGGCATGTCGAAGGAAGTACCGCCATTTAATCTATGACAAATAATCTATGGTGTGGTTATGTTCCTTAACGTGCCGTCAACCGGTGTTCAATAATGTCGTCGGATTGGACGTGCCTGAAGTTAAGGCTAGAATGTGTTTTTTTATAATATTCCAAGACCTAGAGTATAACTATAATGTGACAGTTTTTTATTGTTACTAAGATATCTAAAAATTTTCGACATTAAGAATTTTTTATTTTTTTCACAAAAAATAGTAACAATTTTTATATCCAATAGCGAGGTTTAATTACGCATAAAATACAGCGTTCAACAAGCTTTTAATACTGTATTCATCTTCCAGGTAATTTCGATCTTCGAGATCAGCGCTCAGCGTCCCTAAAGAAGCCAGCAGTGCTGGACTTCATCCTGGAGACGTCTGAAGGAGGAGAGGAGAAACGTAGCTCTTTAACTGATGAGGGGTTCCAAGAGATGAGCAGCTCCAGCGCTGTGTCTAGCATCAGAACTGTTCATACCGATGTACTAGAGAGGTAAGCCATATAAATTACATATAATAATATGTTGTCTGTAAGAGATTGCCTTTGCAGCGATAAGACCGCCATTTGTACTTTTGTTATCTACATATTCTTCTGTATTATTTTTCCTTGGTGTGCAATAAAGTTTATTATTATTATTATTATAATTTAAGCAGATTAATGTTAATATTAAGTATCTCTGTAATTTTACTGTTGGTAGTGCTTATAAATAAATAAATAAATAAATACGTGAACGTACGAATAAGTGTATACCTAGATACACTTGTGAAAAAATACTTGCTGGTACCAGACGGACGGTGTCAACTTTTGTTAAATATTTTCTATAAAGAATTAAGAAGAAGCCATGAAACGCCCTTCATTTAATTTAAAATATTTTTCTTTGAAGCGCACTTGCCCTCAAGTGTCAGAAATCGTTTCGATTTTTTTTTCTTAATAAAAATAAGGAATAGTTTTAAAACGCCCTTGCCGTCAAGTGTCGGAGGGCGTCGAGGGTGCCAGCTCTTTTGTTTTTTAATCTGGCACACAGTAGCTACCTTAGAAGTTAAGAAAAGCTATAGCCTACTTAGCTAATCTTTTCAGTCCAATTTTTTACATTGATTGAAGAAATTTGTATTTTACAGGCCTCTCTTTATCGACTTCACAAAATCTAAAGAAAACAAACGCAAGAGACGAATAAACGAACGCCTGAAACAACGCGCAAAGGACCTCCTAAGCATAATCACTTTACACGAAATGTCATACAGCCTATTTGAAATGAAACCTATTTCGTACGACCTGTTTATGGCAACATTTGGTCGGTCGAATTACCAACAAGTTGCAGTTCAAACTTTTGATGATGGTATCACTGAGGAGGTTCAAACTGAAGAGATTGAATGTGAACATAAGTGGACGCAACATCCGGTTGACTTTTCCAAATCTGATGTCTGTTTTAGTAATAAAATTGATAAAAGAAAATATAGCAAAAATGTTGAAGATTACTTAACTAAATTTACGTTTTTGACGACACTACCGAATTTACAAGAAGATAATATTATTAATATAAATGAAAGCTATAAAACAGACCCACTAAGAATTTATTTTGAACAGAAAAATGGCGTCGGTCCTTGTGAAATGATGCCGTATGAAACTTACAAATCGAAATTAAAAAACAACGAGTTTAATTCTCATAGACTAAGCAAGTTTTTGAAGAAAATGGTAAATAAAATATGCAATGTGCTATATACTAATAGTGGTATCACTGAACTTACTGAACTGAAGATGTCAAAATTCTCATTTAGCAAAGGTTACATTTCTATCTCTAGCAAAAATATAAGAAATGAAAATTTTGCATTTTTAAATAACTCTAAAATCTCTCAAATATGTTTTTCGGTTACCAAAAACAATCTCATAATGACTGTGCATAAGAAAACTCAAAATACTGCCCTTAAAAAGTGTACGATTTGTTTATGGGATATTGGTGTTGCCAGACAAGAGCCTACAAAAATTCTCACTGCCATAGACAATGTGGTTATTGGAAGATTTCACGGCGCTACTGATGGAAATTTCGTTGCGGCCTTAGAAGATGGGTAAGATTACTATAAATGAGTTTATTTGTTTTTTGATTTATCTGTATTTTAATTAATCATCTCAATTCCAGTTTATCAATAATTTGAATTCTATTTCAGTTCAATACATCTTTGGGATTTGTCAGAGGAACCGACTTGGTGCGCCGATGTTGCCAGCGCAGAAAATACAAATGAATTAGTAGAAATAAACGAAAAAGGTCTCACTGCTTTGGAGAAAGATAGACAGTGGAATCTGAAGAATAGCCACGTTGGTTTGGATGAGGTATCTAACTTTAAATATATATAAATAATAGTATTGGCAATTCAGTAACATATTGAATAATTTTTTTTTCTAACTTGAAGCAAAACATAAAAAATAAATCAAATCGTCAAAATTCGTCTATCAGTGCATTTTAACATTTCTTGACGAGTCTAAAAGAAATGTTTAGCGTTGTATGTTGGTGATTTCGGTCACAGGAGAAGCGGCCTTATGCTTTTTAATGGTGTTTTATCATTGATATTTACAGTGGAACATACACTGCCCGCTGCAAGCCTGCGCGTTTACAAACAGCGCTAACAACATGAGCAATGGAGATTCCACCAGTGATATCGTTGGGTTAGAATTCACTAGTCAACACAAAACACATCAGTCAGCTGTCAGTCGAGACGGACGGAGGCTTGTTGGACAGGTCAGTTCCTTTTTGTTATGTCAACTTTTTTTGTTGGCCAGACTGGCGAAAATTTAGATAAGGACCAAGAAGTTGTCTTTTTGCCACTGACATAAATTGTGATTATTATAGAAAACCTAAGTTAAACTTATATCATGTCTAATGCCCAGGTGAGTTAGAAAGAAGTGTTTATCATTCATATTACGCCAGTTATGTTAAGGTTAGGTCATAGGGAGGTTGCCTTTTGCTATGTACTGAGACTTTCCCGACAGAAAAATCCCAATTGATACTTTGCCCAACCTGAGAATCGAACTCGAGAGTCTCATGATGAGCAGTTGCGTACTTACTCTAAATACAAGCAAGACTGAGATGGCTGTGTTGTAAACGTGATAGTCGAAATTATATTTTAAACTACCTGATATCCTCATGTATGTATCTTGTTTTTCAGGTGGTAGCCCTACAACGTACAGGCGTCATCACAGTGTGGTCAATAATACAAGAAAAATCAAAAACCACCCCACCAGATATCGGCAAAGCCTTCTGGTCTAAAATGAAACTAGAAAAGAATCAAACTATACACTTAGTAGACCACATAAATACTCCAATAATAGACAAAGAAAACAAAATAGGTTTTAATCTAAACGCAGCAAAAAGAAGAATTCAAAATCGGAAGCAAGAAAACAATGTAATCAAAAGTGCCAGTTCCCGCCCAAAATCCGCGTTTGACAGTGACGTTGACAGGCCAGCTAGTGCTGCTAGTGTTAAAAATAAAAAAGTGCTGCCAGTGCAACAAAATGTTTCTAAAAATTGGGAGAGTGGTATAGTTTGTTACAATTTAAAGGTGGTATTTTGGAAAAATAGTGATAGTTACCTTATTGCTAAGAATAGTGGGGAAGTGTTATGTTGTACGAGAACTTTGGGGGCTGTTAGAGTGAACACATTTTGCATTGGACGTGAGTATTTAATATAGTCATAGACGACATAGATTATATTTGGCTCTTGCTGCGGTGACATAGATGTGTGGAAAATAAATAGAGACGTCGCAAGAAGGAAATTAGAGGTGGCGTCGAGGCAGCAGCGATAATTAAAAAAAAGACATGCAGTTAAATTAACATGGCCTTACAAAACCCACCGACTTCGTGTCCGCACCTCGGCTCTTCGTTGATCCCAACCGACTGCGCCACTCATACTCTATCTCTTTCTTTCTCTAAAACACAAAAAGCGAGAGCAAACGATGCAACGCAGCCTCGTCTCTTCTTTTAGCGACACGAAGTTCCTATCTTATCTACACTAATATTATATAGAGGAAAACTTTGTTTGTTTGGTTGTAATCATAGAGTTGTAATGAATAGGCTTCAAAACTACTGGACCGTTTTTAAAAATTCTTTTACCATTCGAAAGCTACATTATCCACAAAAAACATAGGCTAAATTTTATTTAAAAAAAAAATAAAATTCCGTAAGATATTTGGGTTCTTCGGACACAAGGTGTGAAAAATCAACCAGAAAAGTTACTTATTTTGCGTACGCTACGTAATCTTTTATATTTATGTGTTTGTTTTTTTCACAGATAAAGCATCTTCAGTAACCTGTTTAGAAATATCAGCACAAAAACTGCCATACTACCTAGCGGCTACAGACGTTGGAACCATCAGTGTATGTTCTTTAGTTGAAGATAGGGTTCTTCTTACGTTAGACTGCCGGTAAGTTTTTAATTTATGGGTGATTGAATTCAAGCACAGTGGCAGCGAGCGGGCGGTGCGGCTGTCAGTTTGACAGCTGATCAATAGACGAAGAATATTTTGTCTATTCCTTCTTATTGGCCAGAAGCCGTGCCAGAGAGCATGCATTTAACTAGAGAGAACTATAAGTTTTAAATGACATGATTCCCACTGCGCGTTTCAGATAAAATTCACGTCAAAGTTTAGACGTGTGTGGGTTTTGACAGCTTTTAGCCGGCCCGGGGAATAATTTGACAGTCCAATTGTTGTAAAAGTATAACCGTCAATTTTATATATGTTTCATCTTGACATCTATTATCTCTGGTTTTTGACACCGGTGGGTAGATTTCACACGCCCGCTTGTAAACACAGTCTAAAGAGAGTTGCAAAGAGAAAGGTACGAGGCGGCGGATGCACGCCACTGCACTTGAAAACGCTCTTGAAATGATTGGATACATGGCGGACAAGCACAAAACCGTCTTTCACCTCGTCTCTGCTGCGCAGGCGAGAACAAATCTCCACAAACACGACTGTTCTAATACCGACACGCCCACTTTGCAACCGCGAATGAGAGTACTAGAATGGATCACAGACGCGCCGGGCAGCCAATTACAAATTGTGGGAAGCGAAGCCTTTTTGGTAGAGCTCTTGTGAATGAGCTCGAGGGCGCAGCACCACCGTCTCACCTTTAACCTGCCGCCAAATAGTAGTGCTTCCATTACTGTGTTCCGGTTTGGTGGTGAGATCAGGCTCTGAAATTAATAGCACATGAGGCTTAACACCGTAGTCCTCAGCTGCAGCGACGCATCTATAATCTGCTTTTGTGGATTGTTGATGTCCATGGGCTGTACTCCACTTACCATCAGGTGGACTACAAGTTCGTTCGCTGTGGGAGTGGTATAAAAAAAAAAGATAGACAAAGGAGATTGACGTCCCTCCGTTTGGGTGTTAATGGCCAGTAACCCTTTGAATCCGACCGAAGGAAAGTGTTATTATCGCTATTGTAAGCCTTTCTTTGTATATTTTCAGAAACATTCCTAACCAAGAGGTGGAACGATGCCAAGCTGATCAACAAGGAAGGTATATCGGCACCGTGGCATCCAAATCTACTGTAAGCGACGATACCCGACTAGCTAATAAGGTAAGTTTTATAATTTGTTTTTTTAAGGATAATTATACAGGTTCCTGTTTTTCAGTTCGATTCCTCGGTCAGGTAAAAGAGATTTCATTTCCTAAGCCCGGCGAAGTAATCTCTCCTATTTTCTTTTTTTTTTCTACAGCTCACCATAACTTCGCTTTGTTGGTCCCAAATCAACCCGTGTTATATCTTCGCGTCACTAGATGGCAGCATAGTATCATGGGATCTCGCTCACAGCGACATCTATGCCAAAAACGTCACGGACAATGCTGCTTCTATGTGTGTAGCGGGAGATAATTGTTTGGTAAGTGTATAACTTCAATAACAATAGTTTAGAAACAATAAAGCTTATTACAAGTTTTCGCTTCTAGTGGCGGAAAAACAATTTAATGTAATGTGTCGCCTTGCTGCTTTCAACTAAGCTGGTGTTGTGGGTTCGATCCCCACATAGGACAAATCTTTGTGTGATTAGCAAAGATTTGTTCTGACTTGGCTGTGCTTTGTGTGTGTGAAATGTATATTTGTGAAAACCCCCGCGACACAGGAGATATTCCTAGAGCGAGCAAAGTTTAAAAAAAAAAGTTATTGCATGGTTTTATTATACCATCATACAACAAATACTAAGAAACAGTTAAAAAAGATATGGGACCGGCAGGATTTGAACGTGCGACCTTACTGCACACCGGGCAGCCGCTTTAGCCATCCAGCTACGGTCGCCTCTTACGGAGCCCTAAATTTCTCAACTGTATGATACGTCATTTCGTGACACAACAAAGTTGAAATGAGAGTTTATTAAAATGACTGAAGCGCCGGTCCAGAATCGTGTCAAAAACTGTCAGAGAGCTTATATTTACATACCTAGGTACATGTAGGGCGCATGCTTAGGTACTATTCATATAAGCGGCCGTGGCGTAATGGATAAGGCATCGGTCTTACAATTGAGAAGTCCTGCGGTTCGAATCCTGGTCAATACACCACGGGCGTGTACTTCCTCCTATCAAAAACGAATTTAATTTAGCTGGAGGTGGTTCTCAATTCAATAGTATTTTTGGAACGAAGTTCCTTATCGCGCGTTGCGAAAGGGGGCTAGATGGAAAAAAATAGACCAATTTGAAAAAATATATTTTAATCAAAAAGTATACTCGTCATGAGGTCCCATTTTCATTAGGTCACGAGCTGATGATGGGATCCTAGAGAAATCGAGGGCAACCCTCGAATTTTTTTATTGTTTTTCGTATATTACATAAAGCTACTTGGATATTTGCACCTAGCCCTCAGCATTTCATGTTGCTAAGCTGATGCTGGAAGGTACAATTAACTCGTTGACGGTTAGGAGTACGGGCATAATTAATTAAATATCACCTTAAATAATAATAAATAAATTATTTATTTCGGACAGCAAAAATCCATTGGGTTAGTTTACAAATCTTACATGCTATAGTGTTAGTTACATTTTCCTATTAGGTATTTTCCTTTTAGAAGGACACTCAATGGAGAAGTCGCAGTTGATAGTCCTTCTAACAAGATGTATTAAAATCGGAGAATCCATGGTCTCCGCCACAGTTTTGAGAAGCTCCGCCGCCTTATGAATGATTTTAAAGCTGTTTACTGTTTTTTTTCAAGTTATACACTGATGGGGCGAGACGTTGAATATTACTTATGTATTTCATACTAGTCCATTTTTTACATACATTTTGTTTTCATTCGCCATCTTGTTTCAGGCGCTGTTGACACCCAACGGAGAAGTTCAAATCCACAAACTGACGAACGAGCATAAAAAAACGGAATATTTCAAACTATTTGAGAAATATGTAGCACTATTATAATTTGTACACACTTTAGTCCAATTTATTAAAGCAATTTAGAAGATAGTACTTTTGTTTTATTGTCTTTATAATAATATCAGCCCAGTATCTAATACATGTCCCACTGCTGGGCTCGGGCCTCTTCTCATGATGAGAAGGGTTAGGCCATAGTCTACCACGCTGGCCAAGTGCGGATTGGTAGACTTAGGAACTCGAGTAAGTATATGATAAAATACACACTTATTATCTTCGAAAAGACGAATCTTAACGATTTATTGACAGAGGTGTGTGCCGCTGATCGGTGGGCTTATTCGCTATTTGAGATTTTGGTTTCTTAACAAATAGTTTCTGTCAATTAGTAATTCTTTCACTCAAAACATGCATTTTTGACATAACGAAACCACGGATTACTCTCCTGGTTACTTGCCTGATATTAATACTTACGCTTAAAAACTCATTTCTAAATAGCAAAAAATCAGAGTGCGTGTTATTAATAATGGCTTACGAAAATAGGCAAAACTGAATGGAAATGACCAATTTGTAAATTATTAACTGATATTAAATTATTTCTTATTTAATAGGACGAGGAATATACAAATTTATCCACTTTTATTGTTGTGTTATAGTTTTAATAGAAGTAAAAATTATTTTGTTTTACAGTTTTTTACTGAGTTGTGGCGCGCACTCTATTAGTTAATGATGTTTTATCTGTGGTTGAAATAACTTGAGTCGTAATAAAAGGTTTAATGGTTTTATTAATAATAGCTAATCCATACATATAATAAAATTTAAAATTATAAATGCCTGTTGAACACATTTAAGAAAAATCAATAAGAGGAGACTAGAACAGCAGTAGAAGCCGAAACATATTTTTTGGATTTTTGTCTGCCTGTATAATTATGTTAATAATTATTATGCTCCTTACAAGTAAATAAAATAAATTTTGTAGATGAATTTGGGATAGATTTTTTCGAAATGTAACTCCCAAAGGGGGTAAATTAGGCAGGTTTCTCAATTTTGAAAGATATAATAACTCAGAAATATCGAACTTAACGGGGACGAAGCCACGGGCAGAAGCTATTTAACAATAAAATAATACTTTTTAAACTACATTTGAAATTGATGTAAAGAGTGAAATATAACTTCTACATTTTTAAAAATATATTTTTGCAGTGAAAAGACGCCATAAAATTGCTGACTGCCACTTAAAAAAAAAAGAAAAATATTTTTAGTATTAAAACAGAGGTGAAATTTGCGGCCGCTTACCGTGAGGTTTCGCCATGTAGCTATAAAGAGTATAAACACAAAATCATAAAAATTAAGTTTATGGGCTTTCAATATTTAACTTGAACATCTTAACTACTTTTCCCGCCACCTCGTTTGCGTGGAATTCATTATATTAGTAATAGCTACGCCCACGTTTTGACCCGCATTAAAACTTACAGCTCCACTCCCGTGACGTTTAGCGTAATCTCAAATATCAGTTCAATATTCAGTAGATCGCGAGAATAAAATAATAAAATTAACGAACTGACTTTCCCTCGCGGATTTGTCTGCGTGGTAGCTAAATAAATTAAAACTGGATTTTATAAATAAGTATCGTTCATATAACTATAAATATTTTGGCATTAAAATAAAAACAGACAATTCAATTTTATTTATTTGTATTGATAAAACCTTCTTGTTGACACCTACTAAAATGCATTTTTACTCTGTGGCAACTAATGTCTTTGACTGAAGAAAATTGGAACGTTTCATTACAACAAAAAGCATATAAATAGCTTTAAACTGAATTAAGAAAGTAACAAATTCAAACAATAAAACTCAAATTATTTAACTGATTATATCAAAAGAAAATTGTACATATTATAACAACAAACACAATATAAGTCATTATGGTAAGAGGTATTTTCGGAGAGATTTTCTCTTTAGTGTAAAACGAGTGCATAAAATTAAATAAAATAAGAATGGAACGCGATGTGATGGAAAAAAAAACCGGCCAAGTGCGTGTCGGGCCACGCGCAGTAGGCTTCCGTAGCTAGTCGTAACAACATATTTCGACTTAAAAGGGATTTACTATCTGTATTAAACAAGTAACATCTTCATACAAGTCATTACTTTCAAAGGTTTTTGTAATTTGCACGAATTATTCTAAGTAACTGCATTTTACACTTTGGACCCCAATTACTCTAGAACTAATTAAGTTAAAGTAACCAGATAAATAGCGTCCTTCAGATAGGAAATGTTTGTAGTACACGAAACCAGCTAGCACGTATGACGAGATGTATGAATGTTAAGGAATCGAAAGAAGTATGTAAGGAGCGAAGCACATGGCGTTCCATCGTCTCTGCCTACCCCCGTGGGATAAAGGCGTGATTTTATATATGTATTATGTATGTTTATTTATGTTTCAAGAATTTTGAACGAAATATTCTGAGTAACTGCATCTGACATTTCGGACCCCTATTCCTCTTGAACTAATGAAGTGAACTTATCCGCTATAGTTTTCCTTTAAAGTTCATTACAAGCACTACCGACACAATTTTTTTTCAGATTTTAGGATCCAGTAGTTTAGCTTTTAGACGGGGGGGGGACGCCCTACTCGAACAAAAATTTGCTCTTTAAAGTTAATTATCTCGCAAACGGATCCCTAAATCAAAAAACTGTCTTAGCAACCCCTAAACGTTTTTAAAAGTCCTATCTAACAATACCCCACACTATGGGGTAGGCGACAAAAAATAAAAACATCCCTACTTTACATGTAGGGGAGCTACCTGAAAAAAAAATTTTTTTCCAAATTTTACTCTACGACTTTCTTTGTTTAGTTAACATACATGTTTATGCAAAGTTTCAGTTTTCTAGCACCAACGGTTTCGTCGCTATGCCGTGGACAGACAGACGGACATGGCGAAACTATAAGGGTTCCTTGTAGGTACTACGGAACCCTAAAAAGTTATCCTTAATACAAAATAAAATATATCAAAGATCAAGATAATCTTTTAAGACAACTATAAAAACGATATATAAATGTGATTTTAACTCTTTGCTACTGCTATGTACTAGAAACAGTGAGTATGCGTTATAATTTCTACTTAGTCCTCCGTGACACGATGAAATTACATAAAATATCTCTCACTTGTGTTGTAATGTTTTTTGTCTTTCAGGTACAATACACGAATATAGAATATATAATTTTTTATTGTAAACATAAATACCGCCATTTCACATAGGGTAATGTAATTAATAAAAACCTCCTGCAAGACAGGCTAAGCCTAGTGCAGGAGATTTTTTGTTGATTTCACTCTTCTTTACATTAAAATAGTAATTCGATGTATAGTACCTAAGTAAGAACAAATGTAAGGAATATGTACTTATTGTGGAAATGAATAAATTATTATTATTATTAATTATTATTAATTATTATTATTAATAGCACACCTATATTATAATAGTATTATGATAAAGATGATAGCGGCGGGTGATTTCAGAGCTAAACATTTTTTAAGACTTAAGTTTCATAAGTGCAAGAACAGCAAACATTAGAAGAAATGTTCCTGAAATTCTGTGAAATAATAAAAATTTTCAAAACTTCTGATTTTTCTTTAATATATTCTTATTTCTCTTACATAATTATCATAGACATAGACACTACGTTACGTACATAAGAAATTATAAATGTAAACTCCAAATAAATAAATAATCGTGAATACAGAATGTAAGTACAAGTTACATTATCTGGTGCATAACCTGTATTGTCCCATTGTTGGGCAAAGGTCTCCACCATCCATGAAATGGAATGAATCAGGTTTTTCATTTTTTATTAAAGTATGTAACTAGATTTGAACTACGTCGATAAAAAGCACTTACCCGTGTGCCAGAATTCATTAAAATTTGTTTAGTTTGGCGAGAAAGAGGAAGCCTACAACCTAGCTACATAATATTAATGTTTCAATATTTTGAAGATACATTATTTTCATTTAGTGCTTTTTATATCCCAGACTGGCATAATTCGTGCTACTTGTCATATTTATAAGTTTTCTTATCTGACTGAAAATAATATGACCTAAATTCTATTGCATTACGTATTTAATTAGTATTTTATGACATACATTAGTATTAAACAGTTATTGATTTGTTGTATAACGTTAATCTGAAGTAAAAAAACCTTTTAAATATCATTATTTTATCTCACCAAAGTACAAGAAATCACTGAGAAACTGCTCCATGACCAGTTTCCGATTTTGACATAAGAAATTGCGTTACTTGCCTGTAAAGCTGTCAAATCTGCAAGAGGATAGTAACTGGCAAGCTGTCAAATTTTTTGCCAAGCAGTTATCAACCGTATATGTATGGAAATGAGTGTGAAATAAGCAATAAGTAGTTGAAATAAGGTACGCGGTCATTCTTTACAACATTTGTGCAGCAAGTAACTTCGCCATGTTGGTTTGGTTTAGTCGCATAACGTCCCATGGAAAAAAAACGTCCCATTCGCAGAATGTCCCAATCGCAGAATGTCCCATTCGCAGGTCCCATTCGCAGAACGTCCCTTTCGCAAAATGTCCTATTAGCAAAACGTCCCATTCGCATAATGTCCCATTCTCAAAACGTCCCATTCGCAAATTGTCCCATGTATGGGGGCTGGTGGAAAACAATTAAAAAACAATTATTCTGATATACAGGGTGTATTTTTGAAACGGGGCAGTAAGGGCAAGTACCTTAACCGTTGCAGTTACAGCAAAACTTTCTTAAAAGACCTTCCCTAACTTTTTGGGACATTTTGAACTGCATTTAAAGATTTTGTAAAAAAACTTACAGTTAGCAAAAAAAATGCAAAATGTTTTTTTTTTTTTTTTTTATGCCAATCGATTCTATTTCATGTGGGGATCAAAAAACTCTATGGGACCATTTTAGCTTTCAGTACTAGAAAAGACAGAAATCGCCAAAAACGTTTCCCATACATTTCGGCAACAGAAACGAATTTCTACGATGGTCTAACTTTTTGTTATGGCCTGGAAGTGGGTAGAATTGACTGTAAAGTAAATAAAAAAATTTTTTACCCTCAAATTTCGAATTTGATTCGAAAATCTGTGTGTTATACTTAGTTTCAGCTGAGAAACTTCGTATGAGTTATTAATTAAGGATTTTCGCTAAAATGTCTTCTAATCGTGAAAAAATTGACTTATTAGAAGCGTATTTTGAAAGAACCCTGCAATTCCAGGTTTTTCAAAAGATTTGTAATAACCTTTCTTGTTGGCACATGCCGCAACGGATACTTATTGCGGTACCACACTAATGCAGCTCCCGCATTTCGATTATTGACAAAATACGCTTCTAATAAGTCAATTTTTTCACGATTAGAAGACATTTTAGCGAAAATCCTTAATTAATAACTCATACGAAGTTTCTCAGCTGAAACTAAGTATAACACACAGATTTTCGAATCAAATTCGAAATTTGAGGGTAAAAATTCTTTTTATTTACTTTACAGTCAATTCTACCCACTTCCAGGCCATAACAAAAAGTTAGACCATCGTAGAAATTCGTTTCTGTTGCCGAAATGTACCTATGGGAAACGTTTTTGGCGATTTCTGTCTTTTCTAGTACTGAAAGCTAAAATGGTCCCATAGAGTTTTTTGATCCCCACATGAAATAGAATCGATTGGCATAAAAAAAAAATTTGAACTGTTTGCATTTTTTTTGCTAACTGTAAGTTTTTTACAAAATCTTTAAATGCAGTTCAAAATGTCCCAAAAAGTTAGGGAAGGTCTTTTAAGAACGTTTTGCTGTAACTGCAACGGTTAAGGTACTTGCCCTTACTGCCCCGTTTCAAAAATACACCCTGTATACCTATAATAAAAGTGTAAATAATCAACACATATAAATCATACTAATCAACATAATTATAACTAAGCAATATGAATAAGATATACATAGGTAATAAGGTAGGTAACTAATCATTTTTGTCATTCTTAATATTTGTTTATTTTAATTATAAAGTCAAATAATAACGATCACATAAAATAACTATGTTTTGACATATTTATATATTACTTTTGTAATTGTAAGAATATAATTTTTTTCATAAACAATTTCAAAAGCAAAATTCTATTACTTTGCATAACGCAAAGTAATAGAATTTTGCTGCAATTTTTTTAGATACTTATTATATTGTTTATCAAAAGTATATCTCTCTCTTGTATCGGTACAACCTGTACTGTCTGTAATACTAATATCAATATCCTTATGATAGTAGTAACACATCGTGATTATATTCTCTTTCTACTACTTGTGTAAGAAATTATTTTGAGGAAGAATGCGCCTAACTCAATTTTAATAGCAATAGTATAGGCCAGTACATGTACAACATAATGTTGTTTAGATCTAAGGGACTGATTTAGAAAAAGAAGGTTAAGTTAAAAAGATTTTATTGATATTAGTACAAAAATGTGAAATACAATCCATACACACAAGAATCGCTACTTTGGTTAATAAAACAAAAACAATGTCGTTGCGACTTTTAGCTGCCATTATGAGTTTTGTTTTTGACATAACATACCATCACGCCTATATTACACAGAAGGGTGTGACAGAGGTGTACACTCACACTTCACCTGTTATGTTAATGTCCCATAAGATAAGGGGGTGAGCCTATCGCCTTCCACCGGGCACAATTCCAACTCCGTGCTGCTATTGTGAATTTCTTGACGGTACGTTCACAAATAAAACTTTGGCCGACCCGGGAATCGAACCCATACGCTAACCACTAGACCATCGAGGCCGTTATTAACTTTTTTTATTGCTTTATGCTGGTGGTCATAAAAAAAATATTGTTATTTTGACATTAAAAACAGAAACTTTAATTATATCTGATTTTGATAATTCTTTTTTACTTAGTCTTGCTCTAAAAAGCCGTTTCCAAAGGCGCTAAGAGAGGCACATTAAACACATCATTCACTACGCATCCGCAGGGTAGTGGCTTAGTTCGAATAGAAAACGCAACGCTAGACGCGAGCGAGCTTACGTCACTTACTGCCGTGCGAGAGAGAAGGAGTTTGCCGTGTTACAATTTTTTTTACCCTTATTATTTACAAGTTTCATTGTTTTTTAATAATAAACAATGATCCGTATGTTGCAGAACGCTGCCAATTTAATATACAAGTTTCAAAATGGTAAGAACAACATAATACTAAATTTGCAGCGTGTTACTAATTTGTTTGACAATGTTATTAACAAAAAACAGTTTTCAGCCCTTTTCAACACTTTCTGTACACCCTTTAACGAAACCTCAAAATAAGAGCGAGTTACTTATAAGTTTATAACTTACGGGTTTTGGGTTTAATGACTGGCCTATCAGGTCATCTCGCTCGCACCCAGCGTTGCGTTATCTATTCGAACTAAACGGCTGCCGATTGTTTAGAGGGGCTATGGTTGAAACGCGACATTAGTTTCCACATCCAGTGGTTTCCTTCACCAGGCCAGGGTGTACCCATGCACCATCTGTTCTAGGATATCTTACTCCGTCGTGGTGGTCGCTCCAGGAGTGCACTGAAGGTAGGATTCGTCGGAACCGTCGGCACAGTCGTTGATCTGAAGACAAGTGCAAACTACATGAACTTTACTTGTGTACATCACGCCTATATAACCCGGAAGGGTACGGCAGAGGTGTAATATTCTCTCACACTTCACCTGTTTTAATGACATGAGGGCATTATATTGATCCGAGGCAGGGGGATATTGTAATGGTGCATGCAGGACATTGAATGGCCACCTTTACATGCACCAAAGGACCTTGTTTCAGATAGCTTGGATGAATGAGCCTATCGTCATCCATCGGACATAATTTTAGACTCCTTCCTGTTATAAAGAACTCACTGACAGAATAATCCCAAATAATATTTTTGCCTGACTCGGGCATCGAACCCGACTCGTCACGAGATGGATAAACTAATCGCCATCCATCGGGCTCAATTCCAGACTTCTTCCTGTTATACAGAACTTACTAATCAAAAATCCCAAATAACACTTTTTGCCAATTTCGGAATCGAACCCGAGTCGTCACGATCAGCATCTTTATTAATTAACCACTGGACTATTTAAACCATGGAGACAGTCGGCAGGAAGTTTACCTCTTTTAATTATGACATTTCACTTTAATATTGTTGATTTTTATTATTTTAAATAAATACTGTATTACTAGGTAGTAGTAGTAATTTCGAGTCTAGCAGCAGACGAATCCATAGCTGAATTTTATTGGCAAAGCACTTGGGGCGTATACTGGGTATACGGGGTGCAGATTCGAGTCCTGCTGGATTCTTAATTTTTTTTTTTACTTTAATATTACCTATATAAGGTACAATATGGGCACAGCATACTCTGTCCAGTAGACATGCGAATATTTAATAAAATACAATTGTCAGGTATAACTGTCACTATATAGTATCATGCAACAGTAGAATAGTATTTAAAACTAGCTGTTACCCGCGACTTCGTCCGCGTGGATGTCGTTTTATGAACAAAGAATGCTAAAGGTAACAATGTCAATATAACAATAGTAGGTACAACTCATGTACTTACTTACCTATCTATTACCAAACCGACCAAAACAAATATACGACAAAAACTCAAGGAAAATAATATTCAAACAAATCAAAACAGATAAATAGCTACAACTCATGTACCTAATTCGAAACTAATTCAAATTTTGAAATAAGAAATTGCGACACGTGCGTCCGTGACAGCCCGTAGAGTTTAGCGTAATGTCAAATATCAAAATTCACCCAGTTGTTTTTAAACTTAGCGCTTTCAAACAAACAAACTATCTCCTGCGATTACATCTGTCTGGTAGGTACATCAATAAAAAAACTCAATAACAGAAAATAAAATACCTATCTACCTAAATAAACCTATTTCTGATAATAAAATTCAAATTCATATTCAAAATTCAAATTCAAATCATTTATTTTCATAGGCCATTTCAAGTTTCATCGTAATTGAACCGGTAGTTTTTGCGTGATGCCTGAACAAACAGACAGACAGACAGACAAAAAAAAAGTTAATTACATTTTTGGGTTCGGTGTCGGTGTAGTAACACGCCCTGCTATTTATTTTATTGATATTTTCAATGTACAGAAATTTTACTTCTACAGATTTATTATAAGTATATAGAGTATAGATAATAAAGATCAAGATTAAAGATAAAGATCATTTTATTCACATAATTTCCAACTTTAATATTAAACAAACTACAAAAAGGCATAGCAAAGCTAAAATTTGCTCTAAAATATTACATATTGTACCTTTTATATATAACAACTTAATGTACGCATGTTATGACTAATAAATGATCTTTGTCTTTAAAATAAGATATAATAAGAATAAAGAATAGATGTTTATCTTACCCCGTTACATTCAGCACCCAAGTCTACACAAGATCCATCGTCACATTGGAACAGGTACGAAGAACAGGTCTTCAGAGTGTTGGCTGCAATAGTCCTGAAAGCAGTTTTATTTATTTATTTATTAACAGTAGCAATAGCCGAGTATTATCGTTAAGATCCGTCTTTTCGAAGATATGTGTGTATTTATCATATAAATTATCGCTCGCTAACGGTAAAGGAAAACATCGTGAGGAAACCTGCATGCCCCGGAGTGCCTAAAAGTACTTAAGGTCGTGTGAAGTCTACCGATCCGCACTTGGCCAGCGTGGTGGACAATGGCCTAACCCTACTCATCATGAGAGGAGGCCCGAGCCCAGCAGTGGGACATGTATTAGATACCAGGGCTGCTATTATTAGATATATTATATTTATTTAATGATATATTTGCCTAAATTTGAAACATTTCTTACAAGTAATACGAGATAATTTAATAAAACAATTATATACAGGGTGTCCCATATTTAATGGATAATCCTTTACCTGCAGATTGGGGGCATCACGCCTGATAGGAAAATGCAAAATTTGTAGAAAAAAAGTATCACGGATTTTTAAATATCTAACATTTTCGATTTTTTCACAAATTAGCCACTTTCGTCCACTATTCTTGATGCCATGTTCGTAAATCTTAGAATTTTTCAAGTCTCTTTTTGGAATTCAATTCTTGAATAGATATACTATCAAATTTACTATCTCATTATTGTAAAATTATTTCATTTAAAAAACTACAAAGATTAATAAAAAAAAAAATTACATGACATTTTTTTTTACAAAAAGTTTGAACCCTTATGGTGTTAAAAAAATGTATGGAGACATGTGTGCCCATCACGGAAAAAATATGCCAGTTTCATTGTGATTCTAAAATGGTATAAAATATTTTATATTTTTTTTTATTTAAAAAAATAATATGAGAAATTATGACCAGGGTCCGATTTTTTTTAAATCACTTTCTACCAAAATGATATCCTAGTTGATAATATAGTTACTTAAGCGTATTAAACTAAATTAAATAATTACGAACAAGCATAACTTTTACAAAAAACAGTATTTAGAACGATTGACAGCGATTATAAATCTTATAATACCTATCTATGAAAGTATCGATTAAGATCAAAATACTGAAAGTAATTAAACAATATTTTTTTTAACTTTGCTCATCACCTCTCTGGTTACGAAAAAAAAACGCTGACACTCAAATGTGTTCTGTAAAAAAAGCGCGCAAAATTTCGAAATTTGCGGATGTGAAATTTAAAAGATTTTATGATATTGTGCTGTGACTTCAGACTTGTTTTTTGCTACTTGAATTTGGACTTATCAACATCGGCAAATAAACAAAAAACGTTCAGAAACCTTTCTCGGTAGAGTTCTTTCACATCCGCAAATTTCGAAATTTTGCGCGCCTTTTTTACAGAACACATTTGAGTGTCAGCGCTTTTTTTTCGTAACCAGAGAGGTGATGAGCAAAGTTAAAAAAAATATTGTTTAATTACTTTCAGTATTTTGATCTTAATCGATACTTTCATAGATAGGTATTATAAGATTTATAATCGCTGTCAATCGTTCTAAATACTGTTTTTTGTAAAAGTTATGCTTGTTCGTAATTATTTAATTTAGTTTAATACGCTTATGTAACTATATTATCAACTAGGATATCATTTTGGTAGAAAGTGATTTAAAAAAAATCGGACCCTAGTCATAATTTCTCACATTATTTTTTTAAATAAAAAAAAATATAAAATATTTTATACCATTTTAGAATCACAATGAAACTGGCATATTTTTTCCGTGATGGGCACACATGTCTCCATACATTTTTTTTACACCATAAGGGTTCAAACTTTTTGTAAAAAAAAATGTCATGTAATTTTTTTTTTGATTAATCTTTATAGTTTTTTAAATGAAATAATTGTACAATAATGAGATAGTAAATTTGATAGTACATCTATTTAAGAATTGAATTCCAAAAAGAGACTTGAAAAATTCTAAGATTTACGAACATGGCATCAAGAATAGTGGACGAAAGTGGCTAATTTGTGAAAAATCGAAAATGTTCGATATTTAAAAATCCGTGATACTTTTTTTCTACAAATTTTGTATTTTCCTATCAGGCGTGATGCCCCCAATCTACAGGTAAAGGATTATCCATTAAATATGGGACACCCTGTATATAAGTATATAAAAGCGTAGTTTTAAGTTGTAATTGTTATAATATAAAATTTAAATTAGAAGTTACTTAATTGTTTATTTTTACGAGCTAACCAAATTTTAATTGTGTAAACTTTTTACTTTTTACCATGTAATGTCAAATTAGCAGATCAAAAAAAAATATAAAACTTAATAAATCTTTAAACTGATTGTTTTACAATCCGTTTAAATGTTTACGTATTATCAATGTTTAACAATTGTTTAAAATATCTTTAGTGTAATTATTTAATGTAATGTCGTGGTTGTCTGTAGTAAGTGTTACAACACTTAATGCAATGCTTAATAACTTTATTTTTAACTGGCGGTAAACTGCAGGAGATAGAGAGGATTGAAATCGTTTGGGGGAGGCCTTTGCCCAGCAGTGGGACAACGCAGGCTAACGAAAAAAAAAAACTTTATTTGTGCTTTTAAGGTTTTAGTCAATACAATACAATTGACGACCGGATGGCGGAGTGGTTAGAGTACGGTCTGCCTGTGACGCCGAGGTCGCGGGTTCGAGTCCCGCTTCAGACAAATCTTTGTGTGCATGAACATGGAGGTTTGTCTTAGTCTGGGTGTTTCTATGAATAATAAGTATGTATTTACCAAAGAAAAGTATATACAGGGTGGATGCGACATAGCGACATTTATTGAAACCACAGCTTCTATACATGGCCAGTATGCATTTCCACCGGATAAAAAATTCTCTGGCGAAAATCCACGTCTTCCGAACAAATTGCACGATCGCAATGTTCAAATTGTTTGGAGAACGTGATTTTTTTTTTTTCGCCAGAGAATTTTTATCCGGTGGAAATTGATACTTACCATGTATAGAAGCTGTGGTTTCAATAAATGTCGCTATGTCGCATCCACCCCGTATGTATTAATATCAGTTATTCTAGTACCCAAAATACAAGCTCTGCTAAGTTTGGGACTAGATGGCGTAGTGTGTAAGTTGTGAGATATTTATTTATTTATTATTATTAAACCTCAATAAAAAAAAAAAGTAAGTAGCTTTAAAAGTACTTACTCGGCAATGAACTTTTCATGTTCGGTGATTTTCGTGAATGCTGTGTAAGTTAGGTCGTTGCACAGCTTCTCATCGTTCCTCGGGGACGCTGAGACGACTCCTCGCAGGTAGTACCTCTCGATGGTCCTCTCGACGTCCGCGAACACCAGACCTCCACCGCTGTCACCTTTACAAACCGCCGTGCCTGAAAACAGAATTAAAGATAAATTATTATAAGAATAAAGAATAGTTTAAAAAACTAAAAAACACGCTTTTAAAGTACTTTAACTAAAAAGTGAAAAATAATTGCAAATATAAGCTGATAAAAGCGTGGGTTGCTCGATAGACTAAAAATTAGGAACTTTTTTCAGCTAATATTAGGAATAATTTTCACTTTTTAGTTAGAAGTACTTTAAAAGCGTGTTTTTTAGTTTTTTAAACTATTATTTATTATCTACTTATTAGTTTGGTTTATTTATAAGAGCGTTTTTTTTGTTAAATTTTTTTTTTTTTTTTTTTTTTATCGAATTATTGTTTGTCATCGATCTTTGACAGGTGTGCAAAATTTTAATGAAATCTGTCCGTTTAAAGTGGGTCAAAATCGAGTCCAAAGGAGTCGGTTACATACATACATACATACATACAGGTGAAGCTAATATAAGCGTGTTAAATAAGAAGGGTATGGTAAGTTACACTCGTCGCAGGCAGGTACACTTCCCACTCCGCCATCCGGTCGTCAATAATATTACTTATTGTAGGTACAGTGTATATTATTATGTAAACATAAACATAGATTAAAATGTAAAATTCAAGTCAGTCGTGAATACAATCAGTTTGCGTGAACACGTATCATCTATT
Source organism: Hypena proboscidalis (assembly GCA_905147285.1). Classification (NCBI taxonomy): domain Eukaryota; kingdom Metazoa; phylum Arthropoda; class Insecta; order Lepidoptera; family Erebidae; genus Hypena; species Hypena proboscidalis. The sequence goes on from LR990155.1 coordinate 6,098,164, forward strand.
ATTTATTTATTTATTTATCACAACCTTAAAACTATCATTACAGGTCTTAAACCTAATGCGACAGTGCAGCTATTAACTTAACCTAAAATCACTTAAGTCTAACCTATCCTAACTAACAGTAGTACATAATTATGTAGTATTACACAAATTGGAACTTATTAAAATAATTTGTCTTTCTCTCTCATTTTCTAATATAACTAACTATATTTAATAATAATATTACGAATTCACTCAAATTGCACGAAAAAATGTCCAGGCGCTCGTGAACTTCGTTCACAACGCGAATGGTTCTGGCACAGTATAAATATGTACAAACAGTACGGAAACTGCCTACAAACGCGCGAAACGGCACGCACACATAAACATGCACACCGACGAGACGCCTAAGCGGTTGTCGCGGTGCTCTCAGTAGCGAGTGCCGCTTAGGGGTCTCGTCGGTGTGCATGTTTATGTGTGCGTGCCGTTTCGCACGTTTGTAGGCAGTTTCCGTACTGTTTGTACATATTTATACTGTGGTTCTGGTGAGGGGTGTTTTTGACAGAAGATTGGTTCTGGCTACGGGAACATACATCATTTGAGGACGTTTCCGCCGCTCAATGTGCCGGTCGGGTACATTTAATTGTAGGTGACGCAGTACTCCTGGGTTATGTGTTACACCCCGCAGTAGTTTTACTATATAATACTGCGAGACCGAATTCCCGACGTACCCTGAGTTCATTATATCCCACTTACCTTTATTTTATTTATATTACAATTACCTTTCCTCTCCAAAATATCCAAAGAATAACCTATATTGGTGACCCCGACGTGATAATGGTGTAGGGACACAACTCAGTGCAACGTATATGTATTTAAGTGGATCCTTAAGTTTAGTCGCCCGGTTCGCCAGTCCCCTTCCCGTATCGCTAGAGATAGGTCGTAGTTAAGATAGAATTATGTAGTCAATAAGTTTATTATATAATATTTACTCTGGTACCAGTTAATTAAAACATTAGTATAGTGACCTATCGTTTCTCTCATCAACATACCATATCATTTCTACACAACACAAACGACCCCCACACTTATTATTATTAAAAGTTCATACCATTGATATAGCCAGCACAGAACTTGTCTCCAGTGATGTATTCCCTGAACGACGGAGGAACGGTCTTGATGCACGTCTCTTCGGTCACAAACGGCATCTTCACGACCTTTAGCTCTGTGGAGGCACCTCCGTTTGGTCCAGTTAGGCCCCAACCTGCCACCTAGAAAAAAAGGTCCTTTTGAAAAAACTTTCAAAGTCAAAGTCAAAAGTCAAAGTTATTTGTTGAACATGGTAAAAAAAAGTTTTTTTTTTATACTACGCCCACAGCGAACGAACGTGTACCTAGTCCACCTGATGGTAAGTGGAGTACAGCCCATGGACATCAACAATCCACAAAAGCAGATGATAGATGCGTCGCTGCAGCTGAGGAATACGGTGTTATGCCTCATGTGTCAGTAATTTCAGGGCCTGATCTCACCACCAAACCGGAACACAGTAATGGGTGAGACGGTGATGCTGCCGCCCTCGAGCTCATTCACAAGAGCTCTACCACCAGTAACATTAGATAGGTACAGCATGTTCTGTCAATTCTGACGTTCAAATTAAACATAATATCTATATATATATATATATATTAACTAGCTGACCCGGCGAACTTCGTACCGCCTTAGCGTAAATTTGATGCACTACTTTATTTTGTATAGCTGACCTATCTTATGTATTCAATTTGAACCGGAATCTATAATATCCTCCATATAAAAATGAATACCTATTTCCCTGGTCTCGTCATACCTGAGAAGGACTTTACTAATTTTATTAAATAAAAAACTAAATATATATTTTCATAATAGTGTTTATTCCGTAGGGTTCAATAATTTCACTTATATTTTTACAGAAAATTTATTAATATATATTTAATTTATTTTGTTTTTTTTTTTCCTAAGAACCTTGTGCAGAGTATTAGAAAACTACAAAAAAAAATCTGCCAAATCGGTCAAGCCGTTTTCATGCTATGTCGTGACAACGGAAAACGGGTTTCATTTTTATATATATAGATAGATAAGAACCTTGTACAGAGTATTAGAAAACTACAAAAAAAAATCAGCCAAATCGGTCAAGCCGTTTTCATGCTATGTCGTGACAACGGAAAACGGGTTTCATTTTTATATATATAGATAGATAAGAACCTTGTACAGAGTATTAGAAAACTACAAAAAAAAATCAGCCAAATCGGTCAAGCCGTTTTCATGCTATGTCGTGACAACGGAAAACGGGTTTCATTTTTATATATATAGATAATTATAGATACAACACAGAACAATTTAAAATAATATGGTCTCGGGTTTGATTCCCGGGTCGGACAAGTGTTATTCGGGATTTTTCCGTCAGGAAATTCTAATTTTTCCGTCAGGAATAGCTAAATTGTGATTAATACAATTGGTTATACTGTAACCGTTTTAATCAATTATAAACATAATTTAGGTGACTGTTACCTTGCCCAAATTGTCTTTCTTGAGTTGCCATTTATCGAATTCCGCGTTGAAGTCATAGCACACAGGTCTGACGTACGCCTTGTACACGAACGGCGTCGTCAGGACCAACACTGCTATATCCTGCTGGAAGTTAGCAGCCGCACCTTGGAATAACCTTGGAATCTTTATTTGTTCTATCTGTGAGGTTAAAAAAATTGGGGTATTAGTGGCAGCTTTAGGGAGGGAAAGACTCTCCATCTGTTTTCTCGGCTATCTTCTTCTTCTTACGTATCAATGGCATTATGGTTTCTCATTTTTAATTATATTGTTTTTGCCCAGTAGGTAGCAACTTTTACTCCCTTGCTTGTGGCTTGCATTAGGTCTTCACGGGTACATGTAGAGGGAGACAACGGGCACGGAAGCAGGTGAGCCATGTTTTGAATAGGGAAACCACAATTGCACGAGGCTCGACTGTCTGATCACGTGACTCGCAACCGACGTCATAACAATGATAAACTTTGTTTACATCCAGCCAAGACTACATTGGTCCATAAAAGTATAATGTGTATGGGTTCAAAAATATACAACAAAATACCTCAGCAAATTAAGTATCTCAATACACAATTGTTCAATTGCTAATTGATAAAGGATATTATAACATCAATGATTTTTATAACGATAAACTTTAAAATATTAACTATTTACTTTTAATAATTTAAATACATATAAACTATGTACTTTTTAGGGTTCCGTAGTACCTACAAGGAACCCTTATAGTTTCGCCATGTCCGTCTGTCTGTCCACGGCATAGCGACGAAATCGTTGGTGCTAGAAAACTGAAATTTTGCATGAACATGTATGTTAACTAAACAAAGAAAGTCGTAGAATAAAATTTGGAAAAATATTTTTTTTTCAGGTAGCTCACATGTAAAGTAGGGATGTTTTTTTTTTGTCGCCTACCCCATAGTGTGGGGTATTGTTAGATAGGCCTTTTAAAAACGTTTAGGGGTTGCTAAGACAGTTTTTTGATTTAGAGATTTGTTTGCGAGATAATTAACTTTAAAGAGCAAATTTTTGTTCGAGTAGGGCGTCCCCCCCCCCTCTAAAAGCTAAACTACTGGATCCCAAAATCTGAAAAAAATTGTGTCGGTAGTACATGTAATGAACTTTAAAGGAAAACTATAGCGGATGAGTTCACTTCATTAGTTCAAGAGGAATAGGGGTCCGAAATGTCAGATGCAGTTACTCAGAAAATTTCGTTCAAAATTCTTGAAACATAAATAAACATACATAATACATATATAAAATCACGTCTTTATCCCACAGGGTAGGCAGAGACGATGGAACGCCATGTGCTTCGCTCCTTACATACTTCTTTCGCTTCCTCAACATTCATACATCTCGTCATACGTGCTAGCTGGTTTCGTGTACTACAAACATTTCCTTTCTGAAGGACGCCATTTAGTTAAAAAGTAAAATTAAAAATATTTTTCTACGGAACCCTACTGCGCGTGGCCCGACACGCACTTGGCCGGTTTTTTATTTATAATATTTATTGTAGGTATTTTTTCACTTTATTTGTTAATAATTTGTACACTCATTGTAAACATAGTGAAACTTTTTTGGACTGTAAACAAGATCCACCTTTATACCTATGTTTATACAAAATGTTTCTGATTTCTGAAGAAAACTCCTCATAGCAATAATTATTACAAATTGGGGTGCATGAAAGGAGCCTCCCCGAGTGACGTTCACAAGGGCAATTCGCGAGTTCTCCAAAGCGAATTGGCTAATCCTTTCACCACGATGGCAAGTCAAAATAAAATTTGACTCAGCCACCGACACGGGGAGGGAGGGGGATTATTACAAAAAAACATAGATACTTTAAACCTACTAAATAAAAATCAGCAGCTACTATTTAATATAAAAAACTTCACGCGCACGAAGTAAAAACTAGTCTATAATATTTAGGATACTTTTCCTTCATGTGGCATATCCGTGGGACATCTTGTGAGTCGTATGAAAATTGCAGCTGGCTGTCAGCGGTGAAAAATGAACTTTAAATTCTTTACTTACGTCTGATTTTTGCACACTCATAGCGTCCTTTTCTTCGTTCCATGGACGGTATAACTTGCCAGTGGCCACCGCGTAGTTGTACGAAGGCAGTTGCTTGTTGGAGTCGCTCCAGAAGCAATGAGCCGCTAAGAAACAGATTAAAGACGCTGGGTGAGATTCGTGAACAACCTGTTGCTCTAGCTCTTAGAAATCTTAATAACAAGGCAATAGAAATGTCAAAGACGCGTGACCTTGTCGCCGCGCATGTGTCTAGTCGAACACAAGTGCGAGTTGAGGAATTGTCGTCTTAATGTCATCGCAAAAAGAATAATTTTGTTTGCAGGAATACAAAATGTATGTGTAGGCGAAATTGTGTTTGTGGTATTTGAAAAACGGCGACATGCGTCCCAGTGTTAAAAGATAGTCGATAGCATTTCTATTGACTAGTTATTAAGATTTCTATGCTCTAGCTAGATTGAGGAAATCATCAGATTTGTCTTGTGAAAAGTCTTGAATGCAATAAAAGCTTTCCTTAATCATAAGGAAAGCTTTTATTGCATATAGTATAAAAATAATATATAAGGGTGAATTGCACAAGCATAAAAAATACACGGCAAACGTGAGAATGGTAGTGCAATGTGCTAATTATTTATTAAATATATTTTTTCTCAAAAAAGTAAGTACTTCTCTACCTTGGCAAAAAAAATCATTGATTTCTACTAGATATGAGCGCCGCCGCGGCGCGCCGCCGCCGCCGCCAATTTCTCCGCGCCGCCGCCGCCGCGAAAAAGCAACGGCGCGCCGAGCAAATGGGTTTTTTTTTTTATATTTTTTATTATAATTCACAAAACTGGTGTACAATCTGACTTATTAATTAACATGTTAAAATTCAATACACCTGACTGACACCTACTAGATGTGAATCCAACATGCAAGATCAAGGACACACTCAAATAATTAATAAATTAAACTAAAATTAGTACTATGGCAGAATATAAATATGTATAATGTGAAACGGTAAAGCAGAAAGTGAACACTAGAAATAACCTACTGCGCCGCTTAACATCAACACATTGGGGTGCGGCACCAGACGTTGTGCGCACTACAGGCATGGCACTGTGCTACTCGTCCGGCGAATTTACATGCCCAGTTCGGCACCGATCCACCCATGCAAAAAAAGTTAACACAGCTTTGAACGAAACGTGTCTCATAATAACAGGGCCTAAAGCCGACCCCGTTAAACAAGCTCTATCCTCTGGCTGGCATCGCTCCACCAAATGTCCGAAGAGACATCTCCTGCAGCATAGAGAAAACTATCCAGGAAAGTGACACCTGACACCCTCTCTATGGACATTGGCCACCCCCGGCCAACGGCTGAAAAGCCGTAATAGTTTTTTTTAAATTCAGCAGTCGTCACCGAGGATCGGCCTGCTAATGCCAGAATAAAGCTGTGGCAGGAAAAAATCCCTCCGCCAACCGGTTTTAAGACACAGGAGAGTCTACCCCCAGGATTCAATCTGCAATGGTCCATATGGAAATCCTTGGATCGACTAAGATCCCAGGTTGGCTGCAGACAAAATCTGGCAAAATGGGGTATTATTGAACCAGAACAGACACAGTGCGATTGCGGTGCACCTCAGCAAACAATGACTCACTTGCTTGAGTGCCCTAATTGCTCTGATAACTGCTCGTTGGATGACCTAAACAACGCCACAGATAACGCAATTACCGTGGCCACGTACTGGGCGGGGGCTGTATAAAACTTTGACCATTGAAACGAGAAGAAGAAGAAGACCCAATCAATGTGCCAAAAATATTTTTGTTGAAATGACAACATGTTTTTGTTTTATCTTGTGTTTAAGTATTTTTATAGATTTAAGTATATTAGAAGTTTAACAAAATTTAATATATTAAGTATAACAAATTAAAGTAATTTTGATCGATAAACTATGTTATTTTAATTTTTACCTTTCATTACGTAAAAAAATATTCTCAAGGTCGCGCCGCCGATTTCGCCGCCGCCGCCGAGGTCCTTAAGTCGGCGCGCCGCCGCCGGGCTTACACCTATCGGCGCTCATATCTAATTTCTACCCAATAATATCGCAAAAAAAAAAATACAAAGTGTCATTTTATCATCACGGTGGCCTGTCCCGAACCCAATTCCGCTCGTAAAATACCTTCCCCTGCAAATATATTCATAATATGGATTTCAATCGGTTGTTTTATCATTAAATTATAATATATTCGATCAAATAAAACCATTTTTGTTTGTTTATCTTCTTTCTCATGGATTTGACAGGCAGTCAACTTTTGTCCGGAAAAAAGTTATCATTTCAGAGGACAGTAAGTTTTAGTAGAATAGCCACGTCAACATTGCGTTGTTATGCCTTTCTTACCTTTCCTCACTTTGGATCAGGCCAGCTCAAGCTCTAGGCGCGATCGCACCAGTCCCAACGTCTTGCGGTTTCCCGCCACAAAAGTAAGTTTATCATTTCAGTGATGTGGAGACAAAAGTAGAATCATTTCGGTGGCTGTTAAAACTCGAGCTAGATTTCTTTAATTTGTTTCAAAATTGTGTATTTTATTTCGCCGTAAGTACTGATTTGCTTGAGTAGTGTTCATATTCTTTTAATTTTTTTATCACACAGTAAGAAACGGTGCACAGTTTATCATTTCAGTGGTTACTTTTTTATCATTTCGGTAGACACTTTTCATTTCAGTGGACTCTAAAAAATTCATCCTTAAATATTTATGTAAGTTTTGATGATATTTGATGGGCACTCACACATAATGTTATAAAATAGGCTAAAGTTTCATTTTTCACTTAAAATATATAGATAGCATAGAAATTAAAAAAGTCCACCGAAATGACAAAAAAAAATCGCTTGTTGAAATTGACCCATAATAATATACGGGCACGTCACCCGCATTTGACATTGATGCGGAAGTATTTTTTGACGCATAACTTTTAAAATTTTTTAGTTCTATTTTTCTTACAGCTGTACATAGTTAGGTATTCAATTTTGTTTTTTTTGATTAAGTTATTAGAATATTTAAATGTACATAATATGTTTGAAAATGAATAAATATATATGCACATATATAATATAATAGTTATAACTTATACATAAAATAAGTTATAAATTGTTAGCATATAATATAATGTAAACTAAATTATGAAACATTTGCATACCTGTACTATAGGTGAAATATGTCTTGAACTATAAAATACAATGTAAGAACTATCTTTGTACCATATTTCAAGCAAATAAATGATGATTTGATTTGATTTGATTAGATAAAAGGCAGTGTTTTAGTTCGAATAGATAACGCAACGCTGGATGCGAGCGAGAGGCTCTAACGCCCTCTCTCTCGGACGCCGTTAAGTGTCGCAACATTAAATAATAAATAAATATTCCACAACTCACACACAATGCCATCTAGCCCTAAACTAAGCAGAGCTTGTACTATGGGTACTAGAATAACTGATACTAATACATATGTATATACTTAGAAACAGTTGAAAAAGATATGGGACCGGCAGGATTTGAACCTGCGACCTACTGCACACAGGGCATGTGGATGGCTAAGAGCGACTGCCCGGTGTGCAGTAAGGTCGCAGGCTCAAATCCTACCGGTCCCATATATTTTTCAACTGTTTCTTAGTAAAATAAATAATATTATATTTTTCTCGTTGGTCTAAACTCGACTACAAACAGGAGCATCATTGCATGTGCTATTTTAAATTGATTAAAGAAGAACTCTCGAGGGTTCCTGACCCTTCGACCTGTGGCAGCGGTAGTGCATTTTCAGTACGAATAGATAACGCAATTCGACGACCGGATGGCGGAGTGGTAGTGTACCTGCCTGCGACGCCGAGGTCGTGGGTTCGATTCCCACTTAAGACAAATCTTTGTGTGCATGAACATGGGGGTTTGTCTTAGTCTGGGTGTTTCTATGTATAATAGTACGTATTTTAAAAATATGTATATACATTTCTTTTATTTTTATTATTATTCAATGAAGTTAGTGTTTACTATAACTTTAATATAATTTAAGTACTTAGATATAACATTGTATATTTTGCATACCGATTATCCGGTGAAACATATTATGTACTTATTATTAAATTGTACCATCTTTTTGTCACCATGTTTAAGGCAAATAAACGTTTCTGTCTTTCTTTCTTTCTTATATAAGTATACATACATATATATTTATTAAATAACAATAAATGAAGAAAGAAAATTAAAAAGAGTTTTTTTTTTATATACTTATAATATAATTTTATATATTTATATTGTCATGTCAAATTGGTTTAAGTATTATCATAGAATGAAAATGCATAGAATATTATTTAACATAAGATAAATAACATCAAGCCTATATAACCCAGAAGGGTTTCGCAGAGGTGTATACACACCTCACCTGTTATGTTTTGATCTCGTGTAAGTGGGAGTGAGCCTATCGCCATCCACCGGGCACAATTACAACTCCGTGCTGCTGAATCCCGGATAACACTTTTACTTAACGCGGGAATCGAACCCGAGTAATTGCGGTGAGCAATACGAAAATTATGCCTAGACTATGTGGCGGTTGACATTGACAACGTCAAGAAGTGACAAACTCGTCACAACTGTCAAAAAGCGCTGAATCGCGATAACGAAGTGTTCACAGAGAGTGTACAGTAAACGCTCAAAAGTCCATAGGCACGCTAAGGATTACAATATTGCTTTGAACTGTACGAGCCCGATACAGCCAGTACACACACTAACGAAGTCGCGTGCGTGTATAGCAGTTTATAAGATAACACACACTAATGAAATGTTGTCGCATTCGTACTAAACGCGTCACAGTGGCAACCTGTTCTTAAAATTCGCATCTATCTATCATGAGCAGGTAGCTGTATCGGGCTATCGGGTAAGCATTGGGATCACGATCAACTAAATCTGAGTTTGAAGCTTAGTTGATTTGTGGTTGTATTTTGTTTTTACCAAATCATAACAATATTTGTAATATTTTAAGCACAAACTTGTTATGTATTCATGCTTAAATAGTTACATACAATACATAAATAGTTACATATTAATATGACTACTAAGTTATTATGTTATTATTACTGAACTATTTACGTATTTTTTTATTTTTATTTTCATTGTTGTAAGGTAGAAATAAAAAAAGTCACGCTGAATGATGATAAAAATGTTTATTCGTTTTATTTATTTATACAATCATACAATACATAAATAGTTACATATTAATATGACTAATAAGTTAAATATGTAATTATTATTTAACTATTTACGTTTTTTTTTATTTTTATTTTCATTGTTGTAAGGTAGAAATAAAAAAAGTCACGCTGTATGATGATAAAAATGTTTATTCGTTTTATTTATTTATACAATTAATAAACTTTTACGAGCATTGTGACGTCACATTCCTACCTAAATAAAAAAAAGTTCCCTTGTAACCGTTTATAAGATTTTTGATTAATATAATAACTAATAAGTTAAATATGTTATTATTATTTAACTAATTACGTTTTTTTTTTATTGTCATTGTTGTAAGGTAGAAATAAGTCACGTCATGCTGAATGATGATAAAAATGTTTATTCGTTATATTTATTTATACAATTAATAATCTTTTAAGATAATTGTGACGTCATATTTCTACCTTAATTAATAATATAATAGAAGTGCCCTTGTAACCGTTCATAAGATTTTTTATTGTAACATAAAAAATATCGTAATATAAATGTTACTAAAATGATTCATCATGACAACAAGGAAGGAAAGGATGTTCTAATAACAAAAATATAATTATTGATACCCTAAACTTCAAAAAGTATAGAAAGGACTTAGCGAGATTAGATCTCACGGCTCACTGCTAAACGCATTTAACTGCACTCCTTAACCGCTCGGCCACCTTGACTCATTCAATGTAAGTGAAATTATGAACTACAATTATTTTTTTTAACAACATGTGTCTATTTCTTGGAAATAGAAGGTCGTAAGTCATACTACACTTCAAACTATTGCCTTTTGAGATTGCATATGGACTTTTGGTCGTGACTGTACATATATACCACTTCCAATATGCTACCGTTGGACAGCTGTCCGCCAGGCAATACCACCGAGCCTGGTCGGAGGATCCTCCCTTTGTGGGGGAGGAACATCACACCTTGTTCCTCTACAGACTATATATTAATGTATTTATTATTAAAAGTAATATTGAACTTACCAGATATAACCACGTTGTTCGAGACGATGGATCCACCGCAAATTTGCTCGTAAGGTGTGTACGTCTTGTCATAAACACCCACATGCCATGGTAACTCGCCGAAAGTGGCAAATGTACCACCGATCAGCAGCAGCTCGGCCTGAGGAGTAACTCTGCCGCAATCTGAAGAGGGAAACAATATTATTTTCCTTTTATTTTTAATACTACGCCCGCAACAAACGAACCTGTAGTCCACCTGATGGTGAGCGGAGTACAGCCCATGGACATCAACAATCCACAAAAGCAGATTATAAATGCGTCGCTGCAGCTGAGGACTACGGTGTTATGCCTCATGTGCCTGTAATTTCAGGGTCTGATCTCACCACCAAACCGGAACACAGTAATGGAAGCACTACTATTTGGCGGCAGGTTAAAGGTGAGACGGTGGTGCTGCCGCCCTCGAGCTCATTCACAAGAGCTCTACCACCAGTAAAAGTGACTTTGATTAAAGGTGGACGAACTCATGTGACCGAGCCCTGACATAGAGCGCATGCTTTTTTATATAGAGCAGCACCAAATTATTATCACCACAAAAAGTATCTCTACGCCTCCCCGAGTGACGTACACAACCATTCCCTTCGTCCAGCGCGCCCTGGGCAATTCGCGAGTTCTTAAAAGCGAATTGGCTAATCCTTTCACCACGATGGCAAGTAAAAACCTTGACCACATTACTGACTGCCCAAAATGCCCTACCACCTGCACAAGAGAAGCGCTCATGAACGCCGACGATAGCGCCATAACAGTGGCCAATTATTGGACCAATAAAATTTGACATCGACTCGACGAAGAAGAAGAAGAATAGGTAGTAGTCATGTGTCCGCTATACCAAAACGTAACTGAAAACGGGTATCATATCTCTAAAGTACCGTATCGGTATTAAAATAGTTACCGACGGTTATCAGGTATTAGTATGAAACTATGAAGTAACTACCGAATCACTGCGTCCCCGCGTCAACGTAGTTTGAAAACCGAACCCACATCATGAATCTGAATCCACGCAACCGATCAAAACTAACATAATAATCATATCGGACATTGGATAACGTAAAAAGTGGTGGCAACTAACTTGGATACCATAATACCAAATAATACCAACCTTAGCTTAAAACGTTTGTAAACGCTATAGCTAGAATAACAGTAACTGTAGTAATTGTACCTAAAATATCGGTATTCAGCAACGGTTGTCTATACCGGTATTGTATCACCATACCGGTGTAATACCGGTACCTATAAAATATCTAATAACGCCCATGACTAATAGGTAGGGGCCGCCAAAGACGTCTACTTTTATAATGATTTCGTATAAAATTCCTTTACTAATACAATTCTTTTAATTAAGTATTGTGTATCTTAAATAAATAAATAAATAACTTCACTCACCAGCTTTACACCGTGCGATGGCGCTCCACACGCCGAAGTGCTTGCACGTCATGTACTTGACGTCATCGGCCGCATAGTACTGCGCGTTGCACGTGGCCGTCACTGTCGTGCCCGGCGCCACGTACGACGTGCAAGGTTTCAGTTTATGGCCTGGCACGTGGCAGATGTAGTTGATGCTCGGGTCTGTCGATAGCTTGCAGAACCCTGGAAAAAAATTGGATTTGTTGGTCTTTGTCTTTCTTTTTTTTTTTTATGGTGTATAGGCACGCGTTTGGCCACGATCTCACCTGCTGGTAAGTGATGATGCGGTCTACGGTGAAGCACGCTTACCTATAAGATACCTATCAACTCTTGCTTTGATCCAGATTGTACTCATGCGGAAACACAGACTCGGGCAAGGGGTTCCATTCTTTGGCAGTTCGCATAAGAAATGTAGAGGCGAAACGCTTAGTGCGTATTAGTGGAATGTCTACCGTGAAGCGGTGCCTCAGTGCCGTTTGTCTAGTAGTCCGATGGTGAAACGGGGGTCTTTGTCACATAGATGTAGTTGATACTCGGGTCTATCGATAGCTTGCAGAACCCTAGCAATAAAAGATTGGATTTGTTGGTCTTTGTCACACTGCTCGAGTCTGTCGTCAGCTTGCAGAAGTACTGCTATTGAGAATTTCCTGAAAATTTCCTTGAAGGACACTTTTGCCCGACTTGAAAATCGAAGCTGAGACCTAACGGTGAGAGTCGCATACGTTAACCACTAGAACCGACGATGCAGTCACTTCACAAGACCTAACGATGTTCAAGGTTTCTCAAAAAGCTTCATAAATCTGACAGGGTCAAGGACAGAGTTCTGGTCACTGGTTGTGGAAATCCTGTCCTTCTAAACTTGCTTTTTCGCTCATAAATTTGTCACCTACTAAAATAGCATGTGGTTACGGCATTGGTTGGTAGCTTCGCCCATTATCGTATCAAAATGTCAAGGGTGTTAAGACTGACGCCAAAAAGAGTAGATTCAAATATACTAACGCACGCAGGTCGGCATCTTCTGGGACCAATCACCGCTGGAGCAATGTAGCTTCTTCGAGTCAGTACCAGTCTCCACAAACCCATACCCTCGGCGGCAGATCACCGTCATCACGAAGTGCTCCATGGCCTGGCCCGGCACTGCGCTCGGTTGGTTCGCCACTGCGTATGTGCCATGGTTTGGGTATGGTGGAAGTGTGCAGAGTCTGAAAGCACAAAAATATTATTTTTTTTTTAAATCGACCTCTAAACTTAAGTACTTTTCGCCTTTCTTATTGTTTCAGATTCAGCCATCCAGACCCATTTGATAAATATGGCTATTTTGTTTCTTTGTTACCAAAAATTTAGTTTTTAGGGTTTCGTACCCAAAGGCTAAAAACGGAACCCAAAGGTGTGGCTAACCACCAAAAAACTAATAAACAGTTACAAAAAAAGAAAAAAAATAAAGATGAAAAACTGTTGCCGCTGTAACAATAAATTATTTTTTGTTGAAAGTTGAAAAATTAAGAATTCATCTGGATTAGATGGTGCACATGAGTTTCTCACCAGCTGGTACTTGGATCGATTTTAATTTGATTCTAAACAGTTTGATTAAAATTAATTTAAGCCCCGGTTATTCAAATCATTGTAATTAGTATAATTTTGTATTATTCATGATTTATTTTTATTTTTATTAAAACTGACGTGAGTTTGTAACATTATTAAAATTATGTATGAAATAATATATTATACAAAAAAATATACTTATTCGTAGTCACGAGTCATCTAGTGAAGCTTCAACAGTCGGCTAGTGACGACCACGAATTACGCGATTTAGACCCGTTGTCCAATTTTTAAAAATGACTGTTTATTTTATACAGTTTTCACCCAAAAATCGTCGAGACGATACAATATTTTTTGGTAAGATCAGCTGTTTCTGGTTTCTGACTACCCATAAAGACTATCATGGACCTACTTACCGATCCTCAGATTGTCTCCTTGTCCTGTTCAGTGCCAAATCTTCTGGTCCAAACTCATTTCTGAAAATATATTTAAATAAGTAAATCACGTCGATTCTGTATACGGGGTGGATGCGACATAGCGACATTTATTGAAACCACAGCTTCTATACATGGTAAGTATCAATTTCCACCGGATAAAAATTCTCTGGCGAAAAAAAAAAAATCACGTTCTCCGAACAATTTGAACATTGCGATCGTGCAATTTGTTCGGCAGACGTGGATTTTTTTTTCACCAGAGAATTTTTTATCCGGTGGAAATGCATACTGGCCATGTATAGAAGCTGTGGTTTCAATAAATGTCGCTATGTCGCATCCACCCTGTATAAGCACAAACTTAACTTTTAGGTTATTTGCATCCGCTCTCTTACTCTAACCTCATTAGAAAGGGACATATGAGAAATAATAGTTTGAAGTCAAAAATAAAATCCCTAAAACGCGCTTACGCGTGTTTTTAAACGTGCGCCAGAAAAACGCGAAGGGCCCACTTTTCAATAAAGCGGAGTGAAAAGGAGCGGACTGGAGAAGTGCGCCGAAGCTGACAGATAATTGAATTTACAACACAAAAAAAGGTTGCTAACCACTGCATTCGCACTCGCCGGGCAAGTTATCTAGCGGTGCCGCGTATTCGAACGAATTACGACAAAAAAATGCTGTCATATGGAGGAGCGCAACTTCACAACAAACTACCCACGAAGATTAAAAGTATAAGTTCGTCAAATATATTTATAAAACATCTTGCCCAATATTTATTAGACATATAAACTAGCATCTAGTAAGTACCTAATTACCACGGGCGAATACGTTTTTGACGAGTTTATGCTTAGTTTGTGGAATCGTTGGTAAATTTTAATCTGATTTAGTTTTAGTGCACTACCTACATTATTATTTTAATACATAATTATTATAATAATGTGACATTAAGACTTTTCTGCTATAAACGGACAAGCAGAGAGCGCTTTATCCATTTCCACCAAGGCGAAACGGGGAGGAGTTGAGGAAATTAAATAACAAAATTTGATTGGTTAGGTATTCGATGTCCTCTCACCGGCGCGGCGGCGTCGCAGACCAGAACTAAGCAACCATTCAAATTTGTATGACAAAATGTCGCTTGTTCTTCCTATACTACCATAGGAAGATTTTGTTTTTGCTTACACTGCTGGTTATGAAGCTCGGTTATGTACGCACATGCGCAATATTTACATCCACGCTCTTTTCGCCATCTATGGTGTAAAAGGCATACAATGTGCGTTTATGGGCAGATTGTGAAATGACATATTTTAGAACAATACTGATCTTTATAAATACATACCTATTACCATAGTGTAATTTTATTAAAATGTCCATGCGTGATATCGCGAGCGGGCGCAAGCAGGCAGAAATATGGATATTTTGTTAATTGTATTGCTTTAAGAATCGAATATTTATTTACTTTTACGCGTTTCATCGCGAGCCAGATGGCGGCACACTATAGGTAGTACTGCTCTGCCACGCCTCGCTGATAGAAAACGTCCTTAAGGTTCAAAGTTCGGTGAAAAGTGGGTGTTACAGCCCTCTGCCGCTCCCTTCTGGGCAGGGCCGAGCTGCTCACATGTGCGGCAGGCGCCAAGACAATAGATACGTCACCACCAGTTCTTTTTTTGTTACACAAACTTGCACTACAACACATTTTTTGTAGTGGAATTATTAATGAGTAAGTAAGTACAATAGGCTTGTAGAAAGATAGATAGATAGAGTAATCTTTAGTGTACACCAATATTAACAAAGAAGTTTATTATGTAAACAAATGCACTTCAAAATTATGTTGCACAATGGGCGGCCTTATCGCTTAGGATGGATAATTAAGTAATGAGCAAAGTTATGGGCAGTTGTTGGTGCGTTGATTAAAGAAAAAAAGAAAAATAAAGTAAAATGAAACGTCATGATAATGACAATGGAGATTTTAAAATATAAATAATACAGCAATATTTATTATTTACATAAGCCTTGTAAATAATAAAACATAATCGATAGCTTTGATAAACATAGTCGCGGGTTCGATTCCCGTTTAAGACAAATCTTGGTGTGCATGACGGTTTGTCTTAGGCTGGGTGTTTCTATGTATTATAAGTATGTATTTACAAAAGAAAAGTATATCAGTTATTCTAGTACCCATAATACAAGCTATGCTTAGTTTGGGACTAGATGGCGTTGTGTATAAGTTGTGATATATTTTTAAGCTTCTATCGCGGGCCTTGAGCGTGGAGACCGAATCCAGAAATGCCGTAGCGAAAATAACCTAACACCCACCACTCCGACCGGCACAGCGGTGATACTTTTTAGTTTTGCCATCTATCGATGAATAGCAGAACTTTTAATGACTTTTTTGAAATATCACGCTTGTCTATTTAGTTCAGCGACTTGCCTCTAGGTGGCATTGGTTGTATCGGCGTTACTGCGCATGCGTATAGTCCTCTTTGCCCAGCAATCTGGTGACTCATGCCTGCTTATGGTAGAGGAGCCCATTAAGGGATTTCGGGATTTATTCAAGCGCGGCAGATTAATATACAGGGGGATACCTTGTACCCGGTTAAGTACCTCC
Organism: Hypena proboscidalis; assembly: GCA_905147285.1. NCBI lineage: Eukaryota > Metazoa > Arthropoda > Insecta > Lepidoptera > Erebidae > Hypena > Hypena proboscidalis. The sequence continues at coordinate 6,114,974 of LR990155.1, forward strand.
ACTAAACATGAGGCCCATATATACGGCCGCCCGTGCAGGACACAGGATCAGATTAGTAAAAAAAAATTGACCATCAGAAATTCTCGAGCGCGTCAGATTAAAGTAGGGTGAGTTAATTACATCCTAAATCAATGATGATGATGCTATCAATATCTGACGCGCTCGAGGATGTCCATGCAACAGTTTTTTTTTACATATTTAAAAATCTATAGCCGCTTCCCCCACCGATGAAAAGGTATATATCATATAACATTTTTTTCTTCTTATCATCTAAGCTTTGCAACCCAATAGGTCTCTACGACGCTCGAATAAATCCCCATTTAGCATTGTACTATTAGATGCTTTACCGCGGCAGTCTTCGAGTGCCACACGTTTTTTTTATTTATTTATTATATTGCGCTCATTGTTGTTCAAGTCTCCTAAGATAATATTATTATTTATGTTTGTGGTTTAATTTTACGCTTTGGGTTTTAATTTACATTAGAGATTCTTAAAGTAAATATACAATATACGCAGTGGCGTAACTGTACCATCGGGGGCCCGTGGCAACAATATTGGATGGGGTCCTAGTAAAAATCGTTACGTGAAGCTGCTTACCAGTGATTCAGTACTGGAATGCAAAAAAGAGTTTTCCCCGGACATTGCAAGCTCGCCCGCGTTTTATAATTATTGTTTATAGATGTTTTTTTTTTATTTTCATAAATTGTGTTCAGTAACTTTTGAGGTCGGGCATCTTGGGCCCAGAGGCCCCCTCAGTCCGGGGGCCCGTGGCATTTTGCCACTCCTGCCACCCTATAGTTACGCCACTGAATATACGTGTCGGCGCCATCGGCAAATTCTTGTCGCCCCGAGAGCTAGGAAGCGCCGACACGTCGTGGCACTGAATCCACTCGATACCACCAGACGAAAATTAAAAAAAAAATTGTGCCTCTTCTTTTTACACGATCTCTCTTAGCTTCAAAAGTATGTTTGTATGTAACCGACTCCTTTGGACCGACTTATTTTGACCCAATTTAAACGTCCAAATTTCATTATTTTGCACACCTGTGCAAAGACAATGCAATAATTCGATAAAAAAAATAGATTTCAAAAAAAAAATCTAAAATAACGCTCTTATAAATAAACCAAACTAAAAAGTAGAAAATAAATAATAGTTTAAAAAAACTAAAACACGCTTTATATGTTGTTGTCACTAGTGTTGTTGTCGTAGTATATTAAAAAAATACGTTGAAAAAGAAGTTTGACACATTCGGAAGATGAATTGAAGATTCGGAAAGAAGAGGCGCTTGGTAGATTTCGCACACAGGCGCAGCAGTGGATCGGCGCGGCCCTGCTTCTGGCTAATATGGTTGGTTGTTATGTTGGTACTACTAAAAGTCATTGGTTAGTACTTACCTTTCAGAGTCATCGCCATTCCAAATCTCGTCAGTTGATAATGTAGACGAAAATGTGCCTGAAACAAAAATAACAATACTTTAATATTCTTAAATTCGATTGTATATATATTTTTTTTAATGTTTGTCGCCAATTTCTCGAAGATGCCTGAACCAATTTAAGAATTATTTTTTTGTCTGAAAACTGTACTTGTCATGTGGTCCCATTTTCACCAGGTCACGATCTGATGATGCGATCCTAGAGAAATCGAGGGCAGCTCTCAAACTTTAAAGGCTTCTATATTGTTTTTCGTATGTTACCTAAAGCTATTCGGATATTTGAATCTAGCGGGCAGCATTTGTTGTGTATTTTAATATTGTTAACTTTCTGTGTCCCATTTGTTTGTTTGCACTAAATAAATTTATTTTCTTTCTTTCTTTCTTTCATTTTATGTTGCTGAGCTGATGCTGGAAGGTACAACTCCTCTACGTTTAGGAGTACGTTCGTAGTTCTTTAAATATAGGCACCATAAGACCGTTTACTAGACAGATTTGGAGTAGGATTGAAAATATGTTTTTTTTTTTACTAGCCTACGGGTATGTCCCACTGCTGGGCAAAGGCCACATGACTTCCAAGTCTTTCTGTTATTTGCTATCCGTGGGCAATCGTTCTGAAATGCATCCAAGTCGTCCCGCCATCTCCGTTTGTGCCTTCCTCGTCGCCGTTGACCGTCACGTGGTACCCAGTTGGTCATCACATCATTTAAAAATATCTTTATACAGGGTGGATGCGACATAGCGACATTTATTGAAACCACAGCTTCTATACATGGCCAGTATGCATTTCCACCGGATGAAAAATTCTCTGGCGAAAAAAAAAATCCACGTCTTCCGAACAAATTGCACGATCGCAATGTTCAAATTGTTCGGAGAACGTGATTTTTTTTTTTCGCCAGAGAATTTTTATCCGGTGGAAATTGATACTTACCATGTATAGAAGCTGTGGTTTCAATAAATGTCGCTATGTCGCATCCACCCCGTATGGTTGCGATGCAATTAGATCCAGAATGTGGACTGGCTCAAGGTGACCTTTTTGTTGACATTGTCGCCTCTTTTGTTTAATGTTACTTTTTACGTAACGTTAATTTTTACTTCTATGTACATGTATCACTTGCTGTGAACATTTCGTTATCGCGATTCAGAGCTCTTTGACAGTTGTGACGTGTGTCACTTCTTGACGTTGTCAATGTTAACCGTCATTTATTATGTGCGGAGACCGCCACATAGGCATTCTTTAATATTATTAACCAAAAGCACATACTTATGCGACCTTTAAAAAAAAAATATGTCAGTGTTGAGTGCAACTCAACTCAATAGCTTATATCATTTAATCTCCATTTTCTGCAATAGGTCTGCCCAAACCGGGTTTTAAGGGTAAAAAACCGTTTTTCTCGATTTCCGGCAAAACTAAAAGTCCTATGGCAAAAAATCGAATGGCAAAGTTGTTGGTAGTAAAAAGATCTAAAACTTTTGTATTTACACTTTTTTCATATAACCTCAAAATTTGTGTGAAAAATTAAAAAAAACAATTTTACGCTTATAACCCTCTCCCCATCCCCTTCCCGACCTCAGATCGCCCTTAAATTATTTTCCTTTCATTTATATAATATTCATATTCATATTAATTCATATTCATTTAATTTTATAAAGTCTATTTACACTTTTTATTCTCCTCCTTTTCTAATGGGTTATCCTACTATTATTTTTTCACTTTTTATTATTTTTCAAGGCTTCTACCCTGGTCTATATTTATTGTTTTAAAACGACGCCGCACTAGGAGGAATAACTCTTGTGTCGCGGGGTGTTCACAAACATACATTTCACACGCACAAAGCACACCCAGAGTCAGAACAAATCTTGCGAATAACACATAGATTAGTCCCATGTGGGGATCGAACCCACAACACCAGCGCGGCGACCGCTTTAACCACTACACCAATCGTGCACTCTCAACCGCCGGTTTGTGCCTCGTAAAATTTAGAGTAAAGTGTTTATCGGGCCTCTGTGCTGTTGGTTTCGGCCCCACACATGCCTACCAAAGTTCCGGGACTCTGTCACAGTATAAATATGTACAAACAGCGGTAAGCGGCACTCGCTACTGAGAGCACCGCGACAACCGCTTAGGGGTCTCGTCAGTGTGCATGTTTATGTGTGCGTGCCGTTTCGCACGTTTGTAGGCAGTTTCCGTACTGTTTGTACATATTTATACTGTGACAGAGTCCCGGCACTTAGGTAGACATGTAAACAAAAACATGCACAACGACGAGACCCATGCGGCACTCGCTACTGAGAGCACCGCGACAACCGCTTAGGGGTCTCGTCGGTGTGCATGTTTATGTGTGCGTGCCGTTTCGCACGTTTGTAGGCAGTTTCCGTACTGTACTGTTTGTACATATTTATACTGTGACTCTGTAGTCCCGAGATATGTTAACATATATTATAGTAATAATAATGATACAATAAATAAATTAAATTGATAAAAAAAGACGAACGATCAAACCAGATTATAAAACTAGTTTGTTGTCCTTTATATGGATATTATACTTAATTAAAGCTTCAACGAAATATTCTAAAAACACGTTTTTAGATAGATAGATAGAGATAGAAAAATCTTTCAAATTTGTAACAAACATACAAAGAAATAGTATTTAAAACTATAACGTACAAAGGGCGGCTTTATCGCTTGACGCGATCTCTTCCATCAACCTTAGGATGGACATCATAAAACGGATAATTTGCGGTAGTTTATTGCATTGGATTTGTTGGTTTGACATTTTTTCTTTTTTGCTCAAGGCTTGTCAAGAATAGCTAAACGTCGTACCTCAACAAAAAGTAACCTACCTATATGTTAATCCAGGTTATGAGCTTCATGTGAACAAAGTTTCATTGAAATTTATCCAGCAGTTTATACATGAAAGATTAACAAACATTCATTCATACATATCCACACCTCACAAACTTTCGCATTTAAGGTTAACTAGCTTCCACCCGCGGCTCTGCTCCCGTGGTATGTCAATAAAAAGTAGCCTATATGGTTATCCAGGCTTTAAGCTATATGGTTGCAAAAGCTCATCAAAATCGGCCCGGCAGTTCTTGCGTGGAAGAGACATCCATACATCCATACACACAAACTATCACAAAATAAAAATAAATAAATATAATATTATAGGATACGATTTCAGATACAATAATGATGACAAATGAATTAAAAACATAATAAAAAACTTACCAAGACTTAAAAGAATAAAAACACAAAATAACATATTCAAACACATAATTAAATAAAATAAAACTTGACTACAATATACTACGTAACTTAAAATGAATAAAAACACATATTTTTCCTTATAACTTAGAAAAACTTTACGTGTGTTGGACATCAAGTCTCTACGGACACTGAATCGAAAAACAGGTTATTCAAGTTACTTGTTATATTAGGGGTCTCTACGGAAATAATTATTTGAACGACAGAGAGCTTGGTTCTTCGAGTGCTAATTTTAAGTCATTAAGGGAAAGATCTTATAGTAGAATCAAGAGCGCAGCGAGTGATTTTAGTTTAGAATCTTGAGCGTAGTGAGGGAATTAAAAGCATGAAATGTTAAAAAAACTTTGATGTCGTGTCAAAACACGATTTTGCTTCGAGTGTGATGAAAAATGACTCAAAGCAAAACCGAGTTATTACTATTTTCACGCTATAAAGAACGCCATCTCGAGCTGGGGGAGGAGCGGACTGTTAGCCAATCACGGTGCTTGAAATCATGAAAGTCCGCGTCATTCCTCTACATTATTTCCAACCCAAGGCTGACATCCAACACATTAACATCAATTAGGTTAACATATCCAAAAATTACGCTACTATTACTTAGTTACTACGTATTTCACAACTTATTTTTTTAATATGCCAAAGCAAATACAAATTCTATATTTGGGGATCGTTGTTACCTCTATCAGACACAAACAGGAAAAAAAATCAGTTTGTAAGAATGACGCTAGCTGTACGTAAGGAACTCCGCCTGCAATGACGAGTCGTTCTTGATCGATTTATCATACAATAATTATAGCTTATTTTAGCAGTAAAAGGAAAAACCACTTGGCCATCTGATCGTTGAAATGCATCAAGTAATAATAAAGTCTAAGAAAACTCTGCGAAAGTTCAAAATTGCTTGACAACAGCAACCCGCCTGGCTTCAGTGTGCGACAACCGCGCTGCAGCACCTGTCGACTCTGTCTTCCTCAACGGCATGCGATCGAGTGAGCGAAAAAGCAAATCGAGGAAGCAAAAATATATAAATATAATAAATAATATTGACAGAGGCAAGACGCCTCGCAGTGTAAACTCGACTCATCTTCGCATGACGTGTTCAGAACACGGTGTTCTACATGAAATTGCTATGAAGATCAACTTTTTACTTAGAAACTATCTTTTATTATACTTGTAAAGTTTTAAGTGTTAAAATTATGTGTGAAATGTGGTTGTGTGTGATTATTTTTGGGAGTCTCGGTGAGTAATAATACTTATTAATAAATTATTAGGAGGAAAAATTTGCTCTTCAAACTTAAATTCTCGCCAACACAATTCTCTTTGACTGGTTTTTAAAATATATTTTATGTTATTTAGTAGCGGTTAAGGAACCCAGTAAAAGTTATATTTTTTAATTCTGGCTAAACAATTTGCTGAAAAATATCAATTTCAAAATTCAATAAAAAAATAGCGCAACAAAACGGAAATTTGACAATATGGCGAAATGGCGGTGTAATGGGCTTAGGATTCGTTGCAGTGCTGCCACCTTAGCGCTTTCGGAGTTAAATCTAGCGCTTTTTTGGGTGACCTAGCGCTCAAATTTCGATTTTAACTCCTAGCGGCAAATATGGCGCGTTTTTATGACAAACCGAACTAAGTAGTAATCACGTCACAATATCGGGAAAAAAATTGGAATTAAGCAGCAACACCACCGCAACCTGGACCACGGTCAACTAATCCTTCTGGTACCGAAATCGATTAGCCATAAAAATCTAAAATAAGCCTTTTTTACGATTTGTATTAAATATAAAATTTTCTTACTATTATGCCTATTTTTTTCATGCAATCTAGCGGATTCTAGCGCTATTTTTTGTTTATGTAATCTAGCGGAATCTAGCGCTATTTTCAAGCTTCAAGCTTTTAGCGCCGATTGGCCTCAGAGAGGTGGCACACTGATTCGTTGTTCTGAGAATGGGCTCGACGACGTCACATGCCTGTAAATATTGTGATATCTGTCAGTTGTACATACATTTAATTTTGTTTTGTTGCAAACTAAAAACGAAAGTGCGATTGGATGAGATTATAACACAGATTTAAGTAACAAAATGAGTTATAAATGGTTAGATTCAAAATGTACCAATACGTCGATAAAAACTCTAGCTAAACTATTTGTAAGTGCTCTAAAGAATGTCGAAGTGCGCCGAAAGTGGTTGCAGCTTTCTCGGAGGGATCCTTGGAATGGAAAGTGGACTCATTTTTCCGCACTTAGACTCTCATTTGGTCCATTGTGCGTAGCGGAGGGATCCTTATGACATATCGAATAGTACAAATATTTTCTTCTGTGAAGACCATTTTGATGTAAGTAGCAAACATAAAATTGAATACTTCGAAACTGCACCAAACTGACAACTTATAACATAACCTTTAAAAGTTGTTGTTTGCTGTGGAAGTTCATCATTATTTCCCATTTAAATGATATAATATAAGTTACAACTAAAGTGTTATGAAACTTACTTTGCTGTTTTCACATCTTTAGCTCCGTAGCAATAAAATCGACATTATTTTTTAAAAATAATCCGACCATGATTGCGTCGACTTGGGGCAGGTTTCTGCTGTCTGCTTTTACAAAGTCGTTGTCCATGGTAAAAGTGCTTGATAGAATCTGTAAAATATTGCAAATAAATCACACAAAAATAATGACTAATAAAGGAAAATCCAGGAAAGGTTTTGTAATAGTTATTTATTTCTTTATTTAATCAATTAAAAAAAAATATATATATATATATATATTTAATATATATATAAATAATAATATACAATGTTTAAATCTGGATCATAACATAAAAATATGTACATGCAGCTAAACGACAATAACAAAAATAATATAAAAGAGAACTCCAGAAAACATACAGAAAACTTTATACATACTGTCATATTTACCAGATCAGGATGACTCAAGCGCCTGTTTAGGTTCTGAGGCGTCCAAACCCAAGCTGATGTGGAGGATGTCTTTTAAATTGGCAGTAAATCTGTTAATGTTGCTATTAAATAGGGCGAGCAATTTATTGTTACTTCAATTGAATTGATTTCAAAATATGTGCATGTGTATGTGTGTTCATGGCCATTCTTGTTAGTGGGTAATGTGTAATAAGATAAATTTAAAGTGCAAATAGATTGTTGTCGTTACATTAATTAGCAGGCTGCATTTACATGAATAGAGAAGCTGCCTTTCAAGGCACAAAAAAATGTGTAGGGCTATGTACATGTGTGGACTTAAAAGCACAGATAGTTGTAAAGCTTATTTTATAGATTCAAAAATATTGACATTCCCTTCTTATACTTATTTGAAGTTGTGCTATTTGTGAAAGGAAATATTGACTTATTTTTTTTTTTTTTTTTTCCTTGGCTATTTGTTGTAACTTTTAGCCAGTGTCATAGAATATTGACTTATTTGAAAATTTGTCTAATAGGTACCTACATCATCAATTTAAAATTCAATGTAAAATGTGCAAAACAGTTTAAGAAGGCCATATATACTGCAAATTTATTGGGTATGGCCCCTAGATTATACAATCATTTACTGACAACCTTACTACAAATAAATATAGTTCAGACAACGAAACGAGATAATTTTCACTATTTACAATTATAAACCCAATTCACAGGCCATAAAGTTTAATTTCTATTGCAATTGAGATTGTTTAGGATATTTTTAACAGTTTTTATTATACGAAAATCAACTTAAATAACAAAGCAATAGAATTTATATTCGTATGATTTGTAATAACATAAATTTATCTTGTTTCGTTGGCTTTAGTATAGATACAACATTAAAAAAAAAACTTTTTGACATTTGAATAAAGAAGGGTTATTACACAATAATTGAATGCCTTAATGACAAAAATATTAATACATAGATAAATTAACAGTGGGACATTATTATTATTTTTTTTTTTAATTTAGGTTTTATTTATATTAGTAGATTATTTATCTGTATTTGTATGCCTTAGGCCAAACATAGCTAACATTTTGTAATTTTTGTAGCAACTTTTAAACCAATGTTGTACATATGTGGTATCTGGTTAGAAGTGGACTAGAGTACTGCTCCACTATTTGGTCTCCACATTATTCGACCTATGTAGAGAAAGTTGAATCTATTCAGGCTCGCTTTGTCAGACACTTAAGCATAAAAAATGGTATACGTAAAACTATTCCCGAATATCTGGCTAGATTAGAACATTTTAAACTAAAAAGCTTAAAGGAAAGACGTGACATTACGGACCTGTTATCTCTTCATAAAATTATAAGCGGATCAATAGATGCACAATTAATTCATTATTTTAACTTCCGATTAAGCCAACGCGTTATGAGGCATCATCGCGTACTTGACGTGCCCACTTCCACTTTGAATACTTCATTCAATAGCCCTTTAACACGTATGGCAAGGCTATACAATGAGATATCCATCGCGTCTAACAACTCTATCGACCTCTTTTCTATGACATTTGCATCATACAGACACTTCTTGACAAACAATTTTAATTGATATGAATAAATATGTTCAAATTTAATAATAAATATAAAATAATATAATTAATTTAATAATATAAAATAAGTAATTTAATAATATAAAATAATTAATTTAATAATAAAATTAGGATTTAGTAATTAATTTTAATATTTCTATTTTTGTAGTCTCCTAAAGAGAAAATGTTTGAGTGTAATGCATGCCTGTGATTTGTGTAATTACTATATGATTTACCTGTACATTATTATAATAGTTTGTATGGCTCTGTGTAATTATACAGTTGGTGTGCTTATTAAATAAAATAAAAATAAAAATAAATAAATATAAAATAATTTGACTTTTGACTTTGACTTTGAACTTTTAGGTAATAAGTAAGAGCCTTTTTTCACCATCAGGATCACATGCTTTTAAAAATAATTCATCAATTAATTAAATAATACAATGCAAAAAAAAAACATTTCATTTTCATGCAGTAATAAATAATAATAAAATATCACAATAATAAAATTAAAAAAAAATAAAATACTTTTGATAATTAAAAAAGATTTAACAATTTAACAAATTAAAATAATAATTTATCTATTTATAATATGTATGTATATTTATGTAATTGTGTTTGGATATAATGTACATAGAAATAAACAAAAAAAAGACCTAAATAAACTGCAATGTAAAATTTTAATGAACTGTTCCTTACCTTCTGGTTTATATAAATGTTTGTAATTTGAGAAGAGCGGGGTCTCCTAACACAGCTATTCTTAACTTAAAAGGAGACCTCATAATGTAATGTAAAATTAGCATGTAAGAAAGAGTAAATAAACTATTTTTATTTATTTAATTTAAAATTAAAATTAATATTCTGTAAAAATCATTCAAATTAAATTAAAATGTATCATATCACATTTAATATTGCATTATAATAATACTGTTCTTTGTCTAATTGAGGATATTTTTTTTTATTTTTTGCGTAGATGCTCATTTATCTCTATCTGTGGCTTTTTTCATCCAAAGATTGCCTGCAATTTTGGTTATGTCATCTGACCATCTAGTTTTCGGTCTTCCTCTCTTTCTGATTAAGCTTTTGTGACAATGGTTCTACAATACTTTGTAATAGTCAGTGGCTATTTGGAGTATATCATTTCTATTGTGTGATATTTTAGCCGATCCTTGAAGACCTTCTATCCATGTTTTATGAGACCTTAGTTTGTTATATGCACGTTTTAGACTGCCCGATGAATTTAGGTCTTTCTCTATAGTATGTTGTCCGTGTTTATTGTAGTCTTGTCGTATGTATTTACTTGTTAGCTTATATAGAGCTTTTAATTAATTTTTCATAGCTCGTGACTTTGACTTTTTTTTCTCTCTCTATCTCTATTTTTCAGTCTATTAATTTTCTAGTGCGTTCAGACAGTGCATTTTTATTTCAGATTTAGAATATAAATTTGGAGTGGCCTGTCCCATTTGTTTTTTTGATTATTCCAGTATAATAAGTTTGTCATATTTTATGATCGCCCTTCTACCTAATTCTCTCTCCTTCTTTAGCTCATTTTGAAGTTCCTTGCGCTTGTGTAGTATATCCGGAGGAAAGTCTTCCTTTATGTAGTAGGGTGTAGGCTCTAGTTTATTTTTGCTTTTTAATATCTTTATTTTCAATCCCATTGTGATAAGTGTTATTACAATTGGTCTGGGGATTCCTCCTTTTATTCCAAATCGCCTTACAGATTCAATACAGTTCCAATCGGATGTAATATTTAATGTATTGTTTATGATGTTCAGCACTATATGTTCCAATTCCTGGTAGGATCTTTCGCGTTCTTCGACGCCGAAAAATAGTATATTTTTTCTTCTTGTGAATCTTTCCATGTAGTCTATTTTGTTTTCTTGTGATTTCAATTGTTGCTCCAAAAATTCATTTTTTTAATTGTATTTAATTCTAGGGACTTAAGTTTTCCGTTAATATTGCAGATAATGGTATTTTTTATGTCTTCTTTCAGGTCAATCATGTCCGTGTTTTGCTGTCTAATTTTTTCCTGCATGTTTTTTAAAATGTTTTTAATTTAAAAAAACATCTTTAATTTGTAATATTTAAAGCAAATTTTGGCTTTGCTATGCATTTATTTTATATAATATTAAAGTTGAAAAATTAAGAATCCAGCAGGATTCGAACCTGCACCCCCTGGGTATACGCCCCAAGTGCGTATACCCAGGGGGTGCAGGTTCGAATCCTGCTGGATTCTTAATTTTTCAACTTTAATATTATATAACATCTTTAATGGTTGTGTCGTACCTTTCAGTACAAGTGTTAAGGATCTTGGTTTACACATTGACTCAATCCTTGACTGGCGTACCCAGATAGCAAATATAAGCCGAAAAGTTACGAATTGCCTGCGGGCCCTTTACCGCCTGAAGAATTTCCTTCCAATCCAGACTAAGACAATGCTAGTGCAGACTTTGATTTTACCCATTATCGACTATGGTGATGTGTGCTATCTCGACTTGAATGCAGATCTGCTCAATAAGCTCGACCGACTTCTCAACAATTTCATTCGATTCATTTTCAATCTCCGTAAGTATGATCATATCTCATCCTATCGTTCCCAGCTAAGATGGTTGGCTATCCGGCAGCGACGCAATTTGCGTACGCTGACCACCCTGTATTCCATTCTTAATTCTCCAAATGCTCCAACTTATTTAACACCCCATTTTCAATATCTTTGCTCTAGTCATGATAAAAATCTACGCTCTTCTAACAATCTTCTCCTCTTGTGTCCTTCTCATTCTTCAAGCTTAGTCCATTCTTCCTTCTTTATTCAGTCTATACTTCTGTGGAACGCACTCCCTCTCGAGATCAGGATGTCCACTACCCGGGATGCCTTCAAAGCCCGGGTTCGTCAACTCTTACTAACTGAATCTTCTGCAGAGTCATTAAAAAATTGATCTATCATGTTTTATTTATATAATAGTATATATATATATATATATATATATATATATATATGTAAATATATATAGGGTATTTATTATTGTATGTATTGTATGGTCTTAGGATTAGTTTTCTCTTTAAATTGGAACATTTTTTACGGTTGACTGGTAGAGAATGCCTATGGCATTAAGTCCGCCATTGTACACTTATTATGTGCAAGAAGTTTTAAATAAATAAATAAATAAATAAATTTCTTCCATTTCTTTTTTGGTAGATTTAGCCCTTTATTTGGTAAATACAGAAGTTTATTAGCGTCCTCTTGTAGTAAGTAGCATAAGAGTGTTGAAGAAACAAAAACAAAGTGGTTTTGCGCCTTGAAACTTTAGCTTTTCAACGCTAGATGGCGCTGTTTGGTGAAGCATGACTCGGTATAAAAAAATGTTTTGTGGAGTTTTGATATTTTTAGATTATACGAGTATTTCTTCCTCACATTAAAACAATAAAAACTTTCGTAATTTGGGTTCGCTTGTCCACACTGCACTGAGCTCGAATACGTCCGATTGGTAATTTATCACAGTGAAAGGAAAACTATAGCGGATAAGTTCACTTCATTTGTTCAAGAGGAATAGGGGTCCGAAATGTCAGATGCAGTTACTCAGAATTTTTCGTTCAAAATTCTTGAAACATAAATAAACATACATAATACATATATAAAATCACGCCTTTATCCCACGGGGGTAGGCAGAGACGATGGAACGCCATGTGCTTCGCTCCTTACATACTTCTTTCGCTTCCTCAACATTCATACATCTCGTCATACGTGCTAGCTGGTTTCGTGTACTACAAACATTTCCTTTCTGAAGGACGCCATTTAGTTAAAAAGTAAAATTAAAAATATTTTTCTACGGAACCCTACTGCGCGTGGCCCGATACGCACTTGTATTTTGTGTAACTTCACTGTCAACAGTATTTATTTTCTTGAACGGCGGCACAGTAGCGCACTCTCTCCTTCGACCAGATGGATACAGAAACGTTTAAACAGAGCGGTCATGAACATTTTGTACACTTTAACGGCTACATACGTCTACTACTTTAGCGTCCTCATTTTGTCGAAATAAGCAACAAAAGACAAACTACCTGGAACATTAAATAGGACCAAACAAAACAAGCCAAATGAAATGATAACACAAATAAATACAATGGATAAATTAATTACTGACCCTATAGAAATAGCAAATACTTTTAATGATTATATTATTGAAAAGATAGTACCTAATACTAACTTTCAATCATTTAATTCTAAACTTGGCATAAATTCAAATTTTAACTCCATGTTTAGAAAACCTTCTCTGCCACATAATATATTGCAAATTATTAGAAACCTGAAAAACACAACGCAAGTCATTGACATTATTCTGGGATTCATCCAGCCTCTTCTGTACGGCAGTCTTCAAAAAGACGATGTCTTTGAGCATGCTTGAGACATCAACGTGGTCATAAGTGACCACAGGAAGTTTGTGTAGTTCCTTCACCACAAACGTTGGCACGTCGTCAGGATCAGTCAGATCAGCAGGGTGATTATGTCCTGCAAGCTTTTCTTTGTTCCATCACGCCGTCGAGACACCATCTGGTCGCTTTTGTTCAGCAACCGGAACAGCAACGGCTTAGCAGCTGCATTGTCGTCTTCGCTGAAACTACTTACACAGATCTGAACGGTGGACACCTCATTCATCACGTCCAGCCTCTGTTGCAGAAACGCCAGCAGCTCATTTTCCACAAGTGGGTCACTCATGGCAACAAATTACTGAGAATATTTATGAAGTAGCAATATTTGTAAAAACAAATCCAAATCACTTTACTTTAGCAACAGAAGCATCCAATCGATCTCAGCGAGATAGAAACAGGCTCTGTATGGTTAAAACTAACACGACACTGATGCACAAAAGTATTTTTCACATGTGCCATGTGAAAAATATATCTGTGATTTTCAATAAATTGTCAAAGATAGTAAAGGATTTGAATTTAAATATGTTTAAGACTCATCTCGGAAAGCTACTGCGTAAAAAGTGTTACTATAATCTATCTGAATTTTTGGCCGACAAATTATAATAATAATTATTATTGCCTATTGCAAAAGTAATAATACTTTTATTGAATTTAATTGCCGATTGTCCTATGTAATTATATTATTGACATATTATATATTTTTTTAATTTTGACCGATTTTATCACTGGTTGGTCTAATAATAGGATGTTAACATTTAGGTAGAACAATGGAGGTCGGAACACAAACAAAAACAAAATTCAAGACAAAAATGTAATTATATAAACGTACATTTCATATTTAGAAGAATTTATAACTGTAACAAACAATATAAGATTTGAGACTAAACATGGTAGTTTTCTTATAAAATATATTATAAAAGCAATACTTATTAAAAAAATACTAAAAATTGAAGTCAGCACCCATAAAAACATGCACAACTTAAACTAAAGCAATTTTTGATCGTGAACAAGCGGCTTGTACAACAGCTGCGAAATATCGGTAAATACATGGTAAATTGGGCTGCCAGACAATAAGTGCTAAAAATCAATAATTTCTATGTAATACAAAAATAATATAATTGACAATTAAGTGACGCTTCAAATTTTTAAATGTTCAACAGTCTTTATAGAATACCTAACAATGGCACTCTCAGGAATGCAGGTTGCCTCACGATGTTTTCCTTCACCGTTAGCGAGCGATAATTTATATGATAAATACACACATCGCTCATTGAATGCAAAACGACCACAAATCAAAAATAACTTTTTACAGGAGAGCCAAAACAAAACTCAAAAAACGATTTTTTGAAAAATAATAATACTTCAAAAACGATAAACGCATAATATATTTTTTTTAGTTAAATTGCTAAAACTTTAACATCAACATGGCTTAAAGAAGTACATATTAAACAATTCATTATTATCACACACTATAATAATATGGCTTAAATCACAATAAAGTATTATCAAAGGCAGTCTTATATATTTACTTATGGCACATTCAAATATTTCACTTGAATATACTTAGTATGATATTGTGCAAAGTAAAGTAGTACAGTGGTATTAAAGTATAAATCACAGACTGCTTTTCTAAAGTTACGAAATTATTATCTACTAGCGACCCGCCCCGGCTTCGCACGGGTACAATGCTGATACTAAATACACTACAGAAAAACTGTGAACGTTGTATATAAAAACACAGCGGCCCGCTCCGGATTCGCACGGGAATATAATATATAGCCTATGTCACTCACTGAAAAATTGATTAAAATCGATCCAGTAGTTTGATTTATTCATTACTGCCCGTGGCCCGCACGCGTTAAATTTGGAGTAAAACAATTCCCCCTTTCTATGCATGTATTATACATAAAAACCTTCCTCTTGAATCACTCTATCTATTGGAAAAACCGCATCAAAATCCTTTGCGTAGTTTTAAAGATTTAAGCGCACATAGGGACAGAAAAGGCGACTTTGTTTTATACTATGTAGTGAAGACAGTCTTATATTTATGGAATAATTATTTAAATAATATTCTTTAAAATATGAAAGGCATACGTACAGTCATAGTAAAACCTGACTACAATAGTGTAATATATCCACTATTTAGATATATAACTCACTTATCCATAACTGGTGTCGTAAGTCTTTACTATGACTTAGAAGTTTTTGCCCTGCATACCCAACTCATTGGCCGACTGTACCTAGGACAATATATTTTTATTTTTATTAAATCACAAATGTTATATTATTATCTAACACAGGTCTTTTATTGTTAAAACTATATCCTTATAATTATCAAGAATAACAATTAGTACTACTTAATCACTGATTAAAAAATACAGTAACTAAGGCACATTTTATAAATGATACCTACTATTATGAATATTGATACTATGTTGGTTTTTTTTTTAACTTTTACTTCAAAAACACTAAAATATCTAGTTTTGCTGTGTAATAATTTAGTTATAATTCAGCTGTAATGTTCGTACTCCACCGAAAATCCGTAGAACCGTGGCAAGCTCTATGGAGCGAACTAAATCGGATGAAGACAATAGACACCCAATGCACAGTAACACCACAGTGCTTCAACGGCTAAAAAGCCGTAAAAACTTCATCCGGTGCGTTGAACCACTAACTTGTGATGCCCCACAAGCGCGATATCAACTATGGCATAAAAAGACATCTCTTCCCAACCCCTTTGTTCCAATCAAGGAGAGCCTCCCACCTGGCCACGAATTGCCAAGATCGATTTGGAAGTCACTTAATAGACTCCGAACTCAAGTCGGTCGAAGCAGACAGAACCTGGTAAGGTGGGGTTTTCTTGACGAATCTGACCTGTATTGCGAGTGTGGTGCTGTACAGACTATGGCCCACCTCATGACCTGTCCCACTTGCTCCACCACCTGCACAAAGGAGGCGCTCATGAATGCCGATGAAAGCGCTATCCGCGTGGCTACGCACTGGGCTCATAAAATATGACTGCAGCCATCGACACGAAAGAAGAAAAAAAGAAGAAGCTGTAATGTTTAGTAATACTGACTGCTAAGCCGGAGGTCGTGGGTTCGATCTCGACCCAGGACAAATGTTTATGTGATAAGTCTGATCATTTGTTCTGTGTCTGGGTGTTATTAAATTAATGTAATGATTATAATGTTAATATAGTTCGCACGCCGAATGATGATCCCTATGACGTTTCAACTGACAGTTGTATTAGTTATGCGAAACAATTTCGATAAAATACTGTTTTTTCAGGCAAATGTCATGTCATACAGCCAGGTCATTCAACATAATGAGCAATATTTATTTATTTTGAAAAAAAGATGACGCGCATTGATGGACATAAAACACTAGATAAAAAAGTAACAGCCTTATTATATTTTATTGTACTATACTTTATTTTTTTTTCAAATTGCATAATTTAAAGAGTTTAAAATTCTTTTTTTTAGAATTCTTTTTAGTTTGATTTTGAAGATCCGCTTGACCCTGTATCAGATTTCAGATTATAGAAATAAAATACAAACTGCAAAGCATTTGTTTAATTTTTCCAACAAATTATCGATATTTTGTTTATCGATGTGTCCCTTCTTTGTCGATAACAGCTAGACGACGTAACTTTTGCAGCACGTACCATGTACATTTGTATTGAGTTTTTTTCCATTATTGCCGAACATTACATAATAATTTCTTAATATTCATTTTTATAATTTACAAATGTACACAATTATGATTTTTTCGACTTTTTAATGGACCTCTAAAGGATTTGATGAGACAGGACGTCAGTACAATGTTAAGCGCTAACGAACTGTCATAGGGATCATCATTCGGCGTGCGACGTATAGTATATCAATGTTTATGTATGTTTATCAGTCGCCTAGTAACACAATTGGTAAAATATTTATTGTTTAGTAAATAGTACACATTTGTAAATAATGACATTGTTATCTTTCATATTGAAAAGCAAAATGTACAGATTTCTAAATGTGGCTAAATTTCATTTCATATTGGAGAGCGAAATATACAGATTTTGAAATATGGCTAAGTTTTATTTCATATTGCAAAGCGAAATGTACAGATTTTGAAATATGTCTATGTTTTATTTATTAGAATGAAAAATATACGTATTCCAAAATAAGGCACTGTTGCATTACCTAATAATTCCGAAATGTGGCCTCTTTGCACAGAACACTAGATTTAAAGTTGTGTATTTTTTCGAAATGTGAAATTTGTACGAAACTGACTTCAAGTTCTGGGTCTCAACTGACAAAATGGCGGTTTTGATTTTGAACTTCGCGCATAAGTCTGTCCAATGCTAAAACGGCGGTTGATCAGCTTGGCATCAAAATGAGCGAAAATAACGGGTGTCTTCAGGAAAACGTAAAATATTACAGTTAAAAAGCCTTTCAAGCTTCTATTGATTTGTGGCTCTTTTGCATTCATTAAGCGATATATCTTCGAAAAGACGAATGTTTCGATTTATTGACAGTGGTGTGTGCCGTGGGTTTCAACTCGAGATCTTTGACTTCGCAGTCCTACGGTCTCCCACTCGGCTATCGCTGCATTAATATAATATAATAATACTACTAAAGAACTTATTTCAATATTACAAAACCATAACATTATAAATTACTTCAATACTTCAAACGAGATAATAGTTACCGAGATTAAAGAACATTTACATTGCCGGCAAGATAGCAACCCAAAAAACAAATTAAAAACTAAAAAAAAAATGCAAAGCTGCTTGGAACATAATTAAAGATAACATTAGAACGGACGTACTTTAAAATAGCATAAATGTGATAAATGTAAATAATGTAGAAGTTACTTAACCAAGAGACATAGCAAATTGTTTGAATGACTATTTTATTAATTTAACCAATACAAATATCCAATTTAATTACAATGACAAAAAAAATGTATATTAAACTATGTTAAAGTACATTTCCGCTAAGTACACGACTCCAAAAACAAATTATAGACTAAAAAAAGTGCATAGCTGCTTGGAACATAATTAAAACTAACATTATAATGGACGTACCTTATAAAAGCATAAATGTGATTAATGTAAATAATGTAGAAGTTACTTAACCAAGATACATAGCAAATTGTTTCAATGACAATTTGTATTAATTTAACGACGAATCACGATTTTAATTTGATTCTAAACAGTTTGATTAAAACTAATATAAGCCCCGGTTATTCAAATCATTGTAATTAGTATTATTATTATATCATTATTATGATTTATTTTTATATCATTTTTTAATGTTTTGACGTATTCAAGCGCCTCTTGGGGCCTATGAAAATAAATGATTTGAATTTGAATTGAATGTGAAAATTTAACCAATACAAATATCCAATTTAATTACAAATGACAAATATTTAATTCATTTCAAATAATCCAAATACAATTTATTTAATAATAATGTAATATTATGAAACAGAAGCATAATTGTTAATACCTTATTGTACCTCATTTTGACAAATAAATGATTATCTTATCTATCTTATCTTCAATTTAATTTGCACTAAATAGGCTGACTTTAAGTGTTTTTGAGCACTCTCAGCTCGAACGTTTTCAAGATTCAAGATTGAAATCATTTATTTTCATAAGCTCCAGGGGGTGCTTAAACACGTCATAACATTACAAACAATAATATAAAATTAATTAAATTATAAGTAAAACTAAATTAACAATATTTATTAAAATGATTTGGCAATATTGCTTAGACGGCGCGCTTAGATTTATTTTTAGTCAATTGTTTAGAATCAGATTCTCTGGTTTTTAGGCGCCGTCCTGAGAACCACTTGTATACAACAATTCAAATGATGGAACGCTATTTTTCATCACTCACATGGACTGAGCCTGAGTAAAGCAGTAATAATAATATCTTACGGAGTAGTTGTAGTGGTTGTGGCTCCAGGAGTACCGAGTTCATAAGATTCATCGGATCCATCCAGACAGTCATTTACCTGTTGGTCAGAACAACGATATTTTTAAGGGTATTGATGTAGTGAGACGCAAACGCAGCGTGCTTTACTGAAACCGGCACATAAAATCCTTAAATCTCTACTACTTTTACTATGTCTGCACGTGTGGTGTAGTGGTTTAAGCGGTCGCCTCGCCGCTCTCCACTGCACTGGTCTTGTGGGTTCGATCACCACATGTGACAAATCTTTGTGTGATTCGTAAAGATTTGTTCTGAGACTGGGTGTGCTTGAGTGAGTGAATGTGTGTATTTAGACTTTTCATTGGAACCATTGGATATTGTAATTGCTTCTGGCGTTCTATCTAATGTATGATCCATTCATTTCACGCCATGACTCGCGACGGTTGCTATGGCATAGAGACGTCCATATAGTGTCGCATAGCGACGCGTCGCACTTATTTGTCGCTTAGCTAGGACCACGCCTGAAACCCGTGAGCTGTCACATACGCTAATCACTAAACAAACGGGACAGTCGTCAAAATAAAAAAGTACAATTTGATTGTTACCCTTACCTGGATAACTCATTGTCCATACAATTCATATTCCCCAGTGTTGCAGAAGAATAATAATCAGGGGTACTGCAAATAGTTTAACTGTTGCGCCATTTATTACATTGCCATTGCTGGGTAGGAGCTCGGTTGAATCTGGATTCTGACACATGTATCTGACGCTTGGGTCTGATGGTAGACTACAGAAACCTAAAACAAAAAGAACGCGTATAACATTACAAAATATTTCGCATGTACACCCAAAAGGGTGCGACATAGGTGTAGTGTCACACCCTTCTGGTATAGTGGGTGCATGAAAGGAGACTCCCCGAGTGACGTACACAACGATTCCCTACGTCCGGCACACCCTGGGCAATTCGCGAGTTCTCCAAAGCTTGGCTAATCCTTTCACCACGACGGCAAGAATAAAATTAGACTCAGAATCGACACGACGAAGAAGAAGTGTCACTCTCATTTCACCTGTTACGAGGTCCCATGTGCCAAAGGTCATTTTATACATCTCGTCATACATGCTCGTCGGTTTCGTGTTGTCATACTTCACACAATTGTCCCTTCTGAAAGACGCCACTCATCTGATTGCTATCAGCGCGCTGGGTTCGTTCAATGCGGTATCGATAAGGTCGATTTGTTTTCTAGTTCGCTGGTTGAGTTCACGAAAGCCATTTACGGTTCTTAATGTTTCTAAGTTGTGTTAATTTAATTATTTTAATGTTAAGTACTCTGTCGCATGTTAAAGTGAAGATTGTAATGATTCGTGTATTTTGTGTCAATTCATCCAACGAAAACTATTTTAAATGCTAATTACAATAAAAAATTCAGACTCACGAACGCATTGGGCCATGCTTGGTACCATCTGTCCATCAAAGCAGTACACGTCTACAGTGCCGTTATGGTCGATAACGTCATCAGACAGCGCGGCATACCCTGGCTCACATATCACCGTGATAACAAAAGAATCGAAGGTCTGACCCGGTACTGCATCAGCGTTGTTACCCACTTCGTAGGTCCCGTGAGAAGGGTACGGCGGCAGAATGCACACTGGAGGAGGCGCCCTGAAATTATTAGATGCTAAAATATCGTCTAGTGAACTGGACCTCTTAGTTTATGAGACTTACCGCGAGCTCAAAGATTCGATTTCCGGTCGGGTATAAGTGTTAATATGCACGTACAGCTTCGCAAAATAGACAAGAATAGTTATTTATGGTACAAGTGAGAAAAAGTTTATATTTCTGTTGTGAGTGCTAATTTTAAATCTTAAGCTTGCGAAGTAGTCTTGAATTTAATAAAGACTATTTCGCAAGTGAAAAATTTAAGAGGTCACGAACTGGAAATTAAATTTTTCTTACGTGTTACATACAAAACTTTACACCTCTTCCAGTGAGAAAATATTAAGATTTAAATAAACTCGTACTCGATTGCTTAACCTGGGATAGTTCCATAAAATACGACAGTAATACCGATTTAGGGCCTTTTGTAAGTCGCCACTTGTTAAATATGTCGTACGCTTTCAAATACTCTGCACTTGATCACACACATTTGCACATTTATACATGATCGCATCTATTTGTCTTATGAGCTTCGCCCCCCTAAGGCGAGAGCTAAGATTCTACAGCGTAATTTTGGTAACTGAGCCGGAGGAAAGCAGTAATAATAATATCTTACGGAGTAGTTGTAGTCGTTGTAGCTCCAGGAGTACAGAGTTCATACGATTCATCGGATCCATCCAGGCAGTCATTTACCTGTTGGTCAGAACAACGATATTTAAGAGTGGATTGATGTGGTGGGACGCAAACGGGGCGCGCTTTTTACTGAGGATTGTGATTTCATCAACGTCCGTAAACATAGGGGACAACAAGTTAAGTCGTATGAAGAGGACGCGACGCGGACGCTGCGCTTCTTCAAAAACTGTTTATCAACATTTTAAGAAACGCTGCAACTCAATATAGTGAAGACAGGCCGCGGACATACAAGCGGAGAAATCTCAACCAATAGGATTGGTTAAAATTACCGCGGTGATTTCCGTTTGTCCTTTCCGCGTAGCCTCACTCCGCTTAAGAAGACAGGCAAACTAATGAAGAGAATTGCCTCAGACCTCACGGTTAGCGAACTCTAAACTGATGAGGCAGTCAAGTTTAAGAATGAGTGTAAAGAAGTAATTCAAGGTCTCGGGCTCGAACCCACGTTAGGGCACTCACTTCTGTCAATAAATCGTTAAGATTTTTCTTTTCGAAGATAATATGTGTATATTAATAATGAAAATTATCGTTCGCTAAGGGTGAAAGAAAATATCGTGAAGATACCCGTCTAAAGTATTCGAGGGTGTGTGAAGTCTATCAATCCGCACATGGCCAGCGTAGTAAACCCTAACCCTTCTTCTCATGAGAATAGGCCCATGCCCAGCAGTTGGACACGTAGGTGGACGGATCTTACCCCATCACATTCAGCTGCATGCTCCACACAATGTCCGTTATCACACTGGAATAGAAACCACTCGCAGGTCGTTGGGGTACTCTCAGCAATCGAACTGAAATAACATAAAACAATTTAACATATTTAATTTATATAATAATGGATCTCCAACAAGAGCTATACACATTATAGACATGGACACATGTCGGTCGAGGTATAGGTTTTTTATGCGAATACGAAATATTTCTCGTGAGATTCGCCTCTAGACGTGTTTACTGGGCAAGGGTTGCCAGTTAAGTGATGTAATGTTGTGTTAAGAAAAGCTGCTCTCCCGCACGGTTTTACCCTGTTTACACGGCATAGCATAAATCAAACAGAAATAAAGAAAGAAAATAATTTAAATTCCAGCACAGAAAAACTAAACACACACAAAAAATATTTAAATTGATAAAAAAGAACATCTGATGTTAAATGCAGATAAAAACAATAAAATAAACAATAATATAAAAGAGTTACTTACAGCGCTTGGATTACTGCAAGACACCGCAAAGCGAAAAGCGTATTCTGCGATACTACGATTAAAACAATAAAGACATTCATATTTAATACTGTTATTAAGGCGAACAAATAAATAAAATAAAAAAAACTAAATGGTTTCACTTTCTACCATTGAGCTGGCAACACAAACTAAAAAGTACACAAGCAAAGCACTAACTCACACGCAACTGACTCGACCCATCGGCGATGACTAGCAGGACGCTAGCCAGCCTATCGAAACCTCCTTCAGTCACCAACCAATAATAAAAATTAAATAAAATAAGTATTGTAACAAGATGTATAATATACATCTATCACAGCCCGTGCCCCCCCATAAGCGCATGGACTCGAATGCTACCCTCGAACACCGACTATAGGTACAGTTACACATGCTCGTTATTAGCACGAAAACTTGCTTCTTTTGAGCAATTGCTACTTAGTGGTATGTGTGTCGAAACATTGCTAATAATGAGCATGCTAATTTCGAGATTGCTCAAAAATCGATGGTCGTGCGATTCTTGGGCATGCTTCCTGCAGCGCGAGTGGAAGTAGACGTGCTTATAGCGTGTGTGAACAGGTTTGCTTATTGAGCATGCTAGTATCGATCAGTCGTTAGCAGCAGGTGCGCGTGCACAATTTCGCGCAATTTCAAATTTCAATTTTGAAGTTTTTGGACGCATTGCAACGCCACCAAAAGAATAAATTCTATACAACTCCTTACGAATGGCTGTTTGATTGTCCATGGTTTTGTTTGAACTGACAGAAAGCACGCTATAAAATGGCATGTGTACCGGAGTGTTTGCTTTAAGCATGCTCTTTCAGGAGCATACGTAAAATGGGCATGCTTATATCTAGCAAATGTAGACAAGTGCAGAGCATGCTCGAAACAAGTATGCT
The DNA here is from genome assembly GCA_905147285.1 of Hypena proboscidalis. Classification (NCBI taxonomy): domain Eukaryota; kingdom Metazoa; phylum Arthropoda; class Insecta; order Lepidoptera; family Erebidae; genus Hypena; species Hypena proboscidalis. The sequence goes on from LR990155.1 coordinate 6,138,983, forward strand.
AATGAGCATACTTAAAAGCATGCTAATTAAGAGCATGTGTAACTGTACCTTATCTGTTTCACTGAACGCTGCAACGTGACCCCACCGCTTGTGGAACTCACAGGAAGCACGGCTGACGCGCTTAGCCTACGTCGTCAGTCGATAGCTAGACGGCTTAAAGAGAGTTAGCCCCGCAGTCCTCTCTGTTGCCAAAGTATAGCTGATCAGAGAGATAGCCACGCAGTCCTCAGATTCAGTTGAGTTAGAGAGGTCTTGGATTGAGATAGCCACGCAGTCCTTTCCAAGTCCTCACGTAGGAACAGGTCCCTTTTACCCCTCACTGGCCCTCACATAGGGTTGATTGCATAAGTATAAGAAACTACAATAGTAATTTGTACGGTAATAAAAGATTTAAACATACAAATCCGACTGAAATTAGCGTAGTCAAACAAACTTTCACCCACGGTTTCGCTCGCGTGGTTAATTTCGTGGTAAAATATTGAGTATCTCCGACTCGTGCCGAGGTTCTCTTGAATTCGGTACTTTCAGCGATAAAAGCGAAAGAGGATGAACGATATTTTTTTTCTAAATATCTTAATTGTACAGAACAGGACCGACCTCAACATGAAAAGTTAGAAGATTTAAAAAAAAACTTACTTAAGAATAAACTTTTTATGCTTAGTGATCTTGGTGAACGTGGAATAATCGAGATCATTGCACTTCTTGTCATCATTTTTTGGCGAGGCAGAGACAATTCCTCGGAGGTAGTAGCGGTCGATGTTACGCTCAACATCAGGGAATACTAGGCCTCCGCCACTGTCACCCTTGCACACCGATACACCTAAAAAAATATTTAAATACATTAGAAAAAAAACAGAAATGTTGATATTTAAGGCATTGAGGGTTCCGGAAAGGGTTCCGCCGGTTTTTCTGGATGGTGCGCCTGTAGGGAGAGTGGGGAGATTTAGGTATTTGGGACATATCCTTACGGAAAATCTTAAAGACGATGACGACATCGAACGTGAACGCAGGGCTTTGGCTGTTCGGTGTAACATGTTGGCGCGTAGATTCGCGAGATGCAGCCGCGAGGTAAAAATATCTTTATTTAAAGCGTACTGTCAAAGTTTTTATACTTGTCAGCTATGGTGCAACTACACCAAAAAGGCGAAAAGCATTATGAGAGTGCAGTACAACGACGCGTTCAGAATTCTTATGCGGTTGCCGCGGTATTGTTCCGCGTCGGACATGTTCGCCTCTGCTCGAGTCACTGACTTTTTTGCCATCATCAGATCACGTGTCGCATCGTTTTGGGATCGCATCCGTAACTCTCAAAATACAATTTTGATAATATTATCTGAGTACTGGGATAGCCCCATTCTCAAACACTGCATTGCCGTGCATCGCGATGCGAACACTAAGTAGGTAGTTATTAGTTGGAGACCAGTTCACTCAGTTTAGGTAGATAATCTTCTGTTTTATTTGTTTTGAGTTGTGTATGATCTTATTTTATTTTATTAAATTTTATTAGAATGTTTTTATTCCATTATTGTTATTATCTTATTAATCAATTTCAATTATATTTTTATTTTTTCTTAGTCGTGTTGGTGTTGGTATTTGATTTTGTAATTTGGCGCCGACTTCAAAAAAATATAATTAATTGGTATTACATAATTATTTGGGTTTATTGTTTTAAACAAATTAATATAAAGGTAAGCAAAGTTTAACGAATATTTTATTTTTTACTTTTGAGTTTTTGAAGGCGGTTCCTTTTTCTTTGAAAAAAATTAGTACATTTTTTTTTTTTTTTTATTTATTTATTTTTTATTTTTTTTTTTTATTTCAAGCTTTTTAGTGTCTTAGTTTTTTAGATTTAACGATGGGGTTAGGAAGAAATACTAAGGCATCATTACGCATGAAACACAATAGAAACAATCAAAATAATCAAAAAATTCTTTCTGAGATCTTCATGATCATAAGTAATCACTACGATAATAACAAATGTGCTGAAACGTAAGCCCCGTCCAAACCTAAGCAGAGCTTTCGGTACTTTAAGGGTAGGTAAGTAGGCTGTCTCTGCTTACCCTTCAAAGCATACACAGGCATGATGTTATGTTATGTAGTGGTGAAAACAATACATAGATACACGATTGCACAAAACGTGGTTCATTAGCTATTCGTTTTTGAAGAGTTCCGTTGCCTGTCTCCAAAGATCTTCATCAGATTCTGATAAATTATATACTAAAACCTTCCTTGAAACACAAGGATTAAAATACCGAAAACTGCATTCAAATCGGATCAGTAGTTTCCGAGAAAATCGCGAACATAAAAAGGTGACATACATACATACATACGGATCGAATACAGAACCTCTTTTTTTTTTGAAGTCGGTTAAAAATACCTAAAAACTTCGATGGGACATGAACGCCTGTCAGACCTCTCAGTATAGTCCATAGAGGAATAGAAACTTAAGAAAATCTAAAGTCATCATCAGCTATAAAATAATGAATTTATCAGTTTGCCGAAAAACAGGCAACAAGTGTGTATATAATTAGAATTATTTGTAAAAATTATGGTAAGAGTGACAGGTAGATAATTATCCAGTAGCCTGTTCATGGACAGGCTACTGGATAGTTTTTTGGGTACTACAGTCACCGTGGGACGCTTCAGTGGGATGAATTTAAATAAAATTTTATGCTAACTTTTTTTTTTCTTTTGTGAGAATTCTTTACCCTTCATAAGAGCCCCCTAATATTTTTTATAAGGGTCACGTAGTCTACAGGTATTAAGGTGGGAAGCCGCACATCTAGTCTAACAAAAACAGAGAAATCGTATCGAACGGTTCGATACGGTCTTATAAGTGAAGGCAAAATACTGATGTTCAGCCAAATCCGATAGACTAGAAGCCGACCCAAACGTTATTTTGGGAAAAGGCTCGGAGCATTAATGACTTTGAATCAAAGTATTTCTTTGATCTTATGATTAGGGAATGCAATTATCCGTCAAATTCAAAATCCGGATTATCCGAATTCTGCCTTAGAACTATCCGGATAATCCGGATTATCCGAATAATTGGGAAAACCGTTATAAAATGTAAATAGAACAAACATAACGTATTAAATTAACATTTTTATTAGAATATTAGGTTAACAAACTGTTATCATCAGTTATTTAAAATAATAAAAAACTAGTCCGCATAAAAAAATATTACAATGAGATCAATATAACATTGTTTCATTTTTAGGACATGAATCTCAATTAACCCTTTTACTATTTTTACTTTTTAAAAATCACTAAGAAAACTAAATAATAAAATAAATAATCAACACGATTTTTGTTTACTAACTTGTCCAAAATCAACAAGGTTTTTAAAATCTCAATGTTAATCAAGGTTACTAAACATTTCTTCAGAAAATCAATATTTAATAACTTCTTTAAATATTTGTTTAAAACATTTTAAGTCTAAAAATAATCACACAACAATCAGTCTAAAGTAAGTAAGTAAGTTCTAAAAACATTAGAAACTATGAACCTATGTCTTCAGTCTTTGATAATGAGATCTACGGAAACTTAAACAATCCAAAGTTGCATTGCTTTAGAGATGTCCTTAATTTATTACATAAATAACCCGTGGTAGAAAATCCCTTTCAGCTTCAACGATGGTTGGAGGAATACTTAAAAGTAAATTATATACTTGATTAAGATGAACGTTTCTTGGCCCTCCCCTATCAAATAGTACCATTTGTACTCGGCAAAGAGTTTCTACTTCATCATCGGATTCTAGAACTATTACTTTGAATGATGTTATTGGAGTATTTGACAAAGATTTTTCGATCTCTTTGTTTAATTGGTCCTTAAAAGTTAAAGATTTTCAAATCCTTTTTTTTTATAATGAAAATTACGTCTAAGTATATTTATTTTAAATATTTATTTCACTTTCGTTAAAAGTTGTATATAATTTTCCATAATTTTCCAATATAATACAACTTTTAACGAAAGAGAAATAAATTCATTAATTATAAAATAAATAAAAAGTTAATAATTATATAGTTTTGGCAGTAGTTAAGTTTAGTTTTTATTCAAATACTGTTCTTTCTGTAAATAAAATAACGATAGCGCAATTATTCGGATTATCCGAATAGTGACATAATGAAATCCGGATTGTAAAATTGACGGATATCCGGATTTTTCGGATATTCGGATATCCGGATTTCATGCCCTACTTATGATCAAGGGCGGAGGGTGAGGGTCAAGATAAATCTCAATCAAAATAAAATCTCACAGGGGTAGAGAATGTTACAACAACATCTAAAACACCTCAAAAAATGTTTGGACGATTAAAAGTTTTGGAGAACTCACCAGTGTCTTTATATCCAGCACAAAACTTGTCTCCAGAGATATACTCCATGAAGGAATGTGGAACAGTCTTCAGGCACGTCTCCTCGTCCACAAACGGCAATTCCACCACCTTTAGAACAGGAGACGATTCGCCATTAGGCGCTGTGAGACCCCAGCCGGCAAACTAAAAGAATAAATAAATATCACACAACTTCCACACATCTAGTCCCAAACTGAGCAAATTTGTACTTCTTCTTCTTTTCGTTTCAATGGTCATGGTATTTTTGGGTACAAACTAAACAATAAAATATTTCCTCTTTATAAATATTTTACATTCACATATTATACATTTAACTTCCGATTTAGCCAACGCGTTATGAGGCATCATCGCGTACTTGATGTGCCCACTTCCACTTTGAATACTTCATTCAATAGCCCTTTTACACGTATGACAAGGCTGTACAATAATATATCCATCGCGTCTAACAACTCTATCGGCCTCTTTTTCATGACATTTGCATCATACAGATGCTTCTTGACAAACAATTTTAATTTATATGAATAAATAAGTTCAAATGTAATAATATAATTAATTTAATAATATAAAATAATTAATTTAATAATAAATTCAAATTCAAATTCAAATTCAAATCATTTATTTTCATAGGCCCCAGGAGGCGCTTGAACACGTCAAAACAGTACAAAAAATGATATAAAATAAATAATAAATAATACTAAATTATACTAATTACAATGATTTGAATAACCGAGGCTCAGATTAATTTTAATCAAACTGTTTAGAATCGAATTAAAATCAATCCAAGTACCAGCTCCGATAGGTATTGCATTATGAGAAGAGCTGGTGAGAAACTCATGTGCACCATCTTTTAAAATGAAAAATATAACAATATAAAAGTACATAAAAAATCACATAAGAAGAGCAATTCATTTCCAAATACTATAGTAAGCTTTTTGACATAATCTAATTTTAACATATTTTTTAAATTTACCTATCGATAATTCAATTGCGTCTAAAGGAAGTTAATTGTAAAAGCGTATACATTGACCTGGAAACGAGTTAGAGATTTTATGGAGCCTAGTAGTGGGCACAGCGAGTTTGTTTTTGTTCCTTAGATTTAATTTATGCAGATCACTATTTTTCTTAAATTTCGTTTGATTTTTGTGAACGTACATTAAATTTTCGTAAATGTATTGAGAATGTAACGTCATAATATGTATCTCTTTAAATTTATTTCTTAGTGTCTCCTTGGGACTCATCATATAGATAGCTTGAATAGCTCGTTTCTGGAGCACAAATATTGTATCAATATCCGCGGCACTACCCCAAAGCAAGAAAAAAAAATTAAGATTTAAAATTAATATTTAATCATTAATTTTTATATTTCTATTTTTGTAGTCTCCTAAAGAGAAATTGTTTGAATGTAATGCATGCCTGTGATTTGTGTAACTACTATTTGATTTACCTGTGCATTATTATAATAGTTTATGTGGCTCTGTGTAATTATACAGTTGGTGTGATTATTAAATAAAATAAAATAAAAGTGTCTTGAGCGGGCATTGAACCAGTGACGTCTGCGTTGCAAGCAGTTGCTCTACTGACACTGCTATCCGATCGTCAAAAACTAAGATTTTATTTTGTACTCAACAGGAAAGCTTAGTTGGTCTGGTGGTATAAGTGTATCGCTTACTGTGAGGTCTTGGATTTTCGGGATTTTTCCGGGAGTTGGAATTGTGCCCGGTGGATGGTGGAGGTGATAGACCCCCCTACCCCATGGGACCTAAACATGAAGAAAGTGAAGTGCGGGTGTTGTACACCTCCGCCACACCCTTCAGGGTAATATAACAACTAGGCCAACGCGGCAGTTCGAGGTAGATACACCTACCTGGCCCAAATTATCCTGTTTCAGCTGCTGTTCTTCAAAAGCCGCATTAAAATCGTAGCATACAGGTTTTAAATAAGCTTTGTAAACGAATGGCGTTGTCAAAAACAAGATGGCGATATCCTGTTGAAAATGCGTATCTGAACCTTGGAATAATGTTGGGAGCTTTATCCTTTTTACCTGAAAATAAATATTGAACGATTAATGTCTATGGTCAAAGGGGTCAAGCAATGATAGCCGAGTGGGAGACCGTAGGACTGCCAAGTCGAAGTTTCCCGATTCGAACCCACGGCATATACTTCTGTGAGTATTTATCATTTGCTAACGCTGAAGGAAAACATTGTGAGGAAACCTGCATACCTGAGAGTGCGCCTGAAGTACCCGACGGTGTTTAAATTCTACCAATCCGCATTTGGCCAGCGTGGTAGACTATGTCCTAACTAATTATAATAATTAATTTTTAGGGCCGGGACCAACAGCAAAGACTCAAGAAGTGGATGCGTTTCAGACGGCACAGACCACGGTTTGAATACTATTTGGATACCTACAATTAGAGCTGCTACAATCGGAACGTCGATTATTTAAACGGCGCATTTCAAACGTTAATTAGTCTTAGTTTATTTATTGTTGTTTTACATGCCCTGCATACTTTTATTTACAGAAAATGTACATATAGGATCTTAAATTAAACTAGTCTAATAACCTAATCTAAACTTAATAAGTCACTGTCAGAAGGCCTCGTTCCCAAAATGCTGGCAGCATTACCGCGTTGTATTGCGATACTAAGTCGCTGGCCGAAATACATACCTAATTGTTTTATTCTTATACAACCAGAACTTTATCTTACAAGGAGAAGCTAAAGAAAAATATCCCCGTATGCTAGGAATAAAGAATATTTACATTTGTACTTAACACACTTACGTCTGATTTTTGAACAGCGAAATCATTTTCGTCATCCCACTGACGGTAAAGTTTAGCCGCCGCCACTGCGAAGTTGTTTGCTGGGAGCTGCTTTTCGATGTCATCCCAAAAGCAATGAGCAGCTGAAAAACAAAAACGACTATTTTACAAAAAAAAAACTGACTTCACTTACAAGAAATGCACTTAAAAGTAAGAAATACATAAGTAATCCTTAACGCCTCGCCTCATCTGTATATAATTTGAAATAATACAGTAAACGGCCTTAATGTGCCTATATTTAAATAGTTATGCTCGTACTCCTAAACTTTGAGGAGTTGTACCTTACAGCATCAGTTGAGCAACATGAAATGCTGACTGCGAAATGCAAATATCCGAGTAGATTTAGTTATAAAACAATAAATAAAGACTTAAAATTATAGCCATTAAAATTTGAAGGTTGCCCTCGATTTCTCTAGGATCTCATCATCAGATCGTGATCTGATGAAAATAAACATGACAAGTGAATTCTTTCAGACAAAAAATAATATCTCAAATCGGTACAGGCGTCTTCGAGTCATCGGGGAATAAACATAAAAAAAATACAACCGAATTGAGAACCTCCTCCTATAAGACGGTTAATAAAAACTCGTCTGCACTATCCCGAATCCGAAGGGTGTGGCAGAAAAGTTAAACCGTCTTATTAGGGTTAATTTTTTTAGAATGCGATTGTGTATTTTGAACTTCTACCTAGGATCTCTTATCAAAGCGTTTTAGCCAATTTAGCTATGGATGGGAAACAGCTTAGATGAAGTAAAGTAACTAGATGGAACATAGTAAAGACCAAGTATATTATTTCTTCTCACTTATGGTCTTACTACATTGCAGAGAAAGTGATATACATAATTATGTTTCTCGTTTTCAATACAAATGTCAATGTTATCTCTTAAGAAAAGTACGTGTACATCACAAATTTGGACTGTCAAATGCCTTTGATTTGGTAGCAATTTGACATTATGTTTTATGTGGTGACTATGCTATGTCAAATTTCTTTGGCGTTAACTGACAAACCAACCAGGTGAGTCTATTGACGTACCGACAGACGAATGCGTCGCACCCTCTTTATGCCACCAATTAGATCGATAAATTCTCTCATTGCGCAGGACCAACATATTTTTACGTGGTCCGGCAAGTAACCAGGAGAGTAATCCACGCTTGCGTGTCTTGATTGAAACTTTTTGTGAGAAACTATTTCTTAAGTCGTCGTATCGTAGTTACAGTTAGGGAATAAGGGCACCGATCAGTAGCTTACTCACCAGATATAACCACGTCGTTAGTGATGATGGTTCCACTACAGATCTGTTCGTAAGGGTCTTCGGACTTATCGTAAATGCCGACGTGCCACGGGAACTCGCCGAACTTTGCGAATCTGCCTCCAATGAGCAAAAGATCGGCTTGAGGAGTCACTCTACCGCAATCTGAAGAAAAACGACAACTAGTTTTATATGGCGTGCAAGAGCGGCACTCATTCGGCATTTAGCAGCGGAGGACGCCTAACAATGACTAGTCCTTCTGCTTAAATTGTCGAAGCATTTATAAACATACTAATTTTACCAAAGCAAAAGTCAGATGTCAAAATGAATGAATGTCGAAATGTCACACCTATATTTACCAGAAGGTTGTGGCAGAGGTGAATAATAAGATTTCACCTGTTATGTTTAGGCGCCTAGGTTACAGAGGGTGAGCTTATCGCCATCTACGGGGCACAAGTCGGTGCTTTTATGGAGATTTTTATCAAAAAACATCCCAAACAAAACCTGCCCGACTCGGGATTCGGTCACACGGCTCATAATACAGTCAGGCAAAAATCATACTCTGAGCTCGTGGCTAAGTTAAAGCCGTGTGGACCCATCGATCTACAGGTCAAGCATTACTAACTGCAATCAGTCATTGGATGAGTGACAGTCATAACATGCCTCTAAGAGAGTGTAGTCTTCTTCTTCTTCTAACAAAAAGTATCGTATCATCGCCTGGCCAGTAGAGGTTTAATAGCATTTGCTTTTTGTAAAGTTTTGATATTCAGCTGAATACGTGAAACTAGAAGGGTCGAAAGGTGATGATAATGATGATAAACACCAATTCTTAGCTCACCTGCTGTACACCTAGCAGTGCGATCCCACAAACCAAAGTCCATGCACATCATAGTCTCCACGTCATTGGCAGTCACATATTCTGAGTTACATTCGGCTGTGACAGTTGTTCCAGGTGACACGAACTCTTTGCAAGGCTTCAACCCTTGACCAGGGAAGTGACATGTGTAGGTTATACTGGCGTCAGGACGTAGCCTGCAAAAACCTGGAACATATAATCAGTAACGTAAGTCTGGCGGCGTAAGAAGGGGTGAAATTGAACAGATGCTTGTGTTTATGATCAAAGACAGATAATAGGCATGATGACTAATTTTTATTTTTGTATGTAATTAAAACACCTCTTGATATAAGAAACATCATTACAAGAATTACTTTGACCTAACATAAACTTCCTGAGATAATACAATTTCAAATTCACATTAATAATAGACTCGCCCAAACGCTCCAAACAAAAGGCTACTCAAGCGTGACGTCACGATAGAGTATTTTGTATGTGAAGTTATGAATTTTGTTTGATAGCTATACGAAATATTGCGTTTATAAAAATGGTTTTATTACAAATATTGCTATAAATTGTGTATGTAATTTAATGATAAAAAAAAAATCGAATTTCGTATTTTAAAAATGAACTCGTCCTTGAAACGGCTTGTAGTGCCTAGTTTGTCCCACTGAGTTTTGTCCCACATAAAAAAATCCTTGTTTGTCCCAAAATATATGCCTCCTTTGTCCCAAAATATAATATTAATTATTTTATGCCTGCTTTGTCCCATTTTCAATTTCTTGTACGGCCCAAATCAATTTTTATATGAAAAACTTGCTTTTTTGTACAATCAGCAAAAAAAGACTATGAGTTATGAAATATTTAACATCAGTTGACAATGTAAAACAACCGCTTCACTCTGTCTTCTTCGCGAGGCAAAATTTTCTCATAATATTTACTAGGTATTTTATAATACATGCTTTAGCCGTTCTTAGTGAGCAAGTAATACGTACATAGCTGACGTCATTGGAACAAGTTTAGAAGAGCAGGTAAAAAAAGTGCATCTCTTTTTTATTGGTTCCTTTTGTTTGTTTGCTTGTATGACTTGTTCGACCAATGGCATTACTTTTCGTTATCAGCTCACGCGCTAACTCCCGTGATGCGAAGTGTGCATTCATTTGCTACCCAGTTAAACAGTGAGTGTGAAGTGTTATTGATCAAGTGTGTCTTAGGTAAGTTAATATTTTTCTAAATCATTATTGAAAAATTTGAAGTTGACTATGTACTAAATAATTGTCCTAACTTTAATATAACGATTGCCTCGAATTAACATATTTTAAAAAATCCCCAAAAGAGCTAATTTAAAATATATCTTTACATTACGAATACATATATTTATAACGAATTCTCAATCATTACAGAATAAGTATTATTTATCAACTAAACTCATTGTAACTAGTCCTTTGAACAAATATTTTATAATTTCCTTTAGTTTCGTTATATTGAGGTTACATCGTAATTATAATCATCATCATTAGAATCAATTATGTTAAGCTAATCATCCTATTGCACTAAGATACGCATCATTAGTATAACTAAAGGGAATCTAAATCATTTATTATGCTTTAATTTCAGTTGTTCAACAATGGAACCAAATCTTTGTTTACCATCTTCCTCACGAGAGTCGATCTCATTTATAGAATCCAGAAGAGGTAAACCCATAATGCTCCATCATGGTTATGAACATACACAAAAACGAAAGAACAAAAATGGCTCAATAATTTGGAGATGTGTGAACAGAAACATATAGAACAAATAACCCAGTAGAAGGTGGGAATACTAGATTGAATAGAACATTTTCTGGAAAATTGAATATAATTCGTTTTTTATATACAATTAAAAATGATGCTCAATCTCAAGTGTCAAGTCAAAGCAGACCACGACATAAAGACGAAATTATGTATGACAAAATCGTGAATGATGCAATATCAGCAATGTTAAATGGTTTTATTTCTGTGGGACATTGTTTGGAAAAATAATGCTCGTTTGTATTTTAATTCTTGTTAGTTGGATGGTAATTTTTACTTTATTATTTGTTTTTTTTTTAAATATATCTCTTAATTTACTGCTGATCCAATTTTTGTTGGTGAATGTTGATTATTTATTTAATGTACAGAAAAATATTGACAATTTTAAAAAGAAAAGTGACACTCATAATGTAAATACTAGACATAAGGATAATCTTGTACTAAATACGACTCGTCTCCAGAAAATTAAAAATTCTTTTATGGGCCAATGTATACGCTTCTAATTTCCTAATAGTATTCGAGTACTGTGTATAAATAAGTTTAAGACAGTTGTTAAAGCTAAACTATGTAAGAAAGCATACTATACAATCGCGGACTATTTAAATGACAAGACAGCGTGGGAGTGAGTTGCTCTGGATCAACAATGAAAAATATGGACTCATCATAAGAACAGAATTTAAGAATTTTGAATTGTGTCTATATGAATAAAGATTATTTGAATTTGAATTATTTGAATTTGTAGTTATGTAAAGATAATAATTTTTTTTATTGTATCTGTTATTTTAATTGTGATTTTAGATAATGAAGATGATTTATACTTGTTTAAGGCTGTGTGTGTGGTGTTTAAATTAAATTAAAAAATAAGTGATAGTATTTTTTTACACTTATTTAAAATATAAGTTAGTTAGTTAGTTGATTTTTTAATTTTCTAGTCTTGGATATTGTTTATTATAGATCTGACTGTTCTGTGTACTTAAGGTGTAGAAATGTTCAGATAATTTTATGTTATCATATCTGTGATTTTAAATAATAAAGATGATTTAGACATGTGTGTTTGTTTTATTATTAAATTGTTTTTTTTATCATAATATTATTATCACTATGTTATTTGCTGTCTGTACCTTTTGAGTACTTGCAATTATTGGGACGAAGCGGGACTATAACAGTGATGTGGGACAAACAAGGATTTTTTTGGAATTTGGGACAAAACTTTAGGACGAACGAGGCACAAGCCCTTGAAACTTTGAATGATCATAAAATGAGTTAGATTTATAGTATGTAACAAAAAATTATTTCAATTGATTTATGTTTACCTATAGTTTGATAAGGTATCCTATATTTTACTATCTATAGATCAGTCATCATGCCTATTCACAGTGAAACAAGCTTAAGTGGTTGAATAGTTTTTCCTGAATCCAAACTTCTGGTTTCAAAATATTATGTTTGACAAAGAAGCTGTAAAGAACGCTGTGCATGTTTTTCTCGAACACCTGAGATATCACTGGAGTTAATGTTATAATGATTGTTCACGGATTTTCTGTAGCCTTTTTTATAAATGTGTTTCACAACAGAGTATTATAATCGCGTAGAAAACTTAACCTGGAAAAACTATACATTTACTAAATAACTTAGTGGTTTGGCGAAGCCCTTGGCACATGCCTTAACCATTTTCGTACTTATGTCCATCATATCCTGTAGAATTGGTATTATTGAGTGATAGGCAAATTTTATATAAATGTCATTACTTTTTACTGGGCCTAATTAAATTGTATTTGGATGATTTGAAATGAATCTAATTTTTTTGTCATTGTAATTAAATTGGATATTTGTGTTGGTTAAATCAATATAAAAATCATTGAACCAATTGGTTATTTATCGTGTTTTCTGCTATCTACAAAATAATATTTGCTACATAATATACATAAATAATTTATACGCTCATTAAATATCGCTTCATCGATGTTCTGGTCAGATAATTTAAAATTAGAAGGCGTCGTTACTTTTTGTCTGTAGTACAAGAAATCTCTTCCTTACTTGTTTGTGTCAGACATTTATTTTCGCTTACTTTTAGGCAGCGGAGCGAGTGATGCTTTGTCTATGCTTTTAGGCGTGCGTGTGTGTCATAGAGTCGACGATATACCTCCTCTTTGGGGACTATTTATTTAGAATTTTGTTGATAATTTACAATATCGAAAGTATTTGTCAATTTTGTGATTTCTTCAATTCTATATTTTCTAGTGCCAATTTATTTATTTCTTTACGTGCCTCTGGTTACTCTATTTCTTATTTTTTAAGTTCTGTTTTAAATATTGTATTTTTTTCATCATTTTTCAACCTAATGTTATTATTAAGTCAGCTATTCATGATGCCATCTAGTGGTGTATTATCCAATCTGGTATACTCCAGAAACTATTACAAAATATGAAATATCATTATAATCATACCAAATTCAAGTCAAATGGAAAAAAATATAATTGGGAACTTTATATATATTATGAACCCACGTGAAATTTTAATAGAAGGCTTCTGATAAATATATTGATGGCTTTGAAAAGACATAGGAAACGATCCTAAAAAAATTGGAAGTATACCAAAGACTAAAGAAGTTAAATTTATTTTTCATTTGACATCGTTGATAAAAAAAAAGATATTTTGTCATCAAAAATGGCGTTAATTGGATACACACCTAAATTACTTTCTATTTTTTGCATCCTTCTTATGTAATCGAACTCAGTACGTGAGGCTGGCCAAATTTGAGTCTGATTCGTACTATACTCGTTCTAGCGTAAGTTAGGGCAGTAAAATGAGACCAACCTAATTTATAATAATGGCCATGGATGTATCGAGAACCGTCAGCACAGCTAAATGTCTCCTTTTTGCCGATGACTTACAACACATACATGGAATCCTTGAGGTATTTTATTGCGTGGAAGACCACGCAATAAAATACCTCAAGGATATCCATCGACTGCTGAAGCATATTGATGCCGTGCAGCGTGACGCGTCTCAGCGGTATATGTAGGTGTGGATGCGTTTATTCAAACAAGTTGGCACTATAGACGATTGTACGTTAATTATTGTTTTTTAGCACTTTTTGTTTGGAATCAGTCCAATATTGTTTTTTATTACTAGTTTAGATCGCTTTATTTACACATGAACGCCGCAAAGTTATAATAAAATGTATTTTACAAAGTTTATTTAGAACATTTATGTAAGAGAATAAAGATAAGTAATAAGAACAGTTTTTACTAAAATAGAATATACATAACTAAATAAACATAATATATATAATCAATAAATTAATTATTAAAATGAAAAAATATTAAAATACATTATGCGTCATAAAATTCCTCCGCATCACTGTCCACAGCGGATACCGTGGCCAGAAGGCTGGCAGCATTGCCACGTTGAATGGCAATGCTTATTCGCTGGGCGAAGTAAAAACCAGCCCTCTGGTCGCGAGAAGCGTCGATTAGGCGCTTTGAAATATCTTTAAATAAAGCCCGAGCACTCGGACCCCATGGTCCTAAAGTTTCAACCCCAAACGGCTCAAATATATAACCACTGACGAGATTATTATACTTGCGCCGTTTGAGGTTTTCGGCGGATGCTGCCGCGGCACCCGCGCAACTTACAGTGCTTGGAAGATGTGATGGCGCAAGGGTATCGACGCAAGTAGCGTCCCATACCAAAGGCCTGCCCATCTTCCATGGCAGTAACGACATACCGTCTGGTCTCTTGCCATCGTCACGCGCCAAGCCATTAGGTTCAAGAACGGCTGGCACGCCGGCGGTGACAAGAGTACGACGTATTATATCGTTAAGATGCGCGTGCCGCGACATGCGACCTGCGCTTTTGCTGCACGATAGGACATGGTGTCCGAGGCAATCGACGCTCTCACCGCAGTGACAGGGATGCGGAGCGACACTAGGTAGACCCAAACGAAAACAGGTGGCGATGCGGAATGTCTCGTTGTCCAGCATTGTACCTAAGCTAGGCGACGGGAGCGCAAAAAGCCATAGACCTGACTCCCATTCTCCCACAGCCAACAAGCGAGCGCGCTCGGCCGCATTAGAGGCTGTATTCAAAAGGTTGTTCATCCTTTGATTACAGAGCGGCCCGTCCCATTGTCTCTGGGAGAAAGGGTTAGTCGGTACGGCTGTGCTCGGACAAGCCATCTGCCAGGCGGTCACTGCATCGGACTTGCATAACACTTCAGAATTAACCAGTGTAGGTGCTAAAATTTTCCTGGTTAATTCTTCCGTGCTATGGACCGACGACAGGAAGGCCGGCAAACTAATATCTGAAATTTTGCGAATGCCGAGGCCGCCCAGGCGAACCGGTAAGGACGCCTGTAGCCACGCTCGGTCATTCAAAGTTACATTAAGAATTTTGCTAATTGTGTTTTGGATAATATTGTCCATTTGGCCTAAAAGAGTAACGTTTTTCCAAAAATGAGTGGATCTGAGGGCATGAGTAAATTTAGGGACGAAAAGACAGTATCGAATAATCGTGAAAGCCGAATGCATATTAATTTGGAGAAGGCGATCCGGAATGTCGTTAAAATTTTGTATTTTTTCTGCTATGAAAGCATCATAGGCGTCTTCATGAATTGGAGCTCCTAGGAGGCGTAAGGAATCTTTTTGAACGATTTTAATATTTGGTGCCAGAGATTTAAATTTAGATAAAACCGAAAACTTGTCGACTAATTTGTCACTAAGAAAAATTTCGCACTTATTTGAATTTAGTTCTAAGCCAATGGAATTGAATTTATTTTTTAAAAAAGCCAAATCTTGTAGAACTGTCTGTACGTCGCCTCCTAGGGTTCCATCATCCAAGTACCAAATGTTTAATTTAGAATTTAGCTGTCGAATGATGGGATGTATGGCTAAACTAAAGATGACTGGTCCGAGAGGGTCACCTTGTTGACAACCAACCGCCGATTCCAAAAGATTTTCCTTAAATAATAATTTTGAAGGGTGCCTATAGCTTTGCCAAAGGTATTTATAAATTTTGGGTGTTTTTAATTTAGCTTACGTTTGCTATACATAACATAACATAACAGAGGTGTTAATCCCAGGAATCGAACTCGAGACCTAGCAGTAGGAGGCTCGTTTAAAAATATCTTACCCACTTATCTTACTCGTCAATGTTTTAAATGAGAAATATTCAACATCATAACTGTTTTTAACAGTTATATTTGCATCCGAGGACATCGTCTTCAGCATTAGCGATACAGCAATAGCGGCAAGAACTAAAATTAAAAAAAAGTTCAGTTCACACACATAAGCTCCCAAATCTAGATATATAGTGAGTTCACCAACAAATTTTGGTTATAGACCTTTAGTAAAACATGAATAAACATTAACACAACATTAAAAAACCTAATGTAAATAAATAATAAAAAAATATAAACGTCTTTTTGTGGTCCGGTCCCTGACGGACCACATAAATTTATGTCATAATAAAATTATAACATGAACACATAGACTACATAAAAAATGTACTCTATGCATGAACATTGAATATTTATAAGCCAATCTTTAGTAAAAATTACAATGGTGGAAGCACACATGATCTGCAAAACGAGGTATGGCAAAGTCAACAACCACATAGTATATGCCGGTGACCATGAAATAATAATAAATGAATTGTTAGTGGTTTATCCAGGATCGTCTCCGCAGGATCCAACTCGTCAACGGTTAAATGGCATGGAGTTGAAACTTTTATTGTACTTTCAACTCTGATACCACAGCCTAATATATAATAAGGTGCATCACAAACGGTGTAGTAGTTTTTGTAATTAGAAATGAAAATAGATTGATTATTAGTGTAACTGATGGTGGTAGAGCTCTTGTGAATGAGCTTAACGGCGGCAACACCACTGTTTTACCTTTAACCTGCCGCCAAATAGTTATGCAGACACTGCTAAGTGAGATTAGGCACTGAAATTACTGGAACACGAGGCATTACTTCGTAGTCCTAGGATGAAGTGACGTATCTACAGTCTACTGCTTTTGTGGACTATCGATCTTCACATGGACAACACGTTTGCTATACATAACATAACATAACAGAGGTGTTAATCCCAGGAATCGAACTCGAGACCTAGCAGTAGGAGGCTCGTTTAAAAATATCTTACCCACTTATCTTACTCGTCAATGTTTTAAATGAGAAATATTCAACATCATAACTGTTTTTAACAGTTATATTTGCATCCGAGGACATCGTCTTCAGCATTAGCGATACAGCAATAGCGGCAAGAACTAAAATTAAAAAAAAGTTCAGTTCACACACATAAGCTCCCAAATCTAGATATAT
The DNA here is from genome assembly GCA_905147285.1 of Hypena proboscidalis. Lineage (NCBI taxonomy): Eukaryota > Metazoa > Arthropoda > Insecta > Lepidoptera > Erebidae > Hypena > Hypena proboscidalis. The sequence continues at coordinate 6,156,354 of LR990155.1, forward strand.
AGTGAGTTCACCAACAAATTTTGGTTATAGACCTTTAGTAAAACATGAATAAACATTAACACAACATTAAAAAACCTAATGTAAATAAATAATAAAAAAATATAAACGTCTTTTTGTGGTCCGGTCCCTGACGGACCACATAAATTTATGTCATAATAAAATTATAACATGAACACATAGACTACATAAAAAATGTACTCTATGCATGAACATTGAATATTTATAAGCCAATCTTTAGTAAAAATTACAAGGAAAATTTTAAAACTAAAGAAAGATCACAAATAGTGGTAAATATTGTAAACTTTACGTTTTCGTTGGTGGGCCCTTAGTTCACACACTGTAAAAATGCTAATTGTTTAAAATATAATTAAATACAACAATTACAAAAATGTGGAGCCTTTCAGTGCTTAGTATTTTTATTATATTTACCGAAGTTTGGAGGTTACTAGACTGTGATATGCTATAAGTACTGCATCAATATTACAAATTAGATCTAGTTTGTACAGTGCATACGCGGAACTACTCGCCTTTTTTGACAGTTCCTCTATATGTGCCTTCCAGTTAAGCCGATTGACAGTTATTTTGGGTGCGCTGTTGAAGCCTAATACCTAATATTTTTAAACGACTTGGTATGGTTAGTGTAGATATATTTTTTGTTTTGATAGAGGGATTTGTTCTATAATGCCGGAGTAGTTGCCCTTTTTAGCACTGCAGCTTTTTAATCCATGTGATATCCATTTCACTTTCTTTTGGACCTGTATATTGATAGTTTTATGAGGAAAGCAGAGATCGTAAAACCATTTAAAATGTTCCAAAAAATAGTCATAAGCTTTATTAGGGTCAGGTTCACGATAGAGGTCAGAAAAAGAAAAATTATTAAGAAAGTCAGCGAATTTTCGAATATTATCAAAAGAAAAGTCACGGTTTTTTTTCCGCCAACTCTTGATAAGGGGAATCCTCTTAGTAGGGAACTTCATCAGTTGGGCAGTGTGATCAGATCATAGAAATCTTAATAATAAGGCAATAGAAATGTCAAAGACGCGTGACCTTGTCGCCGCGCATCTGTCAAGTCAAACACAAGTGCGAGTTGAGGAATTGTCGTCTTAATGTCATCGCAAAAAGAATAATTTTGTTTGCAGGAATACAAGCGCATTTGTCTAATCGAACACAAGTGCGAGTTGAGGAATTGTCGTCTTAATGTCATCGCCAAAAAGAATAATTTTGTTTGCAGGAATACAAAAAGTGGTATTTGAAAAACGGCGACATGCGTCCCAGTGTTAAAAGATAGTCGATAGCATTTCTATTGACTAGTTATTAAGATTTCTATGGATCAGATAGAGCATGTTCTAACACTTCCGTCCTGCATTTCCTGGAGAAATTACGCGCAAAGTTATCAATGCAGGTCTGGCTTTTTATCCTAGTCACTACTCTTATAGCTAAAGTAAAGTTATAACCTAACAAAATGTTTTCAAAAGTTAAGGTTTCTTTATTTTGTTTTAAAATATCTATGTTATAATCCCCAGCCAAAATAACATTTTCATAACATTTTTTACCTAATAAGTGAAGCATTACTTCCAGTTTATGAAAAAAAGATTTGATGTTTTTGTTGTTATCTGGTACACTATAAATACATACTATCATAATTTTGTGTTGAATAAGCTCTATTGCGCAGAATTCAAAGGCACCCTTAACCGATAAACACTTTATATCGGTGCCCGTTTTTTACCAGAATACATCCTCCTCGCTTGGAGTCGCTTCTACTATACCATGCAGCTAACAAATAGTTTAGCACATCCAGAAAAGTATCAGATCCACTCTGAATGAAGTGCCCAGTGACACATAATATATCTACTTGTATGTTTCTGTCAGAAAGCTCTTGAAGACAAATTGACAATTTATTTGCTTTACTTAACAGCCCAGCGATATTTTGATTCAAGATATAGAGATATTTTTTAGAGAAAAACTGAAGCTCATTGTTTAATATCTTCAATATTATTTTTGACATCATAATTTTGAATTAAATTAACACAATTGTTGTCTAGATGTATACTCGTTATAAAATCCGTGAGATCATTAAATATTGCTGTTATTCCGTAATTATTAACGGAACCAGAATATTTTCTAAACATGGTGTAATCATACCTCAACTTTTTGTTTGTGTCAAAAAAATATACATTATTAAGATTCATTATTTCCAAGTAAAGTTGATTGCTGAAAAGTTGTATGCTCGAGTTTAAAATATGCTTACTCTGTCTATATTTATAAGTAGGCACTCAGATTATCACATTTGTATACGAAATCTTCGTCAATTCTCGCCTTAAACAAGCAATGAGGCTAGTAAAGTCTGTGATATTGCAAAAAAATATATATATATTGCAAAGTTCTCTCCTATCATTAGTTACACTACAGAAGTCCGCCATGGTAAATCCTCGTGTCTTGTGTGTCCTGTAAGCCTCGCAACATCTGCTTTATACCACAGTTAGGTGTGAGATGATGACAGTACTCAGATCCTTTGCATAGTGTTTATTCTGCTATTTGTAAAATTTTGTTTGTCTGATCTGTGGTCAAGATGCATAGTTTATTTTTGGTTGATTTCTTACCTACCAGGCACCTATCCTGGAATTACCCTAAGCTCAGGAAAGTAGGGACTGCCATTATCATAATAAATGACATCATCCTTCATTTTGTAACATCGGAATCGAAACCAAAGAGTCAAGTTATAATTACCAACAATATTGATTTTCTTTATGAAATAACGAAAAAAATAGGTCACTCTCTCAAAAGTAATCACTTGGAAACGTAAATCACATAGCATAAAATAAAGATTAACTAGAAATATTGCGATTCATCTGTGCACGTGGTACCGGCGCTATTTTCTTTTCATTAAAGTGACTTCATTTTGACGGCTGTATCGTCCGAAAAATGACCTTCCGCATTGAGTGCCGTACTCTGATTCTGAATCAAATAGGCTATCAATCTATTACATAATTATCATTATACTTCATTTATTACTGCGATAAACGTTTGGCGTCGCCGCGTTGTATATAATATCACAGAATATGAACCAGCAGTGTCTGAGAGTGAATTTATTAGATAATATTTTTTATTACTCACCGAGTACCACAAAAATATTCACATAATTACACCGCATTTTACACAAAATTTTAACACTTAAAACTTAACTAGTCAAATAAAAGATAGTTTCTGACTCAAGTGCTGATCTTCATAGCAATTTCCTTCGGTCGAGTCTAGGTCCTACCGCGTGAATGCAAAGTGTGTAGTGAGCTCGCGTCGCGACTAGGCTGATACTGCTCTGAAATATTTGACACTTCTTCTGCGCTTGGAAAAACCGACAAATGCCAACTTTTCAGAAGATACATAAATCTGATTCGTTTTGAAATTAGGACAAAGTAGTTATGAATATTCGGTTCTTACTTTACATTAAGAAATAACTTTTTTATATATCTTCAATTAAAATCTTAAATTATAAACGCATAGCGTATTTTATTTGATTTCTAAAATATCGCTAGATATGTGTTTTAGACACATAGCTGATTTATTTCATAAAAGTTCATTGTAAATGACGGCTCTATCCAGTTAAATAGAGCATTAAATCTTTCAAAACTCTTAATAATAATATAGCATTAAAAATAATCTAGCATTTCTAATCACTCGTCTGTATTTGTTTCTGTCGTTAGTCAAAGAAATGTGACAATCACTTCTTGCACACAAAAACCTTATCATCTGGACGTTTTGATTCCCTTTAAAAGCCAATTAAGACCAGAACTATGTTTTGAATATAGTTTAATCTTTGTTTTCTTAAAACTGCTACGAAAAATTTAATTAAATGTCGTAATAAATTTGTTTGGCCCAATAGTGTTTAAATCGTTAGCTAAAAATACTGCTGCGCTAACTAAACGTACAATAACTCAATTTTTGTCGATTTTGAGTTATATACATATTCGGAATCAGCGAATCGAGATCTACAATTCTTTCTAAGAGACTTTTCATGAAACCTCCAGGAACCTGAAATTTCAGTAAGCAAAAATACAATAACTATTTCTTTTTAACACATTTACTAATGAAAAATACAATAATCATACTTGTGGTGACATTCACTTTTGACCGTGTTTAGGTACATTACTTGTGATAAGTACAATAACTTTTAGTTGCTTTACTTATGATGTGGGACTTGAATTTTCAATATTTGTTTAATCGTCATTAATACAATATCTTAGACTTATTGTACTTATGGTTGGCGTATAACAACCTTTTACAGCGATAAATATACTCATGCTTCACAAATAAATAGAGTTATTGTATTTATGATGAGTAAACTCATGCAAAATAGAGTTATAATACAATCAAAACAGAATTAACATTACGAGTTATTGTATTTATTATAAGTCAAGACTTTGCAACGGGGGGGTTGTCGGGGTCTAAGGGGAAGTGAAACACGCGACAACTTTTGTCCAGTTGAACGTACGAACGTACAATATAGCTTAGTTCAATTCTTATGCCAATGCATGCCACTAAATTCTACGATTAGTCTTTTGTAGTACAGGTTACACGGTTGTGGAATGCCTTGCCTGTGCCTATCAGACGTGCTCAATCTCTAAGTATTTTCAAAAAACTTATAAAAGCTCACTATCTCCTTATAGATCTTCCTTTCTCTTTATCTCCTACACTTTTATGTCTCCCATTCTATATCTTCCTTCTTATTGCTCTTTATATTTTTGCTGCTGCCTTAAATCGATCTAGTGTGATTATACTGCTAATTGTATGTACAGTATATTATATATAACTATATTAGTATTATATGTAATTACCATTAAATCCGTTACACAATTATTTCTAGTGCACCAAAAAGAACTAGATACCTATTTATAATTTCTTAAGCTCTCTTGTCCATCCAAAGGTTGTCTGTAAGAAATTGCTTTTATAGCGATAAGGCCGCCCATTGTACTATCTAAATGATGTGCATTATGAAACTGACTTTCTTATTTGTGTACAATAAAGAGTTATCTATTTATCTATCTATCTATATCAACCTTATCTTTTGCACTCCCTTTCACCTCACCTTTACTCTTAGCCACATTTCCTTTACCCGGCACGTAATTTACTTCATAATCATACTCGTCTAGAATCAACCGATACTTTAATAGTCTACCAGAAGGATCTTTGATTTTAATTGAATAAATAAACCAAAGTTTTATGATCCGTATATATTTTAAACTTACGACTATATTAATAAGGTGGATAATGCTTGACTGCCCGAACTATAGCAAGCCTTTTCTTTAGTGGGGTATTTTTTTTAGCTTTATTAAAGTTTCTACTGCCAAAAGCCACTGGTTTCCGTCTTGATTACTTAATCAAGACATCCTACATCCTAACGCATACCCCGATGCGTCAGTGTGTAGGATAGAATTAGGATATTGTAAAATAATAAGAAAGCAGAAAATAATTTCTAAGTTAGTTCCTCTGATGCCTGAGAACCGAAGACTTTTCTGGACCACATTACCAGAATCGACCAGAACCCTTCCCAATTTACATCTTTGAAATGAGAACTAAAAAGTACTGATCTCTTTTTACTATCAATCAATGTCATAAGCTTAATATTTTTACGTTCAATTATATTTTATCTTGTTCTTTATTTGTTCATCTTTCAATTGGTACCAGTTTCATGTAGATACGTTCATTGGTTCATAATATACAAGAAAAACAAAGTTCAAAACTTTAAACGCGTTTTTTTCGAAACCGTCAACATCGAGTTATTGTATTCTTAGTTAGCACAGCAGAATTTTTTTAGTGTCCCTGTATTTTCTTTTAAAATATATCCTGTACTGATTATATTTATTTTTGAATTTATTGTCATTATGTATTGAACTGCATATTAATCCCGCATGGCCATCCGCTAGGTGATTGTGGTCAACTATGCAGTCCACCACATTTTCATTTTCCAAGTTAGTAATAATGTTATCCAAGCAAGATAACGAGTTATTACGTATATAAGTAATCGTATCTATCAGTGCTCTAAAATTATAGCTAGTTGGAACATTCATAAAATCAGTCTTCTTATTAGAAACAACCAGAAGATGTATATTAAAATCACCACATATAAAGCATTTCTTATCACATAAGTATTGTTTTTATTAAAACTGAGTGAGTTTGTAACATTATTAAAATTATGAAATACGGGTGTTACTCACGTAATGTTGGTCTATGTGCAAGACTGGCTGCGACTCAGGCGCGACGTATCGCACTCTCTTGATAATGCCTAGACGTATAGGCGAAACCGCGGTCGACTAAATAGACCAACATTACGTGAGTAACACCCGTATTTCATAATTTCAAATAAGTATTCCAATAATTTTTCAAAAATGTTCATAAAAACTTCCAGATTTTGGTCATAAGGACTACGATAACAACAGCAGATTGGTATCCCAGTTTCTATATCTTTAATACCACAAACTTCAAAGGCATTAATTTTGTATAACTTTTGGCAGACAGATAATTCTTCATACTTTCTGTCATTTTGAGCTAGGATCAGTCAGAGAGCCTCCTCTCTTTTTATTAACTCTAAAATTATATGAAGCTAGTTTATAGTTATGGAATTGAAACAACTTGGGCAGAGACTCGCTTAAAAAATGCTCACACAAACATCACTACATAGTATAAAACAAAGTCGCCTTTTCTGTCCCTATGTGCGCTTAAATCTTTAAAACTACGCAACGGATTTTGATGCGGTTTTTTCCAATAGATAGAGTGATTCAAGAGGAAGGTTTTTATGTATAATACATGCATAGAAAGGGGGAATTGTTTTACTCCAAATTTAACGCGTGCGGGCCACGGGCAGTAATGAATAAATCAAACTACTGGATCGATTTTAATCATTTTTTCAGTGAGTGACATAGGCTATTTATTATATACCTGTGCGAATCCGCTGTGTTTTTATATACAACGTTCACAGTTTTTCTGTAGTGTATTTAGTATCAACATTGTACCCGTGCGAAGCCGGGGCGGGTCGCTAGTATATTATATAATGCAAAAAGGTGTGTTGTCCATTAATGTACCGGCTGGCGGAGTGGGTAGTGTACCTGCCTGCGACGCCGAGGTCGTGGGTTCGATTCCGACTTAAGACAAATCTTTGTGTGCATGAACATGGGAGTTTGTCTCTGGGTGTTTCTATGTTATAATAAGTATGTATTTACAAAAGAAAAGTATATTATGTATTAGTAACAGTTATTCTAGTAACCATAGTACAAGCTCTGCTTAGTTTAGGACTAGATGGCGTTGTGTGTTAGTTGTGGAATATTTATTTATTATTATTATTCGTCTCTTTTGTTAGTAATACAACAGACGTTCTGAAGAAAAACGTTTAAAGATACTGGTCCAGTATGTTATTTTCGGGTACGATATCATTAGCAGGGCTTCAAATCTTACTGGTAATGAATCGGACGAAAAAAAATGATTCTGATGGGCCGTTTGAATAAGCAAAACCTCACGAGTGTAGGCTAAAAGCAAAAGTATTTGCTCGTATTTATAAAAAAGGTGAAATATGCGTATGAGAATTTACTACCGACTTTCAACAATTTGTATTGTGAATTAATGTAAACTAATAAAAAAAATATGTTAATTATCTTTGTTTTATTTGTCTATCTCTGAGGTTTTTATTATTATTTATTCGTAATATTGTTGGCCACACGGGATTGTCCATTAGAAATCCCGGGAAGGTCCACATTAATATCAACATTTCGATGCAAGTACATAAAAAACTCTACCTAATTCCGAGCCCTGATCATTAGGCACGAAATAGCGCATTATGACATTGAATTGGGATTCTCACAAAACAGGTGACAGCTGCGTGCTTTATATTTAGATATCGAGAATACGTTTACTAAACATCCCATTTCTTAAAAGAAATAGAAATGAGTATGTTTAGTTATCCCAATCTATATCGACATAAAATTCCCTTTGTTAAAAACTTTTATTCTAAAACAAACGCGAAAGAGTCATTAAAAAATTAAATGATATAATATATAGGCAATATATTATATTATATATATACGTTTAAATTATGTAGTACCTGATTATATGTATTTAATATATTATATTATATTTTATTTATATTATGTAATGGTAATATTTAGTATATTTACATTATATATTATCCTGTTTAAAATATAATTATTAGAATAAACATTAATTAGGATTGTAAATTTATAGATTGTACTTTCTTTTTTTTTAAATTCTAAAGCATCTACCATTATTGTCTCTGCACCTCCTCATGGTTGACTGGTAGAGAATGCCTTAGGCATTAAGTCCGCCATTGTACTTATTGATGTGCATAAAGTTTAAAATAAATAAAATAAAAATAAAATTCTATCTTATAAAAAATCCAAGAAATGTAGATAATCTAGTTTCGTCTATAGGCCGCACTGGACACAAAGACCTACCTTATATCGACAGGTACAAAACTTACTCTTGCCCCATCACTGTGTACTTCTTCTTCTTCGTCGTGTCGATGGCTGAGTCAAATTTTATTTTAACTTGCCATCGTGGTGAAAGGATTAGCCAATTCACTTTGGAGAACTCGTGAATTGCCCACTGTGTACTGCATAGCGATGACGTCAAGCGGCCAATCTCCGACCGCGAACACTGGCAGTGTTTTATCAGCAGGGCTCGGAATTAGGTAGAGTTTTTCATGTACTTACACTGATTTCATACAGCGAAAGAATAAAGTGGATATCCCTCAAATCCCGAGATTAATTTTAAAGAGCAGAAAAAAATCCCATGATTTTTTAAATAAAAAGTTATTTACTTTTTTACACAATTTAAACTACTGCACGCGCGAATATTTTAATTCTCACAAAATTTAAACAGTAATGTCGGAAGCGAACACTTCAAATCTTACTGGTAATGAATCGGACAAGGAAAATGATTCTGATGGGCCGTTTGAATAAGCAAAACCTCACTGCGTATGAGAATTTACTACAGACTTTCAACAATTTTTATTGTGAATTAATGTAAACTAATAAAAAAAAATATGTTAATTATCTTTCTTTTATTTGTCTATCTCTGAGGTTTTTATTATTATTTATTCGTAATATTGTTGACCACACGGGATTGTCCATTAGAAATCCCGGGAAGGTCCACATTAATATCAACATTTCGATGCAAGTACATAAAAAACTCTACCTAATTCCGAGCCCTGTTTATCAGTAAAACTATATTGATCACTGAGATCGATTTTTAATTAAGAGATATTTTTGTTGCTTTTATTAGCGCCAAAGTTTTTGTTGTACAGTTATATGTGTATCAAATGCTACCTATAAACAATAGTGCATGTCATTTTCTTCCTACTACCTACCGTATGTACCGAATTATTCTATTTTTATTTTAACATTCTATTAATCAGTGCCAAGTTTTTGAGAGGCGTTTTTTAGCCTGGTAAAAACCCAGTGTATTTGCATGTACTTAGTGTAACAACAGTTATTGCTAATTCAATGTTATTGTTGCCAAAATAAATTTTAAATCTTAGCTCAGTTATCCCTATTTAAAGTCGATCATATAAGATTATCAAAACAAGATCTTGCCTTACGAAAGCCTACCTTATTTTTATGTAATATAAGTTGTTTTACAAAAAACCATTCTATTCGTCGCGTCCGCCTAAAATCGAATGAAAAATCTTACAGACACATTATAATTAATTATGTTTATGTTATTAAATAATTATGTTTATGATAATATTATCTAATGTTTTGTAATATGTTAAGTATATTTTTATACCGTATGTATTTAGTTTATATACCTTTATTGGGCCACTCTAGTTGCCTGGACGTTTGAGTGGATATTTTATTATAACTATATATAAATATAAGTATATATTATATATATATAAACTTTTTTATTTTTTTTTCGTACATATATTTTTCTTGTGCACAAACAACTACGGCAAATTCTAAAATTATTTCCATCCTAAGGTTGCCTGGCAGAAATCACTATTAGTGATAGGCCGCCCATTGTACTGTTTTCACTAGAAATAAGTTAATATTGTTAACTCCAGGTGTACAATAAAGTGTATAATAAATAAATAAATAAATATATTAGCTACATTAGGCGCAATGCCAAGGACCACCATCATTCCTAAAAAAAAAGATTTAGGTATGTCTACTTTTTGTACATTTAAATCTTTTTAATATTTAAAGATGCGGATTGCCATTGTAAGTTTGAAACTGAATTTACTTTGAACTTTTAGGCTTAAATTATTATCGTTTAACCATTTTTTTTATTGCACTGTATAAGTAGATGATAAGATGTATACATATCGTTATGTGTATACTTATCGCTATTTTAGTGTTATCAATATTAGTTGTTTTGCTCCTCTGGCTCTAATTCTTTCATACAGTCGTTTGGTTAAAATAAATCTTGTTGATGGAGTTGGACAGCGAGACTTTTTATTCGAAGAACGTTTAGGTCTAGTCCGTGGCGAAGCGCCTTGGCAAGGCCATGTATAAAAAAAATCCCTTATGAAGGGTTTTGATTTCTCACAAAAAAAAAAATATAAATTATATTTTTTTTCATCATGATTATCTATCATAATATTTTATATAGTCACTTTTAATTTATTTTTACAAACAATTCAAATTAAATACATACTTTTCTTGCCTTTTTCTGCAAACTTTAGTTTTTCTAAACTTTCTCCCTCCATGGACAATACTAAGAGGTCAGGCGTTCATGTCCCATCAAAGAGCTCAGGTAATTTTTACCCGACTGCGTCAGAAGGAGGGTTATGTTTTTCGAGCGTATGTATGTATGTATGTATGTCTTTTTCTTTGGCACGCCCTACAGCCCAAACGGCTAGACGGATTTTGACAAATGAGGTGTCGTTAAATTTGTCGAAACAGTGATAGTGACATAGGCTATATAAATTTTCAAAATGGCGCCGGCAAATGAAAGAAAAAAGGGGGGTAGGTATGGATTTTCTTTTCATCATAGTAATATGGGTATCAAATAAAAGGGCATGAAAAGACCATTTCAAAAATATATACTTCTAATCACATTTATATTACTGATTAAACACAATTTACCAATTTATATATCAGCACGCTCGCGCGCCCGAAGTGGGTGGAAGTTAGTTTGTATGTTCGCTCACGCTATTCTTCGAAACTGCCGGTCGAATTTGAATAATTGTTTTTGCATTTGATAGTTTAACTCACGATTAAGGCTCATTGATCTCAAAGATATTTGATTTCTACAAATTAATAGATATAAAAAAAACATGTCGGTTAAAAGAACTAAAAAGAGTGAAATAAAAAATAATTATTAAAAAAACAATAGATGTTGCAGGCGGTGACAAACGAAGTTATATAGTAGTAACAAAGTATTGTTTGTCCCCGCCTGCAACGTCATAAAGAATTTAGTTTGACATATTTCATTTGTTGTTAATGAATTTAATGTAGATAGGTTTATCTTTTCAGTTCTTTTTTTTATGCAGTCGGGTTTTTTTTTTACTTTCTTACTTACGCACTTTGGGGGCCCTCGTATGCCGGGGGCCCCGTATAATTGATAGGGCAGATACGGCGGTAGCTTCGCCCCTGGGTCTAGTTATAAACTACTTACTTGAATTACAAACTAAATTACTTTATATATTACAAATTGAATTAAAACTTGCTTAACTAGAATTTGAAGTAGCTTGAATGTACTACCTATACTTATTACATTTAGGGTTCAGAGCTTCTTTGGCCGTAATGGACATCTCAATATATCTTTTATTTTATTTTATTTATTGAGGGATAATAAACAGCTACAGTTTATATTTATTTATAACAATGTTTAGTTGTAAAGGATGTTGACAATATTGCAGCCCAATGCATTATCCTCAGATTGACAACAAAAATAAGCAAATAGTTAAATGACGAATAGAAAGCTACTTATAAATTAAAATTAAAAAATTAAATTTAAGTTGAGTACATTACAATCATAATTAATCACATATCAATGATAACATTAAAATAATAAAATATAAAAATGAATTATAATATATAAAATGCAAAAGGAATAATAAATTAAATTAAAATTAAATCAAATTTAAATACAATATTATTATAATTGTAGACAATACCAATAACTTATTAGATCATAAATCTTCATATTGCCTTATGTTCAGCCTTTAAAATGTTACAGACTTACAGAATGTCAGCAATATATCGCAATTTAAACAGAAATACTTCGGTAGGCCATAACTTGATATCTCAATTTGCCACGATTTAATCAAAAAGACCTCAGCTGGCAATAGCTTGACACTTCAATTTGTCAATTTAAAATTAGTACCTAAAGATAACTTTTAAGTGTATAAGTTGAAATATCAAATAACGAATATTATTATGGGTACTGAGTATAGATAGATAGATAGAGTAATTTTTATTGTACACCAATAATAACAAAGAAAATATGTTGTAAACAATTGTACTTAAAAATTATGTTGCACAATGGGCGGCCTTATCGCTATAAGCAATTTCTTACAGGCAACCTTAGGATGGACAAGTAAGTAAATAAGCAAAGTTACAGTTGTTGGTGCGTTAGTTAAAAGTAATGATAATGACAGTTGAAATTATAAAATATAAAGAATACAGAAATAAACTACGTATAGTGTCTTAACCCTAATATATATATATGCCCTTATATATACCTAAATATATAAATTATATACTATAGGTATACATACATACAATATGATAATATAAATATTATCTAATAGTCAGGACAAAATATAAACTATTATCACAATATTACTAAGAATAAGAAAGAATTGCTTAAAATGACATGAAATGCTCATTGACCATTTTTTTAAATATACCTAGGCAGTGCAGAGTATACTCAGTACCCAAAATAATAAATAAATAAGTAAATAAATATTTCACAACTCACACACAACGCCATCTAGTCCCAAACTAAGCAGAGCTTGTAATATGGGTACTAGAATAACTGATACTAATACATAATATATACTTTTCTTTTGTAAATACATACATATTATACATAGAAACCACCCAGACTAAGACAAACCCCCATGTTCATGCACACAAAGATTTGTCTTAAGTGGGAATCGAACCCACGACCTCGATACAATTAGGTTGGTATAACAAAATATCAATGTTCGATCACAAAAACATGTGAATTGTTAATTTGACATGAGGTTTTGTTAAGTAAGACACGTCAAAATGCGAGATATCAACATGCTACCAAAATCGATTGCTCCAAAAATTATGCATATTTAAAATTGTTTTTTTTATATATAAACTCGTGATGCGTAGGTTCTAATAAGCCAATAAAAAAACATAGAAGTCGACATGTCAATGTGCTCACGCCAGCTACGGATTTATAAGGCTATATTATCATCCTTAACGCGTGAGCACGAGCAGAGAGTGTTCACACGCGTAGCCTCGGACACGAAGACGGTGATAACGCCGCCGCGTGCCGTTGGGCAACACACAGGGGGAGGGGGGCGTGCCGTTGGAGACAGAGACGGAAGGGGAGCCCCCCTTCCGTAATGCAAGCCGGTTGCCTTACAGGCAATTTTAAGCTTTTATGCGGTTTCCTTAGAGTTTATTATTACTTTATGACCCCCTCTGCCGTACCCTTTTCTCTGGGCGTAGACAGAGAAACCAATAGACCAAATCACACATACCGTCTCTTTCCCTCATGCATGAAAAGGCGCTATGAAAATCTTTCAAGTTAGAAAGGTAAATACGATGATATTTTCTGTCCCTATCGTTGTAACGGGTTGGCACCAAGAAAATTTGACAGCTTGGTGCTAAACATTAAAGTATTTTGGCATTTTTACCTAAAAACATACTGAAAACATATTGAAATTTGTGTTTTCGTGTCGTTGTATTGCTATTAGTGTTTACGAAACTATTAACAATGGTCCAATGCTCCGTTATTATAACGTGTTAAAACCGACCCGAGTAAGGACAAAGTGGTATTACATTTCACAGGTAAAATAATTCAATTAATTTTGTTTTAGAAACTTAAGTCAAGTAGTGATATGTACCTAAATATAAATAAATATATATGAAATGTAAATAAAGTTGTCTTTAACTAAGGTTTAAAGCATATATAAACATAAAAAAATCAAATATTCAAGTATAACCTCAAATCGTTGGGGTTGTCATACTCAGCAAAATTGATACCACCTATTGCTAACAAAAATTATGTAGGTACATAGTTACATAATTTTTGTTAGCTAAAATTTATTCAAAAAAAAGGACGACATTAACAGAAGATAAATTATCTCAGGGTGTTATTACATTTAATTTTATCTCATATTCTTGTCGAATTTATTTAATTGAACGTAAAAATCACGATTTTGTTCGTGATTATTTGATCGTCTCATTTCTTTGAACAGCATACATTGGACAAAGAATTTTGATAAATTAATGCAGTACTACCTTTAATGTTCTAATAACATTTTATTAAATGTAAACTTAATTTATGATCAAAAAACTGAATTGGGCATCAGCTATTATGCCGAATTAATAGCATCCTGTATGGTTATGGCATTAGGTAATCCGTGGCATCAATCATAAGGATCAAATCTATCTAACAATATGGCAGTTTTAATGCAAAGAAAAAAAAATAATCAGGCAAATCTTCCAAAATACCAATAAATTCAATTTTTTATATTCACTATTACTTTTGTTTTAATTTGTACTTGTTTTAAAGTATACGGTTGTGTTTCTCAATAAAATTGAGAATTACTTTCAAATAACACATACTCGCCTTTTTTAACCGACTTCAAAAAAAAAAAGAGGTTCTGTATTCGATCCGTATGTATGTATGTATGTCACCTTTTTATGTTCGCGATTTTCTCGGAAACTACTGATCCGATTTGAATGCGGTTTTCGGTATTTTAATCTTTGTGTTTCAAGGAAGGTTTTAGTATATAATTTATCAGAATCTGATGAAGATCTTTGGAGACAGGCAACGGAACTCTTCAAAAACGAATAGCTAATGAACCACGTTTTGTGCAATCGTGTATCTATGTATTGTTTTCACCACTACATAACATAACATCATGCCTGTGTATGCTTTGAAGGGTAAGCAGAGACAGCCTACTTACCTACCCTTAAAGTACCGAAAGCTCTGCTTAGGTTTGGACGGGGCTTACGTTTCAGCACATTTGTTATTATCGTAGTGATTACTTATGATCATGAAGATCTCAGAAAGAATTTTTTGATTATTTTGATTGTTTCTATTGTGTTTCATGCGTAATGATGCCTTAGTATTTCTTCCTAACCCCATCGTTAAATCTAAAAAACTAAGACACTAAAAAGCTTGAAATAAAAAAATAAAATAAAAAAAACTAATTAAAAAAAAAAAAACAAAACTAATTAAAAAAAAGAATATTCTTAACTCGAGCGTATTCTAAATATTATAATTATGTACTAATTTTTTTCAAAGAAAAAGGAACCGCCTTCAAAAACTCTAAAGTAAAAAATAAAATATTCGCTAAACTTTGCTTACCTTTATATTAATTTGTTTAAAACAATAAACCCAAATAATTATGTAATACCAATTAATTATATTTTTTTGAAGTCGGCGCCAAATTACAAAATCAAATACCAATTCAATTGGTATTTGATTTTGTGATTTTTCAACAATTATTTCGGTAAATACGGTTTTAATTGGTATTTGATTTTGTAATTTGGCGCCGACTTCAAAAAAATATAATTAATTGGTATTACATAATTATTTGGGTTTATTGTTTTAAACAAATTAATATAATGGATGTTATGTTGGTACAGTCGGCTCCTTTTATATAATATTGACAGTAACAGTGTAGAGACTTCATCTTCGTAGGACGTGTTTTACGTGAAATTGCTATTAAAAGATCAACACTTTAGTCAGAAACTATCTTTTATTTTACTTGTCCAGTTTTAAGTGTTAATTGATGTGTAAAATGTGGTTGTGTGTGATTATTTTTGTGAGTCTCGGTGAGTAATAATACTTATTAATAGATTATTTTAGAAATGATGACATATTAAAGCTAAAAAACTTGTTTGAGAGTGTTCGAGATCTCTCCATTCTAAGAAGCAGAACGACGCAGGGGGCGGTGCGGGCGCTGAGGGCCCGCGCCGCCCCCTGCGGCCCTGGGGCTCGCGCAACAGCTTCGCGGACCACGGCGGGTGTACCTGAGGACGCGGGGGACGGGGAGCGCGCGGTGGGGCTGCGGGCGCTGCGGACGGCGCGAGGCGGCGAGAACACAACTCCTTCGGCGGTGCCGCCGAACGACCGCGATTAGGCCCTCTTAATTCTCGACACGAAACCTATTGTACGCGTCCCCTAGCTTCATGCCGTAGTCGTTATTGTCACTTATAATTTGTACAATATAATAATAATAAACTTTATTGCACACCAAGTAAAAAAATAAACAGAAGAATATGTAAATAAAAAAAAAGTACAAATGGCGGTCTTATCGCTGCAAAGGCAATCTCTTACAGACAACCATTGGATGGAAATGTAAGAAAGAGACACGAAAGGGAAGTTAAAGGTGTACTAGCATGAAGTTTGAATGAAGAAGAAATGAATAAATACATTAAAAAACTACTTCTAACAAATAAATATTAGTGTACCTAACTATAGGTACAATAAAATATTATAAAAAATAAAACATACTAATTACATGCAAGGGCTACATATAAATACATAAATACAATAAAAGTACAAATATATATATATATATATATATATATATATATAAATATACATAAATACCTTTATTATGTTTAGGGACAGAAGACGGTATATTAATAATGAAAGATTGAGGAATGCGATGAAAGCAGCATAACAAGTATGATATTTTATAAAGTGAGATAGTGTTCCTTCACTAAAGATTTAATTTAATATACATCATTAGCAACAGTCAGACAGACAAATAATTGAACCCTCAAGAAAACCCTGAGCTATCGACAGAGAGCGCTAAATAAAGCTTGTTAATTTGATTTTGATTTTAGTGTATAGTTTAACTTAATTATTTCTAAGCATTTATGTTAATTCTATTAAGATTATCAATTATAAGTACATCCCTATAAACGCACTGTGGCAACACTTTAACTAAATGTCACTTCTTAGTACCTCTCTCTTGACCTGTGACTTCCTGTAAATGGTTTATGCGTAATATACTTAGCCTTAATATAATCAATTGTGTCTGTAAATCTGCATAATATCTAGTTGTTAATCATGGGCGCCGGCTGGGAGGTGCCAGGAGATGCACTTGCACCCCTTGGGAATCTCAGGATCATCAGGAGTTATTGAAATAAAAAACTACTGAGGTGTCAAGGGACATCCGGATGGAACGAAGTTCCTTTCGATTAATTAGTAAAGAAATTTTTATTTTTCTATTATTAACATTTTTTTTCTTTATAGTCTATAAGCGAGAAAGAGAGACAGACACAGATAAATGAGCACGCCGTGCGGTGTGCGCATTTTTCTCTGTGTGTCTGATGATGTAGCACCGTAGCTGTAACGTAGCATGTAATTACTACGCCGCTACGAGAATTGCTACGAAATGTGTCGTTACATTTTTTCCGTCTAGCCCCCTTTCGAACGCGCGATAAGGAACTTCGTTCCAAAATCCGTCTGTTGGAAATCATTTTTTTATTCACAATAATTAGTAGGCAGTAATTACACAATTCTCATTTAAAAAGCAACTACAGCCGGCGGGGTTTTTGACCGAACTTATTAATGACGTTTTCTAAAGTCAAAGTCAAAGTTTCTTTATTTGTTGAACAGGGTAAAAAACAGATGTATTAACATTAAGGGCCCCATACACGGTAAGATTTATCTGTACGATCCGTCGCGTCAAACCGATCGAAACGACGAATCGATGGTGTATGTCAAGATCGTTAACGATTTACTTAATCGAAGACGATGTCGGAAATCGCAACAAAAACCCATGCAATCATGAATATCGTAACGATGAACGTAGGTAGATTAGGTACGTGGGTTCCGTCATTCTCATATAATTGTGCCAATCTTCTGGATGGAACCTTAATTCCTTTAAAAGATTTACATGTGAATACTGATTTCGCTTTAATAGCCATTTCTTAACCCACATTCTTCTAGGCTTTCTTTTTTTCTTTTGAATCCGAATCAACGCTACTGCCACATAGGTTAGGAAAAGAAGTTCATTTTCCATTTTATGGGGCACGTATTTAATTATTTGAACACGTCTTTATCCTTCAGCTTCAAACAAGTAAATGATCGATCGTTACGACCTGTCGTTTCGTGTATGAGCGACATTTTTGATGCGATCAATCGTCACGATATTCATCAGATCGATCGTATAGACCGTATATGGGGCCCTTTAGATAGTTACAGCATGTTCTGTCAATTCGGACGTTCAAATTCAACATAATATCCATATATCTATTAATAATTATAGATACAACACAGAACAATTTAAAATAAGAAAAAATAAAATATAAAATTATCAAGCTTACTAAATATTACAAAATACAATCAAATATTAAACAACCATGGAAGAACTACTATTATATTGTATCAATACGTCGTTACCGTTGTCAAGGAAAGATCTGTGCAAGTTTGCTCCGTAAATATATTTGAATAATCTGTGTTAAAAGTTGTTACCTAAAGTTGTGTGTATGTGCTTCGTAAAGCTGTTACAGTGACGATTCTAGTGGTGAAATCGGAATTCAAATCCAACAAGTAACAACAGAGAAATAAGCAAAAACATTTTAAAATAAATCTGTAACCGTCTCGAACCCTGACCTCCGCAACTCGCGCGCCGGCCGCTGCTGTTAGTGAGTCATCACCATTGAGCTAGCAACCGCTCAACGCTGTGTGCGGCATTGGAATATCAACCTATTGCGGACCGCGCAAGGATGACATCTAGGAAAGCTCCGTGCGCGGGCTGCCGCGGTGAAGTGAGCGAAGACGGCCCGTATATGAAATGCGCTAAATGTAAGCAGATTTTTGATATTGTTTGTGCCAACTTTCCGGCCGATTTGTTTAACTCGTTATCGGTGGAATTTAAAATGTCTTGGATCTGTGTGGAATGTCGTAGTAAACAACCAAAACGAGATAATTCACTTACTCCAGTGCGACAACACCCTGCGCATGACTTAACTACTGCGAGTGACTCCCTCGACATCTCTATGCAGACTCCTGATAAGGTGACTGTGCGTACTAAGCCAAGATGCGCTCAAGTCGCGCAATCTGATAATGAAAAGAAGAACACAGGCGGAAATATTTCGATGAGCAATTTGAAGGATTCAGTAGTGCGCGAATTAAAAAACCTGCAAGTCGATTTTGAAGCACAGCTGGTCAGCAAGATCAATAAACTGCTTATAGAACAATTTTTGGCATTTAAAAACGAATTCATGGATAAGATCAATCTGATTACGAATAAGGTTTTTGAATTAGAAGAACACTACAGAACAAGCATTAATAAGTTTAGCGAAGCAGCGCCAACACCTAAAAACTCGACGTCTACCAATATCATAAGATGTCCAACGCCTACTTCAAAAAATAAGCCACCTAAACGTAAACCTCAACCTAACACTAAGTCTCTCGAAGTGGATACATACCAGTCTGCCACTACTGTCCCCAGCACAACTGAAGTCTCAACTGAGGCTTCTGTCAGCAGTGCTCACAAGGTTGTTCAAGAAGAATCTGCGGCATCGGTCTCTACTTTAAATAGCCATGACTGCGAAGGCTCAGGCGATAACGGGAAATGGGAATTAGTTAGGCGCAAACGATCACGACCCTCACTTCCCGGAGTACTAAGAGGTACTGCTGCGCCTGGCTCTACAATGCTTTTAGCTGCTGAGAGGCGACGATTCTTGCACTTATATTACGTGCAAGAAGGCACAACAGCAGAGCAAGTACAACAACATCTCAACGCAATATGTGGCACCGACGAATGCACCGTTGAAAAGCTTAAATCTCGTGGGCACTACGCATCTTTTAAGCTTGGAGCCCCCTTGAAACATGCAGATAATATAATGTCATCTGGTAACTGGGCAGAGGACATTTGCGTTAAGCCTTGGCGGCAGAATTTTCGTGCAAGAGACTCTCAAGTATCGTCCGCGTTTCCATAAGATAAATATCGGCTATCAAAATGTTCGTGGATTAAAATCGAAGACTAATATCTTTCTTAACAATGTTACGCAAAGTGAATGTGACATCATAGCAGTAACGGAGACCTTTCTTACGAGCTCCGTGTCTGACAGTGAACTTTTTCCGCCAGGCTTTCATGTGGTTCGTAAAGATAGAGCAGGTGACCGTGGATGGGGCGGAGTACTGCTCGCGTTTCGCAATTATTATCATGTAAAATCAGTTACGGACATTGTTAGTATGACTGATGACAAAGAATTAATATTCGCTATAGTGACTTATAAAAATGTAAAAATCTTATGTTGTATCGTATATCTGCCTCCTAACTATAAGGATGAGCAATATTTGAATGTCTTGACATGTATAGAAAACGTTATTTGTACTTACCCTGACATGAATGTTCTAATCCTAGGCGACTTTAATTTAAACTCTTGTAGTGCCAATGTAAAAACAAGTTTTGATTTTTTTTGTGAATTTTGTTCGCTGAAGCAATATAACACAATTTTTAATAATCATGGTGGTATGCTTGATCTCGTGCTGGGCAATTTTGAAGCCGATCGGATAGTAGTATCTCGCAGCAATGACCCACTAGTTAATATTGACCAGTACCATCCAATGCTCGATATAACTATAACGTTGCCATGCAATGGAATAACATTTATAGCCTCATCTCCACAACAAGAGATACCTCACAAGGAAACCAACCCAGATTGGAACTGGCGCAAGGCAGATTTTCAGGGATTGTATAGCGCTTTGACCGAATTAGACTGGTCAGACTTGTCAACCATAAGCGATATCAACAGTGCTGTTCAGTTGTTTTATGATAGGCTATATGAAAACATAAATTTATTTGTACCTTCTAAAACCCAATTAGCCCATAGACACCGGTATGTATATCCAAAATGGTACACTGCTGAAATAATAAAAAATATACAATCCAAACACTTCCATCATAAGAGATTCAAAGAAGAGGGCAAAGAATTCAATAAAGCCATGTTTATATATTATAGAGACAAAGTAAAAAAGCTGATTAATTATGAATATCGAAAATATATGACAGTACTGCAAAATAAAATCATTGACGACCCGGTGCAGTTTTGGAAATATGTCAAGGAGAAAAAAAAGGATAGAAGGTATGTGGATACGTATATATTTGAAGATAATGAGGTGAAGCATCAGGCCGCAGCCGACGCCTTTGCCAAATATTTTTCATCAGTGTTCCATGCTGATATACCTGCGCTGAACCCGGATATGGCTACTAAAGCTGCTGATAATTACCGGGATGCAACTTCCGTTTCGATCGTAGCAGTTGATGGGATCGATCTCAGAAAGGCAGTAAGGCGCCTCAAGCCGCGATCGTCTGGTGGACCTGATAACATACCTGTATTTCTTGTTAAGGATTGTGTGGCAGTTCTCAGACAGCCTTTACTACACCTCTACAATCTCTCACTAACTCAGATGATATATCCTGAAAGTTGGAAGTTATCCAGAGTAACCCCCGTATCTAAAGGAGAAGGAGGCACGGATGTTTCTTCTTTCAGACCTATTGCAATCCTATCTGTTTTTGCTAAAATCTTTGAAGCAATTCTGAGTGATCGCATCAACAGCCAAATTTGCCATCAATTACATAATAGTCAACACGGGTTTCGCAGCGCTCGCTCTACCACCACTAACTTGATAGCGCATGTAGACTATGTATTCTCGCAAATGGATAGGCGTAAGCAGGTAGATGCGGCGTACTTTGACTTTCGTAAGGCCTTTGATTTGGTAGATAATGATAAACTGCTGGAAAAGTTGGCCATCATTGGCTTTACGCCAAAGCTTCTCAATTTTTTTTCCAGTTACCTAGGTAATCGTCGTCAATTTGTTAGGTTAAGTGGATACGATTCTGGGGACTACTTTACAAGGTCCGGAGTAAGTCAGGGCAGTACATTGGGGCCGTTACTATTTGTAATATTTATCAACGACTTACCGGAAGTTGTGCTGACCTCGGAATGTCTCCTCTTTGCGGATGATCTAAAGCTAAGCTTGGGAATAGAAACTGAAATTGACGCAATAGCATTGCAAAGAGATATCCATGCAGTATCCGTATGGAGTCAAGACAACAACCTTCCCTTCAATAATCAGAAGTGTAAAGTTATATCGTTCTCTCGTAAATTGGAACCTATGATTATTAATTATAAATTGACTGACGCTCCTATAGATAGAGTCTATGAGATTAGGGATTTAGGTATAATATTAGATAACAAATTAGACTTCCACACTCACATAACCAAAATGTGCAAGTCAGCGCACAAAACTTTAGGTTTTGTCATGAGGACTGCATCGCAATTTGATAGTATAAGGGTAGCAAAAGTTTTGTACAATGCTTATGTGCGCAGCAAACTCGAGTATGGTGGTATTATTTGGAATCCTTATGAGGAAAAATACGCTCTAATGATAGAAAAGATTCAAAGGAAATTTTCTCGATGGACATACAAGAAAGAGTACGGATACTATCCCTACCTTTATCCTTCTATATTCGTTTCGGGTATGGTGGACATGGATACGTTGAGGTTAAGAAGGTCTATGTCCCAAATAGGGCATTACCTTTCAATAATTCGTAACAAAATCGATAGTCCTCAAATAGTAGAGCGAGTCCGTATCTTGGTCCCAGGGAACATATCGGCGGATTCGGAAGGTCGGCAGGTAGCGCCGCGCCGCCGCCCTCGCTTGCTGGAGGCGCCCGTCGCGCGCACCGAGCGGGGCCGGCACGCACCCACCAACCGCGCACTCCGTACTATCGGGGACACGCTTGCCCAGCACCACGAACTTGATTTATTTGCCGATGGATTAGGACATTTGTTAAATCAATTTTATATTTGTTTAAATGACAAAAATTAGGAAAAATTTATATTTATTTATACTATTAGACATATTATTATTTTGACATGATTATTATTATTTAAGTAAAATAAGTTTTCAATTTTTATTTGTTATTCCTGACTTTATAATGCTTATATTTTTTCTTAATTTTATCATTTAGATCTACTGTTATTATTATTTTATTTTATCGACAAATTATATTCTATGATGAAAATTTTATTGTAAAAGAGCTTGTAAATAATTTAATTCTATATATGTAATTTTGTATTTAATATTGTCATAAAATTAATCTTGTGAGCGTTTTGGATGCAACATCTGTTAGCTTGTAAGATGGAATTAATAAATAAATAAATAAATAAATAAATAAATCATTTAAAAAATTCTTCAACACTATAGTAGATTTTATTGCACATATCTTTCATCAACTTACTTCTAAATTCATAATATAAACTTCTATAAAGTTATCTTTATTGTCCTTGGTTTTCTGCCTCGGTGGACACGTAACAAGCATATTCCGGACAGTCGAACAATCATATACGGCAAAGATTGTAAGAAAACTAAAATCTGCACCACCTGGAAATTAATTCTGCCGGCGCCCATGTTGTTAATGTATTATATTATTTATTACTAGCTGACCCGGCGAACTTCGTACCGCCTTAGCGTAAATTTGATGCACTACTTTATTTTGTATAGCTGACATATCTTATGTATGCGTACCTATTCAATTTGAACTGGAATCTATAATATCCCCCATATAAAAATGAATACTTTTTTGCCGTAACAACCTTGTACAGAGTATTAGAAAACTAGAAAAAAAATATCAGCCAAATCGGTCAAGCAGTTTTCATGCCAAGTCGTGACAACGGAAAACGGGTTTCATTTTTATGTATTTATAGATAATCAAAAATATAAAAATAGATACGGTTCTATCTTAACAATTGACAACATTTCATTTTTTTAACATATATAAATTATTATTTTAATTGAAACTAGATGTAAAATAAACGGACCCGTATTTTTTCTTTTTGCGAAATTTTATTATTTTCATTAATTATTTTATTTTTGAAAGTAAGTGCATTCTAAATAGACGTAAGCGCCAAATGACGTCACATATACGGTGGAATAATGATATGCCTTTGCTTATTTTTTTTTTTTGAAGTGACATATGTCATATATTAATTGTCATACTTGTTTACAACTTTGTTTGTTTACATTTATTTTCTTGCATAAAAATCGTATTATTCTCTCTATTCTGCTCTTCATTCATCAACCATGAAGGTATCAGATGGATTTCAAGCTGCTGATAGCAAGAATTTGCCAAAAGTTAACTACGTTATGCTTTTGGAATATATGGTAGAAAACGACTGCTACAATGCCGCCGAAACGCGTAGTGCCAAAGCATTATTAGCTTCCAGGGATGTTTACGTAGACACAGCTGTAGGATATGTGTGGAAGTAAAGCGTGATACTAACTCGTGCACCATTAAATGTAGGGTGACACCTGAACTTAAAGTGAGAGCCAAGTTGTACATGGTAACTGCTGAAATTGACGAGTCTAAGGAAAATATAATTTCTGTTCAGTGTCATGATTATACTGCGTCTTCAGGAGGGTGCAAACACGCAATCTGCTTTGCCATGTGGCTGATAAATCTGTCAGATGAACCTTCTGTCACATCTACTGCGTGTTATTGGGGTAAACCAAGACAAGCTAGTGCTGGTGATCAGAAGATTATTTTAGCAAAAATATAGGCAAAAGGAAAATTACCCCTGACAATGTAAATGTTAATAATAAGTTTATCCATGTTTACTGAAGAGTGCAACAGGCAGAAGATGAGAACATGAAATGAAGTACTGTGGTAACCGTCAACCTACTTTGAACTTAATGCTGCAGTTTGTACACATCCAACAAGACAATACTTACCTAGTTTTATATGATTCTGCCAGGAAAAGCTCAGTGAAGAAGTTATTAACAGTGTTGCTAAAGCTACAACAAAACAAGTGGATTCCGAACTATGGCATTCAATGCGTCAAGGTTGAGTGACAGGGTCTAGAATACATGAAGCTGTCCCTTGCGAAACAGAACAAGGTGTATTAGTGCAAAGCATTTTAGGTGGTTACAAGGTGCCTTAAACAAAAGCCATAAGACGGAGTAAAACATTAAAAAAACTCATCATTAATATTTTAGAAAAAGATTTTGGAGTTATTGAAAGCACAGGTCTAATTCTTATACCCCCTATTATTGGTGTTTCACCAGATGGGCTTTGTGCAGACTTTGTTATAGAAATATAATGCCCTATTAGCAAAAACACTATCAAAAATTTCATCAAGGATGGCAAACTTTGTAAAGCTCAAATAATGGTACAAATGCATGCAGCAAACAAACCTATGGTCTTATTTTGTATTGCTGATCCAGATTATGAAAAGAACAAGCTAATCCACAAATACTAGGTTGAGTATGATAAAGATTAAACAGCAAAGATTCTGCAAGAAGCTGAACATTTTTGGAAGCAATTTATATTTGAAAATATTTTAGAAAGTGCTAAATAAATTTTGATTATTTATTTATGTTTTTTTTGTGTTCTATAATGAATACAATTGTATTTTCGTTATACAGTGTATGTGTAGCTATGTAACTGCTTCGCTCACACATGTCATAACTTTTTCTCTCATGTTAAAAACAAATAAATACTTTTATTAATACTTATTTTTGGGTGATATGGGGTTGATGTTATGTTATATTACATGTGTGTTAGTTTTTATAAACAAAATATGAAACAGCAATCATAAATAAAAAGATACTTGTATAATATTATAAATAATTTATTTTCACATGGCCCAGGTCTTGTCCACATCTAAACATTACTGATGAGAACATAAAAGTAAATAAAATTATTTTAATAACATTATATCATTAAACTAACTGATCCCCAAGGTTTTACTTTTCCAGTCCCGTTTCTGAAATGTTCCCAGTTTTTGCTACTTATTTCATTACTACTGCGTTCCTTTAAGTTGTAGTGTAATGTTATGTAGTCTATAGCTTCTTTACACACATAGTTCTTTATGTGTTTATAGTTGTTTCGAACAAACTACATCCAGTGCATTACACTTTTCTTTCTTGTTTGAGTTGGCGTCTTTAGATTTGTTTTTACATGTTCGTACAAAATAATATTTTAAATCCATCGTAGGTGTATACTCCTCACTTGGATTCAGTTCGATTTAGGAAGAATTTATAGTTGCAATCAATAAATATTGCTTATATTTTCATTATTGCGAAATATGTGTTTATCGTTAGTTGACAGGCAACTGACAATACTGACATTACAACTGTCATTTTCGATTACTCTTCATTCTGTCGTAGCATGGGCAAAGGTAATAGTTTATTAAGCCGTATATGTGACGTCACGACGCATTTTTTCGTTTTCATTTTTTTTCTCCAAAACTACTGATCCAAAAAAATTAAAAAAAATGTTTTTGTACTCCGGATAGGATAATAAAGAAACGGTATTTTTGTTTTAGACACTTTCAAATTTTGAAATGTTGTCAAAAGTGTATTTGGACATATGTGCGTTTTCTTTGGATTCCTCAAGACGACCTGTAATTTTCGGCTGTACCCTTCCACAACCCTTGCTGTGGTGGTCACACCACCTCAACTAATTCCCTATTGTTTTAAATATTTGTACGCCGGAAACGGTAGAGTATTGTGGACTTGCCAAACACTAACATCTTGCAACTACAATATTCTAACAAATAAACATAATTATTATTATATTATTATTGTTAATCTCAGACACTGCTGGTTCGAATTGAAAATATCTTTGTGGTAGATTTTTGCTATTTTATCACGGTACCTACAACCCTTAAGTTCTTTAATAGATCTGAAAGAGCCTGATCATTATATCTATCTATACTTTTGATTGTCCGCCCGACTCTTCTTCGTCGTGTCGATGGCTGAGTCAAATTTTATTTCGACTTGCCATTGTGGTGAAAGGATTAGCCAATTCGCTTTGAAGAACACGCGAATTGCCCAGGGTGCGCCGGACGTAGGGAATCGTTGTGTACGTCACTCGGGGAGGCTCCTTTCATGCGCTAACGGATTCATCAACGCAGAGCCTAAGCCGCTGTGCCAGAATCTTGAAATATTGCACAAAGGTTCTTTACATGACGTAGGCGCGCACTAAGAAGGGATTTTTGGGAATTCCGTCCCTAAGGAGGTATTAATTCGAGTCGACGGCAAGCGACAGTATAATGGCTTAAGTGCTAGACTTTATAATAAAGCCCAAAAAAAGTTAAATATCTACTCCCTGACTAAATGTGAAGTAAAACGTATACTGAATTCCTGGCTGCTCACATTAACGTATGGTGACACCGAGGACATTCTAAGCACTGCACAGTAGAATGAGATAGGCTCCCACATACTACATACACACACACACACGCACGCACGCGCACACACACACATTCATACTTTTAAATTTTACCATTAAAGTACAAAATATGTAATAAGAAAAAAATACAAGTAGTAATTGTTCGCCCACTGCACGTACCAATATTGTTTGTAACCGTATTAAGACATTTAAAATGGATACCCTTTCCTAAGATACAGACAGGTTGCCTGCCTAGTTTAGGAAAGGGAGTTCTGTGATTCCTTTTATTAAAGCTGTACTGGTTTCTTTATAACTATAATTATAATAAGACAACTCTGTATGCCATGTACAATCTACTTTTGGAAATAAAATTATTATTATTATAAAGTAAAATTTTGTTGACTTGCTATCGTGGTGAATGAAAGGATTAGCCAATCTGCTAGGTGAGATCTTGCAGATTGCCCAGGGTGCGCCGGACGTAAAGAGAATATTTGTACGTCTCTCGGGGAGGCTCCTTTCATGCACCCTAAGGAGGTAAAATTAGGGTTGTATGGAACTCGGTCATTTTCCAAGTTTTATGGCAAACAATTTTGTTTACTTGATCTTCAATATTAATACAGGAAAAATATCTACAAAAATTATTGTGATTCACCGATCAGTTACAAGAGTACAACTATTTTATGTTTATTTCTCAGGAAATGGAAAAAGAATACAAAACCAGTTTTTTTTTAATTGACGCCCGCACTGTGTCACGGGGGATTTTCTCACACAGTTAGAACAAATCTTTGCGATACACACAAAGATTTGTCTCATGTGGGGATCGAACCCACAACACCAGCGCAGTTGAAAGCGGCGAGGCGACCATTTTAACCACTACGCCAACCGTGCACTCAACACTTTTTTTTTTAAATTTTAGGTTATTCAACAATAGCCCCAACTATGTCCTCGGATGCAAATATAACAGTTAGTAACAATTATGAGATTGAAGATTTCTCATTTCATCGATGGAAGAGGCAGACAAATGGGTAAGATTTTTTTAAACAACGTATTAAGACGCTTACCGTGAGGTCACGGGTTCGATGCCTGGGTCAGGAAAAAAAAAAGAGATTTTAAAGCACGGAGTTTTATTGTACCCGGTGGATGGCGAAAGGGTTAACCTTATTCCATGGAACTTAAACATTTTTTTTTATTGATAAGGAATCAATTATTAAAATTATGATATCTTATTTACATTACAATCTATATAGCCTATCAAGTCTAATAAGTAATATTATGTTAACCTAAATTGCTACGTAATAATATAATCTAAGAATGTGTGCATTAACACTTTACTAAGTTTTTGTTAAGGGGAAGTCACTTTGTTCATGTGTTCTTTATAACGAAACTTATCGCACTAATTTATTTGTCACTTATCACTACACTAACTCGAAAGGTTTGGTTCGTTTTAGTTTTTTCACTAGTTCCGTGTTATCAAGGAGCCGGATTACCTCGATGTTGACGTGATGATGAAGTCTTCGTTCGTGAGCTTCTGCATGTTTTTGTATGACCCTGTCCACAACGTATATTTTACTTAAACATAACATAAAATATTGTCCATGTGATGGTAAATGGTAGTGACCATCCGTGAAGATCAATAGTCCACAAAAGCAGTAGACTGCAGATGCGTCACTCCATCCTAGGACTACAATAAAATGCCTCGTGTTCCAGTCATTTCAGTGCGTGATCTCACATAGCAGCGTCTGCACTACTATTTGGCGGCAGGTTAAAGGTGAGACAGTGGTGTTGCTGTTACACTGATAACACTGGTCAACAAAAGTCCTGTTTCCTTTATTTTTTTTCTCTTATTAGGTATTTCTATGGCCCTGATTATAAAACATATACTAGGCTATTGCTAACAGCTTTATTTTTTTAAATATACAGTTTTATTGTTATGACAAGAAAAAACAGAAAATTAATACATTATGGAAACAAATTTTGTTTTTAAATACAAAGAAATGATCTTTTACGAGATTTCCTGGAATGGTCGGCTTTAGGTAGATCTCGTTGCAAACTCCAGCAGTAATCTGCCATCATATGTGAGTCCCACCGACCCTGATATCGCTCTTCCATTGTCCGAAGATCCTGATTGAATCTTTCACCCTGCTCTTCACTGAATTCGCCCAGATTTTGTGGAAATCGGTCTATATGGATAGCATAGACTCAACAAAAAATTAACAAAACATTTCAATTTGTTGATTAGTGTAATCAATCGTATTAAAACGTGAGGTGAAGACATTATTATTGAGAATACGGGTTACTCATGTTATTTTAGCCGCGTGTCGTCGCTGTCGTGCGACGTTTAATCGCCCAGTTAATGAATCTACGTACTAGATTCGAAACTAGTCGGCATAATCCGGCTAAAATAACGTGAGCAACCCGTATTCTCAATAATAATGATAATGAATCTATTTTTTTCCTTATTACAAAAATTTCTACACCGATTGTGATGCACCTTGCACTATATCAGGCTGGAGAATCAGAGTTGAAAGTACAATTAAAGTTTCAACTCTATGCCATTAACCTTTAAAGAGTTAGATTCTGCGGAGACAATCCTGGATAAACCACCAACAATTTATTTAGATATTAATATTGCATGGTCATCGGCATATATACTATATAATATATAGTATATATGCCGATGACCATCATTTGGAACGACAGTGACACAACTGCAATTTTGAAAATTTTACACTACGCCATTATTAAGATTTTTTCTATTTCAACAACGTCTTTTTGTTCTCTAACGGGCTTTTTTAGAACCTACAAATATGTCGTTTTCACTTCTAACGTAGATTATTAACGTGATCGTTGTGGTGTAATTAAGTCGATTTCGCATTTTTTAGCAATTGTGTCACTGTCGCTCCAAATGCAATTGTGTCACTGTCGCTCCAAATGAACGATTATATTTTCTGATTAATCAGCCACCCTACCACATGGGACGTAATCATAACACGTGAAATGTTGTTGTCTTGATTTTATCTCGTTTTGCAGACCATGTGTGCTTCCACCATACCCAAAGCATGGTACATATAATGTGACAGACTTGCCAGACGCGCGCCCTGGACAGGCCATGTCGTACTTCGTGATGGAGGTGGTCTGCCGTCAAGGATACGGGATTATGGAGTCAGGCAATTCAAGTCTGAAGCTCCACTGCTCTGGAGGAGAATGGTCTCATACCAATCCTAAATGCGTTCGTAAGTATTTTATTAACTTTTCTGTCGCAGTTCCACCCGCGTGGTACCTACTTATTTATGAACGTAAAACGTTCTCGTAAATTACTCAATCTATTTCTATTGGTGAAATCTTCATTCAAATTACTACAATCTATATATTTATTTGCGAAAACATGTTTACATAATGATCTTACATGGTAAATTGTCCAACTTTTAGGCTTAATATTATTTGAATATATATGAACATTTTTATAAACATAAAATAAAACAGAAATAACATCAATCAAATAAAAAATCTTCTACTTACTTAGTAAGATTCTTAAAAAAAAAAATATTAAACGATCGGCCTGGTTATAATTGATCCCCGTTCCGAAGGTTAATTAACGCAAATAGACCGACAAAGAGGACAATATTTTAGTACCGTTTGATATTGGTAAGATTGC
Organism: Hypena proboscidalis; assembly: GCA_905147285.1. Classification (NCBI taxonomy): domain Eukaryota; kingdom Metazoa; phylum Arthropoda; class Insecta; order Lepidoptera; family Erebidae; genus Hypena; species Hypena proboscidalis. Next base: position 6,187,379 of record LR990155.1, read on the forward strand.
CTACCAAATACTTCTGGCTGGACTGGTGCGAGGGCCACACATTGTGATGAGAGTTTCCAGACGCGCGCCCTGGTCAGACCATGGCGTACGTCGTCATGGAGGTGGTCTTCTGGTAATCTCATCACTAGACTACCTCCGTCATCACCTCATCTGGACTCGGGTGATGCTGGTATCCGGGATGGGCCACCCCTTTCGCCCCCTCTTACGCCGCCTGACTTACGTTACTGATTATATGTTCCAGGTTTTTGCAGGTTACGTCCTGACGCCAGTATAACCTACACATGTCACTTTCTTGGTCAAGGGTTGAAAACTTGCAAAGAGATCGTGTCACCTGGAGCAACTGTCACAGCCAAATGTAACTCAGAATATGTGACAGCCAATAACGTGGAGACTATGAAGTGCAAGGACTTAGGTGTGTGGGATCGCATCGCTAGGTGTAAAGCAGGTGAGCTAAGACTAGGTGTTTATTATCTTCATCATGATCACCACCATCATTATCATCACCTTTCGACCCTTCTAGTTTAATGGCTTTAGCTGAATATTAATACTTTCCAAGATGCAACTGTTATCAGACCTTCATACAGAGGCGTAACTATAGGGTGGCAGGGGTGGCAAAATGCCACGGGCCCCCAGCCTGAGGAGGCCTCCGGGCCCAAGATGCCACGACCTCGAAAGTAACTAAACTTAATTTATCAAAAATAAAGATTAAAACACATTCATCAAAAATATTTAAATTGTTTACCGGGAAATTGCAAAAGTATTGACAAGAAGATAAACAAGCGCAAGACAACGCAGCATGGTAACCAGAGATGTGACTTATCTAAGATACAAGTATCTGAAATACAGATACAAGATACGTATTTCCATCTTGTATCTAAAATGCTTTTCCAAAAATCATTTTGTATCTTGTATTTAAATACATTTTGTTAGGTATCTTAGTATTTTACAAATACTTTTTCTGACAAAATACTTTTAAGAATAAGTTACCAAATTTTTTTATGAAATATAACACCTGTTTGCCGAGCTCTGCCCCTGTGGAGCGACTCTTTTCTTTTGGGGGTATGATTCTAAGGCCACATAGAATAAAAATGAGTGATGAAAAGTTTGAAGAACTAGTTTTACTTAAGTCTTTTTAAAATACTTAAGTAAAAGTAGTTCTTCAAACATTTATTTTACATAAAAATAATATAGGAGTCATGTCATGTATGTCATGCATGTCTTATATCTCTATTCTCATATATTATACTATGCCAATAATGACAGAAATAGAAAGGTTTTGTTCCGGTTTCAAGTGAGGACATGTATCCACTGGGGGGGGGGATATGTCTGTATCTCTTGCTCTCATACGCGCCTTATGCAGGGGGACATGTGCGTTCTCGGTCACTCGCAATAATGTTGTCAACAGACAACCTTAGAGAACTGACCATCGTTCTATTTCTGACATGTTATTGTTGATTATGCCTCATGTCTTATGTCTCTTATCTCATGTTGTATCATGATGTCATGTCTTTTTGTATTATTGTCTTAGAAAAACTTCAGGGTGGTCAGAAAAAAATAAGTAACCTGATGGCTAACCAAGTAAATTGATGGCTTTTGATTGGTTTATTATTTTCCTTAAAAATATAATATTTTGCCTTGTCACATTTCAGCGATTAACATAATATATTCGTAAATAAATAACATTAATGTTTATTAAGATAATGTCAAAAATAATCTTAAATTCAATAGAACAAAATGTTGTTTTCTTACAAAAGTATTTTCATCTTAAAAAGTATTTAGAAGATACGTATTTTGTATCTAGTATTTCAAATACCATTCTCGAAAGTATTTTGTATCTGGTATCTGAATTAATTTCAAAGTATCTTGGATTTAGTATTTCAGATACTTTTTAGAGGGTATTTTGTACATCTCTGATGGTAACATAGTAAATTGTGAAGAACTAATTTTTCTTCCTAAAAATCTGGCATTCTAAGGTGAAAATTTTGCATTCCAGTACTTAATCACTAGTAAGCGGCTTCAACGTAACTATTTTTACGAGGGCCCCATCCAATTTTTTTTGCAACGGGCCCCTGATGGTATAGTTACGCCACTGCCTTCATAACCAAGGTTTGTCTCTTTGTTAGACTAGTTGTCTGATTTTCTAGCCTGTCATGCTCTTAGAGATACCGAGGAAATCTCGTAATGTGCCAACGTACCAAACTGTTGATGACCTAACTGAGGTATAATAAAACTGATACGTAATATAATGGACTGTATAATTATAAATTTGGCGAGTAACAAAAGGTAATCGGAAGTAAATATACGCAAGCGCACGTCACGGTGCTCTGTTCGGAAGTTAATTTAGTTGTTTCACAATAAATGGAGAGGAGATTCAGCTTTTAAAGATTCTGTTGTCGCTTCACCTTGGAGAAGATGACGCACTCTAGTTTTGAAAGTGTCCCGGGTGGTGCACATACTGATCTCAATATAGGCGTGATATTTTTACTCTGATTTCTGTTTTAATAATTAGTTTGTTTATAAATGCTTAGACAATTAAAGCAGAAGGACTAGTCATTGTTAGGCCTCCTCTGCTGCCAAATGCGGCTGAGTGCCGCCCTTGCACGCCATATTAAACTATACTAAGAAACAGCCCTCCTCCACCCAAAGTGTTACCGGCCTACTGGCCATTAACACCCAAACGCGGGGACATGTGCGGGTTTAGAAATCTCCGTTGTCGATCTGACCCCGCCCACGGATTCGCTCCCCACATATTGTATAAGGCTGCCCGGAGCCACTCTGTACTCCATTCTGGGTTGTCCTATACTAAGAAACATTTGAAAAAGATATGGGACCGGCAGGATTTGAACCTGCGACCTACTGCACACTGGGCAGTCGCTTTAGCCATCCAGCTACGGTCGCATTTTGCCAGAACCCTAAACTTCTCAACTGTATGTTACGTCATTTCATGACGTCACGTTCATCCATTTCATCCTATCTTAAGTAGGATACAAACCAACATGGCGAAGTTACATTCAGCACAAATGTTGCAAAGAATGCAGCCGTAGGTTATTTCAACTTCTAATTAATTATTTTATAGCATTTAGCTAGGCTTAGCAAATTATACTAAGAAACAGTTGAAAAAGATATGGGACTGGCAGAATTTGAACCTGCGACCTTACTGCACACCGGGCAGTCGCTTTAGTCATCCAACTACAGTTGCCTCTTGCCAGAACCCTAAATTTCTCAACTGTATGATACGTCATTTCGTATTATATAAAACTAGTTGTCAAATCATTCCAATCTTACCCTTATTTTAACTCCGCTTATTTAATAGATTTGGCAGACTTATTTGCATATATATTTGCTTTCATTTCATCTCCAAATTGATTGAGTGCTCTATGTGTTTGTGGTGGTATCCGCACACAATAAATAACAGACAACATCGACTACTTCAAGTAGTGACACACACGTGACATGTGTCAAAGAGCGCTGAATCGCGATAACGAAGTGTTCACAGAGAGTATACATATATAAGTTTTTCTTTCTTTTTTCTTGTTTAATCTTAGTGTTCTTTGTATTTTTGTTTTAATTTTTTATGCTGAGTTTTCTTTTATATTGTGTTTTTATATTTTTTATATTGTTTTCTTTTTTAATTATTAATATTGTTATTTTTTTTTATTTTTCCTCAACCTCTTTTTTCTATTTTGTCAATCAAGCCCTAAATATTTAAATGCGAAAACTTATAAATGGTTAATAGATGTTTATTTTGTAATTATTGTAGATATTTTATAACTGTTTGTTTTCCAAATAAAATAAAAATAAAATAACACTCGGGTGAAAGTTCAATTTCTTTCGGGTGTATTAAACTGGGAAAAAAAAAAACCACTGCCAAGACGCTTCCGTTGGATAGCTGTCCGCCAGGCAATACCACCGAGCTTGGTCGGAGGATCCTCCCTTTGTGGTGGAAGAACATCACACCCTATTCCTCTACCTACATGTTTATGTTATTAATGTTATTATACTGTTTTACTTCAGATTGCGGTAGAGTGACTCCTCAAGCCGATCTTCTGCTCATTGGAGGCAGATTCGCAAAGTTCGGCGAGTTTCCGTGGCACGTCGGCATTTACGATAAGTCCGTAGACCCTTACGAACAGGTCTGTGGTGGATCCATCATCACTAACAACGTGGTTATATCTGGTGAGTCAGCTACTATGGCACGTCGGCATTTACGATAAGTCCGTAGACCCTTACGAACAGGTCTGTGGTGGATCCATCATCACTAACAACGTGGTTATATCTGGTGAGTCGTGTACTACGGCACGTCGGCATTTACGATAAGTCCGTAGACCCTTACGAACAGGTCTGTGGTGGATCCATCATCACTAACAACGTGGTTATATCTGATGAGTCGTGTACTACGGCACGTCGGCATTTACGATAAGTCCGTAGACCCTTACGAACAGGTCTGTGGTGGATCCATCATCACTAACAACGTGGTTATATCTGGTGAGTCAGCTACTACGGCACGTCGACATTTACGATAAGTCCGTAGACCCTTACGAACAGGTCTGTGGTGGATCCATCATCACTAACAACGTGGTTATATCTGTTGAGTCAGCTACTAATCGGTGCCCTTATTCCTTAACTGCTTCTTTTTAGTCTGGAAGAATATACTTGTCATGTGGTGCGATTTTCATCAGGTCACGATCTGCTGATGAGATCCTAGAGAAATCGAGGGCAACCCTCAAATGTTGAAGGCCTTATTTATTGTTTTACTTATACCTAAATCTAAACTAAACTATTGATCGAAAAATTGGCAGAATCATCATAATGTTTCATTCTTCATCCCCCTTCTCTTCATCCGTTATTTATATATATATGTATATATTTATAAATATATTATATTTGTGTATATTATTAACTTACCTAAAGTATTATATAGGTACCATATTTGTATTAATATGTATTTAATCGATTTACAAATCAATGTATATTTACTATTAGTATTATCGTAACGCACCTACCTTTGTTTCTCTGCACCACCCTAGGTTGACTGTTAGAGAATGCCACTAGGCATTAAGTCCACCTATGTACCATTTTGTGTGCAAAAAGTTAAATAAATAAATAAATAAATCTACTCGGAAATTTGCATTTCGCAGTCAGCATTTCATGTTGCTCAGCTGATGCTGTAAAGTACAACTCTTCAAAGTTTAGGGGTACAAGGATAATTATTTTAATATGGGCACATTAAGGCCGTTTACTGTTTTATTAGGCTACTAGCTGACCCGGCGAACTTCGTACCGCCTTAGCGTAAATTTGATGCACTACTTTATTTTGTATAGCTGACCTATCTTATGTATGCGTACCTATTCAATTTGAACTGGAATCTATAACATCCTCCATATAAAAATGAATACCTATTTCCCTGATGCAAAATTAAATGTATATTTTTCAATCTTTCTGAGAGATTTTCTAAATATTTTTTTCCGTAAGAACCTTGTACCAAGTATTAGAAAACTACAAAAAAAAATCAACCAAATCGGTCTAGCCGTTTTCATGCTATGTCGTGACAACGGAAAACGGGTTTAATTTTTATAGATATTTCTTAATATTTTTTTTCCGTAAGAACCTTGTCCAGAGTATTAGAAAACTACAAAAAAAAATCAGCCAAATCGGTCAAGCCGTTTTCATGCTATGTCGTGACAACGGAAAACGGGTTTCATTTTTATATTGTATATAGATAAGGATTACTTATATATATATCTTACTTTTAAGTGCATTTCTTGTAAGTGAAGTCAGTTATTTTTTTGTTAAATTGTTGTTTTTGGTTTTTCAGCTGCTCATTGCTTTTGGGATGACATCGATAAGCAGCTCCCAGCAAACAATTACGCAGTGGCGACAGCTAAACTTTACCGTCAATGGGATGCCGAAAATGATATCGCTGTTCAAAAATCAGACGTAAGTGTGTTAAGTACAAATGTAAATATTCTTCATTTCTAGCATACGGGGATATTGTTCTTTTGCGGCTACGAACCCGTACACTCCTCAATGTTCACCCCTCAGATTAAAATTGCATATTCACCCCTTTTTGGAGAGCCTTTACACCGCTTTTGAAGGGGTGTATCAAGACAAAATTAATTTAATATTTTTTGACGAGCCCGTAGACCCCTTACGTATAATCTATATTATTTGAATTATTTTACAAATGAAAAAGTACCGTTAGACAAAAAATGCTAAGAAATTTAAAAATAAATCTAATGTCTACCCGTGCCAATCCGGGACGGGCCGCTAGTATATATACAATTATTATGTTTATTCAATATCTACAGTAAATTATTTTATTATACTTAACCATTTAAACTGTTATTGTTATTGAAGAACTATTTTTTTAAATGCTAACAATGGTTATTTTAGAATATTTATTAGCGTAACTAATTCGTTAAATAAAACTTTTTCCGTCTACTATTTGTTTTATTTATTTTATAATACCATTGTTCTGCTGACTGTACTTTGAATGTATCTGCATTAAGGGGTGAACGGGTACTGCTCTAATTAGGGGTGAACATTGAGGAGTGTACGGGCTCGTAGCCCTTTTGCGGCTTCTTGTAAGATAAAGTTCTGGTTGTATAAGAGCAAAACAATTAGGTATGTATTTCGGCCAGCGACTAAGTATCGCAATACAACGCGGTAATGCTGCCAGCATTTTGGGTACGAGGCCTTCTGACAGTGACTTATTAAGTTTAGATTAAGTTATTAGACTAATTTAATTTACTGGTGGTAGAGCTCTAGTGAATGAGCTCGAAGGCGGCAGCACCACCGTCTTAACTTTAACCTGCCGCCAAATAGTAGTGCTTCCATTACTGTGTTCCGGTTTGGTGGTGAGATCAGGCCCTGAAATTACAGGCACATGAAGCATAACACCGTAGTCCTCAAGCTGCAGCGACGCATCTACAATCTGCTTTAGTAGATTGTTGATGTCCATGGGCTGTACTGTACTTACCATCAGGTGGACTACACGTTCGTTCGCTGTGGGCGTAGTATAAAAAAAAAATAGGATTCTATACATTATGTACATTTTACGGTAAATAAAAGTATGCAGGGCATGTAATACAACAATAAATAAACTAAGACTTATTAACGTTTGAAATGCGCCGTTCCAATAATCGACGTTCCGATTGTAGCAGCTCTTTGTAGGTATATTATATAGTACCCAAATCGCGGCCAGTGTCATCTGAAACGCATCCACTTCTTGAGTCTTTGCTGTTGGTTACCTAGAAATCTATATATATAAAAGAAAGTCGTGTTAGTTACACCATTTATAACTCAAGAACGGCTGAACCGATTTGGCTGAAAATTGGTGGGGAGGTAGCTTAGAACCGGGAGAAGGACAAAGGATACTTTTAAAATATTTTCAAGTGCAAAATTTTATCGAGGGCGAAGCTGCTCGGGGCAGCTAGTTAATTATATAAATTGCCAAGTGCGAATTGGTAGACTTTAAACACCGTTGGGTTGAAGTACCCAACGGTGTTTAAAGTCTACCAATTCGCACTTGGCCACTCGGCGTACTCTCAGGTATGCAGGTTTCCTCACAATGTTTTCCTTTACCATTAGCAAATGATAATTTCCATGATAAATACTCACATATCTTCGAAAAGACGAATCTTAAAGATTTATTAGAATATAGAATAGAATAGAATATATTTTATTGCATTGAATGTAGTAGGTATTACAATTATTAAGCTATTACATTTTTCAAAGGAAGCACATTCTGCCTGTAAGGCGTGCAAAAGTTATATTTTTACTGGTGGTAGAGCTCTTGTGAAAGAGCCCGAGGGCGGCAGCACCACCGCCTTACCTTTAACCTGCCGCCAAATAGTAGTGCTTCCATTACTGTGTTCCGGTATGGTGGTGAGATCAGGCCCTGAAATTACTGGCACATGAGGCATAACACCGTAGTCCTCAGCTGCAGCGACGCATCTATAATCTGCTTTTGTGGATTGGTGATGTCCATGGGCTGTACTCCACTTACCATCAGGTGGACTACACGTTCGTTCGCTGTGGGCGTAGTATAAAAAAAAAAATATAAGTAAAATAACAAGGTTAAAATGAATCACAATTTAAACTTAATATTTACATACAAACATAATTATATGAAAACACAGAAAAATAAATGTTTATTTACAATGACTGGTCGTCTAGATAATCTGTTACTGAGTAATAATAACATTTATCAATCAATAAACATATATATATTCACAGAAGTATATGCCGTGGGTTCGAACCTGGAAGCTTCGACTTGGCAGTCCTACGGTCTCCCACTCGGCTATCATTGCTTGACCTCTATGACCATAGACATTAATGTCTGCACGTGTGGTGTAGTGGTTTAAGCGGTCGCCTCGCCGCTCTCCACAGCACTGGTGTTGTGGGTTCGATCCCCACATGGGACAAATCTTTGTGTGATTCGCAATGATTTGTTCTGAGACTGGGTGTGCTTGTGTGAGTGAATGTGTGTATTTGGCCTTGTCATTGGGACCATTGGATATTGTAATTGCTTCTGGCGTTCTTTCTAATGTAAAAATCCAAAATTTATTAATAGTTCAATATTTATTTTCAGGTAAACAGAATAAAGCTCCCAACATTATTCCAAGGTTCAGATACGCGTTTTCAACATGATATCGCCATCTTGTTTTTGACAACGCCATTCGTTTACAAAGCGTATTTAAAACCTGTATGCTACGATTTTAATGCGGCTTTTGAGGAACAGCAGCTGAAAAAGGATAATTTGGGCAAGGTAGGTGTATCTACCTCAAACTGCCGCGTTTGCGCTTCGCACCACGAGGTCTTTGGTTCGATTGCCAGGTCAGGCAAAGTGTTATTAGTGAACTTTCCGACAGGAAATTCACAATAGCAGCACGGAGTTGGCATTCTGCCCGTTGGATGGAGATAGGCTCACCCCTATCCCATGGGACCTATACATAACAACCGCTTTTCCTGACGGAAAGTTCCAAATAAATAAAAACTTAGTTTTTGACGACCAGATAGTGGTGTCGGTAGAGCAACTGCTTGCAACGCAGAGGTCGCTGGTTTGATTCCCGCTCAAGACAAAATTTTGTGTACATGAACATGAAGATTTGTCTTAGTCTGAGTGTTTCTATGTATAATAATTTTATTATAAAGTGTAAATATTTTATTGTTTGTTTGTTTGTACCCATTAATCTTCGAATCTACTGAACCGATCATTATAAAAAAAATGGTGTGGTGATAGATCAAGGCTCCAGAAATAATATAGGCTACTCTTTATCGACCTAATACCACGAGGGCGGAGCCGAGAACGGACTTTACAAAAGGAAACTATATACGTTTAAGTGTCAGTTATTCTAGTATCCATAGTACTAGCTTTGCTCAATTTGGGACTAGATTATAAAGGTATTTTTTTTTAGGTTTATTTTTTTATTTATTAACATTCACAAAAGCCATCTTAAAAAAAATAACATCTTAAGGCGCTGCTAAAAACCACAGAGGTTTGCCTGCAGCGCAATTTTATCTGCAGTCTAGTACAGCAGTCGTAAACGCTATTAACAAATTATTACATTTCAAGTAAAAAACATTACAATATTAACTTAGGTACAACAATATTTTATCTTCTTAAATATTTAAGTTACAAGAGCTAGGTGAATACATTTACTCTATTAGTTCTTCTTCTTCGTGGTGTCGATGACTGAGTCAAAATTTATTGGTCCAATAAGTGGCCACTGTAATGGCGCTCTCGTCGGCGTTCATGAGCGCCTCTCTTGTGCAGGCGGTAGGGCATTTTGGACAGTCAGTAAGGTGGTCAAAGTTTTGACTTGCCATCGTGGTGAAAGGATTAGCCAATTCGCGTTGGAGAACTCGCGAATTGCCAGGGTGCGCCGGACGTAAGGAATCGTTGTGTACGTCACTCGGGGAGGCTCCTTTCATGCACCCCAACTCTATTAGTTTATTTATTAAATAAGACTTACGCTTGGATTTTATATTTGTTGCATTAATAGGTCGCCGGCTGGGGTCTCATAGCGGCCAATGGCGAATCGTCGCCTGTTCTAAAGGTGGTGGAAATGCCGTTTGTGGACGAGGAGACGTGCCTGAAGACTGTTCCAGCTTCCTTCAAGGTTTATGTCTCTGGAGACAAGTTTTGTGCTGGATATAATGGCACTGGTGAGTTCTCCATAACTTTTAAAGTCGTCCAAACTTTTTTTACAAAAGGTTTGGATGATTAAAAAAAAAAATATAGTTTAAAAAAACTAAAAAAACACGCTTTTAAAGCACATCAAACTAAAAAGTGAAAAATAATTCTTATTATAACCTGAAAATAATAATAAACGAAAAATACTAGTACTATTGTGAAAAAAAGCGTGGGTCGCTCGATAGACGAAAAATATGGCACAGAGCGCCCCACGCTTTTTTTCACAATAGTACTAGTATTTTTCGTTTATTATTATTTTCAGGTTATAATAAGAATTATTTTTCACTTTTTAGTTTGATGTGCTTTAAAAGCGTGTTTTTTTAGTTTTTTTAAACTATATTTATTTTTCACTTTTTAGTTTGATGTTATTTAAAAGCGTGTTTTTTAGTTTTTTTTTAATCCTGGCGATCCTAATCAGGATAATGAGATAAATTTATGAAATTATTATATTGTCGCTGATTCTTTACAAGTGTAGAAAGTTTGAATTAAATCTGTCCGTTTAAAGTGGGTCAAAATCGAGTCCAAAGGAGTCGGTTACATACAAACAAACAAACAAACAAACATACAGGTGAAGCTAATATAAGCGTGTTAAAAATGGGGATGGAGGAACAAGGTTGACAACGATAAAATAATGTGACTGCTCAGCACAAGGTTCGATTTCGATGTCTGGATCGAGTAACAGTAGTTTATTAGTGATTTTCTTAATAGCATTACCAGGGTCGAACCGGCTATATAAAGGCCGGCAATCGCCTAGCGTGAGCTTGAAATGTGAGTGCTATACCTCTGACACGACTGCCAGCTGATGTAAGCGGCCGTGGCGCAATGGATAAGGCATGGGTCTTACGATCGAGAGGTCGTGGGTTCGAATCCTGGCCATTACACCACGGACGTGAACTTCCTCCTAATACAAGCAAATTAAGCTTAGCTGAAGGGGGTTAACAAGAATACTAGTAAGGTAAGTTGTATTTGCAAATTACTTGTATATTAAATGTTTTTTCAGGTGTATCGGTGTGCATGGGTGACAGTGGCGGAGGCCTAGTATTCCCAGACGTTGAGCGTACCATAGAGCTCTACTACCTCCGAGGAGTCGTCTCTGCGTCGCCAAGAAATGATGACAAGAAGTGCAACGATCTCATCTATTCGACGTTCACCAAGATATCTCAACATGACAAGTTTATTCTTGAGTAAGATCGATAAATAGATAAAACTTTATTTGCATACCATTTCATTACGAACTAAAGGCGTCTCTAGCCCTCGTGGCGCCCGTGTGCAACCAGTACCCTGGCGCCCTCTAGTCTAGTTGGAGCGGGGTCAAAATGGAATACTAACAGTTTTATTTTCAAACAGAAATTCGGATGCAATTTTAAATGATGTCAGGAAGCAAAAAGTTTTTTTAAGAAGGAAGGGGTTATAACAAAAAAACAACTCTCTATTTCTTTCAAAAATATTTAATTGAAAAATTATTATAGTTACATAACAAACAGGACGCTCGTACACACAAATGTATTTACAAAAAAGTTACTTTGCGAGCTTTTGCACTAGCGAAATCTTTAAAAATGTCACTAACTTCAATTTTGATTTCATGTTCAATACTTATTAATGATAAATTTGTGCGACCGTGACGGGAAGTGTCAGGTATATCCTCAGCGCTGCTGTGGACAGATTTGGGAACACTGAAATTAATTTATTCGTAAACAAGTAATTTAAAATATACAAGCTGATCCCCGCGGTTTTACCCGCGTTAAAAGTTACTATTCCACTCCCGTCGCTTAAATTTCTCCCGTTTTTTGCAACATATTTCATTACTGCTCCGCTTCTTTAGTGTTAGCGTGATGATATATAGCCTATGTTACATGTGGATAACGTAGCTTTCGAATAGTGAAAGAATTTTTAAAATCGGTTCAGTAGTTTTTGAGCCTATTCATTACAACCAAACAAACAAAGTTTTCCTCTTTATAATATTATATTATAATATATTATATTATTAGTTATATAATATAAGTATGGATATGACACATCAATAAACGTTGCGGTTCCTAAATTAGGCAATCAAACGGAATAAATAAATAAAATAAAAAAGTAGTTCGTTGTTCAAAGGTTAGGTACAAGTAAGACCTAAATAAATACCTTAGTATACTAGTAGGTACATATTAAAGCACTTTAACTTACCTTGTTTGTTCCGCTCTGCAGTAGGATAAACAAATGAAAAATCCTAGGTCGTATAGGTACGAGTATTTAACTTCGATATCTTCACTATCTATCACTCGATGTTTTGTTTTATTTTTCATGAATTTCGCTAGCAGAAATCAGAAATCAGAAATCAAATCATTTATTTCCATGGGCCCCAAGGGGCGCTTGAACACGTCAAAACAAACATCAAAACACAAAAAATATATAATATGACGCAATAATTGTGCAAGCAAATAACCAAATCTTACCTTATAAATATTTTTTATCAAAAGAAAAGCCGATTTACTTCATATTTACATGTTTATTCAAAGATGATACTTAATCCAATTGTATCAATGCTTATTTAACAAAACTACGGCGTAGCGGTAAAACAAAAATTATCGGCACGCGTACACAAGCCTTCGAAAATGACCGCCGCACGTCCCTGGGAATTTTAATTTGAACTTTATACCATTCTAATACAGCTGAGTTAGCAATGATTGTCGGCGTACGGCGTGTTGTCAAACGAATCAAAACAAACAGGTGCCGAAGCCGGCACGCGCCTTTGGTAGCGATGCGACATTACGCCAATTTAATCTTTAATTATCTGTTTTAAGGCTGATTTCACGTTGAAACAAAGTTATTGTGTAAATTTAAATAGAGTAGGAAAAGGAGTAGCCGGCATCGACGCATCTTTGGAGGTGTCGCGTTAGAGGGCGCCCCCTTAGACTCGGCGCCCGTGTGCGCCGCACACCCTGCACTATAGGTAAAGACGCCTCTTAAAAGACAACTGCCAAAACCCTGCATAATTGATTGTCTCTAGTAGCCTTCCTGATACTTGTGTCGGTCTGTACCAGTGCCATTACTTAAGCTTCAGTTTCCTAGGAAAGCGGTGTGGAATAATGCGGCCGTAATATTATGGCCGTAACACGATTAGTACGTGTTCCTTTATGTCGATCACCGCTCTCTAGGAAACCACTACTTTTACTTTACATAGGCAACGTTCTAGTGACGTCATTCTACCGTTATCTTTACGGTTGTATTATTCCACACCGCTTGCCTAGGAAACCGAAGCTTTACAAATAATAATATACGTGTTGCGTGTTAAACACATCTACCAAACCCTTCTGAGTCTTCTTCTTCTTCGTCGTGTCGATGGCTGAGTCAAATTTTATTTTGACTTGCCATCGTGGTGAAAGGAATCGTTGTGTACGTCACTCGGGGAGGCTCCTTTCATGCACCCCACCCCTTCACCCTTCTGAGTGAAGTTATGGTACCTATGTTATGATAAATTTTTTTATGTTATTTCAGTTCGATTGCTGAGAGTACCCCAAAGACCTGCGAATGGTTTCTATTCCAGTGTGATAACGGAAATTGTGTGGAGCAAGCAGCTGAATGTAATGGGGTAAGTTTTTATAACATACGCCTACGTGTCCCACTGCTGGGCATGGGCCTATTCTCATGAGGAGAAGCGTTAGGACATAAATCACCACGCTGGCCATGTGCGGATTGATATACTTCACTTACAGTCGAATATTTTTGACAGGTTTCCTCGCGATATTTTTCCTCACCGTTTAACGAACGATAATTTCGGTTTAAAAACACTCTATTTCTCAAAAAGACAATCGTCGCTTACATGAGAAATCAAATTAAAATTTAAATACAAATTAAGAAACGACCCGGTGTGGGTATATTTACATTGTTTCATTCGCACAAAGGATGCAAGCGCGCAAGCTCACGCAACGATCGTATTTGGCGGTGGCCCAAGTCATGTGATTACAACTATTTAAAATACTGGATTAATCTGGATTAAACTGGATAATTTCCATACACATATCTTCGAAAAGACGAATCTGATCGTGGGTTCGAACCCGAGACCGCAGTTCGCATTTCTATGGTTACTAGAATAACAGATACTAATACATATATACTTTTCTTATGTAAATACATACTTATTATACATAGAAACACCAAGACTAAGTCAAACCCCATGTTCATGCACACAAAGATTTGTCTTAAGCGGGAATCGAACCCACGACCTCGGCGTCGCAGGCAGGTACACTACCCACTCCGCCATCCGAGGCGATCGTTTTAACCAATCCTATTGGTTAAAAACGTTGCAGCACTGCTAAAAATCTTGTATTAACAATTTTTTAAGAAACGCAGCGGCCGCGTCGCGTCTCTCGACTTTACTTGTTGTCCCTAAGAAGATTACGGACGTTGATGACAGTAAAAAGCGCGCCGCGTTTGCTTCACCACATCCCCTTAAAATATCGTTGTTCTGACCAACAGGTAAATGACTGCCTGGATGGATCCGATGAATCTTATGAACTCTGTACTCCTGGAGCTACAACGACTACAACTACTCCGTAAGATATTTTTATTACTGGTTTCCTCCGGCTCAGTCCATGTGAGTGAGCCGGAGGAAACCATGATTCTGATCGACCACCGGGCTACCCCGGTGTATAATAATAATAAATATTTATTTATCTTCTTCTTCTTCTTTTTTCTTTTTCAATTACTTAAAACTAAGACAAATTGAAATATATGTGTACAATGCAATAATGTCTACAATCAAGTGGGTGGAGTGCACTGTCCTCCTAGCTAGATTATTAAATTATCTGTGTTAAGGAGTAACAGTCTCTTTTCCCTCTTAAAATAATAATAATATATTATGATGATCCGTATACATAAATTCAAGCTTTTAGATTGTTCAATAGATTCTTTGTTTGTATTTCTCTGTCTGTCCACATTTATTTCTTATATTTGTGTTGGTGTGTGTGTGTGTGTGTGAGTGCGTGTGTGCGCGTGGGTGTGTGTATGCGTGTGCGTATGTGGGATTTTATTATGATTGTGATCCAGATTGATGTGAATATATTAAGTACTAGCTGACCCGGCGAACTTCGTCCCGCTTAGCGTAAATTTGATGCACCACTTTATTTTGTATAGCTGACTTATCTTATGTATGCGTACCTATTCAATTTGAACTGGAATCTATAATATCCTCCATATAAAAATGAATACCTATTTCCCTGGTCTCGTCATACCTGAGAAGGACTTTACTAATTTTATTAAATAAAAACAAAATATATATTTTCATAATAGTGTTTATTCCGTAGGGTTCAATAATTTTACTTATATTTTTACAGAAAATCTATCATTTTTTTTTTCTCTGTAAGAACCTTGTACAGAGTATTAGAAAACTACAAAAAAAAATCAGCCAAATCGGTCAAGCCGTTTTCATGCTATGTCGTGACAACGGAAAATGGGTTTCATTTTTATATATATAGGTATATAGATGAAAGTAGTTAGTTGTGTTACGTTAAGTATGATTCTGTTTCCTCATAGGTCTTGTTTTGGAGAATTGACTTGGTGTATGTTAGTCTAGAAATGCCTTTTACCCTTACGGCGCCACGGCCGTGAGGGTAAAAGGCCACGAACCTTTACGTGCATACACTACGTCCGGTACACTGGGCTATTTTAAAAGCATCTAATAATTTCAGGGCGCCTCCTCCAGTGTGCATTCTGCCGCCGTACCCTTCTCACGGGACCTACGAAGTGGGTAACAACGCTGATGCAGTACCGGGTCAGACCTTCGACTCGTTTGTTATGACGGTGAAATGTGAGCAAGGATATGGCGCGCTGTCTGATGACGTTATCGACGACACCGGCACTATAGACGTGTACTGCTTCGATGGACAAATGTTACCAAGCATGGCCCAATGCGTTCGTGAGTCTGATTTTTTTATTGTGATTAGCATTGAAAATGGTTTGACACAAAATACATGAATCATTAGAGGTTTCTTAGGGTCGACACACACCAAAAGCGCGTCGAAGCGCAGCGAATCGAAGCGCAGTTTCAGTGTCATACGAATTCCAACTCTATTCTCACAACCATAATACTGATTATCGCATGAGAAACTCTACGCTACTACTACTATGGAATTCGCCGGAATTCCCGCGGCGCCGCGGGCATCCGCGCGACTCGTTTGAGTTTCTCATGCGATAATGAGTATTATGGTTGTGAGAATAGAGTTGGAATTCATATGACACTGAAACTGCGCTTCGATTCGCTGCGCTTCGACGCGCTTTTGGTGTGTGTCGACCCTTAACCTACGACAGAGTACTTTATATTAAAATAATTAAATCAACACAACTTAAAAACATAAAGAACCGTAAATAGCTTTCGTGAACTCAGCCAGCGAACTAGATCTCTAACTCGTTTCCAGGTCAATGTATACGCTTCTACAATAAACTTCCATTAGACGCAGTAGAACTATCGATAGGTTTATTTAAGAAATATGTATATTAAAATCAGATTATCTCAAAAACCTTATTTCAGTATTTTAGACTACATAAATGATAATAGTATTTGGAAATGAACTGCTCTTTTTTATGTGACTGTCATCATATGTATGATATTTTTTATATTTTATTTTATATAATTTTTTTTTTATTTTTATTATTTTATGTTCTTTTTGTTTAAGGTTTCTGTAGTCTACCATCAGACCCCAGCGTCAGATACATGTGTCAGAATCCAGATTCAAGCGAGCTCCTACCTTGCAATGGCAATGTGATAAATGGTACAACAGTTAAACCTATTTGCAGTACCCCTGATTATTATTCTTCGGGGTCACTCGGGAATATGAATTGTGTGGACAATAGCTGGGACTATATTCCAAAGTGTAAACCAGGTAAGGGTTGTAATCAAAATTGTATTTTTTTTTATTTATACTACGCCCACAGCGAACGAAAGTGTAGTCCACCTGATGGTAAGTGGAGTACAGCCCATGGACATCAACAATCCACAAAAGCAGATTAAAGATGCGTCGCTGCAGCTGAGGACTACGGTGTCATGCCTCATGTGCCAGTAATTTCAGGGCCTGATCTCACCACCAAACCGGAGCACAGTAATGGAAGCACTACTATTTGGCGGCAGGTTAAATAATAATAATAATAAAGGTGAGACGGTGGTGCTGCCGCCCTCGAACTCATTCACAAGAGCTCTACCACCAGTATTTAAGTATTCAAGTCTTCATTGCACTCCACAATGTTAAAATGGTCTTATAAATAGGTACAATTATGGACCCTGACGGGCACGGCTAAAGTAGGAGAGAAGAAAAAAAAGCTCTTATATCAAAAACTGTTTACATTATAAAATAGTATCTTACGATTTTACATTATATTATTTACTTTTTGGGCTTGAAATACATAAATATCATACTTAATGAATACATATATGAAATAGCTACTAATTGTTGAGGGTGAATAATTAAAATATAGTGAACATGTATATGTATTATTATGTTTAATGTTCATGTGGTCTTATTTAAATATTCATTTATGTGGTAGTAGCATTTTTCAGTAAATTTTCCTTTAATTTATTTATGAATATATATTGTATTTTATTCTTTTAATAACTGTCCCGTAAGCGGCGTAACGTGGGGGTGGAGGGGCGGCTTATTTGGGTACCAGGCACCGAGAGGTGACTGAGTTGAATTATCTCTAATGCAGAGTAGATACAAAGATGCGCAAACATTATCGATAGAAAGCTCCTAAAAAGGCTCAGTTGGCAGAAGTCTCACTAACGCCAACTTACAATGATATTTTATTACCAAAGTTAGGGGGTGATAAACAAAAAAGGCGGTGCTATCAATCGAAAGTGCTCCCGAGGGGTGAAAAGGCGCCATCCCATAATTATAATAAGTACTTTCTTGGGTTAGATATTTTCTCTTTGTCTCCTGGACAATTTCGCAAACTTGCTTTACAAACAAAGGGAGTTAGTTGTTCCCTCCTAGACTTAGAATATATAATATATTTTGGACTTTTGTATGTTCACTGCACAAAATTATTCCTATTAATAATAATATTTTTTTAGTGTTATTAATATAGTCATGTTATTATAACAGCATGTACGACTAATTTCATATAATATTATGTTTCAATGTATTTTGCGAATAACGTTGTTGATTACACAATTGTATTTTTTTTAAGTACTCTAAATGTTATGTATCATTTATTGTGTAATTGTTTGTTGTTGCAAATAAATAAAAATAAAAAATAAAATCCCAAGCTACGCCGCCACTGGTCTCACAATGCGACCAACTGTGACCTGGACGGGCGATGTGTCACAATCAGCCTAATTTGTGTCACGTACTTTATGGATGAGCCCTTATGTTATTATTGTGCTATAATTGAATGATGTATAGCGGGACATATTAATATTAATTGAGAGCATTTTTAAGTATTTGTTTTTTTTTCAGAATGTGGTCAAGTAATATCTAAATCCGAGATGGTTGCTCCCGATGGGGACACACGGACTGCATCCAGACCTGGCGACGTTTCGTGGTATGTGACGATATTGAGTGAAGACAAGGCGGACACCCCCCATAGTGACGGGTCTATTATATCCAGAAATGCTGTTCTAACTGGTGAGAACCCGATATAAAGCTGGTATTTATAACTGTGACCATCGGCGCTGACGATCGTAGATGTATAGACGGAGGAAAGGAAAAACCCACTAAACGCTATTTGTTAAATTAACTTCTGAATATTTTTATAGCATTTAGCTATGCTTAGCAAATTACACTAAGAAACAGTTGAAAAAGATATGGGACCGGCAGGATTTGAACCTGCGACCTTACTGCATACCGGGCAGCCGCTTTAGCCATCCAGCTACAGTCGCCTCTTACCGGAACCCTACATTTCTCAACTGCATGATACGTCATTTCGTGACGTCACGTTCATCCATTTGTTCCTATCTTAGGTAGGATACAAACCAACATGGCGAAGTTACATTCAGCACAAATGTTGTAACGAATGTTTAAGGTGCCGGTAAGAGGCGACCGTAGCTGGATGGCTAAGAGCGGCTGCCCGGTGTGCAGTAAGGTCACAGGTTCAAATCCTGCCGGTCGCATATCTTTTTCAACTGTTTCTTAGTATAATTTGTTAAATTGTTCATTGTTCAACAGAGCTGCTATTTTTGTATTGGAACAATATCTTTTGGTC
Source organism: Hypena proboscidalis (assembly GCA_905147285.1). NCBI lineage: Eukaryota > Metazoa > Arthropoda > Insecta > Lepidoptera > Erebidae > Hypena > Hypena proboscidalis. The sequence goes on from LR990155.1 coordinate 6,206,754, forward strand.
GCAGAAAATCTGCTACATTCGGTTTCATAAAAAAGTCCTATTTGATTCACACGGCAACGCAAAGTGAGTTGTCTGCCGACTCACAAGCATTATGTATGGTGGTAGAGCTCTAGTGAATGAGCTCGAGGGCGGCAGCACCACCCTCTCACCTTTAACCTGCCGCCAAATAGTAGTGCTTCCGTTACTGTGTTCCGGTTTGGTGGTGAGATCAGGCCCTGAAATTACTGGCACGTAAGGCATAACACCGTTGTCCTCAGCTGCAGCGACGCATCTATAATCTGCTTTTGTGGATTGTTGATGTCCATGGGCTGTACTCCACTTACCATCAGGTGGACTACACGTTCGTTCGCTGTGGGCGTAGTATTAAAAAAAAAAATATTCGGACCGAATTGAGTCCGCGTGGCGACGGGGGGACACGGGCCAAGCAAAGCGTCAGTCAGGAATATTATAGTGTTATAGCGTAAGAGCCGTCACGTATATTTTATTCACAAAATGCTGGACACAGAAAAAATGATCATTGAAATTTAACAACGGCTATGTCTATGGAACTTATCGGAGAACAATTCACTGGTGGTAGAGCTCTTGTGAATGAGCTCGAGGTCGGCAGCACCACCGTCTCACCTTTAACCTGCCGCCAAATAGTAGTGCTTCCATTACTGTGTTCCGGTTTGGTGGTGAGATCAGGCCCTGAAATTACTGGCATATGATAACACCGTAGCCCTTCGGTGTTATGCCTCATGTGCCTGTTAATGTCAGCTGCAGCGACGCATCTATAATCTACTTTTGTGGATTGTTGATGTCCATGGGCTGTACTCCACTTACCATCAGGTGGACTACACGTCCGTTCGCTGTGGACTTAGCATAAAAAAAAGACTGGAATAAAATACACTCGTCTGGCAGTCCAACGGAATTTCTGGAAAGCAGAATTTCTACAACCGAAATTCTGCGACTCCGTGAGCCTTAGTGCTCACTAGCCGCCGCGTGTTTGCGTAAAAATACTAAAGTGTATGTTTTAGCGAGGTGACCACGCTCAAGCCACTTAGTAAACCACCAGTTCTACTACCTTCCTCTTTGGGGCTGTCCATTAAACACGTGAGGTTCGAAAGAGGGGGAGGGAGGAGCAAAAATTACGAAATATCACAAGGGTGATGGGGGGGTATAGTAAGATATCACGTGTATTTATTTTTTCATCAAACGTGGATTTCTAAACCAAAAAGCGGTTTGGAAATCACGCGTTACGGATTCTTTGTGTTTGACGACCGGATGGCGGCGTGGGTAGTGTACCTGCCTGCGACGCCGAGGTCGTGGGTTCGATTCCCACTGAAGACAATTTTTGGTTCTTTTGACACATGAATTTCATTCAGTCACAGTCAACATCAATTTTGTAATCAAGGGGCAGACAAATCTTTGTGTGCATGAACATGGGGTTTCTCTTAGTCTGGGTGTTTCTATGTATAAAAAGTATGTATTTACAAAAGAAAAGTATATATGTATATGTATTAGTATCAGTTATTCTAGTACCCATAGTACAAGCTCTGCTTAGTTTGGGACTAGATGGCGTTGTGTGTATCTTTCTTTTGTATTTTGGATATTTATTATTATTATGTAGAAGTTGATGATAACTTTCTTGGTTTTCAGCTGCGGCGCCCTTGAGAATAAATAAAAACAAAAAATATCTGGTTGTGACTGGCAGACACTTTGACAAAAGAGACTTGAACTGGGGTGTGACAGACCCTGAGGAACACACGCAGCAAATCGCCGTAAGTCAATTAATTTTTCAACCTTTACATACAACCACCTGCATCATGCAAACGATCAGATTAACATACGTTCATTATTAAAAATACGTAGGGCATTGATGCTATCAATATCTGACGCGCTCGAGGATGCATCAGTTTTTTTTTACATATTTAAAATCTATAGCCGCTTCCCCCACCGATGAAAAGGTATATATCATATAAAATTTTTTCTTCTTATCATCTAAGCTTTGCAACCCAATAGGTCTCTACGAAGCTCGAATAAATCCCCATTTAGCATCGTGGGCCCCCTACTATAATAAATGAATAAAATTTAAAAGCGGCCGTGGCGCAATGGATCAAGCATCGGTCTTACGATCGAGAGGTCGTGGGTTCGAATCCTGGCCATTACACCATGGACGTGAACTTCCTCCTAACACAAGCGAATTAAGCTTAGCTGGAGGGGGTTAACAAGAATACTAGTCATTTGTATATGTAAATTGCTAGTAAGCTTTTTTTAAAAAAAAAAAAAATGAGTGAATGAAAATACATTTATTTCAGATAATTACAATCCATATACACATTATTTAAATTATTAATTGTAAGATTAAATACATAACACAAAATTAAATACCATTACACATCACATAACATTGAGAAACATATACAATACAGCACATACACATCTAAATTAAAACAAAACCAGCTACTTCGGATAACAGCCCTGATTAAAAGCTATAAGCATTCAATAATATTGGTTTGTTGCCATCGATTTACTTGCCGTTTCCCATTTTAAATAATAAATAAATAATAATAAATATCACACAACTTGTACTATGGGTACCAGAATAACTGATACTAATACATAATAATATATACTTTTCTTTTGTAAATACATACTTATTATAAATAGAAACACCCAGACTAAGACAAACCTCCATGTTCATGCACACAAAGATTTGTCCTTAGCGGGCATCGAACCCGCGACCTCGGCGTCGCAGGCAGGTACACTACCCACTCCGCCATCCGGTCGTTAAATATCTTCAATAATCTGTCGATAATTTTTAAATTATCTTCAACATTGACGAAGATAATTGTGATTATTTTCTCACGCGGTCTGCCAACAAGCATGCCACGCGGCCATTGTGCCTAAACAAGGCGCTTGAGTCGCACAGTGGCGAAAGTAAATCGAAGAATAAATTTGCAGATATCCTAATAATTCTTGCATCACATATTTTGTATATTTTTATCTATTTGTTAATGAATCTTTTTTTATTTTTTTTATACTACGCCCACAGCGACCGAACGTGTAGTCCACCTGATGGTAAGTGGAGTACAGCCCATGGACATCAACAATCCACAAAAGCAGATTATAGATGCGTCGCTGCAGCTGAGGACTACAGTGTTATGTCTCATGTGCCAGTAATTTCAGGGCCTGATCTCACCACTAAACCGGAACACAATATTGGAAGCACTACTATTTGGGTGGTGCTGCAGCCCTTGATCTGATTTACAAGAGCTCTACCATCAGTAAAAAGCTCTATATATATAGATAGATAGATAGATAGAATAAGCTTTATTGCACACCAAAAAATAAGACACAAAATAGAACATAATTAAACATTAAGACATGTACAATGGGCGGCCTTATCGCTAAAAAGCAATATCTTACAGGCAACCTTTGGATGGACAAATAGAAAGTTAGACTGATATGGGGCAGTTTAAGGTGTAATAAATGAAATAGAAGGTTCACTATAACTAATATTTACATAAATTTACAAATTCAATAGGTACATTTACCTACAAATTAAATATATATTATATTAACTTACATAGGTATACTTAAAATAAATATGTACATAACACTAATTATATATTAAATACATACATATTATTATAAATAAATATTATACATATATATAATAAAAACAGAGGATAAAAAGAAATGTATAAACAAGTTTTACTCATGCATCTGAAAGGACTGGCAATGTGAATAAATAATGGTAAGATTTATATAGAGGATAAGTAATGTTCTTTGACTATTTTTTTAAAAGAGTTAATAGTTTTGGCGCGTCGAATAGAGGCGGGCAATGCATTCCACAGACGTATTGCTTGAACCACAAAGGATTTGTCGTAAAAGGTGGTAGAATGCATTGGCATATCCAGTTTCAGATCTTCCGATGATCTTAAGGCTCTAGAATGCGTGTCACTGACGAACTGAAAACGTTCTTTTAAGTAAGAGGGGGCAGAAGGGTTGAATAAGACCTGGTAGAGTAGAGAAAGAATGTGAGTATTCCGTCGAAGGCGAATAGGAAGCCACTTGAGCTTATTGCGATACTCGGATACATGATCATATTTGCGTAACCCAAATATAAATCTTATACAGAAATTTTGAAGTCGCTCAAGCTTATCAAGCTGCTCCTCTGTGAGATCAAGATAGCTGACATCGGCGTAGTCGAGGATAGGAAAGAGAAGAGTTTGAACAAGCGCAATTTTAGTGGAAGTTGGAAGAAAATTCTTTAACCTACGCAAGGACCCCGCTGACGCAAACAGTTTACGGCTGGTTTCGAGTAATTGGGGACCCCATGACAGCGTTTCATCAATGAGTAATCCCAAGTTTTTTACAGTTTTACTCAATGGAATTGTAGTTCCGTTAAACTGTACCAGAGGTAGCTGCTGCCAATTAACTTTAGATAATGTTCTGGAGCTGCCGATCACAACTACTTGGGTTTTTGAGGGATTTAAACGAAGTCCATGCTGATCACTCCACTCAGATATTCCCATCAAATCTCTATTAAGGATTTCAACCGCATTGGGCAGATTACTCAACGGAGCCTGAGTGTATATTTGAAGATCATCTGCATAAAGGTGATAGGATGAATGTAGACCCTTGGAAATAGAATTAATAAAAATTGCGAAAAGTAGAGGAGATAGCACGCCCCCCTGCGGTACACCGGCTGTAATATCGCACCAAGAAGAAATGGATTCTTCAATGCGTATACGTTGTCGGCGACCAAACAGGTAACTTTGAAACCAATCAATCACTGTTGGAGATATGTTAATAGAGCGCAATATGCCAAGGAGTATGTGAAAATCTACAGTGTTAAAGGCATTGCTGAAATCTAGTAAGGAAAGAACTGTAAGATTTCCACCCTCCATACCAAGTCTAATGTCGTCGGTAACTTTAACTAAGGCTGAAGCTGTACTGTGGCCTGGACGGAAGCCTGATTGAAAATGATTCAAAAGAAGATTTTTACTGAGGAAGGAGCTGAGTTGGGAGTGGACAAGGCGTTCAAGTACTTTGGAGAGGAAGGGTAGGATTGATATAGGTCTATATTCGGAAAAGGATGAGGGTTTAGATTTTTTAGGTAAAGGGATTATTTGCGCTTCTTTCCAAGCAGTTGGAAAGACACCGCTGGAGATAGAGTGGTTAAGGATGTGGCAGATTATAGGAAGGATTTCATCAAGGATAGGTATTATTATTTTCCGGCTGATACAATCATTACCGACAGCATTAGACGTGATTGACAATACACTTTTCTTAACATCACAATCAGATAATTGTTTAATGAAGAATGGAGAGTAGTCTGGGAATGGCAGAGATGCAAGGTGATTCAAGGTGCTAGCTTTTGTACTTCCATTAAATGGGTACGAAGATGAGAAATGTTGATTTAATAAATCAATATCTAGATTTTTTGGAGCATTCTCTGCCGGTTTTTTCCCAACTCCCATTGTTTTAAGAAATTTCCAGACTTTCGCTGGTTCTCCTTGTTCAACTGAGTCGTAAACGTGGCGGCGATATGCTTTGCTACACACCTTTAGGCAGTGATTTCTTATAGACACATATTTTTCCTGGTTGTACGTGTTAGGACGGCATTTAAATTTGGTTTTCGCTGCAGCCTTTTTCGCTAAAATTAATTTAATGTCCTGTGTGATCCATGGTGAAGGTAAGTGTTTAACCTTCACTGCCCGGACTGGAGCATGAGTGTCGTAGAGCCGTATAAGATGTTGTGAGAATATTTCAACTTTCTCATCGACCGTTTTGGCTTCTATTAGTGTAGTCCAGTCAATATTTGCGGCATCTTCACTGAGACAAGTAAGATCCATTCCACCAAAATTACGTTGATGAAGAATTTTAGCTTTGAGTTTAGGAGGACGAAGTTTGTAAGAGAGAAAGATAAGATCATGGTACGAGAATGCATCAGCTGGGTACTGACCATGCTTCGCAACATGAGAAAGAGAGGAAACAAAGATAAGATCGAGGAGAGAAGGTGTAGAATTAGGAAAATTGTGTGTGGCACTTAAAGGTAATATAGACAGATTACAGGATTCAACTACGCCGCGTAAGGAAGTAGAACGAGAGTCATTTTTTAGGAGGCACGTGTTGAAGTCTCCCATGATGATCGTGTGAGCATAAGACGTGGAAAGAGTTTCTAACACATGCTCAAATGAGGAAAAAAAGTTAATACTAGAAGAGGGACAGTAATACACACCAAGTAATACCTTGGTGTGATTCACTTCCACCTCTATAAAAAGATGTTCGCCAGCATTTGAAGGTGGAGGCTGTGATGAGATGTCAATGATCTGAAAAGGGATATGGCTTCGTATGTAAATACAAATACCACCACCAACGCGACCCGTACGATCATTTCTGATTAGTTCAAAGCCTAGAAGAGAATAAGAAAGTGTAGGGAGACATGGCTTCATCCATGTCTCAGAGACAAGGATTGCATGAATATTTTTACAGTTAAAGTTTGTCAGCATATCCGGGAAATGGGCGGGAATACTCTGAGCATTTATGTGGACAACATTAAAGTGCCTCGGAACATCGGAAAATTGCAACTCGAGCGTTTCAGATAGCGAGGGAATGCTAACAAAACTGTCGTTATCACTACCAGCCGATAAAAAACTTTCATTATCGCTGCTGCTATCAAAATTCAACATATAATGAGCAATATAATGTAATTATAATAATATCGATAAATAAAATAATATAATAATAACAAATAAATAAGTATAATAAAATAATTATATAATAAAATGCAGTCGGTCACAGATTGACCGTATAACAATCAATTAATCCATCCTCCAGTTCTGTGTTATTCTTATTACATTAATTCAACAAATGAAACTAACAAAACACAACTAGATTTTTATCATTAGTACTTAGTCCAGGCAAGTAATATTACATTTTAAATTTATTATAAGAAATAATATCTAATCAACAATCATTAAAAATAAATTATGTGAATAAATATTTACTTAACATCTTATACTAGCAGAAACGGAACGTAACTCTTTGACTTCGAACAAATGTCACAACTGTCAACTGTCAGTTGTCAGAAATAAGTTAAAATTTAAAAATTTTGTGAGGTTATGATGAGAAAAGTATTAAATCGAAGTGAAATAAATAAATATAATTAAAGGTAGAAGATATAAAAGCAAGAAACAAAAACAGGGTATAGTGAAATATGTGAGATAACATTAAACCTACCTGGACTTAACTGGAATCGGAAACAAACACAAGTTATCACTAAAACTGAACTATTTTTTGAGAGCAGCCGCGCGCTTTGGTTTTGTCGAAGCTACAGTTTTACTGGCTACCGGGGCTTTCTTCGTGTTTGAGTCCAACCGACCAAGCTCATGACTGTTGGAAATACGATGCCGTGTTCCGTCAGGGCTCAGAACAAAGATGTACCCTTCCTGCGTCCAACATTTGGATACACCATGACGCTCTCTTGCTGCCATGAAAACCTGGTGTCGACTGCGTGTGAGAAACTCACTGATCGTCTGGCCAGTGCCTTTGAGCTTGGTTTTAGTAAACCAGATCTTGTCCCTTACTGAAACACGTTCAAGCTTCACTAAGATGGGTCTGGGCTTCTGTCCGGCTGAGGATCGACCCATTCTATGGCATCGCCTGATATCATCCTGCTTGAAATCATCAAGCTTAAGGTGTTCCTTGATGACCTGCGCCACTACCTGAGAAGTATCTTCATCTTTCTTCTCAGTTACACCGTGCAGCAGGAGCATTTTTCGGCGACTACGCATTTCTATGCTGTCTACCTCTGCAGTTAAGAACTCCAGTTGTTGTCGAAAACCTCCCAGTATTTCAAATACAAAGGACTTGAAGGATGTGAAGTCGGTGGAAAGAGTTTCCAAGCTGTGAGTGGCCCCTGTGTCCTTTGCACTATTCAGCTCTGCCTCGAAACCGGATACCCGCTCTTCCAGTCTTGCCATGATGTTGAGGAAAGGCTGCTTCATAGACTCCATATTGAAATGTAGCGATACTTGGATTGTGAATGTGGCTTAGTTGTAGTGTAGAGTGGAAATAAACACAAAAACTGGATGGAATGTTATGTTAGCATGTAAGTGTAATCATTAAACTTTATTAAAACAATTACTAGTATTTTAATTTAATTATTTTTTGGAGGACCAAAAATTTATATAGTGACAGTTTCAACTACCCTCGTCGAAAATATATATATATATCTATTTGTGAAACTTCTCAATTAGCCTTCTTTCTCACATACATTTACTATAGTTTGTCAACCTTGCAAAGGACCCCTGCTTTAGTCCCAAACTAAGCAGAACTTGCACTATGGGTGCTAGAATAATTGATACTAATACATATATACTTTTCTTTTGTAAATACATACTTATATACATAGAAACACCCAGACCAAGACAAACCCCCATGTTCATGCACACAAAGATTTGTCTTAAGTGGGAATCGAACCCGCGACCTCAGCGTAGCAGGCAGGTACACTACCCACTCCGTCATCCGGTCGTCGTGCCGCAATGCCGCGGCAGTTGCATTTACACTCTGTCGTCTCTCTGATTTGTGTTCCTGTCCGCGCCGTCTCTTTGATAAACTTTAACCGCAACTGTGGCCGCAACTTTAACCGCAATCACCGTTGGTACGGATCTGTTCCGAATACAACACTCTGTGTGGAGGTTTGGAAGATGTTGACATATTTCACGACAGCTTCTACAAGTTCACGCGCAAACTTATACCAAAGTCAGCTCATTAAACAGATATTATATATATAATTATTAATTTGATAAAGTAGGATAAATAGTCTCTACATTAATATAATTAGTTAAGATAAATTAAGTTACTGTGGTTTAGAATTAAGATTTTTCATTATGTATTGAACAATGTAACTTTGAACAATGTTTTTAGTGAGTGATGTGCACATCTCTAATAGATAATAACTAGCTGACCCGTGCCCACTTCGTTGGGCATAATGTTCAAAAATAATCTTTCATAGTTAAGGCAGCGTTCGTAAGAAACGTTTTCATTCGAATGTTTTTTCGCCGATTCACTTTGCAAAACGGACTACCATGTAAAAGCCTTTTTATTTTTCGGTTTTTTATATGTATAACCTATGACACTCAGCAATAATGTGTCTTTCTATTCGTGAAAGAAGATTCCCGAGATTCCGATTAACGAATTCGGAGTTTCCGATTAACGAATTCCATGAGGAATTTTTGCCATCATGTCGACGCAGTAGGTATTGACTGAACAAATCTCGGTAGTAATGTAAAGTATTGAAACGATTCTCTATGATCATAAGTCTGTGTGCATAGAACTGCATACAGGAAACTGTTTTGTTTTGTGCGGAACCTTGTTAATATCTACACAAAACAAACTTAATACCTACCTATAACCTAAATTAATATCTACATGAAACTAACTTAATACCTATAACCTAATTTAATATCTAGGTACATGAAACAAACTTAATGCCTATCTATAACCTAAATTAAATGAAAACTATATAAACATAAAAGATTTTTTTTTTAATGTACCGAAAATAAAATTAATGAATGTCGAAAGTGTGTTACGAAAAATTCAATTTTGGGGACGTCCGCTGCGTAAAGAGCCGCGCGGGTACCTACCTCTCAGATGTAAAAGGAAGGTCACGCCTCCTTCTTCCGAAGTGAGCACGAACGCGAACCGAAATAAGCCGAAACCATCGCGCGCCGCTGCCGCGCTGCTGTGGCCTTCACGTATAACAATGAGTTTTTCTCCGATTCTCTTTACAAAACGGACTACCACGTAAAAACCTTTTAATTTTTCGGTTTTTTATATAGCCTATGACACTCAGCGATAATGTGGCTTTCTATTAGTGAAAGAATTTTTAAAATCGGTGCAGTAGATTCCGAGATTACCCCTGACAATTTAACAAACACACAATCTTTACCTCTTTATAATATTAGTATAGATATACAATTATAAGAACATCATAAGCAGTAAGAAATCTTTACAAATGTGTATTATGTATGTAATGTTGTTGAAGTGCCAAATAAATAAATAAGTGACTGTGTCCTGTCTGCGACGTTTCTCTTTGTGTTTTCTGTTGGTCCGCCTAACCAAAACATTAATTTGCTTCAGGTGAAAGATATAAAATTTGCTGGGGATAAAGAAAACATAGCCATTTTACTTTTGGCTTCAGACTTCAATTTCACGGATTTCGTGCGACCAGTGTGTTTGGATTTCAAAAACGACTATGATGATTATGAAGATGAAATTGGAAAGGTAAACAATCATACTAAGAAACAGTTGAAAAAGATATGGGACCGGCAGGATTTGAACCTGCGACCTACTGCACACCGGGCAGAGCATCTTTTCAACTGTTTCTTAGTATAATTTGCTAAGCATAGCTGAATGCTGTAAAAATAATCAATTAGAAGTTGAAATAACGTACGCGTTCATTCGTTACAACATTTGTGCTGAATGTAATTTCGCCATGTTGGTTTGTATCCTACCTAAGATAGGAACAAATGGATGAACGTGACGTCACGACATGACGTATCAAACAGTTGAGAAATTTAGGGTTCCGGTAAGAGGCGACCGTAGCTGGATGGCTAAAGAGGCTGCAGTAAGGTCGCAGGTTCAAATCCTGCCAGTCCCATATCTTTTTCAACTGTATCTTAGTATAATTTGCTAAGCATAGCTAAATGCTATAAATATAATCAATTAGAAGGTAAACAATCATTTTTATATTTGAGTTAGAGATAACTACTGTTTCTTTCTCTTATACATGAAAAGGCGCTATGAAAATCTTTTAAGTTAGAAAGAGAATTACGATGATATTGTCTGTCTCTATCGCTGTAACGGGTTGGCTCCAAGCAGTAGCAGTAGTAGTCGTAGCAGTAGTAGTTTTTGAAAATTGTGAAATTAAGCTTAACTTCTTCTTCTTCTTCTTCGTGGTGTCGATGGCTGAGTCAAAATTTATTGGTCCAATAAGTGGCCACTGTTATGGCGCTCTCGTCGGCGTTCATGAGCGCCTCTCGTGCTGGTGGTAGGGCATTTTGGACAGTCAGTAAGGTGGTCAAGGTTTTGACTTGCCATCGTGGTGAAAGGATTAGCCAATTCGCTTTTTAACTCGCGAATTGCCCAGGGTGCACCGGACGTAGGGACGTCACTCGGGGAGGCTCCTTTCATGCACCCCAAAGCTTAACTTATTTTTTTTTCTTTACAGGTGTCTGTCGCTCTCCATGGCTTCAATATAGGTTTCAGTAATATTAATGTATTTGATATGCCGGTACTGTACCAGGGCAGCTGTGACAGGTTCTACAAGAGAGTCCCGCAAGATGTCAAAAACTTGTCAGAAACAGATGATCTGATATGTGCCGCTTATGATGGTAATTTTTAATAATATTTTTTTAATAATACACGTACCTTCCTGACCAGACTAGTCTGATCATAAATAGTGTTATAATGAAGATAAATATTAAATTAATATAACACTTCTTCTTCTTCGTCGTGTCGATGGCTGAGTCAAATTTTATTTTGACTTGCCATCGTGGTGAAAGGATTAGCCAATTCGCTTTGAAGAACTCGCGAATTGCCCAGGGTGCGCCGGACGTAGGGAATCGTTGTGTACGTCACTCGGGAGGCTCAAATATAACAATAAAATATAACACTACATACACACAACGCCATCTAGTTCGAAACAAAGCAAAGCTTGTACTATGGGTACTAGAATAACTAATTTTTCTCTTTTTTTTTTTGTAAATATTTTCTCATCATCATTCATTATACATAGAAACAACCAGACTAAGACTCAGATGTTTACTGACAAATGGTTCCATAGACAATTATGCTTATTTCCCTCCATTTCCACCAGAGCTTCGACTCATCACCAGAGTGACATCTGGTTTCAATAAAATTCTCCACTAAAACTAAAGATGTTTTAAATATCTGTGCTGCTTTTTTTTAAATATCTGCTGAGCTTTTAAATTTCAGCCTTAAACGTTTAATGCTAAAATGACGTCACTAAAAGAGTTAAAATTTGACATAAATAATAATTAAACTGTCTTCAAAAACTCATTATATAATTATTATTCAAGATAAAAAGTCAGTGTACAGTGCATAAAGCCGATGCTCGTAAATTGCAAATAATAATGTTTAAGACTGAGTTCAAGAAATATATCTGACTTATTTTGCGTTCTTTTCAGTTTTAGGTTTTTTTTTATGGCTATTTGTTGTAACTTTTAGCCAGTGTCGTAGTAAAAAAAAATTGGGAAACTATAGTAGGATTCAACAAAAGGATAATTATTATAGGGAAGTTTTAGGTTTTTGTTGAAGTCATTCATTTTGTTTTTTTTTTTTTGTTGATGTCAGATTTTTTTAAATATAAATTTTGAGGATTTTTCAATTCGTCAATTTTTTTTTTAGGTTTTATATCTTTACTAAAAAGTTTTAATCCCTCATTTGTCTTTTTTTTAGGAACTGAGTTCAGGGCACTGGCCGGAGGTGGCCTGACATTTCCTCAAAAGGAGAACGGTGTTATTCGTTATTTCCTGAAGGCGATCCTATCCATTACAGGAAAATGTGAAATATTCCTTAAGAAGTCTATAAGTTGTACATTTAATGCTAACAGTGTACCTTTCTTCGCTAAAATAAGCAAGCATGAAGAATTTATTAAACAATACTTATGAGATTTGTTATTTTATTCCTATCCAACTCCTGACCTGGGTATAGTAGTCACCATTATTTTTGTGAATCTTAAAATATAAATATACAGGTGCTGTTTAAAAGAAATTACATACTTCCCAACTCCAACTATAATAATATACTTCTGATTAAATTCGTTGCGGGTTCCAAGACAATTTTAACTCTCCCTGGGATTGGCCGTGTGTCATGCACGGTGCCTTTCAGTTGGTTACCGCTGTAGATCCTGCGTCACAGGAGTCACAGTGGTGGGATTATATCCCGTAAGGTGCTGTTTAATTTAGATTTTAGCTGGTTCGATGCCCAGTAAGCAAATTTCCAATAATCTTGAAAACCAATTTTAAAAACTTAACATAATAATATGTATTTTGTGAAATATTAAGGTTAAAAATTTAGGAATCCAGCAGGTTTCATACCTGCCACAGATTTTGCTATTTTTAAGCACGCTGGCACAAAAGAGTTGAGAAATTTCGAGTCTAGCAGCATAAAATTTGCTTTAAAATATTACAAGCGATAATAAAATTTATATGATAAATACACACATATCTTCGAAAAGACGAGAGGTATGTGCCGTGGGTTCGATGGTGTACGTTACGCCAGCAAGAAAGTGTCACCTAGAGTGATATGAGTAGAACGTATAATTAGTGCGCAATCTGCTGTAAATGTGCGCCGCATAATAAATTTGTGCGTCTTGTAGTTTTGAAAAAAAAACGTGAAAACGATTCCTGCTGGAGTAACGTTGTTCTAGCAAGAAAATTCTAGACGAATTATCGGAGAGATAAAATACATACATGGGCAGAGAGCTTATATTTGTGCAAATTTGTGCGCCATAAATATAATTTGTGCGTCTTCAGGTTTTCGAGATATTGCGTTTCCCGCTGGAGTAACGTTTTGCGAATTCGTGTATCTCTAAGACCATTTTATGTGCGCCTGTAGAATGAACATACACGAATAGCTCTTAATTTGTGCATATTTGTGACATAATTAGATGCCAGATAATATTTATAATTTTCAAGTAATTGCGCTTTATTGAAAACTTAAAAAAATATTGTAGCGCCTAAATGAGAAGACGTTTAAGCTCGCTAAAAACTGTATTCGTTCCATCTTGACGTTTATAATTACTATAAAAAGTTTCAAAACAGAACCTACAAGCGCTAATGAATAATATTACTAAAAGTCAAAACGACGGCATCATAACTTTGACGCCATCAAACAAGAAACTGGCTACATCTAAACTAAGATTTGTAGATGTAAACCAAAAATTAGTGCCTTTATCAAATAATATATAGTAAAAATATCCAGCTTCAACTGTTTCGTATTAAGTAAATATTAATACTAAACCAAAACAGTTATTCAGCGCAGGTTATCCGACCAAATTCGAATGACTACAAAAAAGCGACGGATTCATACGTATCGATGACCACCTTTATTAAACGTATTACACCTAAACTGTGTTCGTACAGTCACGCTCAAATGTTCGTTGGGAATTATTATTACAATGACCTAATAAAAATATAATTTAGATTAAATGTACTTTCTGATCATATGAAATCAAAGAGCTTGTTGGTTTAAAAAAATATTATTTTTATTATCATAATCATGATTCTTAAAGTAATTATGGCATCAAATCACAGATCAAATTTCCTACCTATAAATATTAGAACAAACAGTGTTCAATTAAACTATTTGTACCTTGTATAGTCATTTGGTATAATTTAAAATCACAGATCAGTTTTTCATTTACAGTGCTAGTGCACTTGACGTCATAACGGCTACTATTTACCAAGTGATAACCCAAACGCACTATTGATGATAGAGCGACGTTTATGTATCTGTCTCTGTCACACTAAGACCGTACGCTTACTATGTGTCTCACTTTCTTCCCAGTGCAGCGGGTGGCGCGGAACCAGGTAAACGGAAACGAAGCGAAAAAAATTAATCTATTAATGATAAAAAACTTAAAAGTTGATATATATCTAAATTAAAATGTATAGGTACATGCTTTGTGTATTCTTTTACTGTTGTAGGGTTTTTGTAGTATTCATCACACATTTCTTGAACTTAAAAACAAGAACCAATAAAATTCATGTTTTTTATAATTTTATTCGTTTTTCTACTGATATAATAAATGCAAATGGCTAAATTTATTTGTCTTATCAAAAAAAAAATTCTGAATTTATTTTAATAACTATTTTCTACTGCACTGTACTCGGGCACAATACGTTTCAACCAGTTAGCGAGTAAAGTTAAGAAGGTCATCGATACGTATGAATCCGTCGCTTTTTTGTAGTCATTCGAATTTGGTCGGATAACCTGCGCCGAATAACTGTTTTCGTTTAGTATTAATATTTCTTAAGACGAAACAGTTGAAGCTGGATATTTTTCCTATATATTATTTGATAAAGGCACTAATTTTTGGTTTACATCTACTCATCTTAGGTTGAGCCAGTTTCTTGTTTGATGGCGTCAAAGTTATGATGCCGTCGTTTTGACTTTTAGTAATATTATTCATTAGCGCTTGTAGGTTCTGTTTCGAAACTTTTGATGGTAATTATAAACGTCAAGATGGAACGAATACAGTTTTTAGCGAGCTTATACGTCTTCTCATTTAGGCGCTACAATATTTTTTTAAGTTTTCAATAAAGCGCGATTACTTGAAAATTATAAATATTATCTGGCATCTAATTATGTCACAAATATGCACAAATTAAGAGCTATTCGTGTATGTTCATTCTACAGGCGCACATAAAATGGTCTTAGAGATACACGAATTCGCAAAACGTTACTCCAGCGGGAAACGCAATATCTCGAAAACCTGAAGACGCACAAATTATATTTATGGCGCACACATTTGCACAAATATAAGCTCCCTGTCCATGTATGTATTTTATCTCTCCGATAATTCGTCTAGAATGTTCTTGCTAGAACAACGTTACTCCAGCAGGAATCGTTTTCTCGTTTTTTTTTTTCAAAACTACAACAATTTTTTTATGCGGCGCACATTTACAGCAGATTGCGCACTAATTATACGTTCTACTCATATCACTCTAGGTGACACTTTCTTGCTGGCGTAACGTACACGGTTCGATGGAGTAATTATTTT
This sequence comes from Hypena proboscidalis, assembly GCA_905147285.1. Classification (NCBI taxonomy): domain Eukaryota; kingdom Metazoa; phylum Arthropoda; class Insecta; order Lepidoptera; family Erebidae; genus Hypena; species Hypena proboscidalis. The sequence goes on from LR990155.1 coordinate 6,222,556, forward strand.
GTCTAAATTGTAAAATGGACGTTAGTACTGAGATTGTTATTCTACAAATATGATAACTGTAATCAATTATCATGATTGTGCTTCTACATTAAAACAATTTAGTTGTGGATTCTATCATATTTTATTAAATGATCAACTGCATACATTCAACCATAAACATTGCTACTTATGCACATATTTATAGAGAAAAAAGAAAAATAAAATAAAAATAATATTTTTTATTTCCAAAAAAATAATTTAACATGATCATTTTACTTATATTAATTATTACATTGTAATGGTAATCACAATTTCACAATACTACTGTGTGGCGGTGTGGAAATTTGTCTAAAGTGGCTCTTCACGGGCAAACATGCTCGACGACAAAAAGTACCCAACATGCTCGGCAGTTTTTTTTTTTTTCGAAAATATGAAACGTCAAATCGTGTTTGACATTTAACTGCCATTTTGTATTATTATTATAAAGTGTCAATGGTCAAGATTCGAAAGCCAATTCTCAACCATAGACTAGAGGCGTTTTTTTAAAGACATTTTCTCGCTGAGTATGTATTACCGTGAATGCATAGATAAAATCGCGCGTATAACCAATAATATCAAGAAACTCTCAATATCATAATAAATATCCTATAACTAATATTGCTGTTAAAAAATGAGTTTTAACACACACACACCCGTGATAATACAATACTGTTTTTTTTTCTACACATGTAGCTAACGAGTTAGACCACGTGATGGAAAGTGGTAACTGTCCATATATGGACTATATTTTGAGTCTATACTATCAAACCGGGTAAGTGAAGTGTGGGTAAGTGCTATTTTTTAACAGCAATCAAGTATTCCACGCGCGATGCGTAGTTTCTAGCTTAAGACTAAGTTTTTCACTTTTTGCCTGCTTCTTCGGCCTCGAGCTTCTTGCGAAGGGACTCGGGCATCTCAGCTGGTGGTGGCCTGGGCATACGGAGCCATACCTATAAAAAAAATTGTGTAAAAAAAAAAAGAAAAAAAATATTTTTTTTTATCATGTATTTAGTTTCTCATAAAAAAAAGTTTCCACAGATATTGTCGGTAGGAACAATTGGTTAAGTTCTTAATCATTGGAAATATCCTATTTTAATTAAAAATATATCAGACATAAGAAATTAATTACTATACTTTTTTGTGTAATATTAAAGTTAAAAATTAAGAATCTACTGCACCCCCTGGGTTAACGCCCCAAGTGCTTTGCCAATTCAGCCATGGATTCATACCCATTCCCACATCAAAGTTTACAACTAATGTATTAATTTTGACAGCTATCACCCGGCCCGGGGAAAATTTTCTATGAAATATGAGTGTAATTATTGCAAAAGTATAACCATAAATTTTCTTCATGTTACATTTTGACCTCTTTTGTCTCTGTATGAGAATATCGGCGCTCTGACACTTTTGACACCTGTCATCTCTGTGCTGCCATCTAGTGGATATTGTACGTACCTTGACGGCATCATAGATGAACCATTGCAGCGCTGTGAGGGTACCGATCATAATGATCCTGGGTCCGAGTCCCTTCCATACTCCAGCCATACCAAGTTTGCCGATGATGGAGCCCACAGTGGCGGTTCTGTCCTGAAATGCCAAAAAATAAATATTAGTTCTGGTTTGTTGTTATTATCGTGTCTATGGTGTATAATAAATATTCATGCATTTTCGATTAAATCACTGTTTCGTTAATCTAGCGGTATCGTTTGTTTATCGTATCACCGCAAAGTGTTATTTGCGATTTTCCGCCAGGCAATTCTCAATAGCGGTGTTAGTATTGCCCGGTGGATGGCGATAGGTTCACTCCCATGGGACCTAAACATAACAGGTGAAGTGTGGACACAATTCAGAGCTGCTATTGAGAATGGCAGAGGAATAATTCTAAATAAAACTTTCATAACACGGGAATCGAACCGGAAACCTGGCAATGAGAGGCAGCATGCTAACCACTAGGCCAACGAGACATTTATTCCTAGGTTTTTTTTTTTTAATTGTGTAACAAACCGCCAAAAAAAATCTGATTTTATCTTAACTATTATTTTATAAGCCCTCGGATCTCATAATCTAGCAATCACTGGGACAAACTTCGCTTCGCATCGGCCACACTGTGTTGCCACAGAGTGGTAATAACGTACCACTGACTTAGCGAGTCGACTTCCCTCGAGCGCGTTTTTTTCGTCATCGGGCAAATAGATTTAAGATATTATGTATACAGTTGAATAACAGAATTTAGGGGGGGGCGGAGCTTGAAGAAAGGGGGCAACCTCAGGTCATAATTTACCTACTAGTTAAACCCTAATAGAAAAATTTGTGAGGTTTTACCCCCCCCCCCTCCCCCCTTAGTCCTCTATCAATCAGATTATCACCCTAATAATCTAGGGCGGACACCAAACTCTTGGAGGCATACAAATGCTAGGGTGAAGGACTAACGCTTGGGAGGATACCAAATGCTAGAGGGATGATTAAACACTTAGGAGGTACCAAATTCTAGAGGGAGGATTAAACTCTTTGGGGGATACCAAAATTTTAGGAGCATGATTAAACGCTTGGGTGATTCCAAATGCTAGAGGGAAAATTAAACGCTTGGGGATAACAAATTTTAGGGGAAGGATTTAACGCTTTGGGGGATACCAAATGCTAGAGGGAAAATAAATGTTTGGGGAGATTATTATTATTATTATAGCTTTATTTCAATGCAATTTTTCTAATTCCCTTTTTTTGTTTTAGTTTGTTTAATCTTTGTATGGTCCCTGTAGGGTAAAAGCCTCCTCCATCTCTCTCCATATTTTTTTGTTTTGTGCAGCGCTAAGCCAGTTCTTTCCTGCTTTCTGTACAATATCGTCGACCCATCTTTTTCTTTGTCGTCCTTTTATCCTCTTTCCAATAGGACCAGGCCACTTTGTAGTTTGTGTTGTCCATCTTTGGGGGGATACCAAAGTCAAAGTGGAGGATTAAACGCTTGAGGGCGGACATAACGTACCTGGTTAAGCTTAGAGACGACGGTGTCAGCGGGATGGGAGACGATGGCGCAGAACACACCGGCGATGTAACCGGCAGCGAAGGTTACTACAAGCTGCTCGCCCTTAGAGCATTGTTCGCGGGGTTTGGGCACTACATGCTGAAAAACAGATAATCATCTTTAAAGTATGAAATTAAAAATATATATTTTTTTTTTGGTGGTTTTAGTGTCTCATAATGTAAATTTTCCACAGAAGTTGTCGGTAGGAACAATTGGTTGAGTTCTTAATCATTGAAAATATTATATTCATAAGAATACATATTGCTTGTCCAAAGAATACAGTATTATACAAAAAAAGTTTACCATTGAAGCAAAAAATAAAGAAAGGTTATTTTTAGAAGATAATTCTTAAGTATATATATATGAGGTATTTAGATTAATAGAAATAATCTACTGTTTAGATTATGAAAACTTCACAATATTTGTAGTTAATTTTGAAGGGTTGCCTTAAAAAAACCTAATATGAGATAATAGTGTTCTTGCGAACAAGCGATACTTTAGAAATGGTAAATAAATACACTAATCAAATATTTTTATTATTTACTTTGGGGGGTTAGAATGTTGAATTATTAAAATAAACTTTATTGGAAAATATTTAGGTATTTACCAATTTTTAATTACATTCAAAATAAAATAAATGATGGTTTTATTTTGGACAGCGAATTAGCATTGCCATCCAGTGTGGCAATGCTGCTAGCATTTCGGGAACTTGATTAGGTTAGGTAGTCTTTAAACGCTAGTTATTAAGTAGTTTATTTTAGGTTAGTTTATTTAGTTGTTTTTTTTTGTGTTTTAATTTCATTGGTTCTAAAACAAAATAAGTTTGCTAACCACAAAATTGACTACTATTATTCAATTTTTTTTTATCAGTGTGCCAATATTATACAATATTTTGTCCAACTCGAGTATCGAACTCGAGAACACACGCTTTTTATTAATTAGCCATTAGATGAATAGTCCTGAAACATGGTATTACTTATTTTTCAAGGCTAAGTTACATTTACAATTTAATGGTTATTCTCACCAAACACAGTTTTTTATAGGCGAGATGCGCTCTTTATGTATTAAAATAGTATATATTAGTAAATAAATATATCCTATGTATTTATTATATAATTTGATTGATTGAAAACCAGTGCCAAGCTTTATTTTGGCAAATGCTGCACCAATTCCCATTTAGGGCATTTTTTTTGCTTTGGGGCATACAGCCTTGTTAACTACTGAATTGTTTTTTTTTCTTTCTTTACTGAATTTATGTGTGTCTCATTGTTTTATTTGGACCTTAGGCTTTCTTGTCGTCAAGCATCAACTCTTTAAGTCCCTTCCTTAATTTTATTCGGTCTACTGCGTAGACCAGTATACCGAAAAGACATAAAAGACCTTACCTTGTACAGCAGCTCGACGGTCTTCTCGAAGCAGGCGAACTTCATCATGGTGTAAGGGATTTGGCGACCCCACAGGGGTACGAGACCCTTGTAGAAAGTGCCTACACCCTCATTTTTGACCATCTTGGGCCACGCCTCGCGGAGCGTGTTGGCGAAACCAGGCATGGTTTGGATGCGGACCTTAAAAAAAAGAATATAATTAGAAGAAAAAGGTAGGAAGATGTAGGAAAAAAAGGAGTATAATGTTAATACTAGACATAAGGATAATTTTGTACTTCATACAACTCGTCTCCACTAAACTAACAATTCTTTTATCAATAAATAATAAATAAATATTCCACAAACTACACACTACGCCATCTAGTCCCAAACTAAGCAGAGCTTGTACTATGGGTACTAGAATAACTGATACTAATACATATATACTTTTCTTTTGTAAATACATACTTATTATACATAGAAACACCCATTGCAATTTTGTGCTGCTTTTAGGATTTTAGTCTGACCCAGGCATCGAACCCACAATCGTTCACTACTAAATTTGTTATTTAAAGCCCTCGGATCTCATAATCTAACAATCACTGGGACAAACTTCGCCTCGCATCGGCCACGCTGTTGCCACAGAGTGGTAATAACGTACCACTGACTTAGCGAATCGACTTCCCTCGAGCGCGTATTTTTCGTCATCGGGCAAATAACAATAACATACATCACGCCTATATTACCAAAAAGTAGAAGCAGAGGTGTACAACATCCACATTTGATACTAAGAAACAGTTGAATAAGATATGGGACCGGCAGGATTTGAACCTGCGAGCTTACTGCACACTGGGCAGCCACTCTTAGCCATCCAGCTACGGTCGCCTCTTAAGCTTCAGTTTCCTAGGAAAGCGTGTGGAATAATGCGGCCGTAATATTATGGCCGTAACACTATTAGTACGTGTTACGTTATGTCGATCACCGCTCTCAAATCAAATCAAATCAAATCATTTATTTCCATGGGCCCCAAGGGGCGCTTGAACACGTCAAAACAAACATCAAAACACAAAAAATATAAAATTAAAATAAAACTAAGCTAACAAAATTTTAATACTTATTGTAATAAAATTATTGGCACCGGAGCTTCAATTGACTTTAATTCAACTTAGAGATTTGAATTAAAATCAATCCAAGTACCAGCTCCGGTGGGTATTGCATCATGAGAAGAGCTGGTAAGAAACTCATGTGCACCATCTTTTCAAATAAGATGAATAAGAAGATCTAGGAAACCACTACATTTACTTTACATAGGCAACGCTCTAGTGACGTCATTCTACCGTTATCTTTACGGTTGTATTATTCCACACCGCTTGCCTAGGAAACCGAAGCTTTACCGGCACCTTAAATTTCTTAACTGTAAGATACGTCATTCCGTGACGTTCTTTTTCAACTGTTTCTTAGTATAATTTGCTAAAATAGCTAAATGCTATAAAAATAATCAAAATCCACATTTCAGCTGTTATGTTTGGGTTCCATGGGATAGACGGTGATCCTATTGCCTACCACCGGGCACAATTCCAACTATTGTGAATTTCCTGACAGAAAATTCACAAATAACGCCCGACCTGGCCATCGAACCCGAGACTTTGCGATCAGCGGCGCGTACGCCATCCACTAGTCCATCGAGGCAGTTGAATTAAGTTATGATATTTGCGACAAGTTAACATAAATATTATAGGATTTTTTGAAAGTAATACTATGTATTACTAATAGGTTTTTTTTTTTATACTACGCCCACAGCGAACGGATGTGTAGTCCACTTGATGGTAAGTGAAGTACAGCCCATAGACATCAATAATCCACAAAAGCAGATTATAGATGCGTCGCTGCAGCTGAGGACTACGGTGTTATGCCTCATGTGCCAGTAATTTCAGGGCCTGATCTCACCACCAAACCGGAACAGTAATGAAAGCACTACTATTTGGTGGCAGGTTAAAGGTGAGACGGTGTTGCTGCCGCCCTCGAGCTCATTCACAAGAGCTCTACCACCAGTGAAGCGTAGCACCAGTTTATACATGGCGTGGCCCGACACGCACTTAGCCGGTTTGTTTCTTACCTTAGCGGCCTCTAGGGGTGACAGGGCAATGTCAGCGAAGAACTCGGCGGACGCCGAAGCAGCCAGGTACACGAACGTACGGTACACGTATGCCGTCTCATCGTCTAGCATACCAGAGTACTGTACTTTGAACACTTCGTACAGACCGAACTTGCAGAGACCCTGGGAACAAATACATAGTGTTAGTTCCCCTATGTTACTCAGAAGTACATTGTATGTACATAATAAATAAATTTTTGTCATAGCTTTTGTATACAACGATATAATATAACTATACTTGAGAAAACTAAACGGTAAAAACACGTAATTACAAATCACACTAATATAAAATATATTTATAATTAAATTTTGAATAAAAATAACGTTAAAAAGTCACATTACAATCTCATTTCCATTGGATTATTTATAAACCAAATAAATTTTGCGGTCTTGTTGACTCAAGTATATTATTAAATATTAAAAACAATAGATTATAATATAAATTACAATATAATATAATTTTTATACATATATTATAATTATGGATAAGTGAGTGCTCAATATTCGCCAACAAACTGTTATGCAGTTTGGTGAAATAATTGTTATGTTTATATGTGTAAAAGTTATATGAATAAATGATTAATAATAATAAGGGTGTATTATAACATAACACCTACAATTCACCAGCCTATGGCCACCTAATGACCTGCTTGATAGATCAGTAGACGAAAAGACCAAGAAGACCTGGTCTTACATAGCAGCTCGAGGCCGTCTTATTAAAGCAGGTATGACTGCTGGTACAATTAAAAGCAACGCAAAATAGACTAGTCGAAATATAGACCGAGTGTTAAGACGGAAGGAATAGGTAGACCTCATCTTACCGTAGTCTTCTTGAAGCAGATATGACTCTACTTAATGAATTACACAACGCAGAAAAGACTTGTAGACGTAAAAGACCAAGTAGACCTGGTCTTGCATAGTAGCTCGAGGATGTCTTATTAAAGCAGGTATGACTGCTGATAGAATTACAAGCAACGCAAAATAGACTAGTCGAAATAAAGACCGAGTAGACGGAAAGACTAGGTAAACCTCATCTTACCGTAGCCTTCTTGAAGCAGATATGACTTAATTATTGAATTGCACAACGCAGAAAAGACTTGTAGACGTAAAAGACCAAGTAGACCTGGTCTTGCATAGTAGCTCGAGGCTGTCTTATATAAGCAGGTATGACTGCTGGTACAATTACAAGCAACGCAAAATAGACTAGTCGAAATATAGACCGTGTAGACGGAAAGACTAGGTAGACCTCATCTTACCGTAGCCTTCTTGAAGCAGATATGACTTAATTATTGAATTGCACAACGCAGAAAAGACTTGTAGACGTAAAAGACCAAGTAGACCTGGTCTTGCATAGTAGCTCGAGGCTGTCTTATATAAGCAGGTATGACTGCTGATAGAATTACAAGCAACACAAAATAAAAAATAAAATAAAAATAAAAATAAAAAAGCCTTTTACTTCACCATTAGGTTTTAAAAATAATAATAATCTATCAATTAATTAAATAACACAATAAGAAAAAAAACATTTCATTTTCATGCAGTATTAAATAGATAATAATAAAATATCACAATAATAAAATTTTAAAATAATATTTTTTCATAATTAAAAAGATTCAACAAAATAACAAATTAAAATAATAATTTAAAATTAAAGTTAAAATTAATAATAATAATTAATAATACATTTTTTTTTTTTTCAATCAATCAAATTAAATTATAATCAATCGCATCGCGTTTGATATTGCAATATAATAATATTGTTCTTTGTCTAATTCAGTTTATTTATGTTTTAAATATTTGTTGTGAACCCCTCTCAGTAGAGGGTGAAGGCCTCCTCCTACACAAAATAGACTAGTCGAAAAGACCAAGCAGATGGAAAGACTAGGTAGACCTCATCTTACCGTAGTCTTCTTGAAGCAGGTTATTGAACTACACATTGAAGAAAAGACCAAGTAGACTTAGTCTTGTCTCACCTGTAGCGAGTATCCAATGAAGGTGGGAGCCCATCCCTTGGCGAGTCCTCGCATGCCCTCTTCGCGCACGGACACCTTGAACCCGTTGACGACATTCTTGTACTTGTCAGCGTCTACCTGCAGACGGCACTTGACCAGATCGAGGGGTACAACGGCGGTGTGAGTGATACCTGGAAACAAAATGCTATGTTAGTGTATGTGAAAGATTGCCGGATTGGGTCAAAAGGTGTTGCCAGATAGGGTTGCCATATGACAGGATTTGTCCTAACATGTCAATTTTATTTGAGGCCTGGGGAGCGTTCAAGTATAACGCTATTTTTTAAGATATTTGACTTAAAAAATTGTGCTCCATGATGGTACGCGTGCGATACGTATAACGTCGGGGGTGGAGCAATGCGACAGTGGCGGGTGTCGGCGTCTTGTGTGGCACGTTGTGACCACTAGTGGCGAGTCGCGGACACTACTGTAGCGAGTGGCCGCCACCGGATACACGTGTGCGGCGTGTCTATACAAAATATTGTAAAAAGTGTGTTAAGTCGCCGTCGCTGGCCACCGGTGGCTGTGGTCGGTGGCCCATTTGCCCATTGGCGGCCAAAAGCTAGTATCGTATAAATATGGTTGCGTCATACTTGAAACGTTGGCATTGGCCAAGGTCAGCGACCCGTTCACGCACATTGATCATGACTATTATACTATATCAATTCTACCATTCAAACTGAAGATCACACGTGGAATACCTTGGCTCGTAGCCGAAAAGTTTGTACAAAGTAGTAGACGAACTAATTGTACTCGTACTTATGGTGACTACAGTACATTTGTTACTCTCTGCTTATTTTGGGACTAGATGGCGTTGTGTGTGAGTTGTGGAATATTTATTTTAAACAAAAAAAATCAATCAAATTTAATCCTTGTTTTACCCCTAATGAGTGGAATTTACAAATATCTCCTTTGGGCCCTCCTACGTCATGTAAGGAACCATTATGCAATTTCTAGTCCCAGCGAATTAGAATCTACGTTGATGAATCAGTTAGTCGGGCAACAGCACGTGATATGTGAACAAACTGATAGCGAAATTATGTAAAGCGGTAACTTTTTGATAAGTGCTCGAAAAACAATATACTGGTGGTAGAGCTCTTGTGAATGAGCGCGAGGGCGGCAACACCACCGTCTCACCTTTAACCTGCCGCCAAATAGCAGTGCTTCCATTACTGTGTTCCGGTTTGGTGGTGAGATCAGGCCCTGAAATTACTGGCACATGAGGCATATCACCGTAGTCCTCAGCTGCAGCGACGCATATATAATCTGCTTTTGTGGATTGTTAATGTCCATGGGCTGTACTCCACTTACCACCAGGTGGACTACACGTTCGTTCGCTGTGGGCGTAGTATAAAAAAAAAACAAGGTCATTGACAAAAATCACGTTTTCCGAGCGAATTGATTTTGTATTATTTATTGATTTTTAGTTAGTATAAAAAGATTTTATACATTTTTTGTAGTTAAAGGTCTCGGGTTCGAACCCACAGCACAAACCTCTCGTCTTTTCGAAGATATATGTGTATTTATCATATAAATTATCGCTTGTTAACGGTGAAGGAAAATATCGTGAGAGAACCTACATGCCTTAGAGTGCCTAATAAGTGCTCGAGCTCGTGTGAAGACTACCAATCCGCACTTGGCCACCGTGATGGAGTATGGCCTAACTCTTCTCATCATGAGAAGAGGCCCGAGCCCAGCAGTGGGACATGTATTAGTTGGTAAAATAGATTTTATACATTTTGTATGCGCGCTTCTCACTGTGAAGTCTCGGATTCGATTCCTGGATTGGGCAACGAGTTATTTGTGAACTCTCCATTCAGGAAATTCACAATAGCAGCACGGAGTTAGAATTGTGCGCGGTGGATGGCGATGGGCTCACCCTATAGTTATATATATGTAGCTCGCATCAATCGCGTAATTCTAGCTTATAAACTATAGCACAAATTCAGTTAGCAGTGTTTATCAACATGAGATTATCTTTAGAGATAAATAAATAACGCTAGCCGATAATACTACGGTGTAGTAGATTCGTCAATAATGTCTGCACGTGTAGTGTAGTGGTTTAAGCGGTCGTTTCGCCGCTCTCCACTGCACTGGTGTTGTGGGTTCGATCCCCACATGGGACAAATCTTTGTGTGATTCGCAAAGATTTGTGCTGAGACTGGGTGTGCTTGTGTGAGTGAATGTGTGTATTTGGCCTTGTCATTGGGACCATTGGATAGTGTAATTGCTTATGGCGTTCTATCTTATGTAAAAAATCCAAATTTATCTGATCTTAAAACACGTGTTTTATAGAAAGAATGTTAGCCCCGTTTCACCCTTCGCCCCTTCTGATAAAATGTTCCGTTCGGCTCTTATTACTGACGAAATGTTCACAAATAACACATTGCCCGACCCGGGCATCTGAGAACTCGCGGCGAAAGGCACACACGCAACCACTAGTCCATCAAGGCAGTTTTGAGTGTACGGTTGGCCTAGCGGTTAAAGCGGTCGCCTCGCCGCTTTCAACTACGCTGGTGTTGGGGTTCGATCCCCACATGGGACAAATCTTTGTGTGATTCGCAAACATTTGTTCTGACTCTGGGTGTGCTTTGTGTGTGTGAAATGTATGTTTGTGAACACCCCCGCGACACAGCAGTTATTCTTAGTGCGGGCGTCGTTTAAAAAGAAGAAAAAAAATCTATACAAATCTAGTAAGGGCACGAATAAGGATCGAACAGAACATTTTATCAGAAAGGGCGAAAAACCCAAGGGTCAAACGGGGCTAACATCGTTTCTAGTAAACACGTGTTATAACCAAATAGATAATATTCATTGATGAAGCTACTACACCGTAGTGTTAGCTGTTAGCGATATTTATTTATATCTTAAGATACTTTCATGTTGAATAAACTGTACCACATTAAAATTTGTGCTGTAGTTAATTTGACTAGAATTATGGAATTGATATGAGCTATATTTCTTAACTGCATGGTATGTCATTACGTGACGTCACTTCTTCTTGAGATTTTCTTGAGTTTCACTTGATCTTAAGTAGGATATTTTAACGACCGGATGGCGGAGTGGATAGTGTACCTGCCTGCGACGCCGAGGTCGCGGGTTCGATTCCCGCTTAACACAAATCTTTGTGTGCATGAACATGGAGGTTTGTCTTAGTCTGGGTGTTTCTGTGTATAATAAGTATGTATTTACAATAGAAAAGTATATATGTATTAGTATCAGTTATTTTAATACCTATACAAGCTCTGCTTAGTGTGGGACTAGATGACGTTGTGTGTAAGTTGTGAGATATTTATTGTATTACATGTCATGTTTATGTATTTTAGGTAAACTTATTATTATTTAAAGATTTGTTCTGAGACTGGTGTGCTTGTGTGAGTGAATGTGGGTGTGCCTTATCATCGGGACCATTGGATAGTGTAATTGCTTCAGTTAAAGAATGATGTTAGTACGTTTGTCACTTTCATTGCATAAAAAGCTAAGCCATCGTTATCTCTAATCTTAATCTGGCTTTGCCTGTGATTGAACACAATATAGATAGTGTCATGTACACAGCTCTTTTGATAAATTGTTCGTAATCCATTCCTAAAATACATAAATTATGTAATACATATGACGTATATTTATATTTTTATTTAGGTATACTTTTTATACTACGCCCACATCGAACGAACGTGTAGTCCACCTGATGGTAAGTGGAGTACAGCCCATGGACCTCAACAATCCACAAAACCAGATTATAGATGCGTCGCTGCAGCTGAGGACTACGGTGCTATGCCTCATGTGCCAGTAATCCGGAACACAGTAATGGAAGCACTACTATTTGGCGGCAGGTTAAAGGTGAGACGGTGGTGCTGCCGCCCTCGAGCTCATTCACAAGAGCTCTACCACCAGTTAAAGAAAGATTATGGACTAACAGACCTTGCAGTTAGTCACCGTTATAGATACATAGTTAGTATAGTTATAGATTACAGAACTGTTTTTATGTGACTTTCAATATGTATGATAATTATTATATTTTATTCTTTTCATTTGAAAAGATGGTGCACATGAGTTGCCCACCAGCTCTTCTCATAATGCAATACCCATCGGAGCTGGTACTTGGTTTGATTTTAATCCGATTCTAAACAGTTGGATTAAATTAATCTGAGCCTAATTCAAATCATTGTAATTAGTATTAATTTAGTTTTACTTATAATTTATTTTTATAATTTGTAATATTTTGACGTACTCAAGCGCCTCCTTGGGCCTATGAAAATAAATGATTTGAATTTGATATAATCAAATTTCTAGGCTGTTCGAATTATCTTCTTTCGTATCAAACTTATATTACTGCCCAGTGCGTGGCCACACCAATTCCGCATTCTGTAGTACAGATCAAAAATAATAAATAATTAATTTGGATTTTTTACATTAGATAGAACGCCAGAAGCAATTACACTATCCAATGGTCCCAATGACAAGGCCAAATACACAAATTCACTCACACAAGCACACCCAGTCTCATAACAAATCTTTGCGAATCACACATAGATTTGTCGCATGTGGGGATCGAAGCCACAGCACCAGTGCAGCTGTAAAGGCAATTAGGGCAATACAGCAGATGTGGCATCGATTATTGTGGAGCACCGCAGTCACATTGGGTCTGGTCTGTTAATATACCCCATTTCTTTAGATAGTGTCTGCAGCGGCCTACTTGAGTTCTCAAGCGATTTAGCGATTTCTATATAGGCCACTGCAGATTTGACCCAGAGCGCAGATGCTTCTTTATCTGTTTGAATGAACTGCAAGAATACGCTGTCTCAGTTCGCAGTATGTAAAGCGCGTGAGAGCGACGGAGATAGCGCATTTTCGCAATTCACTCGTCCCACCCAGAAATTTATTTTACCTATAGAGGTGGTATAATGATCGCCTTGATTATTACACTTACAAGGATTAAAACAGATTGAAACATAATTTTCAAAATGGATTAAGCGGTTTAAGAGATATGAAGGAAAAGATAAACATACATACAATAATACATATTACTAGTTACTAAGGCAATTTACTATAATTAATAACATATAAAAAATCATACAACATCATAACTTTAGTGTTCTTAGGCGTCCCCACGTGCGCTATCGTCGGGTGTGTGGGCGCGCTGGCTTTACATACGTCACACGGCGTCGCGTATTGCTGCCGTGTGACGTGTGTGCTGTCAGCGCGCCCACACGCCCCGAGATCGCGATGGTTGTCAGAACTGGACCAAATTGGAATGGCACCAGCTTTCAATTAAAATAATAATCATTAAAATCGCTTCGCCCAGACGAAAGTTATGAGGTTACAAAAAAAAATTAAAATAATTGAGAACATCCTCTTTTTTTGAAGTCGGTAAAAAATACAGAAGAATTGAGAACCTCCTCCTTTTTTGAAGTCGGTTAAAAATAATGTAGCAAGTGCATTTGCACTTGGCCGATTTTTGTTTTGTTGTTCACGGTAATAGCATTTAGCCAGAGCGCCAAAGGTCAGATTCCTATGACTGATTACGTTTGAAACTATTACGTAATGTACTTTTGTAATTAATTCATAAGCGGCTTATTTGTCCGGGAAAGGCGGGTGTTTAGATTCAATCACGAGTTCATTGTAAGTTTGTTTGAACGCGCTCAGGAGCTACTGTTCAGATTTTTTTTTTATACTACGCCCACAGTGAACGTACGTGTAGTCCACCTGATGGTAACTGGAGTACAGCCTATGGACATCAACAATCCACAAAAACCGATTATGGATGTATCGCTGCAGCTGAGGACTACGGTGTTATGCCTCATGTGCCAGTAATTAAACCCTCTCTATTATTCAGAATACGGGTAACTAACGTTATTTTAGCCGCGATATGCCGACTAGTTTCGAATCTATTACGTAGATTCATCAACTGGGCGATTAATCGCGTCGCCGTGAGAAGCGTTACGTCGCCGTCGCGCGACGTAACGCTTCTCAATAATAATACTATACTAAAGCCTACAAAACAAGATAAATTTATGTTATTACAAATCACGCGAATATAAATTCTATTGCTTACTTATTTAAGTTGATTTTCGTATAATAAAAACTGTTAAAAATGTCCTAAACAATCTCAATTGCAATAGAAATTAAACTTTATGGCCTCTGAATTGGGTTTATAATTGAAAATCATAAAAATTATCTCGTTTCGTTGTCTGAAGTATAGTTAAATCATATAAAACGACTATTTATAAAATGTTGTCTAAATAACGATGACTTGTTGTCACTAATACAAAATGGCAGGCAAGGCCGTCCGTCGACACAATTTATTTATTCTTTAGAAGGTCGCTTTCCAACCATGTTAAACCGTTTTTCTTAGGTTTCCGTAGCTTTAATCTTTTCGCCTGTTTATCCAAAGGGATATATAAAAGTGTAATACTATGGTTTATTGTATGTATAGGTTCCCTTATTGAGTGCAAGATTTTCAAAAAATACGCGAAATTATAAATCCAATGCTATAATTTTTTAAGCGACTTCAAAAAAAGAAGACGTTTTATTTATTTATTATTAATTTATTTATTTACATAAATACAGAGCCATCATTACAGGTAAATACAACCTAATGCAATTGGTGTATAACTACACTTTTCGATTCGTCTGTATGTTTGTTATCAAATAAAAAAGAATCATTAAAATCGCTTCACCCAGTCGAAAGTTCTCATAACTTTCGACTGGGTGAAGCGATTTTAATGATTCTTTTTTATTTGATAGCTGTTGCTTCCCGTGTGGTGCCATTTCAATTTGGTCCAGTTCTGACAATGGCACCCATGAGAAAACCACATAAGTCTAAAATTATTGTAATTGAAGTCGTTTTTTTATTTGGAAAATTATTTAATGAATAAATTTAGCCCTTAAGCTTGCATAAACAAACTCATTAAATTATCTATTCCTTCATTAAAATTACGTTTGTCTCGTGTCTGACTTTTGCTTGCACATAATAAAACAATAGGACATATTATTATAAACAAATAATAAACATATAAATTATAATTTAAGACATAAAAATGTAGTCAATCCGATGTAGAGCTGAAAAGCCGTGGTAATCAAGTATTATATTCATTTTAATAGCGCCGTAATAGTGGCTAATCATTGGGTATCTAAAAATTCACACATGTCACATGCCATCGAAACGATGAAGAAGTTCTTTGTACTGGATAAGTAGCATAAGTGTGTATGATAATAAATATAGATAAATATATATGAACTTACCACAAGACAGGATACCGCCGAGACCGCACAGGGCGAAGTATTTGCTAGAGGCGAACTCGCACGAGTCACCGGCAGCCACTGAGGCGGCCATTCCACTCTGCAACAGAAAATTCCATTAGCTCTTGTACTATAATCGCCGTATTGACCCAGCTTTAAGTTACCAGTAGTCAAGGATTGCAAAGGCTCGGCAATATACAGGGTTATTGGGTAAGTCGACCTATATCCGTTAAGAGGTGGTAGTTCCCATCATTTCTGACTGATCTGACTATGAAACACCCCACCCTAAACCTAACCGTTTTCGAGATATTGGACTTAGAAGGTTTTTTTAAAAAATATCCCGATTTCTTAACTATAGCCTATTTTTTTTGTATCCTATGCCTTTTATTTTTTTTTAATTCTGATTTTTGTGTGCCAGATAAGTTTGTTTATAATTCTCAACCCAAAAAGTGCAAGTATCTGAACCAATGGGATCGTAGTAGACGATTGATACCGTAAAAAAGTAATTAATTTGAAAAAAAAAAATTGTTTCTTTTAGTAATATTTAAAAAAAAATCTATGGCGTTAGTTCTGCAGATGTTTTAAATAATATCTACGTTCCATTAGCTATCCAACAAGGTATCACAAGCTAGGGTCTTATCACAATTCATAGAAAAAAAATCGATAAAAGGCTCTCAGGTAGCAGTACAAATTTGGGTTCTTTGGTCCTATTGTTCTTCCACGGAGCTGTGGTGCGTGCGAGCGGGACAAACTGACCAGGTGCAAGCGAGATAAAATAATCCCGGCCAATTTGTTGTTATTGTTTCGTTTTAGTCTGCTTCCGTGATTCGTCCGTAGTAGATGCGATATTTAGTGCTCTTCATTTCTTACCCGACTTGGCTTGTATTTCTGGACTGTTTCCTACAAATTGTGACTGTGCTTGTTAACTGGACTTTGAATTGTGCTTCTGAATTGGAACTGTTGAAGATGGCAACCTTCACGAACGAGGAATACGCGGATATTCTACTTTGTTATGGGTACTGCAATGGTGTTTCTGCACGAGCTCGTGACGAATACATTGCACGTTATCCCGGCCGCCGAATACCGGATGTCACTGTCTTTGACGGCGCTTACCGGCGACTCAGAGAGACTGGCTCTGTTTTAAGGCGTCGAGCAGACCTAGGCCGACCACGGATCATTGTTGATGATGAAGATGAAGATAATCAAATAGTTCAACGGTTTAGAGCGGATCCAACTACTTCAACTAATGCTGTTGCCCGAGAACTTGGACTCTCGCAGTGGAAAGTGTGGTTTACGGTGAATACTGCAGGCCTCTACCCCTATCACTACACGCCAGTACATGTTATCGAAGAGGGAGATCCAGTGAGGAGGTTAGACTTTTGTAGATTTATGCTTCATGGAGATTTAGAAGACCCAGCATTTTTAAAAGAAATCTTGTGGACAGATGAATCAAAATTTGATAAAGATGGAATTACAAATTACCACAACGCTCATTATTGGGCCCCAAAAGCGCAAAAAAATCCTAACCAGAAGAGGACAAAAGCCGCACAAAGAAGATTTAGTTTAAATGTCTGGATGGGAATCATAGCAAACAAATTAATTGGGCCCTTCTTTCTACCTGATAATTTAAACGGAGAATTTTACGAACATTTTCTAAGAGAAGAGTTACCAAATTTATTAGAGGATTTACCCCTAAATCTGATTAGAAACATGAAGTTCCAACACGACGGTTGCCCTGCACATTACAGAAGAGGGGTCAGGGAATGGCTAGACAACGAGTATCCTAATAGGTGGATCGGAAGAGGTGGACCCATACCGTGGCCAGCAAGAAGTCCTGACCTGACTCCCATGGATTTTTATGTGTGGGGACACATGAAGACATTAGTCTACAATGAGAATAATCCAATTGAAACTATTGACATATTAAGACAGAAGATTATTGAGGCTGCTGACGAAATTCGAAGAGACTTAACGACTGTAGTAGTTAAAAGCGGACTAAGACACCGAATGAGAGTGTGTGTGCGAAACAGAGGCGGCCATGTAGAACAAGATTTATAAATTTAAATAAATGTTGTTTAATAATTATTTGTATTGTTTTATTTCGTTTCCTGGCCCAAAAGAGAAGTTTAATCTTAAGTAGGTACCATTGTTTTTTTTTTACTACCTGGGAGCCTTTTATCGATTTTTTTTCTATGAATTGTGATAAGACCCTAGCTTGTGATACCTTGTTGGATAGCTAATGGAACGTAGATATTATTTAAAATATCTGCAGAACTAACGCCATAGATTTTTTTTTAAATATTACTAAAAGAAACAATTTTTTTTTTTCAAATTAATTACTTTTTTACGGTATCAATCGTCTACTACGATCCCATTGGTTCAGATACTTGCACTTTTTGGGTTGAGAATTATAAACAAACTTATCTGGCACACAAAAATCAGAATTAAAAAAAAATAAAAGGCATAGGATACAAAAAAAATAGGCTATAGTTAAGAAATCGGGATATTTTTTAAAAAAACCTTCTAAGTCCAATATCTCGAAAACGGTTAGGTTTAGGGTGGGGTGTTTCATAGTCAGATCAGTCAGAAATGATGGGAACTACCACCTCTTAACGGATCTAGGTCGACTTACCCAATAACCCTGTATATTATATATAAAAAAAAAAGAAAAAAAAAAAGGTTAATGACTAATGTATGTTTTCAAAAGAGTGTGGCAGAGGTTTAGGGTGAGAGAGAACACCCACATTTCACCGGTTAGTTATTAGATCCCATGTGATAAGGAGGGAGTGTATCGCCATCTACCAAGCAAAATTCTAACATCGTGCTGCTATTGTAAATTTCACTGCCTCGTTAGTCTAGCGGTTAGCGTATGCGCCTCTCGCCGCGAAGTTTCGGGTTCGATACCCAGTTTTTTTTTCACAAAAACAATTGAATTCTCGTACACGCTATGCTTACTCTAGTGAAATGTTGATTAATGAATATTATAACAGTAATACCTATGCAGCGATAGCCGGGTGGGAGACCGTAGGACTGCGAAGTCAAAGGTCTCGGGTTCGAACCCATGGCACACACCTTTGTCAATAAATCGTTAAGATTCGTCTTTTCGAAGATATGTGTGTATTTATCATAGAAATTATCGCTCGCTAACGGTGAAGGAAACATCGTGAGGAAACCTGCATGCCTGAAAGTGCCTAAAAAGTGCTTGAAGGAGTGTGAAGTCTACCAATCCGCACTTGGCCAGCGAGTTGGACTATGGCCTAACCCTTCTCATCATGAGAAAAGGCCCGAGCTGTTGGGACATGTATTAGATACAGGGCTGCTATTATATTACCTGTGAGCTTTCAATGGCCGGTGCAGCGGCCTGGCAGTTGGTGGAACTGAGGGGGCCACGGAACGGGCTGTTCCGCGCCGCGTCTATAAGGGACGAGAACATTATTCTGAAACAAACAACGTAATAATTAATTATTTATTTATAAATCACACACACAATTGAAGACATGAGTGGATGAAGGGGATATGATATAATTTGTAAATATGGAGATAATGGGCACCAAAGTTTTGTTATTATAATTTTATGTTGGTACAGTGGGCCAACGAGTTAAAGGCAAAGGCAAAAACTTCTATGTCATAGTAAAGACTTAATGCACAAGTTATGGATAAGAGAGTTACATATCTAAATAGTGGGTATTACACTTATTAAATATGAATTTCACACATGCATATTTATTGCAGTCAGTTTTTAGTATGGCGTTGAAGTTTTTACCCTGCATACCTAATTGCTTGGCCCACTGTACATATCCCCTTCATTACATGGTATTTCTAAAACTAAGCTTAAACTGCGTTGTTTTAAAGTTTAATGTGGTTTGTAGGCACATAACACCTTCATTCAGCGTATAAAATATTTAAAAAAAAATGTGTCATGTAACATTTTTTTTTTATTTCCTTTTTTTTTTATTTTTCTTTATCCATTCATGTCTTCAATATTATCATAACGTTGACGAATGGATGGCGGAGAGGGGTTGATTCCCGCTTAAGACAAATCTACGTGTGCATGAACATGGGGTTTGTCTAAGTCTGGGTGTTTCTATGTATCATAAGTATGTATTTACAAAAGAAAAGTATATATGTATTAGTATCATTAATTTAGTACCCATAGTACAAGCTCTGCTTCGTTTGGGACTAGATGGTGTTGTGTGTAAGTGTGTGATTTGTGCAAACATGTCGTATTGCCGGCTACACGCTTAATCTTACTTCTGTCTTCTGAACATTTTTATCAATAACATTGGGGTTGGCTTCTAGCTCAGTATTTTACATCCCCGATCCCCAGATTCGGTATTGCGAAAGCATTGCTAACCGACGATCGACCGATAATAAAATAAATCGGGAGACTTAGTTTCAGTTCTTAAGTTTCTCTCCATAACCATCTTTAGCCATAATGTTGTTTTGGTTGCTATAACTTACACATAGAGAATTATTGTCAAAAAAATTACTTTAACTAAAAAGTGAAAAACAAAATAAAAGTAATGAACAAAAAATACTAGTATTATGGTGAAAAAAAGCTTGGAGCGCTCTGTGCCATATTTTTCGTCTATCGAGCAACCCACGCTTTTTCCCAATAATACTAGTATTTTTTGTTCATCATTACCATTTTCAGCTTATATTAGGAATTATTTTCACTTTTTAGTTAGAAGTACTTTAAAAGCGTGTTTTCAATTTTTTTAAACTATTATTTATTTTCTACTTTTTAGTTCGGTTTATTTTATAAGAGCGTTTTTTTTAATATTTTTTTTTTTATTTTTTTTTTATCGAATTATTGCATTGTCATCGATCTTTGACAGGTGTGCCAAAGGAGTCGGTTACATACATGTATACAGGTGAAGCTAATATAAGCGTGTTAAAAAAAAACAAACAAATATTGTATGAATTATTTGAAAAGATGGTGTACATAAGTTTCTCACCAGCTTTTCTCATGATGCAATACCCATCGGAGCTGGTACTTGGATTGATTTTAATTCAAATTTCTAAGTTGAATTTAAGTCAATCTAAGCTCCGGTGTCAAATAATTTTATTGCAATAAGTATTATAATTAAATTAGTTTTATTTTAATTACATATTTATTTATTTTTTTTTTTTATTGGTTTGCTGTTTGTTTTGGCGTGTGAAAGCGGCCGTGGCGCAATGGATAAAGCATCGGTCTTACGATCGAGAGGTCATGGGTTCGAATGCTGGCTATTACACCACATACGTAAACTTCGTCTTAATACAAGCGAAATTTGTTTAGCTGGAGGGAGCTATATAGCCATGTGCCCAGTGCCGGATTAGCCATATAGCAAGAGTAGCAAATGCTACGGGCCTCGCAAATTGGAGGGCCCCGCGGTTCAACGGCTGTTCGACTGAGTCGGCGCTCTTAGGTTTAATTAAAAGATAATATTTATAAAAAAAAGTCCGTGCCTGTGGCGCTTACTAACGTTTAGATTTTTATGAGAAGATTTATTAAAAGAAAGTCGGTATTAGATCAAAAAAAAAATTGAAATAGATTTGTTTTAATACCATAAGCTTGAAAACCTAAAGCAAACCAAGGGCCCCATGACAGATTTTGCTAGAGGCCCCGCGCTGGCTTAATCCGGCATGCATGTGCCTGTTTTGTATTTGAACCCGAAACCTTCAACTTGATAGTACGGATATCGCCACTTCACAATACAAATGAAATAATGTTTTATCAATATTACGTAATGATTTTATCGCAGAAGTCGGCTTTAGATACCAAAATATTGAAGTCAAAATACACTAAAATGCATTGCATAATTATTAAGCCAACTGTAAAAGATAATTTTTCAAAAAAAAAATTCTTTAATTACCAAAAATTCAGTAATAAATAAGAGATACCTAAGTAGTATTCAACGTCTCGCCTCATCTGTGTAAAACTTGAAATAATTCAGTAAACGGCCTTAAGGTTCCTATATTTAAATAATTATCCCCATACTCCTAACCGATGAGGAGTTGTACCATAGTGTACCTTCCAGCATCAGCTATAGGATACCATCATCAGAGTGTGGCCTGATAATGGAATGGAATGGGATGGGACCACATGGCAAGAATACTCTTTTGAAAAAAAAAACTCAAAAGAACTGCACTTGCTTTAAAGATAATGAATTTATTATTTTTAAAACAATTACGGTCACAAGAATGATGCGAGCCGTACTGACTCTCGCGTACTCCATAACTCCACTTGATTTCCATAGACTAGACTACATTATAGATATTCCATAGAGTGCCTAAAGTAGGTCAGGTCAATCAATAACTTAGTTCTGTAAAGACTAGTGTAAAGGTAGTGTTTTTGTGAACAAGTTGAATGGAAGCAGCTCTACAGCCTAAGAATAATATAAAAACTACATTTGAAAATAAATAATTAAATCGGACAACATTAACTCGTCCCAAACTAAGCAGAAATTTTATATAATATTTAAGTTGAAAAATTGGGAATCCAGCAGGACTCTAACCTGCACCCCCTGGGTAAACGGCCCAAGTGCTTTGCCAATTCAGCTATGGATTTGTATGCTGCTAGATTCGAAATTTCTCAACTCTTTTTGTGCCAGCGTCAAACAGACCTTAATTGGTTTAAGCAAAAATTACTATGGGTGTTAAAACAACTAATACGAACACATATTATACATAAGAACACCCAGACCAAGGCATATACATGTTCATGCACACAAAGATTTGTCTTGAGCAGGAATCAAACCCGCAACCTAGCAGGCAACTGCACTACCAACACCGCTATCCAGTTGTCAATTAAGATAAAAAAAAGTCTTAAAAGTTTATTTAACCCAAAACTACTACTATAATATAATTAAGTTGTTAAATACTTCCAGTTGTTACAAAGTAATTTAACAAAAAAAACAACTTCAAGTAAGTAATATTCAATGTCTCGCCTTGTCAGTGTATAACTTGAAAGAATACAGTAAACAGCCTTAAAATGCCTATATTTAAAGAATTATCCTCATACTCCTAAGCATTGAGGAGTTGTACCTTCCAGCATCAGTTTAGCAACATGAAATGCTGACTACTAAATGCAAATACCCGAGTTCTTTATGTAATATATGTAAAACAATATAGAAGCCTTTAAAATTTGAGGGTTGCCCACAATTTCTCTAGGAGCCCATCATCAGATTGTGACCTTATGAAAATGGGAACACATGACAAGTACACTCTTTCAAACAAAAAAAGAATTTCTCTAAGCAATCCAGGCTTCTTCGAGTAATCCTCGAAAACGAAATACACGAACAAACAAAAAATACAATGAATTGAGAACCTCTGTTTTTTTTTTTAAGTTGGTTAAAAACACACTCACCCTAAGGTGTTGCTACACTAACTGACCACCACTTACTAAATTGTAAAAAAAATTTTGAAAGTAGTTATGGCCACACCAAAAATTTAAGACTGATAATGGTAAGATAACTGACGACCGGATGGCAGAGTGGGTAATGTACCTGCCTGCGACGCCGAGGTTGTGGGTTTGATTCCCACTTAAGACAAATCTTTGTATGCATGAACATGGGGGTTCGTCTTAGTCTGGGTGTTTCTATGTATAATATGTAAAAATATATATGTATTAGTATCAGTTATTCTAGTTCCCATAGTACAAGCTCTGCTTAGTTTGGGACTAGATAGCGTTATGTTATGTTCCGTAGTTTAGGAGGTCAACTTATATAATAGATGCAGCTATCATAAAACTACTGCATTTCTTATTATTATAAGAAGGTTATACAACTGGTCATCAGTAGTGCATAATAAGATGTTGGTAGGAAACTCAGCTAATAATGAAAAAAAATTGTATAAAAAGTGGCAGGAACTCAATGCATGCAACCTTTTTTCATGTTTTCAAGAACAGAAATGGCAATTAATAATAAAATATTACTTCATGGAGTAAGCTAGAGTTATATTGACCTCATTTTAAATTAGGAACAAAATATTAAAAAGAAAAAAAAATGTTTACAGATATATTAGACACATACCAGGAAAATACACATCTTCTATTGTGTATATTATTTATCACGATTAGTAACTAGACAATAATTGTTAAGTAATAATGTCTTACACTTGAATGTAACAAAGTAATTAAATGCTTTACGTTTAATATAATGAAAGATCCCCATGAACATGAATCATAATTTTGACAGATCTTTTGTTTTAAATTAACTAGGACCTGTAAGGAAATCACCACAATATTCTGCTCGTTTAAATTTAGAACATCAAGAATGCAGTATTTTGGACATTACGAAACAGTCTAAAATCAATGCCATGGTCAGGATTCTGTTGTCTTTGACACTTAAGGTTAGGTAACAAAATTAAGATTTTCAGTTGTTTTCCATTCTAAGATCAATCTTGATGTTATATGATAAGATAATTCTCAGAAAATAATAGTCAATAACGTCACAAATTACTGCATAGACAAAAAAACTTTAATCAATACTACTTTGAACCGGGCGTACGTCAGTTGCAGTAACCGAGATTCGGTTGTTTTAATTAGGAATGTTCAATGAGTTTAATAATCTTTAGAATACTTTGAACCTACTTTTCTTAAGAACTTAAGAATATCAAAATGATTTATAGAGCAAGGTCACGTGCAAACATAATTTCATTATTCGTTACGTAAGGGAAACCAAAGGATACATTCCCGAATTCTCCATAATTCACATAAATATATGATTGGTATAACACGAAATGCATCAGTAATTAAACTAGGATTAATATAAATAGAGTTATTTTTACTTACATGTTTTAAATCCGATGGAAACTCCTCAACACACCTCGAACACACCGCACCGCGCTAGTTGCACAGTGTCAAAGGAAACAGATGTGTCAATGCCAGCGCCATAGCGGATGTTACATAATCACGTGGCCATTTATTACACTGTCAACACTCGGCGTCTTGACTTTTTAAATCTCATTGCATTATAAATTCTAACTAATATAAGCATTTACTACGAATTGAAAAAAAAAATTACTATGTTTTAGCTAAATGTAATTTTGTCCTAAATTGTCATATTAACAATTGAATTATCTAATAATTATTAGTTAACCTGGCTGCCCAGTATTTTTCTACGCTATTAATATGTTATGTTTAAATTACCTACTGCCCAAATAGTTATTCCATAACGATCGTTACAAAATATTATTAATAGTCAAAATAAAAGTTACGAGAGTATTTTGTCTTCATCGATTAATCTGACAGAGTACTAAAGTATTCTATGTATGGTCCAACATGTACGTCAGTATGATTCAATGGAATAAAGTTGTTACTGCTGATCACGAGAATTGCCCAAAGAATGATCTCAACATCTGCATATTTCGGTAAACTTAAGTTATTGAATATTCGCTAAGATTTTGTTTAAGAACGTAACATGACATAAGATCACACCTTTGTGGGGTTCATGTATTGTTGTATAGCATTGGTATGTTGAATTGAGTGAAACAATAGGTCACTATACTAAATGTTTATATTTACTGGAACCAGAATACATAATGGTATATTAAACTTATTGAATACATTATTCTAACTAAACTACGACCTATCTCTAGCGATACGGGAAGGCGACTGGCAAACCAGGCGGCTAAACTTAAGCATCTACTTAAATAACTAAATGTGCCGGCTGCACTGTGTCCCTACACCTTTATTAACCAAAAAGATGTAGCAGAGGTATAATAATACCCTCATATATTATAACTTGTTATGTTTAAGTCTCATGTGATAGAGGTGAGCTTATCGCCATCCACCGGGCACAATTCCATACTCCACGACTATTAAGAATTGCCAAATAACACTTATGCCCAACAACCCGGGAATAGGATCCTCGCAGTGGGAGTACGCATACGCTAACCACTAGTCTTAACCAATGAGGCAGTTAGTAGAAAGTTTTTATAAGAAATCGCATCTTTATTAGATACATTATGCAGTTAATGTCTTCGACAAAAATAACAATCATTTTTAGGGTTCCGTAGTACCTACAAGGAACCCTTATAGTTTCGCCATGTCCGTCTGTCTGTCCACGGCATAGCGACGAAACCGTTGATGCTAGAAAACTGAAATTTTGCATAAACATGTATGTTAACTATACAAAAAAAGTCGTAGAATAAAATTTGGAAAAATATTTTTTTTTCAGGTAGCTCCCCTACATGTAAAGTAGGGATGTTTTTTTTTTGTCGCCTACCCCATAGTGTGGGGTATTGTTAGATAGGACTTTTAAAAACGTTTAGGGGTTGCTAAAACAGTTTTTTGATTTAGGGATCCGTTTGCGAGATAATTAACTTTAAAGAGCAAATTTTTGTTCGAATAGGGCGTCCCCCCCCCCCTCTAAAAGCTAAACTACTGGATCCTAAAATCTGAAAAAAATTGTGTCGGTAGTACATGTAATGAACTTTAAAGGAAAACTATAGCGGATAAGTTCACTTCATTACTTCAAGAGGAATAGGGGTCCGAAATGTCAGATGCAGTTACTCAGAATATTTCGTTCAAAATTCTTGAAACATAAATAAACATACATAATACATATATAAAATCACGCCTTTATCCCACGGGGGTAGGCAGAGACGATGGAACGCCATGTGCTTCGCTCCTTACATACTTCTTTCGCTTCCTTAACATTCATACATCTCGTCATACGTGCTAGCTGGTTTCGTGTACTACAAACATTTCCTATCTGAAGGACGCTATTTATCTGGTTACTTTAACTTAATTAGTTCTAGAGTAATTGGGGTCCAAAGTGTAAAATGCAGTTACTTAGAATAATT
This sequence comes from Hypena proboscidalis, assembly GCA_905147285.1. Taxonomy (NCBI): domain Eukaryota; kingdom Metazoa; phylum Arthropoda; class Insecta; order Lepidoptera; family Erebidae; genus Hypena; species Hypena proboscidalis. The sequence goes on from LR990155.1 coordinate 6,249,154, forward strand.
CGTGCAAATTACAAAAACCTTTGAAAGTAATGACTTGTATGAAGATGTTACTTGTTTAATACAGATAGTAAATCCCTTTTAAGTCGAAATATGTTGTTACGACTAGCTACGGAAGCCTACTGCGCGTGGCCCGACACGCACTTGGCCGGTTTTTTTTGTTGAAGAATTAAGCCAAACTTAAGCTGAACTGAAACCGTATAACCACAGAGATATAACTTATGTATCTGCAATTGATGTGAAAGGAGGTACCAATGCAACAATAGACAAAAAAGTTGAATGGAATGAAACCTTCACTGACTAAATATAATCATTGCTTACGCCTGTGCTAAATGTCAAATTTTCGCGTTTGTGTCATCATCTATGTCATCATAAGCATCAACATCAACATCAAACATCAAAACAGAAATTGAAATCGCAAAAGTTATATAGATTACAATTGTAATAGGAACTAGCATCTCAATGTACTTACCGTAAAAATACTACTTAACCATACAGTCATGACTTTTTTACATAGCAACACATAATTATTAAATCATTCGAAACAGAATAAACATGTTCCAGCCAAGAAACAGCTACAAAATAGCCTATATTGTTTCATCTAATAAACTATCTTCATTTTGGTAACTCCGGGTGAGGTACTCAACGAGTTTCAACAACGGCGGGGTCGGCGGGCAAGGGAAAACATCGGGAGATGGCTACATGCATGGAAACAACTCATGGCATACAAAGTCGAAGCAAGTCATCAAATCCAATGAGAAACATCGGGTTACAAATCCCTCGGGAACAAAACGAGCCACCATTATACTGCGCAGTACTTGGTCTACTGCAGCGGATAAAATCAAGAAACAGTAAGAAACCTGCTTCAGCAAAATCATCACAGAAATCTACCGCTTCGGCTGAAAAACAGTGCTGTGGCACGCAGGCGTCTAAGGAACTGATCCAAAAGGGAAAATTAACCAAGCAAACGCAAAAATCAGTATCAAGACGTGATGTCCCCGTGCAACAGAATTATTGCAGCAATGAGGACCGTATACCTTGTCTAAAGAAGTCTGATCAGAAGAAGTCATTTTGCTGTACTAAGAAGAAGTCAGTGCATTCAGTAGGCTCTCATAACAAGCAAGCAGGACTTGTGGAACAGAAGTCACAATGCTGTACTAAGAAGAAGTCCGTACACTCAATAGGATCACGACAAAAGCTCATATCAACGCAAGCACCTATACAACAAAAGTCACAATTTTGCTTAAAGAAAAAGTCAGTTAACTCAATAAGGTGTCATAAGCCAACATCAACACTAGCAGTCCCTGTGGAAATAAAGTCGCAAAGCTGCTCAAATCATAAGTCACAATGCTGTTCAAAGCCAAAGTCAGACCATTCCATTCATTCTCAACACCAGCCAATATCAACGCAAGAAGAGCAAGTGAAGCCAAAATCAATACCTAAATTACCAAGACATGTCGTATCAATGACGACTAAGTCATGTTGTGACAAACAATGCACGAGACCATTGGACAAAATTCTGTCGGACCTAAGACGAGAATCATTCAAGCAACGGAATCTGAGTTGCAGTGACTTTTATGTGAAGCCATGTAATAGCTCTTCTGCTTTAGAATCCTACCAAAGGACTACAAACTATGAGGATAGCTTGCCCGAACCTTCGCAATGTGATGACTGTTGCATTCGTGACCGAGACTTGCGCAACGTTTGTCCGATATCAAACTTTGAGAAAAACTTAAGAGAAGCTTCACAATGTGACAAATTCAGTAGATCCAATACCAGCATTTGTCAGATGCCTACAAATCCCTGCGCTACATATAAATTAAATACTTCCGATCCAAATAAAATGTGTCCAACGTCTACAAAATATACCCAGAAGGATAAAGGTAAACATAAGAAGAAGAAAAAAGTTATTATCAATCCTGGGCTTGCTACTTGCAAATGTACTGACGAGGCATGTTCTTGCCATTTTCCACCTGCTTTTCATCAGTACATCCAATGTACTGGAACCATATTAGGAAACTGCAATTGCTCGGCAGATAAATAAAAAACATAATTTTTGAGTGATATTTTGTATTGACCACAGCAATCAAAGCTTTAGTATAATTAAAACTAATTTTTGTATGACTAGCTTTTGCCTGCGATTTCGACTTCGTCCATATGGAATTCGTTGTATTAACTAACAGCTGCTCCCGCGCTTTGACCTGCGTTAAGCTAACTGCTCCGCGCTCGTGAAGTTTAGCGTAATTTTAAATATTTTAAACCTTTTTTAACAATTAGACCATAAAAAAAAATCCAACCCAAAAAAATTCTCGAGATAAACGCTTAAAACAAAGAAACTAACTTTTGCCTGTTGTTTCGTCTGAATGGTTAGTACATTAATAAAAAGTAGCCTATAATATGCGCCTTGTAATTTGTTACCTGCCCCTAAAATTTTATAAGAATCATCCCAGCCGTTTATAAGATTAGCCGATACAGACCGACAGACAGCCAGATATAGGCATCGTGCAAATAACTCTACCATTTCAAAAAGCAATGTTATTTTGACATTAAAACAGACAACTAGCTGGCACCCATGTGGCACGTCAATAAGAAGTAGTGCATTATGTATCCAGGCTATAACCCACATGTGTGTAAAGCTTAATCAAAGCTTAGAGCAATAAGCCAAACGGACGAGTCGTTGTCAGGCATCCCCCGTTGCCAAATGTGGCAGAGCGCCGCAGGCACGCCATACAAGACTAGTTGTCAAATCCTATAATTTGACACTAGCCGGGTACAATTAACCCCCTCGCTCCTCCGCGAGTTTTGACAGCATTATTTGCATAGATAGATATTTGCGTTGATTACATGTCCATATTGGTTTTTGGTCTGAATTTTGTATGAAAGAGTAATAAACATATTATACATATCTTCACAAACTTTTACACTTAAATATAAGTAGGATAAGACAACACATTTGCTGAAATAAAACGAATAATTGTACAATTTTATTTATGTTTAATTTTGAAACAAAAATTGGGAAATTACATTACAGGAATAATATTAACATGATTATATTTTGGAATTGCTTCCCCATCTCTTTTTATTTCGATAGAGAGGAGCTGCTTGTACGGCACTACTTGTTTTGCGCTTTGAGGTTCCTGAACCAATACTTTCTGAGGCATTACTGGTCTGGTCACCACCTCTCATTTTGGAAAACATTGTTGAAGCTATTGAGCCTAGAAAATTGAATGTAAGGGTATGTATGGATTTAATAATAACATTCTTGAACACACATATTTGAGATTTTCGACTACCGGTTGATTACCCTGGCTCTTTTTTTTTTAAATTACAAATTGTAATGTAGCTTGATTATACGCTGAATTAAAAACGTATATTAAATCCTTCTTTTACTTTTAATCCGACTTAAAATCAAGCTTTATTATAATTTTTACAAAAAATATATTTCATTGCGCCAGGGGAATCAACCGTTAGTCGAAATCTCAAGAATGCCCTTAATACATTGAGGTCGGTTTTTTTTCCTGATTGCCTACAGGTGCCTACTCTTTGGCGCACTAGTAATAATAGATTTTCTATCTACCGAACATCCGTAACGAATGAAATAGAAAAAAAAATCCGCTCATGACAACCGGGACCGACGAGGGTAACTAACGTGCTCGCCGAGACATGGATGATATGATAACTCGTTGATCAACTCAACTATAACTATTTCACACGCTTTGCGGTGACATGTGACGCGCGGTGTCGAATAGGCTGCCCCGGAATCGCCGGAATACTACACCCCTCGGCCAAAATTCCTCATTTGTGAAGATCCCCAGTTGTTCTTTATTTTTTATTATTGCTTAACCCGATAACCGATCTACGTTGCTTCTATGATGCTTTGAATTGGCTACGAGCTCGTCGGGACTCATAGCATAATATGAGAATTTTAGGAAGGGAGGCCCTTGGTTTAAGGGAAGGACTACTCTCAAGTTTATATTTTTTTTGTGTGCATGAACATGGAGGTTTGTCTTGGTCTGGGTGTTTCTATGTATAATAAGTATGTATGTATATACAAAATAAAGTATATATATGTATTAGTACCCATAGTATAAGCTCAAGTTGTATGTATGTAGTGTGATATTTATTTATTTTTCTTAATGAGGAGAATAATTTGTTGGTCTAATATTGCACTCTAGAGTCTTATTTCTCAAAAACACTTACCACGCCGAATTGGAGGACGTTTTCGAGCAATTATGATTTTTTCACCATTTTGCTTGCCTGAAATAAATTAAATAGTAAATGCATGCAACTTCTTCTTCGAAAATAAAACAGGAATAGTGGATGAAGGATCGTTATCACTTACAATTCCAATCCAGAAATCTCATCTTTTTGTAGAAACGTGAGACCGAAAAGTTTCTAAATATAAAAACTTAATAGTTGGTAAAAAAATTGAAAATATAATCACTATTACTACATAGTATAAAACAAAAACGCTTCCCCTTGTCTGTTTGTCTATGTGTCTGTCCCTTTATATTACGAAAAAAATGTGTTTGTTTCTTACAATTTAACCCAAAAACTACATGACTTTTTCTTCACTATTACTAGTTATGCTAGCTTATTCCCTGTATTGTACATTCCGAATACTTACGCAATAAGGATTTAGATGTTGAGTAACGTCTCCGAGGTATAATAATTTTGTCAGCTGGCTTACCTGAAACATAGAAAGAGAATAAAACTAAAATAAAATTGGACCTGAAAGAACTATCGATCTTCAGGTTACGGTGACGTTTTTTCGACATGGTCATTATGTGAACATGCTTTAAGTCCAGTAAACTTGTCGGTATATCTGAGATAGAGCTGCGTATATTAAAAAGCTGCGTCCACACTGGGCCAACGAAGGTCAACGAGCGCGTTCGTTGTTTCCTAGTTTCCACTAGTGATCCGAAGCGTTGTAGTAACATTAATGGATTCATTGGCATTCGCTAAGCTGTCCAGGCCGGCTCCAACAAACGTGTTTATTGGCCTTCGTTGGGATTACAATTTAGTAATTAATTTCACTACAATTCTACTAAGTAGTAAAGTAACTAAGTAAGTATCAACTAACCCATAATTTTAGCTAATTGCGTCTTCAAAGGCCTCATCATCAAATTCATTGGGGCCTTTATCCTATCATTTATAAAGCCATATTTCGTCATGTCCACCGACGGTGATTTCAAGTAGCAGAACTTCTGTATAAAGTCCTTAGTTTTGCTGGACATAGCATATTGTTGGGATGATACGGGTCCCCGTATCCGTGGGTAAAGAACCTTCTCTTTTCGACTCAATATACTGTAACGACTTGGTATCTTCATGGTGTCATTAATTATTTTGGTTTCAATACTATTATTCATTTTTTGCAGTTTTCGTTATCATTTTACCATTTTCTGTTAATGTTTGTTGATTTAATTTTAACGCAAGATCGCGCCCATGATTCGTTTGTCATGTTTGCATAATGTCTTCGATTGCCACAAGAGATGATGATGGAAAAAGAGTGTGAACAAAAAAAATCTATTCGATTGTCTATGATGATTGAAAGGGAGTTTTTCACGAGTATTTTATTGACGAATATAAACACGAAAATAAACGCTAACATTGATGCAAGAAAGCCTGCCAAAATTTCGAATGAGCGTGGGGAAAAGGGGCAGATTGTTTAGCGCTAAATCAAATCATAGGACTTGATAACTAGTTTATATACACATTTGGAAGCGGAGAACGCCTGACAATGACGCCTCCGCTTATTTCCTGCTCTTATTACCAAAGAGAATATAATCACTACGTTTAAGAGACGGGACTCAGGCTGAGGCCAATGGAATCATTTTACATGGCATTCTATTACCAACCTCATGACATACATAATACGTCAAATGACTGTTGCACCAACCTAACGACACAAATAGTGTTGGGCTGTGTGCTCTATTGTTTATCGATATCGATAAGATTGTATACGAATATAATGAGGATTAATTAAGATATTATTTTTAAATTAATGTTAGGCAGTCAGTCCACATTGATGTCCAACATTGTATTATGTTTGAAAAGCTTTAATTAATACAAGGTTGAACATATAGTGGACACAAAATGAAACAAATATTAAAAAATAAACATATATTTTGTTTTGTCTGTTTTCTGTCTTGTTGTTACGTAATAAAAATAAATTATTTTGTCATCCCCTGTTGCTGAGCTTTTTTAATATTACAAGCTATTCCTTCTTTCCGTTTTTCTATGGGATTATATATTAGATCTTCTTTTCCCACAAACTTAACCCATTGTCGGCATCTGAAAACATGGTAAAATATTTATTATAATAGTAGCCCAGTATCTAATACATGTCCCATTGCTGGGCTCGGGCTTATCTCATGATGAGATGGGTTAAACCTTAGTCTACCACGCTAGGCAAGGGCAGATTGGTAGACTTCATTCACCACCGAGCACTTTTTAGGCACTATCAGGCATGCAGGTTGCGTCATGTTTTCCTTCACCGTTAGCGAGCGATAATTTATATGATGAATATTTATTAATTTAATTAATATTATATTAAATATATAATAATAATTATTATTAAATATTATAATAATAAAATATTAATATAAGTATATTATTGAATTAAATGGCTTTAAAATTATCTCTTGTTTCGTACTCAACACATATACCATTTCTTAATTCCGTACAGAAATAAGATAAAGTCGACCCACGTTATCGATAGCCAGAGGACAGCACTATTACACAATGAGAGTAAATATGATTTTTAACAAAATCGGGTTTGTTTGGCTTACTAATCTATAAATTATTAGTTAGAATATAGTATAGTATTTAAATCAGTGCTTACCGGGACTCATCCAATGGAAATTTTGCCATAAACTTCCTTTTTTACCGCTCGGTACGTTTAGCACGATATCCACAAATTTCACACGTCACAAACCGCTTTTTTGGTGGCATTTCGTAAAAGAATTAATGTTTTTTGCCTTATTATAGCAGATTAAACCGAAACCAATATGAAATGACTCTGAAAAAGCTCTATTTATAAGTTAAAAAGTAAACAAACCAAAACACGTGTCCTGTGACACTCGTTCACAACGTAAAGTCAATGCTGTCATGGCTGACGAGACGATGTAGGAAAGAGAACCCATAGTGCGCGAGTGTGACAGGTATATCCGCCATTAATTGCCACTCAAACTCCATAGATTTTTTTTATTGTTCCTACTTTCGCTAGACTGTTATTACTAAATGGAAAAGAAATGCAGGGTCGCGTGTGGGTTGTTTGATTTATCAAAATATTCAGTCTGTGATACCATGAAATGTCAAACCCAAGTGAAGTGACATTTCTTTCTGACAATCCATAGAGTATAGTAATCTGACAATCGATTGTTGCGCTGATAGCCGGCTGCACGCAAATTTGAAAAAAAATCTGAAATATAACAAGAAAATGTCTCTGCCAGAAGCTTTAAACCCAATATCTTGGCTATCAGGACGCTGGTCGACCAAAGAAGGCCGAGGAACTTTCCCAAACATACCGGATTTCGAATACCACGATGATATTGAATTCGAATGCGTTGGTAAGAGAAAACTATTAATTTTAGAAAGTTAGTTTTAGCTATTTTAACTTAATTTTCCGCTACATTACAGTTATATATTAGCTATTATCTAAAACTTAGGTCAATGAGTCATACAACAATTTTTTAATGATGATGTAAGAAAGTTATGTAAACATGAGGGTGTTGGTACCACCGGCAATTTAACGCTTGAATTATGAATAACAATGTGCCTACACAACTGTTTAAATATTTATACTATACTCTAGCTCACGTCCACGGCCTTATTATTTATTATTAATAAAGAATTTCACACTAGCAGCTATTAAGCTGATGCATGTGTGTTCTGCGAATTGGAGAATTTGTCAAATTGGTTTTTAAAACTGTTTAGGCTTACTTCTTTTTTTTTTATATAAAACGACGCTAGCACTAGGAATAACTCCTGTATCGCGGGGGTGTTCACAAACATACATCCAGAGTCAGAACAAATCTTCGCGAATCACACAACAATTTGTCCCATGTGGGGATGGAACCCACAACACCAGCGCAGTTATAAGCGGCGAGGCGACCACAACGCCAACCGTGCACTCCAACCAACGTCTATTAAAATAAGCTCATGTTTTTTCTGGGTTCTGGAACTATCTCTACACAATTAAGATCAGTTCAATTCAATAGTAAGTTTGACACTGCCTCGATAGTCTAATGGTTAGTGTTAGCGTCTTCCACCGCAAGGTCTCGGGTTTGATTGTGGTTTGACTTAGACCCTAGATTTGGCAGAGGGCATCCACAGTGCGCCGCCATCCCACTTGGTCTTGAGCTTCGCGCTTTATTTCACTCCAGGTTTTGCCGGTATTCTTCGCCTCCGCGATGATTGTCCATCGCCAGTTGATTGTGGTTTAGGCAGTTTTATTTGTTAACTTTCCGTCGGAAAATTATAGCAGCAGATTTGAAATCATGCCAGGTGGATGGCTAAGGGCTCACCCACAGATATAGATCTACATAGATAACGCAAGTATCACGATTTGAATTGAAACCAAGCATGCCGACTTTTTAATAACTATTGTGACGTCACAGCCGAAATTTAGTGACGGGAAATCCAAACCGATTCAAAGACACCGATGCCGCCGATGCCAATCCGCCCAGTACGTTCAACTGGAGCCGTCCGCTATTATTTTCTCTGACAAAAGACGCGCGTGGACTGAAGTTAGAGGCGACCAACCTCGACGCTTGGTCGGGGTTGAGACACGCGAAGTACATGCATCTGCGTTATCTATGTAGATCTATATCTGTGGGCTCACCCCCTATCGCATGGGTCCTAAACATAACAGATGAAATGTGGATGTTGTACACCTCTGCCACACCCTTCTGGGTAATATAGGCGTGATGTTATGTATGGAGTCAAATAGTAGTATAGCTCTTGTGAATGAGCGCGAGGGCGGAAGCACCATTGGCTCAGCTTTAACCTGCCGCCAAATAGTAGTGCTTCCATTGTGCATGTTTCAATTAGACTGTGTATCAAAATTATGTACTTCTTCTTTGTGTACAATAAAGAATTTTCTATCTATCTATCTATCTACTGTGTTCCGGTTTGGTGGTGAGATCAGGCCCTGAAATTACTGGCACATGAGGCATAACACCGTAGTCATCAGCTGCAGCAACGCGTCTATAATCTGCTTTTGTGGATTGTTGATGCCCATGGGCTGTACTCCACTTACCATCAAGTGGACTACACGTTTGTTCGCTGCGGGCATAGTATAAAAAAAAAAAAATTCAAGATTTAGATTCAGTTGACTATAATCCAGTTTAATATTATATCTTTCCTTTTGAATCACTATATCTTTTGGTGGTTTTGATTTTATCCTCTATCCCATGGGACCTATATAATACATAGTAGGTGAAATATGGGTCTTTTTCACTTCAGTCACTGTTGTTCCTTCAGGGTCATATAGGAGTGATATTATGCATGCATGAATGTTAATAGAACTATAATAATATATATGGCATACTAAAATATATTATTGATAAAATAAATCGTCGGTCCCTACGTACATAAAGATATGTCAAAAATGGCAAATTTTTTTATTGCTCAATTGGCTTTAGATTTTCCATAATACATAGCCCTGGATATAAATATTTTTTTAATATTACCTATATAACGTCTTTTGCAAATCGTATAAGAGAACAAGTAATATATTTACAGCGAATAAGTGTTAGTCGTAAATGCGGATATTATTATCTATACGTGTCGTTTTCTACATTGTATTTTAAATGAGCGCCACTCGCTGCGAAGACGGTCATGTCTGACATAACGTCATTAACGGCGGCGCTTGAGTTCCGCAATAAGTCGTGTCGATACTTGTCCGCGTCGTGAAATATTTTTGTTTTGATACAATTGTAATGAAAACTCCATAACAGTTCAGACAATACTTTTAATTCACAGAAATTACCTTTGATCGAAATCACTTCAGATCACAGTAAAAAATACACAAGGATTAAATACATATTACCTGAGAATTATCACACAGTATACACTATTTTCTTTGATGTTAACTCGAAGCCACAGCTCGAAGCCACCACACGATAGAATGCCGAGACTATCTCGCGTACCTTACGTTATTTTTTGAATTCCCGCCAAAATAGTGCCTTGCTCTGCTAGGTCGAAACATAAACCAATAAGAATCATAGACCAAATAAGAGCTATATGGTGCTGCCAGTTAATGAAACTGAAGTCTTATAAGTTGCGAAGCGAAATGTTGCCAGCAAATTAATTAAAAAATGTATAGAATTCTACCGACACGCTAACAGCTCGGCCATCCTGCGAAAAGCGAGTCCCTTCGCGACATCAAAGAAAAGGTGCATTTCTTATAATACATATTTTATAAAACATTATATCGCAAGTTTCTAATATATGAAATTAATTTTTGAATCTGTGTGGATATAATCGTCCACACATAATTTACACAAAACAAACTTTATTAAATAAGTAATGAATAAACTTTAAATCTTCTTTAATTTTACAATGACAAATCCTGTGAAAAAAGAAATCCTTATAATAATACAATGCAACTTATAATAAACAAATATTAAATTAATAATTATTAATATCATAATAATCAGCCTGCACTCTCAATAGTAGCAGATATTAATCAGTGTTAGTTTCATTACAGTCCTGATTAGCATTGTCTTCGGACTCTGACTCTGTAGAGTCATAATTCCTATCGAAAACAAGCCAAGGTTTAATTTTATCTATTGCTATTACATTTTCATATCGACGTTGGCCATGCTTGCGGGTTAACGCTGTATCTTCTATTAGAAACCTATCGTTGGGCAGTACTTTCAAAATTCGATATGGACCTTGAAATTTCGGTGCTAGTTTTTTTGATTTGCCTTCGCTTGGCATTTCTCGCTTTACGCTTACTAAATCACCCGAATGATATTGAAAAGCGCGCCTATGCCTAGCATCATATCGGATTTTGTCTTTAGCCTGTTGTTCGACAATGCGTGTACCTGCTTCGGATCGTACCTGATCCAAATCATCCGTGGAAAACTCCCTAATTTCGTCTATAATATCGCCTAAAACATTCTCGGAACTACTACGTATATTAAAACCAAAAAGGAGTTCCGAAGGGCTTTTGCCTGTGGTCTTGTGGACAGTTGTGTTCAAACCGATCTGTATATCAAGAATATGATCATCCCAGTTCTTGTCGTCTTTATTGTCAGTCTTAGAGGTGAGTGCACTTAAAATTGTCCGATTGTAGCGTTCGCATTGTCCGTTTGCTCGTGGTGTGGCTACAGCATTAAGTATGTGCTTAATACTCATGGATTGGACGAACACGCGAAAGCTGTTACTGGTGAAAGAAGTACCTCTGTCAGTTATTAGCCTAGTCGGTGCCCCAAAATAACTAATGTGCTCTTTAAGGGCTTTAATTGAAGTAGAACTTTTAGTATTTCTGACTGGTTTTATATTAACGTATTTTGTGAACCCATCAACAATCACTAATAGGTAGCAGTTGCCCTTCTTGCTTTTCACGAATGGTCCTAAATGGTCCGTGTGAATTGTATGAAATGGAGTTTCAACCTTAGGAATAGGGTGTAGTTCACCTTGAGCTTTACCTGTTTGGTCCTTACTCCGTGCACACTCTAGACAAGATTTAATATATTTTTTTATAAATCGGCGCATTTTGGGGAACCAATATACTTGCTGAATTCGGGCAAAGGTCTTGTCGAAACCAAAATGACCCAGGTCATCGTGGTTAATTTTAGCGATCTGCCACCTTACTCCCTTCGGGACAAGCCATCTTAAATCATTTTCTTCCTTACCTACAATACGATAAACTTTGTCGTTTTTTAATTTGTAGTTTTTTATAATATCTAGTACCTGTTCCGATTTAGGATCCCTCAAAATATCTTTAATTCGTGCTATTTCATCATCATTACTTTGTACCGTAGCTATCCAATCATCAGTACCTACTGTCAGTACGTCTAGTACATGTGAATCGTCCTTAGCTTCCCCTACCGGATTCCTACTTAGAGCGTCCGCATGAGACATACGACACCCGGGACGATATTCGATATCGCAGTTAAATTCCTGAAATTGGACCCACCAACGCGCTATGCGAGGTATAAGGTCTCTTTTTGATAGGGTCGTTCGCAGCGCGTTGCAATCGGTCAGTATTTTGAATGAAATGCCCAAGAGATAAACGCGAAACCTATTGAGGGAAGACACAACGGCTAACGTTTCCAACTCAAATGAGTGAAGTTTTTGCTCATCGGGAGTAGTTTTCCTGCTGAAATACGAGACTGGTCTTAAAAGACCAGCATCATCCCTTTGTAGCAAAATTCCTCCTATTCCGTATTTGCTAGCGTCCGTATGTACCTCGGTTTGTCGTGTTGGGTCATATAGAGCAAGCAAAGGTCTCTCTACTAGCGTTGACTTTATTGTCTCAAACGCATTTACTTGTTCTGGACCCCATTTCCAGGTGGAATACTTTTGGAGTAGATCAGTTAGTGGTCTTGCGATTGTAGCAAATCCTCTAACGAAACGTCTAAAAAAACTTGCCAAACCAATGAATTGCTGTAGTTCACGTTGGCTTTTGGGTGTAGGGAACTTCGAAACAGCTTCGGTTTTCCTACCACCGGGTTTAATACCATCAGCATTAATTTGAAAACCCAAAAACTCTATGCTATCCATAAAAAAGTTGCATTTAGATAGCTTGAGGGTAAGACCACCTTGTTTTAAGAGAGAGAGTACTTCGTCGAGCCTACGAAGACCTTCGTCAAAAGACCGAGCTGGGATCAAAACGTCATCCATATAGACGAGAGCATATTTTATTTTCGCTTCCGAGAGGATCTTGTTGATGGTCCTTTGGAAAACCGATGGTGCATTAACCAATCCAAAAGGCATTCGTGTATACTGAAATTGGCCATCTGGTGTCACAAATGCGGTTTTATCTTGCGAATTCTTTTCAATAGGGATTTGGTAGTAGCCAGACGCTAGGTCTAATGATATGAACAACTTATTACCTGCAAGCCGATCGAGCTGGTCATCTATTAGAGGTAAAGGATAGTGATCCTTCTTTGTGCGTTTATTTAAAGCTCTGTAATCTACGCATAAGCGTTTCTCTCCAGTTTTTTTCTTGACCAGCACTATTGGACTCGCATATGGCGAAGAGGATTCCTTAACTATGCCAGCGTCCATCATCTCCTGCACCATATCTCTTACCAGTGCCCTTTCACCGTAGGACATGCGATATGGTCTGTAAACCACGGGCTCAGCATCGTTAAGTTCTATGACCATTTCCCCTGCATTTGTGAAACCAAGATCTTTCAGCCCAGAGGAGAAACACTCCTGGAATTTGGATAAAAGCCTTTGGAGCTCGAGTTTCTGCTCTGAAGTGATGTTGTCACCACACTGTACCGATTCATCCAGATATTTATCATCAAAACTTATAGAGCATACATTTTGTTCGTTTATGATAGAGATAGCGCGCGTCAATAAAGACCCCTGTTTTAGGCAGACGGGACTATCAGAGACATTTTGTAGTAGTAAGTTTCCAAAACCATTGTATAATTTGTACTCCCCCGGAAGTAAATAGTATTCTTTACCTGCGGTACCTCTAACGGAGCCATTCACATATACGAAACTAGTTAGGTTAGTGCCTGACTTTACAGCTACCATAGTTAATTGATTTGGAACAACCACTACGTCATTCCGAATCATCAAAAATACCTTTTGGTCGAGATCCCGATCGAAGACTATCTGGTTAGGAGTCTTTATAATAGTAATACCAGGATTTTCCGTAAAGGTATGACCTAAGAGGACAGAGTGTTTTAAAGCAGTGTCTTCAACGATCAGAATTTCTATATTCTCTTCTATCCCTTGGACAGTGACGTTGGCGTTGCATTTTCCAAGTGGCTTTACGTGAAAGCCACCTATACCACGTAATAATGGCAATCTGTCCGAGCTTGGGTTCAACTTCAAACGCTTTGCTTCAGACTCCCTGATCAGAGTACACTGACTCCCTAAGTCTACTTGGCAAATGATCGGCTGACCATTTACAAATATGTCTAATACATACTTCCGATTAGTATCATCCGAACTATCTACCAGAGCAACCTGCTTTTCATCCTTAAGCGAATTACTAGGACGTTCAATATTTTGAATAGCGGGTCGCTTAGATCTACAATACAAATCTAAATGACCCTGGCGATTACACAGAGCGCATTTCGTTAAAGGCTTGTTACATTTGAAACTCTTGTGCCCCTCTTCATTACAATTGTGACATTTAATGATAAAGGTGGACTTTTTTGTCGCATCGGATTTGGTTCGACTTGTACTTGACGAAGAGTTCTTTTTATCTTGCCCAGACCTATCCGCCGTTTCCCTACTGGTACCTGGCTTAACAGTTTTAAAATATCTTAATACATCCTCAGTTCCACGAAACCTAGCCGCTTGTGCTCCTATTCGCACCGCCCTATCATCTACGCCATGTAACAAACAGTCTACCGATTTTCGACCCACAATACCACATCTGTTCAAAAGATTTATCTTTGCGTAATAATATTGTTCGAGAGATTCACCGTATCGCACACGCTTGGCCAACATCTGAGTTAGTAATTCTGCATAGTCATACCTACAAGGGAAAGACTCTATAAGCTTTCTTTTCCATTCTACCCACGAGTAAAGCATCGTGTCTAGACCTTTATACCATGTCTGAGCAAGTCCAACAAGTTTTGGTAGAGCAAAATGAATTGTTTCGCGTTCATTCCAATTATAAATTTCCGCGGCTTCCTCAACTTTAGTCAACCACGTTATTATCGTTTGTTCGGTAGACAAAGGATCAAATTCCGGAATAACGTTTGTCAAAGAAAGCTTAGAGGTGGATTGCCCCTTTACATTAGAAAGAACAGTCAAGAATTTATTTAAGATGCTATGAGTGGCATCAGGCATATCAATATCCTTCGATTCACGATTCATACGACGTGAGGGAGAACGAGGTCGTTTTCGTTTCAATAAGCGTCTAATAGGAGAGTCATAGCTATCGTTGCTACTGTTGCGATGACGACGTCGTCCTACCCTCCTGACCCGAATTTCATCATCAGATGAATTATCTCGAAACCTTTTCTTACTATTATAATTTTCACTAAAATCATCACGAAGTTGACTATCACGGCTTCTATTAAAAGATTCATCACGACGGCCTCTCCCACGATGACGATTATATGATCGTTCCTTACTACGATTACGTTCGCTACTGTCCGTCCTAGATCGCCGAGGTGTCCTTGACCGCCCTCGGTTGCTAATGTTTTTATTAAAATTCCTAGAGTGCTTGCGGCTTTGTCTGTCTCTGACCAGACTCCCTTCCGCTCCCTCACTCTCATTATCGGAATCAATTATTAAACGTTTGCGGACTTGCCTGGTATCCAGACTCCCTTCCGCTCTCTCGCTTTCATGAACTTGACGTCGCTGCGGGATCCGCCTTGGGCTCTCGTTACGAGCCGCACTTATCGGCTCCTCCTCGTTATTGCAGTGATGTCCGCTACCACTGCCCGCAGGCGATGGATCCATTATGTCTGTAATTTGTGATAATGTTTATATCATTTGTGGTTATTCTTATGATAGTAAGTAAATAAATTGATTCTATGCTTAGGGTACGCTACATAAGAGTACCAAGCAGTACATAACGTGAACAACCTCAGCTGTATTGAATAAAGATATATATAAAGATCATAGTCAATTATATTAAATAGAGAAAATATGTATTGCATATCCAAAGTGTAGCCCTGGCAAAATGCAATACATGCTTTAGAACACATTATTTATCCATGGAAGTACCCAAGGCAATATGCAATTTTTGACATCATATTATCATATTATTGACTTAAGTTTCAACTTTTGACATTATAATGAATATCAATTGATACATTATTTTTATTATTTAATATGATGACTAATGAAAATTAATTCATAATTATATAGTTTCTTTATTAACTCACTAAATTTGATTTGTATAACCTCATTTCATGTTATTTCAAATATTGTTAAGTAAAGGCAATCTGTGTGTACATTTTTTAATTTTTATATTTTTGTAGTATAAATAGTTTTTGTTATTAGTATATTAATATATTTTTTGTCTGTTCTGAAACCCTTATATATACAGTAGTATACACACATTGCCTCTACTCCTTTGTTTTCTGCTTGAAGTGTAAGATATTGCAACCTTATATACTATTTTATTTATAATAATTTAATTGCATTTCTATATTTAAGTTTATTTTCTCTTTATAACCATATTTATCTATAATGTTGTTTTGGTTGCTATAACTTACACAGAATTATTGTCAAAAAACAAACAAATATTGTATGAATTATTTGAAAAGATGGTGCACATGAGTTTCTCACCATCTCTTCTTATGATGCAATACCCATCCGAGCTGATACTTGGATCGACTCCAATTCAATTCTCTAAGTTGAATTAAAGTCAATCCAAGCTCCGGTGTCAAACCATTTTATTACAATAAGTATTATAATTTAGTTAGCTAAGTTAATAATAAATAAAATATGTATTGCATATCCAGAGTGTAGCCCTGGCAAAATGAAATACATACTCGTTACTGATTCGTTACAAATCCGTAGGAGTGCCCCGACAATATATAACAGCTTTCAAAATTAGCTACTTAACTAAATGAAATGTCGTGTTGTAGATGTAAACAAAATTTTTAAATTAGAATAATCGAAAGGTACTTACATGACTGCTGTCGTTTACACACATGTACACATATAAAGACACTTTATGGAGCTTTCCCTCACTATGTTAAAGTAAGAGAAAAAATAATTAATAAGCGTGGGGTGGGATAAACGGATGAGTTTTAATTCTCGTGATTCTTTTTACGAGTTATAAAAGTCCGCTGATCCCACTTCTGAAATGTAATGAAAACTCCATAACAGTTCAGACAATACTTTTAATTCACAGAAATTACCTTTGATCGAAATCACTTCAGATCACAGTAAAAAATACACAAGGATTAAATACATATTACCTGAGAATTATCACACAGTATACACTATTTTCTTTGATGTTAACTCGAAGCCACAGCTCGAAGCCACCACACGATAGAATGCCGAGACTATCTCGCGTACCTTACGTTATTTTTTGAATTCCCGCCAAAATAGTGCCTTGCTCTGCTAGGTCGAAACATAAACCAATAAGAATCATAGACCAAATAAGAGCTATATGGTGCTGCCAGTTAATGAAACTGAAGTCTTATAAGTTGCGAAGCGAAATGTTGCCAGCAAATTAATTAAAAAATGTATAGAATTCTACCGACACGCTAACACAATATTGCAGAATTAATAGTCTGTTTTTTAGTTATAATATTAACTGCAACATTTAAAAAAAAAAACCAAATTCCACGTGTTCATAAAACATTTTATTTATATTCTATTTTATAAAACGTTTTCTTCTTTCCTGCGTATAAAAAGCTATCATTGACATGTCTGACATGTTTTTATTTTAATATCGGCGTAGAAACAGTCATCTATCAGTTTTTACAAGAAAATATAAAAAAAGAAAATATGTATTGATACCACTATAAAGTTTCTAAAACTAAAAAATCATTTAAAAAAAAAACATATACATTGTCCATACAAATTATTTCTAGAGCAGTTTGAATCTGGAAAACGCTCTCCTGAAAACCTCATTTTTAACATGTCTTTATACGTAGGGACCGTCGAAATATAAACCCCATTTAAAAACTATTATCAACAAATTTCAGGTCAGCCAATGTTCAACTTCTGCTCAATATCCCGCCACCCAGAAAAGCAGACTCCGATGCACCAAGAACGAGGTTTCTTACGCATCAAACCCGGGACCAACGAGCTAGCATTTGTCGTTAGCCACAACTTTGGCATCACATCACTCGAAGAAGGTACATGCAACGAAGAAACAAAAGAAATTGTTCTTGAAACGGTGAATCTAACGAGAATGTCCTTTGCTAAGCAACCGGCTGTGAAGAAAATTAAGCGAGTTATTAACCTTTTGAGTCCTAATGTACTAGAATTAGTGTTGTATATGGAAACTGATAATACTCCGCTCACTGAGCATTTAAAAGCTATTTATAATAAAGTAGAGGCTTAAGTTTTCTTAGCATTTCAAATATGAAAAGGACTGGCAATTTATAATTTTTAACAAACTTCAAAAAAAAAGTTTTTTTTTAATGATTGTTCCCCGATTATGTAAAGACGCCTGGACCGATTTGAGAAATTCTTTTTTTGTCTGAAAGACTATAATTGTAATGTGGTCTCATTTCCATCAGGTCACATCTGATGATGAGATCCTAGAGAAATCAAGGGAAACCCTCAAATTTTAAAGGGTTTTTAGTTAATATTATTAAAACCGATGTGAGGTGAAGACATTATTATTGAGAATACGGGTTACTCACGTTACTTTAGCCGGGATATGCCGACTAGTTTCGAATCTAATACGTAGATTCATCAACTGGGCTATTATTTATACTAGCACGCTAGTAAGTAGTAGTAATAGTGCGTAACCCGTATTCTCAATAATAATGGCTTTTTAGTTTTTCGTATATTAGTATTATTTTCTTACCATGTTACATTACACTTGATGGTAAGTGATAATGTGGTGATTATCTACGAGTTAACTATTTATTTTTGCTTTGAAGACTCAATTTATACTCGTAGACAGGGTGTTCTACTCCTTATTATTATTGAAAAATATATTAGAAAGAAAAGAAAATAATTTATTCTGGCTTGAGTCTAGAACTAAAAAAAAAATAAAATAAAACATTATTTAAAATGCCGGAAATGGCATGCATCTCAGCACAACACAATACTGCAGCGCTAATAGCACCGCACCTATTATAATATTTCTTAGCAGGTTGTAGTTTGCAAATCTTTCTTCTTAAGATAAGATAAAGATAAAGATCATTTTATTCACACAAAATAGAGTTACAATGGTTCTTAAAATATAAAGTATACAGTCCATCTATTTTGCCAGTCTGTGGGCATGCGATCATTTAAACATGCATTATAGTTAACAAATTAGGATATTATTTTAAATAACATTATTAGTAACATTTCAAAATAATTATAAAATTAATAACTCATTTTAATAAAAAATAATAATAATGTAATCAATAATCATCATATTTAATAATTGCCAGTGATTAAATCATTAATTGAATATATTAATTTTTGTAGTAGCCACTTTAAAGTTTTTTTAAATTGTGTTAGAGGCAATTCTTTTATGGTTGTAGGTAATTTATTAAAGATTTTAATACACAATACTTATGTGGTACAAGCACCGGCGTGAAGCTTCGGTAGCGTGAAAATACAGCCTCTGTTACTTAGAAATAGTCTAGCATTGTATTAGTAAAGAAATTTCTAAAATAGGTCCAGTCATTTTTAAGTTAAAGAAACGAAAAAAAATTATATATCTTCTTCACATAAAGATAAATAAATAAATATCTCTCAGCTTACACAACGCCATCTAGTCCCAATCTAAGCAGAGATTGTACGATGAGTACAAGAATAACTGACACTAATACATTATTTATTATACATAGAAACACCCAGACTAAGACAAACACCTTAGTTCATGCACACAAAGATTTGTCTTAAGCGTAATCGAACCAGCAACCTCGGCGTCGCAGGCAGGTACACTACCCACTCCGCCATCCCGTCGTCAATCAAATCTTTCTTCTTCACGTTTATATAATAAGAAAGCAACACAACATGGAGTTTTTAACAGTCCTATTGGTATTCAAGGTCGGATCCAGCTTTTGGAAGGGTCATGACAACCCCTTCCTGGTTCCACGCCAGTTCCTATTCTTATTTGAATTGCATTATTTATTATGTAAATATGGTTGTAATTTTTTTATTTATACTGTACCAATAATCTCTTTTAGGCTTTGTTCATGGATTTAATTTGTTAACATTCTGAAAATGTCTGAAGATTGCTTGTAAAGTTGTCATCAACTTGTCGTTAGGTTTTGGTCAATTTCTCACTCTGACAGAGCGAGACGCAATTAGCGAAAAAGAGCGAGGTGTATGTAAAGCGTGTATTATAAAGGAGTGATTGAGAACGAGCATGATCACAACTAACTTCAGGAGGACCAAGAAATTTGGTGACTACTTTAAACTATTGTAAAGATAGAAGCAAGAAATATTTTAATTAGTAATATTTTAAAGCAAATTATAGCTTTGCGATGCCTTTTTGTATTTTATACAATAATAAGGTTGAAAAATTAAGCATCATATGGATTTGTATGCTGCTAGATTCGAAATTTCTGAACACTTACAGCGTTATAGGTATATAATTATATAATCCATGGTTGAATTGGTAAAGCACCTGGGGCGCTTACCCAGGGGGTGCAGGTTCGAATCCTGCTGAATTCTTAACTTTTCAACCTTTATATTGTATAAATTACTTCAACTTGCGAAATAAATGGCATAATTTGTTTAACAGTATTTTTTACAACTGAATTTATAATTTAACAACTACTACTTATTGTGATAAGATTATACTCTGTGACTAGCTTTAGTTTAGTTTGACACATTTCGTGTATTTCCTATGTAAGTAATACTCTATGGTACTATTAATTTATCTATAATTCCTAATCGCCATGTATCTTTGCCCCTATTTAGTATGCCTTAAATTATATTTTAAAAGCTTATTAACCATCAAATATGGGTTCCCAAACTACGCCATGGAAGATAAAGTTCGGTGCGTCTCTAAGCATGATTTTTGGTGTCGCGACCTAATAGAATATAATATACGCCGCGAAAGAAGAAAAGTTTGGGAATCCATGCTAAATATTATTATTTGTAATTGATGGACTGGCACAGGTATCGGAAAGGCTACAAAAGGGCAATCAATTAATTATAAAGTGTTATTGTTGAACCTTCTAATTGATTATTTTTATTGCATTTAGCTATGCTTAGCAAATTATACCTACTAAGAAACAGTTGAAAATATATGGGATCGGCAGGATTGAAACCTGCGACCTTACTCCACACCGGGCAGCCGCTTTAGCCATTCAGCTACGGTCGCCTCTTACCAGAACCCTAAATTTTTCAACTGTATAATACGTCATTTTGTGACGTCACGTTTACCATTTGTTCCTATCTTAAGTAGGATACAATGTTATTGGTGATTCGACAAGCTAATATTTGTTTGATATGACATTTGCAGGCTGATATAATAGAGCCTCAATACAATAATCTGAGCCTATAAATGTTCTACCGATATTCTGTAGATTCTTAGGTATTAAAATTTTAGGTTTTTGGTGAAATTTCTCAAGATTCAACCATTAAAATTATTTTTTAAAGCAATGTAAACCAGCTATGTATTTGGATTTCAGTTTGTATTGCGGATAATTCCTTAAATATATTTATATACCAATTATTTAACTTTAATTACACAAAATATTTAAGCTGTGGACACTAATGAAGTATTAGGGTTCCGTACCTCAAGAGGAAAAAACGGAACCCTTCTATGATCACTCGTTTGTCCGTCTGTCACAACCCTTTTTTTTATATTACTTTCAGGTCATAGAAAACGTGGCGTAGCATTAAAATAATATACTTTATCTACACCCATGCTATAAATCCTCTATAAACGTTCTTGAAACAGTTAGCTAATTGCCAACATTAAAACAGCCAGTGTCATAGTAACCATTATAACACCCAAACGGGTGTTATAATGTTGTACTGAAATTCATTATGCAACTCCTTTTTTACTCATCGAACAGCCACATTCTCATGGCATCTTTATGAATTTCAAAAAAAGAACATGTCATGCACGCGCGTTTCACTACCACAGCGCCGTAATTTAAATAAAAACTTATTCGAATTTTTGAATTGACATCGTATCCCGCCATTTTTGTTCAATAATAGTATTGAAAAAATACTTTTTAATAATTGTACGATCCAAAATGTAAATAATTATTACAATAAATAATTATATTATTACCTATACATAGTTTTTTTGTATTAGATACTCACTAATTAAACTTTCCATTAATTTACATAGAGTTCTTACAACACTGTACCCTAATACCCTATGGTTTCAGAACATTTATAGAGGATTCATATCATGGGTGTAGATAAAGTCTTGTATGCAACTGTTATAACTAGGTATTAAAACACTCATGTGATACTATTTGAACCCACACTCGTGTTTTAATACCCCTCATTATAGAACAGTTGCATAAATAACTAATAGTAAACATACAAATTATAGGAATAATATCCTCATCATGATGAGGATATTATTTAGAAATAACAGCTATTTAGAAATGTATTATTTTATGGAAGAAAGTGAACAGGAGTTCACTTTCTTGATGGAGCATAGATGGAGTTTTGGCTGACTGTTTTGCCTACTCATTGTATTAGTTGTAAATAAAATGGTTCTATTGTAATATTATTAAAACTGACGTGAGGTTTTTTTTTTTTTTTTATGATGTATCTAAACTATTAGATACTTCATCAAGATTACAATCTAGTCTAGATATAAAATTAGAGACTAATGAGTAATTTAATTTTGACCTAAGTTACTAAATTAATTTAATTTATCGACGTGATTTATCACCGACGTGAGGTGAAGACATTATTATTGAAAATACGGGTTACTCACGTTACTTTAGCCGGGATATGCCGACTAGTTTCGAATCTAGTACGTAGATTCATCAACTAGGCTATTAATCGCGCGCGACGTCTAGCACTGCGCGTCGCACGGCTTGATGTTGCAGGAGGGTGGGTGGTGGGGATGGAAGATGCTCTGTTGTTGATGACGTACAATGCGGGCCGTCGTCATCACTGTTTGGCATATCCCGGCTAAAGTAACGTGAGTAACCCGTATTCTTAATAATAATGTTTTATTGTATTTTTTTTTAAATATTGTTGAATATTTAGAAGCTCAGATAATTGCATTTAAGGCCTATATTAACTCCCTGCAAGGCAAACGTCGAATTACCAAATACTCTGTATACAGCATTTTATGATTAGTGATAATATATCTCATTGTTAATTATCATGGTTGTTTTATTATTATTTTATTAGATTCCATCAGTGGCGGATTTACCAGAAAGCATAGGAAGCAATTGCTTGATGCCCCGCTTGGCAAAGGCCCCGAAAATAGATTTTTTTTTTAACATTTTTACAAAATTAATGAAAATTTGAATTTTTTTGGAATAAAATAAAATAAAAAATTACATTGACATTTTCAATTATTCATTGCTTGATTGATTCAGAATGATTTGAAATGTCGAAAGTGATAGTTCGAAACTGTATTTCGCGCGCGAAGTTAGCGCTTCCGCTCGGTTTTTCTATTTAAAAAAATAGGGGCGGGGTTATATTAGAACAAAGGCCCCGAAAATCAGTGGTTGCTTGGGGCCCCGTCTAAGGTAAATCCGGCACTCGATTCCATCCCTGTTACTATAGTTTAATTTTCAGACACGGTTTCTAATTTGACAGCATAAAATATTCCACAACTCACACACAACGCCACCTAGTCCCAAACTAAGCAGAGCTTGTACTATGGTTACTAGAATAACTGATATTAATACATAATATATACTTTTCTTTGGTAAATACATACTGATACATAGAAACACCCAGACTAAGACAAACCCTCATGTTCATGCACACAAAGATTTGTCTTAAGTGGGAATCGAACCCACGACCTCGGGTTCGCAGGTAGGTACACTACCCACTCCGCATGCACTCCGCCATCCGGTCGTCAAATGTCCAGCTGTCAGTAATTTGAGAGATGCCAATATGTAACATGAAGTAAATTGACGTTTATACTTTTACAATTGAACTACCAAATTTCATTAAAATCCCCGGGCCGGGTAAAAGCTGTCAAAACCCATAAATTTCTAACGGAATAATAGTCACTACATAGTATAAAACAAAGTCGCCTTTTCTGTCCCTATGTGCGCTTAAATCTTTAAAACTATGCAACGGATTTTGATGCGGTTTTTTTCAATAGATAGAGTGATTCAAGAGGAAGGTTTTTATGTCACTACATAGTATAAAACAAAGTCGCCTTTTCTGTCCCTATGTGCGCTTAAATCTTTAAAACTATACAACGGATTTTGATGTGGTTTTTTTCAATAGATAGAGTGATTCAAGAGGAAGGTTTTTATGTATAATACATGCATAGAAAGGGGGAATTGTTTTACTCCAAATTTAACGCGTGCGGGCCACGGGCAGTAATGAATAAATCAAACTACTGGATCGATTTTAATCATTTTTTCAGTGAGTGACATAGGCTATATATTATATACCCGTGCGAATCCGGAGCGGGCCGCTGTGTTTATATACAACGTTCACAGTTTTTCCGTAGTGTATTTAGTATCAGCATTGTACCCGTGCGAAGCCGGGGCGGGTCGCTAGTAATGATAATAAAATAATGTAAGTAATTTAAAAACTTATAGTTCTCTCTAGTTAAATGCATGCTTTTTGATTAATCTATTGTTCTTGATGACAAATTAGTTTTTTTTTATACTACGCCCACAGCGAACGAACCTGTAGTCCACCTGATGGTAAGTGGAGTACAGCCCATGGACATCAACAATCCACTAAAGCAGATTATAGATGCGTCGCTGCAGCTGAGGACTACGGTGTTATGCCTCATGTACCAGTAATTTCAGGGCCTGATCTCACCACCAAACCGGAACACAGTAATGGAAGCACTACTATTTGTCGGCAGGTTAAAGGTGAGACGGTGGTGCTGCCGCCCTCGAGCTCGTTCACAAGAGCTCTACCACCAGTAATATATCCGGGATTTAAAAATTAGAGACGATGATATATTTTCTCTGTATGTGTCCATCTGATTGTTAGTGGTAACTATAGTCCCATAAGCACACACAAAAATATTGAACACGCGTCACTATATCTCAGGACCACAATTTGAGTGAACGGTCGGCTGCGCTGGTGTTGTGGGTTCGATCCCCACACGTGATCTCTTTGTGTGATCCACAAGGATTTGTTCTGGAGGTGCTCTGTGTGTGAACAGTAACACCCCCGTGGCGCAGTAGTTATTCATAGTGCGTGCGTCGTTTGAAGAAAAACCGGCCAAGTGCGTGTCGAACCACGCGCAGTAGGGTTCCGTAGAAAAATATTTTTAATTTTACTTTTTAACTAAATGGCGTCCTTCAGAAAGGAAATGTTTGTAGTACACGAAACCAGCTAGCACGTATTACGAGATGTATGAATGTTAAGGAAGCGAAAGAAGTATGTAAGGAGCGAAGCACATGGCGTGCCATCGTCTCTGCCTACCCCCGTGGGATAAAGACGTGATTTTATATATGTATTATGTATGTTTATTTATGTTTCAAGAATTTTGAACTAAATATTCTGAGTAACTGCATCTGACATTTTGGACCCCTATTCCTCTTGAACTAATGAAGTGAACTTATCCGCTATAGTTTTCCTTTAAAGTTCATTACATGTACTACCGACACAATTTTTTTCAGATTTTGGGATCCAGTAGTTTAGCTTTTAGAGGGGGGGGGACGCCCTACTCGAACAAAAATTTGCTCTTTAAAGTTAATTATCTCGCAAACAAATCTCTAAATCAAAAAACTGTCTTAGCAACCCCTAAACGTTTTTAAAAGGCCTATCTAACAATACCCCACACTATAGGGTAGGTGACAAAAAAAAAAACATCCCTACTTTACATGTAGGGGAGCTACCTGAAAAAGAAAAATATTTTTCAAAATTTTATTCTACGACTTTCTTTGTTTAGTTAACATACATGTTCATGCAAAATTTCAGTTTTCTAGCACCAACGGTTTCGTCGCTATGCCGTGGACAGACAGACGGACATGGCGAAACTATAAGGGTTCCTTGTAGGTACTACGGAACCCTAAAAAGATATTATGCCAGTCAAAGACCTAATCTCTCACGACTAGTGTAAGCAGCATGTAAGTACTCTGGTGCTTCATCCCTTATACTCGTTCAAAGAATACTCTTAACAAAAACCTTAATATATTTCGCATCTCGAAATCTCGAACTAAGTCTATAGACAGGTAAAATGAGATCCAGCAAAACAACAAACGTTACTCCAGCAGGATGTCAAATAACTTCGCTGCCGAAGAAAGAACAAATACAAAATTATTTGCAACATTTACCTCGTTTAGACAACTAATTATATAGCTAATATTTATTTCAATATTCCCATTAAAAAGAAAAATGTCCGGCTGCGGTAAAGTTACCCCAGCAGGAATAGTTTTTGTGAAATAACTAAAAAACTATAAGTGCAACAAATTTAAAAATGTGCGCAATAATTACAGAAGATGGACAACTAAAAATCTGTAAGATTAAAATTACTATTTTCGACATTACTTTGCTGGGGTAGCGCACACAGGGTGTTCTCGAGAATTTATTGATATTATATGAATGCCGAATATCAGCTACTACTACCAGGAAAATCACAGCGGTCCAACAGCTTGTAGAGGCCGACCTACGTCATTTCATAAAAGCTGAAAGTTGCCTAAAGCCTCCGCGTTTCGAATTAGATATTTGGTGATCATACATATTATTTAAAAAACAAGTTAATGCAATATTCCTATTACCATTTACGTTAGAGGCATACTCAGGGCAATTTTCAACTTTAAAAATACTTGGCTCTTACTTTATAGGAACCCATAATAAAACAATGTAATAATAATACTTAATTTAATTTCAACAACTTAAACATTGAGGTCATACACACTCATATTTTACTAAAATGTTATTGATAATTTTGTAATTACTTCATTGATCCATGGTGGAATCATCTTTTTTTTAATATGTTGCCAATAGGGGAACACCCAAATACTCCAAAATATTTTATGCCAAATTTCGCTGATCTGACGTTCAAAAGCACAAATTTTTATTCCCTATAAAATTTCAAAAAAAGTCGACGTGTTTGGGTGTTCCCAATATGAAGAAAAAATTACCGATAAAAAAAAATGGCGCTAATATTACCCATTGTTTTTTACAAATGAATAATATGCTATACCCGTGTCTATTCTTATCCAAGAAATTACAAAATCCTCGATTACATTTAATTAATTAAACTAATTTAACAGTATTACAATCACCAAATGTAAAATATAAAATTAGTCAAAAGTATAATATTAGTATTATACTTAAAATAAAGAGTGCAATTTAATTCACTGTTTTTTTAATTGAATATATGACTACTGCAAAGAATTAAAACTACAAAATCTGATCTATTTTACTGCAGTATTAATTATCTACACCTGAAAGAAAAACAGGTAATAAAAACGGTACTCAACCTTTTTTCTATGGACTCAAAGTTCTATTATCTATGGTACCGCGAGCCACCTTTCAAGGGCTGTGCTGCTTTCGACTCACTAAAAAAAATGTGAATATACCTACATACTGAGACATTCTTTTGCATTCCACTGATGTTTTTTTTCAAAAACAATAAATTAAATTGCACTGAAAATAAACAGATTTTACTTATTAGAATTAATGAGAATATATAGATAATAGAGACGATTTTCTAAAACGAAAGCGCTGTCACCATCTACGCCTTAGCACGGCATGCCGTCTTGACACATCGATTCGACTATGACGTAGTTATCAACATAGAAATGTCAGTTTCTTTTGTCTTTTGACATTTATATAGGACTTTGGCGGTGGCGGCGTGGGTGAGTGCACGTTCACAGCGTGTGTTCGCCTGCGCCGCCATCGTCAGAATCCGAGAATATCACCCGTCATTTTGGACGCTAACAATTTTAATTATACTCCACACTTGACACTGGCAGAAATAGTCACCGCAAGGAGACTCAGTTGCCATTAAATAAATAAGAAGAAGAAGACATTTATATATTGACATATACATATTAATACAAGCCGTGCTAAGGGGTGGGTGTAAATTTAATTGACGCAACTAATTTTAGTCAAGATTTCATGACATGATTTTTTGCCTTAGGGTCATATTGCGTCAAAATAATCCTGAAATTTCCCCTGAGCAACCAATAGGGTCCTAAGACTTTTGTTGCTATACCAAATGATCGTTAGAATAAATGGGCTAAAACTGATTTTAGAGTCACGCTGATCGTCGGCGCTGACGGCCCAATGACTGATTGTTCTAGAAGCGTTTTGTAGTATCGACGCCGACCGCCGCCCGCTCGTCAGGCTTCAGTGAGCGTTTATGTGTCGGTCAAAGCGTCAGCATGATTGTCTTACGTGAGCATTGAGCCCCGTTTTCAGCAAAGCGGAGAGGAGAAGAGATGTGTCTCGAATATCCAATTAGATTTCGTTATTTCCACATCTGCTTAGCTTTGGTGAAGTGCAAGCAAGAAGCGAGCGGGCAAGCAACACGCCGCTTACCTGCCATCAACGCTACACAAATCTCTCCACTATGTATCGGCCGGGTGGCGCACCACTACGTATCTTCTCTCCGCACCACATTAGTGGAAATCACGTGTCAGCTTCATCGTAAATCTCCTTTCCTCTCCACTTTGGTGGAAACTAGGCCTATAACGACCCGTGCTGACTGTCACCGCTGACGAGCTACGGGCTGAGCTGTCAGCGCCATGTCCAGCGTGACTCTAAAACCATTAATACAATTTTACAAGTGGAATCCTTTTTTTTAAACGGACCTCTTCTTCACCTCCTGTTTTATTTTTTATACCAAAACCTCGCATTTTGTCCAATACTTTTTACAATAAAGTATGGTTATATATCACACAGTGGAGTTTACAAATTCGAATTTTATTAATATTGCGAGAATGAATATAAGAAATAGTTGAAAAATTATGGGACCGGCAGGATTAAAACCTACAACCTTCAGCACACCGGGCAGCCACTTTAACCAGCAAGCTACGGTCGCCTCTTGCCAGGACCCTAAGGCGCTGTCTCCACGAGCGAGAGAATCGCGACGAGTTCGCCCTTATATCGTCGAAGAATCTCCACGAACGAGCGATAATTCCGCCGCGTATCGTCGCGAGTCGTAACGGAATCGCAGCATTTCCGCGGCGACTCGTAACGGTATCGCCGCGTTTCCTTGACGACCGCGTTGTAAAAGAAAGAATTCAGTTACGTTTGACAGCGCGCCCGCTGCTAGTAGCGACGGGCTAGCGACGATGTAATGACGTTTCGCACGCTCGTTGCCACTCGTCGCATCGCGGCGATAATATCGCCGTGTGGAGATGGCTCCATAGAGTGTGTATAGAAATACGTGGCACGACGATAATATCGCCGCGATTCACTCGCTCGTGGAGACAGCGCCTAAATTTCTAAATTGTATGTTACATCAATACATGATCCATTAATAATACATATCACGTTCATCCATTTGTATCTATCTTAAGTAGGGTACACACCAATAACAAGGCAAGAGGCGTCCGTAGCTTAGTAGTTTAAGCTGCCTGGTGTGCTGAGGTTGCAACTCCGATTCCTGCCAGCCCTCAAATTTCTCAACTATTTCTTAGAATAAAAACTATAATTTAAACACATATGCCTTTTCATACATACATTTAGTAAGTTTTTTCGACAAAGGCTAATTTGACTGATCAGTAACTGGATGGACCAGCGCTTAACTGGCGTGATACCATACCAATGTCAATAGATAGTTGAACAGTGCAGTGGTGCGCTCTAATTGGCTCTTTAAATATCATTTTTTTAAGTATTAACACCATAGACAATAAACTAAATGGACTAGTCATTATCAAATGTGAAAGAGCACCGCTTTCACAAGTTATATATATAAAACTAGTTGTCAAGAGCGGAACAATCTACCAACCCGCTCCACTGAGTTTTGGCAGAATTAATTGCTGTTATTGCCTCTCCATATGGATTAATTGCTCTTTAAATAACACCAGTGTATTATTTGTACTGGATCAGTATAAATCAGCCAAATAGCACCTTAAGTATTATAAAGACCTCATTCAAAACGTGGAGTTTTTGGAAACTAGCGATAAGCTATTTGTGATACAAATCTCTTTTCTTAAACTTTGCTGCTTGTATTAGGTCTCTATAATACTAAAGGAGTGGTATGTGCTCATAATTTTTGCTGAATATGACCTATAGCTACTTAAAAATTGGTGTTTTCAATTTATTCTTCACAGCAACAATCATTCACATTTACTATAAGCTTGCTAAGTCAATTTCTGCCATCTCGCTTCACCCTCTTCACCTCACTTCTAACACTCACAAGTCCACAGAGGTGTATACCTCTTTGGACAATGTGTCAATTTTGACAGCTCACATGAAGTGATGCATGGAGAAGCATGACGGAAGAATATGAACTTCATTAAGTAAATGGGTAGTAACATAGTCCTTTAACAATTAATATACAAATAAATACCTTCAGCCTGTAAATCTTGTAATATCAAACAAAGTAATGTGGCTTCTTGGCTACAAGGCCATACTCTTGAAGTGCTGGTGCAAGATCTTCCATTGTCATAACATATTTCTTTTCCTTAGGCCCTTTTTGATTTTTGGAGCTCTGCGTGATTTGGCTAGAAGTGCGCATTTTGCAGTGTTGGAGGGCGTCGTTGGCGATGTCTGATAGGAATTTCTGGGATGCCAGCGCTATGAGGCGGATCAACCTGGAATTGTTTGAAGTGTTTCATATTAGTGAGAGTTACAAGCATAGCTTGAATAATGTTGTAGTTTAAAAGTAATACCTAGTTAACATTTTTAATTAATCTTACTTTGTGTTTTACAATCTTTATTATTTTAATTTTGTAATTCTTGTGTAAATTGGTGATAAATTTGTAAAGTGTAATAAGTACCTATAATACTTATAGATGTAAGTATGATATTATGTATTGAAGCCTTAGGGTAAAATATGGTGGACTTTACTACTTTGTAACATCAATGTATACCCACTCATATTTGCAATAAAAATATGGAAGCTTGAGGTTTAAAGATACTTCTAAGCAGTTAATTGATGCTTCACATGATCAGAAGGCTGACTTTTACTTGGCTCAAGAAATCAGCAATGCTGTCAGCCTTCTGAACACATTAGAAGAGGAGGAGAAATTTCTGGATCTGGAGAAATTCTATGACACCTTACCTGTAAATTTGTAAATAGATATTTGATTTTTTATTTACTTTTATTGTAAATAGTTTTCCTTTTTGTTCTTATAATGAACTGAAGCTGCAACATTATGGGATTATCTCAGACTTGCCATATTGAGAAATACATAATACAATAACTCATTGTTGTTGGTACAGAAATAGTACCGTATCTAACAATGATAGGCTAGTCACATACACACACAAAATAATATCAGCATCAGCAAAGCTTTGTCAATAATATTGCATGTGCAGCTGGCCTTGCTCTCAGCTATCATTTCTGGTCTTAAATCTTACTCCTAAAAAGCCAGTCTACAAAATAGCAATCTTGAGAACAAAGAATAAAAGTACACATAAGATATTCTCAATAGTAGCATGGAATCTGGAATTGTGCTTAGTAGATGGAGATAGGCTCATCCCCACATAACAAGGGCAATGTGGGTGTCATATACTTATGCCATACCCTTCTGTGTAAAATAGGCTTCATTTAATGTTATCATGAAGACAAGAAAGTCAAAATTTCCAGTTTGGTCAAGTAATTAAAGTTTTGAGTGTACCAACCGCATAAAATAGCTGTTCTGATTTCAAATATCTCATTACCTTGGATCTTGTGACTCAAATCCAGACACATTCAAGTAGTGGGCCACCACAGAGTCAGGAATTGATGGGTTGTAGTTCTCAAGTTGGAGAAGGAAATCGCTCAGGGCATGGCCAGCCCCTACATCGTCCTCGATTACCGAAGGAGATCCCATTCTACTCATCTGCATGACGCTGTCGATAAATATCCAAGTTATTCTCAAATAAACAAAAATATAAACGAAAATTTCACCAAGTTTCGTACTCACCTCAGTTCACAGATAATTAATAAATGTCATTGAGAAACAGGTTGGTTTGGTTGGTTAACCTGATTACGTTTAGTTTTTGCTGTTTTATTAAGTCAAATAAGTCTTTGATATAGAATTTCAAATTTAGTTCAAAAACTTGTTTATATTAAAATAGTCTCCAGTTATACACATACTTTTTATTGAATGGATTTGAAATATTCATTGAGAAGTTGTTTATAACAAAAATTGCAGACATTAAACATTGAATGAAGCAATAATAAGACGCAAACTGCGTACGTCACGCTTGTGTTTCCACCCCAAAATAATTTACCCTAAACTTGAATTCATTTTAATAATATGGGTAATATTTGAAATAAAATCTTTAACTTTATGAATATTGAAATACTCATTTTGATTTCAAAAGCTCATAATCACAATATTATTCAAAAAAGCTGAATTGATATGAGTATCATATGTTATAACAGTTAAATTTTTTACTTTCAAAAGTAGCATTAGGCCAACTCGATTACATATTTTTTATAGTTTTCATTATATTATAATTTTTCGTAGCATGTTTCGCTTTAATTAATGTACGCGACAATAATTTCTTAACAGATTTATTTTTAGAAACTGGTGGAATTTTGATTTATTGAAGCGGCTTCCCTGACCTCGTGGTACTTTTTGGTGAGGTTGGCAACACCTCCCCTTCCTTCCTTCTTTTACGCCGATCCGCTGGGCAGACCTGCGAGAGAACGTGATCGATCGAATTTCAAAAAAGGCACACACCTACCCCTGTGCTCCCGAGATCACGAAATAACTCTAAATCTCCTGATAAATAAATCAGGGGTTCGTGTTTCGTGATTTATTCCATTCCGTGTGTGTAGATTCCACCTCGACGCCCGCGAGGTAATTACCAAGTGAGCACCCACCTTTTCGAACAAAATGTCGAACCTCGCTGATCCGGTCGCGTTCGCGAAAGACTTCATCGCCGGCGGTGTCTCCGCCGCGGTCTCCAAGACAGCCGTAGCTCCCATCGAGCGTGTCAAGCTGCTGCTCCAGGTCCAGCATGTGAGCAAACAGATCTCCGTCGACCAGCGCTACAAGGGTATCGTCGATGCCTTCGTCCGCATTCCCAAGGAACAGGGCCCGCTCTCCTTCTGGCGTGGTAACCTCGCCAACGTCATCCGTTACTTCCCCACCCAGGCGCTGAACTTCGCCTTCAAGGACAAGTACAAGCAGGTATTCCTCGGTGGTGTCGACAAGCACACCCAGTTCTGGCGCTACTTCGCCGGTAACCTCGCCTCCGGTGGTGCCGCTGGAGCCACTTCCCTATGCTTCGTGTACCCACTCGACTTCGCCCGTACCCGTCTCGCCGCCGACGTCGGAAAAGGTGACGGACAGCGTGAATTCTCCGGTCTCGGAAACTGCCTGTCCAAGATCTTCAAGAGTGACGGTCTTTCTGGATTATACAGAGGTTTCGGAGTGTCTGTGCAAGGTATCATTATCTACCGTGCCGCATACTTCGGATTCTACGACACAGCCCGCGGCATGTTGCCCGACCCCAAGAACACACCTCTGGTCATCAGCTGGGCCATCGCACAGGCCGTCACCACCGTCGCTGGTATCATCTCGTATCCCTTCGACACGGTCCGTAGGCGCATGATGATGCAGTCTGGACGCGCCAAGGCCGACATCCTGTACAAGGGCACAATCCACTGCTGGTCCACCATTGCCAAGACCGAGGGTACCGGAGCCTTCTTCAAGGGTGCCTTCTCTAACGTACTCAGAGGAACCGGTGGCGCTTTCGTGCTTGTGTTATACGATGAGATCAAGAAGGTCCTCTAAATCTAATGTAAGAATTGTTACCATAATTACAATTAAATTGTGATTCCAAATCACCACAGATAGCCACTCCCTTGAATCATGTATTATTAGACGCGA
Source organism: Hypena proboscidalis (assembly GCA_905147285.1). Classification (NCBI taxonomy): domain Eukaryota; kingdom Metazoa; phylum Arthropoda; class Insecta; order Lepidoptera; family Erebidae; genus Hypena; species Hypena proboscidalis. Next base: position 6,283,032 of record LR990155.1, read on the forward strand.
AAATTAACCTAGTAACTTATTTTAGTTAAATAAAAGCGTTATACAACAATTCCAACTTAAATTGTTTTATTGAAAATTTTGAGGTTATATAATGCTTGGATACACCTAGCTGAAAAAGTAGTATAACACAGGACTTGACATAATCCTTTTTTTTTATGTATATTTGAATATAGAACTTCATGTACTGTGCCAGTGATCACTCATTCAGCCAGTGTGTGTGTTATATAACAACCTCATTTCATTCTATCTTTGAGGCCAAGGTTGAAATGTTAATATTGTCTATGTGCACTATTGATCCAAATGTTGGAATAGGTTTCTTGTAGTGATTATACTGTGGAAATAGATTTTCACAGTGGTTATATAATAAATATTTAACCTAAGTGGCATTGGGAGTTAGACCTTGTACTTTAAAGTGATACACAGACGCTGCACTTGAGAAAAAGCTGTGGAATTCAGAATCATGTGATTGAAAGCTGTTGTGTAACAATGCAGTATGTGTGTGCTTACGGTGTGTGCATGGTGATCAAGTAGAAATTTTAATTTTAGTTCACTTAAAAAAAGTGTTATGCAATGTAGTTCCAACCACATACATGTTATAAGATCATTACTATCATTAGGTAACATTGAACATTCAGTGCGTTACTACTCAGGAACAAAACCTGTAAACATCTATGCTCGGTGTGAGTTTTTTGTGAGAAAAATTCATGCTTAGAGATAATTATAGAAAATTAAATGTTATAAATATATTTACTGCCTTTTATTATGTACATAATAGCTAAATCCTATAAAATTTACTTGGAAAAAGCCTGAAACCATGCAACATCATGTAAATACTATCAGAAAAAGACAATCATTTGTCTGTGAATTTATGAACTAGAGGTCAATGATTCTAAATTCAAATTTAATTATAAATTTCCTTCAAGAAAAATGTCTGCTCCCATTGAAACTACTAGTTAAAAAAAAATGTCAATGAAAGGAGGTTGCATAACTTGCATACCTACTGATCTAGTTCATTCATCATTACTACTGGCCAGATAGAGCACTCACTACTTGTACTATCATGAAATAGTCTCACTTGTACATAGTGAGTGACCCGTTGATGACAGTTGAGTAGCAACGATGACAGACGTGACGTCATGATTACGCAACGTCACAGAGCTCGTGCATTATATATTTTAAGCAAGGGCAAAGAATTATATAAATCTACCTGAATACCTACATATCTATTAGGATATATAATTAGAACAGTTTAAAAAAACGTCTGAAAGGCGCCACAAGCGTCACACATCTATTGATTATGTAACGACGTGATGGCGTTGTTAATATTTGGCGCTAGGGAACTAAGTTCAAGGATACTTTATCAATAGTAGTTCATGTCTACGACAACAATGAATCAATAAATTTACTATTACAGTATTGGCAGATAGATTTAAAACTGCCTCTATTATTGGTAGTAAAAATTCTTGGTTTAATTTTAATTAGCATTTTTACGGGTAATTAAACGATAGGAACTCTTTAAGCTTTTCAATGTTGAAACCTTGACAATGAAAAAACGAAAACGATCTTTTTTTGAAAATTTCATTCATGAAATTCGCTTCATAGAGATGAAGCGAATTTCATACAGATACAATTTTCCTTGTATTGCTTACAGAGTGTGCAATACAAGGAAAAATTGTATCTGTATTTCCTAAAATTAGGGTTCAAATTGACATGGAGTCGGCGTACAATTAATTGATCCCTGAGTCATCATAAAAACATGTGTTTTCCGGTGTCTTATCGACGCGACCAACCAAGTTAAAGCCAGCTTCGATTTTATACGTTAATTAGAATCGTTTCAAGTCGCACACTTGTGTTACCAGGCAGACGGCTGCAGACAGCATTATGACCTGTGCCTAACTAGTGATTATTCCTTTCGAGAAAGGAGACTATACAGAATGTCCCACGGACATGCCGTCAATGGCGGCATCTCAAATTGTTTTTATAAATAAATTAAGTCTTTCAGTAAAATCTTCTATTTATCATATTTAAGTGCACTCCCTCCATGTGGCATGTCCTTGGGACATTCTGTTTATTATGCCAACCTAGGAAAAGTCTTTCACCAAGGCTACGTACGACCACAGATAAGGATCGAGGAAAGAATACTTCCGTGGCTGGCGTGAATAAGTGGACAAGTTTAAAACGTCAATTTTACAGGGCAGCCATTTCAAAGTTTGACTGCTTCTGGTAAATCGGTAAATTAGTTAAATTTAGGAGTCTGTATTGATTTACTTATTATTTAATGTAAAATTTCAGATAATGACAGTAAATTATGCAAAATCTTTACGGTTTCGGCAATATAAGACTTGTCCGATTGTTCACCGACGAGTTATCAAGTTATTCACCAACTTATCAACTTATGCTCGGCCGCTATTTACTTGTTCGTAGGAAGTTATCAACTAATGCACCATCAAAATTGTATGTATAATTGGCAAACAATGTTATTAAAATATATGATACCTAGCTGGAAAAGGCAAGGAAGTAAGGTACTTTTTGCATCAACGTCAAAATTCAATGAAAGAGATTCTGTAGATAAGTTTCTTAGCGTGAATGAAATAATCACAGTAAATTGAGAAATTGTTTAATAAAAAAGTACAAATTAAATAATAATTCATTTTCATCTGGAAATTTCGTTTAAATTTGGATCAGACGTACATACGTCATTATCAGTTTTGAGTTGTAAGTAAAAATCTTTGAAAGGCTCTTCAATAAGAGTGTGCGTTCGCCCAGCGGAATGTTGTTGAATTTAAAGATTTTAAGTATGCAGATATTTAGTGTATGACGTCATGTAATTGTGTATGGTAAAAAAAAAATTGTGCATGCAGCCATTGTGGAGAAATTCACCAAAAACTGATTCCGCTGGGCGAACGTTGTCCTGGCGGAACTTTTTTAATCCATCGACTTTAGAAGAAAAGAGATGTGTCCAAAAATTAGTGTGTATTTGTGTATGTATGAATACAATTAGTGCATGCATAAACTTCGGAGAAATTCAAGTTTCCGCTGCGCGAACGTTTAGCCATTAGCTAGTTTTCTGAGATCTCTCTATGACAGAGATTTCTCAGTCGTAGAGAGCTGTAGATTTTTACATACGTTGTTTTGAATTTGTTTATATTTGTTTAAAAAAACAGATTTTGAAAAAAATTAAGCTTATTAGGTCTTAGTTCTTAAAGTATGCACTTTGGGGTCTAGATTTTCACGTTTATACAAACCTTGTAAGTGTTTGCAACATGTTGCCAAGTATCAATTATGTTCCGTAAGTAATTAAAGAGTTGTAGGGCAATTTACCATGAATAGATCACTGTTTACAAAGCAGTCAAATATCACGACGTTCTAAAGGAATTGCATGGTAAAATGTATGCCAATAATTAGTGTATTCATTCAACTATGCACATGCAAAATTTCATGTCATTAAATTCAGTAATTAAAGAAAAACAATTAAAATACTGACGAAGCATCGAAAACCTACATAACCCGACCAAGTTCGGATGGCTACAAAAAAGCGGCCGTGCAATATATTTAGGTAACATCCCAAAATTTACAGTATAATACTGGTATTGAACCCGGTATAGTTAATAACACAATTGTTTCGATATAATTATAAATAAAATAAATAAATATTTCACAACTCACACACAACGCCATCTAGTCCCAAACTAAGCAGAGCTTGTAATATGAGTACTATAATAACTGATACTAATACATATATATACTTTTCTTTTGTAAATACATACTTATTATACATAGAAACACCCAGACTAAGACAAACCCCCATGTTCATGCACACAAAGATTTGTCTTAAGTGGGAATCGAACCCACGACCTCGGCGTCGCAGGCACTACCCACTCCGCCATCCGGTCGTCGAATAATTTATAGGTCATTTATTTGTGTACACCTAAATCTATTTGACTATGACAGAAAGTAGGTACTATTTACGTAGGTACTTTATTTAAGTATGCGCTCGAGACTTGAGATATAATCTAGATATTATTATATTATTTAAGACAAATAAAATTCATACAGCTAATTTCTATTGAAGATTTCACGAATCAGGATTCTAACTATAGACCCCATAGGAAAATTAAATAATTACCACATGTAAGTACTACTGTTAAGGTAAATATTTATCATATTGTAGCTTATTACACGATTTAACCAATGGACTAGGCATGCACGAGCGTTCTCCTTTGCAACTTTAGTTGATCAAACAATCTAATAACTTAACAAAAACTACTTCTAGACTCGATTTTTAATTGATGTTTACCGTTGTACTGGTATTAACTTATGTATGTGAGCGTGTTCCACCGCACCCCACCAAAATATGCAGAATTATTTTGTTTGAAGCGGTACCTACGCTTAAGTCCTTTGGTTAAATAGTCTAAGTATTGTAGTTATGAAATGATCAAAAATATTCTAGTGTGAAAAAATAGACATAAAATAGATAGATTCCTAACTTGTGTACGCAACTGTACCATATTAATAAATACTATATTGGTAGATTAAGAACGTTTCTTAGATATATGGTACGGCCGCTTTCTTGTAGCCATCCGAACTTGGTCGGGTTATGTAGGTTTTCGATGCTTCATCAGATTTTTAATTATTTTTCTTTAATTACTGAATTTAATGACATGAAATTTTACATGTGCATAGTTGAATGAATACACTAATTATTGGCATACATTTTACCATGCAATTCCTTTAGAACGTCGTGATATTTGACTGCTTTGTAAACAGTGATCTATTCATGGTAAATTGCCCTACAACTCTTTAATTACTTACAGAACATCATTGATAATATAATTAGCAACATGTTGCAGACACTTACAAGGTTTGTATAAACGTGAAAATCTTGACCCCAAAGTGCATACTTTAAGAACTAAGACCTAATAAGCGTATTTTACGTTTATATTTTTATCTTTAAAACCCTTAATTTTTTTCTAAATCTGTTTTTTAAACAAATATAAACAAATTCAAAACAACGTGTGTAAAAATCTACAGCTCTCTATGTAAGCGCTTTATATGAAAACTAGCTAATGGCCAAACGTTCGCGCAGCGGAAACTTGAATTTCTTCGAAGTTTATGCATGCACTAATTGTATAGATACATACACAATTACACAAATACACACTAATTTTTGGACACATCTCTTTTCTTCTAAAGTCGATGGATTAAAAAAAGTTCCGCCAGGACAACGTTCGCCCAGCGGAATCAGTTTTTGGTGAATTTCTCCACAATGGCTGCATGCACAATTTTTTTTTTACCATACACAATTACACGACGTCATACACTAAATATCTGCATACTTAAAATCTTTAAATTCAACAACATTCCGCTGGGCGAACGCACACATCTCGATATGTCACGTAAAGAACATAATTATTTAAACTGTGCATAACTTGATATCATAACTTATAATGATTTAATTTGAGGCTGTCCGGCGTGGTTAGCTTGATATCTAAATATGTAAGAATTGAAACGGAAAATAAATTTGACCTTAACTTGATATTCCAATTTGTCAGTTTTAATTCACATTTTATTAGAAATGTATAAGTGTATAAATAGAGATATCAAGTAAACTACATTTTTATTGTAGCTAAGTTTAAGTTGATATATCTAAATATCAGTATTCGTTAACCAAAAAAAGGTATTTGGTAACTTGACATGTAGACTTATCAAATTAAAGACGGTAAAATACGAGTTGTCAACTTACTGCCAAGTGTGATTATTCAAATAATAATGTTTATTTTGAGCTGAAAATTTTTTATATATAAATTTATACTACTTGAAACGTATTAAGCTAATAAAAAAAAAATCCTGTAGGTCGAGATGTCAAGTTGTTCACGCCAGCCACGGACTTATTCTGTGAAACTACCACCGCGTAAAAGGCAATATTCATCAAAATCATTTTGGTGAGCAGTTTTTCTGTTAAAACATTACATAATAAATTTAGGTGTATCATACATAATTTATAGCTCATAAACTGGGATCAACAAGTTTTTAATTTAATTATTTCTTGAGAATGCAAGAGCAATAAGTTCAATCAGCCTAATTTGTCAAAATTCATGTTTTATTCTCGCTAAACTGCACGATACGGCTCGCACTTGCGCGATCCGGCATAAACCGACTTAATCGAAGCGTCGCGTCGTCCGCCTTTTCTTTTGTCGTTCATAAACGAAACAGATGTATAGTCGCAGCGCAGCTGCTAGCTACAACAAAATGTGCAGAATATTATAAAACTTAACGGTAAAGGAATAAAGTGTAATTTTGTTTTGTTGTAGTGTTCGTCAGTATAGAGGTTAGGTTACACAATTGTAAGATTAGGAATAATAACGGTAAATGATTCGCGTCAGTTGAGCTTTGAATTACTCACTGGAATTAATTCTTAGCAGATATTATTTGAATCTCTTAATTTCTCATCCATGTCTGCTCAGTAATTTTGAGAAAAGCCGGCACTGTAAACATGCAATATTATATTCCTTTTTGTAGTCTATAACAAAATGCTGGAACCTATGTCAATGAGTATTTCCATACTAATAAAACTGCATATAATAATAGAAGCCCTGTATCTAATACATGTCCCACTGCAGGGCTCTTCTCATGATGAGAAGGGTTAGGCCATAGTCCACCACGCAGGTCAAGTGCGGATTGGTAGACTACACACACCCTCGACAACTTTTTAGGCACTTTCAGGCATGCAGGTTTCCTCACGACATTTCCTTAACCGTTAACGAGCGATAATTTATAATTATGACAATATCACACATATCTTCGAATAGACGAATCTTAACGATTTATTGACAGAGGTGTGTGCCGTGGCTTCGAACCCGGGACCTATGACTTAGCAGCTCTACGGTCTCCCACTCGGCTATCGCTACTAATAAAACTGCATATTTATTATTATTTCCTTAACTGAGGTCATTAAACTTATTCACCCATGCCTTAGGAATTCCCTTACTTGACCAACATAATAATAAATAAATCATAGAGCCCTAACCACCAGTAGCTTACTTATTTTATATTTTAAATATTTATTTTGTACTTTATATTTAAAAATGTAGAATTTTATAGTTTTTTTTTTTTTTTTTTTTTTTTTTTTTAAACCAGAAATTAATACAATAGGTTAAAATATTTACACAACTAAAATAATAAAAGTATAATAATAATAATTTCAACAGATAATAAAAATAATAATAAGATTAGGCATCGAAATACTCGTCCGCATCACTGTCAACTTTTTATTTTTAAATGTTCTTTACTTTTATTATTTGTGTTCTTCTTCTTCTTTCGTATCGATGGCTGCAATCATATTCTCGTGGTGTTGAATTTAAACGTAGGTATACAAAATGAGAGAGAATAAATAAATGATCCTGTTGAGGTATATGGGTTAAGGAATCAGGTAAACTAGGTTTTCTTGTTGATAATACTTTATTAACACTGCACACAAACGTTAACACAGTACAGACACAAGTCAAATATAACAGGTTGTCACATTTGTATTCCGAACTAAATACATAGACTTCTTAAATGAGGTCAGTGTTTATGTTTATATTTCAACAATAATTCAGAAATAAAAAATATGTATGACTAACTTTTTAATCCGGCAATAATATCAAAATTAAAGATAAAGTCTGCGGTGCTATGGTAAAAAGAAGGTTATGATCCTATAACCAGTAACCAGAACTTTTCAGCACCATCTTTTAGGAATTTAGGCTTTCCCGATGGTCTGCGAGTGGTTAGCGTATGCTCCTCTCAACTTATCGCGATGTTTCGGGTTCGATTCCTGGGTTGAGCAAAAGTATTATTTCAGCTTTTTATTTATTTATTTATTTAACACTTTATTGTACACAAAAGATTACAGAAAAATAAACATATTACAGTAAGAGTATACAAAAGGCGAGCTTAACTCAGTGCTTGAGTTCTCTTCCAGCAAACCTAGAGCAATAGAGGGCAAGATAAGTGTACAACTTAAGTAGAAAATACAAAATATAAATATAACTACATATTATACATAACATATACATACATAATATTATTCATGAATAATTTATATTATAAATTTTATTTTTCCGTCAGAAAATTCTTAATAGCAGCACGTAGTTGAATTTGTGCCTTGTGGATGGCGATAGGCTCACATGGGTCCTAAACATGAACCGTTGAGGTTCATGTTTAGGTAATATAGATGTTATGTAGTTATATTATGTTTTATGGAGAAATAAAAAACCAAACTAACCATCTGCAAACGTAGTTCTTTGGCTTTGCGTAAGTGTTTTTTTTTTTTAGCCTTCGTTGTCCCACAGCTGGGCAATGGCCTCCCTCAAACGTTTCCATTCCTTTAATTATCAAATATTTTTTTAAAGATTTGCAAGTTGGATTAAGCCGACAAAGTATAATATTATAAACAAATTTTGTACCATTCTGCAAATAAAGATTTATTCATTCATTCAATTTCGGGCGTCTAGTAAGTAGCACGTGATATTCTCACTTCACTGCGCTAGAGTTGTAGGTTCGATTCCTGAAGAAGACACTTTTAAGTTAATGAAGGCTCCGAGTATACAAAATTGTTTATCGTTATTCTGAGAGAGATATAATTATATAAATTTTAGTACTGTACCATCACTACATAGTATAAAACAAAGTCGCCTTTTCTGTCCCTATGTGCGCTTAAATCTTTAAAACTACGCAACGGATTTTGATGCGGCTTTTTCCAATAGATAGAGTGATTCAAGAGGAAGGTTTTTATGTATAATACACGCATAGAAAGGGGGAATTGTTTTACTCCAAATTTAACGCGTGCGGGCCACGGGCAGTAATGAATAAATCAAACTACTGGATCGATTTTAATCATTTTTTCAGTGAGTGACATAGGCTATATATACCCGTGCGAATCCGGAGCGGGCCGCTGTGTTTTTATATACAACGTTCACAGTTTTTCTGTAGTGTATTTAGTATCAGCATTGTACCCGTGCGAAGCCGGGGCGGGCCGCTAGTATTATATAATATAATATTTAGTACTATACTCAACTATACTAGTGCGACTACAGCGCTATTAATCAAACCTTCATTGGATGAATTTACAAGCTCACATACACACATTATACACATATCCCATTATAATGATCGAAGTAATTTCAATAACTAAAATAATCTAATTCAAGGTTGTTTACAACAAAGTGTTAATGATGAACTACATCTAAACATAGATTTGGCGCCAAATTACAGGACGGCCATAGACTTCCTCATTTTTTATCTCGACACGTGCTGACTATGACACTGGCGTTGATTGAAAAGATGACAGATTAAAAATAACCTTGAAAAGAAAATGTGATGGATTTTTTTTGTCGCAAATAAGCATACGCGGCTCGCCGGATGGTAAGCAGTTAACGTAGCATAATAATATGGACACTTGCAACCAGAGAGAATGCATTTAACTAGAGAGAACTATAAGATTTAAATGTAATTTTTTTCACTGAGCGTTCAAGATAAAAATTCATGTCAAACTTTAAAAATGAATGGGTTTTGACAGCTTTCCCCCAGCCCGGGAAAAAATTTAAGAAAATTTATGAAATTTGACAGTAATTTTTTTAATGTTATGTCTTGACATCAGCAATAGGACACTGTTTTTGAATAATGTCAAAATTTCTAATTGATTATTTTTATAGCATTTAGCTTGTATTCTTATTCTGTGATTTAGCTATGTTTAGCAAATTATACTAAGAAACAGTTGAAAAAGATATGGGACCGGCAGGATTTGAACCTTCGACCTTACTGCACACCGGGCAGCCGTTTTAGCCATCCAGCTACGGTCGTCTCTTACCAGAACCCTAAATTTCTCAACTGTATGATACGTTATTTCGTGACGTCACGTTCATCCATTTGTTCCTATCTTAAGTAGGATACAAACCAACGCTAAAGGCTAAAGCGGCTGCCCGGTGTGCAGTAACGTCGCAGGTTCAAATCCTGCCGGTCCCATATCTTTTTCAACTGTTTCTTAGTATAATGACAAAATTATTTGCCGATTGTCGGAATTTTGAGACAGAAAAATAAATATAGGCGACTTAAGTGAGCTAGAGGGGTACAATCTTGAATTACTACATCAACTCTATAGAGATGATGGGGTCAATGGTGTCAGCACATAATATTTCTCTCCCCTTTATAGTCTATGGTGCCAAGAATTTCGTCGTTATTGCTTTGCGGAACACGCTTTGCCATACCTATATAAGTTTTTATTATTCGGCTGGAAGCCAATAGTGTTGCATTAAAGCAGTTTTGTCTAGACTGAGAGCCCGTTATGGCGATTTTATTTTAATATTTTGTCTTTACTCCTTGAAAGAAGTATGAGCTCAAAATGTCCTAACAGCCTACTTCTATTTACTATCAGGTGGGCCGTATATACCTACTTGTGCACCTCTTTTGCGACTGCCAGCCACTAATCCATAGACGAAGCATCATTCTGGGACGTCATATCTTGGATCCGGATGATGTCGAGTCACTCCCGATCGGCCGACTGCTCCAATTTATGGAGGCTATTGGCCTAAAGAAGAATCTATAAGGAGGCTATAATCACAATAGACCCACGGAGATCGACGTGAATACGCAAAACCTCGTCCCAACAATAATAATAATATCTACTTGTTTTTCACTTAATTAAAGAAGTAAAACCTTACAGTCACATCTCGATTATACTGGTTACAATAACTTTCGTGTTACCTAGCTATTTTCAAAAATTCCTATGCAGGAAACCCCATAAAATTTTACGTTCGTCGATTTATGACTGTACGTAGCATAATGACGTAAATAAATATATCCGTAACAATTCGGTAAAGAGAGCAAAGTCCGTAAAAGTTATTACGTAACAAATAATGTTACGTAACTGACTTGTCAAGTGGAACGTACTTTATCGTAATTCAGAAAAACTAAAATTACTAAAAAGTAGCTTTATGGTTTTGGGTCCGTTGGTCCGTTCGTCGGGTCGTGCAAAATTGTTATTTGGGATTTGTCGGTCAGGTTATAGCATTTGTGCCATATGCATGTAAAATTTCCTTATTTCACTATATGGGTGATTCCTGGGAAGCTTGATTTTGACGGTCACATCGTAATATTATCTAAAATAATAGACATACATAACTTAATTAGCACTCATACGATTCCTTGACTATTATAGTAATGAGGCCTATTGATTAAAATAACAATGTAAAACTGAAAATTGGTTTAAAATCCATTTGAAACTGAAAAACGGGGTGATTTAGCTTGAATTTTACGTGTCACACGCGTAACCTGTACTTTGTAATGACGATTTATTTTGTCTATGCTTATAGCTTAATATTAATTCATATATTTTTGAATACCTAGAAAGTGCTGCTATCCTATTATAATCAAACTGTTATAAAAAAATAAAACTTATAGTAGCTATAGTCATTCAAAAACATGTCACGCGGCGGGCGTCGTTTCAACCGTGCGACGTAAAATAGCAACCAAATTCGGTTCGAACGTGGTAGGCATCTCGCGATTGGTTCTACACATCGCCAGTTTACTGGCAGTGCTCAGACGTAAAGGTGGTGTCGCTCAGTTTCGCGCAAAATAAGTTAGGTGAGTTCTTTGACTACTACACGTTTTGGTCCTACAGGGTTGATACATTCCATAGCTTGTTTTACTACGTAGTTGAAAATACTTTCACCTTAATGCTTTAAGATTATGAATACTTATATCCTTGAGTAAACTTTCCAGTAAAAATATGTATAATATTATTAATAGATTCATTGTTATATCCTTAAATGTAAATTGTCGTGAGATCCGTGGGCGCAGATCCGTGGGTTTTAAGCCACGGATCTTTGTTTTCAGCCATGAATCTTTGTCCTGTACGCTGGCGAGTTCTGCCAAAGGTACTACCTTGTAGACTGACACTGTTCTTGCTATTTATCTATTTACTAATGATGTCAATTAATGAAAGTGTTTTTTAGAGTTCCGTATTATCTACTAGAAAGCCATATAGTTTCACTATGTTTGTCTGTCCGGGCCCTAGCAACTAGACTGTTAGTGCCGGTAAGCTGAAATTTTATAAACATATGTATGATAACTATGGCTACAAAGTGATAAAATTAAATCTTGAAGAAAAAAAAAATTGGGGTAGGTACTTTTGCTAAGAGTAAAGGGGTTTTTTTTTCTTTCACGTACCTCTTAATGTAGAGTATCATTAAATAGGTCTTTTAAAAGCATTAAGGGTATGCAAAGGTAATTTTTTACTCTGAGATCTGCTAAAAATATTTTTAACCATGGATAGTATTTTTTTGTTTAAATAGCCCTCCCCCTCTAAAAGCTAAACAATTGGCTCAAGAAATACAGAATAATTCGTTACTGTGGTATTACTGAATACGGTACAGAAGACATGCTACATACGTTGCGCGCTCTATGTTTGCGTTGCTCGGGCATCGCTCACAGACACAATTTCTAAGACTACTTTCATCTACTTTCGTTCGCACGCGTACGGCCCCTGGACCCTCGCGTGCCCGCCGAGTGTAGGTATAGCAACTTAGGTATATGCATGAGCTAGTTTTCTGTAGCCAACGATTTTGTGGTAGTATTATAATATAATGAAGGAAAAGTGTCACGGCTAAGTCCGAATTGAAAAATGCAATTACTTGAAATAATTCGTACAAAATCCATAACCTTTGTTAATAATGAATTGTTTGAAGTTGTTACTTATTTAATAAAATTAATTAATACAAGTATATTTAATACAAGTAGGTCAAGCAGTGAGCCCCTCTTAAATCTGTATTACTAGGTATGTTCTAACGGTTGATTATGGAACCCTACACTGCATTTGGCCCAACAAGCACTTGGCCGGTTTATAATTATGCTTTTCCATGCACTGGGAAAAAAAAAACGGTAGTCCAGCATTATTAGAGTCCTCAATTGTCTAGTTTTTATATTTACTTTATACGACGTATGTAGCGAACGAGCATGTAGTTCACCTGATGTTATATGTAGCTGTAGCCCATGAATATATCTACAATCCATAAAGCAGATTGTAGATGCGTTGCTTCATCTGAGGGCTACGGTGCTTTGCTTCATGTACCTGTAATTTCAGGACCTGATTTCACCACCGAACTGGATCACAGTAGTGAAAGCATTCGTATTTGGTGGTAGTTTAAGGTAGGTTCATTCCTGTTTCGACCAACTGTTTTGACCCACATTCCTAAAAATTCTTGTTTTGACCTACTTTATTTTTCCGTGCTGTTTCGACCCACCTGATAAAAAGTACTGACTGCAATGAAAACGTTGATTTTAGTAAATTGTAAAATGGTAAATAGTTTTACCTGTTGCTTAACCTAATCCATCATTTACTATAGACCTAATCATAACGTGTGTCCATTATTATGATTAGGTCCTTTTTCTTAGCTTATTTCTATGTACAAAGTTTAGTGTGGTTTACATAATATAATAATATGTGTTATGTTAGATGATATTGAGAAATGTGAAATTGGGAAAATGAAAGTAGCATCCTTTATTAATTGTTTCAGGAAAAATGCTAACTATAGCGTTCATGGCTGTATTTTTCGTAGTCTGTCCTGAATGTAATCGGGTTCCAATCAGGGACTTCAGACTTGATTAATCTGAATGTCGTTTCATTATGTCGATTGCTTTTTATCCATTAACAAAACGTATATCAATGGAATAACGTGTATTTTATCTTTTGAACTGCCAAAGTCTCCATAAATTACTTACAGCTGCTTGAAAGGTTTATTAACACATTTAAAATGTGCCATCTGCTAAAAAAAATCTCACATGTTTTATTGACTACCTCAATTCTTTGTGTGCAAATGCCATTATTCTAGTGCTCTGATCTCCATAATAAAAAAATAAAAAATCTTCGTAGTATCAGGGTATCTCCACTTCTGATGCAACGGTGAATGTAGATTAAGTAATGTTCTGTGCTTTGAGTCGGGCATTGTACAGGCATGTCTTAATGCTGGCAAAATCCGGTAATGTTTTAACTAAATGCATGCCTTTATTTTGCAGTGTTACTAAGCTTCTGTTGAGTATATTTGGGATTGGTTTCCTCTCCGCTGATGCAGTTTCTTGTTGGCATCGATATAATTCTCACCTAATTTCATTTTTTGCAATGCTAGGTATGCATTTGTTGTGTGGGCAAACCTTGATTATTTGCTTGCCAATATTTGTGACTACTTTTCTCTTTGATAACCCGTATTCATTAGTAGAATCGGCCCGCCTCTTTTTGATTTTACAAAATATAACTCTCTTGAAGTAAAAGAAGTAGAAGTAGATGGTAAAACATCATCGGTTGCATCCTTTTTTTCAAACCGCGGAGTATTTTACGTGTTAACCAAGCAATATTTTGCTAATAACTGACAAAGTAACTGACTCTTCAAATAACAATATATCTCACCACTCATTTAAAAAAAAAATCTCTTTTGTTATAATAATATATCGTTTCGGTAAAATGTGCAAATAACCCAATGTATTGTTTTCAAAGTCATACATTATTTTTATCATAATTTCACTAATTTCACCGAAGCGGCAATTCTGAATCAAAACTACGGATTAGGCAACACTTGCACTTATTTTGACAAATTTTGATTTTTATAACATTCTAAACAATAGTTTATTGGTCCGTGTATTACCTGCTTAAAATTGCTAATCCTTTACGTTAATCTGCCCATAAATCATTTTTACAAGAACTAGTTTTGTTAACTGATTTTAGAGTTTTAAGAAGCGGCTTGTCGTTTGCGTTGTATATTATTATATTCGACCATTCATAAATATCCATTATTGGTAACCTAAGAGTCCATTGTAGACACACAAGAGATATTTTTTTTAAATCATTGTCCACCCGTACTGAAGTTAGCTTGTTTGTCTATTAAATAATTCGTGTATATTTTCATTAAAATATCTTTATGTATCTTAAAAGTTATACGTTAGTCCATTTACATCATTTTAACCAAACCCTAATTGAAATAACTTAAAGATTGTTCTTATATGGATTATTATACTACACTTTACTCAAATCCTTCATTTCATTTCAAAACCTAGTGAATTATAAAAGAGCGACTTATGTTGCTGACAGTATTTTTTCTATACAAATTATTTTTGAGACGAACGAGGAATAGAAAGTTGGGCAAATCAAGAAATTTTTTATTAATATTAATAATATAGTATAATATTATTAATAATATAATGTACAAATCGTGATAGTTTAAAATCATTAATATTAATAATTTTTAAATTTTGGGTCGAACGCGGAACACATTTTGAGACGAACGCGGAATTTTTTGAGTGGGTCGAAACTTTGTGGTCGAAACAGGAATGAATCTTAAGGTAGGATGGCGGCTTTACCACCCCTTGAGCTCCTCTACCACCATCCCTGACTTACCTTTATTATTTGTTAAAATTAAACACGTTTTTATAATTATTCTAACTTTTGTTGATTTTGTTTTTGCTGATTAAGTGAATAAAAAAATTATTACTAGACAAATGATGTTTTATTTACAATTTCGTTTTATATTCTTTAAAATAAACGACTTTTAAGCTATGCCGCCTCGTATTTCATATGCTACCTAAGATCCATGGTTTTTTACGTGAGATCCGTGGCGACCCAAAACAAACATATTTTTATTTCCGAAACTATTTTGTTTACGTGAGTGCCTTATGGACAGAAAAGTTTGTTTTTAAGCTCTCTTTTGCTACATATTTTTTGTTTTCACAAAACTTGAAAAAAAAAAAATGCCATGGATCTTACGCCAGGAACGCTTCTCTCAGGAATCACCCATATTTGAAGGAAATTTTGCAGTATGAATTTCCAGAAATCTTGCGTTATATTAAGGAAAAGTTCTTCAAGAAGTCTTCTTCGTCGTGTCGATGGCTGAGTCAAATTTTACTTTGACTTGCCATCATGGTGAAAGGATTAGCCAATTTGCTTTAGAGAACTCGCGAATTGCCCAGGGTGCGCCGGACGTAGGGAATCGTTGTGTACGTCACTCGGGGAGGCTCCTTTCATGCACCCCAAGAAGTAAGGTCAGACAAGCTGTTAGTTCGCTAGACAACTTAAATCGATAACCGATCGAACCGAATCGAGACCGGTAGCCGTCTCTACTAGAGACGGCTACCGGTCTACCTACACATTTCTAGTATAGCTGGTCTGGCATTGCTCGGGAACCAATACAACGTGAGACCAACTTATGCTGGACACGTCTAGTTAAATGTTGTTTTGGTTGCTATAACTTACACATAGAATTATTGTCAAAAAACAAACAAATATTGTATGAAGTATTTGAAAAGATGGTGCACATGAGTTTCTCACCAGCTCTTCTCATGATGCAATACCCATCGGAGCTGGTACTTGGATTGATTTTAATTCAATTCTCTAAGTTGAATTAAAGTCAATCTAAGCTCCGGTGTCAAATCATTTTATTACAATAAGTATTATAATTTAGTTAGCTAAGTTTTATTTTAATTTTATATTTTTTGTGTTTTGATGTTTGTTTTGACGTGTTCAAGCGCCCCTTGGGGCCCATGGAAATAAAAGATTTGATTTGATTTGATTTGATTTGATTTGATTTAATCGGTGTTCCAATATCTACTGGTAGAGCCTATGTGAAAAGTATGAAGCACCATAGTCTAACCTTGAAGTTGTACAATAACTAATTTTCCTTCCCAGTCCAATCTATAAATAAATAAATAAATAAAAAAATATCTCACAACTTACACACAACGCCACCTTGTCCCAAATTAAGCAGAGCTTGTAATATGAGTACTAGAATAACTGATACTAATACATATATCTTTTCTTTTGTAAATACATACTTATTATACATAGAAACACCCAGACTAAGATAAACCCCCTGTTCATGCACACAAAGATTTGTCTAATGCGGGAATTAATCCCGCGACCTCGGCGTCACAGGCAGGTACACTACACACTCCGCCATCCGGTCGTCAAATCTATTCTTTTTTGGAATGCTCTTCCTCTCGAAATTAGGACAGCTACCAGTCGATACGCTTTCAAAATGAAGGTTCGGAATCCCCTTAACAAGAATGAATCGCCACCTTAAAATATTAAGGTGGCGATTCATTCTTGTTGATTCATTCTTCATTCTCATTCGTTCATATATTTATATATATTTTATTTACTAAATTTATACTTGTATTTAAGTATTTTGTTATGTAGGTATTATGCATATATTTATTTACTTTCATTTCAAATGAAAACGCTATATTTTATAACCTTACCTGCCTTGTTAATCTCTGCATAACCTAGAAGAGGTAGACTGGTAGAGAATGCCTATGGCATTAAGTCCGCCTTGTGTACATATTTTGTATAATAATATAGATATATTATGTTTTTTTTTTATTTAATCAAAATAAATAACATAAGGTTGCATAGTAGGCAGGGGCGTAGCTACCGCCGCGCCGCGCCGCATCAATAATACGGGGCCCCCGGCATACGAGGGCCTTCAAAGTGCGTAAGTAAGAAAGTTTAAACTTACCTAAGAACTTCGATGAGACATAAACGCCTGTCAGACCTCTCAGTATTTTCCATAGAGGCAGAAACTTTAGAAAAACTAAAGTCACCATCAGCTATGAATGTAATAAATCAGTTTACTGACAAAAAGGCAAGGACAGTGAATATTTGATTTCAATTTTTTGGAAAAAATATGGTACAAGTACAGATAGATAATTATAATAAATAAATATAATTTTATGCAAACTTTTTTTTTTTGAGAAATCTTTTACCCATCATAAGGGCCCCAATTATTTTTGTACGGGGCCCCCCCAAGGCACGCTACGCCTCTGATAGTAGGTAATACGGCACTCAAAAAACGAAGTCTGTTCTCTTTTGATTCGCATATTAGGTGGACACAGTTCACAGTTCATTCAACTAATAAATTGTGTTCCAGTTCAGTTTGGTTTAGAGTTAGTTAAAGCTAGACATGGTTTCGAGGATATTTATTTTCTGATGTCTTTTGTATGAATAACACTAGATGTTACCCGCGACTTCGTCTGCGTGGAATTTTATTTTATTTTATATTCAGGTCGGCAAAAACTGTTATTTAAGATAAGAAGGTAATATTTTCATCACAAAATTCACAATAGCAGCACGGCAACAGGCTCATCCCCTATGTCATGGGACCTGTTTTTTTTTATACTACGCCCACAGCGAACGAAAGTGTAGTCCATCTGATGGTAAGTGGATTACAGCCCATGGACATCAACAATCCACAAAAGCAAATAATAGATGCGTCGCTGCAGCTGAGGACTACGGTGTTATGCCTCATGTGCCATTAATTTCAGGGCCTGATCTCACCACCAAACCAGAACACAGTAATGGAAGCACTACTATTTGGCGGCAGGTTAAAGGTGAGACGGTGGTGCTGCCGCCCTCGAGCTCATTCACAAGAGCTCTACCACCAGTAAACAAACAAACAAAACAGGTGTGTTCCTCTGCTACACCCTTCAAGGTAATATAGGCGTGATGTTTGTGACCTTCATTCCACTTATGTGTTATCATATCACATAATTATATTAGCGCTATCGCGTCTACAATTTTTATCAAATTGTTAATCAAACGACATTCTAGAATTTAGTTAAATACCTTCAAATTCAAATTCAAACCATTTATTTTCATAGTAAATTATAAGTTAAGTAAAACTATTTATACTATTTACAATGATTTGAATAACTGGGGCTTAGATTAATTTTAATGCAACTGTTTAGAATCAGATTAAAATCAATCTAAGTACCAGCTCCGATGGGTATTGCATTATGACTGCAGAATTTGGGTATCCGGTTCATTTTTGGCCTCCGAAAATTTGATCATGTATCAGAGTTTCGGCAAGAATTGAGGTGGCTACCCATTCGGCAGCGTCGTGACACACACATCCTATCTCTTCTATATACTGTCCTTAATAACCCCAAGTCCCCCTCATATCTACGTGAACGTTTTGGGTATCTTATTCCTAGAGACACACCTTGTCGTACCTCTTCATCTCTTTTACTTCGCACTCCTCTTCACTACTCCAGTCGTTACGACAACTCTTTTACTATGCAAGCCGTACGGCAGTGGAATTCTCTCCCTCACCACATACGCAACAGCCCATCTATTGACGTTTTCAGGAGGAGAACAAAGGAGCATTTTCTCTCCGTCAATTAGATTAGTATAGATGTATATATATATATATATATATATATATATATATATTAGGAGTATGTATGTAGGTATAAATTTATAATATTTATGTATGAGTATATCTATTTAGTTTAATTATAAGTTAGTTTTGTGTTTGTAAATAGAGTATATATTAATTTTTGATGACTGTATAATACAGTAAGTATACTTTAAAGTATTTAGGTTAATTAGAATTAGGTATAATCAGTAATTTTTTCATGCACTTTCTGTGTTTGTACACTTTTGTCTTACCCGTTAAGGATGTTCTTTCTCTCTATTTTAAAGGTTTGCTGGGAGAAAATTCATTTTGAATTAAGCTCGCCTTTGTACATGATTTATTATTATATTATATATAAGTTCTACTGTAATTTTATTGTGTACAATAAAGAATTAAGAATTATGAGAAGAGCTGGTGAGAAACTCATGTGCACCATCTTTTCAAATGAAATGAATAAAATATAACAATTATCATACATATTAAAAGACAACATAAAAAGAGCAGTTCATTTCCAAATACTGTTATCATTTATGTAGTTTAAAATACTGTAATAAGCTTCATAAGTTACATTGATATAGGTAGGTCATGTTCGTACCTAAGATGTAGATTTTAGAGTAGAAACACCAAGTGGGGGTGACACGCTCCTATATACAACAATTTTATTTATTGTCGAACTCTTTGCTAAAACTTACGATCTCTTAGTCTTGTCCTATAATTCAATAAGAGAGATATGCAAATACTGGTTTAATAAAACTGTAGATTAAGGGTAGACTCCGTCCGCCGTGTTTTCATACTAACGTAAAATAGGTTTAGCTTTCATATTATTAAGTTTACATCTATTTTATAAACAAATTATATATTATACTCTCAAATGCATGTTTGTTCATGGCCATTTTATAAAAAAATATTTAATCATTAATTGAGTTTATACAGACTAAATATATATAAATAAGATAATGTAATAAATTTGAAAAAGTGGACAACATAAACAATGCATTTAAGTGTTTTAGATATGATTTGTCTATAATAATAAATAAAAACTTAATAATATTAAAGTTAAAACCATATTACTTTTGTATGGAAAACAGCCAAGTCATTCAATTCTGACAAAAGTTTACAGAAATCCGGCGATTTTATTGACTGGCAAAATGTTTTGTCTAGTTTTTGGATAGCAGGAGACTATGCTTTATTCAGATATATTATTATAACGGACCGAATAATTAATAAGACACAACATAACAATATAATTGACATAACAAACATAATTAAATAGAGTTCCTTCTGAATTATAAATCAAAGAAGGGCGCTATGCTTAGCAAATTATACAATGAAACAGTTGAAAAATTGTGGGACCGGCAGGATTTGAACCTGCGACCTTCTGCATACGTGAAGTCACGTAATGCCGTAACATACAGTTGAGAAATTTAGGGCTCTGGCTAGAGGTTGGAAGAGAGGGAGGAAACTTAGCTGTGTGGTTAAAGCGCCTGCCCGTTGTGCAGAAGGTTTAGTATAATCGCACTTCTGCGAGACCACATTAATTCGTGATCTTTAAACTTGTGGCGGTCTCCGCACATAATAAATGATGGATGACATGGACAACATCAAGAAGTAACACACACGTGACGACTGTCAAAGAGCGCTGAATCGCGATAGCGAAATGTTCACAGCAAGTGACTATATGTACCATTACCAATACGCTACCGTTGGACAGCTGTCCGCCAGGCAATACCACCGAGCCTGGTCGGAGGATCCTCCCTTTGTGGTGGAGGAACATCACACCCTGTTCCTCTACAAACTACTTCGCCACAGAGCAATATATTTGATACCCATTCTACAATATTTATTTGTTCTTTGGTTCTCTTACATAATGCGGTATTAGTCACATGCCGGAGTCAAATTATCACTTAATAACAAGTCTGATAGAACGTTAGCTTGTAGAACGTTCTACGGAAGAGTTTTTATCAACTAATTCGAGGTAGATTGTTAACATAACATCACGCCTAGATTACCCAGAAGGGTGTGGCAGAGGTGTCCGAGGGATAGGGGGTGAGCTTATCGCCATCCACTCGGCACAATTCCAACTCCGTGCTGCTATTGTGAATTTTCTGACGGAAAGTTCACAAATAACACTTTGCTCGAGAATCAAACCCGAGTCTGTCTCGCCTCTTGCCTCTTGAAGATAGTGCCTGTAATTTTTATTTGACAACCGGATGGCGGAGTGGGTAGTGTATCTGTCTGCGACGCCGAGGGCGCGGGTTCGATTACCACTTTAGACAAATCTTTGTGTTGTGAACATGGGCGTTTGTCTTAGTCTGGGTGATTCCCTCTCAGTATTGTCCATAGTGGGCGAAACTTTAAAAAACTAAAGTCATCATCAACTATTAATAAATCTTAATAAAAAAAATAAAAAAACTGTTTTCAGAAAAAAATGCAAAAAGAGTGTATATTTAATTAAAATTAAAATATGGTAAAAGTGACAGATAGATAATCATGATTCATAAATATAATTTGATGCAATTTTTTATATTGTGAGAAATTTTTACTCTCCATATGGGCCCCCAAATATTTTTTATACGGGGCCCCGTCAAGCTACACTCCGAAACTGTTTACTTATTAGCACACAAAAGTATAGTATTTAGAAGAGTATAAATTTGTTTAAATTACATTATCAATGGAACGTGACTAAATGCCGAGATATCAGGTGTTCACATGGCGCAAATTATATAATGATGTAACAACTTCTCGACATAACTGATCGATTTGATTTACTTATCTATTCAAGTTATCGCAAATATCTCAAAGCCAACGGTAGATAATTTTTCGAGGCCATCAGTCAGTATTTTCCTGTAACAGCCAACTATTTTTATCAAAAAGCCCTACAAAAAAAGGCCACAGCTGATGCCGAACAAACCGACATTGGTTCAAAATAGATTTTTAGACGAGTGTGTTAATGTCATCTGTCTAAACTACGCGCCAAAAAATATGTTTGAAAATATTTGGAATCCATTTTTATTTTTAGAACGATACTTTATAATGTGGTTTTCGGTTCTAAAATAGAATTAGCCCGTTTCTTTACTTTGAGCATGGAGTACCAACATTCGAAAACAATAATTTTATTACATTTAATTTACGGTTCAAGGGTTCAAGGTAAATGTTTTTAAAATCAATTACTTATAATATTATTCAGAAATTTGTATTTACTGTAGTTGTAATTAAAGATGTAGGTATACGATAAACTTATTGATTTCAATTATTTATTCCTTTTAGTTAATTTTTTGCTAACAAGTCATTTTAAATTGAAATTATGTTTAGCTAGGAAAAGAAAGCGAAGGTTTGTCGTAAAAATAATATTTCCTTATCAGTGCCATTGCAATATAGAGGTTATTGGTTACCATCTGTCTACAGCTAACAGATGTTTCAGCTTTAACCTTAGCACATAATTCTATTTTTAGAAAACTCATCTTACTTGTAGAAAATAACAAATATCTTTTCCTCTGGTTTACCTTTGTGCTATTAAAATTATTATTTAGAGATTTTTCATATTCATTTGTTATCGTATTAACCTCTGGGATTCGTCAGAGACAAATTCGATATAAGGTGATGTGTTGATTTATTATGTTTACTACTGCCACACCCTTTTATGTAATATAGGCGTGATGTTATGCTAATTGTAACGTAATAAATTAATGTTGTGTAGATAACCAGAGACCTAGTGCCCCTCACAGTTAATTTTATCAAAACAAACGTATTAGAACTATTTGCGCAGTGAAATGTCCATAGAGTTTGCATGTGTACTTAATGCTGCTAGATTTGCTGGCGTCAATTCCGGGCAATTCATTCGAAACTGCAAAGGATCACCAAAAATGGCAAGGTTTTGTATCTTCCTTGCAGAGCCAACGGCCCCGGCCTGTGTAATATTGTAAGTGATCAATCCGGGACCAATCTTGGAAGGGCAGGGGGGGAGTTGGCGTCTTCTTCTTCGTCGTGTCGTCGGCTACTGTACTGTTATGGCGCTCTCAACATCGCTCATGAGCGCCTCTCTTGTGCAGGTGGTAGGGCATAGTCAGTGGTCTATAGATATTCCAATTTGACATGGTTCTCATTGCTTCGCCCGACTTGCGTCCGGAGTCTATTTAAATGCATGTTATTCGTCGATAGTACCTATATTTTAATATTAAAGTTGAAAAAGAATAAGCACCTATATTTTAATATTAAAGTTGAAAAATTAAGAATGCAGCAGGACTCAAACCTGCACCCCCCAAGTGCTTTGCCAATTCAGCTATGGATTCGTATGCTGCTAGACTCGAAATTTCTCATCTCTTTTGTGCCAGCAAGCTAAAATATGCTTTAAAATATTACAAGAACCTACCTATATTTTATTTTAAAGCTAGGTTTTCAGATTTCGGGAGAATAAAGTACAATAACGGGCCATGGGTACAATTACGCAACACGTAAAATGCCGGTACAGTCACGGAAATCCCGCCAAATCTGGCAACCCTGTTTACTCTGTGGTTTCCTCGTAGGTTCGTGACCTTAGTATCGCATCGATCCGTGGCTTCACGCAGTTGACATAATAAAATGGTGCTCCCACATTGCCGTTAGAAAATGTTTAGTAACGTCAGTAAATATTTGTTAGCAAACATTTAATCACAAATGTTAAAAAATGTTTTCATGTTAGAAAATGTTTAGGTAACGTTAAGTTAACAAATTATAACAAAATAAAACATGTTTCCTTTTAGCGTTTGGCGCATCCAATTTTTTTCTTCTTTTTTAAACAAAAAATGAAAGCTATTCTAATGAGAAAATCCTCTACCATTTTCGTGTAGATGCTCTCAGAACGCAAACCAAACTGCGAGCCAATACCAGATTTAAATGTCATCAAATGTAAGTAAACATTAGTAATCATTTTCTTTTAGTGTAGGAGCACTTATAACTAGTTATAACATGTAACAGTTCCTAACAAAATGTAACAATTGACAACATTTGTGAGAAAATGTTTTCATGTTAGAAAATGTTTACAAACATTTTCTAACGGCAATGTGGGAGCACCAAAACGCTTAGCATAAACGATTTGCGATAACGTTGGATATAAATTCATATATCAATAGGAAAGCAATAAAAGACTTTCCCTTCTTACACACTATACTTTGATACTGGCCATTCTTTCTCGCAGACTTCCATGAGCATTGATTCGAGGTGATTAAAGATTATTTATTTAAAAAAACTTCATAAACAAAATTTTGTATAGGTATAAGGCGGACTTAATGCCATAGGCATTCTCTACCAGTCTACCTTTGGGTGATGCAGAGATTAACAAGGCAGGTGAAGTTATAAAATATAGCGTTTTGATTTGAAATATAAGGTAATAAAAATCAATACAATTAATGAATACATCATGAAAATATATATATGCATAATGCCTGCAAAACAAAATACTTAAAATACAAGTAAATATTTAAT
Organism: Hypena proboscidalis; assembly: GCA_905147285.1. NCBI lineage: Eukaryota > Metazoa > Arthropoda > Insecta > Lepidoptera > Erebidae > Hypena > Hypena proboscidalis. Next base: position 6,307,703 of record LR990155.1, read on the forward strand.
AAATAAAATATATATAGATAATATTAAAGTCCTCGAACCTGCACCCCCTGGGTATATACCCAACTGCGCTGGTACAACACCAGCGCAGTTGTAAGCGGCAACCACTTTAATCATCACGCCACCCGTGCACTCATATGGGATCATATGGGTTCTAAACATAACAGGTGAAGTGTACGTGTACACCTCTGCCACACCCTTCTGGGTAATATAGGCGTGATGGTATGTTATGCATACGGAGAATATACACCTTTTTTGGAAGTTAAATAGTTCCTTCGCCTCCTGACTGATTTTCGTTTAAGCTAGTCGATTCTCCATTCTGTACATGTTCTACATCTGAGCACGAACAAACCGCCCACCATATCATCTGGGAGTGTAGTCTTTGGTACAACGAACGTAATGATATGTTAAAAATAGCTTACAATTGACATCTTGAGTGGTATACTATGAGGATCTCGTATCGAACAGAATAAATCCGTGCATTTAGCCGTTACTGCCATACCTATTATAGCAATCAAATTTAGACTCCATAGTTTTGTCACTGTTCGTGGTGTCTACACTCTTTTCATATACTCTTTCCTTCCACAGACACTTTGTCTATATTTGGCATTACTCAGTATCCAATTCCAACTATATCATCATCATTTAGCCTTTCCTAGTCCACTGCTGGACATAGGCCTCTCTCAATTTGCGCCACAACACCCGGTCCTGCGCCTTCCGCATCCAGTCCCCTCCAGCGACCTTTTTCAGGTCGTCAGTCCACCTGGCAGGGGGGCGTCCTACCTTACGGTTGCCGAGTCGCGGTCTCCATTCTAGGACTCGTTTGCTCCAGCGGCTGTCGGTCCTTCGGCAGACGTGACCAGCCCACTGCCACTTCAGCGAGCTTATTTTGCGAGCTATGTCGGTTACTTTGGTTCTTTGTCGGATGACCTCATTACGAATTTTATCCTTCAAAGAAACTCCGAGCATAGCTCGCTCCATAGCCCGCTGCGCGACTTTAAATTTGTGGACTAGTGCAACCGTTAATGTCCACGTCTCGGCACCGTAGGTCATAACAGGTAGGACGCACTGGTTGTAGACTTTCGTCTTCAGGCACTGCGGTAAAGGCAAAGAGAAGACTTGACGAAGTTTGCCAAATGCTGCCCAACCCAACCGGATCCTTCTGTCGACTTCTCGCTCGAAGTTGTTTCTACCAAGCCTAATGACCTGCCCTAGGTAGATATATTCCTGAACAACTTCGAGCATCGATCCGTCGACAAATATTGGTCTCGGCATAACATGCTCATTAAGCATGATTTTGGTTTTATCCAAATTCATGCCGAGACCAACACGTCGTGAAGCTCCATCTAGGCCGTGCAGCATTTCGCTCAGCTGTTCCAGCGACTCCGCAACTATGACGATATCATCGGCAAACCGAAGGTGCGAGATGTACTCACCGTTCACGTTTATACCCCGTCCAGTCCAGTCCAGAGTCTTAAAGACATCCTCGAGAGCGTTGGTGAACAGCTTCGGGGATATGACATCCCCCTGTCTCACCCCCCGACGCAGCTCTATACGGTTTGTCTTCTGGTCCTGGATCTGGACGGTCATGGTGGCGGTGTCATACAAGCATCTCAGCACCTCGATGTATCGCCAGTCGATACGACACCGTTGCAGAGCATCCAGAACCGCCCAAGTTTCGATGGAGTCGAAGGCTTTCTCGTAGTCCACAAAAGCCAGACACAGCGGCTGATTGTACTCTTCGGTTTTCTGTACAATCTGCCGAACAGTATGGATGTGGTCTACGGTACTAAAGCCTTTTCGAAACCCGGCTTGTTCTGGTGGCTGGAACTCGTCAAGTCTCCTGGCGAGGCGGTTCGTGACTACTCTCGAGAACAACTTGTAGATGTGGCTCAGGAGTGAGATAGGTCTGTAGTTCTTCAGTAAGGTTTTGTCACCTTTTTTGAAGAACAGAACCACCGCACTCCCGCTCCACGCCTGTGGTGTCAAACCTTGGTGAATGACGGAATTAAAGAGACTCGCTAGCTCTTTCAGGACTGGGGTCCCACCGGCCTTAAGGAGCTCGGTTGTAATTCCGTCATCACCCGGCGCCTTGTTGTTCTGCAGTTGTCTGAGAGCTGCCTCGACCTCGACCGGGTCGACATCCGGGATGTCTTCGGTGTAGTGGCGCGTAAGTGGGGCTCTGTGGTCATCATCGCTTGGTCTCGTTGGTTTAGTCATCCGTGATGCGTATAGGTGTCTATAGAAACTCTCAATTTCCTCGAGTATCTCGAACTTAGAGGTGACGGTCCTGCCATCCCCAGTCCTCAGTTTCGTCAGATGGGGTCTACCTAGTTGCTGAGCGAAAACTTTGGTGCCTCTATTTCGCTCAATCGCAGCCTCGATATTTCGAGTGCTGCAGCGTCGGAGGTCACGTCGCGTCAGTTTCCTGATTTTCAGGTTTAGGGACCGCCTATCTGACGAAGACATCTGAGTGTCTGGCGTTTCTCGTCTTTCCTTCATAAGTTCGAGAGTCTCGGGTGAGAGCTTGGACTCCCTATTATCGCGTTTTCCGGGAAACAACCTTCGAGACACGTTTTGTAGCGTTTTGACCACTGTGTCGGTTTTTCCGTCAACATCGTCCGTGGTTTCCAGCAGAGCGAAACGATTTTGGAGTTCCAACTGGAACTTTTCGGAACCTAGGGCTATTTGGGGCAGCGTGGGTCGGAGAATAGGTCTTATCATCCTAACTCTTTCGGCCTTAAGGTTGATATTTAGAGAGCCTCGGACGAGTCTATGATCACTACCGGTATTAAACCTATTGATCACCGAGACGTCTCTAAATATATGCCGCTTGTCCGTGATGATAAAATCTATCTCGTTCCTCGTCACATTATCGGGGCTTCGCCATGTCCACTTTCTGTGGGGCTTCTTCTTAAAGAAAGAATTCATTAAGAAGAGCCCCTGAGACTCTAGAAAGTTTACCAGCATTTGGCCCCTGTGATTTCGGCGCCCCACACCGTTAGGTCCGATTTTCGTTTCGCCGCGTTCTTGTACTCCCACTTTGGCATTAAAGTCTCCCATAACAACGTTGTATCGAGCCTTCCTGGTACCATGTAGTGCTTTCGCTATGTCTTCGTACATGGTTTCGGCTATCTCATCAGAGTATGTCGAGGTCGGCGCATATACCTGCACCACCTTCAGAAATTTCCTGTCGGTGATTCTCAGTATTAGGTACGCTACCCTTGTCGACACACTGCTGATTTCCACAACACTGCTAGTGAGACACTTGTTGACCAAGAAACCGACACCGCCCTGAGAGGGCCTATCACCTTCTCGGAAGTAGAAAAGGTCTCCTGACTCAAGGGTTATCGTGTCCTCCCCCTGTCTTCGGACTTCAGACAACCCCAATACATGCCAGTTTATGCGACCTAATTCTACCTCGAGTTCGGTGAGGTGTTGGTCCAGCCGTAGACTTCGTCCGTTGTACGTAGCCAGGGTCAGTTTTTTGAGGTGGTGGTAGCCTCCCGTAGCCCGGAGATTCTTAGCACCCCCTGTCCCGCCGTTACCGCGACCGCTACCTTGGAAGGGAATAGCGGGACTACCGGGAACTGGGGGCCGTCTTGTATTGTGTGGCATCATTTGAAAGGTTTTGGCCTACTGATACCACGCTGGCCAGACGGGTTGGTATAGGGTTTGATCTCGAGTTTTCCTTCTCTAAGCAGTCTATTTAGGCTCTGCTAAATTTTTCCCTTAGTCGCCTTCTACGACACCCACGGGATGATATGGGGTGGTGACATATGTATTCTTATTGTCCGTCACCACACGGACATTAAGAATACATATGTCCAACATTAAGAATACATAATTCCAACTATATACTTGTGATTAAATTCGTTGCGGGTTCCGAGACAATTGTAACTCTCCCTGGGATTGGCCGTGTGTCATGCACGGTGCCTTTAAGTTGGTTACCGCTGTAGATCCTGGCGTCACTGGAGTCACCGTGGTGGGCGTATGGGAGGGATTATATCCCGTTTAAATAGTTCCTTCGCTATAACGTTACGTTGGGTCGGATGTGACGTAACAAATCAATAGCCTCTACGTGGCTGGCCTCTAGCTGCATCTAGGATGACCTATATACAGCTGAGTTATGTAAATGTCATAAATAGAAGCTTATCTTAAAGTGTCAGAGCTAAGTAAATGTCAAAGGTAAAGTGTCAATGGATTACACCCAGATTAGTATTTCATGATTTATTTATTTCAATAACAATTTACATTACACTTTTTATTAAAATTTAAAATTACACTATAATATAAGGGAGAAAACTAAATATATGCCTAACTATATATATATTAGTTATATGCCGGTAAATAGATTAATGCCGGCCCGTGCCCCTTGAGAGTTAGTTAGTTAGTGTTTTGTTTTTTTAGATGTTAATCTTTGGGGAGACCTTTGCCCAACAATGGGACAATATAGGCACAGTATAAATATGTACAAACAGTACGGAAACTGCCTACAAACGTGCGGAACGGCACGCACACATAAACATGCACACCGACGAGACCCCTAAGCGATTGTCGCGGTGCTCTCAGTAGCGAGCGCCGCTTAGGGGTCTCGTCGGTGTGCATGTTTATGTGTGCGTGCCGTTTCGCACGTTTGTAGGCAGTTTCCGTACTGTTTGTACATATTTATACTGTGATATAGGTTATAAAAAAAAAAAAAGATGTTAATCTAAAAAAACAATTTAAAAAACCATCACTTGATTCTGGCTTAATTAAATCAGACAGAAAATAAATGATATTGTTGAAACATTCTATGTAGATGGTTAAAGAGCTTCGTCTCAATTTGGTGAAATGAAACGATGCACGCATTTAAAATCTGCTATCCGTAGCCTATTTTTGGCTGTGGTTACCACTTACCGTCAGGAGGCCTACATGTCCGTTTCGAAAAAAAGAAAAAAAACATTTTTGGTAGCCATAGACCCGGCGAGATAAAAGTTTATGATTATCAATAATCTCCGGTTTATTTATATGGATAGATATAATCATTTATTTGTTAAAATTTAGTACATTTAAGTACATTTTACTATAAATTGCTGGTATACAAATACTGACCTAAAATTTTTTTTTTTTTTTTTATAATAATAATAATGTTTATTGGAACCAAAATACCTTTTTTTGCAGATTTTATGGTTACGGTAATAGCTACGATAGTTAAAAATAAACTGTGTTGCAGCTATTAACGCTCACCTCAAGGAGTTGAGTACATCAGTGGTCCTGTTTTAAATACATTTTGTTTTATTTTAGACATGCATTTTTATATATTAAAGAACTTTTTCTTATATTAACACAGTACATAATTAAATTAACACAGTACTTAAAATTTAAATAATTAATTACTGACTTAAAACTATTATTTTTTTTACTGCCAAATATACATCTAGAGAGTAATAAGTTAATAACATTTATTAATTAATAGGTTGAATATATTTTTTTAAATAACATAATATTAAGATTTTAAAAACAATTAGGTAGCTTATTATATATTTAATAATTAATTAGTAGGTACGTTTCTTATTTCTACTACCTTCGATATATTTAAACCACAATTTAATAGTTGCATTTTTGACTTTTTCTGTTGCGTCAGGTCGGAATTGAAGTGACGTAATAAGCAGATCAATACAACCTTTACGTCATTGACCTCGGCGCCAGCTGACCTATATTTTTAATCTATGGAACGGTTCGTTTTTACAAATACGATTATAGAAAAGTAATGAATGAATTACTGCCTCGATTGTCTAGGGGTTAGCGTATGCACCTCTCACCGCGAGGTCTCGGGTTGGGCAAAGTGTTATTTGTAAACTTTCCGTCAGGAAATTCTCAATAGTTGCTTGGAATTGTGCCCGGTGGATGGCGATGGACTCAACCTCTATCCCATGGGACCTAAACGTAACTGGTTGTACACCACTGCCACACCCTTCTGGGTAATATTGGCGTGATGTTATGTTGTGTTAATGAATGGATTAAATTAAACGTGAAGGTTGTTTGTGAATGCCAAAAGAATAATGTCCAGTTTCCATAAAAAAGGAGAGTTGAGATTTGTTTGAAAAACATAATATGTTTTTCAAACAAATCTCAACTCTCCTTATATCAGGATTCTTATTTCCACATCTCTCTTCTTAATTCAAACCTAATGTATGACGCTTTACAATAATACTTCCATTAACGCGGTAGACAGTGGCGTAACTATACCACATGGGGCCCGTGGCAAATTCTTTTGATGGGGCCCTAATCAATAAAATCGTCACGTTGTACCCAGTTAAATTTTAATAAACTTCCGAGTTTTTCAGCGTACTCAGACGTTGTATATGTCCCACTAATGTCCATAGACCTTCTCTCTTGTGCGAGAGGGAATGGTCTGTAATCCCCACGCTAGCTCAATGCGTATTGGAGACTTCCTATTCATCTATATTAGTTTTGAAAATGATCGTCACAGAAACTATAAGAAATAACATAAATACATTAATGCAGTGCATATTTTAGGAAAGCTGCTGGACATAAAATGATTTTAATTATTAATAAATCAGCAAGGTCTCTAATACACGAAGATTTTTCTATTTCGTCTCTGAAGGTTGATCAAAAACTGAGAATTTCTTTGGCAAATGATTTAGATAACTATGTCTTTTTTATATATCTCAATAAATTCAAGAGCTTTTTTTAATAGATCAGTGTCATTTAAAACATTTAAAGTGGAAGGCTGCAAAACACTGAAATTTGAAACTATGTCATTTATTGGAAGGAAACGCGATTACCGTTGTATTTGCTTCCATTTTAAAATTTATGTAGATACGTTTCCAATTCTTCTTGACAAATTTAAAAACGTTTTAAAGCATTTGAAAGGTCGGTGGCTTTAGACTGAAGTGCTTTAGAGCTATTAAGTAGGATCTGGCAATGGAAAACCAATAACATAATAAAATTGTAGTTTTCGATCTTCTTTTTGAGTGAAACATCTTCATTTCTTTCATCTGATTAGCAATTTAACAGAATTGTTTTTGTTAGCGCTTTTTGGACTTCAACAAACCTAACTTTTAAAGCAACAAAAAAAAAACCGACTTCAAAAAGTAGGTAAACTAAAAAGCAAAAAATAAATTTACTTCGCACAAAATAATACGTTTTTTCATTTAGTTAAATAGAAATTATTAAATATTTATTTTATAATTCTGAAGTCGGTGCCAAGTAAAAACAACCTTTCTACAATATCAAATTACAGTTCACACAAAAAGGGAGGCGTAGGTGTTCTAGTGCGCGGTCGCCCAGTATTGGTACTTACCACATAAATATAACTAATATTCAGTCAGAAAAAAGTTGTTAGAACGATTGATATTAACTATACAGAGTTATTAATTGTTTACTTGGCACCGACTTCAGAATTATAAAATAAATATTTAATAATTTCTATTTAACTAAATGAAAAAACGTATTATTTTGTGCGAAGTAAATTTATTTTTTTGTTTTTTAGTTTACCTACTTTTTGAAGTCGGTTTTTTTTTTGTTAAAAATTATTTTATTTTACGATTTTAAGTGATGGGTAGACCGAGCAAGAATGTTTCTCGAATGAGGAGACGACGGTTGCTTGAGACGGAAAACTTATTAATAATAGACAAGAATTAAATCCTTTCGCCTGACTATTGAGGGTCACGACCTTCCATCATCAGCTCATTTGACACAATAACTAGCAGCAGGAATACGCGTACAGTAGTGAAAGAATTATCCTTTAACTCCTAACTATTGAGGAGTTGACCTTCCATCATCAGCTCATCCACATAAAAATACGTAAATACTGGTGCAGCTTTGAAAAACACACTAAAAACATTACATGTGCCTATAAAATTCGAGGGTTGCCCTCGATTTCTCTGAGATCCCATCATCAGATCACGACATGCTGACAATGGTACCCCTTTGAAATTATCTCCTGTTCAACAAAAAAAGAATCATCAAAATCAGTTCATAAACGACGGAGATATCCGTGAACAAACATAAAAAAAGCAACATATGTATATACGAATCGAATTGAGAACCTCCTCCTTTTTTAGAAGTCGGTTAAAAATTACATCATAACGCCCTGCCCATCTAGTAGTTTAATGTTATTGAAGTTGAAGTTGTTGAAGAAACATTCTTTATTAGATATAAAACTTGATAAAATATTACATCTTTTGATGCTGTGCCCAAAAAGAATATAAATTTGTTGAACTATTAAAAAAAAATGCATTTCAATAACCTGAGGAGGTTATTGAAATGCATTTTTTTCCTCCGTGCATCATTGAGTACTAGATTTAATTATAAACAGTATAGTGAACATATACGGCATTTGCCTCGACATCTTTTATGAGTTTTGTCCTCGACAATTATTTAGAGGAATATTTTTGTCTTTTATTAATTTAATAATTCATTAGAGTAACATCAAGGAGCCTAGACAGTAAATGGCGCCAAAAATTTTTTTTTTTAGAAAATATTTTTGAGCTCGCGGCCCCTTAGGCCGGGGCCCTCTTGGGTCGGGGGCCCGTGGCATTTTGCCAGCCCTGCCACCCTATTGTTACGCCACTGGCGGTAGAATTATCGACGCGGTAGCAAGCAAATATCGTAAAAGAATGTAGGCATAGTTAAGATAGGACAACGTCTGTCGGGTCATCTTGTTACTATTATATTATTCAACGACGCTGTACCTACTTACTTAGTTTACCATTACAGAACAAGTATTATTACCACTTAGCATTTCAGTGTGAAGGTACTAAACGGCAGTTTGTGTTGTCCATTCTGTATTATTTCGTGTAAATAAAAAGTATTTATTTTAAAACAAATCCATGCAATATACTACCGCAAATATCCCTTCTATTTATTATGTCCATCCTAACGTTGCCTGAAAGAGATCGCGTCAAGCGATAAGGCTGCCCTTTGTACGTTATAGTTATTATAGTAGTAGTTAGTATAGTAGGTATTTTTCTGTATGTTTGTTACAAATTTAAAGTGCAAATAAAGTTTTCTCTATCTGTATCTATCTATCTATAGATCTATTGGGTTCGATTTGAAGAGCAACCAAAATATCAAAAATGATGTTCCCATTAGGAAATTTCCTTGAAAACCCAGTGCCCTCAGTGAAACTTAAACATGCCGTACCTATCGATAATAAAGTTATTTATTCCAATTCTTGCTCGTAAGTCAAATTGAATAGACATCAACCAAAACTCCTCCCCAGTTACGTAAAAAAATCAATCTCGTACTCCTGCCAACAGTTGTCGCAATGCGGAACGGCTATCTAGGGTATACACGAACAAATTACTTAATACCTATTTGTTATCAGACTATTAACGTCTTGCTTGTGTTATCTGTATTATATCCATAGAGAACTTATCCTTGAAAAAATGAGTGACGATTTTTGTCGTTATGTTGGTAGTGTTACGTAACGTGGGTCGGTCATTGGCGCTTTTTTTGCACCCGGAGAAAGGCGAAGGAGCTACAGCTAGAAAGTTTAATGCCTGGGTAAAATTAAACCGATTTCAATCCGTTCTTTAGGTATTTCAATATTAGTATAGAATTAGAACGATTATGTAATATTTTACTACACATTGCTATTGATTGGCAATATTCATGACTGTTTATTATTTTTTAGTTATTGCATTTAGTAAATATAAGTCATCTAATTAACTCGCTAAAAATAAACTTACAAAACTGAACGTTATAGAAAACGAATCATTGTTCTGTCAAAAAGTTTAAACAAGAGTAAAATAGTAACTAGCTCCGCGTAAAATACTGGAATTTAGCTTCATTAGATAACCTTTTATATAATAAAATAAAAGAGCGAGCAAATTTTTTATGACTTCAGAATATAATCGAATTATGAATGAACGTTTTTAAGAATAAATTAACCGAAAAATTGCATTCGTGCGTATTTCTAACACTATTTGAATTTCGAATCTCTTTCGATGTGGATTTATGCTTCAGTTACAGCGCTCCTATCTCCCAGACATTGAAACACACGTAGCTACTGACATAGATAAGTATAGTATAGTTATATCTGATATCTATATCTGTCGGCACGTGATTTTAAATACTCTCCTTTGCACTTGAAACGTTGGCGCACCGATTGTCGTCATTTCTGTATTTTAAAACTGAATTAGAATCGTCTATGCTAATTCGATATTTTATTTATGATTTGTTGTAAAAAGTCTATAATCGCGTGTATAACGTGAATAAAGACTTTTTACAACAAATTTAAGAGCCTCTTAGTAGCACATTTCTTACATAAGCGATTTCAATGGTGAACTAAGCTTTTCCTGTGTGTTCCTCTAACATTTTATTTATTTATTTACTACTTAATCTATCTTTACAGGAACTTAATCCTAATGCAATAGATAAGAAAATCTAAATGAATATAATAAATTCAAGTTATTATATATATAGTACTTAAATATCTAATTAACATTTTCACATTATAACTATTATTAAAAAGATTCATATAACATAGATAAAAACGAGATCCAAATATGAAATTTTCATTGTGGTCGCTTTGGGAAATATAAAAAGAGTTGTAAAATCAATTATGTCATAGTATGGGGGTTTCTTATTCCGTATAATTTCTGAAAAAAAAACGTATTTTTTATATTTTATTCATGGCTATTTTATAATAGTCTCGATGGTATGTGTCTCTCACCGCAAGTTCTCGGGTTTAATTCCCGGGTCGGGCAAAGTTTTTTGTTTCCATCAGGAAATTCACAATAGCAGCATAGAGTTGGAATTATGCCTGGTGTATGACGATAGGCTCAGCCCCTATCCCATGGGACCTAAGCAAAACAGGTGAAGTGTGGGTGTTGTACACCTCTGCAGCACCCTTCTGGGTAATATAGGCGTGATGCTATGTTTGTATTATTGATGTTTGTAGTTAATAAAATAAATCAATTTATTTATTTATAAAAACAGACGCTTTATTATTAATAGGTCTAATACGTTTGACATTTCACAGCTATTAATAAAACAGTCCACAAGAATAACTTCTTACTTTGTTAAGAAGTAATTTATCTCCAGTACCAGCGTTACGTAATTAAATTAGTTTATTTTATAGCATTTAGTATGGTTAGCAAATTATTCTAAGAAGCCGGTTTTCATTTATGATAATCACGTGTGTATTTTTACGGTAATTTGGACGATATTTGACGATACACTGTGAAGTAAATGCTACACGTGTACACAGATATGATAATGAATATAATGAAAATGACACGTGCCGTTGTACTATACCTATCTGATAATTGCTAAATGGAGTTTTGGCATAAACAGTCATAGTAAAACAATTAAATTGATGTTTTATGTTCTAAACTACAAGTAAACAGTTTACAAGTAAGAATGATCGATAATTTTATTGATTTATTTATAAATCACACACACAACTATCATTACATACAATTCCCAATGCGATAGTAAAGGACACAAAAACAGGAACATAAACAAAAACTATACAAAATAAAACATAACAAATATAACAAACCATAACATAACATTAATTAAGACACAACACAAATTACACATAAAAGCCACTCAAGAAATATAACAATCTTCTTTTTTTTCTTCGTCGTGTCGTGAAAGGATTGGCCAATTTGATTAGCTTTGGAGAACTCACGAATTGCCCAGGGTGCGCCGGACGTAGGGAATCGTTGTGTACGTCACTCGGCGAGGCTCCTTTCGTGCACCCCAAATCACATAAGAAACCTACACATAAGAATATTTACAATTTTTTTTTAAATAATAACTAAAACACTTTTATCTGTACTTTTTCCTAGACTATCCTATTTTGTGTGATTTATTAGGTATATCGTAAATATACCTAAACAAATCTCTGAAGAATCTTAACTGAATAAATAGCCCACACTGTAATACTCCGTACAAATAGACAAAAGCTATTTTATTATACTTTGCAAATTATACTCGCGAATATTTAGATTGACTGTTGACTATACCTGCGTCTTTCTAAAAGAATGAATTACCAGCGTCAGTGGTCAATGAGATTATGTGCAAGTAGGCTAGGTAGAGTATGTACCTATTATCCAATTTGAAAAAGACCAGCCTATAATCTGAATGCTCTCTGCCCGCTCCAAAAACCAACATAAATCAGGGTTCAAAATGATAATTAAAACATACTTAATATTGAACTCTAATGGCGCCATTGACCCTCCACATGTTTAGTATCTCAATCTCAACTCAATTAACTGCTTTTACGTGTATCCAAATGCATTATGTAACATTTTTTCTGTATGTGTTTGTCAACTGTGTGTAGTGAATGAATGGAAAAATAATTATCGTGGTCAAAGAAAATAAATATCTTGATATAAATATTTTGTAAGAATCTATCTCAGTTTGTAGATTTACATTTCTTCAGGTTACGCCAGATAAGGTAAATAATTGACTACCAACATTCAAATAAAAATCGCACACCCTACCACAGACAACTTATTTTTCTTAATTTAGCGTTCAAGGACGCACTTAAGAGCCCTATTACAAAAAAATGCGTATGTGCAAGGTTTTCGCCGTCGTAATTGTATACTTTTTGCTGTTTATTACTTAAAAAAATTACCTTATAAAGATAGCCCATTTCTTCGTCTTAAACATTAATACAACAGATATTATTTTTTTAATTTAATTATGCAGTAATCATCATTCTGCTGATGTATGATTCAGTAAAAGAGGGGAACAGACCTCGTTTGAGAGCTCTAATTTGTAAAAACTGACTAACACTGCCCATCAAAATATTAGTTTTTGTATTGAATGTATCCTCTACTAACATCATTATAAAATATATTTTTAATATTGACCTTTTATGAGTATAAAAAAAGGTCTGGAATTGATACAAGTTTTAATCAAAATTACCTCAAAACAAGTCAGAATATCTCTGGTATTTCGTATTATTTCAATATAAAATTTTTACTAAAATAATATTTCACTTTTGCTTTATCCTATAAATTTTTTGTTTTATTTAAAATTGCTATAGTTATTTTGTAATAAATCAAATAAAAGTAGTACTTATTTGACTGCGCCGGGGCGATGCAATCAGATGCGCACGAGCGCTTGTCGAGGTCGGACCTATGTCAGTTTATTTCGTGCGCTAGTGTGCGTAACTAGGCAAGTAAACGCTACGTCAGTGTGTGTGCGTGTGAGCATCTTATAGTAGGATCGCGATTTCTTGATCATTGTGAGTATAATATTATTTTGGTATTGTGTGTTGTAGTAGCACAATTATTTTACTTCTTTTGTATTATACAGATAATTGCGTTTTATTGTAGTTGTGCTACAGTCAATATGGGTAAATATAAATACCAATGCTTAAGGAAACGTAAAAGGCATAACATCGAAAACCTGAGCAAAGCTAGAGAAGCAAGGTATGTATTTAATTTCTTTTTCGTCGATATTTAATTGGTCGTGTTTGTTATGAATTGTAAGGAGAAGGTTCTAATGAAAAAAAAAAGAAAGGACATCCGCTCCCCTCAATACCTACTTTTTCGTCGTGTTCGAGAAAGTTCTTATGAAAGAAAAATAAGAAATTTGCTCATATTTCCTATTTATATTAAAACATACTTATATATTCATAATTTATATTTTTTTATAGAAATAATAAAAAACAGAATCTGGAAAACTTTGAAGCTTCAACATCTAGCAACATCAATGAAACTAAAGACATGGTAAAATAATGAACTTTTCTTAATATAAAATACTTCGTATTGAAAATTTAATTTATTTCATGCTTTTTTAATTTTTTTAGACTTGACAGTGAATACGCAGACTTTGACACTAATGATAATTCAATAATTGAAGAAACAGATATAGAATCGATAGACTACCTGCCGTCTACTAATTGCACACGTGTAGTCGATGAGTCACTTATCTGTAGGTACTATTGGTAGTTACCAAATAAAATGCAGTGCGTGTTCTTTTTTCGCACATACAACCCGTAAATATTGTTTGATATGAATACTTATTTACCTTATTACCATTAATTAGTGCTTAATCCAACAAAAACAAAATATATGCTGTTTGGGACAAAAAAACAATTACATTAATTGCCCGCACTAAACATTACACTTATGGGACAAATAATAGAAAGGGTAGAAGAGTGCCGCAATTTAGGCCTTTATATGGACTCGCATCTGAGATACGAAAACCATGTCGCTAAATCTGTACAAAACTGCTTTTATCGACTCAGTATTTTATATCGGATGAGGCCTTAAATATGTCTCGGAAGAACTGAGAATTCGTTTAGTTGAGTCCCTGGTGTTATCCAAATTAAACTATGCCGACGCGGTATACGGCCCGCGGTTGTTATCCCGAACCGATAGACTGATACAGAGGGTACAAAACGCTTGCGCCCGTTTCTGTTTTAATATTCCACCTCGAAGCCATGTCACTCCGTTCCTGAACGAACATTTTATTATAAAAATGAAGTCGAGACGTAAGTTTCATTTGGCGTGCCTAATGTTTGGTGTTGTTAAGTACAAGGAACCAGCGTATCTACATGATAAGCTTAGCTGGCTATCTCGGAGATATGAGCTAGGTGGCAGGGACCGTTCATTGGTATTGTCTGTACAACCGCATAGAACAACCGCTTTTACAGGTACATTTCGTTACGCAGCATCCAAAGTGTGGAATAACATTCCTCCTCCAATTAGAAATGCCAATGCATTAAGTACGTTCAGACTTCACTTAAAACGATACCTAATCAATGCTCAGCGGGAGATGGGCATGTTAAACGTAAATGTATCTTTTATTTAATGCATAATGTTATGAATTTATTTTGCGTTGTACATACATGCCATAACTATAATTATATTTATGTTTTATTTTTGTCTTCTTTTTTGTCTTTTATTTTGTTTGTATAATTTAATTTTTTATATAAGTAACAGATCTTTGTCATCCGTGTAGTCACTGGGGGATTGGTTGAAAATCAGCGCTAAGCTTCAGTTTGGCATAATGCTGAACCAATTCCCATTTAGGACAACTTTATGCTTTGGGGCATACTGTAAATTATTGTACTTTTTTATTTTTTTTTATTTGTTTTAACTGAATTTATGTGTGTCTCAATGTTTCTGTTGGACCTAAATAAATATTTTCATTTTCATTTTTTTTTTTTCATTTTATCAAAGTTTGTCATCAAGACACTATAGTAAACGACACATATCGACATATTATAATGTATTTATTTTTGTGGATCACACCTACTTTAGCATAATGTTCACGTACTGTAATATTTACTTTATATTAAGTTTCATAATGTTATCAAAAATATACGAAATAAAATAATTTTAATGTATTTCAATTGACTAAATGTTGTAAAACTGATATACCTGTTATTGATAAGGAGCCAATTCTGCAAACTACTAAACTGGTAAACTGAAAAAATACTTTTTATTCTAACAACAAGGCATACTTTACGATTCGTTTACCGTGGAAGTGCCATAGGAAATCATACTACAGCGGATCAAGATTATTTAGTCACTGTTCACGCAACATGTGCATCGAGTAGGTCGTAACTTGCCGCGCGGTCGCAGAAACACCTAATTTGGCGCAACGTAAAAATGTAATAGGGCTCTTAAGCCACTGGCATGCACTTGCCCGGTGTCAAGAACAAATCACGAGTTGTTACATAAGAAAGGACAAGCCGAATTGTGTCCCGTATTAGCGCGCGCGCCGACCTGGATCGTAGCCAACTATTCTACGCACACGCATCTTAAGTAGCGCAAGGTCAAACTCGGGTCAAACTCGAAAAATATATGGAGTTTTTTTGTTATATAATAGGGGAGAAAATGTATCTCAAGGGACGCCTGCCTGGGTGATTGTGGAAGACCTAGACCTAGACAAAGATCAGGGGAACCAATTAGTCCACGTCAAGTAGCTCTCGTTGGTTACGCACTGTTCTGATAATTGCGCAAACTCATTTCATTCTGCAAATAAATTCTGCAAATTCATAGCTGCAAACCTATATTTAAAAAATTTCACATTTTACCCTTGGCTTGTAAGTACATCAAAGAAGTTTGCATGTTTGTTAGACAACATTCTGAACAATTTAATCTGCAATCTGAGGTAACTAAAAGAAATGTAACAATCCCTAGAAATAAATACAAACTACACCTTCCTCAGTGTAGACTAGAGATATTTAAAAGGAACTCTTACATTAATGCCATTCAAATATATAATAAATTACCGACTGTATTTAAGGACTTGCCTTTACCAATGTTTAAAAATAAATTAAGTAAATGGTTATTAGATAAATGTTTTTACTGTATTAAAGATTATATGACATATAAAGAATGATATTAATAATTATGTAATAATGAATAATTGAATTGAGAATGAAATTAATATTATAATAGTTATTGTTAAAATTTAATCTAAGAAAGTTGAATTTCTACTGCATGACTCCTATATTTTAATTTTTTGCACGCCATTGTTATGGTAGAATGTATTGAACCATTGTTTAATTACTAACACCTGTATTTGTACTACATTCTTGCAAAATAAATGATTTGATTTGATTCATCCCTTCACTGCAACACCCGAGTTCTGGTATGTTGGCTCGTTGTAAAAAAAAATGTTCCGTAGATTCGCAGCCGCAGTTGGTAAGATTCGGCAAGATGGCGACAGATTAAAGGTGACGAGTAGTTATACCGACTCTCAAATCCTAAAACTGAATAGGTTGAAAAAGAGTCGAAAATTCAATAGAATCTTAGTAACTAAGCACTAAGTGCACTAAGCGCATCTTGGCTGATGATTCTCTTTACTTTTAATAAAATTTAAAACACGTTACTCATCTGTGGAATAGATAGAATACCTACTTCCGATTTGGCACCAAGCATTGGCTATTGCACCTATTTTATTTTTCAACTTGCCAAGAGCGAATTTTTGACTCTTATGCAATGAGGAACCGTTTTCAGATACTGAAGGACAACTGTTGAAGATCAAAGTTGTATTCGGCCAAGTAACAGAGAAACTCATTTTTTAAAAAAAATTGTCAATAGACAAAATACAAATATTAAAATATTTGTATTTTGTCTATTGACAATTTTTTTTTTATTAAACTGAAGAAGCTGTTTCCTGTAATTTTATGGTTGAAGATAGACCTTGTGAGCGGTACGTTGGAAAGATGTCAAAGTTGGCGCGTCAACTAGGCCTCGCTATTGAATTCTTTACGAGGTTGCGTCACCAATGCCCAATAGTCTAGATATCTATAAAGCCCACGCACACTAGGCGTTTAGCGGTGGCGACAAAACGTTTCTACAGGTTAAGTAAGCTTTTTATGGTATTAGCTTATCGTCCCAACCCCTACTTGTTCAGGCACGTGCTTAGTCTACCACACAAGAAGAATTGAAACAAAGCCTTTTACGTCTTACAAATTTATACTAAGAAGAGAGTAGTTTTCAGGGTATCAGTTAGATGACATTAAAAAAGTTGAAAATCAAATTGATCACTCTAAAATGGTAAAAAAATGAGCGTTCTAAGTAGGCCCCCTTGTGGCATGCACGCAAAACGTTCAGTAAAACAGCTATTAAGAAAATAATAAAAAGAAAAGAATAATTTTATTTATTGTGGCATAAGAAAAAAAAAGAACATTAAAAAGCGTCTAAAACTAAATAATTTAAAAATATTATTCATAATGCCAGAAATGGTACTCATCTCAGCACAATACTGCAGCGCTAAAAGCAACGCAGCGCTGGTAATTCTATTTCATTACAATAATATTCGTAATCGCGTGGTCTTTCGATAAAAACGTATCAAAATTAAACAGGAAAGTAAACAAGCAGAAACAATGTCAGGTGGTGCAGATTTTAGTTTTCTTACAATCTTTGCCGTATATAGATGAAATTTTAGTCTGAATGTTCGAGACATTTACAAATTTCTGACTATTCATTATGAATTAGTAGTGTAAAGACGGTTACAAATTATTGCCTTTCTCGAAACTTCTAATTTATGAATGGGTTTACAATGCGTGTACCGTGGGTGGAGCTTTAGACAATAGATTTTACAAGTTCTGCTATTCCCCGCTGGATATAAGCGCTAGGGGTGTGTCTATTTGTTATGTATTATCTGTGGTCATTACATCGTACCATTCATAAATAAAAGGTTTCGGCTTTTGGACACTGTGGCGTTACTTGTTTGGCGCGAACATAGAGTACGTAAAATGGGCGCGAAGTATAATATTATTATTTACATGAAATGGAATGACCGCCACAAATTTATTATATAGATACCCAGACTATTGATACACCTATTTGTTCACGACGATCGCATTTTTTTCAATAATTCCTGTTGATCAAGTGCACCCCTTGGCACCCTCTGCCAGCGCCCATGTTTGTATCTGCAAAGTACTAGTAACGTAATGTAAATGGAATCTGATTTAGATTAATACTTCAAATAAAATTGTATCTTTTACCACTGCCTTACACATTTTTTTTAAACCTAATCACAATAATTACTACCAGATTAGTGTAAACGCAAAGCTTATCGTAGATGTCGCTAGCGGCGGGATGGCCGTTGTCAAATCGTATACGCTTTGTTTAGCTATTTTTTGCGTTCAAATCGTTTGAAACCGGTCCGCTATCGTTATTGACAACATGTACGGTACCTGGAACCTCAAATAATTAAAAGATGAGCTAAAAAAACGAGAAGGAAGGATAACTGGAAGAAAAGTAGCTCACATTGAGTGGTAGGCCTAAAATATTTTTTATCAGTAGTATGCTCCAGATTTTGTTATTTTTTTAGTTGTAACCTGTTGTAACACTGTGAATGTGCTGCTGGCAGTGGTTTGGAAGCACACTGTAAACATGTGCTAATATTAATGTTGGGAGTTGAACAGATGGTTCGTCAAAAGTGCATTATATTATATCAAGTATGCACACAACAACTGATGACCTTTAAAAGACCTAAACCATTCTATGCTTCCCCAATGGTGTGTCACAAAATAGCTAAAAGAAAGAATGAAATTAACTATGATCCAATTAAAAATGAAGACATACCAAAGTCATATTCTGACTATGTAAAAAATTTGTTTATGAACTTTGGACCCACAACAGCACCAATAAAACAAAAAATCCCTCCTGCTAATACATATGCAGTGGAACATGACCATTCATTTTATGGCAACGTTACTGGAGAAGATCATATCCTGGAAAGTCTTTATCTTCAAAATTTAAGCATTGCAAAAATTAGGGACATAGAAAGTAATACCAAGCTCCAGAATAAATGCATAGAGTGGAATGCTATAAGAAAAACACATATAACAGCCAGTGTATTTTATAACGTATGCCATTGTAAGTCTAGCAATAAAAAACATCTAGCAGAAAAAATTATGGAACCCAAATTTTTCAAATCCAAAGCCACTATGTATGGTCAAATGCAAGAGCCGTATGCTTTAAAAAAAATTGAGGATATGAATGGTGTAGAAATCACCACGTGTGGTATATTTTTATCAGAAACTCATCCATTTCTTGGTGCATCACCAGATGGACTTTTAAATGATGATTACACTATTGAAGTGAAATGTCCATTTAGTGCAAAATACAGGGAAATCACTCCCACAAGTGTTCCCTATTTGGAACTTGTTAATGGTGACTTTTCCTTAAAGAAAACGCATCCATATTATGCGCAAGTACAGGGTCAATTATTCTGTACAAAAAGACCTTATTGTTTATTTATTGTATATACAATAAAGGATTTAAGAGTAATCCATATAGATAAAAATGATGAATTTATAAATCATATGTTAAGTAAGCTTAGTGACTTTTATTATAGTACCTTTAGAGACATGATTTTGGAGAAATATTTATACCAAAATTACAGTAGATACATATAGAGAGAAAAATAAAACAATATTCTTTTACTTGATGTTTTTCTTTATTATTCCCTCCCTAAAATTGCAACACATAAAACAAACATAAAATATTTTTGTTGCCAATGGCACATAATTATGGTCAAGATCGCTTTTTAAAATAAGATATGTCTTAGTTAGACCTATTAATCTTTCAATATGAACCCTTTTGCTAGCTAGTTCCCTATCATGCAGTACAGTCAATCCAGGTAATTGACTTTTACCTCTAAGAAATGCTGGCGTATTTACTTTAATATTTTTGGAAACAAAAATATCTTGAACATTAAACCCTCTGTCAGCTAAAATTGTGTCTCCTGATTCACAATTATCTAACAAGTTACTACGCTCTATTGTTTGTCTATCACTTATAGACCCACCATACGCCGGTGAGCAAAAACTTAGCAATCCCCCTGGTGTAGCTCCTACTAATACCTTTAGAGTATTGGCATGTTTATATGTGCTCCATGAAGATTGTTGAGCTATTGTATTTCCTGGTTTTTGTATGGGAAATTCAGTACCGTCCAAAATTACACGCAAAGATTTATCATATTGCCTAAATGAATCAGGCATATAGAAATTAATTAAATCTCTACTAGGCCATATATCTAACCTATTCCACATTTGGTACATAAAATTTATCCAAGTTATAAATATGTTAGATACTGTAGAACCAGAAATAGAAAAGAATCTAGAAAGTTCAAAAATCGTTTTATTCTGTCGTAATTTCATTACTGTGAGAAAAAATTGGTCTTCACAGCTTACGTTTGTAACATGATGACTAAAATAAGTTAATTTTGTTTCCAATGCACTTAAAGTTGAATAAACCAAATAAAATTTCTGATAGGACTCAAACCCAGTGTAAAACTTTATAGCCTTATCATCATCCTTGAATCGAGAAATGGATCCATAAATATGTTCATTATTTATTTGGGTACATTTGTCATTTTTCAATGAATTTTCAGTCATTTCAATGTTTTCAGTAATTTCTATGCCAATCATAGAAATTACTGAAAACATTGAAATATCAATCAATAAATCTGATATATCAATTTCATTGCCTATGTCGGGAGCCCATTCATTGTTAGTACTAGCTAAAACAATATCTTCGTTATCAGCTGAAGCTACACAGCTTTCTTTTAAAGTTGAATCTGTTGACGACTCACTTCTAGCTTCATATCTTAGCTGCCTGTTCGATTTTGGAGCTATTTGTCTTGAAAATGAGAACAATGTTGGTACTGCATCTTTTTTCAAATTTTTGCGAAGATGTTTTAATCCTGAAAACAACAGCAAGATGTTAAATATGGTATGGAAGTTTTATTGCTACTTTCCAAATCACTACATAAAACAAAGGCGCTTCCCACTGTCTGTCCATATGTATGCTTAGATCTTTAAAACTACGTAATTTTTTTGAAAAGGTAGCGATTCAAAATAAAGCTTTTTAGCATTGATCTACATGGTTTGTATGTATAATAAATGGACCCATGCGAAGCCGGGTCGGGCCGCTTGTTATATTTTAACCCACAATACTGACCAGTATACTTGCTTTCTTCATAAAAATCATCAGGTTTAAAATGTTCACTACATATCCTCGAAGATGAATTTGGTTTCCAATTTTTTAAGCGTAAGGCTTTGATCCATTTCTTTCTTCTTTTCGCATCGGTAGGAAAACGATGTGCTCCGATGTTTTTACATTGAAAAGCGCTACATATAGGCATTTATACGAAATAAAATACAATAATCTTGTTTGTTATGGGAAAAAAGTATGAAATTTGACAATTATGACATCTAAGCCAGCACCAGCGATTACTCGCCACCTACCGGGATAAAATGGCAGCGCGTCTTCCCATTGTTGCTTGACTCTTGGTAGGAAAATTTACGAGAAATGGGAGGACATTACTTTAATGGTAAATGGTATTGTTACTTTTAGGTTAGAAACATATGATCCAAATCTAAAATTAACCTTCACAGTGATCTGATTTATGCCCATAATCAACAAATTGTTAATAATAACTCATTAGTATAAGCTGACTCTCCAAAATAATCAGATTCTTGGAAATTATTCCGCCATAACCTGCTATACCTTGTCGCTACGCAATTTTGGCGACGTATAGCCTTTCCAACTCCTTTTTTATCTTTGGGAAATAAATGCACGACGGTATTATTACATCCAAGAACAGCACACAGGGGCATTTTAAGAGAAAATTTAAATTTATAAACAATAGGTTACAAAATGTATTGAATTGACAGCTATCATTGGCCATCCCGACTATGCGCCACCTACCGTGATAAAAAGGCAGTTTAGAACCTCATTGATGTTGAATCATGTGTCAAAATTTGTACCAAAAAAAAATTGACAATTGTATTTGATTCAACATCAATCGTAATAAGGGGGCAGATGCGTGTAATGTGTGAGTAAAAATAGACGGTCAGCTCTGATTGGTCGATAATAAAACTCACCTTTAATCTTATGAGTTATATTTTGTTATACATATGCACTTTTAAAGTATTAAGCCTACCCGTAATATAAATGTCATTGCACCTACCTAAATAATATATCTCTGCACCACCGAAAGAGTTGACTGTTAGAAAATGGCTTTGGTATTAAGTCCGCCTTTGTCGCAAATTTTGTGCTTAAGATTTTGAAATATATATATATATTTTTTTATCCTTTGTTTTATTCACGATCAGTCGCATAACTATAAGTAAATTTGTTGTGTG
The DNA here is from genome assembly GCA_905147285.1 of Hypena proboscidalis. Taxonomy (NCBI): domain Eukaryota; kingdom Metazoa; phylum Arthropoda; class Insecta; order Lepidoptera; family Erebidae; genus Hypena; species Hypena proboscidalis. Next base: position 6,330,297 of record LR990155.1, read on the forward strand.
GTCATTGGCGGTTGGAATCTGAAACAGATTTCACTTTCTCTTCAGTCCAGGAGCAAGCACGTCGTCTCTTTTAAGGCGTTTTGCTGCATTTGTAGTTGTAATTAATTTTTTTATATCAAAATATATATAAGAAGAAGAAGGAGCGTGTGGTCTCTGTAATGACAAATGCAACTGTTTAGCCAACACGGCTATGTGAGTTTATTTCTATTTTGATTATTGTAGCGAATATTTAGCAATGAGATAGATTTTATTTATGGCAAATATAAGTTACAGACAATTTTATTGTTTGCTCTACTTGTACGTGAATCAACTGATCGAGAGGTTCAGTATATATAAAGTCGGGCGTCATATTGTCGGAATGTATATTATGTATACCAAAAACTTAGCCACGCTGATGACCAAGTGAATTTGACCCCCTCGATCAGCGGTGAGGTGACTTATATCCATATGCGAGGCTCAAATATCACGTAACAAATGTCTAGTATCTATTAAGTAAAGAGATTTTAATTACCACACAATTCCAAACATTGCACTTTGTGGGGCTGACTTAGATAGGGTGTATAGTTTTAAATATTTAGGTCATTTCAATGACACGATATGGACATTGAACGTAGGTCGCTGGCTGTTCGTTGTAATATGCTGCTCCGAAGGTTTGCAAGTTGTATGGTTCCAATAAATTTAACGCTATTTAGAGCTTATTGACAATCTTTCTACCTGTGCAACTTGTGGGTAAGCTACACTTAACGGATATACAGCGACCTGCGTGTCCAATATAACAATGCACTCAGGGTATTCTTGGGTCTGCCGTGGCGTTGCAGTGCCTGGGTTGATAGCTACCCACTCGGGTGCTCGACAGTCCTAACAGTATCCTGGGTGTGTTTGTGGATCGATAAGAATTGCCATTGCTACAGCATTGGTTTTAAGCAGCTTTAGAAATCCTAATAACATAGTTTTAAGATAAATGTTACTAACTTAATATGGATGTAACATCGGAAATAAAGAATTTAATTTAATTAAACATGATTTAACTATATCTTTTGTTTTGGCGCCCGTAATGAACATTAAAAGCTGTACTTTAGGATCTCATTCTACAGTGCCACCATCTTGTGAGGCTAAAGCGATCGCTCTCATAGACAGTGGACTTCTTCATTACCGCGATATGTTTAGAAAACCGATTGAATTTCAATGTTCAAAATATTTGATTTGTTTTTTTTAATTCTTATCATCTCACCAGTTTGTTTATGAAATAATAAAACGAATTATTAACTGAAATAAATTTATTATCTACAATTATATTAAAGGATTTATACATACAATAAGTTAGATACAGAATTACTGATCATTATTGGAATGATGATAACATAAATCAATTCAGTTTACTTAATCGAAAAAGTTTGTCGAGATTAACCAAAGACAAACAATTAATACTTCACCTTAGATAATTTGTATACTTTCAACAGCAAAAAGTTATTTTATTATGTTGGTATACTACTACATACTTGGTATTTGAGACAAAAATGCTTTTTACATTTGAGTGATTTTTAATCGAGGTCTTTGTAAAACGTTTTTATTATGTTGGTAGTCCTTAGACAAATGCTTTTGATGTTTTTTTTTAATTTCACACACAAAGGTCTTCATACATGGGCAGTTTTTATATAGCATTAATATACGATTCGACATTAATAACTGTAACACTTAGGCTAGGCGTTGTGCAGCTTGACGAACCATTTAATATGCTTTGTTGCCCTGAAATAGAAAAAATAACATTTAATATTGGATTAATTTTCATCCTACCCCCATGCCATAAAGGCGTGGATTTTTTTTATGAATGGATTTACGATGAATGGACTGCGATAACGATCTGACGGAAGCTCGACTACAAAGTCTGGAGCACCGTCGCAAGGTTGCCAGCCTATCGGTCTTTTATAGGATACATTTCGGAGAGTGTGCCGAGGAACTACACAACCTTATCCCTCCGTCCCCGTTTCACCATCGGACTACCAGACAAACGGCACTCAGGCATCGCTTCACGGTAGATATTCCACCAATACGCACTAAGCGTTTCGCCTCTACATTTCTTATGCGAACTGCCAAAGAGTGGAACGCCTTGCCCGAGTCTGTGTTTCCGCATGAGTACAACTTGAATCTCTTCAAAGCAAGAGTTAATAGGTATCTCATAGGTAAGCGTGCTCCACCGTAGACCGCATCATCACTTACCATCAGGTGAGATCGTGGTCAAACGCGTGCCTATCCACCATAAAAAAAAGAAATAAAATAAAAAATAAAATGAGGTAGAAACAGAAAACTCAGCCACTAGATATCGCTCACATAATAAGTCCAAACTTATGGAAATTAGAAGTTTTGTCAATAAAAACTTCTGACAGTAATCTGGTCCATTGTTGGGCAAACCATGAGGTTATATAAAAATCTCATTTTCTTTTCTATTTAGGGTTCCGTAGCCCAACAGCAAAAAACGGAACCCTTGTGGATTCGTCATGTCTGTCCGTCCGTATATCACAGCCACTTTTTGCCGTAACTAAAAGAGCTATACTGTGGAAACTAGGTAAGTATATGTATTCAGTGAACCGCATTAAAATATTCATACAAAAATATGAAAAAACTAAATTTTTGGGATTCCTTATATTTAGAACTGAAACTAAATTTTATTTTTCATAAAACCCATACGTGTGGGGTATATATAGATAGGATAGGATATGGATAGGTCTTCAAAAATGATATTGAGGTTTCTAATATTTTTTTCCTAAACTGAATAGTTGACGCTTACAAAGTGGAAAAATGTGGTCCCCCCCCCCCTCGTAACTTCTAAAATAAGGGAATGATAAATATAAAAATAATATATCATGTACCATGCAAACTTTCACCGTAAACTGGTTTAAACGAGATCTAATAATTACTTTTTTATAATACGTTATAAAGCGTCAGCAGCATTTTACAAGAATAAAGAAAAACATTTATTTAGATGTATAGTGTACGGAACATTACGTGCGCGAGTCCAACTCGCCCTTGGCCGGTTTTTTATTTATATTATTTTTTTGCCCAGTAGGTAACAACTTCTACTCCATTGCTTGTGCCTTGCATTAGGTCTGCACGGGCACATGTAGAGGAAGAAAACGGGCACGAAAGCATGTTTTTAATGGGGAATCCACAATTGCACAAGGAGTCATTAATTCACAGAGGTGTTTGTGATACCCCATTTGACCAGGTATTATAGTTAGTGATGTTATGTAGTAAGGATGAATAGAATCTTACCCATGTGCGTGAAATCCAGATGAGGGTCTCGTTGTTCAGTCTGGGTCCAATGAGTGGGTTCATCTGCGCCATATACGCGCACAGCCAGCTGGAATGTACAATAAACGCAAATTAGATTTACCTAGTAATATTTATACCACAACCTTGAGAAACAAATAGTTTAGTTTTAGTTTAGTTTTCCTGGACGGTATCCGCAATTAGTCTTTCTATGGGACCGTTGTACGTGAGAGGTTTCCCGTTTACTCCAGCCACGCTAGCCTATATTGGTCCAGAAGGATAGCAGCCTCCGAGGACTGCTGCAGGCTTCCGGAAGCGATGTTGGTGACTGAAGAATTTGTGCCCGTTGGTCGGCCACGCTGCTACATTCCATGATGACATGCTGTGGCGTTTCTTCTGCCTTCATGCATCCTCTGCATAGAGGGCTGTCTGTTATTCCTATCGTGTGTAGGTGTTTGTTAGGTAGACAATCAACCGGTCAAGATTCCAATGACCTTGCGGAGTCTGTCTCTATGTAGTTTGGTGAGGTTGCGGACAAGTTTTTTATTAGAAACTAATAATGGTTGGCAGCACTGAAGGAACGAGAAGTAGAGGTCCCCTTCTACACGAAAGACAGATGCCATAAATAAATAAATTTTGGATTTTTTACATTAGACAGAACGCCAGAAGCAATTACACTATCCAATGGGGACCACAAATGACAAGGCCAAATACACACATTAACACACACAAGCACACCCAGTCTCAGAACAAATCTTTGTGAATCACACAACGTTTGTCCCATGTGGGGATCGAACCCTCAACACCAGTGCAGATAAGTACTTTATGTGGGGACCCAGATTCTATGGATAACATACATACAAAGGTTCAAACTATAAGATAAAATACTCATGTGACTTGTCTATGATAGTAATCTAATATTACAATAACCGGAGTATATCACCGCCGGAGGATACAGTAACTAAAGTAGCATAATACAACTCAAGTCACGAGGTTTACTACAGGAAACTGGTACTCCCCAAAACATTACAATGCACTGAACATGTATGACTCATTCTGATGAAAATAATAAAGGATACTCACAATAACCAACACGTAGCTGCTGTTAATATCAAAACCACCTGGATAATCCTGAAATAGAGCAACAAAATACGTGTTTAAGTCTTGAAATCGCCCTTAATCTTAGTGTGTGACAAGGCCAGTAAACTTACCCTCTGTTTGGTCCTTTAGGAGCGAAGAAGGGACACACAATCCCGACAATACCCCACAGGATGGTGAAAACCGTGATAGGGACGAATGAGTAGCCCATTTTGAGATGTTATTTAGAAAATATTCCAAATTATTTTCTCTCAAACAAACATCAGCTGCACAAAAATGGTGGACAAGCTGGTTATGTTGGTAGCACTGACGTCACAGACGTCGATAGTCATATGACATTACAACGTTTCGTTCTAAGCATGAAACGTATATAATTTTAATTTACAAAGGATGAGTTTTTGTTTTAAAATTACAACTTAGTAATATTATGAGTATAAACCTTTTTATTTAGTTTATGTATGTGTAAACCTATCTTATATTTCAAACAAAATTATAAAAAAATACAAAGTAAAATGTATTAAATAAGCTTTTCGGTCATGCAATACTATAATAGTTTTGGAGTTAGGGCTTGTACACAAAACAGCGAATCTACGATTTTATGCAGCAAGAGTGACTGAACTGAATGTAAAGAAAAAAAGTAAAGAATAAAGAATTGACGATTCCAATTTATAGGAATCAATTCGCTAGTTTTTGCGATTCCTCGCGCAAGATTGCAAACTACTTTTACGATGCGACGAGGCATAGCAGTTTTCTGTACAAGCCCTAGGATCTGAACCGTGTCCGGTTACGGACCCGCAGCCTGATGCAGATATTAATGTAAAAAATAAAATCAAGCTATCACGATGCTGTTTACGACCGTACGGTTTTTCATACATATCTGTACGCAGCGGGCTGGGATGAAAACTGTGGCGTGAGTTCTAATCTAAAGTCGCGTACACACCGAGCCTACAAAGACCACTAAACGCGTTCATTGGTTGCTGTCTGGAGTCGCAAAGATGATATTATTTTAACGTAGTTAGCGTTCATCCGTGATCCAAAGCGTGGTGGTAACATCAATGGATTCGTTGCCGTTTGCGAAGCCAACCAGACAGAAACTAACGAACGCGTTCGTTGAACCGATGTGGATGTGGCACGGCATAACATGAATTTATTATTTTATTTTTATTTTTTTATTTAAAAACTTTATGCACAAAAATTGGTACATGGGCGGACTTAATGCCGTAGGCATTATCTAATCTACCAGTCAACCTTTAGGTGATGCAGAGACGACAAGTGGTAGATGCAAGAGCTGAGAGTTGGTTGGAAACTAGAACCATTAAAATAATTCAATCTACTACATTAAAATTATATTGCAATACAAAATACATAACATAAACTATTTAGAATATTTAAATAATATATAGATCTATATATACACGATTCTAATATACACAAATACAATCATACCTAAATATTTATAAATATTATATATATATATATATATATAAATCGCTGAAGCATTCTTGCGTCTTTACAAACTACCACCCTACGGCGTCCACTGAATGTAGTAAGAATTTTAAGGTTTTCAATGCATATGTATGAAGTTTTTATCAGTATGATATCAGGAGGCGACGTGAAATTGCATTTAAACGTTATATGTTGGTATTCGATTTTAGATATTTCCAGGTAAATTAGTGCGTCCGTTCACTTTTAAACCTTTCTAGCACACTGAATATCTTCGTATATATTCTAAGCACTGAAGGCATTTTGCCGCTTCCATCCGAATGTGTGTTTAAATGAACTCTGTATAATGCTCTGCATATATCACAATTATTATAGTAACTAAATTACTTCCATCCATTATTGAATTCAGATTGGTTCCGAATAATGCTTTTGTATTATTGTATCCAGCTTATTAGTCAAGCGGCTTCCACCTTTATAAGTACTTATGTCTTCTAGAGTTTCAGAAACATAATATCACAATAAAACAGGTATTTTATATTAAAAATAAACGGAACCAGTAAGGTTCTTACCGGGTTGGTAAGAACCTTACTGGTTCCGTTTCAAAGCAACCATTCTAGATTTAGATAACTAATAAAAAAATCTAATACCTACAATGCAACTACATTGCACATAGAGTATTCCAATAAAATTAGGAAAGTATTTTATCAGGGTTTATAAATTAAAACTAGAGTGTCGCTGGTGGATAGAATTAAGAGCCTTAATCTATATCTATACTAATATTATAAAGCTGAAGAGTTTGTTTGTTTGTTGTGCGTTCAAGTAACGCACTAATCTCCGGAACTTCTGGTTCGATTTCCAAAACATATTTTAGTGTTTGGTAGCCGATTTATCGAAGAAGGCTATAGGCTATATATCATCACGCTAAGACCAATAGGAGCGAAGCACCAATGAAGAATGTTTCAAAAAGTTTTTTTTCTATTGAGAGCCAAATTTCATCTAAAATAATGCATTGTTTGCGAAAGTGTTTTATAAACATGATATTAATCCTTATCCAAATAAATACGTTATTCATTACAAGTATTGAATTAAAATCAAAATTGGCCCTTCACATCATTCGATTTAAATTAATATCTTAGGAGATATCGCAGTTTTAAAATAAAATAACAGCAAAATAATGATCGAGTACTGCGCGCACAATGTGCAAAGCCGGCGGCCGACAAACGTTATGTAAGGAGCCGACTCCTTACATAACGTTTGTGTTCAGCACTTAAATTTGATCTTTTCAGAATATCATCGTATAAATACTTTTTAGATGAATAAGTTTTGTTATAGTTTACCTATTTTATTAATTGCCTTATCTAATTAATAGATACACTATTCTAGTTTTTTTTGTATTTTTTTCACGTATTGCTTATGATTTTGTAGTATTTAGGGTAATTATTTTACTGTGGATACGCAATATTTTAAGGCCATTATTTTAGACTTTTTAAATGAATAAGTTAGTAATAAGTTATGTTTAAGTTGTACCTGTATGATATTTTGATTTGATTCATGTAAAATTATTTAAGGGGTATTTTTAATAGGTAAAAAGAGCTATATCCATTTAATTAATATATTACGATTACGATATGAGTTTTTAAATATTGAGATCCGACAGCACATATTATTATGAGGTTCAGTGCAGACAAAACATCACTAATTGCAAAAAATCTTTTTTTACAATTAGTGATGTTTTGTCTGCACTGATTCGGGAAATAAAGGGTCTTTTAAATAGATTGGTCGATGTAAATAATCTGTGGCGGCTATTTTGTTTTGGCGGCATCTGTCAAATCTGTTTTTTTTTTATTCAGTCACTGATGCCAAATCACCATGGCAAGTTACACGTGTGAGCAGCATGTGCAAATGATAAAACTTTATTATAAAAATGAGTGCTCGTTAGTGCAAACGTTGCGTGCATTTCGCCCATTTTGTGGCAGACGCAACAGTCATTGGTCCGTATTTCTTCGAAAACGACCTTGGCGAGACCACCTTCAACGGCGCTACAGATCAATGATAAACAATTTCTTTTGTCTTGTATTGATCAATATGGACGTGAACGACATGTGGTTCCAGCAAGCTGGCGCTACTTGTCACACAGCGAACGACACAATGGACATCCTGCATAAACGGTTTGAGGGAAGGGTTATCTCTCGCAGAGGTGACGTGAATTGGCCACCAAGATCGCGTGATTTGACTCCGCTAGACTTTTTCTTGTGGGGTTTTCTGAAATCGCAGGTCTATGCCAATAAGCCATAATAGAAGCCAACACAACGCAGGCTATCGCTCAGATTCAGCCGGATATATACAGCAGTAATTAAATAGAGGAAAATGGGCCTTTCAAATAAAAAATATTTTTTGTTTATATATTACACACATTTTGTTTAACATCGTCCCGTCCTTGTTAAAAGACCCTATTCTATTTGTTTAAATTTTTCATCTATTTTAAGATGACGTATCAGTTGATTCTGAGCCTCAGATTCAATGTTTTTACTGCCTGTTTTACCACTACATTTTTTTCATGTTTCCTTATCAGTTTTTTGGAATAAAAACCCAGACATTTTGTACACGGATAATGCTCAGTAAATTTTAGCTTTCGCATCAGTTTAGTACATGGGACAGCTCTGTTTGTTTACAAACATAAGACACGCGAACGCCATCTTTTACACTATTATTCAAAGTCATTTCTTTTAGGTTAGGTTAGAACTGTGACCACAACGCACGAGCCGAGCGAGCGTACCGCGGCAGCGGCCGGCGAAGTGCCAGAACCGAATCGGTCCAATAGTTATTGGTTTAGGTACGGTTAAAACTGCGGTATAAACTCCCAGCCCATAAACTAAACCGTAAATGAGTAGTGTTTTATGAATTTAAGACAAAAATCAGTGAAACGACCTTTAATCATTCTAAACAGTTGTTTTTTTTAGACATAATTATCTTACTTGAACTTATTAATAGACACAACTTAGTGTGTTATGTAAAGCTTACCCCCCAAACAATAAACATACCCTCAAATTAAAACTATAAATATCATCTTCTATTTTTTATTACAGCTGGTAAATGTTTCTTTCTGACTATGAGTGGAAATATTATGGTTATTATGTTTAGGGATAAAAGCGTTATGATAATAATTTTTAACAAAAAAAAACCGACTTCAAAAAGTAGGTAAACTAAAAAGCAAAAAATAAATTTACTTCGCACAAAATAATACGTTTTTTCATTTAGTTTTTTAGTTTACCTACTTTTTGAAGTCGGTTTTTTTTTTGTTAAAAATTATTTTATTTTACGATTTTAAGTTATGGGTAGACCGAGCAAGAATGTTTCTCGAATGAGGAGACGACGGTTACTTGAGACGGAAAACTTATTAATAATAAACAAGAATTAAATCCTTTCTCCTGACTATTGAGAGTCACGACCTTCCATCATCAGCTCATTTGACACAATAACTAGCAGTAGGAATATGCGTACAGTAGTGAAAGAATTATCCTTTAACTCCTAACTATTGAGGAGTTGACCTTCCATCATCAGCTCAACCACATAAAATTATTGCGACCAAGCGTAAATCCTGGCCTCGATTAATAAAATATGAGGGTTGCCCCCGATTTCTCTGGGATCCCATTATCAGATCATGACATGTTGACAATGGGACCACCTTTGAAATATCTCCGTTCCAACAGCTCACTTGACATCATAACTAGCAGTCTGAATATGTGTACAGTAGTGAAAGAATTATCCTTTAACTCCTAACCATTGAGGAGTTGACCTTCCATCATCAGCTCATCCACATAAAAATACGTAAATACTGGTGTAGCTTTGAAAAACACACTTAAAACATTACATGTGCCTATAAAATTCGAAGGTTTCCCTCGATTTCTCTAAGATCCCATCATCAGATCACGACATGCTGACAATGGGACCCCTTTGGAATCATCTCCTGTCCAACAAAAAAAGAATCATCAAAATCAGTTCATAAACGACGGAGATATCCGTGAACAAACATAAAAAAAGCAACATATATACGAATCGAATTGAGAACCTCCTCCTTTTTTAGAAGTCGGTTAAAAAGGTAGGAGTTTAAATATATTTACATTAATAATATTAGTAATAACAATTTTCGGAAACATGAGTGTTATGAACAACGCCGGTAGCACTACTAATGGTATGAATAAAAACTTTAGGATGAAAAATTTTAGGAAGCGCGATCATTCGGATTACAAATACATCGCTAGGAAGAACAATTTTGTGTAAAGAACTCTATACTGTGTCCATTCCTTTATTTTCTTTTTGACAGATCACGCCTATGAATTACCGTTTTTATTGTCAGATTAATGTACTACAATAATAATGTACTTTATTGACAAGCAACACTTTTTAGGGAAGTTCACTGTTTGTAACAAACAACCACAGACTATAAATCAAATCGTGAAATGAAATAAATCGATCATTATGAAAAAGAATAATTTGACTTTTTTTTGTGTATTGTCTGTATTTTTTATAAAAAAAGATATAATAATAGTATCAAGATTCCATGAATAATTATTTGCAAGAAATTAAGTCGAAATCTTGGAATGACATATCAAAATATAAACAAAGGTAACTAGGAAACCGTCATAGACTAAGTATGTGACATTATTATTATATTATTATTTTGTATATTAATTTCATCTAATAAAAACTACTAATAAACGAATAATTAATAATGAACTAAAACCATTTCGATGTAATTAATCGTTTGAAAGTTCTTCTTAGACAACATCGATTATGATTTCAAATCGAATCAGTAACGTGTGAAGGCATCCCTAAATGTAATCTGTCAAAAAGAAAATAAAGGAATGGACAGAGTATAGGTGAGCCAATATGGACCACCCTAAAGGGCCCCTCAGGCACCGTACCGCTTGCTCGATTAAAGATAATATAAGAGACGCAAGATTATCGTCACGAAAAAATGATAAAAACTTTACAAATTATTACTATATTCAATGGGATGCAATAACATCGGAAAATCAAACGCGCAATATACGTGTTAAATTATACGCTGCACGGTCGCGCCCTCCAAATCTCGCACGGGCGATGGTTGAACTACGAAATACGCTAAAATGCCTTGTAGTGATAAAATTACGTCCATGCCAAAATTTTACCCAGACGTTCTACTAACAAAAAGACACCATCTGACCAAAAATTGGGGTCGGTTAATCTTGCGTCCGTATACCGGACGCATTAAGTCAGTCGGACGCAGTATCATTGGTAAAAATCGCCATGTAGGACGCAATATGAGCTTCAAGATGTATATATATATATATATATATATATATATATATATATATATATATATACATATATATATATATATAATATATATATATATATGTATATATATATATATATGTATATATATATATATATATATATATATATATATTATAAAGACGTTGTTTTAACTATGTTTGAGTTAACTTTGCCAATTCATTAAAGAGGTGATCACGCACTTTAGTTTTAAACACATAACGGTTGGTGGAGATCCTGATTTCTAAGGGGAGCGAATTCCATTGATGGACTGACTGAACGATGAAAGATGAATTAACGAAACCAGAGGTATGCGAGGGGCACAAAAGGAGAAGATTATTAGAGGAGCGAAGGTTAAGATCATGATTGGAACAGAGATACTGGAAATAAGGAGTTAAATAAGATGGTGGCGAAGGAGAGTTGAGGATAGAAAAGACAGTAGTTAATGCACGTGAATTACGGCGCTGGCGAATGGGTAGCCATTTTAGTTCCTGACGAAAGCTAGACACATGATTCCATGAACCCTTCCGGACTAATTACACCTTACGTTAACTTTTTAGAGTCTTTTCAACCTATATTCGAATCGCATGCAACATGGATAAATGAAAAGAAAATTTGACTAAAGAAAAAATGCATTTAATTTAATTTTTATTACAATAATGTCATTAAAAACTTTCATCATCATATTCCACACTGCTGGCTGTCGTGTTTGAAAAGAATGAAGACTCCGATTTTCTGCGATACCTGTAATAATATTTGTTTATTTACACGAAATAATCTTTATAAACCGTTGACGACTGGATAGCGGAGTTGGTAGTGTACCTGCTTGCGACGCTGAGGTTGAGGGTTCGATGCCCGCTCAAGACAAATCTTTGTGTGCATGAACATGGAGGTTTGTCTTGGTCTGGGTGTTTCTATATATAATAAGTATGTTTTTACAAAAGAACAGTATGCATTAGTATCAGTTATTTTAGTACAAGCTTCACTTAGTTTGGGACTAGATGGCGTAGGTGTGTTGTAAGAAAAGAGATAAGAATATTATATAAAATATGAGTTATGAGTGTAAGTGGCTTCAATCGCGCCGTACGTCTGTAATAAATATTCACGACGGATGGATCCAACCGTTGGGGTCACAAAGTAACAAACATACACTCTTACAAACTTTCAGAGGTGACTTTCACGACGAAGAAGAAGAAGAAGAACAGGTAAGCACATGCGACCTATCACAGCAAAGTCTCTGGTTCCATTTTTCCGTTAGGTAATTCTTAATAGCACCATCCCATGTGAAACAAAAGCGTTATTTGTATTTTCGTTAGGTCAATCTCAATAGCAGCTAGGAGTTGTAATTGTGCGTGGTGGATAGCGATAGGCTCACTCCCTATTACATGCGACCTATGCGTAACATTGAAGTATGGTACTTCTACCACACCCTTCTGGGCGTAGGATAAAGAAGAAAGATCACAACCTTTTGTCGTTTTTAGTTCTCCTTTTCGGTTTCCTGCGCGTTATCCTTCTTTTTGGACCTCTTTGAGAGTCATCCCTGTCTGTCCGCTTTAGACGTTCTCTGTATAGCTCTCGTGAATCTTTTGGCATCACCTTCCATGAGGATAGTGATGATCTCTGAAAAAAGCAAGAGATGTATAAAGCGTCCTTAGATTTAGCCTTAATTAAAGCAGAGTTCAAGGTTTTCTGTCTGTACCCGTGGTATGTCTAGTGTTGGGTTTTTCAGTGAATAAAGCTTGATATATACCTAAAACAGGTTGGCGGTGTTTACACCTTCGTGGTTCGAAAGACACCTAAAGCCGTGGGTCCTGAACCTCTCTCTCCAGTCAGGTCGGTTGATCCATCCTATCGTGCTATGAGAGTGTCGGAATAGAGAGTGGCCTTGTGTTTCGTGCAGTTATTCGATAACCATAACATGTCACGCGCTGATAACTGATAGCCATTGAAATTGGCCAACTGCGTGACTACTGACTGCGTTGGCTGATTTAACCATAGCCAAAATTCACCTAGGAGTGCTTCAAAGAGTAAATGAATGAGTGCTCTCTGTTCTGTGCTTGAAGAACATTATATTATAGATATTATTTTACTTACATGACATTGAATATCTGCCTCATTATGTTTATCAACCGGTGCTGTTGAGTTTCCAGACAGACAGATGCAGTTCCGATGGTATTGGCGTCTTTTATGTACACCAGATTTGTATTGCTTTTTGGATTTTGATTTCTGTCGGGATTTCATTTCCGTTAACTGGAATGACTCTAAAAATATGAATTTAATAGATGTTCAAAATAAATATTGCAATTATTCATGTGTTTATTTCAATGACAAAAGTGGACAAAAGGCTAAACAGAAATATAAACTTTTTATCTTTGGTCTCCAAACTCTAAGAAGGTGATAGATGTGATGTGAGCCAACCCACAGACAGTGGCGTAACTATGCCACCTGGGGCCCGTGGCTAATTCTTTTGATGGGGGCCCTATCAGTAAAAATTGTCACATTGTACTCAGTTTAATTTTAAAAAACTCAATTACACATTGTATATGTTGGATTTTAAGTACTTTTCTAGTATAATAAAATACTCAGGTACAATATGAATAAAATATTTTAGAGCTTGCAGCCTCTTGGGACGCGACGGGGCCCTTTTGGGTCGGGGGCCCGTGGCATTTTGCCAGCCCTGCCACCCTATTGTTACGCCACTGCCCACAGAGTACCTTATTATATATGAAAAACCAACCGGGGGTGTCATTGTCAGGCGTCTCCCGCTGCCAAAGCTGGAAGAGCACTATCTTCCAACTTTAGCAGTGGCAGGCGGACAGATGTAGTATCTCAGTGAGCGTCGCCCAAGGCGTGGCGGCCCGGAAGGCCCTGGTGAGCTACGGCCATGTTGTGAAGCGGAAGATCAGAGACTGTGCGTTAAACCTTAAGCAGAAGATAAGGTAGAATTTTCACTATGGAATTTGTAAGAAAAAAAAAAGAATATTCGGACATGTCATAAAGCGTTGAGTGAATTTGTAGTCAAAATGTTTTTGTAAGTGTTTAGTCACAAAATTTATATAAATTAAAAATTCTTGTAAAAATATAAAATAATGATGTAGACAAATAATACGGTCCTGATGTCTGATTTAATAAATGTCGACGAATACGCGTTCGTTCTCTTATGGATTGCTATTTGTTTTGTGTACACTACCCTTCTGGCCCTAACGGCCATCTGCGTGGTGTGTATAATGTAAGTAACTGCCTTTAATAAAATTAATATACACAGGGTTGGACTGGCTATATATTCAGGGAGGTGATCGCTAGCCACTCCCCTTTCCTGGCTTTTCTCGTCTCCTTTCAGGCTCTCTCCGCTGCCAATAGAGCAAAATTACTTTATGAAACAACCGCTTCAGCATTGAGGTCCCTACTAGCCCAGTCCGACCAGTATACCAGCTTCTATACATTTTGTATTAAAATTTATTGCACGGTAGACGCGTCTGCGACGCGTGTACATCCTTATTATACCAGTTATATTTATGTCTCACTCACGTGATATAGGGTGTGAGCCTACGTTAATATTCTGTTATTTTAATATTAACTAATTGACAGGGCGCAGATGAGACGCGAACGCGATGCTTCGACGACATACTTCTGTACCCTACAGAAGTATGTTATAGGGTAGCAAAACTCGGCAGAAAGAGATGTGCAGGTTACTTCGCTCCTTGATTGATTAGATCTTGTTGCAACAGTCCAAAGTTTTTGACAGTTTATATCCCTAAAGCAGGCCCTACTTCAATGATTGATTATATTGTAGTTTATAACAATATTTGAACATGATAACTGAAATCTGATGTATTGTATTTGTACCTTAGTTTTACCCCTACGGCTTACCTTCAGCAATTAAGGCGAGATTTATTTTGTTCTTATTTTTGTACTATCTCAAAAGACTGCTAGCTATAACACTACCAACATAATCACAAAAAAAGGTTAAAAAGATTTATTTTCTTTTTTTTATGTGGCAATTTAAAAAGTTTGCTTGACGGTTTTGTTGACGAGTTTTCAAATCTGTCAAAGTCAGGATTTGAATTTTCAAGCGTCCGTCCGTTGTGTTTTTCAATAAATTGATTAAAAACAAACAATACAGCAGTTATTATTAGTTGTAAAGTGGAGAAATGAGTTTATTAGTGTAATTTAGTTAATATTTGGCTATCAAAATGGATGATACTCAGCAGAGCCGGGCGTCCGATGCTGCGGCTACGTAAGTTTGAGATCTTGTTAAGACTTTTTCATCAACTTGTTTATTGTTAGCGTGCTCTTTTCATGTTTAATTACTGAAAAAAAGGTTCCTGTTTAAAACACGATCTGTTCTTTGCATTATAATCTTCGATTTATGTTAAAGAAAACACTTATTTATAAATAATTAGCTGCTTTTATATGAGAAAGTTAGTCCAAAATTGAGGCGGCGAGGATGTACTTTTGTAGTTTTACGTGTATTAGTTTTAGTTAAAATAATTTTATTCAATACTATCTTTTGTCCGCAAACTTCGGCAGCGTTGAATTCGTTATAAACTTTTTAATTGGAACTTCCCTCGTACAATTTCAACCCCAAGTTTACCACTTTGGGTGTGGATTTATTAATAATAATCGGGAACGTATAGGGAACTTATGTGCAGAATTATGTGTGATTTTCTTTAGAAATAACTAACTTCACATGCAAATTTACAATGCCTTATTCACTCCATTGAGTGAGGGAAGCAAAAGTTTTAATTCAAATTTCTAAGTTGAATTAAAGCTAATCTAAGCTCCGGTGTCGAATCATTTTATTGCAATAAGTATTATAATTTAATTAGTTAAGTATTATTTTAATTTTATATTTTGTATTTTGATGAAGGTTTTGATGTGTTCAAGCGCCCCTTGGGGCCCATGGAAATAAATGATTTGATCTTGAAGAGCAATTTTGTAGGAAATAGCATGGAAAAATCGTAAACCATGTGGATGTGAATTTCATGTGAAAAGCTAGTTTATGATAAAACAACAAAAGTGCCCAAAATTTGCCCAAACACTTGTGTTCAAAGTTATAATGAGAGTTTGGTAACTTTGAATAATATTTTTGTATAAACCTACAGTATTCAAATATTTTTAAAGTTAAATAAGCAGAATATGATTTAAATTAAAATTGTGTTTTTAATCAAGTTGTTATTTATCAGACACTTATCTAATAATCTATGATTTTGTAAATTATGTTTTTAAATCGGAGCAAAAACACTTTACCAATATCACCACAGAAAAGGTAGGAGAAGGAGAGGAGAATTGCAAAATTATGATTTTAACAGTTTATTTTCTTAATTCATACTACTTATTCGTTTTACACAGTTACTTTAATTATATATTAATAAGTTTTTGTCTAATAAATTAAGAAATATATTTAGCAATCTTTTGCAAAGTTTTAGTTTAACACCAATGAACTTGGATTGTGGGCAGACTGTACCTTATAAAATGTAGCCTATGAGATAATCTACTAAGCTATCAAAATGTTATTTTATTTTAATTGTAGTTTTAACTTCTTCTTTGTCGTGACGATGGCTGAGTCAAATTTTATTTTGACTTGCCATTGTGGTGAAAGGACTAGTCTATTCGCTTTGAAGTACATGCGAACTGACCAGGGTGCACTCCAGTGCACCCTGGTCAGTGGCGGTCCTTCCTACGTCCACGTAGGGAATCGTTGTGTACGTCACTCACGGAGGCTCTTTTCATGCACCCTAGGGCTAGAATAAGGAATTATATATTTACAATATGTCCACTAATTCACTCAGTCATTTATATGTTTTAAGAGTTTTATCGCTTTTCCACACACCCTCCAAGTCAGGCATAAATGCAGGCCAGTGGTGGGGACAAATAGTCCACCACCACTGGCTGTGTTCTGTGTGTGTGAAATGTATGTTTGTGAACACTCCCGCTACACAGGAGTTATTCCTAGTGAGGGCGTCGTTTTAAAAAGACTTCTTCAGGTAGTATGATCTATTTGAAAAAACAAAAAATATAAAATTAACATAAAACTTAGCTAACTAAATTATAATACTTATTGTATTAAAATGATTTGATCCGGTGCTTAGATTGACTTTAACTCAACTTAGAGATTTGAATTAAAATCAATCCAAGTACCAACTCCAATGGGTATTGCATCATGAGAAGAGCTCGTGAGGAACTCATGTGCACCATCTTTTTAAATAATTCATACAATATTTGTTCTATGTGTAAGTTATAGCAACCAAAACAGCATTAACAGTGTGTGTTGTATAATAAATAATTTCTTGTCCGCAGCCGTAAACGTCGTTCATCCATACTCAAGAGTCAGCGTCCGGCCCGCACACCGTTCTCCGAACTCGAGTTCAATGTTGCAACACCCACGGACACTGCTAAGAGCCGAAGAGTCAGCTTCTCCAGGCGTACTGGCGTAGCGTGAGTACTAGATAATATTATAATAGTACAAAATAATTACTGTCTCGTTGGTCTTGCAGAATAATGTGTATCGGTTCGGTGCCCGGGTCAGAGAACTATTTGAGACTTTTACGTCAGTAAATTCTTGATTCCTCTCGCAGCACGCCTATTGGATGGCGATAGGCTTACCCCCTATCCTATAGCAGGTGTGAATGTTGTACACCTCTGCCACACCATCCTGGCTAATGTAGGTGTGATGTTATCTATTATTTTATGAGATCTATAGAATTATCTGGACATGCATCAGCTGGGTCATCAGATGCGACACTCTGAATGAGGCCCAAGATACATAGTCATAAAAGATGCTAATATCATTTATTTACCTTTTTTCACAGCGAGTTCGTCACAAACGAAGCCACAACGACATGGAAAAACTTTTACGAAGAGCATAACAAATCATTAGAATCTTCCGGCAATGACTCCGATATGAATCCAGCCAAGCAGCCGGTTGGGCATCTCGGGAAACGTATTTTTGATCTACAATTCGAGGAAGTCGAAGCCACGGACTTTATAGGCTCTATAAACCCCGTTCTTGGAACCAGCACTTCAATGAGCAATGTCAATTTTACTGAACAAATAGCTTCCTTAGAAGCCACTGTTGATGGTAAACTTACCGCCCCACAAAGCAATTTTGAGCTCAGCTCTTTACCCGATCATCAAAGTAAAATCTTTGGCAACGACTTCACTGTTGGAGGATGTGAAATGTCCGGTGTTATCGATGTGAACTTTTCAGCAATTAATCAAATTGGTGAAAAAGATGATTTGGATGAAATGCAGAGAGACCTGGAACGTGTTTCGAACGTCATCTGCCAGGGACCAAGCGATCGTCATAATGTATCCGAGTATATTGAAGTCGATCTGAACATGACGCATGTAGTAAATAATAACGAGTGTGATATGTCTATAACTGATACTATACATTCCCCGAAAGTGCAAGATGTGTCTAAAAGTATTTCTATTGATAAAAAAGTTAGTTTAAGCAAAGAACAAGACTGGGCTACTGATAAAGAGAACATTGCTATTAACCCTTACGCAGCTCCGAGAGAAGACAATTTCGCTATAAATGAAGAACCAAATCAAGTTTTAGTTTTCGATGGTAAAAGACTTACGATACAAACAGAACAGCCAGATAAAGATTTCAGAAAAACTATCACACCAATAACTTCAGTAACTCCCCAAAGAAAAACTATAGTATTAAACACAAATGATGATCTACCCAACTTTCTTGAAGAAGCCATCTCTAAATCTGATGCTGAGTTAAAAGCCAGCGTTATTTATAATGACTTTGAATTGTCTATGACTGTACCAGTTAACAAGGTTGACATTGTGCCTAAAAGGAAAACCATTCATGATAATACGGGCAATATATCGATAACACAGGCTTTACCTAGTAATATTATAAGCGGTGCTTCAGAAAAACGTCAGACGATAGTATACGAAGATGATGCGTGTGATATATCAATGACACAGGCTTTGCCTTCCAAAATAATCGCTCAGAAAGCTGAATCTACTGAACGAAGACGTACTGTAATTTACGAAAACGAGACTGGTAATATATCAATAACACAATCTCTTCCTACCAATATTTATGCTAGTTATCAAACTGAAAAACGCAAAACAATCGTTTTTGACGACGATAAAAATGATATTTCAATGACTCAAGCTCTTCCTTCTAATCTAATTTTGGAACAAAAAGTGCAAGAAAAGAGAAAAACTATAGTTTTCAATAATGATGATGGTAATATTTCTATAACGCAAGCTTTGCCAGCTAATATCATGTTTGAATCGCAATCGCAAGAGAAACGAACGATTATTTACGATGATAATATTGATATTCCTATAACTCAAGCTGCTCCTAGTAATCTGATTTTATCCGAATATTCTGGTCCAATAAAAGGGTCACGAACAGTTTTTGAAGATGATTTTGGTAATTTATCTATTACCCAAGCCTTACCACAAAACATTATAGTAGGAAAGACAGAAACTGATAAAACTCAAATCTTTGATGCTAATATTTCCATGACTCAAGTACTACCTACTAACATTATAGCGATACAGGCAAATGCAAACCGAACAGTTGTTTATGAGGATGATAAAGGAAATATCTCTATAACACAGGCAATACCTACCAATTTAATACCAGCTTTAGAAAATCAAAAAGTTTCTGTTGATAAAGAAGATGTAATACCGCCTGCTTTTAATAAAGCAACAATAAATAAACGTAGAACAATAATTTATGATGATGCAGAAGCTGATATTTCTGTTACTCAACCGATATACCAGAATATTATTATACCTGAAGCCGCAAAAGCTATCACGCCAGAAGCTGGGTGCTCTAATCAAGATACTAATATGGGTAGAACAGTATTGTATGAGGACGATAAATGTGACATTTCTTTAGCGCAATCAGTACCCGCAAACGTGTATTTACTTAGTGGCATAAAGGCAAATTGCAATCAAGAAGTTTTTAAGGAAGATACAGAAAAACAATTTACTAATGATATCATCCCAGATTCTCAAGATGTGGAAGAAATTGTTGAAAAGCAGATAACGAATGATATCCTAGATTCTCAAAATATAGCCGTAACAAAAGAAAAAAGGAGAACGGTTGTTTTTACAAATGATGACGATGACGCTGAAATGTCAATTACAGAAGCTATACCGAAAGTAAAACATTTAATGGAGGAATTAAATAACCGTAACACAATACATTTCGATCAAGAGTCGAACAATTTGTCTATGAAAAAGCCTATTCCTGCAGACCTCATAGCTATAGACAACCATCTACTCGAAAAGTCCGTCAATAAATTGTTAGAATTATCTGGAAATGATTCAGTTGCAAATCAAAATCAAGATCTTTTGGTATACCAAGCTGTTACGGAAAATAGCTTGCCAAGATTGTCTAGAAGTGCGCAAGGAGACTTGGAAAGTGAAATGCCTGCTGATGGAAAATCTAATGACACAGTATTGAAAACCAATGATTCAGATGAAAAATTTATAGAATCACCAATCTTAACAGACCGAAGTGCAAAACAGTCAATAACATTACAGGAGAAGGTTGAAACAGAATATGAGGTACAGGTGGATAAAGATTTAACGATGAACGCCCCTGAAGATATGGAAGTCGATAACCAAGATTTATCTCGCGAATCTATAGATGTGAACCAAAATCCAAATGTTGAAGAAAATGTTGATCTACACAAACAACCTCAAGTTGTGGCACCTACTCGTGACAAGACTGCTTTGAAAGACTTATTGAACATGTCTTCAGAAAGCGTAGTGTGTGACAAAAGTATTATAGCTGACTCTGAAGAAATGCCATTAGAACCTGTAGTAAACAATATATCCTTAGTAAATAGCAGGCAATCTACTATAAGAGAAATATGCATTGAAACACAGACAGAAATTGAGAAAGCAAGCGTTGAAGTTAATGATGATCCTGAAATTAAGGCACATACATCTCTACCAGTTGAGTATAAAGAATCTGAAATGGCAGAAAATCTTGAGGTAAAGTTTGAAACGTTAAGCACTGAATTTAAGAAACAAGCAAGTCCTCCGCTAAGACAAAATAGTGCCACGTATACGGCAGACGCCGTTGAAAAGAATTCAGAAAGATCGTATCGAAAAAGTATTAGAGACGTAAATGACACAAGGGAATTACTGGATCTAATATCAGATTTTACCGATAAGACAATGCCATTTTGCGATAACGGAATGGATAATACTGTAAATAACGTAAGTGTTACCGTCGAAAACAAAGACTCACACGAGCCGGAACAACTTACCGTTGAGAGAAAACAAGAACTGATTGAACTAGAAACACTTGCTATTGAAAATAAAAGTCTACATGATCAGGAAACATCAGAAGAAGAGGAAATAAATGATTCTGTAAACTTGATAGAATCACACCGTCCACGAAAAAATAGTTTAGATAACAGAAAGTCTGAGCCAGGAAGACTTAGTTATGATGCAAGAAGGAAATCAATTGAGCCCAAACGATACAGTATTGATAATAAAAGAGAATCTCATGAGTCAAAAAGACTCAGTTTCGCACCGAATAGGTTATCCATAGTCATCAGTCGAGAAGACTTAATCAATAACATTTCTATGGCTCAGGCGATGTTACAAAAATCGAGACTAGAGTTAGATGAGAGTAGTCTAACAGATGACACTCAAGATACTTCACCTGAAGATGACAGTACTTCGAATGCATCCAAAAAGTCTCCACGTTTAAGCAACGAAGTTATCAAAACCCTGAACTTTGATGATGAATCTGTCAGCGATAACAGCGATCACCGAATTGATAAACGATCTCCTTTAAAGAAAACAGTTTTTGGTGAAAGTTCGTACATGAAAGAACCAAAATCTAATGTTATACCTACTTACTTAAAAGATGTAACGGATAATATTAAAGAACTGATGTCTGATTTGGTAAAACCCTTGGCAGATACGCTGCCGTTTGAGAAAATTGATCCCAAGAAGTTGAGGCCACACGCGTCAATCGCTAGTTCACAAATACAGGCAAATCTGACAACTTCGAGCCAGATAGACATAGGAGAGTCAGAATTTGAAACTGATATAGATACACCGTGTCTACACAAGGCTGATAAACGAAATACAGTAGGATTCTCTGTGCCAATCTCAGATTCAGAATGTATAATCCATAACCACCCGCCATGTACTACAGAAATGGCTACTCCTGGACAAGTTTTGATATTCGACCATAAAAATCCATTAAACAACATTTTGATAGGTCCTTTAGATTACAAAGCTCATAAATACAACCCAGTACCTTGTGAATCGACGGAAACATTACGCGGATCTGATCATAGCGTGTCTATTCAAGTCAGTATAGATTCTAAAGCTGATGTGGCTTCAGAAACTTCAAGTGTTGCGATTGAAACTGAAGGTGATACTTACCTAGACAGAATAACTACACAATACCATGTTGAAACAGGCCTTTCTTACGCTAAAGGTGATGAACAAATAGAGTCTGAAAGTCCAAGTAAAATGTATAAGGAACAATCGGATGTAAATTTAACCGAAGTGAAAGATTCAGAAGTCAACACAGTTATCGCAATGAAATCCAACAAAGAATTACTAGAATCAAGTTCAGCGTTAACGTTAGTTGAAGAACCTATGACAACTGAATTAGAATCGCCTATGGAAACTGATGATAAAGCTTTACCAGAGACTACAGATAAGGTTAAATTGAAAATAGCGGATAGTGAAACGTCCACAATGGTACAAGAAGAAGTAGAGATTAAGGTTGAAAAAGATGAAGACATGACTGACGTAACTAAATGCAAGAAGCGTGTGTACCATCCTGCTACCCCGAACAAAGGAGAAGTCACCAAAGTGGAAATCACTCCAAAACCGAGTACAAAAATGCAAAAACTTTCGAATACTCCCAACGTAAAAAATTCGCCAGAAATGAGGAAAACTAAATCGCCCAAGAAAGCAATGGATAAAACGGACTTGCTGACGGTTCAGCAATTAATAACCAAATACCACACGAAAGAATTAGATAAGATTTCGGATAAAAAGCTTTTGGACCTTTTAGAAAACTATGAGTTGAAATCTGAGTCTACGGTTTCTGAGGACTTAGAAACTAATCTAGACTTAGCTCCCTCGTTTACTAGTAGTAAAAATCTACGAAGTATCTCGACCACGGTTTCTCAATCTACCTCCAATAGTGTGAAGAGCAGCAAGGTGGGATGGCGTTCGCCGGATAAAATTGTCAGTTCTTCGCGGTCGCTCAATGGGTGCGATTCGGGCGTCAATGTTGTGGCGAAGATTGACATGTTACCGTTTATTGGGTAAGTTGATTTTCATTTGCAAGTCTATCAAAAATGTATTAAATCTAACCGTATTCATGTGTTGGAACGAAGTTCCTTATCGCGCGTTGCGAAAGGGGGCTAGACGAAAATAATTGGGACGAAAAGTTGTAACGACACATTTCGTAGCAATTCTCGTAGCGGCGTAGTAATTACATGCTACGTTACAGCTACGGTGCTACATCATCAGACACACAGAGAAAAATGCTTCGTTCCATCCGGGTGTCCCTTGACACCTCAGTAGTTTTTTTTTCTATATTAAGTTTTATTTATTTATTCTATAGTTTACTTATATTAATGCAGTTATTTTTAAACATACTAAGTTATTTATATAACTGCAGGAACCCCTTTTCGGGTAAAGGCCTCCTCCAAAGATTTCCAGTCTTCCCTGGATTTGGCTATCTGAAGCCAATTGCGACCGGCTATTCTAGCGATCTCATCTTCCCATCTAGCAACACAAGCAAACAACTATACCAGCTTAAAAAAAAAACATTTTTATTTTGACATTGAAAACAAACACTTCAATTTTATCTATTTATTTGTATTTTTATGTTTCCATAACTCGGGACTATGAAGGCCGAAGCCAACAGCGCAGAGGCCTGATAAACATTTTAATCTAGATCCGACATATATATTATTATTATCAAGGATAGTTTTTTATTCTGCCGTAAATTATGTTAGAGATACAAACAAATTCAAAAAAACACTATGCAACAGAATACCAGTGATTAAAATAACATTGTTTTGTAAAAAACTGTAATACGTTCAAAGTTACCCAACTTGACTGTATGTTTTACAATAATTCTTGTCTAAATATTCCAGAAGCCACGAATGCGAATGGGAGTCTTCCTCTATCGACACGTGGTGCTTCCGCCTGCTACACGGACGCATCCGCCTGACCGTCCGCCTCGCGCACCGACACGACAACGCGACGAGGACGCACGTCAGAGCCGACACGCGCGTCACCGAAGTTTCCGTGGAGACAGTGCAACATAGTAAGATTTTTTATTTTTTTATTTCACTCTTCAACAATGAGTACACAGTTACATTAATAAGGGTATACATTATGAACTTCATTCTAAGCGTCTCACTACTTATAGAGCAGCACAACATGCACTATAATAATATAAATTAGACAACACCATTAAGCTAATTTAAAAAAGAAAGCGTGTAAGAATGATACTAATACATAATTATATACTTTTCTTTTGTAAATAAATACTTATTATACATAGAAACACCCAGACCAAGACAAATCCCCATGTTCATGCACACAAAGATTTGTCTTCAGAGGGCATCAATCCCTAAGAAGGAATAGCCATAGACAAGTTATATTTCAATCCTTTATAGCCCCATAACACTTGTTACAGGCAAGAAGAACCCAGTAGCGACCCTCTGCGTTCGCTTCGCCTGCGAGACGATTCGCTACATGATATCTCGTTTGAAGAACGACAGTATTGCCAAAGACATACCGCCGTTGCTGCGACGATGCGCCGCCATTGTGAGACTCGCTGTGAGATGGGGACGGGCCATGCATGACGCTAAGCTACATCTCGCGTATTCTCTTGATAATGACGGCCATCTTACTCTAAAGGTAATGTAATCATAGACAATAGATAAAAACATACAACATGGTCCTTCGAGCCGGATCGACTGCGCCTAAAGGGCCTATAAAAATAAGTCATCATCTGCCGAGCCCTTTTCAAATTATATATATTTAAGACGAATATCAGTATTTTTTAAGGAGCAACTGCGATCAGACCTCTTCAACCCAGTACGAGGTAATACCATACTCTTTGTTAGACTATAGGCTGACCGTTAAACTGAGTCCTCGCCTGCGCGGTACAGGGGCGCGGGGGTATGACGACAAAGGGGACTGAAACAGGTGTGGGCGGTGGGGGCCCTTATTGAAATACACAGGAAATGAAATGCACCAAGATATTTCCTAAGATATGTGACATCATAGGAAAAAAGAAATAGTGATTTATCAAATGAAAAATAAGTATGAAGATACAAATTTTAATGAACTTATGTACGTAAATAAAATAATTGGGATTAAACTATTATACTATTTGTTATCTAAACATATAATTAAATCGTAAGAAAGTCAAAACTTTTTTTGGGTCCAGTTTCTTTTTTCTAAAATATTCGTATACGTTAAAAGCCATTTGCTTGCACTGACTGTTTACTTTATGTCCGAAGATTTTTCGATTCATCTTGAGATAGTTATTACATGTGTACCTCTCACAAGGTGTCTGCAACAGTCAACACATGCGATCGCTACCCATGTAGCGAACGAAATGAACAATTACAAAAATTTGCTCACCGCCCGCCCCTGTTTCAGTCCCCTTTGTCGTCATACCCCCGCGCCCCTGTACCGCGGAGGCGAGGACTCAGTTAAACGGTCAGCCTATAGTTGTCAGACTTTTTGGGCGCGGCTTCTACTTAGCGATAAGCTGGTCTCTGTGTTTTATAATATGATAGCATCTACTTAAGTGTATATATAGTAATATTATTGTTTCAGGTAGCGAACATCCCCCTCCGCTCCGTCTGGGAAGTAAGCACTGACCTAGAACTTGTAGTAGAAGACGCACGTCAAGCGCCGTGGCCACGCGCGACGAACGTGCGTGTGACGCGCGTGGTGTCTGACGTCACGATCTCGGATGAAGATGTGCAACGCGTGCTGGCCCGTACTCCTAAGGACTGGGGACACGCGCCGAGGACCTTGTGGTGAGTTACTTTATGAACAAGGTACAGTGGGCCAAGCATTAGGTATGCAGGGCAAAAACTTCTATGCCATAGTGCAAACTGATTGCAATAGATATGCATGGTGTGAATTACATATTTAATAAGTGTAATACCCACTATTTAGATATGTAACTCACTTATCCATAACTGGTGTAGTAAGTCTTTACTATGACATAGAAGTTTTTGCCCTGCATAGCTAACTCGTTGGCACACTGTAATTTTTAACACAGAAGACGGTACAGAAGGCAAGTTCGACGACCGGATGGCGGAGTGGGTAGTGTACCTGCCTGCGACGCCGAGGTCGCGGGTTCGATTCCCGCTTGATACAAATCTTTGTGTGCATGAACATGGGGGTTTGTCTTTGTCTGGGTGTTTCTATGTATAATAAGTATGTATTTACAAAAAAAGTATATAGAATCAGTTATCCTAGTACCCATAGTACAAGCAGTGCTTATTTTGAAACTAGATGGCGTTGTGTGTATGTTGAGTGATATTTGTACATGTTATTTTCCCTCAACAATTTGTAATGTTAATATGTATTTATATTATGTATTAGTATTATTAATGTAATTAATTTGTTGCAGGAAAATGTTCCGGTACCTTAAACACAAGACTCGTGACGACGATCTGTTGCTGGGTGCATGACCTTTGTACTGTTTGTTGAATATTGATATAATTATGATTAAATTAAGTGTACTATTCTTTACAAATTTCATTTTATTTTCACCCTAACTGTAATTAAGTTACTTAAAAAAATCCCCTATTCCACATATCCCTATTGACATTTCCCTACTGGATATATATACTTAGATTTTTTTTTCGATTATAACTACCGGTAGGGATATATGATATATGGAATCGTTTTCTCCAATTATATCGCCACCGATTTGCACTGGTGGCGATAGTTGGATTTTTATTCCCATTTATCGCTACCAGTAGGGATAATAGGACAGGTATGGAGTGTTCATAAAAGCCCCAAACGCGAGTCATGAAAACCTTTTTTAAATGTGAAACCTTTTTTATGTGTTGTTGACGCAGAAAAAGTAAAAAAACCGGCCAACTGCGAGTTGGACTCGCGCACGTAGGGCTCATATATTAGTATACTCTTTGTAGGGCTCCGAACCACTATACATCTAAATAAATGTTTTTCTTAATTCTTTATTATATTGGAGTTGATTGAATGAAAGGTAAAATGCTGTTTACGATTTATTACGTATTAAAAAAAACTAATTATTAGATCTCGTTCAAATCAATTTTAAGTGGAAGTTTGCATGGTAATGTACAGATATGGTATGGTAACGTATATTATTTTTACATTTATCATTCCCTTATTTTAGAAGTTACGGACGTCACATTTTTTCACTTTGGGAGCGTTCCTCGCGCAAACTATTCAGTTTAAAAAAAATATATTAGAAACGTCAATAATTTATGAAGACCTATCCATAGATACCCCCCCACACGTATGGGTTTGATGAAAAAAATATATAGTTAGGGAAAAAGTAACTGACATACGGACGGACAGACTGACACATGACGACTCATTAAGGGTTCCGTTTTTTGCCATTCGGGTCTGTCTGTCAAAATCAATTAATGTTATATTTTGTGCAATTTATTGTTATATTATTGTCATGTTTTTATTTAATGCTAATAAAAACTTTCTAAACTAGTAGGTCGCAGGTTCAAATCCTGCCGGTCCCATATCTTTTTCAACTGTTTCTTAGTATAATTTGCTAAGCATAGCTAAATGCTATATAAAAAAAATAAGAAGTTAAAATAAAATAGAGATCCAATTTAATACAATACAAAAAACACAACTTTAATTTACAATACAATCAATATACAATCTAAATATCTTAATGCTTCTTCAAAAGTCCTCTGAAGTGGTCTTTTATAATAAAGTTAGTATTTCTCTCGCCGGTCACCCATCCTCCGTCTCGCCTGCGTCTTGTCGACCTTACCTCGATCACTGGATAGGTGCTTAGACCGTTTCCCATGTGACTAATGGCGTTGTATGTGTTTGAAGGACGAAGTACCTGAAAGTAATACGACTTAAGACTATAGGCAATAGTCGAGATTGCTGTCTACCTCATGCTAAGCTTTCAGTCCATGAATGTCTAAAAAAAAATTCTAATGTATTACTTTAAAGCAAGTAAGGTGTACAAAAAGATCTCTTTATATTTCTTGAGTTTTATTAGCTTCGTGTTTATCCAGTTGCGGCTGAATAACAGGACATAATTTTTTCAGGACTACGCTACGCCTGTAGCTCGGTGGTGTCATGAATTTACAGAAAATAATAAATTTTGCACCACGCTGGCCAAGTGCGGATTATTAGACTTCACACGACCTCAAGTTTTTTAGACACTCAGGCATGCAGGTTTCCTCACGATGTTTTCCTTCACCGTTAGCGAGCGATAATTTGTATGATAAATACACACACATATTTCGAAAAGACGAATCTTAACGATTTATTGACAGAGGTGTTGGTACCCGAGACCTTTAACTTCGCAGTCCTACGGTCTCCCACTCGGCTATCGCTGCTTGTCTATATATCTTATGCTTATTAGTAATACAAGTACATACTCTGCCAAAAACAACGTTATGTAGATCAAACTGCGGCAACGATTGGAACGTAATGTTGAAGATGCCACACACTTCGTCGTCGCGGGTCACTCGCATTGAAAGCAGACCTGTAATTCAATCATCTTAGGAATTTTGCAGACAGGCAAGTCGAGGAGCAAGACACATGAGTTTTAAATAGGTTCTAATATTTATTTATTTATTCAATGCACAAAACACATTACAAACAATAAAAACAATACATAATAAAATACAATGTTTAAATTTGGATCATAATTCATAACGCACAAATATGTGCATGCAGATAAACCATAATAACAAAAATAATCTACAACTAGAACTCTGGAATACATACAAAAAACTTCATGTATTAAGTTTTCTGTATGTGTATTATATAATAAATAAATTTAATTATTGTGTATGTGGCGGTATCCGCACATAATAAATGTCACGTGATCGCTAGTGCTGAATCGCGATATCGAAATGTTCACAGCAAGTGACTATATATACCACTTCCAATACGATACCGTCGGACAGCTGTCCGCCAGGCAATACCACCGAGCCTGGTCGGAGGATCCTCCCTTTGTGGTGGAGGAACATCATATCCTGTTCCTCTACATTGGTGACCCCGACGTGATCAGAACACGCAGCATCACCCCCACTCACTGGGGAATCTCACCGCTCCACCGCGCACCTCGACTCACTGAGGAATTAGCGGCACACAGTCTCGACTCACTGTAGACTCAGCGGAATTCAGTTCCGACGCACTGGAACTCTCATCGACCTCCGGTCTTGGAGGGGAGTGATGTGGCGGTATCCGCACATAATAAATGTCACGTGATCGCTAGTGCTGAATCGCGATATCGAAATGTTCACAGCAAGTGACTATATATACCACTTCCAATACGATACCGTCGGACAGCTGTCCGCCAGGCAATACCACCGAGCCTGGTCGGAGGATCCTCCCTTTGTGGTGGAGGAACATCATATCCTGTTCCTCTACATGTATTATATATTATTCACATTATAGAGTGACACTAAAAAGTAAGTGCTGCAGTACGGTCCCTACCGCGGCCGGTCGTTTTGCCTCCGCCTCGACTCTTCTGCCCCTCTAGACAAGCAGCAGCGACAGTACAGCGTTTAGCACGAATAGATAACACAATGCTGGATGTGAGCGAGGTGATAGGTCACTTAGCGGCGTGCGCAAGAGAGAGGGTGTTAGGACCCCTCACTCGCACTCAGAGTTGCGTTTTCTATTCGTGCTAAACTGCTGTCGCTATTCATTTAAAATAAAAAATATTTTTACAGCTCTCACCTGGCATAGAATGTGGAAAATGATAGTTTTCAGCGCCGATTGGCTTCCTCCGTCCTTTCTGAACGTAACAACCAAAGCCATTGTTATGAAACACGTCCCCTCCTGACCAATAGAGACGAGGTACTTTCCTGAAATACCAATACTATTAACTATGATATTTTTTTTTTTTAATACCACGCCCACAATGAACGTACGTGTAGTCCACCTGATGGTAAGTGGAGTACAGTCCATGGACATCAACAATCCACAAAAGCAGATTATAGATGCGTCGCTGCAGCTGAGGACAACGGTGCTATGCCTCATGAGCCAGTAATTTCAGGGCCTGATCTCATCACCAAACCGGAACACAGTAATGGAAGCACTACTATTTGACGGCAGGTGATGATGATACAATTAATCATTTAGAATATTATATTATTATATACGTGAAAACCTAATATAGGTATACCTAACTATATATACATCAAATAAAGGAATAATACACACTTACAAATAAAATAGATTTTAAAAAGTTCAGGTGTCAAAAAATACGTCCGCATCGATGTCGACCGTGCCCAGATTGCGGCATTGCCACGTTGTATGGCAATGCTGATCCTTTGTCCAAAGTAGAAATCAGCCTTCTGGTCACGTGAAGAGTTACTTATATATACTTACTAACTTCCTCAATACTATTTTGTTAGAGTTCTTGTGAAACAGTTTGAGGGCGGAGCACCACCATTTGAACTTAGACGCCGAATAGCAATCACCGGTATAGTGGTGAGATTAAATGAATGGCACATGAGATGTTGTCCTCTGTTGATGTGACGAATCTAGAAATGTACTTACCATCTGGACTACATGCCTGTCATCTTTTATTACTATACGGTATCTGGTGCTAGGTATGAATATGAACAGTGGGCCAACGAATTAGGCATGCATGGCAAAAACTACTAAGTCATAGTTAAAGACTTACTAATCCAGTTATGGATAAGTGAGTTACATACCAATACTAACTTTATTACACATCTTAAATATCAAATTCACATATGCATAACTAGTGTAGTCAGTCTTCACTGTGACGTAGAAGTTTTGGCCCTGTATAGATATGCTTGGCCGACTGTACCTTATGTGCCAGTAATTTTGATCTAATTTCGCCACTATAGGCTGACCGTTTAACTGAGTCCTCGCCTGCGCGGTACAGGGGTGCGGGGGTATGACGACAAAGGGGACTGAAACAGGTACTTAATGAAATATACAGGAGATGAAATGCACCAAGATATTTCCTAAGATATGTGACATCATAAGAAAAAAGAAAGAGGACTCAGTTAAACGGTCAGCCTATAGATCGGAACCCAGTTTTTATTAGGTGGCAGGATGAAGGTAAACTTTACTTCCGCTCATTGTTAGAAGAGTAAGAAATGGAATCTATAGTTAACCGTAAGGTAGGTGTTTTTGTTCAAATAAAAAACATTCATTCAATATAATCAATTAATTAATACAAATCACAATATCATCAATTCCTCTGACGCGAAGTAGACGGCGTCGTAGTATTTCTTTCTGGAAACGCTTCAGAAAATTGATTCACAGCCAGACAATACTTCTCTGAATGATACGTACGGGATATTTGAGATAGTAACGGACTCCCATGGGGCGAATTCAGCCATAGAGAAGCACTGCCTGTCTGCCCCACCATGGCTATGAAAGCTAACAACATCCGAGTGTTTAAAAGACCACGTTGAATTTGAGGTTGTTTCAATAAAGTTTGAAGGATCAACCCGTCAGGCAAACCATTGACGAGCTCAAAGATGCTGGAACCTCTTTCTCCGCATAAATATGAAGCGGCAGCTGGCACATTACATCCTGTATTCCTCAACGCCTTATCAGCATCTTCATACGAGAATCCAAGGTCTCTCAAAGATGTTATAGCTTCTGCATTCGGAGGTTCAGCAATTTTTTGCCTCCACGCGCGAAATTTCTCTAGAAATCGCTGAAGATGTTCAGCGCGACGGTATGGAGCGTCCCTGTCAGAGTTGTTCGATTCTTGAGATTGCTCATTCAACTGCAAATCAGCTGCCAAACGTTCAGCTATGTCCTCAGGAGTGATTACTTGTATGACAGTGTGCTGAATTCTTCGTGGCTCATCTAAAGCAGCAGATAACTGCGCTAAAGTCGTTTCATAATTCCTTCCGGAAGCAGCTAGACGAGCGCCAGCTTCTATTAAAGATATAAGAATCTTTCGTAGCTCATATGAAAGCTCGTTGGTGGAAAGCAATGATTGAAGATTTGGCTGCCGCATCGCGTTTTCCGGTTGAGGAAGAGACGCTGTCGCTGCGGCTATAGTGCCGTGTTGAGGCGCTCTGATCTGACCCAAATCCCATAGAGTCCCAGCTTCTGGCGTCCTCCTTTCAACGAGTAAAAGTTCTTCTTGCATCATGATTTGTTCTTGCGATATAGTCAAGAAATCATGGAGTGTCGACGTGTCGAAGACTCTTACCACCTTGAAACGGCTCGAGCCCGTCTCTCCCGTGGGATAGAAGTAATCTAACGCTCTGTTTTTCACTTCTTCAATAAGAGTCTCTTCAGAGAAGTAAGCTGAGAAAGTCTGTCCTTCAGGACTTATGACTTTGACAAGGATTTCATTGCCAGTAGTTACTCCAGTGTCTGGCACCAACATTTCAAGGCCTTTCGTAAGGAGGAGCGAACCACGGCGGAGGCGTATTATGAGGGTATACTGGGACCTCAGGAAACTGTGTTCGCAAAGGATTCTCTGTCGTCGTAACACCACCAAGCTTGTTAATGTCGAGCCATTTGAGGTTGATAAGAAGAAGAAACAATATAATACTGCTAAAAAGTGTTGTTAAACACAAAATAAATTTGAGCATAATTTCGAAAACATGTTTCTTTTGGTGTCAAATTTTGACGTGTTGTTTTTAAAAGTTTATAACATCCATAGTTTAAAGATTTACAAAGAGGTTGTTGTTATTTCAAAAAGGTTTTAATTTTTTAATTAAAAAACGTCTATATATACGGATATGCAACTCTTCTTCAAGAGTTGCATTCTAGAAAAACAAACGTCATCGAAAAGACGAATCTTAACGATTTCTGGTCAAGGGTGTCTGCCGTGAGTTCGGACTCGAAACTTTCGACTTTGCAGTCCACCCAGCTATGGCAGCTGAATGCGGATATCTCAGCAGTATAATTTGTTAAGACATTTCAAGATGACTTACCTGAAGAAGTAAGTCCCCACATAGCCGTGACCTAACGTATCTCCTTCCAGCAGATCAGTGAATAGAGCACAGGTCTTCGGACACACGTCTGTGAAGAGTTCTATGCATATCTCACCCAGTTCTGCGCCGTTGTGGATGCCTATTGTCATGTATACCCTGAGAAGAGACGAAGACAATATGTGTGGGGTTGCATATTTTGTTGAGAAGAAGCCTTCGTTTGGATGTTTATAAGAAACGATAAATAAACTAAATACAGTTACTGGTACCAGAGTATATACATATTATATAATAAAACTGATTGATTACATTATACTAACTTAACTACGACCTATCTCTAGCGATACGGGAAGGCGACTGGCAAACCCGGCGGCTAAACTAAGCACCCACTTAAATACATAAATACGCCGATTGCACTGTGTCCATATAATATGGAATTATATATACAGTAGCGACTCTTCCATCCACAGCTTCCAAAATATAGGTCAAACTTCTATCAAGTAGCTTTTTGCAGTACGTACTGGTTCCAAGAGTGGCTACGGCATAAATCATACATTCCTTCCGTCATTAATCTCTCTCACAAAGTACTAACAAAGACTCCAAACGACAATCCAAGATCCCACACTATTGGCTTCTATTGTTAGCAAATTAGGGACCTAAAGCCTAAGGTACCTGGGTCTACGCACTCCATGAGGGGCTTCAAACAAGGGGTCTTCAATATCCTGCTTGGGAACAGGAGAGAACAGCACGAATGGTTTGTAAGCACCGCTGATCATGACTTGGCGGTTACGTCTCCAAGTACGGTTGTGAGATGACGTCGGTTCTACTCGAGGTTGCTAAAAGAATAAAATTCAGTTTTATTTTCGACTACGGCACTAGCTTTCGACCGCGTATCCAGCCGCGTTGTATGTAGGTAGATAAAAGTAAGTATATGTGTTAATCTAGTTAGTAGACCAATAAGGTGGTAAATAAGCATTTGGCCCGCCTGATGGTCAGCAGTTTCTGCAGCCTATAGACATTCACAATACAAGGATCGTGCATCAGAATGATCAGCGCTGTATTATTGTGCTGAGATGCGTACCATTTCTAGCATTACGAAAAGTATTTTAAAATTATTTTAGTTTTGACTTTTTGTAATGTTTTTTTCTTATGCCGGAATAAATAATTATTTTCTATTATTTTTTTTCAGAATCGTCACGCACGTGCGTTGCATTGTCCCTTTTCGAAGAATCCTTTGCTGCGCTCATTACACAACTATACCACAAATTCTTCAGTCACCAACATCGCTTCCGGAAGCCTGCAGCAGTCTTCGGAGGCTGCTTTCCTTCTGGACCGATTTAGGCTGGCTGGAGTAAATGGGAAACCTATCACGCACAACGGTCCCATAGGAGAACAGTGCGGACACCGCCCTGGAAAACTAAACTAAGTAAACTAAACTACACAACTACACCGTGTATAGGAGGAAATTTCAGTTAACCGTGGAGGATATTCAGTTGTGCAATCGTCCCATAACCAAACTAATGTTGGCCCAGTTGTCAATATTATTAAATTAGAAATGTGGATTGGTACCTTTTAATATTATTCCAAACTTACAGTGGTGATTATCCTATGGTACAGCTGCAAGTTGTCGCGATGCACTCGATTAGAAAAATCTACTCGAGTCTGGAAGTATTGAGTAGAGGGACGTGGCTTGTGCGTCCAATGGCTGTCCACCTTACCCTGGAGAGGCAAATAAACATCACAGATGATCACTTTCATGGGAAGGCCACTCTCAAAAGAATCTAACTTAAATAGTTAGTTAAAAGTTAGGATAAATTTAATAAGAAATGTATGGTGTCGTGAAACAAAACGAACAGAAAAGACAGGGCGCGGACAATGACTGTGTTTTACCCTATAACTTTCGACTGAGTGAAACGATTTTAATGATACTTTTTTTATTAGAAAGCTGGTGCTTCCCGTGTGGTACCATTATAATTAGGTCCAGTTCTGACAATGGCACCCATGAGAAAACCACATAAGTCTAAAATTATTCTAATTGAAATAGTTTTTTTTGGAAACTTATTCTTAACAAAATTATCTTTATTTATTTAAAACAAATGAAAAAAAAAATCCCCTTTTCAACCCATTGAAATATTAGTTCTTTATTCTTGCGCTTTTCGCATTGTTAAGTTTGTTCATAAAAGTTTTTTTTTCATGCTTTTTTTATGATCGCTCAATTCACGAGTTCATTGGCTAATCCTTTCACCACGATGGCAAGTCAAAATAAAACTTGACTCAGCCATCGACACGACGAAAAAGAAGAATGATCGCTCCATCACAATTATTTCGCATCCAATAAATCCTCTATTTAACCAATAATAAATTCACACTAACTTTAAAATGCGCCTTTCTTATCATCAGCAGAAGATGGAGATTGTCCACATGAATATTTCTATGCACATTACTCCAACGTTCTAAGCTCCGGTACCACCTCAATGATTTCAGTACTGGAGGTGATGAGTCTACGCGAGCTGGGACGTCTTCGTACTGAAATAGATATTAACATCACGGCTATATCACCGTGTGTGTGAGTGGCAGAGGTGTACAACACCTCCACTGCACTTAATTATTATTATTATTGTTGGGACGAGGCTCGAAACAGCATCCAGTACAAGTTCTACTTAGTTTGGGATAAGTTTACTGGTGGTAGAGCTCACAGAGTACTTTATTAGAGCTCTTGTGAATGAGCTCGAGGGCGGCAGCACCACGTCTCACCTTTAACCTGCCGCCAAATAGTAGTGCTTCCATTACTGTGTTCCGGTTCGGTGGTGAGATCAGGCCCTGAAATTACTGACACATGAGGCATAACACCGTAGTCCTCAGCTGCAGCGACGCATCTATAATCTGCTTTTGTGGATTGTTGATGTCCATGGGCTGTACTCCACTTACCATCAGGTGGACTACACGTTCGTTCGCTGTGGGCGTAGTATAAAAAAAAACATGACGAGGTGTGAAAGTTGTGATGTGAAAAGACGCTAAGCAAAATCGAATTTTGCTCACTGTTCACACAACAAAGAACACCATTTCCAGTTGCTGATATATATGAATAGTTAGATACCTTGTAAACATTTTTCTTCGGTTTCCGTTTGATGGCATCTTCGTTCATCTCCGGGGGTGGCGAGGAATATTTCTGAAGATGGTTTGACGCTCCCGAATTGATTTCATTCAATTTCACTTTGCTTAATATCGCTTCCATTAAAGTCATGTCGATAAATGAAGTAATAAATAAATAACCCTTCTTTTGGCGCAGTCGAGTAAAATTGTAATTCAAAATGTCTGCTAAACTATAATATTTTTTTAGCTTTAATCAAAAAAGTTATATAAATATAATTTAAACAAATATTGTAAATTTTGTACAAAAATGCGGAAAACTAATAAGGTACGGAGTTGTTGATTGAATTCATTAAAATCTATAAGGCTATACTGAACTGACGTTATTAAATATTAGTAATATAGACATACACATAATTGACATCTGGAGTGGTATACTATGAGGTTCTCGTATGGAACAGAATAAATTTCCGTGCATTTAGCCGTTTCTGCCATATCTATTATAGCAATCAAATTTAGGCCCCATAGTTTTGTCACTGTCCGTGGTGTCTACACTCTTTCCATATAGACACTTCTATATTTGGCATTACTCAGTCTCCCGCTTTGCTTTGGAGGGATGTTATGATACATACTTTCCAACTCCAACTAGGTATATACTTCTGATAAAATTCGTTGCGGGTTCCAAGACAATTGTAACTCTCCCTGGGATTGCCCGTGTGTCATGCACGGTGCCTTTCAGTTGGTTACCGCTGTAGATCCTGGCGTCACAGCAGTCACAGTGGGGGGCGTGTGGGTGGGATTATATATAAAAAAAAAAAAAAAAACATCACGCCCTCATTACCGAGAAGGGTGTGGCAGAGGTGAACAGCACCCACATTTCATGTTTAGGCTCCATGGCATAGCGGTTGAGCCTTTCGCCATTCACCGGTCACAATTCCAACTCCGTGCTGCTATTGGATTTCATACCGAAAAATCTTAAATACTTTTGCCCAACCCGGGGCGCGAACCACTAGACCAAAGAAATTGGGTCATTTCCACCTTTCGAAAAATTCGTAATGATTTTGCCCACTGTGGGACTGATGCTGAGCTTAGCAAAGTATTGGAATGCGACGCCTCACTCGCTCGGCCCCGCAGTCTCTCTCCGACCACTGTATAGACATAGTGTATAGACTAAATGAATATTGTGAAAAGTTAATTAGACTTTATTGAAGTGCATACCATCTTTAATTTATCATCCCAAATCTTCCTATAAACAGTTGGCATAAGAAAGTACCCAACATTGGTGACCCCGACGTTTAAATTTTTGTGTTTAAGTGGACACGTTGCGCAAGGTTATTGAACAGTGTGTGAAAATTTGGGTGGCGGTGTGTTGGACAGAGACTCGCCACAGGGTGCTCAGTGGGTAACGACAACGGATTCTTACCATGGCAATGGCAAACCCAGATCAAGGTCAGATTCAAGGTCAGATACCGGCCCATCACCAGCCTTGAATATTCAACCAAGTGGTGACTTAGCTAGTATCAGCGTAGCCTCGAAGATACCGGAGTTTTGGACAGACATGCCAAGGCTATGGTTTGCACAGTTTGATGCAGTCATGAACCCGCAGCATCAAGGAGACGCCGCAAAATACAATATGGTTGTTGCGAAGCTGGGGCGCGAGGCCCTTCAGCAAGTAAGTGAAATGATATATACACCCCCGGTGGATAACAAATTTACGGCCATTAAGGAGCGTTTACTGGCTACTTTTGAGGTGAGTGCCGAGAAACAATTCGATAAACTCGTAAGTGAAATGGACCTGGGTTCGCAACGCCCATCACAATTGTTGAGAAGGATATGTCGGCACTGGCTGCTAACACACAAGTTTCAGGTGAGGCGTTAGGACGTCTTTGGAGCGCAAGGTTACCGACGGAGGTGAAGACGGTTTTGTCAGTGGCACAGGACGTGAAACTGGAGAAGTTAGCGAAGCTGGCTGACAAAATTATGGAAAATATGCGGACTGGTGAAGTGGCCGCTGTTACATCCGCTGTACCTACCACAGATATATCAGACCAGTTGAAACAAGTGACCTCGGAGCTGCAAGAGTTGCGATTGGAAATAAACGAGATAAGGAGGAATAACAATAGAGGACGGCCATGGCATAAGAAAGTACCCAACACCCACCTTTCTGATTGCATGCTTCCTTTGTTTTTTTAATCATTTTAGTCCCGGAATTAAAGAATCTAGACATTTCAAAACAATACATCTACTTTTCCCTTCCTAGATTTCGCCCGTAATTGACGTTAACAAATCTAGATTTGTAGCTGGTGGTAGAGCTCTTGTGAATGAGCTCGAGGGCGGCAGCACCACCGTCTCACCTTTAACCTGCGGCCAAATAGTAGTGCTTCCATTACTGAGTTCCGGTTTGGTGGTGAGATCAGGCCATGAAATTACTGGCACATGAGGCATTACACCGTAGTCCTCAGCTGCAGTGACGCATCTATAATCTGCTTTTGTGGATTGTTGATGTCCATGGGCTGTACTCCACTTACCATCAGGTGGACTACACGTTCGTTCGCTGTGGACGTAGTATAGCTTCCCACCAGAAAAGTCTGGCAAATAATAAACACACATTTAAGATTAAACATTTTATTTGTAAAATATTGCACTAATAATAGATACATATTTTATTACAAAAACACACTAAATACAATATTGTGCCTAATTAATACTGATGTACACAACTTAATAAAAAAATGGAATGTGACTAGCTCTTAGTCAGTTCAAAACAAATTTAATATAAAAAGTACACAGTGTGGTGCCCAGGATATTAAAGAATAATTATAACAAGTTTCATCGTAATCGAACCGGTAGATTTTGCGTGATGCCTGAACAAACATACAGACAGACAAACATTTTTGGGTTCGGTGTCGGTCTAGTAACACCCCCTGCCATTTATTTTTTTGATATTTTTAATGTACAGTGGGCCAATGAGTTAGCTATGCAGGGCAAAAACTTCTATGTCATAATAAAGACTTACTACACCAGTTATGGATATGTGAGATACATACCTAAATAGTGGGTATATTACACTTATTAAATATGAATTTCACACATGCATATCTATTGCAGTCAGTTTTCAGTATGGCGTGAAAGTTTTTGCCCTGCATAGCTAACTCGTTGGCCCACTGTACAGAAATTTTACTTCTACAGATTTATTATAAGTATAGATTACGCCTCTTTGTTGGACTAGTTGTCAGACTTTCTAGTCTCTGACTACCCGTAACGAGTGCCATAGATGTTCAAATGGCAACCGGGACCGACGGCCTAACGTGCTCTCCGAGGCACGGAGGAAAACTCGTTATGTTTACCCATCCACGGCCAACCGCGGTAAGCATTGCTGAACCAACAGTTCGAATGCTAATGTAATTTTTAAATGTTTAAAACTGACTAAATAAAATAATAATATTCTTACTCGTGCATAGTATTTAAAATTGTTACTAAACAATTTTTTTTTGTCATGAAGATATAATATCAACGAATTTTCAGCAATACAAAAATAAAAAAAAGTATTTTTTTTTGTTTTCAAAAATATTTTTTATGATTTTAAAAACTACGTAAAAATGCAGTAAAAAAACAATGCTTCAGCAAGGAACGTAGCAAGAATATAAAAAATTAGTAATAAAAAAAATGTTAATAACAACCAAAGAAGCCATACTTATAAATATACAATAATCTCAAAGTATAAGCAGTTCACATAAAATACTGATATTCTGTCACTTTGGCAAGTTAACATAAGTGATCGTTTAAAATCTAAATCATATTTAATAAATAATAGCTGCCATTTAACTTTTTTTTTTATTTTAAAAACATTTTTTCCATGAATACAATATATTAATGAGATCCTAAAGTTAAAACGCTTTTTTTGGTGTATTTTTGTCTTTTTTGTGTGTCAATAGTAGCTAAATTACATCCTAATGGGTCTGGAACTGTCCATTGATATTGTAACTGATCGATTGTTGTATTAAATCCCTTATTGGGTATTATAATGGTAGGATGAATCTTATATATAAAATTCGCGTAACAATGTTAGTTACCTTACTCCTCCGAAACGGCTTTACTGATTTTTACCAAATTTTATATGCATATTCAGTAGGTCTGAGAATCGGCTTCTATCTATTTTCATACCCCTAAGTGATAAGGGTTGTTCAACCTTAACTTTTT
The DNA here is from genome assembly GCA_905147285.1 of Hypena proboscidalis. Lineage (NCBI taxonomy): Eukaryota > Metazoa > Arthropoda > Insecta > Lepidoptera > Erebidae > Hypena > Hypena proboscidalis. The sequence goes on from LR990155.1 coordinate 6,370,868, forward strand.
TTTTTAATTTTTGGACAAGTTTTTCGTTTTTATTTTTCTATAATGTGGCATTAAAAATACATACAACCTTATTTTTACCTTTTAAAAATGAATCGCGTTAATTTCCGTTCAAATCATACCAATAGTAGCCTTACTATTAAAAAAAAATCATTTTGCTTCTGGACTTGTTCACCCTTAACATTTCTTTTTTAATTTTTGGACATTTTTTTTGGAACGAAGTTTCTTATCGCGCGTTGCTAAAGGGGGCAAGACGGAAAAAATTGGAACGAAAAGTTGTAACGACACATTTCGTAGCAATTCTCGTAGCGGCGTAGTAAGTACATACTACGTTACAGCTACGGTGCTACATCATCATCAACTTCGTTCCATCCGGGTGTCCCTTGACACCTCAGTAGTTTTTTGTTTTTATTTTTCTATAATGTGGCATTAAAAAATACATACAACCCTAAATTTTTACATTTTAAAATCGCGTTAATGCCCGTTCAAATCATACCAATAGTAGCCTTACTATTAAAAAAAATCATTTAGCTTCTGGACAGTTTTCTATTGTCGTTGGCGCAGTGCGGTGTGTGGCCTGGGCACGGCGGACGTGTGCGGCCGGGCCAGGCGCGTCGCCGGACGACTGTTCACTGAGCCATATGACAGGTAGCCGTCCGACAGGTCCGGGGGTTCAATCTGTGGATGAAGAGATCATTAGATGGGGTAGTTTTGATATACTAAGCTTAGATAGATAGATAGATAACTCTTTATTGTACACAAATAAGAAAGTCAGTTTCATAAAGCACATCATTTAGATAGTACAATGGGCGGCCTTATCGCTATAAAAGCAATTTCTTACAGGCAACCTTTGGATGGACAAGAGAGCCTAAGAAATTATAAATAGGTAGTTATTTTTTTTAGTGAACTAGAAATAATTGTGAAACGGATATAATGGGTATATTAATACTTACATATAATACTATTATAGTTACATATAAATAATATACTGTACATACGATTAGCAGTATAATATATACATTATACACACACACACATATATATATATATATATATACAATAAACACATATAGCTATTCATGTAAACAATACAGCTTATTATGGATAAACAATCCCATAGTCGATTGGTCATACATCTTATAGTCCAGTAAAATTCCATATAGTCAAATTTTTTTTTTGTAGGGCTTGGACGGCTGAGTGGTTAAGAAATAGGCTGGAATCCTGAATCCTATAGTCGCGGTATCAAATCCCGCTTAAAATCCAAAGATTTTGAAATTTTTTTAGTATTAAATTTTTTTAAGGCCTGCTTATATATCTATATATATAAAAATGAAACCCGTTTTCCGTTGTCACGACATAGCATGAAAACGGCTTGACCGATTTGGCAGATTTTTTTTTTGTGTACAAGGTTTTTACGGAAAAAAATATTAAGAAAATCTCTCAGAAAGATTGAAAAATATACATTTAATATTGCATCAGGGAAATAGGTATTCATTTTTATATGGAGGATGTTATAGATTCCAGTTCAAATTGAATAGGTACGCATACATAAGATAGGTCAGCTATACAAAATAAAGTAGTGCATCAAATTTACGCTAAGGCGGTACGGAGTTCGCCGGGTCAGCTTCTTCTTTCTTCTTCTTCTCTTTTCTAGTGTATATATATAAGTAAGATACAGCTTGAGTTCATACCAGTGCCCATATTGCTATATTTAGTAGTAAATACATAACGTACATGTTGCGTGGTGTGATGTCGCTCCAGCAGCGAGTGAGTGTTCATGTTGTTGCCGGTGTACGCCACGCACTTCACTTGCCACTCGCCCAGCTGCTCATTCCAGTGTACATATTGCTCGATCAGAGCCTGAAAAGATAGAAAAAGTTTTTAATATTACTCATCTAATTACTTAGCACGATCATTTTCATTTATTGCTTCATATTTTTGAATACTTTGTATGCTTCAAAACCATTGTAGCTTAGTGCCGATAGTTTTTAACACCAAAAAAATAATAGTACGATGAAACCCATTAGAAAAGGTGGTGAATATTATACAAATTAAAGGAAAAATAATTTACGGGCGATCTGAGGTCTTGGTTTTTTTTATTTTTCACATACATTTTGGGATTATATGAAAAAAGTGTAAAAGCAAAAGTTTTAGATTTTTTTATTACCAACAACTTTGCCATTCGACTTTTTTCCATAGGACTTTTAGTTTTGCTGGAAATCGAGAAAAACCGTTTTTTACCCGAAAAACCCCCTCCTCGTCCCCTTCCCGACCTCAGATCGCCCGTAAATTATTTTTCCTTTAATTTTTATAATATTCTCCTCCTTTTCTAATGGGTTTCATCCTACTATTATTTTTTTGACTTTTTATCATTTTTAAAGGGATCTACTCTGGTCTATTGGCGCTGTGTTTGTTACTATAATTTAGAGACGTTGAATGCACTCATATATTTGAATGTGTCTACGTTCGGACATATTTGTGCAAGATGGGTGATTTATATAATTAGAAGACTTTGGTTGTACTAATATCATGATCAGTTTTGGCGGTACTATATATATCTGTTTATTTTGTCTGTAACTATATATAAGGAGCCGACTGTACAACATTCTAATGTATTTTTTTACCAATTTGTGAAAGAGAAAATATTTATTTTTATTTTTTATTATTATTAAATAGTACCTGATATTCCTTGGGTATATAAGAGTCCAGCACAAGATCTGCCAGCTGTATTTCTCTCTTCAGCGCTCGAACACTATCAAGTATTCCTTCCATCTCTCTCTGCTGTTCTCTTTGTTGATCTGCTAGTTCTGCTTTTGCGGAGTTGAGCAGTTGAACTGCACGTTTCAGTTTTCGGGTCTTCGCTGCGTTTTCTTCTTGGAGGCTAGAGTAACGCTCTTCTAGGTCGAGACGTTCAGCCTGGGGTGAAAATAATGATTTTTGTAAAGAAAATAGTTTTAAAAGTCAGCGCCTACGCAATCTTATTTTTTAACGTTGAAAAATATCGGCGACTTTGGCGCTCCCTGTCTCTAAGCGGCGACTGCGCTTCGGTGCAGCTTCTATATTACAAAAGAAAATATTTTAAAATGAAGCACGACTCTGCCGAGCTTCTTAGTTTTGAAAGATAATATTTTAAAATATTTGTGTCTTTGGCGCTCTCTGACTTTTGGCGAATTTAATTTTTTTTTTTTTAATCTTGTAATCAGTCTCTTTGACTATGAGCAGATGTGGTATAGGATTATTTTCGGTGTTGAGACGTTCCTCTTTAGAAACATCTACTATATAATTTACTGGCTCATTCGATGCTGCCGAGTTCTAGAGTCCTGCGTCGTTTTAGTCCTAGTAAAGGAGGAATTTAAATTTAAATACAAGAAAGTCAGGCGAGGGATGTGGTTCCCTCCGGCGTGAATTGCAACGATACTTGGGGGATTTTATAGACTTAATAGGCATGATGACTGATCTATAGATAGTAAAATATAGGATACCTTATCAAACTATAGGTAAACATAAACCAATTGAAATAATTTTTTGTTACATACTATAAATCTAACTCATTTTATGATCATTCAAAGTTTCATGGACGAGTTCATTTTTAAAATACGAAATTATTCGATTTTTTTTTTATCATTAAATTACATACACAATTTATAGCAATATTTGTAGTAAAACCATTTTTATAAACGCAATATTTCGTATAGCTATCAAACAAAATTCATAACTTCACATACAAAATACTCAAGCGTGACGTCACGCTTGAGTAGCCTTTTGTTTGGAGCGTTTGGGCGAGTCTATTATTAATGTGAATTTGAAATTGTATTATCTCAGGAAGTTTATGTTAGGTCAAAGTAATTCTTGTAATGATGTTTCTTATATCAAGAGGTGTTTCAATTACATACAAAAATAAAAATTAGTCATCATGCCTATTGTTGGATGGACGTATATTAAGCAAAACATTTCTAGTTTTAGCTAGTATCGTATTGTCTGTGATAGTATCATATAGTCTTCTCGTGCAATACAAGACCAGCTAATACTGGAAATGTACCGTCTTCTTCATGAGATCCTCCTTCAGTCACAGTTCGTAGTTTCCTTAGCATCAATTCTCTGGCACCACCAACTAAACCACTTTGACTGTCACAATAAGTATAAATAGCCTTATTGAGGAATAGAAATGGATGAATGACCATGATAAGTTATCTTGTAATATTTAAAGCAAATTTTAGCTTTGCTATGCCTTTTTGTATTTATATAATATTAAAGTTGAAAAATTAAGAATCCAGCAGGACTCGAACCTGCACCCCCTGGGTATACGCCCCAAGTGCTTTGCCAATTCAGCTATGGATTCGTATGCTGCCGGACTCGAAATTTCTCAACTCTTTTTGTGCCAGCTGAAGCTAGACGAACCATTACTTGGTTTTAGCGCCATCTATGCGATGTAATAAGTTACTTATTCACATAATCGGCGTATACCCAGGGGGTGCAGGTTCGAGTCCTGCTGGATTCTTAATTTTTCAACTTTAATATTATATAAATAAGTTATCTTGTCAGAATTAAATGGGTTACCAGCACAGATATAGATCTACATAGAAAAACGAAAATGCATGTACTTCGCGTGTCCTCGCTAACTTCAGTCCACGCGCGTCTTTTGTCAGAGAAAATCATAGCGGACGGCTCCAGTTGAACGTACTGTGCGGATGGGCATCGGCGGCATCGGTGTCTTTGAATCGGTTTGGATTTCCCGTCACTAAATTTCGGCTGTGACGTCACAATAGGTATTAAAAAGTCGGCACGCTTGGTTTCAATACAAATCGTGATACTTGCGTTATCTATGTTTACCAGGTTAGGGAACCTTATCAAAGGTATACAAACAGATGGGTGAACGTACCTCCTTCTTCATGAGGTCCTCCTGCAGCCGCAGTTCGTTGAGTCTCCTCAGCTCCAGCTCCCTGGCAGCCTGCTCCAGCAGTTGTCTCTGGGCATCCGCTTTGTCTAAAAGATTCTCTCCACCCACCAGTACCTTGGATTCTAGACGTTGGAGCTTGTCTTTGAGTTCTTCTTGTTGTTTCCTGAGATAGATAGATAAAACTTTATTTGCATACCATTCCATTACAAACTAAAGATAACTATTGAAAGACAATAACAATATGCAAAGGGCGGCCTTATCGCTTGACGCAATTTCTGCCAGGCAACTTGGATGGACAGATTTAAAAGAGAAAGCGTTGTAGTTTCAGGGTGTGTGGCACTTAAAAACATTTTTAGGGTTCCGTAGTACCTACAAGGAACCCTTATAGTTTCGCCATGTCCGTCTGTCCGTCTGTCCACGGCATAGCGACGAAACCGTTGGTGCTATAAAACTGAAATTTTGCATGAACATGTATGTTAACTAAACAAAGAAAGTCGTAGAATAAAATTTGGAAAAATATTTTTTTTTCAGGTAGCTCCCCTACATGTAAAGTAGGGATGTATTTTTTTTTTGTCGCCTACCCCATAGTGTGGTGTATTGTTAGATAGGACTTTTAAAAACGTTTAGGAGTTGCTAAGACAGTTTTTTGATTTAGGGATCCGTTTGCGAGATAATTAACTTTAAAGAGCAAATTTTTGTTCGAGTAGGGCGTCCCCCCCCCTCTAAAAGCTAAACTACTGGATCCTAAAATCTGAAAAAAATTGTGTCGGTAGTACATGTAATGAACTTTAAAGGAAAACTATAGCGGATAAGTTCACTTCATTAGTTCAAGAGGAATAGGGGTCCGAAATGTCAGATGCAGTTACTCAGAATATTTCGTTCAAAATTCTTGAAACATAAATAAACATACATAATACATATATAAAATCACGTCTTTATCCCACGGGGGTAGGCAGAGACGATGGAACGCCATGTGCTTCGCTCCTTACATACTTCTTTCGCTTCCTCAACATTCATACATCTCGTCATACGTGCTAGCTGGTTTCGTGTACTACAAACATTTCCTTTCTGAAGGACGCCATTTAGTTAAAAAGTAAAATTAAAAATATTTTTCTACGGAACCCTACTGCGCGTGGCCCGACACGCACTTGGCCGGTTTTTAATTTTTCCATTTGCTTAAAATATAGATAGGTAAAGAAAATACCTAATATAAGTAAACAAATATAATTTGTAACTTATTTAATAAATAATTTGTAACTTATTTAATAATATATAAATTTGGATTTTTTACATTAGATAGAACGCCAGAAGCAATTACACTACCCAGTGGTCCCAATGACAAGGCCAAATACAAACATTCACTCACACAAGCACGCCCAGTCTCAGAACAAATCTTTGTGAATCACACAAAGATTTGTCCCATGTGGGGATCGAACCCACAACACCAGTATAGTGGAGAGCGGCGAGACGACCGACGAATATATAATAATACAATACAAAATAATATCCATACAATACAAAAAATAAGGTGAAAAATTTTAGTTAAGAAATGAAGCTATGCATATTCACGTTGGGAATAAGATGGATAAATATTCGTTACAAGATTCGTGGTTAGCCTATCCACCTCTTACCGCGAGGTCTCGGGATCGATTCCTGGGCTGGGCAAACTGTTATTTCTAAACTTTCCGTCAGGAAATTTTCAATAGCAGCTTTATAATAAATAATAATAAATATTTCACAATTCACACACAACGCCATCTAGTCCCAAACTAAGCAGAGCTTGTACTATGGGTACTAGAATAACTGATACTAATACATATATACTTTTCTTTTGTTAATACATACTTATTATACACAGAAACACCCAGACTAAGACAAATTCCAATGTTCATGCACGCAAAGATTTGTCGTAAGCGGGAATCGAACCCACGACCTCGGCGTCGCAGGCAGGTACACTACTCACTCCGCCATCCGGTCGTCAATTTCCGTCAGGAAATTTTCAATAGCAGCACGGAGTAGGAATTGTGTCCGGTGGATGGCGAGAGGCTGAAGGCTAATCATATCAGGTGAAGTGTGGGTGTTGTACACCTCTGCCACACCCTTTTGGGTAATGTAGGCGTTATGTTACGTTACTTTTATAGTACTGTAGCAATATACTGAGAAAATCAAACCTATACTCTGTCCATTCCTTTATTTTCTTTTTGACAGATTACATTTAGGGATGCCTTCACACGTTACTGATTCGATTTGAAATCATAATCGATGTTGTCTAAGAAGAACTTTCAATCGATTAATTACATCGAAATGGTTTTAGTTCATTATTTATTATTCGTTTATTAGTAGTTTTTATTAGATGGAATAAATACACAAAATAATAATATAATAATAATGTCACATACTTAGTCTATGACGGTTTCCTAGTTACCTTTGTTTACATTTTGATAAGTCATTCGAAGATTTCGACTTAATTTCTTGCAAATAATTATTCATGGAATCATGATACTATTATTATATTATTTTTGTATAAAAAATACAGACAATACACAAAAAAAAGTCAAATTATTCTTTTTCATAATGATCACGATTTGATTTATAGTCTGTGGTTGTTTGTTACAAACAGTGAACTTCCCTAATGGTGGGTCCACACTGAGCCAACGAAGGCGAACGAATGGGTTCGTTGGCCATGTCTGGACGGATTGGCGATGGCCAACGAACGTTCGTTGACGTTGGCCGGCGATCCGTAGCGTGGCGATAACATCAAAGGATTTGCGCCATTGGACCGAATTCAGTTTGGACGGTCGCCAAACACCAACAAACGAACGTCAACAGAATGGTTGACATTTTGACATTCGACGGTCTGTTTAAATGTCAGAGCATGTGTCTACGTAGTAAATTACATTATCTTGAAGCTAAGTAGTTAATAACACAGAATAATAGCTGACTTGTAAATAATAATCATGGACATAAGACAGTTGCCAACCCCATTGACACATGATATCCTTAGGCTTTGATCAAAATACACTTTCGAGTATTGTCTATGGGAAGCAATCCGGAATCATGAGCAAACGATGTTTTGGTCAAACACCAAATGTGTTTGGACGTTTGTCCGAAGGCCAACGAACGTTTGCTACCAACGTCAAAAAACCTTCGTTCGCCTTCGTTGGCTCAGTGTGGACCCACCATGAAAAGTGTCGCTTGTCAATAAAGTACATTATTATTGTAGTACATTAATCTGACAAAAAAAACGGTAATTCATAGGCGTGATCTGTCAAAAAGAAAATAAACGAATGGTCAAAGTATAATAAATGTATTCAAAATCACTCACTTAGTCCTTTGCAGTTCAGCCTTCTTCTCTTCCAGAACTTTCCTTGCTTGATGAGCTTTCTCTCTGTTGAGCTTCTCCTATTTAAATAACAATAATATTAATACACAAAAATAGAAACTATAGTACCTCTTTTGCTTTCAGACCAGTAGTTCTTGAGATTAGCGCTTTCAAACAAACAAGACTAACTCCCGCGGTTTCGTCTGCGTGGTAGGTACATCGATAAAACGTAGCCTATGCTACGTGCCTTGTAGTCATTTACCTGTATATAAAATGTTATCAAAATCAGTCAAGGCGTGTAGAAGATTAGCCGATACAAACAGACAGACAAAAAAATAATAATCTGTATTTTAGGCATAGGCATTTTGCCTTTAATATTAATAACCTTATTATTAACTCGAAGAAACTTTGTTATTTTGACATTAAAAACTTAAATTTTGTTTATTTGTATTGATTTATAGTTCTAGTTGCCGTCCCGTTGCCGTCACCGTGCCGTCTTAGTCAAAAAGCACCTATTAGAACTTAAAATATCTCACACAACTTACACACAACGCTATCTAGTCCTAAACTAAGTAGAGATTGTATTTTGGGTACTAGAATAACTGATATTAATACATATATACTTTTCTTTGGTAAATACATACTTATTATACATAGAAACACCCAGACTAAGACAAACCTCCATGTTCATGCACACAAAGATTTGTCTTAAGCAGGAATCGAACCCGCGACCTCGGCGTCGCAGGCAGGTACACTACCCACTCCGCCATCCGGTCGTCTGTATTAGAACTTTAGAACGATTAGACATACCTTCTCTTCTCTCCTCATCTTTCTTCTTTGCTTCTTCTCGTCAGGGTCGAGGGAATCCAGCTCTGGGTCTGTCAGAGTATCGTCTGATAATTCCTCGTCTGATACGTCTTCCTCTTCTCCTTCTTCCTCCACTTCTGTATTGAGAGGAGATAAAATGTTGTTAAGGGAGGTGAATCAAACGTTACTATTAAACATATTTGGAGATTTAACATAGGGCAGTATTAAACACCCAATTTTGTTTTTGAATATTTGGGATGTGGGAGGCCGTAGGACTGCAAAGTCAAAGGTCTCGGGTTCGAACCCACGGCACACACCTTTGTCAATAGATCGTTAAAATTCGTCTTTTTGAAGATATTTGTGTATTTATCATATAAATTATCGCTCGCTAACGGTGAAGGAAACATTGTGAGGAAACCTGCATGCCTGAGTGCTTAAAAAAAGTACTCGAGGTCGTGTGAAGTTTACCAATCCGCACTTGGCCAGCGTGGAGGACTATGGCCTAACCCTTCTCATCATGAGAAGAGGCCCGAGCCCAGCAGTGGGACATGTATTAGATACAGGGCTGCTATTATTATTATTTTTACTGAAATAAAAAAAATGGTGATACCAATCTTTATTTGCACCTTTAGGTTATTTTTCAACCCTAATATTGTATAAAACAGAAAACGTTTTAAGAAAGATTAAGCAATTAAGGATTATTCCATAGCATTGCAGTAATTATAGCGTTTTCGTTAATTTCTTTGTGTTTTTGGTTTTACTATTTTATTGTTTTTTTTCTTTAGACATATATTATATATTTATAGTATGGTTAATTACATAGATTTATTAAAAAAATAAATAGCTTAAGTACGGCTTTAAAATTATGTTTAAATATGTATTTTGTGGATAACGTCGTCGATTACGCAATTGTATTTTGTGCTTATTATTTAAGTTTAGTTTGCTTTAAAATCTTGTATTACTTATTGTGTAATTGTTTGTTATTCCAAATAAATAATTATATTTATTAAATTATATATTATTATATTTATTAAATTTTATATTATTATATTTATATAAATATATTTTTTTTTTATTAAAAAAAAAGGTAGCGATATGGTCAAGCCACAAATTTTAACTAAGGTATATGGTAAAGTAGGACGCCCCCTGCCAGGTGGACTGACGACCTGAAGAAGGTCGCTGGAGGGGACTGGATGCGGAAGGCGCAGGACCGAGTGTTGTGGCGCAAATTGGGAGAGGCCTATGTCCAGCAGTGGACTACGAGCGGCTGAATAATGACCACCCAGAGTCAGAACAAATCTTTGCGAATCACACAAAGATTTGTCCTATGTGAGGATCGAACCCACAACACCAGCGTAGTTGAAAGCGGCGAGGCGTCCGCTTTAACCGCTACGCCAACCGTGCACTCGATGATGATGATGATATAGATTGTAAGGTTAGTAGAGTTATGGTGTGTAGACTTAGAAGCTTGGTTCTACATGAGATTTGATTTTCAACCTTCTTGGTAACATTTTACATGAAATTATTTTTGGTGGGATCTTACCATTAGCAGCCTCTTCCAATTGTTTCTTAAGTTGATCGATTTCTTGCTGGAATCTGAAATAAAATATTAACAATTAAGATATATTCGCTCTATATGTGATGGTTAAATTAGATTTTGATGCAGAAAGTTGAAAATATTATTCTACTTATGCAAATACCCAATGATATTATAGAACTATAGATATGTTACGTTCATAGAAATTACGATTTAAATCCGTTCCGAGCTATTCCAAATTGCACACATTGACAAATGTAACTGATAAGTAAAACAAAAGATACGAAATAGCACGCAAATGAAAGAGAATGAAAGAGATAGCTATAGTTTTAATGATTGCACTTCAGTGGTACGCACGTGACTGCGCTCGACGCAGGCCACACGCAAACTAAACACAAGACGTCCCAATTGGGACGTATTTGAGTATTCACAGCGCGAGCGCTTATAACATATCTGCTTTTGTTTTTATATAATATCATTGCAAATACCTATTTTTTTATTTGAAATTTAGGCCATTAGGACAATGTAAAGTTAAATAAATTACATCATAGGTTGTGAAATTGGTGCTTATTTTATTTTATTTTATAAAGATTTATAATAGTAATATTATAATATATAAGCATCGATAGCAGAGTGGGAGACCGTAGGACTGCGAAGTCAACGGTCTCGGGTTCGAAACTTCGAACCCATGGCACACACCTCTGTCAATAAATCGTTTAGATTCGTCTTTTCGAAGATATGTGTGTATTTATCATACAAATGATCGCTCGCTAACGGTGAAGGAAAACATCGTGAGGAAACCTGCGTGCCTGAGAGTGCCTTATAAGTGCTAGAGTTCGTGTGAAGTCTACCAATCCGCACTTGGCCAGCGTGGAGGACTATGGCCTAACACTTCTCATCATGAGAAGAGGCCCGAGCCCAGCAGTGGGATGTAGAGGAACAGGGTGTGATGTTCCTCCACTACAAAGGGAGGATCCTCCGACCAGGCTCGGTGGTATTGCCTGGCGGACAGCTGTCCAACGGTAGCGTATTGGAAGTGGTATATATATTCACTTGCTGCGAACATTTCGTTATCGCGATTCAGCACTCGTCGACATAATTATGTCACGTGTCTGAAATCCGTCATGGGACATGTATTAGATACAGGGCTGTTATTATTATAGTTATTATTTACCTAGTAAGTAATGCATCTCCAGGTTCGCTATTAACATGAGTTTTGTTTTCAATGTTCTTAGCTCTGTTCGCGTATCGAAGGGTACTTATTGTTTCGACGTAGTTCGTGTCTGCCGGCCCGATGGTCGCTATCTGTGGAAAAAAAACATAAAGTTAAGCAATGCTTGGCATGGCCAGCCGTTGGATGGATGATCATTTTAACATAACGGTTTCCTCCGTGCCTCGGAGGGTACGTTGCGTCGTCAGTACCACGGACGCCCGGACGGTGGATGGTCAGGGCCCAGAATGTCTGACAAAGAGTGTCGCATTGATTTAAAGACTATGACAGTTGTTATGGGTAGTCAGACCAGAGCCCAGATAGTCTGACAAGCCTTACAAGGACTGTTTTATCGCACCGTATTGAATTGTAGAGGTCTGACAGCCGCCCGGACGGTTGGGTAGTCAGTGCCTAGAAAGTCTGACAAAGATAAAAGATAAAGATAAATTTGGATTTTTACTTTAGATAGAATGCCAGAAGCAATTACACCATCCAATGGTACCAATGACAAGGCCAAATACACACATTAACTGACACAATCACACCCAGTCTCAGAACAAATCATTGCGAATCACACAAAGATGTAGAGATCGCTGTGGCGTGAAACAGGTAAAACGAACGCATACGAACTTTTTTTGAATGAGAAATCTTTACCGTTTATGAGGGCCCCCAAATATTTTTTTATACGGGGCCCCGCTAAGACACGCTACGCCATTGGGTATGATAGTAGTAACTCTTCATAAAACTTTGTGACCATATATAAAATTATAGTTTTCTATGCATGTATTTATAACCTAATTTACTTTAACCTATTATTTTTGTGTATATTTTTGTGTTTTTCCTCGAACTTAGCTTAATTTAATTTTACGTCACTGTCTCTTTATATGTTACTGTACCTGTTTTCTGTTTGTGCCGTCAACCGTGGTGGTTGCTGAAAATCAGCGCTGTGGAAGTTTTGCAGAAATGCAAGACTCCACAGCATTAAAGCTGAGCAACCGCCACTGTTTTCTTACATATTTATTACATATTGTATAATACGTACCTGTTTTTGCATGTATGTGTTGGTTATGTAAGAAAATAAAAATATTTTTCTTTCTTTCTTCTTTCTTTCTAAAATACTCATTTTTAGCCGTATGAAGGCTTGGAGAATGACGTCACTCACCATAACAGTCTTTGAGTTCCCTCCCAAGGAGTCTTGCAGTAGCCTGGTGAGCTTGGAGTTCCTGTACGGTATATGTGTTGACTTCCCATCGACCAGCGCTGATATCACATTTCCTAGCACTGAGAGGGATTGGTTGATCTTCGTAGCTTCCTTGAGACGGGTGCCCGTCGCTTGAGTCTTGCTTTGACGTTCTGAACCCTGAGGGAATAATTTTTTATTTTTATTTTATTTTATTTTATTTGGAAAACAAACAGTTATAAAATAACTACAATAATTACAAAATATACATCTGTTAACCATTTACAAGTATTCGCATTTAAAAAAAAATAGTTTTGCTTTTGTTAAAGGTGAATGAAAAAAGGAGTACATTTTAAATGGAAGGCACAAATTAAGTTTGTAGATTGACATTAGGGTGTGATGATGGGCAATAAATATAATCACTTTTTTACTTTTATATTACTTTTACAAAAAAAATCGACTTACAAAAAATGAAGTAAAAAGTAAGGAATACTAAAGTAATATTTAACGAATGGCCTCATCTGTGTATAATATGAAAGAATACTGTAAACGGCCTTAATATGCCTATATTAAAAGAATTAACTCCGTATTCCTAAAGGTCGCTCCTAAAAAAAAGTCGCATAGAGAACCTTTGTTCCCTTTTTTTAAGTCAGTTAAAAATATAGATAAAAAGTGTTAAAATATCCATTGTTTTCAATTTCAGTTATAGTGGGTTTCAAGCGATGATAATATATTTACTTCATTGACGCTTTAGTAGATTGTTATTCTGCTGCCCTTATATCATTTTATTGTGGATCAGAGCAAAACGTCTTTTTCTCCATTCTCCTCTGTCGGCCTTTCTCGTTAATATTGTCTTTCACGCGATCCATCCATTACTTCATCAGTCTGCCTTTACCTGTCTATCCATCTACATTTTAACTGATCCTATTTTATTTTAGTTTGAATTGTACTAGTCTTATCTACTATCTAATACAGGAAGTGAAACACTCTAAACTGAATCTTACCGCTAAGTCCACAAGATGCAATTTCCCCATCTTGACATGCATTTTTCCGTCGGCTCCCCTTTTGCTACTCTCTACTGTGATAGAGAATATAGCATGGGACCTGGAGCTTTCAGTATTCATGGCGGTGGCTCCAATATGGCGGTTCTTGTTACCGACCGCCATGATCTTCTCGAGCTCGTCTGCGTTGTGGACTACGTAGCCTGTAAGGATGGAAATCGTAATATTTGGTAAATAGAACAGTTTATTAAAAAAAAAATTGTACCAGGTTTCTCCTATCCCTATCGCTCCTAGGTCCTATCGCTCTGCAGCTCATAATCCAATGTTTTTTAACTGTCCTTAGTATTAGATAGTTAAGCATGGCTAAATGCAAAACAATTTTTTTATTTGCTTTGTCAAAGGCATTCGATTCCATAGCTATATATTATTATTGTTGGGACGAGGCTTTGGGTGTTCACGTCGACATCCGTGGGTCTATTGTGATTGTAGCCTCATTATAGACTCTCTTTTAGGCCAATAGCCTCCATAAATTGGAGCAGTCGGCCGAACTAAATGGTGAAGAAAGTATTCGGTAAGGTAAAGAACTTCTGCAATTTTAGGACTGTATTACTGAAATACCTAAAATGAAACGTGTTTAAAGAGTCATCAATCAATCACCTAACATTTTAAGTTCGAGATCGTAAGGAGTACCACAAGGCACTAACCTAGGTCCAATACTTTAGCTTTTGTATAAGTTACTAAAATGGACAGGTGATATAGATGTCCACCTTAATTAGAATATAGGAGGTCTCGGGTTCGACTTTTCTCCAGTCGTGTCATCTTACTCATCCCACCGGGCTATGAGAGCGAGGGAATCAGTATAGATAACATCAAAGCCACACTCGAGCGTGACCTATACCGACCCGTGACATTTCATAAGCAGCCAACTTCAAAACCACCAAAATCTTTGGTTTTATCTATAGTGCTTTTATATTTCAAGCAGGCATTTAAGCCTAGATGCCACGCAGATGGCTAGTTTTTTCGATGAGATTGGCCCCTGTTGCCGTAATTAAGCTAGTAGGCTATTATTATTATTATTATACTAACCAGTAAGATCTTTAACAAACACTCCAATATCAGGTCTCTCCTTGACTTCCAAGCTCTGATGAGGGTTGTTCCCCAGTAGGTCGCGGACTTCCTCGTTGTAGATCTCAAGGTATGTCACGCATACCAAGAACCTGGAAAGAAGGGGCAATTGATAAGTACCCTGTATCACTAGTACCTTGCGGCTTATCACGATGCGATTACGTGCTTCAAATTAAAGCCGAATAAATAGGAATCGAACCAGCGAAGTGGTAATAGACGAAGTGACTTATACCAGCACTGGTTACCACTGCGAGGTACGTCGATTAAAAAACAGACTTTATCTTAATCCAGGCTGTGAGCAACATATTAAAAAAAATTGAAATTTTTTTTGGTCTTGAAGCGGGATTTGAATCCTTTAAGTCCAAACAGTTTTTTCGACTGTTCTTAGTATTGGCTTGCTAAGCAAGGCTTAATACTATATGTATATAAATAAATTATAAATTGTAAGCTACTTACTACACTATCTTTAATTTGACCGAATTTAAAAGAAAACAGATTCGTTTTTCTTTCCATTATTGCAAAATTGATTTCTGTTCTAGATTAAATAACTATCACTATTTCTACCATCTAGGTCGACATTGACGTCTCTATAATGGTAGGGCTGGCAAATTGCAATCAATACTATTCATTCGATACTTGTGAATTATTGAATAGTTCTATTTGTGTGGAATTGGTTTAGGATTATCCTTAGTTTTATATTTAGCTATTATTTTGCAAGCAATTTCAAATGAATTCGTTTGCTACGTAGCTTGGGCCGCCTTTTAGTCTAACAAATTCAGCTGAATATCAGTATTTTATGTGGAGCTACTTTCAACAGATCTTAAAAATCCTACCTCAAACATATCAGTAGATATGATTAATAATAATTATTATTGTTGTTTCTATGTTTTTCACGGCAAGCCGGTTGAACTGATGGCACGGGCCAAGTGTTCATCAGTGAAACGATAAGTTTCAGTGATGTGTTCTAGAGCTGTGATTGTGTGGGTGTGTGCTGAGGTTGTGGTTGTGTGGGTGTGTGCTGAGGTTGTGATTGTGTAAGTATGTGCTGAGGTTGTGATTGTGTGGGTGTGTGCTGAAGTTGTGTTTGTAGGGGTGTGTACTGACGGTGTGATTGTAGGTGTATATTCATTATTTAGTGGCTGTGTGTCATCCGTTTTGCATTGTAAGAATTTTCTGACTATTCTACAGGTGTTTAGTATCTAATATTATTTTTTTAGTTCCACCAATTACCTATATTTGTAATCGTTGTCTGCAGTCTGGGGTTTTTCCAGACGCGTTTAAAAAAGCTATAGTCCATCCAATTTTTAAGGGAGGGAGCAGAAACTGTGTCAATAATTATAGACCAATTTCTGTCCTGCCTGCTCTCTCAAAATCACTTGAAAAAATTCTTAACAGATGTCTGAAAAAATTTCTTGACAAACACGACATTATAGCAAGGAACCAATACGGTTTCCGATCGAACATGTCCACAGAAGACGCAGTGCTTGATTTCACACAAGAGGTTGCCATGAAACTCGATAAAAAAACAAAATGTCTAGCTGTCTTTCTAGACCTTTCCAAGGCGTTTGACACAGTTTCTGTTCCCAAACTTATGGCAAAACTAGAACGTATTGGTGTTCGGGGAACACCCTTAAATATTTTTAAAAGCTATTTAAATAACCGAAAACAAAGAGTAAAAATTGATACGTATCAGAGCAAGGAGATAGAGGTGACTTACGGCGTTCCGCAGGGCAGTATATTGGGCCCCACTTTATTTCAAATCTATGTAAACGAGTTGTGTAATTTGAACCTCCCAGACTGTGAAGTGTATGCCTACGCTGATGACACAGCGATTCTTGCTCATGGTTCTACATGGGACAGAGCAAAATGCACAGCAGAAGCAGCTCTATCCAGAGTGATGCAATGGCTCATCACTAACCAGCTCACTCTGAACCTCACCAAGACGGTATACATACCTTTTGCTATTCGGCACAACACCACTCCACCTGATCACTTTTCTATAACTGCACACTCTTGCGCGCGCCATACCAATCCTTGTAACTGTACTTCACTCAAAAGAACACGTAGTGTAAAATACCTTGGCGTACATATCGATGAAGGGCTAAAATGGGACAAGCAGATAGACGCCGTAACAACAAGAACGATGCGTCTTATACATATCTTTAAGTCCCTCAGAAATTCAGCTAACCTCGATACACTGAGGATGGTGTATTACGCACTGTGCCAATCAGTCATTGGCTACTGCATCACGGTATGGGGTGGAGCTGTTAAAACTAACTTCCTCAGGGTGGAGAGAGCACAGAGAGCTGTACTCAAAGTGATGACTAGAAAGCCTTTTCGGTATCCAACAACTGACCTATACTCGGAATGCAAAGTACTGACAGTCCGTCAGCTCTTTGTGCTTCGATCTACCCTGAGAAAACATACTCGCTTGCCAAAAATAGATCCTAGTAAAAGATCAACTCGCCTACCACATACCCAGCATAAAACCACATTTGCAGCACACCAATATTATGTACTGAGCACAACATTATACCATAAAATACACAAACAGACACAAATCTTACATCTAACTACACATAAATTAAAACATACAATAACTGAGTGGCTTCTACATCTGGATTACAAATCGACTGAAACACTAATCACTTAGCTCAGTAAATGGGAGAGGAACCAAATACACACACACACACACATACACACTCACACACACACACACACACACACAAACACGTCACGTTAACATTTCATTTAGTTCTATAAGTTTAAATAAATTTAAATCTCCATAACGCAGAACGATAAACTGATGCAACGTCTAACTCTGCTATTATCCCTAACTTGGGCCGTTTCGCTGTCTCTTGAGATACAGGAATACCTAGTTCAAGAGGCAGGGACACCACTTGATATTGTATACAGATATTGAATATGCTAATTTCCTTTTGTACTGTATTTAATACTAAATGTACACCATTGTACTTTTGCATTGTAGTAGTTGTAACTCTGTATTCTTCTTTATGGCAAATAAATAAATTATTATTATTATTATTATTTTTAAACGCTTGGTTCATGGGGTCCGAGTGCCCGCTTTTTTTTTTTTTTTTTTTATTCCGCTTATTATTTAAAGATATTTCTAAGCGGTTAATAAACGCTTCACGTGATCAGAAGGCTGGCTTTTACTTGGCTCAAAGAATCAGCATTGCCATTCAACGTGGCAATGCCGTCAGCTCCTGAACACGTTCCTTGCAGTCGAGGTCGATGCAACGGAATTCTATGACACCTTACCTGTAAATTTGTAAATAGTTATTAGTTATTTTTTATACTTGTTCTTTTTCATATATTGTAAGTTATAATTATTTGAATAGTATCTTCTTGAAAATAAATTATTAATTATTAAATTATATTACTCATTAAAGTATTTTGTTATGTAGTTATTATAAATATATTTTCATTATCTATTTATCAATTGCTATTATTATTCTTTAGTGGTACTATGTACTATAAGAATATAATACCTTTTATTTCAAATCAAAACGTTATATTTTATAACTTCACCTGCCTTGTTAATCTCTGCATCACCCAAAGGAAGACTGGTAGAGAATGCCTATGGCATTAAGCCCGCCTTGTAGGTGTAAAAAAATTTATATTTTTTACAGTTTTTATTTGGACTCATAAAAGAAGTAGTACGGAGTGAAAATAAGTCATGCAAATGTAAATTATACAAAATATAACAATAAAATTAAGAGGAAGCACATAAGGCATTGAAAACACGTGGAACACTGCTGTGTGAGACCAAAAAGGTGACTATCTCAGCAATTGCTGCAGTTCAAAGTACGCCAGCGCTGATTTTCAGATAGCACCTATATGAAGTTTTAATTATTTTTTTCTTCTTATGCAACTTTTTGCGGGATATAATCCCACCCACATGCCCACCACTGTGACTCCTGTGACGCCAGGATCTACAGCGGTAACCAACTGAAAGGCACCGTGCATGACACACGGGCAATCCCAGGGAGAGTTACAATTGTCTTGGAACCCGCAACGAATTTAATCAGAAGTTTATAGTTGGAGTTGGAAAGTATGTATCTTTACAACCCTCCAAAGCAAAGCGGGAGACTGAGCAATGCCAAATATAGACAAAGTGTCTACATGGAAAGAGTGTAGACACCAAGGACAGTGACAAAACTATGGGGCCTAAATTTTATTGCTATAATAGGTATGGCAGAAACGGCTAAATGCACGGAAATTTATTCTGTTCGATACGAGATCTTCATAGTATACCACTCCAGATGTCAATTGTAAGCTATTTAACATAACATTACGTTCGTTGTGCCAAAGACTACACTCCCAGATGATGTGGGCGGTTTGTTCGTGCTCAGATGTAGAACATGTACAGAAAGGAGAATCGACTACCTTAAACGAAAATAGTTTGCTCTTAAAATTGCCATGACCCGTCAGGAATTGAGCCACGTAGTGATTCACCTCTAGCCATGGTTTCTCAAGTCTGTCGCGAATGGATGGAAAGAAATGATAGAGGTGGCGGCCCTTAGGTGATGTGAAGTCTTATGCAACAATGTCGAAAAAAAGAAGACGCAAGCAAAACACATAGTTCTATATCTCTAGGTATATTTCAACTTTTTTGCGATTATTCACAGTATATAGGTCACGAATGACGTAGTTCAGATTGTCAACACATTTGAAATTGTAATTCAATGTGTGGAAATATATTTTGGTTTAAAAAATAAACTGTGTCACAAAGTCAGACTGTTTGTTTTTATTTAGTTTTTACTTCTTAAATGGCGGACAAATGTTCGATCCCCACATAGAACAAATCTTTGTGTGATTCGTACAGATTTGTTCTGGGACTGGGTGAGCTTGTGTGTGTGAATACAGTGGACCCCCTGTAATCCGACATGGTCTATTATTTATTAAGAATCGAATATTTTTGAACAATCTTCGCTAATGCATGTTTATACATGTTTGAACAAGTTATAACTTGTACGCACCACCACGATTGTGCTCGACGCGTAGAGTATTGTATTGATTCTGATTGCTTAGTTTGAATTTGACTACATCTGATGAAGATAGCGATGCGGTCTAGCGTGTGTTCGTTGGTTAGTGTTTATTCATTGTGTATTATGTATTCGTACCTAGTAATATCGTCACAAGCTCAGAAGCGAAAGCACAAAACACTGACAATTAAAGAATTATGTGATATATCTGTCGTATTACAAGGTAAAAAGGTCTTTCGTAAAAAAATCCGGACTATAGTGGGTCTAAGGCAGTACTCTATAATCCGACAAATTCGCTAATCCGACACTGATTGAATTGATTTTTTGATTTTTCAATGTCAAAAATACTTACAAACGATCTCATTCAGAATGTAAATATAACATGTTGAAACACTGTTTTTGAAACTTAAACGTCTATACAAACACAATACACATATTTTGGCACTAAAGTTTATCAATGGTGGGTACACTTTATAATTATTATGCAAAAATAATATGCAAACCTTAGGAGGGTCTTACATTTCATTGCATTAGGTATCACTACATAGTATAATCACTACATAGTATAAAACAAAGTCGCCTTTTCTGTCCCTATGTGCGCTTAAATCTTTAAAACTACGCAACGGATTTTGATGCGGTTTTTTCCAATAGATAGAGTGATTCAAGAGGAAGGTTTTTATGTATAATACATGCATAGAAAGGGGGAATTGTTTTACTCCAAATTTAACGCGTGCGGGCCACGGGCAGTAATGAATAAATCAAACTACTGGATCGATTTTAATCATTTTTTCAGTGAGTGACATAGGCTATATATTATATACCCGTGCGAATCCGGAGCGGGCCGCTGTGTTTTTATATACAACGTTCACAGTTTTTCTGTAGTGTATTTAGTATCAGCATTGTACCCGTGCGAAGCCAGGGCGGGACGCTAGTTGGCAATATATTAATACACAATGTATCCGACACTGCCCTGCAAACTGTTTGTCGGATTACCGCGGGTCCACTGCATGTGTTTGGCCTTTTTTGCGAGAAATCGGGTCTAATGTGTTATTTGTGAATTTGCTTTTAGGCAATTCACAATAGCAGCACGGAGTTGACATTGTGCTTGTTGGATGGCAATGGCATGTGACCTAATCTTAACAGGTGAAATGTGGGTAATATAGGCGTGATGTTATGCTCTGTAAGACTCACTTTTCATCCTCATTCGGATTAGCAATATGGCAAATATTGTATAAATTATTTGAAAAGATGGTGCACATGAGTTTCTCACCAGCTCTTCTCATGATGCAATACCCATCGGAGCTGGTACTTGGATTGATTTTAATTCAATTCTCTAAGTTGAATTAAAGTCAATCTAAGCTCCGGTGTCAAATCATTTTATTACAATAAGTATTATAATTTAGTTAGCTAAGTTTTATTTTAATTTTATATTTTTTGTGTTTTGATGTTTGTTTTGACGTATTCAAGCGCCCCTTGGGGCCCATGGAAATAAATGATTTATTTGATTTGATTTGGCTGAAGATATGAGCAAAGGAGTTCGGTATAATCCGTCGCAGATCTGGAGCGGTGTTGCTGATAGTAGAGTAGGTAGGTAGATAGGTATTTTTCCCTACCGGTCCGTATTATTCTTGCCATTCAATACCATAGAATTAATGGCTTTATACATAAGAATAAATTCTTCTAAAGTATCTATTCTTGAAGAGCTCTAGATCAAAACCCGGCTTTCAACTACATGCTTCCAAAAATTACTGACCTTCTTTGGACACACAGCCCGCCAGGACAACCTCGAGAAACTTATAATAGTTGGCAGCACTGAGGGAAAGAGAAGTAGAGGCAGAGCCCCTACACGATGGACAGACGCCATAAGAGACACCACGGGTGCCAACATCCAGGGGGCAATACAGCTAGCCCAAAGCAGAGGAACTTGGAAGAACATGATTAAGAGCAGCACTCCAGGTGGTCACAACCCTCAGCCATGAGGAAGTGACCAAGAAGAAGACATAAGAATACTCACTTCTCATCCTCATTCGCCTTAGCAATATGGCTGAAGATATGAGCAAAGGAGTTCGGTATAATCCCTCGCAGTTCTGGAGCGGTGTTGCTCCCAGCCATGGTGTAAGTCTTCCCGGTGCCAGTCTGGCCGTACGCGAAGATGGTGCCATTGTAGCCCTTCAGGACCTGCTCGACGATTGGGCTGGCCGTTTGGACGTAGATGTCCATCTGTGGGAAAAGGATTATGATTACATACATTATTGACATTCAAAGCCTTGTCATACGACATTCTGACTGGACAACCTAAGGATACTGAGTGGGTTTGGGCAAGGCGAGGGTTGGATAGCTCAGGTGGGAGAGCGTATCGCCACCAACCGGGTATCCCGCGTTGTCGTCGCGGTGGGGCTTAGCAGCCGTGGCATAGCGGCAGTGGCGGATTTACAATTTTTAAAGGTATAGGCAGGGTAGTTTTTGCCGTCCTTGCCTCTACAATTGTCAAGTCCTGGATTATATTTACGATCCAAAAATTAAACGTGAATAATACAGAAATCTTCTTGATTTCTATAAGCAAATTGTAAGCAGCAAAAAAATAGACGGTCCCCAAATTTGCCGCACCGAAATCATGCTCATTCACAAGAGCTCTACCACCAGTAAATAAAGTATATTTATCCATAACTGGTGTAGTAAGTCTTTACTATGACATGAAAGTTTTTGCAATGTATACCTAATTGCTTGGCCCACTGTACACAAGTCCTTTACATAATTATAATACAGATATAAACTAAGCATTTAGATAGTTGACCTAAATTACCTATTCGAGGCCACTCAAGGTAATGGAAATGCTGTTGACACACTTAAGAGTGTGAGTGAGTGAGAGTGTGTACGTCACGAAATGACGTATCATACAGTTAAGAAATTTAGGGTTCCGGTAAGAGGCGACCGTAGCTGGATGGCTAAAGCGGCTGCCCGGTGTGCAGTAAGGTCGCAGGTTCAAATTCTGCCGGTCACATATCTTTTTCAACTGTTTCTTAGTATACTATATTTATGTGCAGAAAGTTAAATAACTAATTAACTAACACTAGTGATCCAGACAGAATTGTATTGCATAAAAGACCTCGAACTACTTTATTCAAAATAATTGTTATGCGATGTGTGGGCATATCTACAACACCATACCTAATGACATAAAATCATTGCCTTAAAACAAATTTGTAACTAGCTTAAAAAAATGGCTTTTAGAGCAAAGCTTCTACTCTGTGGCTGACTATTTAAATGTGAACAAGAGATGTTAACTTTTATTTTGTGTAATTGGCAAAAATATTCTTGTATCTCAATTATTTTTTTTTCTTTTGTATACTATGATGATGAAAAAAAAAAGCAGCGATAGCCGAGTGGGAGAACGTAGGACTGCGAAGTCAAAGGTCTCGGGTTCGAACCCACGGCACACACCTCTCGTCTTTTCGAAGATATGTGTGTATTTATCATATAAATTATCGCTCGTTAACGGTGAAGGAAAACATCGTGAGGAAACCTGCATGCCTGAGAGTGCCTAATAAGTGCTCGAGGGTGTGTGAAGTCTACCATTCTGCACTTGGCCAGCGTGGTGGACTATGGCCTAACCCTTCTCATCATGAGAAGAGGCCCGAGCCCAGCAGTGGGACATGTATTAAATACAGGGCTGCTATTATTATACTATTATTTATACTATGAATAACTGTTTGCATGCCCTATTCAGGCAGAACATTCTGTACCTATCTGACTTTGTACCACCTATACTACAATGTTCTTGCAAATAAAGAATTTTTATTTTATTTTATTCTTTTTTAAATATTGGAAGCAAGTGCCTTCGTATAAAAATTGCATTCAGGACAGGTCAGTATGTCAGTCGGTCACGGCTTAAATGGGGGGGGGGTGAATACTCACCTCCCTCCCTGCTGAATAGGTTTGTGAAATAGCTTGCAACTATAATCATAATAAACTCTCATTTTCGGTCTCAAACGGTGCACATTGAGCAAATTATCTAGACACCATACAATTACACATTAAAAAGAAAGAAAAAAAAAAAGAAAGAAAGAAAAATAATTTATTCTGGCATATAAAAATAAAATACATAATAAAGCGTCTAAAGCTAAATAATTTAAAAAAACATTCTTAATGCCAGAAATCATCAGCATCTCAGCACAATACTGCAGCGCTAAAAGCACCGCAGCGCTGATATTCTGATGCGCTCAGAGAATCAGTAGAAAGCAGTATGAAAATAAGTGATAACAAATTTTAATGAACTTTTAACCGATTTCAAAAAAACTGACGCGGCGTGCAAAGCTGTTTATGTTACGGCTTCAAATCATTTTCATTCTCCAATAATTAATTGTAAATACAAAATTTGAACAATATACATACATGAATTCAATGAATATCTGAATTATCTGTCAACAAATTAGATTTATACGAATCGAGTAAAACATAAAATAAAGGATTACAAACGGTGGCGTAGCGGGGCCCGCATAAAAAAATATTAGGGGGTCCTTATAGTTATAAGGACCCCCTAATATTTTTTTATGCCAAGGCACGCTACGCCACCGTAGAAATCTGTTATAAGTTATAACAGATTTCTCACAAAAGAAAGAAAATATTTGCATTAGATTATATTTATTATATTTATATTTTTTACAAACAATTCAAATTAAATATACACTCTCCTTGCCTTTTTTCGGCAAACTGATTTATTAAATCATTTAAAGGCGGATGATGACTTTAGTTTTCTTAAGTTTCTGCCTCTATGGACAATACTAAGGAGTTTGACTGGCGGTCATGTCCCATCGAAGTTCTTAGGTATTTTTTTACTTTCTAACTTACGCACTTTGGGGGCCCTCGTATGCCGGGCCCCCGTATAAATGATACGGCGTATTTGTTGGTAGTTACGCCCTGATTACAAATGTCTAGATCGCGCGTTGGCGACGAAACACGATTAATTGCCCAGTTGAAGAATCTAAGTAATAGATTCGAAACTAGTCGGCATATCCCAGCTAAAATAACGGGAGTATTAGTATTCTCAATAATAATGTGTTCACCTCACGTCGGTTTTAATAATATTAATGTCTAGATTATAATATATATATTTCTTTAGCTATTTTTTATCCTCTCAATCTATGGTTCATATAATACAAGTAACTGCAATTTAAAACTCTTATAACCATATGAAAGAAGATTTAATAGGGGCTAGTATAAAAAAAAATCTTTTAGAATTTTTGCAAGCTATCTTTCAAGAGTATACCTACCTATTCAGTGGAGTGGAGGGGAGAGTGGGGGTGCGGTATTGTTCGTCCCCAATTTAGGTCGCGACACACTGACCTGACCTAACAGCGACTTCAATATATTTTGTCATCTTGTGCTCTGTACAGCTTGAATATTATAACCGACTTCAGAAAAGGAGGTTATTTATTCGACTCCTTTGTATGTAATGTATGAGCGTACATTATTATAATAAACAGTTTATTGTAGGTGGGCTTCTATTAATCAAGTGTGAAAATTTTAATAGCATTTAGCTAGCTAAATGAAAATGATTTTTGATTGAATGAAAGATTGAAATGATAGATATGGGACCGGCAGGATTTGAACCTGCGAACTTACTGCACGCCGGGCAGCTGCTTTAACTGTTTCATAGTATAATTTGCTAAGCATAGCTAAATGCTATAAAATAATCAATTAGAAGTTAAAATAACGTAGGCGTTCATTCGTTACAACATTTGTGCTAAATGTAACTTCGCCATGTTGGTTTGTATTCTACTTAAGATGGGAACAAATGGATGAACGTGATGTCATGAAATGCCGTATCATACAGTTGAGAAATTTAGGGTTCTGATAAGAGGCGGCCGTAGCTGGATGGCTAAAGCGGCTGCCCGGTGTGCAGTTAGGTCGCAGGTTCAAATCCTGCTGGTCCCATATCTTTTTCAACTGTTTCTTAGTATAATTTGCTAATCATAGCTAAATGCTATAAAAATAATCAATTAGAAGTGTGAAAAATTATGTTTTCAAAAAAAATTTGAATAGCTACATGAAATATTGCGTTTATGAAAATGGTTTATATAAAAATATTGCTAAAAATGTAGTGTGTGAGTTTCAAATGTAGTGAACCTTTAGTTTTGAGTATCACTTTTGTAACATTATTTTGTTAAAATAATCTGAATGAAACAGAGAGACTTCAGTATCTTGACAAGTACACTTCATACCGATTTGTATCGACCAACTGACATACTGACCTGACCTGCCAGAGCCCTATTTACCACAGGGAGTGGCAGTGCAAGCTATTACAATGATTGAAGAGCTTTTTCGAATGCGAGAAGAATAATATATTTTTATTTATTTCCAAAAATTACAGCTAATTTACAAACTAAAACATTTACACAGAAATTAGACGCACAAAAAGTTTATGAACACTGATACCCATGGTAAGATCTAACTTGTGTTATGGGTATCAGGCCACAGCAAGTAAAAGAACACAATAAGTTTTGCACTTACATAGTAATTATACAGTTATTATACAATTTATACTCGTACCTATATTAGTAGTGAATGTCTGTGTGTGTGAGTGTGTATATGTGTGTGTGTGTGTGTGTGTGTGTGTGTGCGCGTGTGCGCGCTTTCAATTGCGCTGGTGTTGTGGGTTCTTTGTGTGATCCACAAACAGTTGTTTTGACTCTGGGTGTGCTTTGTGTGTGTAAAATGTATGTTTGTGAACCGCGACACAGGAGTTATTCCTAATATACCTATATAATATAGAACCAAGAGCTTACAATACCTAGTCTATTCCAGTTTGGTGGTGAGATTAGGCCATGAATTTACTGGAAAATCATGGTATATGGCCAGGGCCGGATTAACCCTTAGGCGAAAAAAGGCAACTGCCTAGGGGCCCCGCATCGGTAAGGGCCCATCGTGGACGAAGGATTTTTTTATATATATAAGTATAGTCGATTCATATAGACTAGGCAAAAACAGTAAACAAACCCCCCCCCCAATTACAAATTACGATATTGCGAAAGAATAACACACTGTACGTTACCACATTGAGTTGTATAAACTAGTTCACACACCAACACACTAATATTCACATATATTCATTGTAAATTCACTGTGCAAATGTATTCTTTTTGCAATTTCGTTATTCCAAGGAGACTTCAAACCACAGATTATATTTACGACATGTAAGTTTGACATTTGATTTAGGGATGTGAACAAGTGAACGAAAGAACGATTGGGATTGATTTACGTTTTTGTCAGTGATGATGAATTAAAATTGTTCAAAACATTCTTAAATTTATTGAAAGCTGTACTTATATTAAATTAAATTTTATTTAATTTATTTATCGTGAATAACAAATCGTAACGAATTAATCCTTTTCTACAACTAAAGTGACCCACCCATTCGACTGTGCGGTTCGCGCGACTCAGTTCTTTAGATTCGTTCAATCGCGAACGACACATAACTAAATCAAAGTCCATTTTTAACCGACTTTAGCGACTTTTAATTAATTAATATCATTCACTGAATGAATGTTGAAGTGCCATTTTGAGTAGTTCACAACAGTTCATTAAATGATTCACATCACAATTTTTTTCGTCAGCCATTATTGTTTATCTTTTTTGCCAAGTCTAAATGAATAGACTATATTATATACAAACTTAAATGCTAATTAAACTTTATTTCATTTTAAACCACTGTGAAGAGGACTACTATGACTGTTATCCACATTTACATTTATTTTTCTAATTCATACAGTTACATTATAATAGTTTGATGGTTTTTCTTTGAAACGTTATCTTTAATAATACGAAAATTACGAAAAAAGAGATTCATGGGACCCCGACCATTCCATTGCCTAGGGGCCTCGACATGGTTAATCCGGCCCTGTATATGGCGCGTCTATGTCCAGCAGTGGATCCACAATATACATGGTGTACGACATCGTGAAGAAGCCGTTTACCAGTGATTCAGTATCTTGACAAGTACTCTTCATACCGATTTGTATCGACCAACTGACATACTAACCTGACCTGCCGGAGCCCTATTTACCACAGGGAGTGGCAGTGCAAGCTATTATAATGATGGAAGAGCTTTTGCCAATGAAAGAAGAATGAAACACCATCAAGCATAAAAATATTGAGTGCACGGTTGGAATAGTGGTTACAGCGGACGCCTTTCAACTGCGCTGGTGTTGTGGGTTCGATCCCCACATAGGACAAATATTTGTGTGATCCGCAAACATTTGTTCTGGCTCTGGGTGTGCTTTGTGTAAAATGTACAGTGGGCCAACGAGTTAGCTATGCAGGGCAAAAACTTCTAAGTCATAGTAAAGACTTACTACACCAGTTATGGATAAGTGAGTTACATATCTAAATAGTGGGTATATTACACTTATTAAATATGCAATTCACACATGCATATCTATTGCAGTCAGTTTGCATTATGGCAAAGAAGTTTTTTGCCCTGCATACCTAATTGCTTGGCCCACTGTACGTTTGTGAACATCCCCGCGACACTATTATTGAGTATACTAGAGTTATTCCTAGTGCGGGCATCGAAAAAATAATTGTAATACCTAGACGTTTTAATAGCTAGTCTGTTCCAGTTTGGTGGTGAGATTAGGCCTTGAATTTACTGGAAATTCATGGTAAGTATATAAATAATATAAATAAATTAAAAATATTTCACAACTCACACACAACGCCATCTAGTCCCAAACTAAGAAGAGCTTGTACTATGGGTACTAGAATAACTGATACTAATACATATATACTTTTCTTTTGTAAATACATACTTATTATACACAGAAACACCCAGACTAAGACAACCCCCATGTTCATGCACACAAAGATTTGTCTTAAGCGGTAATCGAACCCACGACCTCGGCGTCGCAGGCAGGTACACTACCCACTCCGCCATCCGGTCGTCTAGTTAGGTACAGTGGGCCAAGCAATTGGTATGCAGGGCAAAATCTTCTACGCCATAGTGAAAACTGAATGCAATTAATATACATGTGTGAATTACATATTTAAGAAGTGTAATATACTTACTATTCAGATATGTAAATCATTTCTCCCTAACTGGCGTATTAAATATTTACGATGACTTTAAAGTTTTTGCCCTGCATAGCTAACTCGTTGGCCCACTGTACATATTATATCCCAGATTTGTATCGACCGCTGACATACTGACCTGACCTGCTAAGGCCCTATTTACAACAGGGAGTGGCAACTAGCAAACAAGCTATTTCGCCTTTTGTTTTTTAACTACCATTTTGTTTGAGCTGAGGGCGGCAGCACCACCGTCTCACCTTTAACCTGCCGCCAAATAGTAGTGCTTCCAATACTGTGTTCCGGTTTGGTGGTGAGATCAGGCCCTGAAATTACTGGCACATGAGACATAACACCGTAGTCCTCAGCTGCAGCGACGCATCTATAATCTGCTTTTGTGGATTGTTGATGTCCATGGGCTGTAATCCACTTACCATCAGGTGGAATACACGTTCGTTCGCTGTGGGCGTAGAATAAAAAAAAAAATATTTTATTATCTACAGTCTACACTAATATTTTGTTGTTGATCAATCTTATTAAATAAAGCTATAATTTTTCAAATCTAAGAGGTACCGTTGGACAGTACATTTATGCAAAAAAAGCGTAAGGTATATTACCTTACGCTAAAAGAAAAAAACTCAAGAAAACAACATCAGTTTTTTTTAATACAATTATTTATTTAGAAAATTAGACTCTACTCCTGATGTACATACATAATAGCACTTTGCTTTGCATAAATGAACTGTCAAATGTCACCTATTAAAAAATGGCCTTACTGTAATTTATTGACATTATAATGGGATGTTTTTTAAATCTCTTTTTGACATGTTAAGCTACTATTATCTACAATTATTTTTGTATTTACATTATTATTACGACTGCATGATTTTACTATATTTGATTGATGTATTATTATAATTTATGAACCCTTGAGGGAAAACTTTGTATGCCAGTATGGGCGGAACATGGACTGTACCTATTTATTGTGTTATACCACTTATATACCTGTGTTTCACAAATTAAATAAATTTAATGGAAAAGGAAATGAATATTATAATAAAATATTTATTCGTTTGTTTGCTTGTTCCCAAAAATACTTTGAATCTACGTGACTGATTTTAAAGATGAGAGTTTGGAGATTGTTATTAGGGTCTTATAATTACTTAGGAATAATAAAGGTCAGGCATAATAAGCGCAGAGCCTCGCACGGAACCTAGTAATTTAAGAAAATTAAAACTATAGGCAATGTTGAAGCTTTGACGACCGGATGGCGGAGTGGGTAGTGTACCTGCCTGCGACGCCGAGGTCGTGGGTTCGATTCCCACTTAAGACAAATCTTTGTGTGCATGAACATGGGGGTTTGTCTTAGTCTGGGTGTTTCTATGTATAATATGTATGTATTTACAAAAAAAAAAGTATATATGTATAGTATCAGTTATTCTAGTACCCATATTACAAGCTCTGCTTAGTTTGGGACTAGATGGCGTTGTGTGTGACTTGTGAAATATTTATTTATTTATTTATTTATTTTATTTCAAGATAGTATATAACTTTTTAAGTTTTGGAAAGTTATTACGTGTTTAATAAAGGGATATGACCAATCGACTATGGGATTGTGTATCGCTGCTGTGCTATCTATTCCGTGGCTTTGTCAAGATAAAAACTGCTGTATTGTATGTAGAATAATATGAAAGTTTAATTTTAAGCCGGATATTTTCATAGTAAGCTGGGATGTCATGAAAAAAGTTAGTAAACAAGTGCAAACAACGTGATAATTATATCAAAACAAATAGAAAAGAAGATTCTAGTTCATCCTTCATGTTTAAATAGAAAATATCTTGTTTATTAAATCCCGCTTAAGTTATGTCTCTAATTACTAGATAATCGTCATACACAAAACTAGAAATTATTTACTATCTTATATTCGTGACACAAGGGTTTTGGCGATACAGTTTTTGGTCATTGCCTTTTTCTAATTAATATTAAATTAATTAATTACATCTAAGTTAATAAAAATAAAAATTACAAATAACTATTTACAAATTTACAGGTAAGGTCTCATAGAATTCCTCCGCATCGACCTCGACTGCAGGGATCGTGTTCAGGAGCTGACGGCATTGCCACGTTGAATGGCAATGCTGATTCTTTGAGCCAAGCAAATGCCAGCCTTCCGATCACGTGAAGCGTCTTTAAATAATAAGCGGGCACTCGGACCCCATGAAAAGATAGTAGTACCAAAGAGGAGGAGGTTTCCGATTCGATCGTATTTTTTTTTTCTTATTGTTCAGTGTTTACTTGTATGAGCCTTGACCTTGATTTGGAAAATTCTTCTTTAGTTGGAAGTTATTGTAAGGGCGGGTTTTGAGAGCGGGTGATAGTCGCTCATCAGAATGTTGGTTGGCTCTGAAAAAAGCCGTTTGGGAAGTGTCCTGGGGAGGACTATTTTGTACCATTGGGGTAAAAGGATTGGTCACCTAGACGCTGCGTTACCGAAATCTAGATGTTCAGGGTGCGCCGGACGTTGGGGAAAACTGGTTCACTTTTGACGTCACTCGGGGAGACTCCTTTAAATAAGGCTACAGAGAACGATATTACCGTGGCTACGTACTGGGCGGGGGTTGTATAAAACTTTGACCATTGAAACGAAAAGAAGAAAAGAAGAAGAAGTTGGAAAAGGTATTATATTGTCATAAGGTCCCATGGTCCAGAGACACGATCTAATGATGAGATCCTAGAGAAATCGAGCAGCGATTTCAAGAACTATTTAATCGACTTCTTGCGTTATTAAATGCTTTTTCAAGGTAGAATTTCCTTAAAAAGTTTTTATTAGCAACTGTAAAGAGTCTTCTGTTCTGAAACAATATTATTTGGACTATTAAGATATGATTTAGAAAATGAAATAGGATAATGCATCATACAGTATTGATCTTTGAATACAACACTAATATTCACGTTTGTGAATTACCATTATGTCATACCCCACAGCATAACCATTTCATTTATTTCTTTTAATAACCATTTTTCTGATTAGATCTTAATGCTATGCAGCATAAACATCAATAGATGCCATAAAAGTACAGGTGGAAAGTTCTTGGGCGTTGATTTTGATCTAGCACGCACGTATAAGGGACTTGAATGCATTTTATCTAAAATAAAGCAAATGTTCCAATCCCTTCAGGTTGCGTCCATAAATTCTATCTTGTATAAGAACATAGCTAAGGGTACGTTCCTCAGCTATGTTCTTTTGCAGGGTATTTTTTTCAATTACAATTTATTTGCACCGACTTAATAAAGTTTTTATCGACTATTTGATGCTTTTTCAAGGTATTTTAAAGAAGATGTTTTCAATAAGTTTTTATTAGTAACAGTAAAGAGTTTACTGTTCGGATACATTATTGTATGGTCTATTAAGATATTTTTGTTAACTGAAAGTGGACAATGCATCATACAGTATTGATCTATGAATACAATATTAATATTCACGTTTGTGAATACCCATTATGTAACACCCTACAGCACTACAACGGCTTTTCTTTCTATTAAATAACCATTTTCTGATTAGATCTAAATGCTATGCACTCTATGCAGCATAAGTATCAATATATGCCATGAAAGTACAAGATATAAGTTCTTGGGATTTTTGCTGGTTTGATTTTGATGGTAGCACGCACAACAAAGGGATTTGAATATATTTTATTTAAAAAATAAAGCAAATTTTCCTTTAGGTTATTTTTTTTTTAAACAGTCTCAACCCCATTCAGATTGTCTAAAAATTCTACGCTGTATAAGAAAACGGGATATTTTCTTTCAATAACAATTTATCAGCACCTACTTCAATAACTATTAGTCGATTTTTTAAGAGTTATTGATTGCTTTTTCAAGGTATTTTAAAGTCGTTTTTTTTTCATTAGGTTTTTTATTAGCAACTATAAAGAGTTTTCTGTTCTGATACGTTGTTATTTAGACAATTAAGATATGTTTTAGAAAATGAAACAGGAAAATGCATCATACCGTATTAATCTTTCAATACAACACTAATATTCACGTTTGGGAATACCCAGGCGAAGTCTCGAGTTCGATGGCCGTTCAGGTAAAGTATTAATTGTGAACTTTTCGTCAGAAAATTCACAATATCAGCACGGAGTTGGAAATAAGCCCGGTGGATGGCGATAGGCTCACGTCCTATCTCATGGGACCTGAACATAACAGGTGAAGTGTGGGTGTTGTACACCCTTCTGGGTAATATAGGTGTGATGTAATGTTAAATCAGAAGCGACCATTACATTTTGTCTAAAAACTAAACACTAAACAGTTCATAATAATACAATTTCTATAATAAACTTGTACAATGTCCTTGGCGATCGACATTGACGAAATGCGAGGTTGCCACACCGCTATTACGTTGTGCCGTCGGAGCGGCAACGTTGCGCTTATCTACGTTTTTCAGTAGACACATCGACCTATACATTGTATAGACTACAAGAGACCAGCTTAAATATGCTGGTTATGTATAGGTTCGGAACGGTGTACGTGCAGTGCCACGAATTTTCTCGATGTTACTATGTTATAGAAATAAAGGTGGTCTGAAACAGACGTAGTTCACACAATATAATGATTATGTTGCATTGTGATAAGTATCCCTAATGTATGTTTTTCATGTGTATTTTTTATATTGTGTTGAGATAAATAAACAATTTTATATTATTATTGTTATTAGCTAAAATCTGGCTCATATTACTCATATTTGTCACATTGACTGTTTTTATTTGTATAACTAAATTTGTGCTTTAATGAATGAAAATAAAATGGTATACAAAAAATAAAAATATTATATACACGTTTAATTTCGTTAGCTAGATGGAAACTTAGCTGTAATTATGTTAAAATTTAGACTTTTACACGATTTGTGCCAAATCTTCTTGATCCGTATATAATATACTTCAAAAAATTTCTTTTGTATCCCGTCTGGAATCATGTCTAGTAGATGACAATAGGCTCACTCGTGACACGTAAGCTGAACTAGTGAAGTGGTCTTAATAGTTTCATAAATGACACGAATTTTCAGGGTAAATTACTAAATCGTAGTGATCCATACAATATACTTCATTTTTTAATCCCGTTTGGAATCATGTCATGTAGATGGCGAAAGGCTCACTCCCTGAGACGTAAGCTTAACTAGTGAAGTGAGGGTCTTAATAGTTTTATAACTGCCAGTCTTATTGATCCGTACTTACTACATTTTTTTTTATTTTTAACCCGTCTGGAATCATGTCTAGTAGATGACGATAGGCTCACCCTGAGACGTAAGCTAAACTAGTGAAGCGTGTCTTAATGCTTTCATAAGCCTTCTGAGTAAAGGCGCAATGTTATTACAACCTATTCTAATACAGCAGCCCTGTATCTAATACACGTCCCACTGCTGGGCTTAGACATCTTCTCATAATGAGAAGGCTTAGGCCAAGCCACGCTGGCCAAGTGCGGAATGGTAGACTTCACACAACCTCGAGTACTTTTAGGCACTCTCAGGCATGCAGGTTTCCTCACGTTGTTTTCCTTCACCGTTAACGAGCGATAATTTATATGATAAATACACACATATCTTCGAAAAGACGAATCTTAACGATTAATTCAGAAGTGTGCCGTGGGTTCGAACCCGAGACCTTTGACTTCGCAGTCCTACGGTCTCCCACTCGGCTATCGCTGTTTACCTATTCTAATGTGATGTCCTAATTTCGCAACGTAATCCGAAAATACCACAGAAAAGTTTGTTTAAAGCAATTTTCCTTGTTTTAATTTTCTTTCGGTTCAAACTTTGTTTAGTATTACCGCATAAAATCATAATTTATGCTGTTATGAGCATTATGAAATAAGTTGGCCAAATCGATCCAGTTTAGCTGTTACTATGAGCGAGTATTTTATTTTTGCTAGCATTTCGGTTTTGTTGGGTGCTGCTTAGATAGATAGATAAAAACTTTATTTGTGCATAAGACATAGGAAATACATTTTGTACGAATGTTTTAATAACAATATTACGCACAAAGGGCGGCCTTATCGCTTAACGCGATTTCTTCCAGGTAACCTTTGGATGGACATTAGTTTATAAGATTTATAGAAAGTAGTTTGTAGTAGTTTTAGACAGAAACGAAAAAACCCGACTGCTTAAAAAAAAGAACTCAAAAGATAAAAACAAGTATAGCATTATCTACATTAAATTCATTAACAACAAATGAAATATGTCAAACTAAATTCTTTATGATGTTGCAGGCAACAAACAATACTTTGTTACTACTATATAACCGCCTGCAACATCATAAAGAATTTAGTTTGACATATCGTCGTTGTCAAACCAAAATCTGCTATGTGCACTTTTGTAAGATTTCTACTTTAAACCTCTGCATATAGTTCGCTGCTATATCCTACCATATAAAAAACTGTCATGTGCCTATGACCATTATATGACGATCTACGACCTCTTATTGACGACCTCTTACCTACAATCCCTTGAATGCAGGAGACCTTTTTTTGTCAATTTCTCAAAACTATGATTTCTGCACATAGCAGATTTTGGTTTGACAACGACGATATTTCATTTGTTGTTAATGAATTTAATGTAGATAATGCTATACTTGTTTTTATCTTTTCAGTTCTTTTTTTTTAAGCAGTCGTACATACATACGCTTGAAAAACATAACCCTCCTTCTGACGCAGTCGGGTAAAAAGGATTCAGCGCTTAGTCTATATTTTACTTTATTGGTACCGTCAGTTCCAAAATAAATTCATCCCTATAACATCACGCCTATATTACCCAGAAGGGTGTAGCAGTGGTGTACAAACCACATCTGCTCTACTGTCTGTCTCAACTATCTGTTCGGAAAACGAGATTTTGTCATTTTGACCACGTCTAGAATTTGTCTTATTATGTCCATATGTCACATCACGTCTTCTCATGTTCACACCTTATGTAACTGCCTCGTGGGACAAGCTGTCTAGCAGAACGAAATCTAGAATTGTGTCCGGTAGACGACGACAAGCTTACTCCCTTGAGTCACATGTAACATGTTACATGAGACCTAAAGAACGTAAAAACAGATAAAAAGGAGTGATTTCTGGGAATTTCACCCTTAAGGAGATCGAACAATAGTTGAATATATAGAACATCCTTCATTTTTGAAGTTTGAGCCACTAAATTTCGTATACTTCATCTTCAATAAAAACAAATAAACTTCTAAAACCGCGTTTTCCTAAAAGTTACTCCCAAGAGTGTAATTTAGGGTTTCAAAGTTAGAAGGAAGTTTACATCAAAGCTCAATAGATGGCGCTGTAGACTTTTTCTTAATCGCGTTTCTTTTCCACGGCAACAGAGCAAATCGTTTGCCACGAATAAAACGGGCCACGGCTAGTACTTACAAACCCATGTTCACGCCACGCGCTCTCCCATAGGGTGGAAAGAGACAGAACGTCACCTGCTTCCCTTTCCCCTGTCTGCTACAATACGACGTAGATTTCTATAGCAACACTGGTCTAGTCAGATGGGTGATTAATTTATCTTGAATAAAAACAAATAAACTTCTAATACAGCGTTTTCCTAAAAGTTACTCCCAGGAGTGTTATTTAGGGTTTCAAAGTTAGAAGGCAGTTTACATCTAAGCTCAATAGATGGCGTTGTGGTATTTTTCTTAATCGCGCAACTAATCCACGGAAACAGATCAAATCGTTGGCCACGAATAAAACCGAAACAGCTAGTAATTTATTTACTTATTTAATTATGGATTTATAAGCCAACAAGAGCTATACACATTATAGACATATATAACAAACACATTAAGACATTTTAGTGTATTCCCTCAATTAAAGGAGACCACAGCTTTCAAATATTACATAGAAAGTTCAAGTATAAAATTAAAATTTACATTATATGAGATCAAAACAGAATTACAATTTAGAAAGGCAATATTATTATTTTTTAAACGGCATTATTTAACTTGAAATACGAAAAACAATTACAAGTTATCAACCAAGTTCATGTTGACAGAATCTTGGAGATTACGTTTAAATACCGATAGCGAGGTGCTCAGCTCTAAGTGACTAGATTTTGACAATGTGATATACTGTCTAGTAATTACAAACCCATGTTCAGGCCACGCGCTCTCCGCATAGGGTGGAAAGAGACAGAACGTCACCTGCTTCCCTATCCCCCTGTCTGCTACAATACATGTAGATTTCTAAACACTGGTCTAGTCAGATGGGAGGGGTGATTAATTCATCTTCAATAAAAACGAATAAACTTCTAAAACAGCGTTTTCCTAAAAGTTACTCTTTAAAGTGTAATTTAGGGTTTCAAAGTTAGAAGGAAGTTTACATCAAAGCTCAAAAGATGGCGCATTTTTCTTAATCGCGCATCGAATCCACGGAAACGGAGCAAATCGTTTGCGACGAATACAACCGTGGGCAATAGCTAGTACTTACAAATCCATGTTCACGCCACGCGCTGTCCCATGGGGTGGAAAGAGACAGAACGTCACCTGCTTTCCTATCCCCCTGTCTGCTACAATACATGTAGATTTCTATAGCACTGGTCTAGTCAGAGGGGAGGGTGATTAATTCAAAGGGCCCCTCTATTATGTACTCGACCTATTTGAATTGCTGGTCAGTGTTGTTGAAACATGATTTTGAGTCTCAATTATGGTTATTGCCAACGGTAAAAAGTCGTTTGCCTAACAAATGGAATATTGAGAGCAAAAAATGGCTGTTGGAATTGAACACTGACCACGTCTACAATCTTTGGTTTCAATACTAGGTGTATTGGTGTAGGTGTGTGTAACATGATTTTGAGTCTCAATTATGGTTATTTCCAACGGTAAATAGTCCTTTGCCTAACAAATGGAATATTGAGAGCAATAAATGGCTGTTGGAATTGAACACTTACCACGTCTACAATCTTTGGTTTCAATACACCTATCCACCCTGTAAAATTATATTGAAATTGGTTTACAACTGACAAGACTATACACGAAGGCAATATAAACAGATTAAGATCCCTCACGTTAACAAGATCACGAGGAAAATAGACTGCCTCGTAAATTAGCGCTGAATAGAAACGCTTTGTTTTGGTTGGATAATGGAAGAGCTCGTGGATAAGTCATAGCCGCGTAAACTGATCGATCTGTTTTTTTTATATGGTCGATAGGCATGCGTTTGACCACGATCTTACCTGATGGTAAGTGATGATGCGGTCTACGATGGAGCACGCTTACATATTAACTCTTGCTTTGAAAAGATCTAGGTTGTACTCATGCGGAAACAGACTCG
Organism: Hypena proboscidalis; assembly: GCA_905147285.1. Classification (NCBI taxonomy): domain Eukaryota; kingdom Metazoa; phylum Arthropoda; class Insecta; order Lepidoptera; family Erebidae; genus Hypena; species Hypena proboscidalis. Next base: position 6,409,325 of record LR990155.1, read on the forward strand.
GGCAAGGCGTTCCATTCTTTGGCAGTTCGCAACCTATTATCTCTTGCTTTGAAAAGATCCAGGTTGTACTCATGCGGAAACACAGACTCGGGCAAACCGTTCCATTCTTCAAGAAATGTAGAGGCGAAACGCTTAGTGCGTATTAGTGAAATATCTACCGTGAAGCGGTGCCTGAGTGCCGTTTGTCTAGATATCCTATAGGTTAAGCAATGCTAACCGTGGTCGGCCATCTTGACATAAGTGCCGTGGAGACAAAGCTAATCCGTCGGTCCCGGTTGTCATTTGAAGATTTATGGCAATAGTTAAGCTTAGTCAGAGACCAGAATATCTGACAACTAGTCTAACAAAGAGTATCGTATAACCTCTAACTATCCCCCTGATCAGAAGCACTCATTTTAGTGGTGTGAGCGATTTTAGCTCGCTAGAAGTCTGTTCGAAACGCTATGAAGTCGCTCACGATAATCGATGTGACGTCATTAATTACGTCATCATCGGCGCCATGTTGTGTACCGCAATCTTGCTCTCGAGCTTGAGCACTGTAAGCGAAATGTCAAACTGACGTTTTGTCAATATTATTTGCTGTTTTTAAGGAAGAGTTTATTCAGTACACCAAAATATTCAAACTTCCGTATCAGTACAAATCAGAGTATCAAGGTCAATTCTTAATAGTGACTTGAGATGACAGTTGACATTTTGAAAGATGCACATACTAAATAATTGTAGTATACCCATGACCTCGTCTAGCTTTTTAAGTATATTCTATGAAAATGAAAACAATAAAGTTTGCCAGTAAAACTGACGCTAAAAGAATCGATAGTAACGACGCATCTGCAGTCTTGTTGTTGTTCATGAGCCGTATTTACCACTTACCTTCCGGTTTGCTACATACATCATAGGAAATAAAAACACATCTATATCATAATGTTATAAGTTTACAACATAGTATGGACTATACTCATGCCGAGTTTCACTTGAATCCGTTCAGTACTTTGTGCGTTAAAAGCGTTTAAGATACTTTTGTCTGTAACAGACAAAAGAATACCATATCTTTGATCTCTCCCGCTCGCATACTACTACTCAAACGACATCGATTTAATCTAAGTACTTACGATATAGATTTAATTTTTTCTCGAGAATCTTCTATAGAGTCATTATTAACTGTGTTCTCACTTAGTGATGAGGTAAAACCCTGAATAAACACAATGGCTCAAACCTCATCTCTAAATCGGACCACAGTGAGTACTACAATCCGGCTCCGAAGGACCATGTTTATTTTTGTATTCTCACCATCGATTCTGTCTTCAAGTTTCTGGTATCGCACAAATCATAAATGTATAGTACGCGACAAGTTTGACAAGCAATTTTTGATGTATCGATTTTTTTCATTGCATTTTTTCAAAGAACCGACTATTTTAAAAGAAATTAATGTTATATTCATATTATTATTGGAAATGATATAAAACGATATAATACTTAGTAGTTATATATTTTATGATCAGATTCTAATTTAGCATGGAATTAAAATTGTATTTTATTATCTTTATATTTGTTAGTAATATACTCTTAATAATTAATTGTATGCATGATATACTATAGAACGTTTTAATTTATCTTAAGAAAATTTATCAATAATGAAATGTTATCAATAAGTTAATGAACTGTATAATTTTTTGTTCAACTCGTATAGGAAATAAAAATGCTTTATTATCATTATTATTATTTTCAAGTTGGTATAAAATTGACTTAAATGAAAGCTTCGATGTGCTCAAGCCAATTTATCTTAAGAAAATGTATCAATGTTAAGTAATGAAAATAATGAAATGTTATCAATAAGTTAATGAACTGTAAAATTTTTGTTCAACTCGTATAGGAAATAAAAATACATGATTATCATTATTATTATTTTCAAGTAGGTATAAAATTTACTTAAATGAAAGCTTCGATGTGCTCAAGCCTCATGTACGCGCATCTAGCTTCATGAAAACAGGCAAAGCGCTGTAAATACATACAACCACGCCCATGGGGTGGGGTAGTTGCATTATAACGTTCCGAGGGAGGGACTACCCCCCTTAATTGATTTTATCTTATGGAGTACTGGGCATTGAGATTCTGTTTGTATGTAGACAAATCTCACTGCTTTATGATGACAGATTAAAACTAAAACGATTAGTTTTGCATCGAACTATACTTCAGACAACGAAACGAGATAATTTTCATGATTTACAATTATAAACCCAATTCACAGGCAATAAAGTTGAATTTATTTTGCAATTGAAATTGTTTAGGACATTTTTAACAGTTTTTATTATACGAAAATCAACTTGAATAACAAAGCAATAGAATTTATATTCATGTGATTTGTAATAACATAAATTTATCTTGTTTCGTATGCTTTAGTATAGTTCATTACACGGTTTTAAAAAGATTTCTATTTTTTAAATATTTTTAAACCAACTTCCCAAAAAGGAGGAGGTTCTCAATTCGGCCGGTATGTTTTTTTTATGTATGTACATCGATTACGCTGCGGTTAATGGACCGATTCGCGTGATTCTTTTTTTGTTCGACGCGAAATAGCTGCCAGGTAGTCCCATAAAAATTTCTTTCAGTTTGCTCTAGTAGTTTTTATTTTATAAGCATCGAAGTCGGTTTTTTATTGGAAAATTATTTTCCATTTGAATGTTAGTGACACTATTGAATTTTAGACTTTGTATATTTTTTTTGTTAACTTATGCAGTCTTTTGCGATCCAAAACTGTCGCGCACTGTCAACACCATCTATTTTATCTTACTTTGCTTTCAAATAAGATAACGTCATCATTATGTTATAAACAATTATAAACGCCTCTCACTGCTAGGTCTCGGGTTCGATGCCCGGTCGGGCGTAATTTGTGACTTTCCGTCAGGAAATTCCAGTAGCAGCACGGATTTGGAATTGTGCCTGGCGGATGGCGATATGCTCACCCCCTATCCCATGGGCCCTAAACATAACAGGTGAAGTGTGGGTGTTGAACACCTCTGCCACACCCTTCAAAATAATATAGGCGTGATATTTTGAACAAAGACCAAAGACGCATCCTATTTAGATTAATTTCATATTTCTATTGTATCACTTTTACATTAAAAAGTTATAATTAATTGTGATGTCTTTGATATTTTGGCTTTCCATTTGTAAATTTAAGTTTCGATAGATGTAGTAGAACAAAGACAACACCCAGTACATGTCCAGGCGTGGCGTCCTTTCAATCGGGGACATAAAAGATTTTTTTAAATAAATCTTAATAGTATTTTTGTCCATCCGTTAATACTCATAAAAATATAGTTACCAACAAGAGTAATTTTAGATTGTATCTCTTATGTAACCAACAGTCATAATTATGACGAGACAGGTCGTTATTATTTCAGCTATCCGTTGATACTCAGTACCAATAATTTCAAAAGTATAACTGGATATACTGAACAAAGACAGCACCCAATACATCCCGAGGTGTGGCGTTCTATCAATTGGGGACACAAATTTTAGAGCAAGTAAGCAAGTAATAAAATATATATTTTTATGAATCTTAGTAATATTTTTGGCTATCCGTTGATACTTATAAATGTAGCAACCAACAAGGGTAATTTTAGTAAATTGGGTCACTTATGTAACCCTTAAAGCCAATATTTTTATGAATCTTAGTTATATTTTTGGCTATCCGTTGATACTTAGCAACCAACAAGGGTAATTTTAGTAAATTGGGTCACTTATGTAACCCTTAGTCATAATTAATTATGACGAGACAGGTTATTATTATTTCAGCTATCCGTCGATACTCAGTACCAGTAATTTCACAAGTATAACTGGATATACTGAACAAAGACAGCATCCAATACATCTCGAGGCGTGGCGTTCTATCAATCGGGGACACACATTTTAGAGCAAGTAAGCAAGTAATAAAATATATATTTTTATGAATATTAGTTACATTTTTGGCTATCCGTTGATACTCATAATTGTAGTTACCAACAAGGGTAATATTAGTAAATTGGGTCACTTTAACCCTTAGTCATAATGAATTATGACGAGACAGGTCGTTATTATTTCAGCTATCCGTTGATACTCAGTACCAATAATTTCACAAATATAACTGGATATACTAAACAAAGACAATCCCCAGTACATGTCCAGGTCCAGGCGTGGCGTCGTTTCAATCGGGGACACAAATTTCAAAGCAAGTAATAATTCATATTATTTAATAAATCTTAGTATTTTTGGCTATCCGTTGCTACTCATAAATAGGGTAAAACCAACAAGGGTAATTTTACTTTCAATTTGTGTCTTTTATGTAACCGGCAGTCATAATTATGACGGTACAGGTCGTTATTATTTTAGCTATCCGTTGATACTTCTTCTTCTTCGTCGTGTCGATGGCTGAGTCAATTTTGAGTGTCCAATAAGTGGCAACTGTTATGGCGCTGTCATCGGCGTTCATGAGCGCCTCTCTTGTGCAGGTGGTAGGGAATTTTGGACAGTCATAATATCATCAGTCAGTAGTAAATTGGGTCACTTATGTAACCCTTAAAGTCATAATGAATTTGATGAGACATGTCATTATAATTTCAGCTATCCGTCGATACTCAGTACCAATAATTGTACAAGTATAACTGGATATACTGAACAAAGACAGCATCCAATACATCCAGAGGCGTGGCGTTCTATCAATCGGGGACAAACATTTTAGAGCAAGTAAGCAAGTAATAAAATATATATTTTTATGAATATTAGTTACATTTTTGGCTATCCGTTGATACTCATAATTGTAGTTACCAACAAGGGTAATTTTAGTAAATTGGCTCACTTACGTAACCCTTAGTCATAATGAATTATGACGAGACAGGTAATTATTATTTCAGCTTTCCTTCGATACTCAGTACCAATAATTGTACAAGTATAACTGGATATACTGAACAAAGACGGTCCCCAGTACATGGCGAGGCGTGGCTATCGGGGGCATTGGGCCGCGCGCATGCGTACTACGAGCGCAGTATTGATCGCACAGAAATGGGGCGTCTGCCTGCCCTGTTTGATTTCGTGTTATGTGAAATGATTGAGAGAATTTCAAGTACTGAAATATTAGCACAGGGTATTGCAATATTGGAAGGCTTTTAGATATATTTTAATGCTTGATATCAAATGTTATTCAGTAATTGTGATATGTTTTTATTATACCTGAATAAACAGTTAAAATGTTCTAATCGCCCTCATTGTCTGCCATACGTTCTTTTTTTAAATTTCCATCTTTTTCAGTGATTTAGTTTAAAACACGGATTTTCAAGTCTTTTTTTATATTAATGAGATGTAGTATTTTTTTTAGTATTTAGTGTTTCCGTTAGTGGGAATAAGAATGTTTTAAGAAATTTATTTAATGGTAAGCAAAATTTTAGATGAAGAAATTTTAAGTAACAAAGTGGATATTTCCAGCGATAGGTTACTAAATTTAGATTGTTTTGAATCTCACTGATAAAAAATATGAGGTCGAACGAGACAATAATTACTGTTACATAAGATACATGCGTGACGGTTTATTAACTTATATTACAATTTTCACACACATAATTATATTTAAGTTAGATAGGTACTATCAGACAAGAAGATATTGATACTATACCTATCGTTGTAACATTATAAGAGTATAGAATTATTATACCTAGAAACCGAATTCAAGCCTGAAAAGTGAATCCACTTAATTATACCTTTCGACTTTAAAATCGTACGTAAACATCAACCTATTTCTGGCGTCACTTTAGACAAAGCGCTTGTATAAAGACTGATCTAGGCTTTATTCATCAGTACTGGATAGGTTAATAACTAAACTAAAAAAAAAAAAACAAATCCAATGCAATAAACTACCGCAAATATCCCTGCTATAATGTCAATCCTAAGGTTGCCTGGAAGAGATCGCGTCAAGCGAAAAAGCCGTTATAGTTTTCAGTACCTATTTCTTTGAATGTTTGTTACAAATTTGATGTGCAAATAAAGTTTTCTCTATCTATTACGCTGATTACTCAAAAACTGAACAAAACGAAACCTTGAACAGTTCGTATAATCACGATATACGATGCCACCTACTCAGCTATCTTGAATTTCGCAACTAACCTACTTTGTTACGACGCAGTAACTCATTTTTAAATTAATCAAATAGGTATTCAATGTTTTTCGATGGCCGCCATTTTGAATGCGTTTGGAATGAAACGCAGAACGAGGCGTGTTTGTATAAATTCTGAATTTATCGAGTAGTTAATAAAGGAGATTAGTTTTTTTTTTATAAAATGACAGACAAGCTGATGATTGTAGGTCTTAACTGTGGAGGCTTATCAAAAGCAATTGTTCTTAAATGTATGTATTGTTATATTAGACCGTAAGCCTTACTATAAAAAAAAATAAAATAAAAAAATTACATGATGACATTTTAACATTACAATGAAGAAGTGCCTATATAAATTACAAATAAATCAACACTAACTTTAAATAGTACATAATTACTCTAAAACCTTAAAAAATATCTTACATTAATCTGTAATTAATATAAAAAATATGATCAGGTACCAGGCGCCCAGAAATCCAAGGATGTGTTCCCACGATGCGTTATCACTATATTTTCTCAATGTCTTAGAGTACATCCAGCGCGGAATAACGACCGAAGTCAACGCACGAGTACTGCAAGACGCATTAAGAATATTACATTACAATTCCTAGGAATAAGGAATAAAAAGGTGTCCTATATATTCTACATACGTATAGATATATAGAAAATACAAAAAAAAATATAAAAGGAGAATAATATAAATTTAAAATTTAATAACAATTTCAAAAAATCTCGAGTTATTATAAGCACTCAATAACATTTATCGTTATCGTCAATCAAATGAAGTTCTAATTAAGTAAAAAACTGTTAAATTAGAAGACTTAATAACAGTTATAAAAAGTAACAATTAAGACCTTTTTATGAACTGTCACAATCATATTTTAAAAAATAAAGTTAAGTCTTTGTTAGTATCAAAGTTCATATAAATTTAAAAAAAGATCTCGAATTGTAACAATTTCAAATTCAGTCTATGGTATAAGCTGTATACAATTCAAACATTGAAATATATTCATCAGAAATGGGGTCATTCTCAGGAAAATTTCAACGCGAAGCCATACATAGTGGATGTAGTATGGAAAATCAATGACGTTTCTGCAACTAGGTCAACTCCACTGGATGTAGCACACAACATCTGCATTACGCCCTGATGTTGAACGGATGCTTCAAAATTTTCACGAGAATATACCCTAATACATAAAATGTTATAATACACAAATTAGAACACATACAAACAAAAAATGGTAAGATACATGAAAAAAATATGGATGAACAAAAATAAAAATTAAATTAACAGACATTGTGAAAATGGTAGTAATTCAATTTTGAAGAACTCTTGACATTATAAAATAATAATGAAAGGATTAATACGTCTTTTTTCACAACTTCTTAAATTTTTACAAAATACTTATAAAAATACAATTTTTTTTTTACAAAATTTATACACATACACAAACAAACAGTAAAATGTTTAATAGAAACACAAAACAAAGTAAAAAAAAATCAAAACAACAAAAAGGACAAATATTAAAAAAAAACTTAATAAATACATTTTATAAGAGCAGAATCTTCGTTTTTCTCGTCTTGCATGATGTTTGTACACACAGCTTACCCACCATTCGACAAGACTGATGCAACTGACGGCGCCAGTCGAGACGAACGGTGGACAAGACATGCGTCTATTCTTTTCTCTTCTTTGTTCTTCTTTCTTCTTTTATTTATACTTTTATCTTCTTAATTAACAAAACAAAGGCTATTTTCACAATCCGAATACGTTAATCATAAAAAAAATACAAAAAAGAATTACCGACAGCTGTGTTATGTGTTTCAATTGTGTCACTTATATATTCAAATTATAATTTACCAGATGGTTATTTCGTTATTCGATTGTGAAACAGGCCTTTCATATATTAAGGTAGAACTATAATTAAATATACACCCCATTTTCAAACACAAAGAAACCTCTTATATTTATGTTGTATTTATTGTTACAGTATTCCACTAAATTCACGAAATTTTAGAACAAGCTCAACACAAAGGAAAAATTCACCCTAGTTTTTTTTTAACATGAATAGCACTAAATACGCGTTATTTAAGGCAAAGGAAACAATGATTTATTTATTTGATACATTACTTTTCAGCCTTTTAGCTGCACTAGGATTTTAAGTGTCACTATATCCCCAAAATTTTTATTACATTTCCGTAAATAACCCAAAAAATATACAATTTACGTCGCCAAAAACTGTAGAATCAAACGCGAAGCACACGGTACTTATTTTAGAGAATTTTCTGAGATAGTAATAGTTCAAAAACTATTTCTTTTTTAATATTATCGAGCAGCGAGCGCAGAGAGGTCGCGCCGCGCGCAGAGTTAGGAGCGGAATAAAACGGACAGGTTGCAACTCGGTCGCTCGACTCGGGGATTGTACGGCGTCGGGTCGTGACCCACTTTGCTCCTCATCCAGGAACTGCAACCCCGCTATGTAACTATGTACTAGCAATGCTACGGATTAAATATATAGTGACACATTATGTATTCCACTGCAGTGGTTCGAGCAAGAGATTTTTTTTAAACAAGATACGCCGCTTTAATTTTTGCTGCTGTCATTATAAAAAGCGTCTGTAGGAATTTAATAACATTTTATGAAATACATAGACAAAGGAGAAATACTAAGTAATACCATCTATACAACCCTCCCATGCAACTGAATCGGCTCAACCCAGTTCGAGCAATTTTTTTTAAACAAGATACGCCGCTATTTTTTTTACCGCCGTCATTATAAAAAGCGTCTGTAGGAATTTAACGTATTGGTTGAACGACATTTTATGAAATACATAGACAAAGGAGAATTACTAGGTCATACCATCTATACAACCCTCCGATGCAACTGAATCGGCTCAACCCCTCTTTGTCTACTAACAAAACCGTTTTTAATAAAAATATAGTAGTTATAAAACTGCGTGGAACTACTCGCAATATATAAAGCCTCGCCGCTCTCCACTGCACTGGTGTTGTGGGTTCGATCCCCACATGGAACAAATCTTTGTGTGATACGCAAAGATTTGTTTTGAGACTGGGCGTGCTTGTGTGAGTGAATGTGTGTATTTGGCCATGTCATTGGGACCATTGGATAGTGTAATTGCTTCTGGCGTTCTATCTAATGTAAAAAATCCAAATTTATCTTTTATCTTTATAAAGTAATGAAATGAGATTGATGATAATAACTGTTATGGTGAATGTAATTTATTTTATAATTATATTTAGAAATATCATTTCTTCATGTGAACTAAGTGTACATTTTGTGTACTCATTATAAAAGTGCAATATAGCTTTGGTCTCTGCGTGAGATCGGCTCATTATTTGATGAATTGACAAAAAATTTAGTGCAAGTATGTTAATTTCTTTTCTTTTGTTATTATGTGAAACATTTTGTAAAATTTGGATTTGGAATTTTTTACATTAGATAGAACGCCAGAAGCAATTACACTACCCAGTGGTCCCAATGACAAGGCCAAATACACACTTTCACTCATTTAAGCGAAGGCACAGCCTCTAAAAACATCAACAACTGGATTTACCTACATTCAGACTAAGATCGTTTGTATTTATTATTGTAATATTTTATGCCAAATAGACTTTGAAAAATCAAAATCAAATCAATAAAAATATACGGATTTTTTTCCAACAAAATACGCCATTTGAAAGCATATAATCGTTTTTTTTAATATCACAATGATTTTAATATAGCCAATGTATGTTGAGCCCAGTTAGATCTATTGAATAGCACGCGAGTGTATTTTAATGGTGATAAAAATAATCAATTTATGATATTGCTTTTCGGACGTGAGATGATGAATAAGTTTAAAACAATATATAATTACAACATCACAGCTAATTTACCCAGATGGGTGTGGCAGCGGTGTACAACACCCACATTTCACCTGTAATGTTTAGGACCCATCGGATAGTGGGTGAGCCTATCGCCATCCACCGGGCACAATTCCAACTCCGTGTATTGGGAATTTCATGACGAAAAGTTCACTAATAACACTTTGCCAAGGGAATCGAACTCGAAACCTCGCGTTGAAAGGCGGGGGCGCTAACCACTAGACCATCGAGGCAAACACAATATAGAAACGCCAAAATATACATTTCAAGAAAGAATCAAAAGAAGAAAAAGCAACAAATAAACAACAATTTGAAACCACCTTAAGTACAAAGTTAGTTACAAAAATTATGAAGTAACAATGACAACATGATGAAGTAACGACAACATTATACAAACTTAAATGAGGTCAGCTAAAAAAAGACCTTATGACTTTTAATTGGAACGAAGTTCCTTATCGCGCGTTGCGAAAGGGGGCTAGACGGCAAAATTGGGACGAAAAGTTGTAACGACACATTTCGTAGCAATTCTCGTAGCGGCGTAGTAATAACATGCTACGTTACAGCTACGGTGCTACATCATCAGACACACAGAGAAAAATGCGCACGCCGCAAAAGGAACTTCGTTCCATCCGGGTGTCCCTTGACAAGTCAGTAGTTTTTTTATGTTTTTCAAAGAGAATTAACCCTTAATCAAATGGACATTATTTTTCAATAAAATTAAAATTTTGTCACGGTTTTTAGGTAAAAGGATTTATAGATTTCGAAAAAAAACTCCCTATTTTAATAAAAAGGGTGGGAAATGGAGTTTTTTCATAGAGGTACTGATTAGAGTTGCTAATGAAGCAATAATTAAAAAAATATAGTGTCAAGTGGGAAATAATTTCCCAATATTTGAACAACATGATGAAGTAACAAAGACAACATTATACAAACTTAAATTAGGTCAGCTAAAAAAAGACCTCATGATTTTTTAATTTTTGTTTTTCAAAGAGAATTAAATCTTCTCTAAACAATGCAATCAGAACAATGTCAGTCTATAGTAGTTTACATCAACTGCAGAAATCAGAAATGTAGGAATTTGAGTATTTTAAACTTCCATACAAAAACAAACTATAGTTTAAAAATAAAATCTTCACTACTGCAGCAATCTGAAATGCCACATAACAAAGATTGTAATAAGTATGTATTTAAGAAAAAGTATATTATGTATTAGTATCAGTTATTTTAATACCCATAGTACAAGTTCTGCTAGTACTTAGTAGTATTATTTATTTTATTTTTATCTATTTCCAATTTTTTGGTGGAATTTTATCTTCATAGGGCTCTAAGACCTACTTTTCTGTAAATCTTTTACACTAATGTCCATCCAAAGGTTGCCTGGAAGAAATCGCGAGAAAGCCGACCTTTGTGCATGTATTGTTATTAAAACTTTCGTACAAAATGTATTTCCTATGTCTTATGCACAAATAAAGTTTTTATCTATCTATCTATCTAAAACCGAACATTTGTAATTTCTGCAATTGAGATATATCTCTCTTAATTATTACAAAAAAAATCCAAGACAGGCCAATTTAACTAGTCTCTGATAAAGTTTCAGATAGATAAATGCTGGTGAATTTTATTAGACAAAATTTTATAGTGAAGCTTTCACTCCCGATTTTTTGTTTGTAGTAAATCAAGTTGGAAAATTTTCATGGCTCTTAAGGGATGATTTCCCCCCAGCCATGTCATTGGAAAACAGAAATCTAAAAAAATACCAACTAAATGTTTAGTCCTAGCGTTGGTTCCATAAATGTTACACAAACTAAAATATCTGCCAAAAAACCGATAATGATATCAGAGACAGGGTGAAACAAGTCCTCAAACAAGGTGATATAGTGCTTGAAAAAGAACATAGATGGCGTCACTAACCTGACTCGTGTTGCTCTCATAGACAGCATCGTAGGCGTACACCCGGGGCGGCTCCGGCGGCGTCACGTTGTTCCGCGTCACCGCTACGGTGTTGTTCACTGCGTCCACGGACACGCAGTTGTACGAGCTGTCCAGCTTCTCCCGAGCGTCCATGGGACGGACGCGGACGACCACGCGGACATTTTCGACGGTTGGCGCCGCAGGGGGAGTCAGCTCGGCGTCCTGGAGACAAAATTGAGACTGAGATACTCTCTCTTCATCTGATGGTAGCGGTGCCGTTATTTAGTGGACGCAATAAAACAAACGAAGATAAATGCAAATAAAATTGCTCTTTAGAAAACTACATAATATATCTTGCTTACATGCATCAAACTGCTTTAAATGAAGCCCGTCACCGCTTTTAAACGACCGTCATTAAATAAATAATAAATAAATATTTCACAACTCACACACAACGCCATCTAGTCCCAAACTAAGCAGAGCTTGTATTATGGGTACTAGAATAACTGATACTAATACATATTGTATTATACTTTTCTTTTTATTAATTAAGCAGCACATTACACTTCTTAATTGGAACAACAGTGTAAACTGTCTATTATTTAGCAGGAGCTAATAATGTCACAGGTTTCTTCCTACTCCAGCTTGTTTGCAAAACCCATATCTATTTGTTGAAGACAGCAGACAGTGACGTCAGCTATGACGTAAGCGTCATCCTGGCGTCACTATAAGTGTGGGCTAGGATTTTATACTGATACATAGACTTACACCTAGATACCGAGAGCACGCATGAAAAGTGAAGCCACTTTTAAGACGTTTTGGCTTAATACAACTTGTATTTACAGGATTTTATAATGATACCTAGAATATTACATCTAGAAACCGAGAACACGCTTGAAAAGTGAAGACACTTTTTGAGACGACATATTGATAGATATTGATGAAATTTTGCAGCTTATATTCTGCAACATATATAGGCAACTTTTAATAGATACCTATACCACGCAGGCAGAAGTAAGTTCACCATAAATGGTAGAGCCAAAATAAGCACTAACTTTTTTTTTTTTATGTATCCTGCTAGGTTCAGCAATCTATCAAAAACATTTAGCCGTTTCTTTGTCTGAGTTAGGTCTGACTTACTATTGTTATAATAGGCAAGGAGAGTTGTCCATTGCTCACTCTCACTATTCTTTGAAATGCATTATATTAATGAATGTGCACTAACTCACAAAAAAAAAAAAATATGTCCTATACTATCACAATGGGAATTGCCTGTAATGATAGTTGTCTGTGTGATTAATAAATAAATAAAATAAAATAATATATGCAATTTTTGTCTAATCTTTGTGTGATTTGCAAAGATTTGTTCTGTGACTGGGTGTGCTTGTGTGTATGAATGAGTGTATTTGGTATCTTGTCATTGGGACCATTGGATAGTGTAATTGCTTCTGGCGTTCTTACTATCTAATGAAGAAAAGCCAAATTTATTTTATTTATTGAATTTCAATGTTCATTGGGTCTGAGCATAACCATAATGTATAATAATATGCATTACAGTTCCTAAGCACACTGCCAGAATCTTACTCTTACTTCATTGTATCAAAGAATTATTAAATTATTATTCAATAATTATTTAATCTAGATTTACTTTATATACATCTATTGTGTAACTAATTTGTATTGTGTAACTTATACAAATGTGCTTGCTATGGCCTTCTGTAAGTGAAGGTACACATGTGTAAACCCAGATTAATACCACAAACTGTATGACACCTGTGTATCTTTGGTTCCAAATATATAAAGAAATAAACTCTCTGATACCTAAGTCATTCCCTAACTTTCTTAATGACGGAACCCTATTCCACAAAGCATACTGTAGGAATGGCTGTGATATATATATATATATATATATATATATATATATATATATATATATATATATATATATATATATATATATATATATATACTAGCTGGCCTGGCGAACTTCGTACCGCCTTAGCGTAAATTTGATGCACTAATTTATTTTGTATAGCTGACCTATCTTATGTATGCGTACCTACTCAATTTGAACTGGAATCTGTGATATCCTCCATATAAAAATGAATACCTATTTCAGTGATGCAAAATTAAATGTATATTTTCAATCTTTCCGAGAGATTTTTTCCGTAAGAACCTTGTACAGAGTATTAGAAAACTACAAAAAAAAATCAGTCAAATCGGTCAAGCCGTTTTCATGCTATGTCGTAACAACGAAAAACGGGTTTCATTTATATATATATATATAGATAGAGATAGATTCGTGTCATTGAAGTCTAAGATTGTGTTGACCAAACAACAAATATAATGTTGCTACAAACATATTAGGACCGGCATATTTTGTTTTATTTTTGGCTCCATCTCTGTATCAGGTTATATACATACTTCTATTGATTAATAGAAGTATGTATATAACCTGATTCATCAAATTATAAGATGAATATTTGTGTCACAACTGCCTCATTGGTCTTAGGTTAGATTGTCAGGCTTTTTGTCTGCACGTGCATGGTTGCCTCGCCACTCTCCACTGCACTGGTGTTGTGGGTTCGATCCCCACATGGGACAAATCTTTGTGTAATTCACAAATATTTGTTCTGAGACTAGGTGTGCTTGAGTGAGTGAATGTGTGTATTTGACCTTGTCATTGGGACCATTGGATAGTGTAATTGCTTCTGGCGTTCTATTTAATGTAAAAAATCCAAATTCATCTTTATCTTTTGGGCTTTTTACATCAGGCAATTCTCTATAACAGCATGGAGTTGTATTAGTGCCCTGTGGAGGCTATAAGCTCATAACATAACAGGTGAAATGTGCTGACACTGCCACACCCTTTTTGGGTAATATAGGTATAATGTTATATTATGATTTGAGTAAAATTTAGAAATAAAGCTAAAGCATACCTGCCTGCCTAGACTTACTAGAGACTGCCTAGCAACACAGATTTAAAATTAAAAAGAAATTATGATAAAAAAAAATTCAAATTTATATGAACATTAACAAATTTCTAACAATTCATAGTCAGCTTGTGACGCATTAGGTAATAAAAGTTCTACTAAATGAAAAAGTAACGAATCAGCACGACTCCGCGAACACGCGCGTGGACAAAGGCGGAATGCCAACGCCAAAATTAATCAATGAAATGAAATTTATCAAATGTTCAAGGCAACAGGAAGACAAACAGTCATAAAACGAACGCCAAGCAGATGCCTACAACGCGATAGTAATGCGTAATTCGAATGTACCTGTACACAGTTACACGTGGAGCTATGCATAACCAATATAAGATGGTCTCGCTTTGTATAGGATTCCCATACTATGCCAGAATAGCTGGACGTATAGGTTGATGCGTAACCGTCTGGACGTAAGTACTAGAACAGCGCGGCGGTAGATGGAAAGACCTTGACACGAATTAAAAGCATGACTCATCAGACATGGTAACTAGATTAAACCACAAAATATTACAATAAGGCATTTGATTTTCGGAAATCAATAAGAAAAAGTGATATATATCCTAAATAAGCAGATTCCAATTAGATTTAATAAGAATCTGAGTCAGATTTCCGGAAATCACATGATAACGTGGTACTCACTGGCATTTTTCCTGAAGACCGCCTCCGGACTCAGCAGAACATGGATTCGGTGAACACGAAGCAAAGGGGCTTTTGTTAGACCAATATTGTAAAAATCAATAACGACGACCTACTTTTCCGTTTCAATTTCTCTGGCGAACGAAATGGAAATGACATGACGTTATTTGGAAAGTGTTACCAGGTTTATGGGAGAATTGGTAGAAGGTTTTCTACCAGTCATAAATCATACGGTTTTCATTGAGCACTTCCGCTAAAATATTTTATGAAAATATATTGACCGGATTTTTGTATTCAATTAACGTCCTACCACTGTAATGTTCATAAAAACGAGTTTTTATTTATCCTGATAAATTCAAGTCAGTATTTACAATTATATATAAAATATTTTCAAATAAACCTTGTGTGTATTTTAAAGGAAGCCTGACAGTTGCATCAGTGACTAAAAAGCTAAAAGAGCATTGATTATCTTGGTATGTGCATGAGACGAATAGGGTTTGTACAACAAGTTGTAACCACGTCTTACTGAGGCTACTTATTCTCGGCTTATATTTCAAGCAGGAACTTAATACCAAAATAGAACGCGGTAATGATGCCAGTATTTTGGGTACGAGGCCGACTTCTGACCAGTGGCGTAACTATAGGGTGGCAGGGGTGGCAAAATGCCACGGGCCCCCAGCCTAAGGAGGCTGATCAAAAAAAAAAGGTTTAAAGGCATTCATCTAAAAATTTAGAATTGTTGACTGGAAAATTGCAAATTGTATTGGAATAGACAAGGAAAAGATAACGCAGCAGGATAACATAGTGTATCGCGAAAGACAATTTTTTTTCCCAAAAATTTTGCATACCGGTACTGAATCACTAGTGAGATGCTTCATCGTAACGATTTTTACTAGGGCCCCATCCAATATTTTTGCCACGGGCCCCGTTGGTATAGTTACGCCACTGCTTCTGACGCTGACTTTTTAAGTAAAGATTAAGTTATTAGACTAGTTAGTAGTAATTATACGATCCAACTTGTATATTTTTCTGTAAATAAAAATGTTTTCGAATAGGGATGAAAGTCATGTGACTAATAGAGTGAGTTAAGAGTTAGACCAAAGAAAAGCCTAATGAATTGCGTAAAGAATATAATTTATTTTATTAAATAGAAGGTATTGAGTTCTAGCAAAATGACTTACAGAAGAGAATAAAGGAAGAAAGGCACAAATAAAATGGGTGAGAGCAGGAAGAAGGAGAAAATATTTCTGAAGTGGCTTTACAGAAATATTCTATGTATGTGTATGTTGTATTAAATAACACTATCGTAACTGAGAATCTTTCAAACATAATTAGATTACATCTACATGATTTACTTAAGATTAAGTAGTTATGAAATGGAGTTTTTAAAAGTGCCTTTAGTGAAAATCTCTTGTAAAATAAGGTTTTGCACAATGAAAAATAATATAATATGATGCACAGAGACACATTTCACCATTTATCAATAAGCATGCAAAACTAAATAAATAAATCACAAGCCGTATCTCCTGCTATGCAAACTAAACAACGAATGAATTAACAAACGTGTTCTAAAACGAATGATATTTGAATGAAGTCAAACGTTTTAATTAGCTGTTAATATGTTTTGTCAGGTGCTTAGGTCTCGGTTAGTAAGTAAAATACTTGGTAGTCTACCAGCGGTAGTCTACCGTAAGTGACGGATGTTTTGATAGTTTATGTAGTTTTTCTTTGATTCAGTTTTTAAGACCTTTCAATATCGCGGCGTGTAGTCGTTTATTAGAAATAATATTTTAAAGTTATTGTTAAAGCTATAAATTTGTATGTAGGAATTGAACAACTTTTTAAATTTAGGTGTTAATTTCCAAAAATCATCTCTTAAATTTGGACTTTGCTCCAAATTTAAGAGATGATTTTTCCCCTCAGTCAAGATGGGAACCTTTGATCAAAATTTTAAGTTTCTAGCCTCAGTGGTTTAGACTGCGTTGATGAAACGCAGGTTTACTACAAAACAAATGGTAGTCAACGGTGGTTTTGGTAATTCAGTTTTAGCGTAAGTAGCGTATGGTAGAATACCGTAATAGAACTAACACCTCTACTCAGAAAACACGGTTTCATAAAAAAAAATTACTCATTATTGTGCATGTATTACTCATTATTGTACTGTGTATTAGAAATAATTAAAAATTCGTTTTATAAAAAGTATAAGTGAATAAAAATACTTTTTAATTGAACACATTCATCCACAGCCATAACAAAATAAGTTCTTGCCACCTTTTGCATAGTTAGGTACAAATATTGCGAAGTCCATGGTAGAAAAAAAAAATAGAAATTGGTAGCCCACGAAATATTTTTTGGCGGGAAATAATATTTTCTTTGTCAAGGTGGCAACATTGCAAGCAAATAAAAATGTTGCCTACTAAATTAGGTAATAGGTGAGGTTAGATTAATAAAAAAATATATATTAAATATCTTAAAATCAAAATAATTCTTCAAAAACAAGAAAAATAAATAATTAATATTTTTGTTTTAAATTTCGCACATCATATATCGTAAACAATGACTTTTGTATATATTATAAAAATATATGAATTGGTCACTTTAACCATCAAATTAAAAAAAAATACTGTCAAAAAAATCGACCGAGAACGTCAAAGTGTCAAACACTGCTGATGTTTATTTTTATCAAAAAAATATCAATAATTTAGTTTCTTCATGGCATTATCGTTCATGGATGTAAAATTTAATGTATCATATTATAAATAATCAGTTTGTTAATAAAAATGTCGTCGGAACCGGACGAAAACGGGATCCATATTGAGTGCGTTGACGTCAACGAAAAAGTGAAAGAAATCGAATCAAGAAGTGAAATCATTTGTGATTCGGGGCTTGAGACGTTAGATTCCTGTTCTGCTACATTCCTTCCATCAGATTCCGAAGGATCGCCGGTCAAAAATGATTTATTCGAAGGCAAAGGCTCGTCGCTCGACAGCCTCTCGAATGAAAGTAGTTTGTCTACTCCAGTGTCTGAAGACAACATTCACGAGAATGAATTCTCTAAAAACGCCGAAGGTTCACCCAAAGATTCAGATGTCACAAGTAATGATAGTACAAATACCGATTCGCCTGAGAAAATCAATGAGATTGATGAAAATCAACCGGATATCACGCTTACAGAGCTTGATAACATAAACAGAACTCTCACAACTTCAACCGTAAGCTTATATGAAGAGAAACCTCTAGAAAACAGTGTCATAAATAAGTCTCCCTTCAGCCGAAGTGCTGAAAACATATCGAATATCGCGTTCCAAAGCAATGAAACCACAAACTTAAATTCTAGTGAAAAAGACCTTAACGCAGGCCAGATTCTCTCTCAGTTCAGTACTCATAAAGCTAAAATAAGTGCTATACAGAAAATACCCGAAAACCTGGTGCATATAGATCCCAAATACACAAGAATACCAAAAGAGCTACTCTCACAAGATATCGGAAGCATTGTCAAAAATGTACATGGTATATTTTCCTCTGTAAGTGGTTCTTTAAAGAATGCGTATAGTCACCGGGCTGCATACAATCAGAAGTCTATAAAACCGGCAAAACATCTTCCAAACGGTAAAATAATGAATTATATTTTTGAAGATGAGAGTACTGAACCGAAAATAACAATTGAACAATGCGAGGAGGCTGATAAAACAGTTGAAAGCGTTCCAATTTCAAATACAGATCTAAACATTAGTAAAACAAATGAAAATTCAGAGTCTGATGTAAAGAATGATGTGTTATCATTACAAGTGGAATCATTAGAGCGGTTGTTGGCAGAACAGAGGAAGGAGAATGTGTCTTTAAGGGACTGCATCAAAAATCAATGCGATGACATGCAACAGAAGGATATGACATACAAAGAGCTTGAAGTGAAGCTGGATATGGTAAGTGAAGTTTTCTACTAGCCTCTGCACACGGCTTTGCCCGCATATTGCTTTGATAACCTATAGTCTTATGTTTATCAGTAATAATCTAGCCATTTGAGAGAAGAAAATTTTAACTAAAAATGCTATGCTTTGATTCAAGTACAGTCAGCAACAGAACAAATTGACAATAACTCTGAAAATTTTAATTATTTCATGATTCGCTGAATCAAAACTAATTGTAATTGATAATATGTGCATTATATTGTAAAAGGGTGCATGAAAGGAGCCTCCCCGAGTGACGTACACAACGATTCCCTACGTCCGGCGCACCCTGGGCAATTCGCGAGTTCTTAAAAGCGAATTGGCTAATCCTTTCACCACGATGGCAAGTCAAAACCTTGACCACCTTACTGACTGTCCAAAATGCCCTAATACCTGCACAAGAGAGGCGCTCATGAACGCCGACGAGAGCGCCATAACAGTGGCCCCTTATTGGACCAATAAAATTTGACTAAGCCATCGACACGACGAAGAAGAAGAAGATTGTAAAAGGCATATTTTTGATGCAAAAAATGTGAGTTTCCTAGAAGTTTGAATTTTAAAGTGTTTAAATTTAAAAAAGATTGTGTGTGAAATAACTCTAAGGTCTACCATTTCTATTTGGGCTGATAATGTAAAGGCAGCTCTAGCCTCTATTTTATGTATACTTTTCACATGATACATACATTACAATATTAATACATTCACAATCACAAAATCATAAATGTAAAATATGTAAATTTATAATTATTGTCCCTTCTGTTTTAAAATCGGTTAGATCATAGTCCAGTCATGTGAGTTGTGCATCTATGAGCTGGGTTTATTAAAAAAAATAAAACATAACATCACGCCTATATTACCCAGAAGGGTGTGGCAGAGGTGTACAACACCCACATTTCACCTGATATATTATGGTCTCATGAGATAGGGGATGAGCCTAACGCCATCCACCGGGCACAATTCTAACTCCGTGCTGCTATTGCCGAATATCCTGACGGAAAATTCACAAATAACACTATGCCCTACCCGGGCATCAAACCCGAGCCCTTTCGAGAGGCGCATTCGCTAACCACGAGACCATAGAGGCAGTTAAAACAGTTTCCGTTTTATGGAAAGGGAAAGTATAAAGAATATTAACCACAGTGTAATTTCCTCAACGGATATGATTGATAAGTAGAGGAAAGGCAACATGATTCGTACACGCGGTATCATTTCCGTTTCGTGTGTAAATGCTTGCTACACTTATTTAAACCATTTTTTTTTATTTTTTTAAATTATTAACTTCCGACCGCGTTTTGTAATTTACTACTACATCTTAAATTTTATTAAAATTGGTTCAACCGTCTAGAATACTCTAGAACAGTGGTTCCCAATTAGTTTTTTCTACGTACCCCTTTAAGAAAGACCTCCAACTTGCGTACCCCTTTATAGACCAGGGTCGATAATTTGTAAAACCAAAAAAAAATATCGTAGGATGAAACCCATTAGAAAAAAAGGAGAATATTATAAAAATTAAAGGAAAAATAATTTACGGGCGATCTGAGGTCAGGAATGGGATGGGGGGTTTGGTTTAAGGGTAAAAAACGTTTTTTTTCGATTTCCGGCAAAACTAAAAGTCCTATGGAAAAAAGTCGAATGACAAAGTTGTTGGTAATAAAAAGCTCAAAACTTTTGTATTTGCACTTTTTTCATATAACCTCAAAATTTATGTGAAAAATTCAAAAAACGAAGTTTTTGGTTTTTTATTTTTATCTTCGACAAACAATTTTTTTTTCACCAAATTTGGTGAAAACTTACCTTTTTATGTCCCAAATACGCTGTTATTTATTTGATTAGAAATATTTATTTTTTTCACCTTACTTTGAATTAATATCGAAAAAGCACTCTGACTGAAGAGACTGAGAGATTTCAACGAACCGAAAACATACCAACTTTTTGAAAAAAGCTGATATTTTGACGGATGAATTTTCGATCGAAAATTAGGGTGCTTTTTTGATATTCATTCTAAATAAGGTGTAAAAAATAAATATTTCCAATCAAATAAATTACAGCGTATTTGGGACATAAAAAGGTAAGTTTTCACCAAATTTCGTGAAAAAAAATTGTTTGTGAAAGATAAAAATAAAAAACCAAAAACTTAGTTTTTTGAATTTTTCACATCAATTTGAGGTTATATGAAAAAAGTGCAAATACAAAAGTTTTGAGCTTTTTATTACCAACAACTTTGTCATTCGACTTTTTTCCAAAGGACTTTTAGTTTTGCCGGCAATCGAGAAAAACCGTTTTTTACCCTTACCCTACCCACACACACAGGATGGACACCACGACACAGGTTATCCTAGTGTGGAGCCCAGGGATCAAACACAAGTGTACTAATTTTCGAGACAATAAATGATTTTTGATTTTGATTTTTTTTTTGACAATGTCGAGCAAATAGGTGGCAGCGGTAGTGGCCGCGATCGGGCGACGCGAGGCGCGGGAGTCGCGGGAAACACGGGTCAATCGCCGCCGCCGCGGGCCAAAGCGCTTGATGCATGCGATTTACTTACCGGCTACTGCCGTTTAATTAAATAGAATATTTTTTTAGCAGTTGTAGAAATAGAAATAGAGATTCTTTATCTGTCAATGTGGGTATATTGAATTTTTTTTATTTAAGGATTTTAGTTTAGAGATTGCTGCGCGTACCCCTTGATGCAGTCTCGCGTACCCCTGGGGGTACGCGTACCACTATTTGGGAACCACTGCTCTAGAAGATTAACCGATACAAACAGACAGATGATATTTTTAAATTTTAGGCAATAGTATCCATGCAAACAACTATACCAGCTTGAAAAAGACATTGTTATTTTAACATTAAAAACAGATACTTTAAAGACCATTACAAACTGTATACGAGTTTACGTCGTAGGAGTATCCATTTCGTAGTCCAAGTAACACAAATCAATTAAAGCTATGATAATTATATGTTAAAAAAAATTATACAAAAATAATTTCTTTCCTCCTCTCTTCTACTTTAGCCGTGCCCATCAGGGTCCATGATTGACTGTACCTATTATCATTTTAACATTGTGGAGTGCAATTAAGATTCGAATACTTTTTATTGTATTATTATTTATTTATGTATGTAGTTATTAATTAAGTACATGAAAGGAGCCTCCCCGAGTGACGTACACAACAATTCCCTATGTCCGGCGTACCCTGGGCAATTCGCGAGTTCTCCAAAGCGAATTGGCTAATCCTTTCACCACGATGGCAAGTCAAAACCTTGACCACCTTACTGACTGTCCAAAATGACCTACCACCTGCAAGAGAGGCGCTCATGAACGCCGACGAGACGCCATAACAGTGGCCACCTATTGGACCAATAAATTTTGACTCAGCCATCGACGCGACGAAGAAGAAGAAGTACTATATATTATTAGATCGAAACAAAATTATATTTTGTACCTACCTTTACTTACAGTATATTGTTTTAGCAAATGAAAACTTTAAAAATGTTTCAAAGTTCCACACACCCTGAAACTACCACGCTTCCTCTTTTAAATCTGTCCATCCAAAGGTTGCCTGGCGGAAATTGCGTCCAGCGATAAGCCCTTTGCATATTGTTATTGTCTTTCAATAGTTGTCTTTAGTTTGTAATGCAAATGAGGTTTTATCTATCTATCTATCAATGTATCTTGTTTTTAGATGTCAAAACGCGTAGAGAATGCTGAGCGCGAGAAAGACGCGGCAGTGATGCGCTACGCCAGCGTAGAATGCGCTGCAATAGAAGCGCGGCGTGCCGCTGACAACGCCGCCAAGGCTGAGAAAAGCGCGCACGTCGAAGTGGAACTGCTCAACGGCAAGCTCAGGTCAGCTCATGGAGAGAAGCAGAGGATCTGCCAGCTCTATGATGATAAGGTGAGGGAGGAAATGTAACTATAGGCCAGAGGGCAAGCATACGCGCGCGAGATGGATTTGGTCACGTTTTTGTCATATGACAAAAATATCTATATCTCACGCTCGTATGCTTGCCTGGCTGGTAAATCGTATTTGACCCCCACCCTCTTCTACTGCAAGTTACCCCCAACGTCCATGTTACGGCATCCACATAGGGTATAGTACGTATTACGAGAATCCAGCAAGCAAATTATAACAAAAAGTATGAATGTTAATGAAGCCAAAGGTAAGTCACGTCGTTCTTACGTCTCTGCCTACCACCATGAGAAATAGGCGTGAATTATATAGTTTCGCAGTTTCGGCTCAAAGCTACAAGTACATTGATGGATGATCAAGTCAAGCCTATTTTAGTGTGTCAGAAAAGATGAGAGCAATTTTAGTATGTCAGAAAATATGCAAGCAATTTTAGAGTGGTAGAAAAAATGCAAGCAATTTTAGTGTGTCAGAAAAGATGCAAGCAAATTTAGTGTGTCAGAAAAGATGCAAGCAATTTTAGTGTGTCAGAATAAATGCAAGCAATTTTAGTGTCTCAGAAAAATGCAAGCAATTTTAGTGTGTCAGAAAAGATGCAAGCAATTTTAGTGTGTCAGAAAAGATGCAAGCAATTTTAGTGTGTCAGAAAAGATGCAATCAAATTTAGTGTGTCAGAAAAAATGCAAGCAATTTTAGTGTGGTAGAAAAGATGCAAGCAATTTTAGTGTGTCAGAAAAGATGCAAGCAATTTTAGTGTGGTCGGAAAAGATGTAAGCTTATTTATATTAAAATTAAAGCTTTTTGCTTGTGCTAAAAGGAAGTTCACGTCCATGGTGTAATGGCCAGTATTCGAACCCACGACCTCTCGATGGTAACCCAGAAGTTCAGCCCAAGAAAATGCTTGAGCATGGGATGTATTTACCACAAATCCATGTTAATCCTTGTTAAATTGTTCTTTTGTTCCCAGTGCCACGAATTGATGAACACGGAGCGAGAACTGACGAAGGTGCGAGAAGACCTGAAGGAGTTGGATGGCAGACTCAAGTGGACTCAGAGCAAACTCAGAACTGAGATGGATGCTTATAAGGTACGATCTTGGCACAGGGCCTGTTGTTGGGCAAAACGGGGGTTGCGACCACAGCCAGCGCCGTCTCAAAGGAGACGCATAATTTCAAATTATTTATTTTCATTGGTCCCTGGGGCGCTTCATTATTCAGCCGCTCGTAGTCCACTGCTGGACATAGGCCTCTCCCAATTTGCGCCACAACACCCGGTCCTGCGCCTTCAAACAAATATTGTATGAATTATTTGAAATGATGGTGAACATGAGGTTCTCACCAGCTCTTCTCATAATGCATTACCCATCGGAGCTGGTTCTTGGATTGGCTTTAATTCAAATCTCTAAGTTGAATTAAAGTCAATCTAAGCTCCGGTGTCAAATCATTATATTACAATAAGTATTATAATTTAGTTCGTTAAGTTTTATTATAATTTTATTTTTTTTGTATTTTGATGTTTGTTTTGACGTGTTCAAGCGCCCCTTGGGGCCCATGGAAATTAATGATTTGATTTGATTTGATTTCGTGTCCAGGTCGTCAGTCCACCTGGCAGGGAAGCGTCTTACCTTACGGGTTCAGGGGGCGCTTGAATACGTAAAAACATTACAAAGAATAAATTAGAAGTAATACTATATTATACTAATTACATTGATTTGAATAACCGGGACTTAGATTAATTTTAATCCAACTGTTTAGAATCAGATTAAAATCAAACTAAGTACTATTATAGCTCCGATAGGTATTGCATCATGAGAAGAGCTCTGGTGAGAAACTCATATTGTGCACATAATTTTACAAAATTGAAGAATATGGTACTTCTAGGGATAGCAAAGCTGTTGGGCGCCAATTGAGTACACGGTTGGCGTAGTGGTTAAAGCTGTTGCCTCGCCGCTTTCAACTGCGCTGGAGTTGTGGGTTCGATCCCCACACGGGACAAATTTTTGTGTGATCCGCAAAGATTTGTTCTAACTCTGGGTGTTCTCTGTGTGTGTGAAATGTATTATTGTCTTACTCGACTATCGCTAAAATAGAATGATACAGATAACAATCTCATCTTAATCAATTTCTTTAATTATATATTATTTTTTAAAACACAAAGCATGTACAAACTAAAAATCCAGGAAGTGACGCATGGTACAAGATATAGCATGTTTTGATAAAACAGATATTGTATTTATACTATGTGAAACCAAGCTAGGCCTGTCTCACTCCTCGAGTAATCAACGTAATCATACCATTACGCGGCCGGTACCCCGGGTACTCCATTCCATAAGGCGCTGTCTCCACGAGCGAGAGAATCGCGACGAGTCCGCCCTTATATCGTCGGAGAATCTCCAAGAACGAGCGATAATTCCGCCGCGTATCGTAGCGAGTCGTAACGGAATCGCAGCGTTTCCGCGGCGACTCGTAACGGTATCGCCGCGTTTCCTTGACGACGCGGTGTAAAAGAAAGAATTCAGTTACGATTGACAGCGCGCCCGCTGCTAGTAGCGACGGGCTAGCGACGATGTAATGACGTTTCGCACGCTCGTTGCCACTCGTCGCATCGCGGCGATAATATCGCCGTGTGGAGATGGCTCCATAGAGAGTGTATAGAAATACGTGGCACGACGATAATATCGCCGCGATTCACTCGCTCGTGGAGACAGCGCCTTAGAGTTGATTGCATCTTAACTGTAAACTAAATAAATAATAATAAATAAATAAATTTTAGATTTTTATGAAATTATATTACTTAATATAAAATAAGATTGTATCCTACTTCAGATTTACGTGACGTCACGAAATGCCGTAACATACAGTTGAGAAGTTTAGGGTCTTGGCAAGAGGTGACCGTAGCTGGTTGGTTAAAGCGACTGTCCGGTCGCAGGTTCAAATCCTGCCGGTCCCATATTTTTTTCAACTGTTTCTTAGTATAAAAAAGTTCTTTTTTTTTTAAGTATGTTTTTTTCCAATCCTGGGGACATTTATTAGATACAGGGCTGCTATAAGTATATTCGACCGCCGAAGAAAGGTTGTGTTTTTAACATTGTCAATGTTCTCTTTCAGGATAGTTCGGAGCGAGCAGAGAAGTTATCCATACAAGTGACAGAGCTGGAAGCCGCTAAGGAAGCGGCAGCCGCTAACGCCTCTGACAGCGCCAAGTCTAAACAACTAGGTAACTATAATGTTGTAACCGGATAGCGGAGTGGGTAGTGTACCTGCTTGCGATGCCGAGTTCGCGGGTTCGATTACCGCTTAAGACAAATCTTTGAGTGCATAAACTTGGGGATTAGTCTGGGTGTTATGTATAATAAGTATGTAATAACAAAAGAAAAGTATATATGTATTAGTATTGGTTATTTTAGTACCCACAGTACAAGCTCTGCTTAATTTGGCACTAGATGGCGTTGTGAGTAAGTTGTGATATATATATTATATATACATTATATATACATATTTCAAAAAAATCTAGTAAATTTAAAATGTTCTACACGAAATTTTCTAATCGTGGTAAAAACTACCTGAGATGTAAGGATAGCGTTAATAAAAAAAAAAGTATCATGACTATCGCAAGTTCTTCAGAATTGAACATTGTATGGACTAAGTAGTTGAAAAACTAAAGGTGTGTATTTTTACCTTATACGTCATTTGAACAAATTAAAGTTTAAAACGAAAAGAAAAACACTAGAGTAGGTTAAAAATAAAGAATTTAATCAAAAAAAACAAAAAAAATTCAACATGACGCAAAAAAGTTTGTTGGTCCTTTTGAACTACCAGCTCGCCTGAATGCTGGAGTTTACTTAAATTTTCTTCAAATTGAGTTGCCCGGCCTTCTAGGGGAAATTTTCCCCCATGTACGAGAGAGGATGTGGCTGCAACACGACGGCGCAACTTGTCACTTTGCGGTAAGAGTTAGGGAGCTCCTAAACGAAGCATATCCGGAAAGATAGATTGGTCGTGGTGGTACAATTGTTTGGCCCCACGATCACCCGACTTAAACCCCATAGACTTCTTCATATGGGGATATTTTAAGGAGATCGTTTATAGTCGGGAAAGTAGGTCTGAGCCAGAGTTACGACAAAAAATAGAACTTGCAATAAGAAAAATAAATGCAAGTGCACAGCCTTTCAATAGGCTTAAATGGATTTTTTTTTGCGAAGGTGCCGTTTATGCATTGAAAGAGAGGGCAGACAATTTGAAAAATTTTTGTAATGTTTTTTTTTATTTTTTGTTTTTTTATTAAATTCTCTTTCTTTATCCTACTTTAGTGTTTTCTTTTGATTATTAAGTTTAATTTGTTCAAATTACGTATAAGGCAAAAATACACACCTTTAGTTTTTTAACTACATAATGCATACAATGTTCAATTGTGAAGAACTTTCGATAGTCATGATACTTTTTTTTTATTAACGCTATCCTCACATTTTAAGGTAGTTTTTACCACGATTAGAAAATTTCGTGTAGAACATTTTTAATTTACTAGATTTTTTTGAAAATAATATGTTAACATATGAAAATTACAAACAGCTTTTAAAAAGGTATAAAACCATATTACCATTTAAGAATAATCTTAAAAATAGCTTAGTTCCTGCTAGCTACATGTCTTAGCTACTAACACCCCAAATGTGATTCGATTTTATCCAATCATTTTCACTTTAGAGAGGTTTACATGACTCAAAGTGGCGATTTTACAAAAAAACTTTTCGCTGAACATATTTTGCGTTTAAATCAATCATTGGCCGGCCCTACATCTGCGAAAATTCTTTGGAATACTATAAACGGGCCACCCTGTATAAATATCTCACAATATATATATATTTATTTATTTATATAGATATGTACTAATGAAGGCTATCCCGTATGAGGTTTCCAAAATGTCAAATGTCACTATTTTCGGATTGGCTATGCGGTCTTTGAGTTTATATGTGTTTATAGAGGCATAGTTCTTTAACGTGTTTTGAAGACAAACTTTTTGCGTGTGACAGGACAGAGAATGCAATTGTGCATAAGTCATGTATGAGAGAGAAAGACATATTTTTATAATTTCTTATTGCTAATTTTTCAACCATTACTTAGTATAATTTCCTAAGCAAACCTTAGCTATAAAAATAACCAATAAGAAATAAAGGTGTTTATATTTTGCTCATTTATGCGTCTATTACTTTTTTTTTCTAGAATCTAAGCTGAATGAAAGTCAAGCAGCATTAATTCTATGTCGCCATGAGCGCGATGAATTGGAAAGGAGACTGAACAGTACTACACAACTGCTCAACGACTGCACGAGGGAAAGGGACAGCGCTACCGACGCTCTCACTCGCACTACTAATGAGGTAGATAGATAGAGAGAGAAAACTTTATTTGCACATGCCCAAAAACTGTATCGCCAAAACCCTTGTGTCACGAATATAAGATAGTAAATAATTTCTAGTTTTGTGTATGACGATTATCTAATAATAAGAGACATAACTTAAGCGGGATTTAATAAACAAAAGAGATTTTCTATTTAAACATGAAGGATGAACTAGAATCTAATTTTGTTTTGATAGAATTATCACGTTTTTTGCACTTGTTTACTAACTTTTTTCATGACATCCCAGCTTACTATGAAAATATCCGGCTTAAAATTAAACTTTCATATTATTCTACATACAATACAGCCATTTTTATCTTGACAAAGCCACGGAATAGATAGCACAGCAGCGATAAACAATCCCATAGTCGATTGGTCATACCCCTTTGTAACAAAGATACAAAGAAATAGTACTTAAAACTATAACGTACAAAGGGCGGCCTTATCGCTTGACGCGAACACGTTCAGGCAACCTTAGGATGGACATCATAGAATGGATATTTGCGGTAGTTTATTGCATTGGATTTGTCGATTTATTTATTTATACTAACATAAAAGCTGAAGAGTATGTTTGTTTGAACGCGCTAATCTTTTTGAGTAAAACTTAATGTTGTTTTGAGTCATTACAGTGAGTAAAACTCAATTTTGTTTTGTCATTACAGTGAGCAAAACTCGATTTTGCTTCGAGGTTTGCTCTCACTCGAAGCAAAGTTGAAATTTGCTCACTGCTGGCCTTTTTTTTAATGTCACACAACTTTTGCACCACGTCATCTAGTTCCAAACTAAGTAGAACTTGTACTATGGGTACCTACTATTTCGAGCTGCTGAGGTGAACACGAGATCAAAGTTTTTTACATGTCATGCTTTTGAGTCCCTCACAGTCTGGGTGTTTCTATGTATAATAAGTATGTATTTACAAAAAAAGTATATATCTGTTTAGTTTGGGACTAGATGACGTTGTGTGTAAGTTGTGAGATATTTATTTTTATTTATTCTATATCCACAGGTAGAGCACCTCAAAATGAGCAACCTCCGCTTGGAAGAGGAAGCGGCCGAACTGGCGGCGTTACGAGCGAAGGCGGCGCTCGCGGACACGCTCAGCGCTCAGCTGCAGCGCGAGAGCGAGCGAGCGAGTCAAGCGGAGGAAGCGCTTGTTGTAGAAAGGTTGGTGAAATAGTAAAAAAAATAACATTATTGTAAAAATAACCTATACCCGCGGCTTCGCCTGCGTGGTAAGTCGATAAAAAAGTCGCCGGTGTCCTTTACTATCTCCTTACCAATTTTCATCACCATCGATTTAGCACTTTAGTCGTGAAGGCGGAACAGACGGACAAACACCCCCCCTCCCCGCGGCAGGGAGGGGTCAAAAATCTCTTTAAATAAATAAATAAATATTCCACAACTCACACACAACGCAATCTAGTTCCAAACAAAGCAGAGCTTTTATCCTACTTAAGATAGGAACAAATGGATGAACGTGACGTCACGAAATGACGTATCATACAGTTGAGAAATTTAGGGTTCCGGTAAGAGGCGACCGTAGCTGGATGGCTAAGAGCGGCTGCCCGGTGTGCAGTAAGGTCGCAGGTTCAAATCCTGCCGGTCCCATATCTTTTTCAACTGTTTCTTAGTATAATTTGCTAAAGCATAGCTAAATGCTATAAAAATAATCAGAAGTTAAAGCAGAGCTTGTACTATGGGTACTAGAATAACTGATACTAATACATTATATACTTTTCTTTTGTAAATACATATTTATCATACAAAGAAACACCCAGACTAAGAGAAACCCCATGTTCATGCACACAAAGATTTTTATTAAGTGGGAATCGAACCCACGACCTCGACGTCGCAGGCAGGTACACTACCCACTCCGCCATCCGGTCGTCTCTCTATCTAAACTACTGATTAAACAAAAAAATATCGATATAATAATACAGTTTGTTGTTGTTTCTTAGGGCGGTGGCAGAAACGTGTGGCAGAAGAGAAGCGGCGGCCTTGGAGCACGCGGCCAGGCTCACGGCCGCCCATGTCTCTGGAAGTGCAGAAGTACAACGTGCTGAAGCAGAGGTAATGAAACATAGTCCTTACCTCACCTTACTGGTGGTAGAGCTCTTGTGAATGAGCTCGAGGGCGGCAGCACCACCGTCTCACCTTTAACCTGCCGCCAAATAGTAGTGCTTGCATTACTGTGTTCCGGTTTGGTGGTGAGATCAGGCCCTGAAATTACTGGCACGTGAGGCATAACACCGTAGTCCTCAGCTGCAGCGACGCATCTATAATCTGCTTTTGTGGATTGTTGATGTCCATGGGCTGAACTCCACTTACCATCAGGTGGACTACACGTTCGTTCGCTGTGGGCGTAGAATAAAAAAAAATAAACCTGCGTTTTCTATGCAAATGGGTCACGTATGGTTGGCGTAGTGGTTATTGCCGCTTTGAACTGTTGTTGTTGTATGTTTGTGAACACCCCCGCAATACAGGAGTTATTCCTAGTGCGGGCGTCGTTTTTTTTTATTTATTTATTTATTATCTTTATGCAGGTCCAACAGCTTATTCTAATTTGACTAAAAATGTTACTAGGTGATAGATAGCTAATTACAGGTCCTCGCGTTTAGTTATACATTAAATAAATTTTCCAGAAACAAGTAACTAAATACATCAATTAGATCTTCTTCTTCGTCGTGTCGATGGCTGAGTCAAATTTTATTTTGACTTGCCATCGTGGTGAAAGGATTAGCCAATTCGCTTTGGGGAACTCGTGAATTCATTTTTTTTCATTTCATTTATTTCAGAACAAAAATACATTTGTGTTGAAAAGGTTGAAATATAAAAAAAACACACAATAATAAATAACAAATCAAAGAATAAAATAATCAATGTCATCAAAAATAATAAAAAAATAAAAACTAAAACAAATTGCCCAGGGTGCGCCGGACGTAGGGAATTGTTGTGTACGTCACTCGGGGAGGCTCCATTAGATTAGAAATAGAAATATTCTTTTTTTGTAAATGTAGGTATTATTTTACAAAAGATCTTATAATAAATTATGTTCGCTACATTTTACCAAAAAGGTATACAAATCATGTTTGACATATAAAATTACACATAAACATCAAAGTACTCAAACAATATACAACCAAAGTACAGTACAGGTATTGCAGCATACTAGGCAAAGAACTGTTCACTCATTCGTCGCCTCGCCACCGGAATACTAGTGCAGAATAAATCCAGGTATAGGTCTTTAGCCGTTGAGTTAAAGCTATTGCTCGCTCGATTAAGGAAAGAGTTTTGCCGATAATTATAAGAAGATAAAGGTACATGTAAGGGTTTTGATGGGTTTAAAAGAGAAAGAGAAAGTTATGAATTCCGAGTGGATTCAATAAAAATATTAAACGCGCTAAAAGTTTAAATGAATCAAAGATCTAAATAGTACATTGTGCTCTCTGTTTTTATTATTTTGTCTTGGTCAAGACTTATACTTTGTCCATTCCTTTATTTTCTTTTTGACAGATCACGCCTATGAAATACCGTTTTTTTTGTCAGATTAATGTATTACAATAATAATGTACTTT
This sequence comes from Hypena proboscidalis, assembly GCA_905147285.1. Lineage (NCBI taxonomy): Eukaryota > Metazoa > Arthropoda > Insecta > Lepidoptera > Erebidae > Hypena > Hypena proboscidalis. Next base: position 6,441,691 of record LR990155.1, read on the forward strand.
ATTGACAAGCGACACTTTTTAGGGAAGTTCACTGTTTGTAACAAACAACCACAGACTATAAATCAAATCGTGAAATGAAATAAATCGATCATTATGAAAAAGAATAATTTGACTTTTTTTTGTGTATTGTCTGTATTTTTTATAAAAAAAGAATATAATAATAGTATCAAGATTCCATGAATAATTATTTGCAAGAAATTAAGTCGAAATCTTGGAATGACATATCAAAATGTAAACAAAGGTAACTAGGAAACCGTCATAGACTATGTATGTGACATTATTATTATATTATTATTTTGTATATTTATTTCATCTAATAAAAACTACTAATAAACGAATCATTAATAATGACCTAAAACCATTTCGATGTAATTAATCGATTGAAAGTTCTTCTTAGACAGCATCGATTATGATTTCAAATCGAATCAGTTACGTGTAAAGGCATCCCTAAATGTAATCTGTCAAAAAGAAAATAAAGGAATGGACAGAGTATAGAAGAGGTGTGTGCCGTGGGTTCGAACGCGAGACCTTAAGACTGCGAAGTCAAAGGTATCGGGTTCGAACCAACGGCACACACCTCTATCAAGAATTCGTTAAGATTCGTCTTTTAAAAGATATGTGTGTATTTATCATATAAATTATCACTCGCTAACGGTGAAGGAAACCATCGTGAGGAAACCTGCATGCCTTAGAGTGCCTAAAATAAATAATAGTTTAAAAAAACTAAAAAACACGTTATTATTTAGCTAACTATTAATTATTTTCTACTTTTTAGTTTGGTTTATTTATAAGGGCGTTTTTTTTAAAAATTTTATTTTATTTTTTAATAATTTTTATCGAATTATTGCGTTGTCATCGATCTTTGACAGGTGTGCAATTTTAAAGAAATCTGTCCGTTTAAAGTGGGTCAAAATCGAGTCCAAAGGAGTCTGTTACGTACATACATACATACATATACCTATATATACATCCATACATACAAGTGAAGCTAATATAAGCGTTCCCAGCAGTGGGACTATGTATTAGATACAGGGCTGCTATTTAGACTTAGAAATCTAAATTATAACGTTTGTTTCCAGGCCCGAGCGTTAAGCGTAGACAACGCGTCTCTCCGCTCACGTATCCAAGAGTTGGAGAGTGAGTGCAAACTACTACGGACTACGCTCGAAGAGGAGAGCCAAAGGAGACACAAAGAGAATAGAGTGCTCGCTAGAAAGGTAATCACATTAAATAAATAAATAAAATAAATAAATATTTCACAACTTACACAACAACGCAATCTAGTCCCAAACTAAGCAGAGCTTGTACTATGGGTACTATAATAACTGATACTAATACATATTATTATATTCTTTTCTTTTGTAAATACATATATGCCTCTATGAAATAAATAAATATTTATTATACATAGAAACACCCAGACTGAGACAAACCCCCATGTTCATGCACACAGAGTCTTTGTCTCACAGATTTGTCTTACGCGGGAATCGAACCCACGACCTCGGCGTCGCAGGCAGGTACACTACCCACTCCGCCATCCGGTCGTCGCCGATTGGGCTCCCATTGCATATTTTTGTTGTTTTTGTATTTTATTTGGATTTGGATTTTTTACATTAGATTGAACGCCAGAAGCAATTACACTATCCAATGGTCCCAATGACAAGGCCAAATACACACATTCACTCACACAAGCACACACAGTCTCAGAACAAATCTTTGCGAATCACACAAAGATTTATTCCATGTATTCGAACGTTTAACGAACAATGCAAATAATGTTTTTCTATTTTATATTATTCTATTTATTTATTTTACTGGTGGTAGAGCTCTTGTGAATGAGCTCGAGGGCGGCAGCACCACCGTCTCTCCTTTAACCTGCCGCCAAATAGTAGTGCTTCCATTACTGTGTTCCGGTTTGGTGGTGAGATCAGGCCCTGAAATTACTGGCACATGAGGCATAACACTGTGGTCCTCAGCTGCAGCGACGCGTCTGTAATCTGCTTTTGTGGATTGTTGATGTCCATGGGCTGTACTCCACTTACCATCAGGTGGACTACACGTTCGTTCGCTGTGGGCGTGGTATATATATTTTTTTAATAATTAATATGTTTTATCTATATATATAAACATGAAACCCGTTTTCCGTTGTCACGACATGGCATGAAAACGGCTTGACCGATTTGGCTGATTTTTTTTGTAGTTTTCTAATACTCTGTACAAGGATATTACGGAAAAAAATTAAAAAAAAAAAGTATGCATTTTTATATGGAGGATATTATAGATTCCAGTTCAAATTGAATAGGTACGCATACAAAAGATAGGTCAGCTATACAAAATAAAGTAGTGCATCAAATTTACGCTAAGGCGGTACGAAGTTCGCCGGTTCAGCTAGTTATTTAAATATTTACATTACTAACCTAGAAATAATAGCAGAATAAATAAATAAATAATTCTATTCTCGATTCTATTCTATTATATTGTGTTTCAGGTAGCAGAATTAACAGAGGAGATCGCAGAAGCGAGCAAGAAGTTGGAATGGGAGAAGGGAGAGAATGGAGTGCTCAAGAAGAAACATGCCAGTGCCATTAAAGTGAGTAAATACAGGGTGGATGCAAATAAAACAAATTAAAGATAAAAAATAGTACATTGTACACCAACGGATGAAAGTAGTTGAATTCATCGAGGGTGTAGTTTGAGGCCCGAAGCGTAGCTGAGGGCCTTAATACACCCGAAAGAAATCAAACTTTCGCCCGAGTTATACATAGTGTTTTATACTACACCTACAAGGAAAATAAAAAGATTGTACATTTTTCTCACTTCTCCATTGCAGAAAATCAGCATACGCTTTATTATATCTGATCCTTGACTTTTGTGGTAAGAGGTCCTCAATCACTGCTTGAGCAGTTACTTTCAATTCCTCCGGAGTCAATAAATCGTCAGTATCACTATCACTCGACATATTAAGTTCTTGCAACAAATTGTTTATTCAAAAGTTTTAAAATGATGAGGAATTTGGAGCGAAATGCAAAATTTTTCACAATTTCTTCTTTCATACGCGCATAGAGACACGGGTAACAATCGCATGCAGCCAGCTACACTTTATGAAGTTGATTTGTGAAAAAACGTTTGTAATTATTTTGTAACAGGTAATAATAGTGATTTTAGTGGTTTATTTATGGAGTTATTATATAATTAAGTTACATTAATTTATTTATTTTTATAAAAGTAGTTATTTTATTAAGACCGGCGGAAAATGTCCTGAGAATATACCTTCCATTACCCTAAACGGCTTGAACATCAAAAGAGTGACAAACTTTAAATATCTGGGGCATTTACTTACCGACGATCTTAAAGACAATGTTGACATTGAAAGGGAGCGTAGGGCATTATCGGTCCGAGGTAATATGTTGGCCCGAAGATTCGCTCGTAGTAGTGACCAAGTAAAAATAACACTTTTTAAGGCATATTGCCAAGGGTTCTACACGGGAAGTCTTTGGGTTGACTATACTAAAAGATCGATGGATGTACTGCGCGTCCAATATAATAATATTTTTAGAATGCTGTTGAGGCTGCCACGGCGATGCAGCGCGTCCGGCATGTTTGCGCAAAATCACACGGACGGTTTTCACGCCGTCATTCGCAAAAAGACTGCCTCGCTTTTGTTGCGATTACGGGCCAGCAACAACAGCATTCTCAAAACTGTGGCGGAGACGATGGATTCTCCGATTTTAATACATCTTGTTAGAAGGACTATCAACGGCAACTTCTCCATTGAGTGTCCTTCTAAAAAGAAAATACCAAATAGGAAAATGTAACTAACACTAGCATGTAAGATTTGTAAACTAACCCAATGGATTTTTGTTGTCCGAAATAAAGAATTTTATTATTATTATTATTAGGGTTCCGTAGTACCTACAAGGAACCCTTATAGTTTCGCCATGTCCGTCTGTCTGTCCACGGCATAGCGAAGAAACCGTTGGTGCTAGAAAACTGAAATTTTGCATAAACATGTATGTTAACTAAACAAAGAAAGTCGTAGAGTAAAATTTGGAAAAACATTTTTTTTCAGGATGCTCCCCTACATGTAAAGTAGGGATGTTTTTTTTTTGTCGCCTACCCCATAGTGTGGGGTGTTGTTAGATAGGACTTTTAAAAACGTTTAGGGGTTGCTAAGACAGTTTTTTGATTTAGGGATCCGTTTGCGAGATAATTAACTTTAAAGAGCAAATTTTTGTTTGAGTAGGGCGTCCGACTTTAACTTAATTAGTTCTAGAGTAATTGGGGTCCAAAGTGTAAAATGCAGTTACTTAGAATAATTCGTGCAAATTACAAAAACCTTTGAAAGTAATGACTTGTATGAAGATGTTACTTGTTTAATACAGATAGTAAATCCCTTTTAAGTCGAAATATGTTGTTACGACTAGCTACGGAAGCCTACTGCGCGTGGCCCGACACGCACTTGGCCGGTTTTTATATATTCTATATATATTTGATAAAAATGCGTCATCTCTCGACAGTATTGCGTTGATCATAATTCAAACTTACTGTGTGTGACTAAGTGACTTATCACATCGCATAGATGGCGCTAGAACCAACTAAGGTTCGTCCAGCTAAGGTATATATATATACCTATGACGCTAGCACAAAAGAGTTGAGAAATTTCGAGTCCAGCAGCATACGAATCCATAGCTGAATTGGCAAAGCACTTAGGGCGTATACCCAGGGGGTGCAGGTTCGAGTCCTGCTGGATTCTTAATTTTTAAACTTCATTATATAAAATTTTAGAATTCTTGTGAAACAAACACGTATAAATGAAATTCCGTATTTTTCTTTAGGTAACCAGAAATCTGAAATATATCTCGGACGCACGTGTCGCAATTTCTATTATTTCGAAATTTGAAGTAGTTTCGAAGTAGGTACTATCAGCTGCAGATAAGCATGCCCACTTAAGAAAATATTCCTGCGACAGCGCAGGTAGTAACGCACACATTGAACCATCGAATTAGAGGCATTTTTTTATTTGTGTGAGTGCAAGCTCAATAGCCACACTTCCTTGCCCCACCCCCTTTGAGACAATTGTATTTGTGTGAGTGCAGTGGCAGGCAATAGCCAAAATATAAACAATAGCCGAAATGTGCAACATTTTGTATGTGCATTGTTTTGTAAAATTTCTCATAACTTAAACAATAGCTAAATTTTTTTTTTCTGTGAAGTCGTAAACCGATAAATGATGTTTAAAAAATGTTAAACAATATTGCACCTTATCTACTTAACAACTATGGTAAGGTGATTCAAAATCGAAAACAATGGCTTGTCGGCATGTTTTGTTGAACTTCTTACGATTTAAAACAATAGGTAACTCGGTTTTTAATATTAGCAAAATCGCCGACAATATTCAGTGATAAAATCAGCTATTAACTAACTTAAAATGAATTTACTAACATATAGCATATAATTTAACACATATAATTTAATTAACATATAATAAAAAAATAATAAGCAAGCAAGACAGTTATTTCGCCCACATTAAATGCATCAATATAAAAATCCTATTTACAAATACTTGCATATCAATCCATTCATCTTTTAATCCATAGGCGCAATGATGACATTACGATATTCAATGCGCCCGCGCCGTTGGACTCAATTGTTGTTGGACGAAGTTTAAACGTTTTATCACAGATTTATACTTTCCATTTAAGATTTCTTAGCAAATTAACTTAACACTTGTTCGAAAACTTGAGCAGCCTCTGTAACATATTATTTTAATTTAAGCCTAAAAATAACCCAAGTATTATAAATAGGAATAAACAAAATCAATTTATTTCTTTTAACACTAAGATATTTTGACCTTTGACTATCATTTTGCGAAAAAAGTATTTTTTGCCCTATATAATAATATTAGTAGATAAAATTAGAATAAATTGTTGAATAAATTAATTCTTATCAAAAATAAAATTTGTTTCAGAAAGTTCAAATAATCATTTGAATATATTTGGCAATACCAATAATTTTTTTTTTATCTAAACATAAGATAGTAATAAGTTCGAAATTGTTTCTCGCTGGCAATAAAACTATTCATAATAAGGAGCTCACGCGAATGGGATTTACATTTATTTAAAATCATCTACAATTAACCGAGCGCAGCACTCGCTTAGTGTGAGTGTAACAATTATACATATAGATATTTATACGCATACAACTCGAATATCGTTCGCGCACCCTATTGGTCAGAACGTGAGCATCGAGTAAACACGCCGTGAGCGGTGCTATGCGATTACCGTCTTAAAGGTGGGCATGCGGAACTGCTTTCGATAATACATGAGTTGTTCCTATTTGTCTGTTTTGATTTGTTTGAATATTATTTTTCTTGAGTTTTTGTCGTATATTTGTGTTGGTCGGTTTGGTAATAGATAGGTAAGTAAGTGCATGAGTTGTACCTACTATTGTTATATTGACATTGTTACCTTTAGCATTTTTTGTTCATAAAACGACATCCACGCGGATGAAGTCGCGGGTAACAGCTAGTATTTGTATACACATGGTGCAGTTACAAAGCAGAGAGACGTAATTAAATTGGTTTTATTGGCAGGAGTTGAACCGTGAGTTGCATCGTGCCATGAAGAGATGTGAGCAGTTGGAAGCCAAGCTGCCTCCGCCTGACTCACACTCCAATAGAACAGGTATTTCTTATTTCTTATTAAAAAAACCAACCCCCGCACTAGGAATAACTCCTGTGTCGCGGGATGTTCACAAACATACATTTCACACACACAAAGCACACCCAGAGTCAGAACAAATATTTGCGGAATACTCAAAGATTTGTCTTTACTGGATGGCGGAGTGGCTAGTCTACCTGCCTGCGACGCCGAAGTCGTGGGTTCGATTCCCACTTAAGACAAATCTTTGTGTGCATGAACATGGGGGTTTGTCTCAGTCTGGGTGTTTCTATGTATAATAAATATTTATTTATTTCATAGAGGCATATATGTATTTACAAAAGAAAAGAATATAATAATATGTATTAGTATCAGTTATTATAGTACCCATAGTACAAGCTCAGTCTGGGTGTTTCTATGTATAATAAGTATGTATTTACAAAAGAAAAGAATATATGTATTAGTATCAGCTAGTATCGCTAGATGGCGTTGTGTGTGAGTTGTGAAATATTTATTTAAATATTCTTGTACACTGTAATATAGATAGATAGATAGAAAATACTTTATTTGTACATAATTTCACATGAAAATCTTATTAGATAACAAAAAGAAAAATAACAGAAAAAAATGTACAAAGGGCGGCCTTATCGCTTAAAGCGATTTCTTCCAGGCAACCTTTGGATGGACATTTTGCAAAGAGAAAATAAAGCGGTACTTTTCTTGAAGAAAAGTACCGCTTTATTAGTATTTTTGAAACCGACGTGAGGTGAGGACATTATTATTGAGAATACGGGTTACTCACGTTACTATCGCCGGGATGTGCCGACTAGTTTCGAATCTAGTACGTAGATTCATCAACTGGGCTATTATTCGCATGTAGTCGCCTCTGCGAGACGATCTACGTACTAGATTCGAAACTAGTCGGTATATCCCGGTTAAAGTAACGTGAGTAACCCGTATTATCATTAATAATATACAGTTTATTGTTGCATTTATTAAGTGGTAAATCTCTAATGAAGTATTATTTTAATTACAGGATCGGTGTCGTCACTAAGCAGTGGCGAAACACCTCAGGAAGAAAGACTTCAGAACGGACACTCGGACGTATTACCTGATATACAGGTATATCGTTGTATTTAATATTACCTATGACATACACTGAGAATATATATTTATGCATTTATTGTGGTACAAGAAACAAACAGTATTATAATCAAGAACAATTAGAAAGAAAAAAGAAAGAAAGAAAGAAAGAAACATTTATTTTAGCAAATCTTAATCTTAATATCACTTATAAAACTACTTATAATAAAAAATTAATTGATGTGGCAAAAAAGGTACACACCTCAGCATACTACTGCAGCACATCAGCACTACAGCGCTGGTATTCTGGTGCGCCCTGATTGCGAGTAAAGGTAGTGCGACATTCGTCCTAATGATGACAAATTTCACAGAATATACAAATATAATTATAATTATAAGCATATCTACATCATGCTACAAAAAGCTGCAATTTTAAATACCTGTAGGATAGTGAGAAAGTTCTTACAAATTTACGAAAACGAAGTTACAACACAACACATTGTAGGCCCATAACCCCACACAAACACAACATGCTGCATTTACTTGGTTTCGGCCAGTAAATGTGGTAAATACCAGCAAACTGCTGAGAAAAAAGATTCCCAAAATAAAAATAATAATAATAAAAATATTCGACAATAAAAACAAATGACACCACAAAACCTCAAAAACCGAAAAATATGGAACGTACCCATAGCGTTCGAGTTACCCAAACATACATAATTAACACTGTCACCAATAAAGTTTCTAATAATAAAATTACACTATACGGCTTAATTAATCCCACAGATAAATAATAAATATTACAATTTGAGAAAATAAATATTTGTATTTATATTCGCTTATACCTAATATAAGGGAACATTAATAGAATAAAAGTAACCTAAATAAATCAGAGTTATTCCGCATTAGAAAATAGTTGTAAATCTATATATAAGAATAATAATAATATACTTCTGATTAAATTCGTTGCGGGTTCCAAGACAACTTTAACTCTCCCTGGGATTGCCCGTGTGTCATGCACGGTGCCTTTCAGTTGGTTACCGCTGTAGATCCTGGCGTCACAGGAGTCATAGTGGTGGGCGTGTGGGTGGGATTATATCCCGTTTAACAAACACTAAGAATATATAACATAAATATAGAAAGTGTATATTTAAACCGAATTTGTGTGCACGAAACCATAAAACAGCGGTTTACGGCAAAGTAGTAAAATAAGGAGACTAAACTTTATCGTGATAATTATCATTTTCATACATATCTGCCCGCAACCGCTGCGGGCGCGGGCGAAAACCGAGTCGTGAGTTTTTAGAAGGGTACGCTATTATCAAGATTTTTTTAAACGCACCTCTGCGGTGATTGTTGATCTTTTTTCGACGACCGGATGGCGGAGTGGGTAGTGTACCTGCCTGCGACGCCGAGGTCGTGGGTTCGATTCCCATTTAAGACATATCTTTGTGTGCATGAACGTGGGGGTTTGTCTTAGTCTGTTTCTATGTATAATATGTATGTATTTACAAAAGAAAAGTATATATGTATTAGTATCAGTTATTCTAGTACCCGTTTTACAAGCTCTGCTTAGTTTGGGACTAGATGGCGTTGTGTGTGAGTTGTGAAATATTTATTTTGATATTTCCCAAAGCTACTGTGATCCAAAGTCGAGAAGAGATCGCGTCAAGCGATAAGGCCGCCCTTTGTACGTTATAGTTTTAAGTACCTATTTCTTTGTATGTTTGTTACAAATTTGATGTGCAAATAAAGTTTTCTCTATCTATCAATTTGCCACGCCATCAGGAGCAATCCACAGCGGTAAGATATTAATATATCTTTGAATTTTCAGATATCTATTCCAAGTTGGTTTGGTAACTTATTGTCCAAGGTTAGATAGAAATTATAAAATATAGAGCCTTTACATTATATAGTTTAAATTTAAAAATGATTATTTTTATAGCATTTAGCTATGCTTAGCAAATTATACTAAGAAACAGTTGAAAAAATTATGGGTTGCAGGTTCGAAACCTGCCGGAGGTTTCGAACCTGCAACCTACTGCATAACGGGCAGCCGCTTTAACCAACCAGCTACGGTCGTCTCTTGCCATGACCTCGTATTTTCTCACCTGTGTGCCACACCATTTCGTGACGTCACGTTAATCCATTTATTCCTATCTTAAGAAGAAAGCACAAATGTTGTAAAGAATGAACGCGTACGATATTACAACTTCTTTGGGCTGTCTGGTGTGCAGAAGGTCGCAGGTTCGAAACCTGCCGGTCCTATAATTTTTCAACTGTTCTTAGTATGTATACTAAGAAACAGTTAAAAAGGTATGGGACGGGCAGGAAATGACGTATCATACAGTTGAGAAATTTAGGGTTCTGGTAAGAGGCGACCGTAGCTGGATGGCTAAAGCGGCTGCCCGGTGTGCAGTAAGGTCGCAGGTTCAAATCCTGCCTGTCCCATATCTTTTTCAACTGTTTCTTAGTATAATTTGCTAAGCATAGCTAAATGAAATAAAAATAATTAATTAGAAGTTGTTCTGAGTAGATCTTAAAATTAAAGTACCTTCTAGTAAAAGTACCTAAACATTATTTCGTTTAATTTAATATTTTGTCAATAAAAATATTTTATTTGAGTATATTAATTTAAGCAGCGAAAGCCGAGTTGGAGACCGTAGTACAGCTAAGTCAAAGGTCTCGGGTTCGAACCCACGGCACACACCTCTGTCAATAAATTGTTAAGATTCGTCTTTTCGAAGATATTTGTGTATTTATCATATAAATTATCGCTCGCTAACGGTGAAGGAAACATCGTGAGGAAACCTGCATGCCTGAGAGTGTCTAAAAAGTGCTCGAGATTGTGTGAAGTCTACCAATCCGCACTTGGCCAGCGTGGTGGACTATGGCCTAACCCTTCTCATCATGAGAAAAGGCCCAAGCTGTTGGGACATGTATTAGATACAGGGCTGCTATTATTATTTATTATATCATCATCAATACTTGTGTAAATCGCATTAGAACAAGACGTAGTTATTGACACATTATATTAGTAAAATAACTAAAATTTTAAATACAACAGACATGTTTTTTCGTCTTTATAGATAAAGGAAAGAAACCTTCACACTTGGCCGTTTTTTTTTCAGTTACGAGCTCAGTCAATAATTATATTATTATCAGTATAAATATATAAATATCTGCACGTGTGGTGTAGTGGTTTAAGCGGTCGCCTCGCCACTCTCCACTGCACTGGTGTTGTGGGTTCGATCTCCACATGGGACAAATCTTTGTGTAATTCGCAAATATTTGTTCTGAGACTGGGTGTGCTTGTGTGAGTGAATGTGTGTATTTGGCCTTGTCATTGGGACCATTGGATAGTGTAATTGCTTCTGGCGTTCTATCTAATGTAAAAATCCTAATGTATCTTTATCTTTATCGCTCAAGCTACATGAATCATATTTCTCCAGGTCCGTGAACCAGACCGTCAAACCCTCATCGAGCGAATAGTGTCGCTCCAACGCGCGGCCGCTCGAAGATCTGAACGATGTGAATTCCTGGAGGAGCATTCCAAGCAACTAACCCAGGAACTGCGCTCCAAGGCACGGTTGCTCAGGCATCTGCTGTGTGAGATGCCGACGGGGGCGGTGGCCTCTAGTCACAGAGATGCTAACAAGGTAAGAGCTAACACGAGACACATTAACAGTGCACGGTTGGCGTGTGGTTAATGAGCCTTGCGGCTTTCAACTGAGTTATACACAGATGAGGCGAGATGTTGAATATTGTAGAAGACGAAGACTTGTACATTTTTTGTTAGGGGGCGTCCATAAATTACGTGAGGTGTTAATATTGTTTGCTAGTCTTAACTAGTCGTAAATAAATGCACGAAGCAATTTTTTTTTTCTTTTTACAATAACAATCCAAAGCCTCTACGTAAAAAACTCACATAAATTTCACGTGTGATTGGGGGTTGAATAAAATCTAACGACATCTCACCAGGGAGGGAGGGCCAGCAAATTAAAAAAAAAAAACACCACGTAATTTATGGACGCCCCCTTATTGAACTCGGTAGTTTTTTGAAATTATTTCATTGTTTTAATGCTATCCTCCTGCTATGTATACTGTGTTACTTTTTATGTTGAGCTTGAAATGACCATTATTTCAATCAATGCTATTTTTCCATGCTGCATTTAGCCAAAGAGGAAATTGACCAAGGTAATGTATAATGTAGACTGTGCTGTGTACCCAATCCTATTTCTGTTATCAAATGTTTTACACAACTAATAAAAACTACTAAGTATGTTTTTGACTAAGCTATAAATAAATAAATTTGGATTTCTTACATTAGATAGAACGCCAGAAGCAATTACACTATCCAATGGTCCCAATGACACGGCCAAATACACATATTCACTCTTTTAATTTTCGACAGAAAGAGATAGCGCGTCTCGGCGGGGGCGCCATGGCGGCCGTCTGGGGCGGAGACCCCGGCGGCATGACGGCGGAACTGTCCTTGGAGATGAACAGGAGACTCCAAGCTGTGCTAGAAGATACCCTGCTGAAGAATATCACTCTTAAGGTAACAACAGACAGAATAGTCATATATAATTACTTGACGGTTCCCATATTTATTAAAAGAAATAAAAAGAAAAGAAAACAAAATTACTATTAACCTAAAAACAAATGACTACATCTAAAACTATGTACAAACTTAGTCTAAAAGACCGCTACCAGTGGGCAACGTTCCCAAAATGCTGGCAGCATTGCCACGTTGTATGGCAATGCTCAACTTCTGGCCAAAATAAATACCAGCACTCTGAGAACGTGTGGCCTCGAACAGGCTAGCTGAAATCTGTTTGTACAGATTGAGCGCCTCCGACCCCCACGGCCTTAATGTCTCTACTCCAAAAGGCACAAACATTACACATTACATTACTTGACGAACGGATGGCGGAGTGGGTAGTGTACCTGCCTGCGACGCCGAGGTCGTTCGATTCTCACTTAAGACAAATATTTGTGTGCATGAACATGAGTTTGAGTTTTAGTTTTAAAAATTCTTTATTGACATAAAAAAGTATACAATCAAGAATAACATTGTTATGCTAATTACAATAGATGTATCTTGTTGTTTCAATCGCCTTCAAAAAAATATAATTATTTAAAAAATATGATACATAAAATGTCGGTAGGATTATTGGGTATAAGTGTATAACTATGCACTATTGGTTGTACTATATTTATTTCTTTCTTCTTTCTTGTAACATTTCTTAACATGAACATGGCGGTTTGTCTTAGTCTGGGTGTTTCTATTTATAATAAGTATGTATTTACAAAAGAAAAGTATATATGTATTAGTATTAGTTATTCTAGTACCCATAGTACAAGCTCTGCTTAGTTTGGGACTAGATGGCGTTGTGTGTGAGTTGTGGAATATTCATTCATTCATACAGTATATTCATTCATTCATATTCATTCATTCATTCAAATCAAAGATCTAGGTGGTTTTGAAGTTGGTAAATGGAATGTCACGGCTTGGTATTTGCCGTGCGCGAGTATGGTACCTGTCGATTGGTCGAGCAGCCATCTGCAGCTAACTTCACTGCCGCCTAGATCTTTGATTTGATTTATACGTTACTTCAGGCCCATATCAGGTGAAATGTGGGTGTTGTACACATCTGCCACACCCGAGAATCGAACCTGACATAAAATTACTTTTTCTTATTTTACAGGAAAATATGGACACCTTAGGCGCAGAAATATCAAGATTAAAAGAACTAAAGAAAGTTGCCAATGATACTAACAAATAAAATAAAATAATATAAATAACATATAAACAATAAGCTATTCCAAATATAATTATATTGGACTTGAACATTCCTAACGCCAATGACATATATAACTTTTAATTGATTATTTTTATAGCATTTAGCTATGCTTAGCAAATTATAGTAACGTGATGTCACGAAATGACGTAACATACAGTTGAGAAAGGGTTCTGGCAAGAGGCGATCGTAGCTGGATGGCTAAAGCGGCTGCCCGGTGTGCAGTAAGGTCCCAGGTTCAAATCCTGCCGGTCCCATATATTTTTCAACTGTTTTTTATTAGTGCTTATAGTACAGGAGCTTAAGGCTAGATCTATGTCAAGTATTATTAGTCTTTCAAAATGACACTACTTCTCGAGGGCAGCACTGTCTTCGGGGCTGTCCATTAATCACGTGAGGTTTTTTTTAAATTTTTTAACCCCTCCCTCCCTCTTGGTGATACGTGGTGAGGTTTAAGACTAACCCCCCTCTCCCACCACCAAAAATCACGTGTATTTTTTAGTACCTACAAAGAGTTTTAAATTTTTTATAATATAATTTTTGAATACCGGTATAAAGTATAAAATAATCCTATTCTAGAAAATTAAGGACCATGATAAAAATATCTATACAGAATGCTTGCAGGTTGTTTTTGACTGGTATAAAAATAATATGAATGTAATGGGGTAATCATGCGAAAAACATATATTGTACTAATACATGAACATATTTAATCGGTTAAACCCACAGATATAGATCTACGTAGATAACGCAAATGCATGTACTTCGCGTTTCCGAACCCCGACCAAGCGTCAAGGTTGGTCGCCGCTAACTTCAGTCCACGCGCGTCTTTTGTTAGAGAAAATCATAGCGGACGGCTCCAGTTGAATCGTTTGAATCGTACTGCATCGGCGGCATCGGTGTCTTTGAATCGGTTTGGATTTCCCGTCACTAAATTTCGGCTGTGACGTCACAATAGGTATTAAAAAGTCGGCACGCTTGGTTTCAATACAAATCGTGATACTTGCGTTATCTATGTAGATCTATATCTGTGGTTAAACCGCTTTTCGGTTTAGAAATCACGCGATTATAAATACACGTGATATCTTACTATACCTGCCCTCCCCCTTGTGATATTTCGTGATTTTTGTCGAACCTCTCCCCCCCCTTTCGAACCTCACGTGATTAATGGACAGCCCCTTACCTTTATCTTGTCTAGAGTAAGACTAGGCCCTGAATTTACTGTCACACGGGACATAGTTCGATAATTAACATAAAATCACGATCTGACGAGCTGATGGCGGAGTGGGTAGTGTACCTGCCTGTGACGCCGAGTTCTTTTGTTCGATTACCTATTCTAGTACCCATAATACAAGCTCTGCTTAGTTTGGGACTAGATGGTGTTGTGTGTAAGTTGTGAGATTTTTATATATACTCGGGGAGTGACAGACCTGCTATAGACCACTTCGGTATTAAATGACGTAGGTTTATCAACCTTAAGCTCTTGCTATATTAAAAAAAAACTTATAATTATTAATTTTAATTGACAATTTACGTTTATTTTCTATTTAATTCGTTACAGTAGAAATTCGCTAGTAGCTTTATTTGTTTATTTTTTATTGATTAAATTAAAATTGAAATAATATATGTTGCTTCAAATTAAATTTACTTATATATTAAGAATGACAGCACTATAATGTGCTAGTTAGTGTACTACCCGTTTGCGTCAAGATGGCCAAATTTCTTCCCACTTTGACCTTCACCTCTATAGTACGTGTCAGATAAACGTGCACAAAAGGTCATTTACCCGGCTTGTATTTTTTTTATCTCGTTGTAATACAGAAGCCTTGATTGCTTATAGCGATAAGGACGCCCACTGGGCAACATAATTTTTAAGTGCATTTGTTTACATCATAAACTTCTATGTTAATATTGGTGTACAATAAAGATTACCCTATCTAATACAGAAGCCAAATGTTTGTAATTCATGACAATTTCACGGACTATGATCGCCTCGTACCAGTAAACGTTTGTTTACACAGACTTCTATCGCTACGCCTTGTGTTTAGGGTCGCCGCGATCCCGTTTCGGCGTGCAGTGGTACAGGCGTAGTAATGACCTTTTGTGCACGTTTATCTGGTACGTACTATAGTATACTTGTCTAAAATGACATATTCAAATAGGTAAATAAGTGGTGAGGTATGGAGTAGTGGGACAGGCAGTACTTGTATTGTATTAGCGTTTTATATTCCTTATTTTATTTAAAAAAAAATGCTTTAACATTTATTTTAAATATCATCAACTATTTAATTCAAATCATTTTCTATCATTGCCAATGGGAAAGATTATTGAAAATCTAGCCGTCAGATGTCGCTCAGATTATAAGTCAAAATCTATGGCAATGAGCATGTTTGTCTATGAAAATAATAGACAATAATTGTCTCATTATAACCGACGTGAGGTGAAGACATTATTATTAAGAATACGGGTTACTAACGTTATTTTATCCGAAGATATGCACTGACAAAATGTGCGAGACGCGATTATTCGTCAAGGTGATGAATCTATGTAATAGATTCGAAACTAGTCGGCATATCCCGGCTAAAATAACGTGAGTAACTCATATTCTCAATAAATCTTCTCCATTATAACTGTAGTATAGATAAATGAAACATCTAGGCGGTTTCTAAGTGGCTGCAAATGGCTGTTCTATCAATTTATGGACACTGCGCTCGACCGTAACCCATCCCGACCTGTGACATTCATCTGCGGCCAACTGCAGAACAGCCAAGATCTTTGATTTAATCTATAACTATTTATTATTATAAATAAAGTATTCACCAATTCTTTATCACAGAAATCCAGTTCCTTATAGTGTAAAATATAAAGTCTATATTAAATTTGTTTTAAAAAATGACATGTAAATATTGAGTTTGTATTACAATTGTATATTTTTATTGTAAAATCTTTCTGTACATGAATTTTGATTATGGATATAATTTTAATAATGTATGTTAGGTTACCCGCACACACGCAATATTATGGACAATATATCGCAGATTGGTTTTGACGACCGGATGGCGGAGTGGGTAGTGTACCTGCCTGCGACGCCGAGGTCGCGGGTTCGATTCCCGCATAAGACAAATCTTTGTGTGCATGAACATGGGGGTATGTCTTAGTCTGGGTGTTTCTATGTATAATAACGTACTTATTACAAAAGAAAATTATATATGTATTAGTATCAGTTATTCTAGTACCCATAGTACAAGCTCTGCTTAGTTAGTGACTAGATGGCGTTGTTTGTGAGTTGTGAAATATTTAATTTTAATTTAATGTTGCTTTTACTAATCTGTGTTGATAACATTATCTATATAATTGCATATGTGCTGGTAGCCGTTCTGTATTTAATTGTAAAAATGACAATTAATTTGTTTGTTCAATGTATATTATATAAAATTTGACTATAATGGGCCAGTGACTTTGTGCTACTTATTATTTGTATTATGTTTTTTTTTGGCATTGTAACTGGTAGAGATTACTTGATGATAACATTATATAAACCCACATTTCGCCTTTTAGTTTCCATGTAACAGAAGAGCGAATCCATTGTCATCTACTGGGCACAATTCTAACTTTCGCAACTGAATTATTTTATTTTAAATTAAGACTATTTTTCTACCGCCTATTTTTTCTTTTCAGTGTAATACGTATTATGTTTTAAATATTGCCATGTCTTTAAAATAATCATATTCCAATGGCAACACTTTACTAAATATAAAAGTGTATTGTTTATAAAAACTATTTATGGCGCTTTTAGTGTGTTTACGCACTTCATACAATCTATTCTTATTTATTTGGATCGTATAGAAATCGGTTGTAGTGGGTTAAGTAAAACTAGCCAATGCTATATTATTGCCAATATTATCGCGTGTGTGCGGCCAGCCATACATGTGGATAATTTGAGATTGTGCGTTTGGTACTATTTTTTTCATTAAAAGTTAGTGCATAGTATATGAGGTATTTGAGAAAAATAATGGTTCGAAAACATAAATATAGACGCCTGAGCTATCTGAGCTAAATCTTAAAAATCATTCCATATTAATGCTGTAAGATTGCAAGCAGGAACTACGTATTTTTAAATTCAATAATGATTTTCAGTATTTAATTGGTATATTGAAAACGGTGTGAGGAAACCTGCATACCTGAAAGTGCCTAAACAGTACTCGAGGGTGTGTGAAGTCTACCAATCCGCACTTGGCCAGCGTGGAGGACTATGGCCTAACCCTTCTCATCATGAATGAGCCCGAGCCCAGCAGTGGGACACGTATTAGATACAGGGCCGCGATTATTACTTTTATTATTAATTGGTATTATTTTTTTTATTTATTCAGTATTATGTACTTATTTAAAATGTACACAAGTATTTTTTTAAGATCTTTATAAAATTATCATATATTTTGGCAGTTTTGAATACAGTTAGCTTGGCTAGTCAGTAGATGCGTATTTTTGTTAGTATGTCTTTTTAGATTAACTAAGTATATATTATCTTATTAAAATTATGAAATACGGGTGTTACTCACGTAATGTTGGTCTATTTAGTCGACCGCGGTTTCGCCTATATGTCTAGGCATTATCAAGAGAGTGCGCAGTCTTGCACGACTGGCTGCGACTCAGGCGCGACGTATCGCACTCTCTTGATAATGCCTAGACATATAGGCGAAACCGCGGTCGACTAAATAGACCAACATTACGTGAGTAACACCCGTATTTCATAATTTTAATAATGTTACAAACTCACGTCAGTTTTAATAAAAATATATATTATCTCTTTATACTATGCACTAACTTTAATAATATTATTATTGAATAATTCTAATGTAAATTATTGTATCTTAAGTCTTATTCTTAATTATTGTTATTTCGAATACATCACAGTTTATATAGATCCGTATCTGGGGCGAAACTGGCCACTAATAATATGGCGATTGAAAACGACAAGAAATGACGTTTGACAAATGACACACATCATGTCAATAGTGTCAAAAGGTGCTGAATCGCGATAGTGGTATTCTCATAGCTATTATATATATACTACTTCTAAACGCTCTAGTTGGACAGCTCTCCACCTGGCAATACCACTTAACGTGGTCGTAGGATTCTTCCTTAATGTTTGAGAACCATGATAACACCTCATTCGTCTACAATAACAGTGAAGCGCCGGAGCTTTGAAGATTCATATCCACAGCTTTGGATCCGTATCTGTTTCCGCGAATACAACGAGGGTTTTCTGTATTGGTACACCAGATGGATGGACGTAGCGTCATAAAATTATTAAATTAAGGTTCCTGGCAAGAGGCGACTGTAGCTGGTTGGTTAAAGCGGCTGCCCGGTGTTGAGAACACAAGAAGGTAGCAGGTTTAAATCCTGCCGTTCCCATAATATTTTCAACTGTTTCTTATTATATTGAACGATTGTTGGCATTACTGGTGAAGAAACCTCTTGCGTGTGTGCGAATTGGCGCTATCTGGGGACGAAATTTTTTTCCTTCACCCGGCATAGCCGGAAGGTGCGACGGAAAGTAACAAATTTCAAACAACAATAAATATGTCTTATAAAGATTGCGAAGTCAAAGGTCTCGGGTTCGAACCCACGGCACACACCTCTATCAAAAAAACGTTAAGATTCGTCTTTTCGAAGATATTTGTATTTGTCATATAAATTATCGCTCGCTAACGGTGAAGGAAAACATCGTGAGGAAACCTGCATGCCTGAGAGTGCCTAAAAAAAGCTCGAGGCAGTGTGAAGTCCACCAATCCGCACTTAACCTAACCCTTCTCATCATGAGAAGAGGCCCGAGCCCAGCTGTGGGACCATGTATTAGATACAGGGCTGCCATAAAAAAAAAATCATTCCTTATTACTGAGATGTATTCGAAACAATGCAATACGCGGTACCTCATACGGTGTCTACTACTCGATCAAATCATGTATTGATGTATAGTATTATTGTTTTATTCTATACATGCACCATACTTTTTAATTACTTTATTTTGCCCGCGTTCATTCAAATTGGCATACGTCAATGACGTAACTCACAGTTGAGAAATTAGGGGTCCGTAAGATGAGACCGTAGCTTAGTTGGTTAAAGCGGTTAACCGGATGCTGGAGTGCGTAGTGTACCTGCCTGCGACGCCGAGGTCGCGGGTTCGATTACCGCTTAAGACAATTTTTTGTGTGCATGAACATGGGGGTTTGTCTTAGTCTGGGTATTTCTATGTATAATAAGTATGTATTTACAAAAGAAAAGTAATGTATTAGTATCAGTTATTCTAGTACCTATAGTACAAGCTCTGCTTAGTTTGGGACTACATGGCGTTGTGCGAGATATTTATTTATTTTCAAGCGACGGAACGGTATTCCGAGGTCGCTGGTTCAAGTCCTGCCAATCGGTAATTTTTTTAAGTGTTTCTTAAAAACCTTTTGTCTCATTGAAGTTGTCTTGTTGATTATTATGAAATATTATGTTGTGTGCATCCATCTTGTATGCTCAGCTCCACTGCCTGCCATCTTCATCTGTCTAGTCGGTCTTCTGTAAGATAAATAAGTTTCGCTTTTTCTCTAGTTTGGTGCGTGTATAAAGATCGTTATGTAAGATATAGTATAATTGTTGTGAACTGGGAATTCTACGCGACTTGCGACGTTGTTGTATCAAGTATATTATTTTCAGCATTCATTTCTGTGTTTTATTTCATACCAAAGAAATGGCAGTAATTTTCCCGTATTCCACATATACTGACATATCCCCACTGGTACAAAAAAATCCAAGTATCCCACTTGGATTTTTTTCCGATTATAGCTACTTACCAGTAGCTATAATCGTTTTCTCCATATATATCTCCACCGATTTGCACTGGTGGGATAATTGGATTTTTATTTCCATTTGTCGCTACCAGTAGGGATAATAGGACAGGTATGGAGTGTTCATAAAAGCCCTAAACGCGAGTCATGAAAACCTTTTTTAAATGTGAAAACTTTTTTTGTTTTGTTGACGCAGAAAAAAGTAACAAAACCGGCCAAGTGCGAGTTGACATCTGTACTTTCTGCGTCACTTAAGGCGGAAACATATTTACGTGTCGTGGCCTGTCGTGATGCTTACTGTCGCGTCGTGACGGTGAGTGTGCACACAAACGTGTCGTGTCGTGGCGTGCTCTGGCGTTATTTCTGAACAGTACTTCACGAACCTTTGCAGCATCAAACATACGTAATGTTTTCTTCTGATTCGGATAGTGAACATTACTATTTTTTATAATTATTCATTTTTCGCTTTTCAAATAAATAGAAATAATAGAATAAAATCCTACCGGTCTTATTGACTTACCTGGTTCTTTCAAAATTTCAGCAATTTCTTCCTAAGCAGCATTTCTGATCAAATGATTCTTGTATTCTTTACATTTCGAGTCATATATTACTTTTCGTTGACGTACGAGTTGAATATCAATTTAAAAGTTAGAGCTTTTAGTCTCTATTTAAAAGACTCGATCGTTTTCCTGAAGGTACCTTACAACTTTTAAACGATTGCAGCTACTACTATAGCGCAGCTGCTGTAGCCCAGGGATGCTAGGGAGCTTTGTAACCGTAAGAAACTATCGGATATCCGATATAATAAATATCCGTAACCGAATCCGAAAAAAGGTTACGGATAATATCGGATAGTGGCGGAGCCTAATTGAGACACATTATTAGAAGTTGTTTTGATTGGCCGGCCGTAATTCGTACCAAATGGTGACATATAAATAAAACCATTTTTTTAGCTTTATGTATTTTACTTTTATATTCCATAAAAATCTAACATCGTAACTGAAATTATCCGAAACTAACGGATAATCCGAAATAAATTAATATCCGAATCCGTATTTTGTTTTTTTTTATACTACGCCCACAGCAAACGAACGTGTAGTCCACCTGATGGTAAGTGGAGTACAGCCCATGGACATCAACAATCCACAAAAGCAGATTATAGATGCGTCGCTGCAGCTGAGGACTACGGTGTTGTGCCTCAAGTGCCAGTAATTTCAGGGCCTGATCTCACCACCAAACCGGAACACAGTAATGGAAGCACTACTATTTGGCGGCAGGTTAAAGGTGAGACGGTGGTGCTGCCGCCCTCGAGCTCATTCACAAGAGCTCTACCACCAGTGAGGATTGTATATTATACCGTATCCGGTGTACGTTACGCCAGCAAGAAAGTGTCACCTAGAGTGATATGAGTAGAACGTATAATTAGTGCGCAATCTGCTGTAAATGTGCGCCGCATAAAAAATTTGTGCGTCTTGTAGTTTTGAAAAAAAAACGTAAAAACGATTCCTGCTGGAGTAACGTTGTTCTAGCAAGAAAATTCTAGACGAATCATCGGAGATATAAAATACATACATGGGCAGAGAGCTTATATTTGTGCAAATTTGTGCGCCATAAATATAATTTGTGCGTCTTCAGGTTTTCGAGATATTGCGTTTCCCGCTGGAGTAACGTTTTGCGAATTCGTGTATCTCAAAGACCATTATATGTGCGCCTGTAGAATGAACATACACGAATAGCTCTTAATTTGTGCATATTTGTGACATAATTAGATGCCAGATAATATTTATAATTTTCAAGTAATCGCGCTTTATTGAAAACTTAAAAAAATATTGTAGCGCCTAAATGAGAAGACGTATAAACTCGCTAAAAACTGTATTCGTTCCATCTTGACGTTTATAATTACCATAAAAAGTTTCAAAACAGAACCTACAAGCGCTAATGAATAATATTACTAAAAGTCAAAACGACGGCATCATAACTTTGACGCCATCAAACAAGAAACTGGCTCAACCTAAGATGTGTAAATGTAAACCAAAAATTAGTGCATTTATCAAATAATATATAGTAAAAATATCCAGCTTCAACTGTTTCGTATTAAGTAAATATTAAGACTAAACCAAAACAGTTATTCGGCGCAGGTTATCCGACCAAATTCGAATGACTACAAAAAAGCGACGGATTCATACGTATCGATGACCTTCTTAACTTTACTCGCTAACTGGTTGAAACGTATTGTGCCCGAGTACAGTGCAGTAGAAATAGTTATTAAAATAAATTCAGATTTTTTTTTTGATTAGACATAAATAAATTTAGCCATTTGCATTTATTATATCAGTAGATAAACGAAAAAACTGTGATTTTCTGTGATAAAGGTTCAGTACCATCATAACGGGAAATTCAAGTATAAAGTAGTTACCTATTTGTTGGCCGAGATATAATTTAGTTTTGGATATGATAGTATGATACGCGAACGTAGTATAGACCGGTTAAAGTTATTATCAGCTTGTTTCTTAAAAATTAGCCTAATTTGAAAACCCAAACCTAAGCAGCCCGATATGTGAAACTTGGGTTGAAGTTTTCAAATCCGGCTATTTTTTAAGAAACATAAACTCATAACAAAATATAACGCTCTATAGGTATTTATTACGTTCGCGTACTATACAATCATATCCAAAACTTAATTATATCTCGGCCAAAACAACAACTACTTAATATTTAAATTTCACGCCATGATGGTACTGAGCCACTTTAAGTGATTTTATTGTTTGTGTATTTAAGTAAATGAAAAACTGATCTGTGATTTTAAATAATACCAAATGACTATACAAGGTACAAATAGTTTAATTGAACAATGTTTGTTTTAATATTTATAGGTAGGAAACTTGATCTGTGATTTGATGCCATAATTACTTTATGAATCATGATTATGATAATAAAAATAATATTTTTTTAAACCAACAAGCTCTTTGATTTCATATGATCAGAAAGTACATTTAATATATATTATATTTTTATTAGGTCATTGTAATAATAATTCCCAACGAACATTTGAGCGTGACTGTACGAACACAGTTTAGGTGTAATACGTTTAATAAAGGTGGTCATCGATACGTATGAATCCGTCGCTTTTTTGTAGTCATTCGAATTTGGTCGGATAACCTGCGCCGAATAACTGTTTTGGTTTAGTCTTAATATTTACTTAATACGAAACAGTTGAAGCTGGATATTTTTACTATATATTATTTGATAAATGCACTAATTTTTGGTTTACATTTACACATCTTAGTTTGAGCCAGTTTCTTGTTTGATGGCGTCAAAGTTATGATGCCGTCGTTTTGACTTTTAGTAATATTATTCATTAGCGCTTGTAGGTTCTGTTTTGAAACTTTTTATGGTAATTATAAACGTCAAGATGGAACGAATACAGTTTTTAGCGAGTTTATACGTCTTCTCATTTAGGCGCTACAATATTTTTTTAAGTTTTCAATAAAGCGCGATTACTTGAAAATTATAAATATTATCTGGCATCTAATTATGTCACAAATATGCACAAATTAAGAGCTATTCGTGTATGTTCATTCTACAGGCGCACATATAATGGTCTTTGAGATACACGAATTCGCAAAACGTTACTCCAGCGGGAAACGCAATATCTCAAAAACCTGAAGACGCACAAATTATATTTATGGCGCACAAATTTGCACAAATATAAGCTCTCTGCCCATGTATGTATTTTATATCTCCGATGATTCGTCTAGAATTTTCTTGCTAGAACAACGTTACTCCAGCAGGAATCGTTTTTACGTTTTTTTTTCAAAACTACAAGACGCACAAATTTTTTATGCGGCGCACATTTACAGCAGATTGCGCACTAATTATACGTTCTACTCATATCACTCTAGGTGACACTTTCTTGCTGGCGTAACGTACACCCGTATCCGGTATAATATACAATCTTATATCCGTAACCAATCCGTACCTATCCAAAATTTCACATTAAAATAATAATTTCATATATTTAAATTTTGAGTAACATAACATCACGCCTATATTACCCAGGATATGGCAGAGGTGTACAACACCCACATTTCACCTGTTATATTAAGATTACCACGTGATAGAGGGTGAGCTAAGCTTATCGCTATCAACCGGGCGCTCTATTAACTTCGTGCCTCTGTCGAACATTTCCTGAAGGAATAATCCCAAATAACAAGTGTACGTTACGCCAGCAAGAAAGTGTCACCTAGAGTGATATGAGTAGAACGTATAATTAGTGCGCAATCTGCTGTAAATGTGCGCCGCATAAGCTCGAGGGCGGCAGCACCATCGTCTCACCTTAGGCCCGAAACTGAGTTACGCGGACGCCCGCGCGGTTTCATACAAAAGTGATGCGTCACGGGGAACTGCGCGGGCGTCCGTCACGGGGAAGCGCGCCCCGCACTCGCGCAACGGGGCATGCCTCCGGACGGAGGCAGCCGTCGCGGGGGCACGCGCGGGCCCGCACAGCAACCTAGATTCAATAAACGGTCTTATTGGCTGGTTGTGCTATGTAATAATACATTAAGCTCTCCATCGACACGACTATACATGCACTCCGTTAAAATTGTCGACGGGCACCGTCGCGTTCCAACGGAGCCTGCCCGCGTATCCACGCGCGTTGACACGCGACGGCTGCCCGTGGCGGGCGCTCGCTTAACTCAGTTTCAGGCCTTAACCTGCCGCCAAATAGTAGTGCTTCCATTACTGTGTTCCGGTTTGGTGGTGAGATCAGGTCCTGAAATTACTGGCACATGAGGCATAACACCGTAGTCCTCAGCTGCAGCGACGCATCTATAATCTGCTTTTGTGGATTGTTGATGTCCATGGGCTGTACTCCACTTACCATCAGGTGGACTACACGTTCGTTCGCTGCGGGTGTAGTATAAAAAAAAAGTTTTTTTTTGGTTTTTCGGTTCCCGGGTCGGGCAGTGTTATTTGTGAACTTTCCGTTAAGCAATTCTCAATAGCAACACGGAGTTGGAATTGTGCTCGGTGGATGGCGATAGGCTAACCCCTATCTCTAGAAACCTAAATATGACAGGTGAAATGTGGGTAATGTAGGCGTAATGTATGTATGTATGTATCAAGGGCAAATAATTACGCTAAAACCCAAAGGAGTATAGCTAGTTTAACGTAAGAGAAATCAAGGCTCGAGCCGATTTTGGTTGATATCAGCCGCCGATATTTGACCGGTAGCCGCCGCCGATCATTTTGATATCGGCACACACCTCTACTTCTGGTAATTATAGGGGTAACGATACCATAAGTAAGGTAAGCAGCGCGATATATTGAGACATAATCCACTGGCAGCAGAATACCTTATTAGTTAGTTAAATAATAATTATTATAATATATAAAATATTAAAGTTGAAAAATTAAGAATCCAGCAGGACTCTTCTTAATTTTTCAACTTTAATATTTTATAAATTACAAAAAGGCATAGCAAAGCTAAAATTTGCTTTAAAATATTACAATTATAATATAATTTATATGGGTTATGCTTTATGATATTTTAATAATGTTTGTTACTTTTATATAATTATGATAATAATATTAGCAGCCCTGTATCTATTACGTGTCCCACTGCTGGGCTCGGGCCTCTTCTCATGATGAGAAGGGTTAGGTCCTCCACGCAGGTCAAGTGCGGATTGGTAGACTTCACACACCCTCAAGTTCTTTTAGGCACTCTCAGACATGTAGGTTTCCTCACGATGTTTTCCTTCACTTAGTAAGCGATAATTAATATGATAAATACATACACACATATATTCGAAAAGACGAGATGTGTGCCGTGGGTTCGAACCCGAGACCTTTAACTTCGCAGTCCTACGGTCTCCCATTCGGCTATCGCTGCTCTTCTGCCTTTATTTGAAAACTTTATATAATATTGCATCTATGTGTATTATTTTAATAATAATTGTTACTTTTATATAATTGCATTTTAATTTAATTTTAGAAAGAGTAATTTTTAATTCTTATTGTATTTAATTTATGATGTTTTTTCATGTTTTTCATTATGTTGCGTTTGGTTTAAGACTGTGAGCAATATAATGATCATTGTATAATAAATAAATAACGGTAAGTAATAAATAAAAGAGTTTCCATAAACGTATCAACAATTTATTAGCTAGTCAAACTCGAATTCAATGATATCTCCTAGTTCCAGTTCTGCTTCGGCGTCGCTGTCCGAGTCTCCGGCGTCGTTCCTTCCCTGTAAGGAGATAACTACATTTAATGGTCCCAATGGCAAGGCCAAATACACACATTCACTCACACAAGCACACCCAGTCTCAGAACAAAACTTTGCGAATCACACAAAGATTTGTCCCATATGGGGATCGAACCCACAACACCAGTGCAGTGGAGATAAAAGATTTATACACACACGTAAACTGTACAAATTGCCAAAAACACCTAAAAATAAAATCACAAACCATCAATATGTTATGCATGCTAACTGTTTAACATGTATCATGCCTCATGTGAAATTAATTATTAGGATAAGAAACAGTTGAAAAAGATATGGGACCGGCAGGATTTGTACCTGCGACCTTACTGCACACCGGGCAGTCTTGTATCTTACTTATTTATTTATTTATTCAATAATACAATTAATATACAAAGAATGACATGCTTAACAGTGTAATATAAACCTAACTAGGTTTTTCTATACACCTTTGGATTCGTCGACGGTAGTTTAAAAAATAATCCGGGTTAGTTAGAACATCACATAGCTAACGCTCACTTACACTTTTATTGTTTACCCTCAATAATTTTTATGCAGATACAGTATGCTTAAGATAGGAACAAATGGATGAACATGACGTCACGAAATGACGTATCATACAGTTGAGAAATTTAGGGTTCTGGTAAGAGGCGACCATAGCTGGATGGCTAAAGCTGCTGCCCGGTGTGCAGTAAGGTAGCAGGTGCAAATCCTGCCGGTCCCATATATTTTTCAACTGTTTTTTAGTTTAATTTGCTAAGCATAGCTAAATGCTATAAAAATCTATTAGAAGTTGAATTACTAGTCTACTTATTTAACATTAATTTACTCTAAAAAGCAACGTGTTTAAACAGCCCATAACAACACACACACTAGTAATGGATAGTTTATTTATATCATAAATTTTCCAAAAAAACAAAAACCGACTTCATTTAAAAAAAAACTAAAAGCATGAAATACATAAGTAATATTCAACGTCTCGCCTCATCTGTGTATAACTTGAAAGAATACAGTAAACGGCTCTAAGGTGCCTATATTTCAAGAATTATCCCCGTACTCCTAAACGTTGAGGAGTTGCACCTTCCAGCATCAGCTCATCAACATGAAGTGCTGACTGCTATAGGCTGACCGTTTAACTGAGTCCTCGCCTGCCCGGTACAGGGGCGCGGGGGTATGACGACAAAGGGGACTGAAACGGGTGCGGGCGGTGGGCAAATTTTTGTAATTGTTCATTTCCTTCGCTACATGGGTAGCGATCGCATGTGTTGACTGTTGCAGACACCTTGTGAGAGGTACACATGTAATAACTATCTCAAGATGAATCGAAAAATCTTCGGATATAAAGTAAACAGTCAGTGCAAGCAAATGGCTTTTAATGTATACGAATATTTTAGAAAAAAGAAACTGGACCCAAAAAAAGTTTTGACTTTCTTACGATTTAATTATATGTTTAGATAACAAATAGTATAATAGTTTATTCCCAATTATTTTATTTACGTACATAAGTTTATTAAAATTTTGTATCTTCTTAACTATTTGATAAATCACTATTTCTTTTTCCTATGATGTCACATATCTTAAGAAATATCTTGGTGTATTTCATCTCCTGTATATTTCATTAAAGGCCCCCACCGCCTGCACCTGTTTCAGTCTCCTTTGTCGTCATACCAAAAAAACAAGTCGGCAATATAAAAAAAAATCTATCTAATAGAAAACAGTGGTAGTATTTACAACAGCCATCATGCTGTTAGTATTTCCTTAGTATAAAATACCCTTGTCCGTTCCCGCGTGGCACTCACCCTCCGCCTTCTCCTCCTGCGATTGCGGCGCTCCTCCTGCTCTTCGTGCGAGGACTCCCCGGAGTCGGCGTCAGCGACGAGGCCCATCACTGCATCACACAATATATATTTTGAATTTTTTACATTAGATAGAACGCCAGAAGCAATTACACTATCCAATGGTCCCAATGACAAGGCCAAATACACACATTCACTCACTCAAGCACCCAGTCTCAGAACAAATATTTGCGAATCACACAAAGATTTGTCCATTGTGGGGATCGAACCCACAACACCAGTGTAGTGGAGAGCGGCGAGGCGACCGCTTAATCCACTACACCACACGTGCAGACAATATAGATGATGCCATTGGTGCCATTACAATATACATCTAGATACTTAACAATACTCAGCGCATTACCAACGTGCGAACTGAGGTTGTTATGAGCGCATTGGTACAGTGGGCCAAGCAATTAGGTAGCTTTAATATAATATTAAAGTTGAAACAAAGAATCCAGCAGGACTCGAACCTGCACCCCTGGGTATAACCCCCAAGTGCTTTGCCAATTCAGCTATGGATTCGTATGCTGCTAGACTCGAAATTTCTCAACTCTTTTTGTGGCAGCGTCATACGTGTATATATATATATATATATATATACACCTTAGCTAGACGAACCTTAATTGGTTATAGCGCCACCTATGCGATGAGTGATTTTCATAGCTTAATTGGCACTTGGGGCGTATACCCCGGGGGTGCAAGTTCGAGTCCTGCTGGATTCTTAATTTTTCAACTTTAATAATATATGAACTACTACATTAGTTTAGAATTAAATCAACAATATCCATACAATCATCGTCGTCGTCGTTGTCCGAGCCAGATTCGGATCCGTCATTCTCTGTATTGCCGGCCAATTCGTCCTCTTCGTCTTCCTCCTGAAACACAATACACATATTTTATAATCGAGTAAAAATAATTAAACGTATACGGAGGTACTCAGATTTCTCAACTGTATGTTACGTTATTTTGTGACGTCACGTTTATCCATTTGTTCCTATCTTAAGTAGGATACAAACCAACATAGCGAAGTTACATTCAGCACAAATGTTGTAAAGAATGAACGGGTTCGATAACTTCTAATTGATTATTTTTATAGCATTTAGCTATGCTTAGCAAATTATACTAAGAAACAAACTTGTTATTGGCTGCCAGATTCATTTACTACTATATACAATTCTGTTGATTTAACTGTAAGTCTTCCATGTATCTTAAATAAATAAATAAACAGTTGAAAAAAATATGGGACCGGCAGGATTTGAACCTGCGACCTTCTACATATGTTGGCGCGCACAGGCGCCTCAACCATGCATGCGCGAGAGCCGAAACGCGAGTAATAGCTCGCGTCCCGCTCACACGCGCGCTAGCCAGGCACGGCGTTCTCGCTCGCACACAAGCGCCAGCGACGCCGGCCGGCCGCGACGCCTCGACCAGTTGTACCTCGGCGGCCGCGAACAGCATCACGTTCTACATTAGATTACGTATACGATTTATAGTGTCGCGGCGCCGTCCATCTTGTAATATAAACTATATCATTAAGTTGAAGAAAATATAGAAGCAGTAGTAGTCAAGTCAAGAGTCTTCTTTATCTCCTCACACATAACCCCAGACGAACCGAGACGAAATCACAGCCCCAACAACATACAAAGATTTTGATAATTTTTCTCAATTATTCCTACCAATATGACCTGGTGCCTTAAGCAGAATTACCAGATTTGCTGACAACAATTCCAATACAAACGTATGAGTGCCCAAGACACGGGGTGCATGAAAGGAGCCTCCCCGAGTGATGTACACAACGATTACCTATGTCCGGCGCACCCTGGGCAATTCGCGAGTTCTCCAAAGTGAATTGGCTAATCCTTTCACCACGATGGCAAGTCAACGTAAAATTTGACTCGGCCATCGACACGACGAAGAAGAAAGTGCCCAAGAGGTCGCTTAGGGCAGTACGTACTGGTATAGAATAGCCTAGGACACCATTCTGGAGGAAGCCTAAAACGCAGGTTTTTTTTTTTATACTACGCCCACAGCGAACGAACGTGTAGTCCACCTGATGGTAAGTGGAGTACAGCCCATGGACATCAACAATCCACAAAAGCAGATTATAGATGCGTCGCTGCAGCTGAGGACTACGGTGTTATGCCTCATGTGCCAGTAATTTCATGGCCTGATCTCACCACCAAACCGGAACACAGTAATGGAAGCACTACCATTTGGCGGCAGGTTAAAAGTGAGACGGTGGTGCTGCCGCCCTCGAGCTCATTCACAAGAGCTCTACCACCAGTAGGTTCCGAAAAGTACTGATACTCACCGCATCATCGTCGTGGTCCCTCTTGCGTCCCACGTCGTACACTTTGACACAAGACTCTTGCATTGATTCGAAGTCCCCCATGTTTTCCACAAGACATATCTGCGTGCCGTAGCGGGACACGCTTAGACCGTAGATATTCCGTTTTACATCTATTGTTGCTGAAAAAAAAACCAATAAAGCGTCAATTTAAAAAAAAAACATAAAAATAGACAACAAACGTATTAAATCCACCACGCCACGCCGCTCAACTGCGCTTTTGTTGTGGGTTCGATCCCCACATGGGACAAATCTTTGTGTGATTCACAAAGATTTATTCTGACTCTGGGTGTGATTAGTGTGAGTGAAATATATGTTTGTAAACATCCCCGCAACACAGGAGTTATTTCTAGTGGGGGCGTCGTTTTAAAAAAGTAAGTAGTGTAAATTAATCCTAGAAGTAAACAAATTAAATATATATTACACTACACAAAGCTAGTGCGCTTTTTCGAAATTATAGATATAAAAATAACATACTACATACATTATAAAATATTGTGAGAACATTATACGAATTTCATACATTTGCATATAGATATAGATAGATAAAAAATACTTTATTTGTACATAGTTTTTATAGCATGAAAAACTTAAAGGAAAGCCACAAAAAGAAAAATGTACAAAGGGTGGCCTTATCGCTTAAAGCGATTTCTTCCAGGCAACCTTAGGATGGACATTTTGCAAAGAAATTTAATACCGAAAGGTTTCTCGAATACACACAAAAAATAAAAAATTGTCAACACGAGTTCGGTTGCGGAAAACACAACTAAAGAAGAAAAAAATAAATAAAATAAGAACTTCATAATTGTTTTTAACCTTTCGCTATTTGAGAACATTTTTCAAAAATTAGACAACGGGTCTGAATCGCGTAATTATTATAAAGGTAAATAAACCAAGAATGACCAAGAATGATGCAAGTCATTCGAAACGTCGAGCATAGGCAGTGACGTGCATAGATATTTTTAGCAGGGTAGACAAAAAACTTAGCGAAAGCCGCCACTTGAATGAAGTATAAGACTGTTTTCTTGTTTCCATGATGTGTCAGATGGTCTACCACACATATCCATAAATTAATTGATTTAATGAACATATTAATTTTGGAATACACGAGGTGGTCTTGAAAAGGACCGTTTTCTTAGTATTTATAAACAAAAAGCAAGTGGGAGTAAGTACTAAAAAAAATCATAGATAAATCTGTCAAACGTTGTTACCCTTGCGTATTTCTTAAATACGTGTGAATGCGTTTTAAAGATGAAAACGATCTTTCGGTCGAGGCGCTGCTTACCGGTATTGTAACTATCAGTTTGCAAATCGCAAAACTTAAAATTATGGACATTCACGTACCCGGAATCAGTTTTATATGTTGCAAATAATAAACAGACAAAACAATTAAGTATGCTTACATATGCTTTTTGTATGCTTACATCCTGTAAGCCAATTAAAACAGTCGTATTTCTTAATATTAAACTTGCGACTGCGAGTACCTTTGTCGTATAATTGTACAATATTTAAATCCGGTAAGCAGCGGCCAATAGATATTATAATTACACTTGTAATTATATGAAAGTATAGCAAACTCACCGTCCTTTAACTTTTGTAAGCATAAACTACCGCAAAGCTCACAGCCCACACACTCCATGATAAAGTTTAATTAAAATTATCAATTAAATTCCACTCTAGAAATAAACAATAAACAATTACAAATGGAACACTAAACAAAACACTTCCAATTCACCTGTTGTTAACAAAATAAGTAAGTGAAAAGAGTGAGTGAGAGGCAAATAAAACAAAATGCAAAATAAAAACGACAAAAAAAATGTTTTGGTATTCATTACATAATTTCATCAAATAGTGCATTTTTAAAATGGTCGCATTACATTATTCAAACCGAGAAACCAGCCAATAAGAGCGCCTCATACCACTACCCAAATTTAGACGTTGTCTATCCTGTGACGTATTTGGTGATACTTTACGCTTGTGTGTGTCAAAAATTGCGTGTATTACGAAGACGCAGTACAATAGATTATAATTGTGTGCGTAGCTTTCCGTAGACTCGGTATGCAGCAATCTACCCTGATGACGTAACACAGGCGAGTTTGCTCGGTGAATCGCGGAAGGTCACGCCAGCGTCCGGAGTCATTTTAGCGCGGTAATTTCGAAAACATTTACGTTTAACATTTAATTTTGGTTGTGATTTTTATTATTTACTCAGTACATGTAATTGGATTTTTTAGGGTAGACAACGTCTATTTGTCCCTATGGAATGCACGTCACTGAGCATAGGTATTTATTTACCTTTATAATAATTACGCGATTCAGACCCGTTGTCAAATTTTTGAAAAACTTCATAATTGTTGGTGGCTGGCGGTCCTTGGACGTAAAATGTATAGATGCTGAGAGATGTGCTTTCTACTAGCAGCACGTTGTTGAAACCTCACATCACAGGTGAAGTGTGAGTAATATAAGCTCTACTCACCGGAAAGGACCAATAGCGTACTGTCCAACGGACTCTAACCGCAAAGTTTTAGGTTAAAATCTAGAGCAACACGGAGATGGAATTGTACGTTGTGGATGGCGATAGGCTCACGCCATACCACATGGGACCTCAACATAGCAGGTGAAATGTAAATAATATAAGCTCTACTCACCGCAAAAGGACCAATAGCGTACTGTCCAACGGACTCTTACCGCAAGGTTTCGTGCTTGAATTCAGAGCAACACGGACATGGAATTGTGCGTTTTAGATGGCGATAGGCTCACGCCATACCACAGGACCTCAACATAGCAGGTGAAGTGTAGATAATATAAGCTCTACTCACCGGAAAGTACCAATAGCGTACTGTCCAACGGACTCTAACCGCAAAGTTTTAGGTTAAAATCTAGAGCAACACGGAGATGGAATTGTACGTTGTGGATGGCGATAGGCTCACGCCATACCACATGGGACCTCAACATAGCAGGTGAAATGTAGATAATATAAGCTCTACTCACCGCAAAAGGACCAATAGCGTACTGTCCAACGGACTCTTACCGCAAGGTTTCGTGCTTGAATTCAGAGCAACACGGAGATGGAATTATGCGTTTTGGATGGCGATAGGCTCACGCCATACCACAGGACCTCAACATAGCAGGTGAAGTGTAGATAATATAAGCTCTACTCACCGGAAAGTACCAATAGCGTACTGTCCAACGGACTCTAACCGCAAAGTTTTAGGTTAAAATCTAGAGCAACACGGAGATGGAATTGTGCGTTGTGGATGGCGATAGGCTCACTTCCTACCCCATGGGACCTCAACATAGCAGGTGAAATTTGCATAATATAAGCTCTACTAAACGGAAAGTACCAATAGCGTACTGTCCAACGGACTCTAACCGCAAGGTTTTGGGTGCGAATCTAGAGCAACACGGAGATGGAATTGTGCGTTGTGGATGGCGATAGGCTCACGCCATACCACATGGGACCTCAACATAGCATGTGAAGTGTGGGTAAGCTCACCGGAAAACACCAATTCAATAGTAAGGTTGAACACAGCTGTTCTTGACGTACTGATTGCTTATGAAAGGACTTAGGGTCTTTGTTGTCTTCCCGAGTATCTAATATCGATACAAAAGAAGTGCATAAAAGGAGCCTCCCCGAGCGACGTACACAATCAACCCTTACTACGTCCGGCACACCCAGCAGACTGGCGAATCCTTTCACCATGATGGCAAGTCAACATCATGAGAATATTTGGATTTTTTTTTACATTAGATAGAACGCCAGAAGCAATTACACTATCCAATGGTCCCAAATGACAAGGCCAAATACACACATTCACTCACACAAGCACACCCAGTCTCAGAACAAATCTTTGCGAACCACACAAAGATTTATCCCATGTGGGGATCGAACCCACAACACCAGTGCAGTGGAGAGCGGCAAGGCGACCGTTACCACTACCAAACCAAACCACTACACCACACGTGCAGACAATATGACTGCAGCCATCGACAAGAAGAAGATACAAGAGAAAATCGTTCGACTTACCTATACTAGAGTAATCGTAGGGGTCTAACGTCTTAAAGCTGGTGTCGAATTGGTTCCTATCTTCTGAGTCTTGGTCTGAACACACCGCGTATATCGCTGAACATGTCGGATTGAATATTACCTGGAATGTATAAAACGATTAAAAACACAATACTGTATTAACTGAGATCAAAATAAGTCTAAGGTATAATAGTCTTATATGTTTTTAAACTTTCGCGATTTGAGAACATTTTTCAAAAATTAAACAACGGGTCTGAATGGCTAGTCGGCTCGTGACCACGAATGATGCAAGTCATTCGAAACGTCGAGCATAGGTATTCATTTACCTTTATAATAATTACGAGATTCAGACCCGTTGTCTAATTTTTGAAAAAGTCTTAATATATAAGGTGCTATTGTAAATTTCCTTACGGAAAAGTCACAAATAACATTTTTGCCTGACTTGCGAATCGAACCCGAGGCCTCGCAGTGTGCAATTCAAATTTCAAATTCAAATCATTTTCTGGTACTTGTATTGATTTTTATCTGATTCTAAACAGTTCGATTAAAATTAACCGAAGCCCCGGTTATTCAAATCATTGTAATTAGTATAATTTAGTATTATTTATGATGTATTTTTATTTTTATATCATTTGTTTGTAATGTTTGGACGTGTTCAAGCACCTCCTGGGGCCTATGAAAATAAATGTTTTGAATTTGAATTTTCATAGGCCCCAGGAGAACGCTTAAACTCGTCAAAATATTACAAACAAATGATATAATATGTAATATTTTAAAACAAATTTTAGCTTTGCTATGCCTTTTTGTATTTTATATAATATTAAAGTTGAAAAATTAAGAATCCAGCAGGACTCGAGCCTACACCCCCTGGGTATACGCCCCAAGTGCTTTGCCAATTCAGCCATAGATTCGTATGCTGCTAGACTCGAAATTTTAATTGCTATAAAAATAATTTGAATAAAATAACGTACACGTTCATTCGTTACAACATTTGTGCTGAATGTAACTTCGCCATGTTGGTTTGTATCCTACTTAAGATAGGAACAAATGGATGAACGTGACGTCACGAAATGATGTATCATACAGTTGTGAAATTTAGGGTTCCGGTAAGAGGCGACCGTAGCTTGATGGCTAAGAGCGGCTGCCCGGTGTGCAGTAAGGCCGCAAGTTCAAATCCTGCCGGTCCCATATCTTTTTCAACTGTTTCTTAGTACAATATTAATAATTTTTTCGTTAAAGGTATTGTGTAATCCACTATACCAGCTTGAATAACATTGTAATTTATTTTGACTTACCTCGGATTTATCTAAAGTTGGCACAGTTCTAAGTAAGTGAAATGTCCTTAAATCCCATACTTCTGTATTTGATATTACCTGAAAAAAAAAGGGCTTAATTAATTACCACTTAAATAAAAAAAAAACACAAAAAAATATATCTCACAATTTACAGGCAACACCATCTAGTCCCAAAATAAGCACAGCTTGTACTATGGGTACTAGAATAACTGACTTTTCTTTTGTAAATACATACTTATTATACATAGAAACACCCAGACTAAGACAACCCCCATGTTCATGCACACAAAGATTTGTCTTATGCGGGAATCGAACCCACGACCTCGGCGTCGCAGGCAGGTACACTACCCACTCCGCCATCCGGTCGTCAACACAGTTACAAAGACAAAGTTACTAGTAAGCTTTTTAAAAAAAGGCGTAAATGAATTTTATTCTATACATACTTCTAATCCGTTAGGATGGAAAACTCCGCTGTGTGTTTGATTCAGTTTGTCGAATTTGTGGATCTCTTTGCCTGTATTCACGTCCCACAGTACACCGTCTGAAACAATATTATACAAATTAAATATATTTTAACACGCTTATATTAGCTTCACCTGTATGTATGTATGTATGTATGTATGTAACCGACTCCTTTGTATGTATGTATGTATGTAACCGACTCCTTTGTATGTATGTATGTAACCGACTCCTTTGTATGTATGTATGTATGTAACCGACTCCTTTGGACTCGATTTTGTCCCACTTTAAACGTACAGATTTCATTAAAATTTTGCACACCTGTCAAAGATCGATGACAATGCAATAATTCAATAAAAAAAAAACAAAAAAAGCTCTCATAAATAAACCAAACTAAAAAGTAGAAAATAAATAACAGTTTAAAATTAATTAACAATTTTTTACTTTTTAGTTAGAAGTACTTTAATAGCGTGTTTTTTTGTTTTTTTAAACGAATATTTTTTTATAGCATTTAGCTTAGGGTCCTCGTAAGAAGCGACAGTAGCTTAGTGGTTAAAGCGGCTGCCCGGTGTGCCCGGTGTTATACATTTTAAACTGTTTCTTAATACAAAATTATACAAAGTTTCTAATGTACTATCCTTTCTAATATAAATGTCACCTGAGGTTCCAGCTGAAAATCAACGTTGCCTAATTTTCTGGCAACAATATGTTGAGCTGTGGCCTTTTAGGCACCATCATAGCATAGCAAGTCTGAGACATAAACTGATTTGCAACCTGTGTATAAAGGCACTTTTTTTTATTATTTATAATTGTTCTGTATATTTTTATTTGTAAGTTTCTAAATTTGTTTTATTATTTTGATTTTAATTTTAATTTTGATGGTGATCTAATAAATAATTTTTACTTTACTTTACTCTACTTTAAATGAGAGACTAACTCTGTCTGTCTGTTATGCCAGGCATCCCTCTCCGGCATATGAGAGAGCGCTGCTCTTGCACGTAATAAAAACTTGTCAAATGATAGATGCGCGATACAATCTGCCTTAGATATTTGCTTTTATGCGCTCTATATATTGATTAAGTGATCTTTGCACTCGGTAGATGTCGATAGGCTGACATATCAGATGGAACCTATAAATAACGGGCGAAATATGGGCAAGCTTTACTCACCGGAAAGCACCAATTCATCAGTAGGGTTGAACACGGCTCTGTTCTTGGCGTACTGGTTGCTAATGGAGGGATTCAGGGTCATGAGTTCTCTTCCCGTGCGGGTATCGAATATCGTCGCTATTTCGCCTTTAGTGCCAATTATCTTCTCGTCAGTCATCTTTGAGAACTCCACGTATTCCTCGTTGTCAAGTTGGAATCTAGAAAAACAAAAATATTAGTTAATTTTATCGGTTTGGCTAATCCTTTCACCACGATGGCAAGTCAAAACCTTGACCACCTTACTGACTGTCCAAAATGCCTTACCACCTGCACAAGAGAGGCGCTCAAGAACGCCGACGAGAGTGCCATAACAGTAGCCACTTATTGGACCAATAAAATTTGACTCAGCCATCGACACGACGAAGAAGAAGATCGGTGCTATTGCTCGCTAACGGTGAAGGAAAACGTCGTGAGGAAACCTGCATGCCTGAGAGAGCTTAAAAAGTACTCGAGGGTATGTGAAGTCTACCAATCCGCACTTGGCCAGCGTGGTGGACTATGGCCTAACCCTTCTCATCATGAGGAGGTCCGAGCCCAGCAGTGGGACATGTATTAGATACAGGGCTGCTATTATTATAAAAGTAACTGTATATTAGATATTACGGGCTATTTACCATGTATATAGGTTGTATCGAGATATTTCGATATTCCAGAGATGTTGTAATATTGTTCACGATAGAACAACAACTTTGTTTACAACATTTCCTGACGTAAAGTTCACAATTAACACATTGTCCTGCTTGCAGGTTTCCTCACGATGTTTTCCTTCACCGTTAGCGAGCGATCATTTATATGATAAATTCACACATATCTTCGAAAATACGTGAGGTGTGTGCCGTGGGTTCGAAACCGAGACCTTTAACTTCGCAGTCCTACGGTCTCCCACTCGGCTATCGCTGCTGCATCAGGATATCGAAAGAATCAGTACTTACAATAGTTCGAATTCTTTCAAGTTCCACACAGTCGATAGAGGTCGCCACGGAGACGTGGCTGACGCTAACAGCAGTTTGCCGCTTCTGCTTGCCTGGAATAAAACAAATACATAAATAAATCATTAGCTATATAAAAAGCATTAATATGTATTATGTTAATACTTACATAATTATTAATACACTATACATATATATATATATATATATATAAACAAAATACATAACATAGATAATTATATACAAATATAGTACATACATACACTACAGTAAATAATACATAGTTAAAGACATACATTATTAATAAGATGATGCCGCCAATTCATCAAATAGGAGAGCACGAATCTTTATCTTAAATGAATAACGTGATGTCACCATACTGGTTTGTGGAAGCTTATGTTGTTTTAAATAATATATTTACCTGCATATGGTAAATATATGATTCGTGAACTTGGTAGGTGTTTTCTTCGGCGCCGCTAAAGAGGTTAAATATCCGAATGTCGCCGTTAGATGTCGCTGCTAATAACTGTTGTTGCGATGGCTGTAACAAAAAAAATATATTTAGTTAGTCAAGTCAGAAATGCTGGTGATATATCAAATCAAATCATTTATTGCCATGGGCCCCAAGGCGCGCTTGGACACGTCAAAACAAACATCAAAAACAAAAAATATAAAATTAAAATAAAACTTGAACTAATTAAATTATAATACTTATTGCAATTTAATGCCGCAAGCGGTCGTGGCGCAATGGATAAGGCATCGGTCTTACGATCGAGAGATCGTGGGTTCGAATCCTGGCCATTACACCACGGACGTAAACTTCCTCCTAACACAAGCGAATTAAGCTTAGCTGGAGGGGGTTAACAATAATATAATTTGTATTTGCAAATTGCTAGTAAGCTTTTTTAAACATAAAAAAAAGCTTGATTGAATTTAATTCGACTTAGAAATTTGGATTACAATCAACCAAGTACCTGCATCTATGGTTGAGCGACTCTTTGTGAAACCAAACTGCTCCTTGTGAATAATTTGTCAAAATTAAAATATGGCTTTGTAATTACTGCCAAATAAGCTTTTCGAAGACTTTACTATCTGCTGGTAAGATTGAGATGGGTCTAAAATTTCTTGGGTCACTCCTAGACCCATTCTTGAATAATGGTATTAACTTACTATGTTTAATTAAATCAGGAAATATCTACACATTTATTAAATATTACAGCTAATTCTTCTTCTTCTTCGTCGTGTCGATGGATGAGTCAAATTTTATTGGCCCAATAAGTGGCCACTGTTATGGCGCTTTCGTCGGGCTAATTCAATAATTATATTTTTCACCACACCAGCACGAAAAAGATCGTTTGCTTGCGAGAATTCAGTGAGTAATAACGTTTGACGACCGGATGGCGGAGTGGGTAGTGTACCTGCCTGCGACGCCGAGGTCGCGGGTTCGATTCCCGCTTAAGACAAATCTTTGTGTGCATGAACATGGGGGTTTGTCTTAGTCTGGGTGTTTCTATGTATCATATGTATGTATTTACAAAAGAAAAGTATATATGTATTAGTATCAGTTATTCTAGTACCCATATTACAAGCTCTGCTTAGTTTGGGACTAGATGGCGTTGTGTGTAAGTTGTGAGATATTTATTAGTATTATTATTATTATTATTAGTTTATTACTCACTAGTGAGGCAAAGTGATTTAAATTTCGAATCACTAAATCCTTCCAATGAATAGGCGCTAAAAAAACCAAACAGCCACCATGTAGGTTAGTAATAAACATTGACATCAATTTTATTTTAAAACTACAAACGATACGTTTTAATTATTTTAAATTACATAAATACATGCTTATTTAGTATTTACATGGTTTTATATTCGTGATTAACCATTAAATTAATTAAAATCGGGTACTTATTATTAGACTCTATAAATAAATGTTACGGAACGAATTTACGAACGCAAGATTTAAAAAAAAAAAGTCTGTGTCTGTGTCAGTTATCGCGGGCAAGTATAATTTCTTTTCAGTTTATGTTTCATTGTTTACTGGAACTTCTTAACCAAAAAAATAGTGAATCCAGTGATGAAGAACTTTGTGGAACTCCAAAAAAGAGTTGCGACAACTTGCTTCTAGCACAGTTTTCTTTTTTACCAGAAAATTCACGTGAAAAGTATTTGAAAACGTACGACATATTTAATTAGTGGTGACTTTCAAAAGGCCCTAAAACGCATTATGAATCGGTATTACTGTCGTATTTCATGGAATTATTTAAGGTTAAGCAATCGAGTACGAGCTTATTTAAATCTTAATATTTTCTCACTGGAAGAGGTGAAAAGTTTTGTATTGCAACGCGTGAGAAAATTTAATTTCCAGTTCGTGACCTCTTAAAATCTTTCGCTTGCGAAGTAGTCTTTATTAGAATCACTCGCTATGCTCGTGATTCAATTTAAGACTACTTCGCAAGCTCAAGATTTAAAATTGGCACTCACAACAGAAATATAAACTTTTTCTCACTTGTACCATAAATAACTATTGCAATACTTTGACAGAAATGTCCCACATATTGCCCCATATATTTGTGACGCAATGTGATTTAGGGCGCAAAATCTGGTCTTTCTTTAACAGTTAACAGCTGGAAAGATTGAGATGGGTCTAACATTTCTTGGGTCACTTCTAGACTCATTTTTGAATAACGGTATTAACTTACTATGTTTCATTAAATTAAGAAGTATACCTTTACCTACACATTTACATGGCTTCCCTGTATTTTTTTTTATTGTTTCATAGCGTGGTACATTAAGTTCTTAAATTTGTTATTTACATAGCCATAAACACTTTATCATATTAAATGACGACATGAAACAAAAAAATAAAAATAAAAATTAAATGTTAGTGTAATTTCATTAATGATTAAAATTAATATTAACAATCATAATTACATTAAAAGGGTTCAAAACATTATAAAATTCATTTTCTAATATTAATTACATAAGTTAAAATAAAAATAAAGATATTATAATTATAACTACACAAATAACACAACACAACTCTTAAAATACCGATACATTATTATATTATTACTAGCTCACCCGAAGAACTTCGTACCGTCTTAGCGTTAATTTGATGCACTACTTTATTTTGTATAGCTGATGTATGCGTACCTATTCAATTTGAACTGGAATCTATAACATCCTCCAAATAAAAATGAATACCTATTTCCCTGATGCAAAATTAAATGTATATTTTTTAATCTTTCTGAGAGATTTTCTTAATATTTTTTTCCGTAAGAACCTTGTACAGAGTATTAGAAAACTACAAAAAAAAATTCAGCCAAATCGGTCGAGCCGTTTTCATGCTATGTCGTGACAACGGAAAACGAGTTTCATTTGTATATATATAGATTTATATTTAGTGTAGTAGTCGGGAGCAACGAGACGTGACTTACGTGGAAGATGGAGTGCGTGAAGTAGGCGTCGTCGAGCTGCAGGCGCAGCGTGCGCACGGGCGCGAAGTGCGCATGCGCCAGGCGCGCGTGCTGGCGCGTGCGCGGCGTGAGGCCCAGCGCGCCCAGCTCGCGCCGCAGCACGCGCGCCGCCAGCGACGCGTCGCCGCGCGCGCTCAGCAGCGGCCCGGACGCGCGCGGCGACGGGCACTTGTGCGGCCTGCGGAATGTCGTATACAACAATAGCAATACACAAACAGGGCGAGAAGGACCATACAGAAAACTAAACACCTATATCCAAGCAGTGTATATTCACAAAGATCTAGGAAAAGATCGTTTATCATCATGTGAACTATGGTATTCAATCGTCACTTAGCAACCAGCAACGTGGATTTTTCAAAAATAGATCTACCACATCCAATCTTTTGATCTGTGTGACTACCTCACACATCACATGTCTCAACCATCGCTGGTCGTAGTATACACAGATTACAGTAAGGCGTTTGACAGGCTGGATCGCGACATTTTATTACGTAAACTTCTTAGGGCGCGTTCCCACTAGTCGTTACGATTAATTTATCGTTGGACGACTGTCGTCTCTTGCTGTTCCCATTAATACGATTGTTTGTCGTCAACATTTTTTATCGTTTAGCGACTGTCTTATCTAGCTGTTCCCATTGGATCGCGACGACATTTCATCGTTTCACGATAGTCGATTTGTCGTTTACACATCATTAGCAAGCTACAAATCTACAGTCGCCTCTACGTTTTCTTGGAGATCAGTAGTGCGTTTAGGCCTCTAAGTTCAATGGACGCACAAAGCAAACCGAGTACAGGCGCGAGGGGGAAGGGAAATCACGTGGAAACGACGAGACGATATTTTTATCGTGGCTACGATAGATTTGCAGTAACGTTTTAGTCGTAAAGATTTTTTATCGTTTTACGTCTGTCGTGC
Source organism: Hypena proboscidalis (assembly GCA_905147285.1). Taxonomy (NCBI): domain Eukaryota; kingdom Metazoa; phylum Arthropoda; class Insecta; order Lepidoptera; family Erebidae; genus Hypena; species Hypena proboscidalis. The sequence goes on from LR990155.1 coordinate 6,484,833, forward strand.
TAGCCGTTTCCACTATTACGACAATCGGTTGTCACTGCAAAAAATGTCGTAGACGACAGTAAATCGTGTCGTTATAAATGTGAACACTCCCATTTAAACATATAAGCCACGACACTTAAAACTACACGATTATCTGTCGATACGACAAAGTGGGAACGCGCCCTAACGGTGGGTATCAGAGGTAACTTATTCAGATGGTTTACAACATATATATCATTAATCGATGTCAGACAGTTGTCTGAAGTGGTCACAAGTCTAGGTCAACACGTCTATCCAGCTACGGTCGCCTCTTACCAGAACCCTAAATTTCTCAACTGTATGATACGTCATTTCGTGACGTCACGTTCATCCATTTGTTCCTATCTTCTTCAGTAGGATACAAACCAACATGGCAAAGTTACATTCAGCACAAATGTTGTAAAGAATGAACGTGTACGTTATTTTAACTTCTAATTTATTATTTTAATAGCATTTAATGTTGTGTGTGTGTGGCGTTCCACTGATCGTCTATGGTGCAGGTGGAACATAGTAGATATGAAAGAAGTTGAGCCATTGCTTGGAGATTGCGAATGCGGTGCCAGCCTCCAAGCTAATCGCAGACACCATATTTGGCGTAGCCCTATCTCTGTAGGTTTGTTCACGTCTTCCAGCGACAAAATACAGTAAACCTAGCATGACATCACGCCAATATTACCGACAGACAAGACATATATGGCAGAAATGTGTAACACCCACATTTCACCTAATACCAAACAATAATTTACAATATAGTTTAATACTCACTCGAACAAATTGAACTGTGGGCAGGTAACGACGGGGTTTTTGCATAGCGCGTGTTGGTTGTACAAGTACTCTGTGATGATGGTGTGCAGCGTCACGGTGTGCTGGCTGGGAGGGGGGTCGCCGGGCGGCACGCTCAGCTGCTTCTGCAGGGAGCGCTTGTGCTCCGAAGATGGCGTTTGTATGGGAGTCAGTGGAGGGTTTTGAACTTTCCTGTGAACAAAATCAATACATGTAATATTTTAAAGCAAATTTTAGCTTTGCTATGCATTTATTTTATAATATTAAAGTTGAAAAATTAAGAATCCAGCAGGACTCGAACCTGCACCCTCTGGGTATACGCCCCAAGTGCTTTGCCAATTCAGCTATAATGGTTCGTCTAGCTTATATAGCTGCCTTAGCTAGACGAACCATTACTTGGTTTATATATATATACCTACGACGCTGGCACAAAGAGTTGAGAAATTTCGAGTCCAGCAGCATACGAACCCATAGCTGAATTGGCAAAGCACTTGGGGCGTATACCCAGGGGGTGCAGGTTCGAGTCCTGCTGGATTCTTAATTTTTCAACTTTAATATTATAAAATCAATACAAAAAAATAAAATTAAAGTATTTTTTTTTTAACTCGGGCGTCTAGGAATTACTCCTGTGTCGCGGGGGTGTTCACAAACATACATTTCACACACACAAAGCGCACCCAGAGTCAGAACAAAGCTTTGCTAATCACACAAAGATTTGTCTCATGTGGGGATTGAACCCACAACACCAGTAGTGTCTGTTTTTAATGTCAAAATAACTGACTAATGACTTTTAGCTCCTGTTACTAGGGATATTTACTTTTTTTAGTGATTTTTTTTGTTATGTAACCCAAATACTGTTTCGTTTGAACTCTGGTCAAAAGTTTGAAGATTCGTTGTAACAACTTGGCAGTTAATGTCACTTTTTGCCAAGCTTCAATTTTTATTCATAGCCTAGCTGTACGGGCAGTTTACTCATACAGAAAGATGTTGTAGTTAGTGTGAAATGTGTTGTCAACCACGGTGTGCCCAATCGGACCTTTTTGTATATTTTTGTACATAGTGTTTAGTTTTTTTATAAGAATTAGCTTATGACAATTTAAGTTCCTTGTCAGTCTTTTGGTTATCGTCCTAGGTTCAGTGTTCTTTTTAGTTTATTTGCCTATTTTCTTAATAAAATTTATTTTCTTTTCTCCTGGTTTCTTTACCTTAACCCAATCCACAACACACAGGATGTGTACAGAGAAAAGTAAAATTTATTGCACACTAATAAATAAATTAAAAACATGTAAAATGTACAGCGTACGTGCGACACAGCGTAAATAAATGCTTGTAAATAAATTTGGTAAAAAGTAAAACTATTAATATTAAGCGGCGATGTCCGTACACTAGCTTTAACTGAATGTACTGAAAAAAAAATGGGAATAGTCGAGTTGAGCAAGTACCGTCAAAATATGGCGTATTTAATAAGGATTCTAAAATGGTATGACATTTGTTAATTGATTTCTTGAATTGTGTTTTTTTTTTTCTATTAGGTCTAAGTAAATTTGATGTAGATGTAGAGGAACGGTGATGTTCCTCCACCACAAAGGGAGGATCCTCCGACCAGGCTCGGTGGTATTACCTAACGGACAGCTGTCCGACGGTAGCGTATAGGAAGTGGTATATATGTACACTCTCTGTGAACACTTCGTTATCGCGATTCAGCGCTCTTTGACATATGTCACGTGTGTGTCACTACTTGACGTTTTCAATGTCTACCGTCATTTATTATGTGCGGATACCGCCTAATTTTTTTTATAATACGCCCACAGCGAACGCACTTGTAATCCACCTGATGGTAAGTGGAGTACAGCCCATGGACATCAACAATCCACAAAAGCAGATTATAGATGCGTCGCTGCAGTTGAGGACTACGGTGTTATGCCTCAAGTGCCTGTAATTTCAGGGCCTGATCTCACCACCAAACCGGAACACAGTAATGGAAGCACTACTATTTGGCGGCAGGTTAAAGGTGAGACGGTGGTGCTGGCGCCCTCGAGCTCATTCACAAGAGCTCTACCACCAGTAACATAGACATAGATTTATATTCAGAATTACATATAAATAACTGTTACAAAAAATAATTTAATTTTATGACAATACTGCAATGTCTAATTATTTTTTTCCAAATTGGATGTCTTTTAGCGTTTTGGAGCACTTTTAGTTCGGACGTTTTTGCGCGCAGTCCCGAGTTCTATTTGATGTGACGTCAATGTTGACCTTCGTCGGCACCAAGCCCCATAGCAAGTCAAACGGTTGGAGTCACGCCACAACGTAAACTTCAACTCCTTTGTTTCTTCTTCGTCGTGTCGATGGCTGAGTCATATTGTATTGGTCCAATAAGTGGCCACTGTTATGGCGCTCTCGTCGGCGTTCATGAGCGCCTGTCTTGTGCAGGTGGTAAGGCATTTTGGACAGTCAGTAAGGTGGTCAAGGTTTTGACTTGCCATCGTGGTGAAAGGATTAGCCAATTCTAATTGGAGAACTCGCGAATTGCCCAGGGTGCGCCGGACGTAGGGAATTGTTGTGTACGTCACTCGAGGAGGCTCCTTTCATGCACGTGGTGATAGTGCCAACCGAACATCTGTTGGCGTTCACAAAAGAGGAATTTTGGCCGAAGGGTGTTGTGTTCCGGAGATTCCGTGGCAGCCTACCTGACACCGCGCGTCACACGTCGCCGAATCTTTTTGTGAAATAGTGTTATATATTTTTAGGTTAAGGTATATACAGGGTGTATTTTTGAAACGGGGCAGTAAGGGCAAGTACCTTAACCGTTGCAGTTACAGCAAAACGTTCTTAAAAGACCTTCCCTAACTTTTTGGGACATTTTGAACTGCATTCACAGATTTTGTAAAAAACTTACAGTTAGCAAAAAAAATGCAAAAAGTTCAATTTTTTTTTTTATGCAAATCGATTCTATTTCATGTGGGGATCAAAAAACTCTATGGGACCATTTTAGCTTTCAGTACTAGAAAAGACAGAAATCGCCAAAAACGTTTCCCATACATTTCGGCAACAGAAACGAATTTCTACGATGGTCTAACTTTTTGTTATGGCCTGGAAGTGGGTAGAATTGACTGTAAAGTAAATAAAAAGAATTTTTACCCTCAAATTTCGAATTTGATTCGAAAATCTGTGTGTTATACTTAGTTTCAGCTGAGAAACTTCGTATGAGTTATTAATTAAGGATTTTCGCTAAAATGTCTTCTAATCGTGAAAAAATTGACTTATTAGAAGCGTATTTTGTCAATAATCGAAATGCGGGAGCTGCATTAGTGTGGTACCGCAATAAGTATCCGTTGCGGCATGTGCCAACAAGAAAGGTTATTACAAATCTTTTAAAAAAACCTGGAATTGCAGGGTTCTTTCAAAATACGCTTTCTAATAAGTCAATTTTTTCACGATTAGAAGACATTTTAGCGAAAATCCTTAATTAATAACTCATACGAAGTTTCTCAGCTGAAACTAAGTATAACACACAGATTTTCGAATCAAATTCGAAATTTGAGGGTAAAAATTCTTTTTATTTACTTTACAGTCAATTCTACCCACTTCCAGGCCATAACAAAAAGTTAGACCATCGTAGAAATTCGTTTCTGTTGCCGAAATGTATGGGAAACGTTTTTGGCGATTTCTGTCTTTTCTAGTACTGAAAGCTAAAATGGTCCCATAGAGTTTTTTGATCCCTACATGAAATAGAATCGATTGGCATAAAAAAAAAATTGAACTTTTTGCATTTTTTTTGCTCACTAAGTTTTTTACAAAATCTGTGAATGCAGTTCAAAATGTCCCAAAAAGTTAGGGAAGGTCTTTTAAGAACGTTTTGCTGTAACTGCAACGGTTAAGGTACTTGCCCTTACTGCCCCGTTTCAAAAATACACCCTGTATATTTATGGGCCAATGCAGCCTGAAATAAATGATTTATTATTATATTTGACAACCGGATGACGGAGTGGGTAGTGTACCTGCCTGCGACGCCGAGGTCATGGGTTCGATTCCCACTTAAGACAAATCTTTGTGTGCATGAACATGTTGGTTTGTTTTAGTCTGGGTGTTTCTATGTATAATATGTATGTATTTACAAAAGAAAAGTATATATGTATTAGTATCAGTTATTCTAGTACCCATATTACAAGCTCTGCTTAGTTTGGGACTAGATGGTGTTGTGTGTGTTGCGAAATATTAAAAAAAAAAAAAAAAAAAATATTATAGCCTCGCTTACAATCGCTCTGTGAATGAGAATGAAGGTAAGGTACTTACCTAATTTTAATAACAGGCGGCAAAGGGCTTGGCGCGTCATCCGTTGTATTGTGTGAGTTGTTGAGATCTACGGCTTCTCGTAATATAGTGCCGCTGCTGTTGGCGCGGGTGACTGATAGACGAGGCTGCGGACAAAATTAAATTATGAATTATCTCGACCAAATATTGGCCCTTCGAGCCGGATTAAATCTAAGATCCGGTTCGAAGGACCAATTTCATATATGTAATGCTCAAATAGTGCAATTTGAATCGACTTACAAAATAAAATAGTAACTTAACCGCTTGTATGTACTATCAGCAAAGTTGATTCATGACCCATTTGAAAATTAATTATTGTTGATAAAACAAGCGAGTTTAGACCTAAGTGTTTTTAAATGTCCTTGAAATTGAATAGAAGTCAATCTAAGCGCCGGTAATACAATTAGGACTATAATTTAATTAGTTTAGTTTAATTTTAATTTTATAGATTTTGATGTTTGTTTTGACATGTACAAGCGCCCTTTGGGGCTTCACTCACTCTAGAAGGCGTGGAGGGTGTATAGACGGGCGGCGGAGGGGCGGGCGGCGCGGGCGCGGCGGGGGGAGGCAGCTTGGCCTCCATCCGCAACACGTTGGCGCTCTGCGTGAGTCCCCGCGCCGACAGGTGAGACGCCACTAGCTGGAGCAGCTGGCGCTCGTTGTAGTTGATTCGTGTTTGGGCTACCACGTTTGCCTAGAAATAAAAGTGTTGTGAATAATATATATTTGAAAAAAAAAACTATGAATACACAAATCGAAATTCAAACTTATTGGCGGTTTGCCATGTACAGGTTGACATGCACGTCAATCAGGTCAACCAGAGTAAATATACTACTGAGTATTCTAACTTGGTGTCTTTCCTTAAAATAACAAAAGACTATCGCACGGTATACGATAGTCTACTATCCATATTTAACTGTCATTTACACTACTTGAGTGCAGCACAATCCCAACTGTTGTTGGCGATCTTATTGCGATCATTAAGCAAAAGGTAAGCACATGACGCGTTCCAACCGTTCTTATAAAGATAGAGTATTTGGTAGATACATCTTTATTCTGGTTCAGCTGGTATAAGAACTACAGTGCCACAGACTGACAGATTTAGCGATCAAACTAATAACACCCCTCTTTTTGGGGGTTACAAAGAATCACTTGGCACATTTTATCGTTTCTTTTTTAATCTAAAAGCTGGTGGTAATCTAAGCAACGATAAATATCTAGAACCATCCATAAGTTTGAATTTATACAATAGAGGACAGCGTTATCGCTTAAAGCGATTGCTGCCAGACAGAAATACGTTTACCAGATAAAATAAAATGAAAAAAAAAACAAAATTTCAAGGATGATTTTGCCGAGGAAAAGGAATAACGAAAAAAAATAAAAATGTGTGATAAGGAAAGGCCAGAAACAGGAATAAAAATAACATTTTACGTAAACTCCAAATGCACTTGACCAAAACTTTTGTGGATTGTCAGTGGGCTAATCAAAATCCAACTAAGACAACCGTCGCATAATTCTTCAAGAAGGTTCTACCAGAGTAAAGATATCTAATGAGTATTCTAACTCGGTCCCTTTAATAGAAATAACAAAAGACAATGACATGGTACACGATTGTGCTGCCCATTGACTGTTTTTGAATTTCATGTACCTGACTAGAGTTTAGAAGATTATTATTTGAATTCGTTCGTTACAGCGCCGCTCCCCGTTTGATGTTGGCATTCTTATTAATCTGCAATGGGTTGGCACGTGACGCGTTTCAACCGTTTCTATGAAGATAGACTACTCAGCATATATTTACTCTGTTTTACTCTTAAATACATTAGTTCACCGTTTCAACTACGTGTTTTGCCACAAAACCCTTGGTCAGTGCGACAAGTCTGTAAAGACACTTTTTATGAACAATTTTGATTAAAACAAAGACATTTTTCTACTTCAGACACGACATGCGACACAGAGTTACGAGTTACCATACTTACCACCGTTCCGATGGTAAACGACCGGCACCGTGTGGCCATAAATCTCAACAAGGTAGATGGTACATACTTTGTCGAGATTATAGCCGTGCGGGGCCGGCGACATATCATGGTAACGCTTGAAACAAAGAGAAACGAGTTATGTGCTCCCCAAGTTATATAAATACAAACTCAAACGAGGACGGTTATAACACGTGCAGCCCTATTTATTATAGTGTTTGTAAGCATTATAATTGAGGTGGAGTAATAAGCGGGCTTTGCAAGTGATGCACGTCTTTTAATTTGCTCCCTAACGACAACTGCGTAAGGCGACTCTGCCAGGATTGGGTTGGACGAGGATGGATATCATGTTATGTAGATGGTTCATACTTTGTCGAGAATATGGACAAACGGGGCTGTCGATATCACATGGCAACGCTTGAAAACAAGATAAATGAGTTATGTGCTCCCTAATTAAGTTATATTCACTCAAACGAGGACGGTTATAACATTTTTCAAATAATATTTACTCAAACGAGCACGGTAATTACATTTTCCAAGTTATATTCACTTAAACGAGCACGGTAATAACATTTCCCAAGTTATATTCACTCAAACAAGGACGGTAATAACATTTACCAAGTTAAATTCACTCAAACGAAGACGGTAATAACATTTCCTAAGTTATATTCACTCAAACGAAAACAGATAGACTGTTCCCTAAAGTTAGAGTGTACCCTTAGTAATAGTCAAACGAGGATAGTTATAATTTTCCTGAAATTATATTAACTCAAACGAGGATGGATATCATGTTTCCTGTACGCTAACCACCAATCCGATGGTAAACAACCAGCACCGTGGTTATAAATCTCAACAAGGTAGATGGTACATACTTTGTCGAGATTATATCCGCGCAGGGCCGGCGATATCACATGGTAGCGCGTTTGAAACTAAGAGAAACGAGTTTAATGTTCCCTAAGTTAAATTAAAAATTCAATTTCAAACGAGGACGGCTATAACACACGCAACGGTACAGCACTATTTAGTATAGTGTGTGTAAGCATTAGAACTGTTTAAGTTCTTACTATAAGTTTCTTTACATGATGTATGTGAGGTGGAGCAATAAGCGGAGCTTTGAAAGTAATGCACGTATTTTAATTTGCTCCCTAACGACATCTTCATATGGCGACTCTGCCAGGATTGGGTTACACGAGGATGGATATCACGTGCCCTGTGACTTTAGGCTCAAAAAGGAAGACGGTACATACTATGTCGAGAATATCTAAATATGCCCATGAACACAAAAACGAAGATGTAAGACAAATAAGAGAGAGCACTAGGAGAAAGGATCTTAATACCCAAAGTACTCCACATCTTGAAGTTGTGAAACAGAGTGCATATTATTGATGTATATTGTTTTTATCAAAAAGGTTTTTTAAGCGGTTGTTGTTAGAAAAATGCTATTACTCAAGTGATGATTTGTGAACAACATAAAATATTCATAATATCTGATATTATTATGAAGTTTATTTAATTGTTGAAGAAATTGACATTTGATGAATTTTTTATCGGTTTTGTTGGCTTGACATGATATTGTATTGTTTTCTATTCTCGATATTTGATATTTGACTGATTTTATCACTCGTTAACAATTAATTTTAATGCTGTGCATTCAATGTTCATTATACTATATTACTATTATTTTCATATGTAATTTATTAACTTTACATTGCTAAAATTGTTATTAATGTGCTTATGTATTAGAGATTCTAAATTTGTAAAAAAACATTTGCATACAATGTAAAAATTTGTTAATATATATATATGTATTAATTAAGCGAAACAAAGACAAACAAGTTATGTGCTCCCTAAGTTTATTTCACTCAAACCCACAAAACACACAGTGTACCCTTAGTTAGAAGCGGCCGTGGCACAATGGATAAGGCATCTGTCTTACGATTTAGAGGTCGAGGGTTCGAATCCTGGCCATTTCACCACGGACGTTAACTTCCTCCTAACACAAGCGAATTAAATTAAATCGAATTAAATGAAATCAAATAATTAATAAAAATCATCAATTAAGCTTAGCTGGAGGGGCTTAACAAGAATTCTAGTGATTTGTATGCAGATGATGTAAGTGTTTTTTTAAAAAGAAAATATATTATGATAAAAAAACATTTATATTAACTCAAACGAGGATGGATATCATGTTCCCTGTACGCTAACCACCAATCCGATGGTAAACAACCGGCACCGTGTGGTTATAAATCTCAACAAGGTAGATGATACATACTTTGTCGAGATTATATCCGAACGGGGCCGGCGATATCACATGGTAACGCTTGAAACAAAGAGAAATGAGTTATGTGCTCCCTAAATTATATTAACACAAACGAGGAATGTTAACGTCCCACTAAAAACCTTGGAAAATAGTGACTCACCCTGTGTATATTAGCGAGGGACGTCTCGAATTCTGCTCCCATATGCTTGCTCTTGCCGGACACTCGTTCTAGCAGCTCGAGCGCGTACTTCTGGAACATCACATGTTCCTGGCGCTTCTCTTGGAGGATCGGGTCGCGCATTAGAACTAGAAAGATATTTATTTATTTAAACTTTATGCAGTATAATTTGCCAATGGCTAACTATTTATTCAATTCCAATTAATATTTTCCTATTCCAATTATATAATTTGTTATTAATCAATACAATATTTTTGTAATTATTCATAATAATTATATTATAATATTCAAATTATTAATTTATGCCTCCTTAATTACGCTGCTTAATGCATTTAATGTGTATAATTCGCTTTCTCTCTTATTAATAATAGTAGACTATAAATATTTTATTTTATTAATTATACCAAACACCTAAAACATTCCCATTATTATATTAACTGGATAATAACCAATAATTAATTAATTAATTAATTAATTTTATTTATTTATTTTTTTGTCTTATTGTACTGCAACAGCTTGGCATCCGGCCGTGCGTCACTTAGTCAGGCCACCAACTGAAAATCAGTGGTGTGTGGTGTTGCACCATTTCAGCTAAAACTGAGTTGGGGACCTTTTCGATTCCAGCATAGAGGCAGCATGCTACATTCATTAGCTTTAAGTATCTATCTTGTACGTCGCTTAATAAGTATTCTAGCATTGTGTACTTATCTCTCTGTTTTTTATTTTTTGTTGTCCCGTGCTTGTGATCGGAATAAATGCTTTCTATTCTATTCTATTCAAAATAATGACGTCTTCAATTACAATAATTTAAAACTTATATGGTCTTCTCATGGGTGCCATTCCATTGTCAGAACTGGACCAAATTGAAATGGGACCACACGAGAAGCTTTTAGATAAAAAAGAAACGTAAAAATCGCTTTGCCCAGTCGAAAGTCCCTCCTCTTTTTTTGAAGTTGGTTAAAAATGGACAAAGGCAGGTACAACCTTTGGGTGATGCAAAGATGTAGATAGTAGGTGCAGTTTTAAACAGATGTGAGGCAGACACTTATAATAAATTAATAAAAAAACATAGGAACAAAATGTATGAACGTGACGTAACGAAATGACGTATCATACAGTTAAGAATTTAGGGTTCTGGTAAGAGGCGACCGTAGCTGGATGGCTAAAGCGGCGGCCCGGTGTGCAGTAAGGTCGCAGGTTCAAATCCTGCCGGTCCCATATCTTTTCCAACTGTTTCTTAGTAGTATATTATTTGATGACTAAACTTTAAGAAGATTAAACTTGGAAAGTGCTCATGGAAGATGGCGATAGGCTTACTTCCTTACGCATTGGGCCCCAACAGTTGCAAGTCAAATTAAATCAAATCATTTATTTCCATGGGCCCCAAGGGGAGCTTGAACACGTCAAAACAAACATCAAAATACAAAAAATATAAAATTAAAATGAAACTTAGCTAACTAAATTATAATACTTATTGTAATAAAATGATTTGACACCGGCGCTTAGATTGACTTTAATTCAACTTAGAGATTTGAATTAAAATCAATCCAAGTACCAGCTCCGATGGGTATTGCATCATGAGAAGAGCTGGTGAGAAACTCATGTGCACCGTCTTTTCAAATAATTCATACAATATTTGTTTGTTTTTTGTCAATAATTCTATGTGTAAGTTATAGCAACCAAAACAACATTATGGCTAAAGATGGTTAGTGTGGGTGTCATACAGCACTACCACACCCTTTTGGGTAATATTGACGTGATGATATTGCAATATTACCTTGTATCTGCGATGTAGTGAACAGCGGCAGTTTGGATATGATTTGTCTGACGGTGGGACACCTGGCCAATCCCGCTAGCGCTCGGCAAGCGAGGCCCCGCAGTCGGTCCGCGTCCGTTATCGGAGATTTCACCATCATTAGTGATAGAAGTACCTGGGAACAAATTAAATATGCTCTCATTAACATAGGGACCATATAAGTGGCATCTTTCAGAAAGGACAAGTTTGTTGTATAGTCGATTCATATAGACTTGGCAAAAACAGTAAACAATCCAATTACAAATCACGATATTGCGAAAGAATAACACACTGTACGTTACCACATTGAGTTGTATAAACTAGTTCACACACCAACACACTAATATTCACATAATATATTCATTGTAAATTCACTGTGCAAATGTATTCTTTTTGCAAATTTCGTTATTCCAAAGAGACTTCGAACCACAGATTACAACGACATGGAAGTTTGACATTTGATTTTAGGGATGGGAACAAGTGAACGAAGGAACGATTGGGATTGATTTACGTTTTTGTCAGTGATGATGAATTAAAATTGTTTAAAACATTCTTAAATTTATTGAAAGCTGTACTTAAATTAAATTAAATTTTATTTCATTTATTTATCGTGAATAACAAATCGTAACGAATTAATCCTTAAGTGACCCATTCGACTGTGCGGTTCGCGCGACTCGGTTCTTTAGATTCGTTCAATCGCGAACGACACATAACTAAATCAAAGTCCATTTTTAACCAACTTTAGCGACTTTTAATTAATTAATATCATTCACTGAATGAATGTTGAAGCGCCATTATGAGTAGTTCACAACAGTTCATTAAATGATTCACATCACTATTTTTTTTCGTCAGCCATTATTGTTTATCTTTTTTGCCAAGTCTATATGAATCGACTATACACGAAACCGGCAAGCATGTAAGACGAGATGTAAGAAAGCAGTAGCAGGCCTGTGTCACTCGCTCAAGGTTACGCGCTAAATGCCTACCGCTTGGCGTATCGTCGACGATACAAACGACAGAGGGCTATCGCACGCCCGCCTGAGCGGATGAGCGCTCGCACCGCACGTATCCCGCGCAATTAAATACTTACGCTTCGAAATTAAAGCTGAATATCTTATTAAATTATTTGTCCGGCTACGTACATATAAATAGAAACTACGTAAATTTAATAACCGTAATTTTAAAGATTCTTAGGAAGAAATTAAGAAATATGTCAAGGTTAGGCATTTAAAGGTTGCATAATACTGTTATTTTTCCATAAAATAAAAATTTGATTATAAAAAACTGAATTTAATTTTTATTTCTTAATTACCCAATACGGTCAATACCTACTCAACTGAAGCACAAGATTTTGTGCTAAAAATTAAATATAGAAATATTTATAATTTGTATTTTTTTAAGAAAATAATTTCTTATTAATAAAATTTAACACGACCGAGTCTACGCTACGTGCCCGCTGGTGATAGTAGTTTCTCAGAGCTGCATCGTGAGCTGCATAGGTTTAGAGTATTTTGAATCGTAATACAAACAAATAAAGTTGTAATTTGCTTGCAATGAATTTTGTAGGCAACTAAAGAAAAGTAGCTTTACTTTGAGGTGAGCTAAATTGCACCATATTGTTTATGATATAAAGTCGTTTTTTCTTTAAATACTTTTGCTAAGTAATCCTTCTTTCCCTCTTTATTCTTTGGCAGTAGGAAAGGGGCGAAGCACATTAAAAAAACATTTGTTTTATACATAATAACGTAAATGAGTCATAGAACTTACTTAAGTTACGTAAAGATTATCTTAATACCTACAATAAAATATTGAATAACTTTAATGTTGAAAGTGAATACTACACTCTTTGTTTTAATATAATATTATATTAATATGTTATTTATTTATTTATTTTACACTTTATTGTACACCTTGAGTTTACAATTTGAACTTATATCTAGTGATTACAGTACAATGGGCGGCCTTATCACTAATAGTGATTTCTGCCAGGCAACCTTGTTAATTAAAGTGTAAGTGAAATGTTGTTGTAGTTTATATAATGGTTGCATGAAAGGAGCCTCCCCGAGTGACGTACACAACGATTCCCTACGTCCGGCGCACCCTGGGCAATTCGTGAGTTCTCCAAAGCAAATTGGCTAATCCTTTCACCACAATGACAAATCAAAATAAAATTTGACTCAGCCATCGACACAACGAAGAAGAAGAAGAAGAAGAAGAAGTTTATATAAGTATTTAATGTTTAGATGATTTTAATCCGAGTGCAATGTATTTCCACAGACAAACCGATATGCTCGGAAAGACGAATTAACGATTTATTGACAGAGCTCTGTGCCGTGGGTTCGAACCCGAGACCTTACGGTCTCCCACTCGGCTATAAAATCGCTGCTTAAAAAATAGTGTTTAGCCAGTCAAAAACGGTGTACTGGCAAAACAAAAAAAAACAGATTTAACTGTTGGGTATGTAGTCCAAAAATAAAATGCTAAGCATAGCTAAATGCTATAAAAATAATCATTACGAAGTTTAAACTCACCATAATCCCGTTGTTAGTTCTGACACTCTCCCAAACTTTCTGGATGACATCTTCGTAAGATTTCAGCGCTGTCTTTTTTTTGGTTGAGCCCGTGATAGAATATCTAGAAGTAGACGTGCCGGCCTGGAAGACAAATAAAAAAAACATTATAGTGCCATAAACATGGAATAAAGAGCAGGCGGGTTATTAACCATCTAGACGTAAGATAGCATCACACCTTTTTCCCCACACGGATTTTTTTTATCATTTTCTAAAATACGACTCCCGCACTAGGAATACCTCCTGTGTCGCGGATGTGTTCACAAATATACATTTCACACACACAATGCACACCCAGAGTCAGAACAAATCTCTGCGGACTTATTTGAGATTCAAAGATACCAAAACATAGATAAAATAAGTTGTCATCGAAAAGTTACATCGGTTTAAATTTTTTGCGCGATTTTTATTTGTTATCCAAAAGAATGGGTTTAGCAGATAGCGGCATTTTAGTTATACCACGGCAGCATGTGTGACAAAAATAAAAAAAAATTAAAAAAAAATTAAAAAAAAATACAAAAAAAAGCAACCGAATTGAGAACCTCCTCCTTTTTTTGAACTTGGTTAAAAACTGGTGAAATATGGATAATTCAATACCTCCTTTAGGATGTCATAGGCGTTATGATATATTATGACATTGATATTATATATTATAACCAAATAAAAATATCACACAAGGCCATCTAGTCCAAATCTAAGCAGAGACTATGGGTACTACAATAACTGATACCAATATATACTTTTATTTTGTAAATACATACTTATACATAGAAACACCCAGACCAAGACAAATCTCAATGTTCATGCACACAAAGATTTGTCTTGAGCGGGCATCGAACCAGTAAGTTACGGTCGTCGAATAACTGATACGAACACATAATACACTTGTAAATACATACTTATTATACATAGAAACACCCAGACTAAGACAAACGTCCATGTTTATTTATGCACACAAAGATTTGTCTTGTACATAACTTTTTACGACTTAGGGTAAGAATGCTCACTTGAGTGTTACGTAACGTTTAAAGAGTGGGATAGAGGAGGGGGTACAGAAAAACGTTGCGGTGCGTCACAAGGGGGGTGAGGGGAAAATTGCGTTCCGTGATATTTGAACGCTCCCTTGAACGGAAATCGAACCCGCGACATCCGGTAGTCGAACTTACTCTATGTACAGGAGCACACACGCAGTTGACGAGTACACTCAAGGCAGCCTTTTGTACTTCTGGCTCCGGGACGATCTCTCCGTCGGCCGCACCTGGGAAACAATTGAACAGAAATAGTGAACCGAGTAACTTGCACAGGGAAGGCATCAAAATATAGGAAAAAAGCTAGTAACGAAAAATGTAAAAAGTAATTTGGTAGATAGGGTTAATTCAAAGAGCGCTTAGTCAATATGGAGAGGAAATGAAAGCAAATATGTCAGTCAAAACTCGCTTGGAAGCGGGCGGTAGATTGATCTCGGTTTAAATTTTGGCAAATTTAAATCAACATTGGCAAACAATCACCGTTGGTACGGATCTGTTCCGAATACAACACCCTGTGTGGAGGTTTGGAAGAAGTTTACATATTTCACGACAGCTTCTACAAGTTCACGCGCAAACTTATACCAAAGTCAGCTCATTAAACAGATATTATATAGATAATTATTAATTTGATAAAGTAGTATAAATAGTCTGTACATTAATATAATTAGTTAAGATAAATTAAGTTACTGTTGTTTAGAATTAAGATTTTTCATTATGTTTTGTAACTTTGAACAATGTTTACAGTGAGTGATGTGCACATCTCTAATATATATACATATAAGAACATAATTAGCAGTAAGAAATCTTTACTAATGTGTATTTGATGTATGTTGTTGAAGTGCCAAATAAATAAATGACGAGCAAGCGCAGTGCTCTTCCACATTTAGCAGCAGTGGGCGCCCGACAATGACAAGTCCTTTTGGTTTAATTCGTAACATAAGGCGTTCGGCTGTATGTAGAAGATGCTCTGTCGTTGATGACGCACAGTGTGGCTTGTCGTCATCATTGCTAATGTTGTGTATTGACAGCGTCGTGATACGAAAAGAGTCAGAGTCCGTCGCGCCGATTATTCGCCCAGTTGATGAATCTACGTAATAGATTCGAAACTAGTCGGCGTATCCCGGCTAAAATAACGTGAGTAATTCCCGTATTCTCAAAAATAGTGTCTTCATAAATAATGTCGGTTTTAGTAATATCATACCATAAATTCAAATAATTTATTTTCATAGGCCCCAGGAGGCGCTTGAACACGTCAAAATATTACAAACAAATGATATAAAAATAAATTATAAGTAAAACTAAATTATACTAATTACAATGATTTGAATAACCGGGGCTAGATTAATCCAACTGTTTAGAATCAGATTAAAATCAAACTAAGTACCAGCTCCGATGGGTATTGCATTATGAGAAGAGCTGGTGTGAAACTCATGTGCACCATCTTTTCAAATGAAATGAATAAAATATAACAATTATCATACATATTGAAAGTCACATAAAAAGAGCAGTTCATTTCCAAATACTATTATCATTTATGAAGTCTAAAATACATTAATAAGCTTTTTGAGATACTTATTTAATTTATATATCGAGCAAGCAAAAATTAAAATTCAACTCACCAAGTACAATATTGACACCAGTAGTGAGATCCGCGTCCCTCATGTCGATCTTCTCAGTCAGTAACAGTTGTACCCTCGGAGCCACGCAGCACACGGACACCACGTCTAGCGCCGACCGAACCGTCTCTGATCTGAGGAATAAGTGTCTTGTGTCAATAGAGATCGAGTTCTAATAATGAAAGGAGCCTCTCCGAGTGACGTGCACAACAATTCCCTACATCCGGCGCACCCTGGGCAATTCGCGAGTTCTCCAAAGCGAATTGGCTAATTGTGAGTGAGCTCTAGTGAATGAGCTCGAGGGCGGCAGCACCACCGTCTCACCTTTAACCTGCCGCCAAATAGTAGTGCTTCCATTACTGTGTTCCGGTTTGGTGGTGAGATCAGGCCCTAATAATACTGGCATATGAGGCATAACACCGTAGTCCTCAGCTGCAGCGACGCATCTATAATCTGCTTTTGTGGATTGTTGATGTCCATGGGCTGTACTCCACTTACCATCAGGTGGACTACTCGTTCGGTCGCTGTGGACGTTTTTAAGACAACACAATCGTGTAAAGGTTATAGAATAGATAAAGGAGTGTATACCTTCCATTGAAGTTCCAGTCGTAGGCATACCCCACGACCTGCAGCAGCAGCGACACCCCACCCAGCTCCACCAGCTCGTCCACAGGAGACCAGCGGCTCCAGGATATACTTTGTAACAGCTCGATTTGTTCCTGGATCTCTTCTGGCGATGATTTTGAAGCCTGGGGACGGATACATAAGGTTATATCATCACAATACTTGATTATATAACATAGCATCACGCCAATCTCACCCAGAAGGGTGACGTACAACACCCACAGTTCACCTGTTATGTTTATGTTGTTGGGGTCTTAGTGGACTGTAGATTGTAATTAAAGATGTTTCGCAGTAATGGTGTTTATTTATCACTAGCACAGCATGAGGTACACTCATAGAAATCTTAATAACAAGGCAATAGAAATGTCAAAGACGCGTGACCTTGTCGCCGCGCATGTGTCTAGTCGAACACAAGTGCGAGTTGAGGAATTGTCGTCTTAATGTCATCGCAAAAAGAATAATTTTGTTTGCAGGAATACAAAATGTATGTGTAAGTGGTATTTGAAAAACGGCGACATGCGTCCCAGTGTTAAAAGATAGTGGATAGCATTTCTATTGACTAGTTATTAAGATTTCTATGGGTACACTACACAATACAAAAATGATACAGAGAGGCTACGTTATTTAGATAACCGCCATAACAGAAGTAGTAATGGAATGTCTTTAAATCTATATTGTCTATACTTAATACATAGATAAACAAAGACTAAAATATAAACTTGTGTCTATAGTGATGCCATATACATAGGTCCCATGGGATAGGGAGTGGAGTCTATCGCCATCCACCGAAACATTATTCTAACTCTGTGCTATTGTGAATTTCCTGAAGGAAAGTTCACAAATAACACTTCTCCCGACCCGGGCATCAAACCCGAGAAATAGTCTATCGAGGCAGTTACACGTTTGATTTGATTATTTATTTGTTTGTTTGATAGCGCTAATATCGCAAACTACTGGTTGAATTTCGATAATTCTTTTTGTGTTTGATAGTCTGAGCTAATAAGAATAATAGTATTAAGTAAGGGGATTTGAAATGGGTTGAATGGGATAATTCCTAATGGAGGTCAATTAACTCCAATTTCAATATTAACTCTCAATTAAGGTCTTTAGATACTTATCATTACGCTAAACTCTACGGGAGCGGAGCAGTAAGGTTGAACGCGGTTCAAAGCGCGGGAGCTGCTACTACTTCATACAACGAATTCCACGCGGACAGTCTCGGGCAAAAGCCAGTAGATTCATAAATAATATCCTTGAACTTATTTAAAAAGAAATTAACGTTGTGGCTTGCATAAAAATGTTTTTACACTATTTTAACACGCTTATATTAGCTTCACCTGTATGTATGTATGTATGTAACCGACTCCTTTGGACTCGATTTTGACCCACTTTAAACGGACAGATTTCATTAAAGTTGTGCACACCTGTCAAAGATCGATGACAATACAATAATTCGAAAAAAAAACTATTTTTCGTGTATCGAGCAACCCACGCTTTTTTCAGCTTATATTAGGAATTATTTTTCACTTTTTAGTTAGAAGTACTTTAAAAGCGTGTTTTTTAGTTTTTTAAACTATTATTTTTATTAAAACTGACGTGAGTTTGTAACATTATTAAAATTATGAAATACGGGTGTTACTCACGTAATGTTGGTCTATTTAGTCGACCGCGGTTTCGCCTATACGTCTAGGCATTATCAAGAGAGTGCGATACGTCGCGCCTGAGTCGCAGCCAGTCTTGTACTACTACATTCTTGTGAATAAATGAATGTGAATCTGAATACACCTTACCTTGTAAGGAGGAGGTTCGGGCACGTTGTCACCCTGTTGTCTAGCCACTTGTGCTGATCGTAGCCTTAAGTGCGCTTCCAAGTACCTTTAATAAATATACATACAATATACAGGGCGGATGTGATATACAAGCATTTATTGAAATCACACAATATTGAACAGAAAGAAGGAAAAAACTTAGCGCTGCACAAAACCAAAAAAATATGGAGAGAGATGCTTGTATTGATACGGTACTTGATTGATTTTAATTCAAATTTCTAAGTTGAACTAAAGTCAATCTAAGCTCCGGTGACAAATCATTTTATTACAATAAGTATTATAATTTAATTAGTTAAAGTATTAATTTAATTTTATATTTTTTGTATTTTGATTGCCCATGGCAATAAATGATTTGATTAGAGACATTGGTCAGAAATGTGTACCCCTAAGATCGTTGCGAAACGACACACTTACCTTCTGAGTGCCACACAGACATGTCTGACAATCTGCCTGGCTGCACAGGTTTCATCTTCTGACACCCTGGACTCATCCTCATCAGCACTCAAAATTGGCAGTGTAGATATTACATTGTATAGTTTCCTGAGGCCGTCCTGCGACAAAAAAAATGTTTAATGTAAGGTAACTTTTAAATAGCCATGCTAAGCAATATTATACTAAGAACAGTCTAAAAATGCTTGGAGATCAGGCCCTGAAATTACTGGCATATGGGGCATAACACCGTAGTCCTCAGCTGCAGCGACGCATCATCTATAATCTGCTTTTGTAGATTGTTCATGTCAACGGCTGTACTCCACTTACCATCAGGTGGACTACACGTTCATTCGCTGAAGGCGTAGCAAAAAATGCTGACTTTATAATAAATTTATAAATTTGGATATTTTACATTAGATAGAACGCCAGATGATGATGGAATTACAACCGAGCTCCTTAAGGCCGGTGGGACCCCAGTCCTGAAAGAGCTAGCGAGTCTCTTTAATTCCGTCATTCACCAAGGCTTGACACCACAGGCGTGGAGCGTGAGTGCGGTGGTTCTGTTCTTCAAAAAAGGTGACAAAACCTTACTGAAGAACTACAGACCTATCTCACTCCTGAGCCACATCTACAAGTTGTTCTCGAGAGTAGTCACGAACCGCCTCGCCAGGAGACTTGACGAGTTCCAGCCACCAGAACAAGCCGGGTTTCGAAAAGGCTTTAGTACCGTAGACCACATCCATACTGTTTGGCAGATTGTACAGAAAACCGAAGAGTACAATCAGCCGCTGTGTCTGGCTTTTGTGGACTACGAGAAAGCCTTCGACTCCATCGAAACTTGGGCGGTTTTGGATGCTCTGCAACGATGTCGTATCGACTGGCGATACATCGAGGTGCTGAGATGCTTGTATGACACCGCCACTATGACCGTCCAGATCCAGGACCAGAAGACAAACTGCATAGAGCTGCGTCGGGGGGTGAGACAGGGGGATGTCATATCCCCGAAGCTGTTCACCAACGCTCTCGAGGATGTCTTTAAGACTCTGGACTGGACTGGACGGGGTATAAACGTGAACGGTGAGTACATCTCGCACCTTCGGTTTGCCGATGACATCGTCATAGTTGCGGAGTCGCTGGAACAGCTGAGCGAGATGCTGCACGGCCTAGATGGAGCTTCACGACGTGTTGGTCTCGGCATGAATTTGGATAAAACCAAAATCATGCTTAATGAGCATGTCATGCCGAGACCAATATTTGTCGACGGATCGATGCTCGAAGTTGTCCAAGAATATATCTACCTGGGGCAGGTCATAAGGCTTGGTAGAAACAACTTCGAGCGAGAAGTCGATAGAAGGATCCAATTGGGTTGGGCAGCATTTAGCAAACTTCGTCAAGTCTTCTCTTTGCCTTTACCGCAGTGCCTGAAGACGAAAGTCTACAACCAGTGCGTCCTACTTTTTTTTTTTTTTTTTTTTTTTTTTTCGCGGGGAAATGCATTTACGCATACCACCCTACCCGTGGGGGGACGGGCAGAGCGGCTATGTGGGACTCCCGTGCCTACGATGTTAAACGGCACAGAATACCCACTAAAACCCCGCGGTGTGCCCTCGTCGCCGAAAGATGGTGGGTCGGCGAGCCCCGGATCGATATTATATCCACAGGGCTCGCCGCGGCGACCGTGCCCAGTCCGACCTCCGACCGGGCACCCGACTCTCTTCAGTCCTCCTCTCGTAGCGACGCCCCGAGCACACCCAGGGCGTCACTCCGTCGCGGAAGGCATCAGCGGGCGGCAGAAAATCCCCCTCCACCGCCCGCGGCCTCGCTTAGGGCGGCATTAGGCTCGCGGCGTACGCGCGCCTTCGCCGCCCAGCTCGCCGGCGACGGAGCGGATCAGCCAGGAGTGAGTCCTCCCTAGTGCGTCCTACCTGTTATGACCTACGGTCCACAAATTTAAAGTCGCGCAGCGGGCTATGGAGCGAGCTATGCTCGGAGTTTCTTTGAAGGATAAAATTCGTAATGAGGTCATCCGACAAAGAACCAAAGTAATCGACATAGCTCGCAAAATAAGCTCGCTGAAGTGGCAGTGGGCTGGTCACGTCTGCCGAAGGACCGACAGCCGCTGGAGCAAACGAGTCCTAGAATGGAGACCGCGACTCGGCAACCGTAAGGTAGGACGCCCCCCTGCCAGGTGGACTGACGACCTGAAAAAGGTCGCTGGAGGGGACTGGATGCGGAAGGCGCAGGACCGGGTTTTGTGGCGCAAATTGAGAGAGGCCTATGTCCAGCAGTGGACTACAAAAGGCTAAATGATGAAATGATGAGAACGCCAGAAGCAATTACACTATCCAATGGTCCCAATGACAAGGCCAAATACACACATTCACTCACACAAGCACACCCAGTCTCAGAACAAATCTTTGTGAATCACACAAAGATTTGTCCCATGTGTGAATCGAACCCACAACACCAGCGTAGTGGAGAGCGACCGCTTAAACGATATAGTGGTTTCCACACGTGCAGACACAGAAAATTATAAAAAGTTACATACCTGATGATCAAACTCCTCAAGAATAAGTCTGAACTGGAAGGAGAGTCCGAAGAACATTGTGGCGTGACATCTGCCCGAGTCGTGAGAACATTCCAGAAGCCATAGCGCGTATCTGTTAAAGACACAATATTATGTTTAAATAGAAAATCACTTTTGATTATTAAATCCTGCTTCAGTTATGTCTTTTATTACTAGATAATCGTCATACACAAAACTAGATATTATTTGTAATATTTTAAAGCAAATTTTAGCTTTGCTATGCCTTTTTGTATTTTATATAATATTATATAATATTAGACGACCGGATGGCGGAGTGGGTAGTGTACCTGCCTGCGACGCTGAGGTCGCGGGTTCGATTCCCGCTTAAGACAAATCTTTGTGTGCATGAACATGGGGGTTTGTCTTAGTCTGGGTGTTTCTATGTATCATAAGTATGTATTTACAAAAGAAAATCATTTATGTACTAGTATCAGTTATTCTAGTACCCATAGTACAAGCTCTGCTTAGTTTGGGACTAGATGGCGTTGTGTGTAAGTTGTAGAGGAACAGGGTGTGATGTTCCTCCACCACAAAGGGAGGATCCTCCGACCAGGCTCGGTGGTATTGCCTGGCGGACAGCTGTCCAAGGGTAGCGTATTGGAAGTGGTATAAAGATAAAGATACATTAGGATTTTTACATTAGATAGAACGCCAGAAGCAATTACACTATCCAATGGTCCCAATGACAAGGTCTCACAACTCACAACAAACTCGGCACAAATATTTGCGAATTACACAAAGATTTGTTCCATTTGGGGATCGAAACCACAACACCAGTGCAGTGAAGAGCGGCGAGGCGACCGCTTAAACCACTACACCACACGTGCAGACAGGTAATATATGTACACTCTCTGTGAACACTTCGTTATCGCGATTCAGCGCTCTTTGACATATGTCACGTGTGTGTCACTACTTATGTGCGGATACCGCCACATAAGTTTGTCTTAAAACGCTTAAACAAAGGCACTTCTTCTCTTCTTCGTCGTGTCGATGGCTGAGTCAAATTTTATTGGTCCAATAAGTGGCCACTGTAATGGCGCTTTCGTCGGCGTTCTTGAGCGCCTCTCTTGTGCAGGTGGTAAGGCATTTTGGACAGTCAGTAAGGTGGTCAAGGTTTTGACTTGCCATCGTGGTGAAAGGATCGCATCTAAGAACTCGCGAATTGCCCAGGGTGCGCCGGACGTAGGGAATTGTTATGTACGTCACACGTGGAGGCTCCTTTCATGCACCCCAGTGGCACAAAGGCACTGTGTATCTATATACCTTTGTCATTGTTAGTTGCACGTCGCGACGCGATAAAACTGCATAAAAACGCCTCAGTTTCCATGGCAACCGTACCATCGCAAGCAATGTATGGATCAATACTGTCCAATTATACGAGCTGCATGTGTTAATGGAATACGCGCATGCGCTCTGCATGTATGAAAATGAAGGCAGACGTGAGGTGTAGAAACCAGTGTAATTAAGGGTTTTAAACAGGGATGGTTACGGATATAAGATTGATTTTTATACCTGATACGGATTCGGATATTATTTTTATCGGATTATCCGTTAGTTACGGATAATTTCGGTGACGGATGTTAGATTTTTAAGGAATACAAAAGTGCACATATAGCTAATAAAATGGTTTTATTTATATAAAACCATTACCCCTCACCAACCATCATCCCTCTTACCCGGACCTCGATCACGAGCAGACGTGTCTCGAGCGATATACCATTTTATTTCTAATAAATTTCGAAAAATTCAAAATTTAATCAGTGAGAAATAATAGGAGCGCATAACTTCGAGGAGCATTATCAACACGCACGGGCCGCCGCTGCAAGTCTCAACGCACACTAACGCAGATTCAACACGCCTCCTGCGCAGGAACAAGACGGAGATATTGAGAAACACCTGTCCACGACGCATATTGCCCCACGACGAGCGCACGCATCAAACACTACACTTGTAATAACGTGTCTCAATTAGGCACCGCCCCTATCCGATATTATCCGAAACTTTTATTTCGGATTCGGTTACTGTTATTTTTTTATCGGATATCCGATAGTTTCGGTTACGGTTACGGAGTCCCTTAACATCCCTGGTTTTAAAGCTAGTAGGAAGTTTACATTGAAGCCCAATAGATGGCGTTGTAAACTTTTTTATGGAGCGCGCCACCATCGTTGTCATGTTTTTAACTAAATGAGTTATATTGATTATTTTTATAGCATTTAGCTATGCTTAGCAAATTATACTAAGAAACTATTGAAGGAGTTAGAGAGTATCAAGAAGTTGAAACATCGTACACGTTAAAAAACTGAATAGAGACAGACTCCGCAAGGTCATTGGAATCTTGACCGGTCACTGTCTACTTAACAAACACCTACACACGATAGGAATAACAGACAGCCCTCTATGCAGAGGATGCATAAAGGCAGAAGAAACGCCACAGCATGTCATCATGGAATGTAGCAGCGTGGCCAACCAACTGTATTGCCAAAACCCTTGTGTCACGAATATATATAGTAAATAATTTCGATATGACGATTATCTAGTAATAAGAGACATAACGTAAGCGGGATTTAATAAACAAAAGAGATTTTCTATTTAAACATGAAGGATGAACTAGAATCTAATTTTGTTTTGATAGAATTATCGTACGTTTTTTGCACTTGTTTACTTAACTTTTTCATGACATCCCAGCTTTCTATGAAAATAGCCGGCTTAAAATTAAACTTTCATATTATTCTACATGAATGTAACTCAGAGAGTTACATTCAGCAAGTTTTAAAATCGGCTTAACGTTAAATACCGCAAAAACAAAAATTATGACAAACAACAAGGAGATACCCATTACAATCAATAATATCCCATTGGATTATGTACAAGAATATGTATATTTAGGCAAACGAATATCATTTGCTAAATCTAGACACCAAGATGAATTAAAAAGACGTATAAATATGTCATGGAATAAATATTGGAGCAATAAAGAAATCCTCAAATCAAATATCCCAATAAGATTAAAGAAAAAAGTACTTGACTCCTGTATATTACCATGTCTCACTTATGCGTGCCAATCATGGATATATAACAGCCATACCAAGAACAAAATCCAATCATGTCAGCGATCTATGGAACGTAGTATATTAAATATAAAAAGGAAAGATAGAAAAAGAAGCACTGATATAAGAAACATAACAAACGTCATCGACACCATACAACACGGTAAAAAACTTAAATGGAAGTGGGCTGGCCACGTAGCGCGCATGGACAGCGACAGATGGGCTAAAAAGATCACTACGTGGACTGGACCACCCAACAAAAGAAACAGAGGAAGACCAAAAGAACGATGGGTTGATGAAATTAATATGCTGGCTGGCAAAGATTGGATCACCAAAGCACAGAACAGACAAAATTGGAATAAAGTGGAGGAGGCCTTTACTCGTTGAGAGGTCCTTAATTACAATCAAATTACTAGAATTTCCATAAAATTAATTAATTATTTAAAATGCATGAATATTGAAATTATTGAAATTATTTAT
Source organism: Hypena proboscidalis (assembly GCA_905147285.1). Classification (NCBI taxonomy): domain Eukaryota; kingdom Metazoa; phylum Arthropoda; class Insecta; order Lepidoptera; family Erebidae; genus Hypena; species Hypena proboscidalis. The sequence goes on from LR990155.1 coordinate 6,510,370, forward strand.
TTTTAATGTACAATTCTAATCAATTTATAACTAAATTTTCATTATAATTATACTAATCTTAGTTTTAATCGGGTTTTTTAAGGAATTATTATATTAATAAGTAGTATTAAGCAAAATATAATTAGTAATAAACCGTTATAAATTGTAAGAATTATTTTATTTTGTTTTGATTGGATTATTTAATTTGAATTATCTTACTATTAGAAATGAATTATAATTTTAAATTAAGGAATTAAAAGGCTAAAATAATAATAATAATAATTATTCTACATACAATACAGCAGTTTTTATCTCGACAAAGCCACGGAATAGATAGCACAGCAGCGATAAACAATCCCATAGTCGATTGGTCATACCTCTTTGACAGTCCAATTGTTACAGAAGTATAACCATCAATTTTCTTCACGTTAAATCATCTCTTCCTTCGGGTGCATGAAAGGAGCCTCCCCGAGTGACGTACACAACGATTCCCTACGTTCGGCGCACACTAGGCAATTCGCGGGTTCTCCAAAGCGAATTGGCTAATCATTTCACCACGATGGCAAGTCAAAATAAAATTTGACTCAGCCATTGACACGACGAAGTAGAAGAAGAATTTATTCTTTTTGGCTTTGCCATAACAATCATATTAAATGTTTTAATGATTTTCTAATGTAGCCGCTTTTGACAATATTAACTTTAAAGAAAGTTATTGATAAATAAAAGGATATCGTACTTGACAAGATCAGCCAACATCCTCCTGGGCAGCAGACAGACCCTCTCCATAGCATCCTCACAATATGCAAGATAGTATAAGCAGATAGAAACGCCCGTCGCCGCCACCGATGGTCGAGGGACTTCTAGAAATTTCTGTAAAACAAAATAACAAATCATGAGATTCGCGAAGGGAGTTCTTTAAAAAATAGTTTTTTTTTTTTATTCAACTTTAATATTAATATGTATATAGCCTTGCAAATTCTTGATTAATCTCTTAATATATGCGTTTATTGTTAAAAAAATTAAATGCATTTTTGATCATACTTGTTTACTAGCTATTAATATAATTGCAAGACAAAGTACAATGAAATTTCCCCCGTCATTACAATTTTTTACGCATAATAATAAAATTGAACATAATTGTGTCGTTTGTATCATTATAATAAAATACAGAAAGGCATCGCAAAGCTAAAATTTGCTTTAAAATATTACAAGTAGTTTATTAAAGTTTGATTATTTTTATAGCATTTAGCTATGCTTAGCAAATTATACCAAGAAACAGTTGAAAAAGATATGGGACCGGCAGGATTTGAACCTGCGACCTTCTTACCAACCAGCTACGGTCGCCTCTTGCCAGGACCCTAAATTTCTCAACTTTATGTCATGTCATTTCGTGACGTCACGTTCATCCATTTGTTTCTATCTTAAGTAGGATTCAATAGTAGGTAGATTAATAAAAAGTCCGTAAGTAATAATGCTTATTACTTAACAAATGACTTGAATTTTTTTTTTTTTTAAAGCGAGGCCCGCACTAGGAATAACTCCTGCGTCGCGAGGGTGTTCACAAACTTACTTTTCACACACATTCAGAGTCAGAAAAAATCTTTGTGGATCACATAAAGATTTGTCCCGTGTGGGGATCGAACCCACAACACCAGCGCAGTTCAAAACGGCGAGGCGCCCGCTTTGACCACTACGCCAACCTCTCTCGAAATTAAGTGCACTCGAAATTAAGAAATGTAATTTATATATAAATACCATTGAATACAAACACGAACTTTTTAATTTTTTGGCGGATAAGGTATTTAATAATAATTGGTAATTAACATTGTTGTGACATCCAAATCTATCAGAAGAAAAATCTTATAATTATTGTAATCACTGACATTTTATCATCGACATTTCATTACTTATTTGACATGCATCTAATACAATTAATTTATTTGTTAAACTCTTTTTAAAATATAACATTAATATAACATTGTAATCTTAAATTGATTTGAATGCCTGTCAATTTAAAAAAAATTGCATGTTTATATTGTACGCCAAATATGGCATGTTACGCATGGGGACTTAATGTTAAGTATATAAGAACTGTATATAATAAACAATTTGAATATTTAAATTGATTTTCTTAGTCTTACCTGTAATCCACCCATATGTATGAAGTCGATGCTGAATTTCTTGTGGCACAGCAAGGCTGCGAGGTACTTGAGGGCTTCAAACGCGAGGCGAGAGTCTCGGGACTCGCGCACGTTTAGGTACCCTAGGATTAAGCCTAGGGCGTTATGCTCGAATACATGGGACAGGAACTGTGGAATAAAAAAAACGGTTGAACAATCATTTATTTTCAAATTTCACGGATTCATTGGGCCAATGAGTTAGCTATGCAGGGAAAAAACTTCTAAGGCGCTGTCTCCACGAGCGAGAGAATCGCGACGAGTCCGCCCTTATATCGTCGGAGAATCTCCACGAACGAGCGATAATTCCGCCGCGTATCGTCGCGAGTCGTAACGGATTCGCAGCGTTTCCGCGGCGGCTCGTAACGGTATCGCCGCGTTTCCTTGACGACGCGTTGTAAAAGAAAGAATTCAGTTACGATTGACAGCGCGCCCGCTGCTAGTAGCGACGGGCTAGCGACGATGTAATGACGTTTCGCACGCTCGTTGCCACTCGTCGCATCGCGGCGATAATATCGCCGTGTGGAGATGGCTCCATAGAGAGTGTATAGAAATACGTGGCACGACGATAATATCGCCGCGATTCACTCGCTCGTGGAAACAGCGCCTAAGTCATAGTAAAGACTTACTACACCAGATACGGATAAGTGAGTTACATATCTAAATAGTGGGTATATTGCACTTATTAAAAATGTAATTCACACCATGCATATCTATAGCAGTCAGTTTGCACAATGGCATAGAAGTTTTTGCCCTGCATACCTAATTGCTTGGCCCACTGTACCCTAGGATTAAACCTAGGGCGTTATGCTCGAATACATGGGACAGGAACTGTGAAAAAAAATACAGTTGAACAATCATTTATTTTCAAATTTCACGGGTTCACTTATTATTAAGTTAGTTTGAAATGTTATATTTTACTAAGAAACAGTTGAAAAAAGCGTGGGTTGCTCGATAGACGAAAATATGGCTCAGAGCGCCCCACGCCTTTTCAGCTTATATTAGGAATTATTTTTCACTTATTAGTTAGAAGTACTTTAAAAGCGTGTTTTTAGAGTTCCGTAGTACCTACAAGGAACCCTTATAGTTTCGCCATGTCCGTCTGTCCGTCTGTCCACGGCATAGCGACGAAACCGTTGGTGCTAGAAAACTGAAATTTTGCATGAATATGTATGTTAACTAAACAAAGAAAGTCGTAGAATAAAATTTGGAAAAATATTTTTTTTTCAGGTAGCTCCCCTACATGTAAAGTAGGGATGTTTTTTTTTTGTCGCCTACCCCATAGTGTGGGGTATTGTTAGATAGGCCTTTTAAAAACGTTTAGGGGTTGCTAAGGCAGTTTTTTGATTTAGAGATTTGTTTGCGAGATAATTAACTTTAACTTGTAACGTTCTACGTTAGGCCCAAGGTGCGCCAGAGTTCACGGTCCTGTGCCTTACGCATCCAATGGCAACCAGCAATGTTACGCAGATCGTCGCGCCAAGGAGGGGGCGTCCCACACTACGTTTGCCTTGCCGCGATCTCCACTCCAGAACAAGTTTACATAAACGGTGGTCTGCTCTGCGACTAATGTGACTAAAATAATATAGAAAAAAAAATAGACTAACAAGTATGTTCAAAAAGGTTTTGCTTACCTCTTGATATTCCCCCATGGGCGTCAAATATCTTAATATCAGCATTTGCTTCGTCGCGTCCGTGATCGGATATATTTGAATGTTGCCTGTTGAAAAAATCAATAGCTTACTTTTTATTAGAGTTCATTTCGTTATTAAATGTGTTTTTGAATAGACGAGACTTTTAATAACGAGTTCGGATTAAATGGCCTAGAATGTGTTTTTTGAGTGCTTCACTCAGCCGAATTTTGGCTATGGTTGAATCAGCCAACGCAACCAATGGCCACGCAGTTGGCCAATCTCAACGGCAATAAATTTAAATTTGGATTTTTTACATTAGATAGAACGCCAGAAGCAATTACACTGTCCAATGGTCCCAATGACATGGCCAAATACACACATTCACTCACACAAGCACACCCAGTCTCAGAACAAATCTTTGCGAATCACACAATGATTTGTCCGATGTGGGGATCAGGCAGTAATTAAAAATGGTATTCTTACCTATTATATGCGTCTCCATTTCCACCCACGATGAATTGGACGATGTTTCATGGTGGGGAGCGCGGGGGGGCGGTGACTTCATCACCCAGGGCTCCGGGGGGGAGATCGCGGCTAAGGACCCAACAGTTCAAACAATATATCAGTATACTTTAAACTAACAAATCTTGCAAAGAAAAAATTTAAAAATTATGGGACCGGCAGGATTTGAACCTGCGATCTTCTGCACACTGGACAGCCAATTCAATCAATCAGCTACGGTCGTCTCTTGCTAGGACCCTAAATTACTCATTTCATGACGTCACGTTCATCCATTTGTTCCTATCTTAAGTAGGATTCAAACCAGCAGTGGAGGCTTTTTAAAAGCAATCTTTTCTTAAATTTATGGACTGTAATATTCACATTTTGTTATTAGACTGTAAGCCTTCCTAAAAACAATAAAAAAAAAAAAAAAAAACATGGTGAAGTTACATTCAGCACAAATGTTGTAAAGAATGAACGGGTTTGATGATTCAACTTCTTATTGTTTATTTTTATAGCATTTAGCTATGCTTAGCAAATTATGCTTAGTAATCTAACTAACAAATCTTCTTAAAAATGTAGCATCAATTTGAAAACCTTATTGGAGTTTTTTTTTTTTTTACTTGATAATATGACATAACGTCCCATCTACATAACCCCAGAAGGTTTTGTCATAGTATATAACTCACACTCCACCTGTTATGACTATCTATATTATCTCAGAAGTGTGTCACAGAGGATACAACACTCACATTTCGTCTGT